>OU911094.1:18818034-20240534 GCA_918358865.1 Melinaea marsaeus rileyi | reverse complement strand
TTTCGTGACTGACATATGATAGTTAAAGTAAAAATTGTTCTAACATTCCTCAGACACAACTACACCTGATGAGGTGGCAAAGAATACTTAAGTACTAATAGTCATTACCATACTTTAGTTACTAAACTGGTTATACTAAAGACAATCTTCCTTTGCTTTGAGCTGTTCTGTAAATGTATATTAGAACTTAGAGCAGCAGAGAGAATCCTAACTTTATTAAAACATTTATATAATTCATCTCTGGGCTTAAGAAGCTGTCATTTTTCTATTTATCGGACGCTAGGTCACATACTAATATAGCATTTTGTAATGACTGTCAGTGAGCTAGTGACTGGTGGAGAAGTTATGAAATACAATTTAAATGAAGTCGGTTAGTTCAGTATATCTATGTATGGAGCAGCGTCCAAGCACTTTGTGATAATTGATACCTTGTTAGTTCAGTAACAACACTTTGTTGTAACTATATCAATATAAACTATTTTAAAATACCATCGGACTGATTTTGATGAAATGTTGTATAGACACATTTTGATATACAAGGATAGACACAGGATATTTTGCTACCTGGCAATTAAATCATGTTAACAGGAATTCATTTCTTTTTGTAGGTTCTGTTTTTCTTTTTTGGAATTATACATATCTTTCGCTACAGCTGTGAGCTCAAAGCTCACTCTGTTTCGGTGGACTTTTATCAGAGGTTTTAATATTTTGATTACAAACAAACGTGGCCTAGCAGCCGTAACTTAGCCAGCTTCGGGTTTTTTAATAATTAAAAGAAATGTATTTATTAAGTTTAAAAAACCTTAGTATTTACTAAGTAAAGCATCTATTAAAAATATATATATTTGATTTTTATTTGCTTATAAGTTATTTCTAGGTTAATGATCGTCAGCGCGCGGAGGTTCTGATAACGTTAAGTCTATGGGAGAAACAGTTTTTTGACCATCATTTCAGAACGGAATGAGATATTTTAATTCTGTTTTTTTTAAAACATATCCATTCTCAAGCTCTACAGCTCTGCCAATTATCATTAACACTAAGCCTACCAAGTACCGGTCAAATTGACCGTTCTTAAACTTTTGTAAAACTTACACATTTTTAAACGTTATAATATCGTTATCAAACTACATGACAATTCTTATAATATGCATATAATATTGTCTTCACTCTTTACTTTTAGTCATTTCCATAACTTTTGATTACCGGTCAATTTGACCGCGTGCAGTAGGAACAGGTGTACAAGAATTGTCGGTAGGTTTAGTGTTAAAATCGGTGCAGTCGTTTTTATGCGATGTTTCAAAAAGAAGTTTCCCAAACGGTTAAGAGCTTCACTTACGATCAGCTCAATAAAATAACTATGTATAACAATTAACATGTATTTAATATATATTTTTTCCTGTAAATCGTTAGTTTTGAGTCAGTTTAGTGTACAAGTGCACTCTGTACACACAAGTGTATCTAGTGTTACCGTGGTTGGATAACACTCTGAGCACCAGCCGCTGCAGCGGAACACTCTTAGTGCACAACACAAAGTACTGCTTTGGGGGTTTGTCATGGACGTACTGCGCGTCCACTGACTTTACCCAGGTACCGTTGTCCAGAATACCCTGGAGAGAGAGGGGAGAATGGAATTTAGGAAAAATATATTAAAAAAATATATATATGTGCACTATAAAATCTATTGAAAAATACTTAAAGTACGATTTTTTTTGTCAATTTAAGGTAAATTTTTGAATGTGATAAATTCTAAATACCTTGGAAAAGGATGAGAAAGAATTGGTTTTAGGGTAAAATATAATATTTTATGATAAAAATTCTATCTATACTTGACATTTACCTAAAAATTAATTAAAATGTTCCAAAAACTACACAAATTGAGTCAATTTTATGTAAACTATTTCAAAGAATCTGATCACGAAATCCTGTTTGCAATAAAACTGAGATAGAGAGAGATAGAAGTGAGCTGTGCTCGTCTCTTGTCAGAGGTGACGTGTACCAAACGCAATCAGCCGAGGCTGGTGTACTCACGTGCAGAGTGAAGCGCTTGGGCGCACTGCGGGCGGTGTCTGGGCGCACGTGCTCCAAGCTCACTCTCTCCACTAGATATCTCCTTGGCAATTGTATGATCATTTCACCGTAAGACCCTCTATATCATATTATTATTTTTTATTTGTACTCTATACTTTATAGGAAGTAACTTAAATTTACTCAGTCCACGCAGGCGGAACCGCGAGCAAAAACTAGTTGAAACGTTTTACCAAAATATAGATTAGTCTGTACTCATTAGTAAAAATATTCTTTTGAATTAGTATTTGAAGCTAAAAATATTGTCTAGGGGAAAGGCAAAGAACTTCAGATCATACAGCCTCTTCATATTATAGTATTGCACTCCTAAATAATATGTTATATTTGAATATCATCTGGATTTTTGTAAATCAAGAATGCCATGTCATTTATCAACTTTTGTATTTTATTATTACAGGTGATAAAATGCAAATTCTTATGCTTTATTTGTCGTACTTTTAGGTTTTTTTATTATTTCGATTTATAAAAATGACAATTTCCGTTAGTAGCATATAAAATCTAAAAGAAAAAAGTTTTTGTGTATAACAACTACGTCCTCTTCGGTATAGATTTAACTTTCGACAGTTGTCGTTGGAACAAATTAAAAAAAAAAACAAAGTTTGAATATAAAACTACTAAATCCTCCTTGGTGTGTATAAAGTCACCTAAAAGGCCAGCAGTCGGCCGGCGCGGGCGGTCTCACGGACAGCACGGTGTCGGGCGGAGGCGACGCGCGCCACAGACGCACCGCCCCCCAGAGGGCGACGCTCCCCCCCCACTCTGTGGTCGCGCTGCCCTGTACCACCTTACCTCCTGATATGTACTGTATCGCTGGCTCTGTAATATCCTTATCTTATACCAACCCAAGTGTGTTCGTATTGTTGTTGTATTCAATGTAATTTTAGTATTAAAATAAAGTAATTTCTACCTTTAATTATATTTTGTGAAAACATCGCTTTACGAACTCTCAGTGTGTTTCTGAAAATTTTAATTTTGACTTGAAATTTCGTCGTATTAGTAACCAGAGAGAGAAAGAGATAGAAAGAGGGAGATAGTAAAGTTAGTATAGTAGACAAACTAAACTAAATATTAAACAAATATATACTAGCGCCACGTCCTGCCTTTGCATGTAATTTACTAATTAAGACAAAAATTTTGAGTTTTTTTATGTTTTCATATAAACTATATTCTGTCAATAAAAAATCGCTTGACTTCTTTCAGTGACATACGCCATCTTTAATTTATTATCTGCGGTCGTATGTTTGTGTGTGTTTCACTTTGAACATGATTTGACGTTCAAGATGGCGGAGTAATTTGAAACTTTGCATACTTGAGGATTAATGACAATGAAATATCACAAAAAAATGTATTTCTTTGCAATTTTTTTCGTACATTTAGTTTGTTGTTAATGTTTTATTATATATATATAGTAATGTCAAATCTTTAGACAATGCCGAGTTGTATATAGTATTAAAACTAATACAGTAATCCCCCCTACAACACGGTACTCTAATAACGCGATTACAGTCTCTCTCATAACACGTGTTTTCCCCCATATAACGCATTATATTTCTATACTATGATATTTATATATTTCTGTACAATTTATAATTAATTTCTCTTACCTTTGCACATTGTGTTGTTATAAAATTATATAAAATTAAGTAAAAATTAAATTAAATTAAGATCTTTCTTAATATTTCATTTAAACCTTAACGAGAAAAGTTAAACGTGTATTATTTGTACATAACGCGTTATACGGTCATATGAGGGCGTTATACAAACATACTCCTACAACGCGTTCTCCTATAACGCGGAACGACTCTACCGTGTTATAGGGGGATAACTGTATATTAAGTAAATCGCTCTTAATGAATACCTCAAAGCCCGCTCCGCTCTGTGTAACTCGAGGGTCAGAGCACTCATTCTGTTACTGCACTCCTCTACTGCGATAGACTTTTCTATAGAACCATATTACATTGTACATGTATTACAATAAAATACAATATACTATACTAGCAGTGCCCCCGACTTCACTCGAATGTTTTTTTATAATATACCAACAGTTTTCAGTGAAAGTTCTATCAAAATGGGTCCAGCCGGTACAAACATAAAAAAAATATATTTTTGAGCGAAGCGAGCGGAGCGCTCTGTGTGAGACTTTTTGCATCCCATATCCGGGGTTGACATGAAAACGGCTTTACCGATCTTCATGAAATTTTGCACATTTATAGCGATGGTTATTGCGATAGTTTATAAAAAAAAGTGTGAAAAAAAACTCATGTCGTTGAGGAATAATCACCAATAATGACAGTTCCCTAGACTTCAATATAAAAAAAATTTGAACGCTGAATTGAAGATGGGTTACTCGCTTCGCTCAATTCATCGAACTCTACCGAGATTTTGCGCAGCGAAGCGAATCAAAATCGAGGTCCGGTTCGCGTTAGTTTAATGTTAGTACCGTATATGCTTTCATATTTTAGTGTAAATCTGTTACTTTGTATACAAACGGCACTTCAATTTTATATATATATAATATGATTTCTGTTATCACATACAGAAGGTTGTACACTTACGTATTGATAAAGTCTCGGACTTCGACAGATATGTAATGAAATATCTCTTCTGAGTGTCACAAGAGACGAGGAATGCAACTAGAATATGAATATCTTATTAAATAATATTATTAATTAAATATATTAATTGAGCGAAGCGAGCGGAGCGCTCCACTGGAGATTTTTTCACATTTTTCACGAATAGGCTCGAAAACTACTCGACGGAAAATTATGAAATTTTGCAGTCAAAAAGATACACATAAGGTGATGGTTTTAAAAAATGTCATGTCGTTGAGGAATAATCGTCAAAAAACTGATATACCATTGGAGTCAATGGGAAACGATGAGTCATTACACTGGGCTCGCTTCGCTCAATATGCAAACGGCACCCGAGATTCCGCGAGCGTAGCGACTCGAAAATGATGGTCTGTTGGCGCCCCTAGTATATAAACATATATGTAGAATTATTAAAATGTACATAATTTGGATTTTAATATCATGAAAATAATATTTTTTTATTTTTTTTTTAAAACCATCACCTAATGTGTATCTTTTTTATTGCAAAATTTCATAATTTTCCGTTAAATACTTATCAATCCTATTCGTGACGAAGAATGTGAAAAAGTCTCCAGTAGAACGCTCCGCTCGCTACGCTCGCTTCGCTCAATAAACAATATGAAACCATAACTCACTCATCAAACTCAAACCAACACAAGTCGCTAGTAAGACTCGTCTGCTTCCAGAGCGCTTAATCAGGGTACGTTTGATACACTTTGCATTACTTCCATTAATATTAACATCATTAAGATAATCC
Organism: Melinaea marsaeus rileyi; assembly: GCA_918358865.1. Classification (NCBI taxonomy): domain Eukaryota; kingdom Metazoa; phylum Arthropoda; class Insecta; order Lepidoptera; family Nymphalidae; genus Melinaea; species Melinaea marsaeus. The sequence goes on along the minus strand of OU911094.1, from coordinate 20,235,101 downwards.
CACACACTGCCTCCCGACGGACGGACGGGTTGTATATACGTGTCTCTGTTACAGTTACCTCTGCCTGTAATGTTTGTACTGAGGTTACGAGTGCAGGGATTTAGTTAATTAGCACTAAACCTACCAAGTACCGGTCAAATTGACCGTTCTTAAACTTTTGTAAAACTTTCACATTTTTAAACGTTATAATATCGTTATCAAACTACATCACAATTCTTATAATATGCATATAATATTGTCTTCACTCTTTACTTTTAGTTATTTCCATTATTACCTGCGTTATATAATAAAATAACTTTTAATTACCGGTCAATTTGACGGCGTGCGGTAGGAACAGGTATACAAGAATTGTCGGTAGGTTCAGTGTTAAAGATACTTGGGGGTTGTTTGTCACGTCACGTTGTGTTGGTACTTGATAAAAAGGGGGGGGGGGAACCAATTATAAACAAATTAAATGACATTTTTGCCTGTTTTATATTCGTAAATGGGGGGGGGGGGGTAGTTTCTATATGTATATATATATATAGTAAATAAATATATATTAGTAGCTTAGAACATGTAATGAAGGTGTAAGCTGTTTGCAGCAGTTTCTTTAGCTGGGGGTGTGTTGTTTGGGAGGTCGTGAAGGTCCTTATAAGAGATGTGACGATAACACTGATGTATCGATACTTACTCGATACATTATCGGTAGTAAGGTATCGATACTTACTCGGTATCGGCCTTAAAGTATTGATACTTACTCGGTATAGGTCTTAAAGATAATACAGATATTATGATGAATTGAACTTATTTATTTATCATATATCAAAAGGGGGACTGATATGATAGGAGTATTTTATCAGTCCCCCTTTTGATATATTATGACGTAATTATAACATTAGATAAGATTCTCTTGAAGCAGAAAGCTCCTATAGTTTATACTGCGATGCTACCGTACTCAAACTCGACTTTGCTTCTATGACTTTGACGACTAACTAGTAATCTGAATCCTGCTAGTTAGTTTGCAAAACTCCTTTATAACTTGCACAGTCAGTTAAATAATAGTAATTAATCACGAAATATACAACATTTTAAAAACCATTATTTTATAATACTTATACACAATAAATACAATTATTATGTATCAGAGATAACCCACAATTAAATTAGGTCTTCGTTCAGTTAATTATTACTATTTTTACATTTATATTAATTGAGCTGAGCGTAAGCGAAACTCTTAACCGTTTGGGAGAACTTTTGGGTAGACCTCGAAGAATTCGGTCTGCCTATTCATTTGTACCCGACTTTCGAATTTTGGAAAAATTTCTTCACAGGAGGTCTTCTTATAACCCCCTGAGTCCGAAATGACCATTGGTCAAAAAGTTTATATATATATATATATATATATATATATATATATATATATATATATATATATATATATATATATATATATATGCGTGCGTGCGTCCAGATTCGACTTTTGTCAGCACGATAGCGGCCGCAGTTTCGCTCGGATCGCTTTCAAACTTTGCACAAAAATCAACCATCTAAAAATGAAGGTCAAGTTCGTTAACCAGAGAAATCCGGACGCAGGGGGCGCTGGGCCTCACTTTTTCTGATTTCAGTTTTTCAACCATAACTTTTTCCCTACACAAAGAAGATCAATCGCGTTCCTATTATATAATGTCTTGAATAAATACCTATAGCTAATGTAGATAAACCGAAAACCTAACTTCAATAACTTAAGGGTGGGGGTAAAAAAACCGAAAATTTATGGAAAAAAATTCATAACTTTTTTCTGGTAAACATTCTCACATCACAAGTATTTTTAATAGAAAGGTTATTTTTTACTCTAAATTTAAGTACCAAAAGTTTTTCCGTAAAAGCTACCGTTTCCGAGAAAAAAAATAAAAACCACTTTTAGTTTGAAAATTTAAGGTAGGTAAAACCGCGGCAACTTTTTTCTGGTAAACATTCCCTCCTCGAAAATATTTTTAAAAGAAATGTTATTTTTTATTCTAAATTTAAGTACCAAAAGTATTTCCAAAAAAGATACCTTTTCCGAGAAAAAAAATAAAAACCGCTTTTTGCTTGAAAATTTTGATATAAACATGTGTTATTCTTAGGTAGTGAGTTATATTTTAAACGAGTTACACACGAGGTCTACCCACGCGTGTCCCCTTGCGGGCACGGATTTTTTGTGTTTAGTTGTCTCCAGAGATAATTAGATAATTAGATAAAAATTTTCTCATGTATGTTTGAGCCGAACGCGGATGTTATAGCGAAAATAGATTGAAAAAATGGTTAGCCATTCAAAAGTTATAAAGAAAAGAAGAAAGGAGAGGGGCTCAACTCAACACCCGCACAGCACAGGTGGCGGATCCTAGTAATAAAGTGACCGCCCGTCAGTCTGTACGCTCCAATTGCATTATGCAAGCTATTCGCTTTTTAGGTCGCGTATTAGTAACGGACGGACCCGGGTGATGATCTATGTATTTAAACTGTAACTGAGTTATTAATACTAGCTGTGCCCCCCAAAGCGTTCGGATAATTGTTTTAAAAATAATAACATCTACTATCCTATGAAAGTTCAGTTAAAATCGCTCTAGACGTTTTAGAGATTAGTTGGAGCAAACAGAGAGATGGATAAGGAAATTTCTTTTCATGTTAGTTCGTATATAATTGTGTTAGTGAAAAGCTTTTAATTTGAAATTACACACAGAGACACTTAAATTTTATATATATATATATATATATATATATATATATATATATATAATATAATTAAAGTATGTACATTTGTTTCTGGATCTTATTAGATAAATTTCTATGAAGTTTTTGATTTTATTTTTTTTGGGATTAAATGTTTATTATAAAATTAATAGTTAAAGAATTTTCTAGTATTCACAATTTTAATAATTTTTATTGAAGAAAATTCTAGCATATATTTTTTTAATTCGATTTTTTATTTTTCGTTATAATTAAGAAATTTTCGTGAATAAATTTGACTTGCACTTCTACATGCTTCATTGTTTTTGTTCAGAAAATCCAAAATTATAACCAATATATATAAAATATATAAAAAATTGTGAATTAACTTCGCACAGACGGACCCGTGAGCTGACACTCTTGAATAATGCAGAATACAACAAGTATGAAAACAAGTCCACTTCGAACAGCTCATCAAATATTTACTAGGTTATTTATTTAGCGGAATCGCAGTTACTGTGTCAACTGACCGGTCGTTACTCAGGAATTATTATAATACATATTATTTTAACTTTACACTTATATAATATTTAATATTAATCAATTGTAATGTCTACAAGTTAATTAATTTTATTACGTACCTGAAGAACACCATGGCGGGATAATATTAGAAACATCACTAATCCAAGTATCCGAGGATCTTTTAAAAGCACTTCGACTAACAATAACCATTTGTGTAATTATTTTAAATTATTATTATGTGTATTTTAATTGTAACTATTTGAAAAACAACTTTTAATAAATCACAATTTTGACATTACTTTCCCTCCATTACTGTCACTGTCGAAGGATTAACGATATACAGCTTATGTCATTACAATAATATGTAATAAAATAATTATTAATAATAATACCATTTAATATTAATATAGTAAATAAATAAATCTTTTTTTTATCTTCATTAAAGTTTGTCTGAAAATAATTATTCATTTCATAAAACTGGCTTTAAATTAAAAAAAATACATGCTTATAAAAAGAAATTAAGGTGGAGTGCTACTGTACTTGGAGTTTATATTAAAAGAACATTTTAACGAAGTTCTACTTTCATTTTTCTTATTCCGTGCCAAGTCATTGACACCGATTTAGTTAAACTATACAGCTATAGCCATTTGTTACTGCATTAAACATGAAATTACGATTTCGTGTTGGAGTTTTTAAATGAAATGACGTTTCCAAAACGATCATTTTGTTTCGACATGTACGCGGTTGTTGTTTTTCTCGTGATGGCGGAAGCGTTCGCTCAAGACCAAGCTATGAATTCTCTGACAACACAACCACCGCCATTTTTCGATTTATTCACCGGCGCTTCTAATTATTATTCTGATCCGATCAGAAAGTCGTATTCTGAGTCGGGTTATTATTCATGTCCAAAACAGGATACTTTATCCTCATTTGCGAGTATCTTAGGAAGTGCAGCAAAAATAATGCTCTCCGCGGCGTTAATAGCTGTCTTGAAACTAATCGGCGGTAAACTTATGCTTTTACCGCTAACCGTGATGGTGATAACGAAAATAGGATTAAAAGCGATATTACTATGGCCCGTGTTATCAAAATTGATGAAATATATAAAGAAAAAGAAGAAAAAGTCCAGGATGATAGCGGATTGCTCTGAGCGGTTGGCGTGCGTCGTACAAAGATCGTCTGAGAGCTGGCGCAGTAACTTAGGGACGGCGGTGACATTCTCTTTGATCAGTGACGAAGAAGACGGCTTCATAGCTAGAACTCTTTTGAGCGTTCTCGCCGGGGACGAGGTCGCTGAATGTATGTCAATGGACTGCGACTCCGGGGTTCATATAAGTGATGTATCGTAACTAATATAACTTTTTTCACGCGACTTTACTTGTCTATTTTGTATATATACAATACAATTAACAAACATTTTATATTATTTGTGGTAATTTAATAATGCTGTGTATAAAAACCTCTTTATAAATGAATATCATCATTTAAAATATTTTACTACACATTAACTAAACTGGGTCACATTTATTCTCCTTACATTGCAAACATTCAACGCAGCGTCAGGTTGAAGTATTAATTTAACAAGATGACATATTTAATAGCTCTTCAGTCACCAACATGAGAATGTGTGTGACGTTTGTGTTATTATGTGTGTTTAATGTAACCGCGGGCTTAATGTATTACCGGCCTTATGAATACAGAAGTGTGCCAAGTGATATGGAATCCAACGCATTGTCTTCATCACATTCGAATATTCAAACCAACCGCGTGAAGCCGCAGATAGTTCATACACAATCAAAACCAGTGTTAGATAAAGTTCATACATATTCCAACTCTTTTAACGATATTCGTTTATCCAAAAGTGATGACAAAAATGAAAATTTGCAGAGCGAAGATGTTGCTCGAGCATCGTTGGGTTTTACAAAACCAGCTCTTGAATCCTGGGCACCTTATCCTGAACAATCGTTATTTCTTGATCCACCTAAAACCTTTAAAGAAATAGACAAACTTACACCTAAATTTGACTTATTGGAGCCAGTGACAGCGAAAATGTCAAATAAAGTAACCGGTCTAATCGACCTAATGCTGGCCCTAACTGGATCTAACTCAAATAACTTTATAATGAAGGGATTTAAGCACATTCTTATCGATGGTGTGATAAAACCAATGATGCTTGCTAAAGGAGGTTTGAAGGTTTTAATTAGCAAGTTATCGATACCTTTGATATCACTGGTGCTGATTAATATCGAGGTTCTGATCACAGTGTGGTGGTTGTGGGAAGACTGCATGGATCAGACGAAACCAGTTTTGGTAAATGAACCAGTGAATACTTTAGCTGACACAGCATTTAGAAAAACCAGTTGAAGAAGTTAATTATTTATAATTGTGTGAGCGTTTTATATTGTTATGATAAGAGTTATTAATTTATTCTTCAAAGAATTTATTGTGTATAGAAATGCCTGGTCTGGTATGGTCTGGTCTGGTCTGGTCTGATCTGATCTGGTCTGGTATGGTCTAGTCTAGTCTAGTCTGGTCTGGTCTGGTCTGGTCTGGTCTGGTCTGGTCTGGTCTGGTCTGGTCTGGTCTGATCTATAAATCTTGATGTTGATTTTTTTCATTTGAAATGAAATGATAAATTATAGTCTAACATTATTATTTTGTAAAGTTACGCATATTATACTCAATAATAAAATTATTTAAAATGAATTTAACATTATGAAAAAGTAAAATATATTGTATATAGTAAAGTAAGGTTTAACAAAAAACACGTTACCCTTTCTACCGGTCAATATAAACTAACCTTTTGTATACGCAATGTATTCTACCAATATTCAATAAACACAACAAGTGTTTGACGTAAGTGAGTGTTTCACACAAAGTGTTCAAAGAACTTTATTACTTATATTATATTATATGAAATAACATAATATATTGATGAAATTGTGAGGTACTTTTGTGAGTTGTATAGAAATATATAATTACATATATATTACACACCAAGTCTGTTCTCATACAGACGTATTTTCTTATAACAATTGTGTTTTGGTGTTTTATTTATTACGACCCTAATATGTAATTTATTTATCTTATTTTGATAAGACATTTAGTTTCTAAATAATTAAAATATTATTATCAAGTTGCTTTAATTCTCAACCCTATTTATTCAAGTTCTGGTATTACAAACCACTACTTAATTTTTTCTTTTTATAACAAAAACAAAGAATAAATGAGTAACATATGTCATATTTATCATAGACCTGATTTACAAAGTATATTTAACATATAACTTAGTTATATTAACATTACATCTTATGTAAATAGACTTTATGTGAAACAGATATAACTTTCTGTGAAATAATGTTGCATCGATGCAATAGTCCTAAGATTATCTCAAACAAACTTACAAACTAAATCTTTATAATATTATTGTAGATACATGTTCAATATGTGTATGTTACAAAGTTACCTAAATATATTTTGTCAATCTGCCAAAGTCAACTATGTTTTTTCAATATTGTGTAAATTTGGTTGCGAATAATATAATAGAAACATAACATTAAAGAAAAACATAAACCTTTTTAGTAAAGAGCGCGTTAAAAACATATTTAGGTCAATTATTTACGTTCACATGTGGGAGTACACTGCCGTCGGTAACAGCAGAGCTAAGATGAGAAGAGTGGTTTATATATTTGTAGAATTTTTATTTGGATGTTTTTATTTAAAAATATGATATAAACTTCACTACTTACAGAATTCAAGAATGTCGAATGTTTCTTGACTGACATATGATAGTTAAAGTAAAAATTGTTCTAACTTTCCTCAGACACAACTACACCTAATGTGGTGGCAAAGAATATGCTTAGGTACTAATAGTCATTATTAAACTTTAGTTACTAAAATGGGTATACTAAAGACAATCTTCCTTTCCTTGAGCTGTTCTGTAAATATACTTTATAATAAACTTAGAACATCAGAGAGAATCCTAACTTTATTAAAACATTTATATAATTCATCTCTGGACTTAAGAAGCTGTCATTTTCCTATTTATCTTACGCTAGGTCACATACTAATATAGCATTGTGAAATGACTGTCAGTGAGCTAGTGACTGGTGGAAAAGTTATGAAATACAATTTAAATGAAGTCGGTTAGTTCAGTATATCTATGTATGGAGCAGCGTCCAAGCACTTTGTCATAATTGATACCTTGTTAGTTCAGTAACAACATTTTGTTGTAACTATATAAATATGAACTATTTTAAAACACCATCGGATTTATTTTGATGAAATGTTCTATAGACACATTTTGATATCCAAGGATAGACACAGGATATTTTTCTACCTGAAAATTAAATTATGTTGACAGGAATTCATTTCTTTTAGTAGGTTCTTTTTTTCTTTTCTGGAATTATACATATCTTTCGCTACAGCTGTGAGCTCAAAGCTCACTTTCTGTTTTGGTGGGCTTTTATCAGGGGTTTTAATATTTTGATTATAAACAAACGGGGCCTTGCAGCCGTAACTAAACCAGCTCCGAATTTTATAATAATTAAGAGCAATATTTTTTTTACAAAGTTAAAAACCTTAGTATTTACTAAGTAAAGCATCTATAAGCTACAAGTCATTATATTATTTTATGTTAAGAAAATGCTTCTCCGTTTCTTTGATAGTTTATCTGTGCCATGGTGTTACACGTCAAGTACTCCACTACAATTTTCAGTTTTGATACTTTTCTCTTTATATAAACACTAAAACCTAATTGTACACCAAATTTCACGAATTGAAGTACCACTTCTATTTTTATGAACAGTGAGTTAATAAACTAGTGACAGAATAAAAGCATACTTTGACTTGTAATAAATCCTAAACTATTGGCTTAAATAAAATACATTTTGGAAATATATCTAGCTATACAATACCCTTTTGGTCACTGCAAGCTTAAACTTCCAAGATTTATAAAAAAAAAAATCAGTGGTTTGAAAATGGCCTGAATGGCTTTCAGAAGAGGATGGTACGACTGTGCCTGTATTTGTTTAGTAATTTTGTTCGACTTGGTGAAAATTATCAGTTTCTCAAAGTATTTAATCGTGTATAATATACATTAATAAGTAAATATTAGTTACATCTAAATATACTCGAATAATCATTTATCTATCGATTGTATCGCAAACTAGGATGAATAAAATGATCTACTTCACGTATGTGTGAATGTGGGGTGAGCCGACAATAAAGAGGGAGGTAATGAGATTATACGACAGGTGTCTGTGTTCGTTGTTGTGTTACCTGTGACTCCTAATTGGGTAATGGCTTCCAAGAATCCTGTATTCAGGTAAGGAAAATTGTAATATTTGTATAGTAATATCCTTCAGTACTTATCTATTTAAGTTTTTTGAAATTAGTAAATATTTTTTATGTATCTACGAGTATCTCCAAAAGGTTTATTCTTTTACTTATTAAAATATTTTTTCCATAATATGTGAATTATGAAGTGAATTGATTGTTGTTGTTCGATTATTTGATACAGATTAATTGAAATGTAAGCAGTTATATTAAATGTAAGTTTTTATTAATATGTTAACCTGAGCTACATCGGTAACTTTGGAACAATTGATTAAAACAAAATAACAAATATAAATGATTTACGTTTATATTATTTAAAGATAAATATCAAGGGAAATAAAAAGTGGTTTAACTACGATTTTTGTTTATATGATTAATATTAAAAAACCGCACAAGGACGTTGCGAAATATATTTTTTATATGTAGTTTCGGAATCGAGTCTCGAACTATTCCTGTGAAGTTAGCTTCTATAACGATAATCGTCAGTTTTTCATATATTTATCATTAAAAATACACATCAGGCCCTTTCAAGTGATACCTCACTTGAACTAAGATGTTCTATTTAAAATTTCGACCTATAGGACTATAAGTATATGAACACCATGGCGGTACAATATGAGAAACATCACTACTCCAAGTATCGGAGGATCTTTTAAAAGCACTTCGACTAACCATAACCATTTGTGTAATTATTTTTAATTATTATTATGTGTTTTTTAATTGTAACAATTTGAAAATCCAACTTGATTTTAACAAATATCAATTTTGACATTACGTTCCCTCCATTAGTGTCACTGTCGTAGGATTAACTATATACAGCTTATGTCATTACAATAATATTTAACGAAGAGGAGTTGAGCTGAGCCCCCCTCTCCCCTTTTTGAATGCTGTATTAAAAATATATATATTTGCTTATAAGCGTATTTCTAGGTTGAAGATTAGTTTAGGTTAGGTTAGGTTAGGTCTAGGTCTCGCCGGGGTACCCCTCGTCGGGCGGCCATCTCCGTTCAGGGTGAGGAGGTGGAGGTTAAGGCCCAGATGAAGTATCTGCGCCTCACCCTGGACGGAAGATGGAACTTCGGACCTCATTTCTCTCTTCTGGCTCCGAAGTTAGTTTCCACCGCGGCTGCCTTGGGAAGGCTTCTGCCCAATGTCGGAGGGCCGCAGGCTCCGTGCCGGCGTCTCTATGCCGGCATCGTGTGGAGTATGGCACTCTACGGTGCCCCCGTGTGGTCGGGAGCTCTCATCGCTGAGTCTAAGACCCTTCTGCGAAAAACGCAGAGGGTCCTTGCGGTGAGGGTGATCCGGGGGTACCGAACGGTGTCTTTTACTGCGGCCACACTTCTGGCGAGCGATCCGCCTTAGGACCTACAGGCGGAGGTGCTGGTGGAGGCACCGGGCGGAAGCCAGGGCCAGGGGTGTAAGGCTTGAGGCAGTTCGGGTTAGGGCTTTAGCACATCGAGCCCTGATTCAACGGTGGAAGAGGGACCTGGGGTCCCCTGCCGCCAGTCTAGCGACAGTGAGGGCGGTCCATTCCCATCTGGAACGCTGGATCAACCGACGGCACGGAACACTCACGTTCCGTCTCGTGCAGATACTCACGGGGCACGGATGCTTCGGAGAGTATTTGCACGGAATCGCAAGAAGAGAGGCGACCCCATCTTGCCACCACTGTGACAGGGCCGTGGATTCGGCTCGTCACACCTTGGCGGAGTGCGCAGCCTGGGACCACCAGCGCTCTGAGCTGGTGGCCGTGGTGGGCACGGACCTCTCGCTGCAGCGCATTGTCGGCGCGATGGTCCGCAGCGAGAGGTGCTGGGTCGCAATGGCCTCCTTCTGCGAGCAAGTCATCGCCGCAAAGGAGGCCGCGGAGCGGATCAGGGAGCAAACCTCGTCCTCTGATCCGCTCCGTCGAGGGAGACTGGGGAGAAGGAGACGGGAGTACGCCCGACGTCTCCTTCTTCTCCAGCCGTAGGCCTTGGTGAGAGGGGGGGGGGGTGACCCCTTTCACCTGCCATAGGCCTAAGCCGTGAGGGTGTCCTAAGTTGCTCGGAGGACCCTCGCTCGGGGGGTAACCGCCGGGGCGGCACGGTGAGTGCTAACGCGATCCCGTGTCGTCCCATTAAGGCGTTGAGGGCAACCGTTGGTTTTTTAGTCGGTAGCCTTAAAAATGGCGGCATCCTCTGTGCCGCCGGGTAGTCCCACATAACCTTCCGGCCATCACCTTCCTGGCCGGCGGGTATCCGTAACGGATTTTTCCAACGAAAAAAAAAAAAAAAAAAAAAGAAAGGTTAGGTCTAGGATCAAGCGCGCGGAGGTTCTGATAACGTTAAGTCTATGGAGAAACAGTTTTTTGACCATCATTTCTGAACGGAATGAGATATTTTAATTTTTTTTAAACATGCCCATTTCCAAGCTCTACAGCTCTGTCATTCATTCAAATCGGTTCAGTAGTTTTTATGTGATGTTGCTTCAAAAAGAAGTTTCCCAAACGGTTAAGAGCTTCGCTTAGGATCAGCTCAATAAAATAATTATGAATAACAATTAACTTGTATTTAATATAAATTAACATTTAGGTATTTAATATATATTTCTTCTTGTAAATCGTTAGTTTTGAGTCAGTTTAGTGTACAAGTGCACTCTGTAGACACAAGTGTATCTAGTGTTACCGTGGTTGGATAACACTCTGAGCACCAGCCGCTGCAGCGGAACACTCTTAGTACACAACGCAAAGTACTGCTTTGGGGGTTTGTCATGGACGTACTGCGCGTCCACTGACTTTACCCAGGTACCGTTGTCCAGAATACCCTGGAGAGAGAGGGGAGAATGGAATTTAGGAAAAATATATTTAATATATATATATACTTGATAATCTATTGAAAAATATTTAAAATACTGATTTTGTTGGTCAATTTAAGGTATTTTTGAATGCGATAAATTCTCAATACTTCCAAGGACGAGAAAGAATAGAATTAAGGTCAAAATATAACATTTTATGATAAAAATACTGTCTATACTTGACTTTTTTCTAAAAATGAATTAAATGTTAAAAAAGCAACAGATTTTTGTGTAAATTTAAAGAAAACTTTAATGTGATTCAGTCTAAATACCTTGAAAAAGGACAAAAAATACTAGAATTTAGGATAAAATATATTATTTATAAAAAATACTATGTTTACTTGATATTCTCTTAAAAATTAAAATGTTTCAAAAACTACACACATTTTTGAGTCAGTTTATGGTAATTTTTTTAATGCGATAAATTCTAAAAACCTTTGAGAAAAAATGGAATTTAGACTAAAATATAATATTTTATGAAAAAAATACTATCTATACATGATATTTACTTAAAAAATAATAAAAATGTCTCAAAACCTGCACAGATTGCGTCAATTTAAGGTAAACTATTTCGAAGAATCTGATCACGAAATCCTGTTTTACATAAAACTGAGATAGAGAGAGATAGAAGTGAACTGTGCTCGTCTCTTGTCAGAGGTGACGTGCACCAAACGCAGTCAGCCGAGGCTGGTGTACTTACGTGCAGAGTGAAGCGCTTGGGCGCACTGCGGGCGGTGTCTGGGCGCACGTGCTCCAAGCTCACTCTCTCCACTAGATATCTCCTTGGCAATTTTATGATCATTTCACCGTAAGACCCTCTATATCATATTATTATTTTTTATTTGTAGTCTATACTTTATAGGAAGTAACTTAAATTTATTTAGTCCACGCAGGCGGAACCGCGAGCAAAAGCTAGTTGAAACGTTTTACCAAAATATAGATTACTCTGTACTCATTAGTAAGAATATTCTTTTGAATTAGTATTTGAAGCTAAAAATATTTTTAAGAACCGGCTTAACTCTACTTGTATGGACATATGTTATCTTCAGACTAAATAAGTTCAAATCAGCTCTTATAGATGATACAAATTTGCCGCCAACGAAAACTGTCATTTTTATTTTGTTGTTTTCAAATTATTGTTTAGGGGAAAGGCAAAGAACTTCAGATCATACAGCCTCTTCATATTATAGTATTGTACTCCTAATTAATTAAATAATTAAAATAGTTGTATTTTAAATTCTTCTCAATTTTTGTAAGTAAAGAATGCCATGTAATTTACGAACTTTTGTATTTTCATATATTATTTTCATTTCATATGCTATATTTGTCTCCCTTTTAAGTTTTTGATTAATTTCTATTTCGATTGACTGTTTGAAAATGACAGTTTCCGTTGGCGGCAAGCGAAAAAAAAAGAAAAAGTTTTTAGCACCAGAACTAAACCCTCTTTGGCATAAATGTTTTCGTTGGGGGCAAAATATTAAAAAATTAAAAAGTTAGTATATACAACGACTAAATCCTCTTTGGTATGTATAAAGTCACCTAAAAGGCCAGCAGTCGGCCGGCGCGGGCGGTCTCACGGACAGCACGGTGTCGGGCGGAGGAGACGCGCGCCACAGACGCACCGCCCCCCAGAGGGCGACGCTCCCCCCCCACTCTGTGGTCGCGCTGCCCTGTACCACCTTACCTCCTGATATGTACTGCAGTGCTGGCTCTGTAATATCCTTATCTTATACCAACCCAAGTGTATTCGTAATGTTGTTGTATTCAATGTAATTTTAGTATTAAAATAATGTAATTTCTACCTTTAATTATATTTTGTGAAAACATCGTTTCACGAACTCTCAGTGTATTTCTGAAAATTTAAATTTTGACTTGAAATTTCGTCGTATTAGTAACCAGAGAGAGAAAGAGATAGAAAGAGAGAGATAGTAAAGTTAGTATAGTAGACAAACTAAACTAAATATTAAATAAATATATACTAGCGCTACGCCCTGTCTTTGCATGTAATTTAATAATTAAGACAAAAATTTAAGTTTTTTAATATGCTTTCATATAAAATGTTTCCTGTCAATAAAAAATCGCTTGATTTCTTTCAGTGACATGCGCCATCTTTAATTTATTATCTGCGGTCGTATGTTTGTGTGTGTTTCACTTGGAACACGATTTTGGCGTTCAAGATGGCGGAGTAATTTGAAACTTTACATACTTGAGGATTAATGACAATGCGATATCACAAAAAAAATGTGTTTCTTTGCAATTTTTTTCGTACATTTAGTTTGTTGTTAATATTTTATTATATATAGTATAAAAACTAATACAGTAATACCCCTACTACACGGTACTCTTATAACGCGATTTCAGTCAGTCATAACACGTGTTTTCCCTCATATAACGCGTTATATTTCTATACTATGAAGTTTATATTTATTTTTTACAGTTCATAATTTATTTCGCTTACCTTTGCACATTGTGTTATAAAATTAAATAAAATTAAGTAAAAATTAAATTAAATTAAGTTCTTTCTTAATATTTCATTTAAACCTTAACGAGAAAAGTTAAACTAGAATTATTTGTACATAACGCGTTATACGGTCATATGAGGGCGTTATACGAGAATTTTCTTATAACGAACGAATCTACCGTGTTATAGAGGGATAACTGTATATTAAGTAAGTCGCTCTTACTGAATACCTCAAAGCTCGCTCCGCTCTGTGTAACTCGAGGGTCAAAGCACTCATTCTGTTACTGCACTCCTCTACTGCGATAGACTTTTCTACAGAACCATATTACATTGTACATGTATTACAATAAAATACAATATACTATACTAGCAGTGCCCGCGACTGCACTCGAATGTTATTTTTATAACATCAGTTTTCAGTGAAAGTTCTATCATAATCGGTCCAGCCGTTTCAGATTATATCCGATACAAACATAAAAAAAAATATTTTTGAGCGAAGCGAGCGGAGCGCTCTATGTGAGACTTTTTGCATCCCATGTCCGGGGTTGGCATGAAAACGGCTTTACCGATCTTCATGAAAATTTGCACATTTATAGCGATGGTTATTGCAATGGTTTATAAAAAAAAGTGAAAAAATAACCTCATGTCGTTGAGGAATAATCACCAAAAATGACAGTTCCATAGACTTCAATGTAAAAAAATTTTAACGCTGAATTGAAGATGGGTTACTCGCTTCGCTCAATTCATCGAACTCTACCGAGATTTTGCGAGCGCAGCGACTCAAAATCGAGGTCTGGTTCGTTAGTTTAATGTTAGTACCGTATATACTTTCATATTTTAGTACAAATCTGTTAATTTGTATACAGACGGACACTTCAATTTTATATATATATATATATATATATATATATATATATATATAATATGTTTTCTGTTATCACATACAGAAGGTTGTACACTTACGTATTGATAAAGTCTCGGACTTCGACAGATATGTAATGAAATATTTCTTCTGAGTGTTACAAGAGAGGAGGAACGCAACTAGAATATGAATATCTTATGAAATAATATTATTATTAATTAAATATACTTTGCATATTGAGCGAAGCGAGCGCAGTGTAATGACTCATCGTTGTGGACAATGTCGGTAATGTAGATATCAGTTTTTTGACGATTATTTCTTCGTCTTTCTGTGTCTGTCTGTGTTTTTTTGATTGCAAAATTGTATAATTTTCCGTCAAGTAGTTTTCGAGCCTATTCGTGACAAATAATGTGAAAATCTCCAGTGGAACGCTCCGCTCGCTACGCTAGTTTCGCTCAATAAACAATATGAAACCACAACTCACTTATCAAACTCAAACCAACACAAGTCGCGAGCACGACTCGTCTGCTTCCAGAGCGCTTAATCAGGGTACGTTTGATACACTTTGCATTACTTCCATTAATATTAACATCATTATGATAATCCCACACACTGCCTCCCGACGGACGGACGGGTTGTATATACGTGTCTCTGTTACAGTTACCTCTGCCTGTAAATGTTTGTGCTGAGGTTACGAGTGCAGGGATTTAGTTAACACTAAACCTACCAAGTACCGGTCAAATTAACCGTTCTTAAACTTTTGTAAAACTTACACATTCTTAAACGTTATAATATCGTTATCAAACTACATCACAATTCTTATAATATGCATATAATATTGTCTTCACTCTTTACTTTTAGTTATTTCCATTATTACCTGCGTTATATAATAAAATAACTTTTAATTACCGGTCAACTCGACCGGGTGCGGTAGGAACAGGTACACAAGAATTGTCGGTAGTTTTAGTGTTAAGGATACTTGGGGGTTGCTTACCACGTCAGTTTTGTTGGTACTTGATAAAAAGGGGGGGGGGAAGTAATATAAACAAAGTAAATGGCATTTTTGCCTGTTTTATATTCAAAAAGGGGGGGAGGGGGTAGTTTCTATATGTATATATATAGTAAATAAATATATATTAGTAGCTTAGAACATGTAATGAAGGTGTAAGCTGTTTGCTGCAGTTCCTTTAGCAGGGGGTGTGTTGTTTGGGGGGTCGTGCAGGTCCTTAAGGGATGAGACGATACTATGATGTATCGATACTTTTATCGATACAGTATTTGTCGTAAGGTATCGATATTAACTCGGTATCGGTCTTAAAGCATACTTATTGGTATCAAACGTTTTTCTTTGTAAAATTTATAATTAAACTAGCATGGTACCCGTGCTTTGCAACGGACGGCGAAAGTGATCAACATTTTGTTTGAATTTCCACACCACCTAGTAGGTATCAAACAGGCGCGCTATATTTCTTACAGTTTTTAGCTGTAACTTTGGAACGATTTGGACCTTTGCAAAATCCTTTCTTATTGCACCTATTCAATATGTAAGGGGTCTTGTGTCCAAATTTCAGCTTTCTAGGTATTACGGTTTGGGCTGTAGAGCGAAGAATGAGTCAGTGAGTCAGTGAGTGTCTTTGATTAAAATAAATCAAAAATGTAACAAATATTGTTATTCTATATTGTAATGAAAATAAATTAGGTATTCTATAAGATTGCTAACTTCATAGTATTGTGTGAATTGAATTTATATATTAACCACATATCAATATTTATAATTTATATATTAACCAAAGGGGGACTGATAGGATAGAAGTATTCTATCAGTCCCTCTTTTGATATATTTTGACGTTATTATAACATTAAGACTATTTTGAAGCAGAATGCTGGTATAGTTAATTTAACTCGACTTTGTTTTTTGACTTTGCTTCTTTGACTTTGACGACTAACTAGTAACTCGAAGTATACTAGTTAGTCTGCAAAACTCATATTTAGCTTGCATAATCGGTTAAATATATAATAGTAATCATTGATTATGAAAGTTTTAAGCAACATAGTTTGTTTAAAACCGGTCCAGCCGTTTCAGATATTAACCGTAACAAAGAAACAAATATATAATTATTTTATTAGGATTTTTGCTTCGTTTTTTTGACTTTGTCGACTAAATAGTAACTTGAACTATACTAAATCTCTCGGTTAAATAATAGTAATTAATCACGAAATATATAATACTTACAAAAACATTTTTTAATGATACTTATAATAATATATAAAACACAAAGACACTCACTCACTGACTCACTGACTGACTCATTCATCGCTACATCCCAAACCGTAATACCTAGAAAGCTGAAATTTGGACACAAGACTCCTGACATATTGAATAGGTGCAACAAGAAAGGATTTTGCAAAGGTCCAAACCGCTCCAAAGTTACAGCTAAAAAACTGCAAAGTTTACCCCCCGCTCCCTCTCTTCTTCACTTTCGCCGTCCTTCGGGAAGCACGGATAACCTGCTAGTACACTATATATACAATTATCCCACATCAGAGATAACCAACAGTTCAATTAGGTCTTCGTTCAGTTAATTATAACTTGTTATACATTCATATTAATAATAAAGTGACCGCCCGTCAGTCTGTACGCTCCAATTGCATTATGCAAGCTATTCGCTTTGTAGGTCGCGTATTAGTAACGGACGGACCCGGGTGATGATCTATGTATTTAAACTAACTGAGTTATTAATACTAGCTGTGCCCCCGACTGCGTTCGGATAATTGTTTTAAAAATAAAAGTAGTCTACGTTACTTTATAACATCCTACGAAAGTATAGCTAAGATCTCTCTAGACGTTTTAGAGATCAGCTGGAGCAAACCGACAAACAGACGAGGATTATTTTTTGTGTCGTATATACTTTCATGTGTTAATTAAAAGCTGTTACGAGTAATTTGGAATTACATACATACACTTAAATTTTATTTATATGTATATATTATATAATTAATGTATGAACATTTGTTTCTGGATCTTATTTTTTTTTATGAAATTCAATGAAAATTATAATGTTTTTTTGGGATTCAAAGTTTATTATAAAATTAAAAGTTAAAGAATTTTATAGAATTCACAATATTAATAATTTATATACAGGAAAATTCTAGTATATACTTTTTTAATTCGATAATTTATTTTTCGTTATAATTTAGGAATTTTCGTGAATAAATTTGACTGGCACTTGTACGTGCTTCATTGTTTTTGTTCAGAAAATCCAAAATTATACCAATATATATAAAGTAGATAAATAATAGTGAATTAACTTCGCACAGACGGACCCGTGAGCTGACACTCTTGAATAATGCAGAATACAATAAGTATGAAAACAAGTCCACTTTGAACAGCTCATCAAATATTTACTAGGTTATTTATTTAGCGGAGTCGCAGTTACTGTGTCAACTGACCGGCCGTTACTCAGACATTATTATAATACATATTATTTTAACTTTACACTAATAATATATTCAATGTTGATCAATTGTAATGTCTACAAGTTAATTAATTTTATTACGTACCTGAAGAACACCATGGCGGTATAATATTATAAACATCACTACTCCAAGTATCCGAGGATCTTTTAAAAGCACTTCGACTAACAATAACCATTTGTGTAATTATTTTAAATTATTATTATGTGTATTTTAATTGTAACTATTTGAAAAACAACTTTTAACAAATATCAATTTTGACATTACTTTCCCTCCATTACTGTCACTGTCGAAGGATTAACGATATACAGCTTATGTCATTACAATAATATGTAATAAAATAATTATTAATAACAATATCTTTTAATATTTATATAGTGAATAAATAAATCTTTTATATCTTCATTAAAGTTTGTCTGAAAATAATTATTCATTTCATAAAAACTGACGTTAAATAAAAGAAAAATAAAAAGAAATTAACGTGGAGTGCTACTGTACTTGAAGTTTATATTAAATGAACATTTTAACGAAGTTCTACTTTCATTTTTCTTATTCCGTGCCAAGTCATTGACACCGATTTAGTTAAACTATACAGCTATAGCCATTTGTTACTACATTAAACATGAAATTACGATTTCGTGTTGGAGTTTTTAAATGAAATGACGTTTCCAAAGCGATCAGTTTGTTTTGACATGTACGCGGTTGTTGTTTTTTTCGTGATGGCGGAAGCGTTCGCTCAAGACCAAGCTATGAATTCTCTGACAACACAACCACCGCCATTTTTCGATTTATTCACCGGCGCTTCTAATTATTATTCTGATCCGATCAGAAAGTCGTATTCTGAGTCGGGTTATTATTCATGTCCAAAACAGGATACTTTATCCTCATTTGCGAGTATTTTAGGAAGTGCAGCAAAAATAATGCTCTCCGCGGCGTTAATAGCTGTCCTGAAACTAATCGGCGGTAAACTTATGCTTTTACCGCTAACCATGATGGTGATAACGAAAATAGGATTAAAAGCGATATTACTATGGCCCGTGTTCTCAAAATTGATGAAATATATAAAGAAAAAGAAGAAAAAGTCCAGGATGATAGCGGATTGCTCTGAGCGGTTGGCGTGCGTCGTACAAAGATCGTCTGAGAGCTGGCGCAGTAACTTAGGGACGGCGGTGACATTCTCTTTGATCAGTGACGAAGAAGACGGCTTCATAGCTAGAACTCTTTTGAGCATTCTCGCCGGGGACAAGGTCGCTGAATGTATGTCAATGGACTGCGACTCCGGGATTCATATAAGTGATGTATCGTAACGAATATAACTTTTTCACGCGAATTTACATGTCTATTTTGTATATATACAATATAATTAACAAATATTTTTATATTATCTGTAGTAATTTAATTATGCTGTGTAAGAAAACCTCTTTACAAATCAATATTATCATTTAAAATATTACGTATTAACTAAACTGGGTCACATTTATTCTCCTTACATTGCAAACATTCAACGCAGCGTCAGGTTCAAGTATTAATTTAACAAGATGACATATTTAATAGCTCTTCAGTCACCAACATGAGAATGTGTGTGACGTTTGTGTTATTATGTGTGTTTAATGTAACCGCGGGCTTAATGTATTACCGGCCTTATGAATACAGAAGTGTGCCGAGTGATATGGAATCCAACGCATTGTCTTCATCACATTCGAATATTCAAACCAACCGCGTGAAGCCGCAGATAGTTCAGACACAATCAAAACCAGTGTTGGATAAAGTTCATACATATTCCAACTCTTTTAACGATATTCGTTTATCGAAAAGTGATGAGAAAAATCAAAATTCGCAAAGTGAAGATGTTGCTCGAGCATCGTTGGGTTTTACAAAACCAGCTCTTGAACCCTGGGTACCTTATCCTGAACAATCGTTATTTCTAGAACCAGCTAAAACCACCAAAGACTTGACAAATTTGACTAATTGGAACCAGTGACAGCGAAAATGTCAAATAAAGTTACCGGTCTAATGGACCTAGTGCTGGCCCTAACTGGATCTAACTCAAATAACTTTATAATGAAGGGATTTAAGCACATTCTTATCGATGGTGTGATAAAACCAATCATGCTTGCTAAAGGAGGTTTGAAGGTTTTAATTAGCAAGTTATCGATACCTTTGATATCACTGGTGCTGATTAATATCGAGGTTCTGATCACAGTGTGGTGGTTGTGGGAGGACTGCATGGATCAGACGAAACCAGTTTTGGTAAATGAACCAGTGAATACTTCAGCTGATACAGCATTTAGAAAAACCACTTGAAGAAGTTAATTAATTATAATTTTGTGAGCTTTTTATATTGTTATAAAAAGAGTTATTTATTTATTCTTCAAAGAAACTCTTGTGTATATAATGACCTGGTCGGGTCTGATATGGTCTGGTCTGATATGGTCTGGTCTGGTCTGGTCTGATCTGGTCTGGTATGATCTGGTCTCGTCTGATCTGGTCTGGTCTGGTCTGGTCTGATCTGGTCTGATATGATCTGGTCTGATCTGGTCTGGTATGATAAGTTCTGGTCTGGTCTGACCTACAAATCAATATGTTTTGCATGTTGACTTTTTTAATATGAAATAAAATGATAAATTATAGTCTAACATTATTATTTTGTAAAGTTACGCATATTATACTCAATAATAAAATGTTTTAAAATGTATGCACTAACAAGAAAAAATAAAGTGTGTCTATTATTTATAGTAAAATGAAGATTTAATAAACAACACGTCACTCTTTCCACCGGTCAATATAAACTAACCTTTTGTATACGCAATGTATTCTATCAATATTCAATAAACACAACAAGTGTTTGACGTAAGTGAGTGTTCACACAAAGTGTTCAAAGAACTATATTACTTATATTATATTATATGAAATAACATAATATATTGATGAAATTGTGACGTACTTATATGAGTTGTATATAAATATATAATTCCATATATATTACACACCAAGTCTGTTTACATACAGACGTATTTTCTTATAACAATTGTGTTTTGGTGTTTTATTTATTACGACCCTAATATGTACATATTTATTTATCTAATTTTTGTAAGACATTTAGTTTCTAAATAATTTAAATATTATTATCAAGGAGTTTTAATTCACAACCCTATTTACACAAATCCTGATATTACAAACAGCTTACTATACTTCTATAATACTTCTTTCTTTATACTTTTTTCTTTATAACAAAAGCAATCTATAAAGTGTTTAATAGTGTTATATCTTAGTTTTATGAACATTGCGTGTATTTCAATATTCGTATATACGAGGGGAGGTCCAAAAGTTCGTGGAATGAAAGGGATCTAAATAAAATAAAACAACAAAACTATTTTTCCTTATCAATATAATCACCCTTAAGCTCAATACATTTATTAGACCTATAAATTAATTTTTCTAAACCACTATATAAAATATTTTTTATCTTTTCCGTCAAAATGAGCCGAAATTGCCTCCCTTACCTCATAGTCGTCGGAAATTTTCCTTCCCCTTAAGTCTTTTTTTAAATTGGGGAGTAAAAAAAAGTCACTCGGGGCCAGGTCTGGACTGTAGGGTGGGTGAACTAGGAATTCGAACCCATGCGTGTGCAGAGCAGCCATTCCAATTCTGCTCTTGTGAACCGGCGCGTTGTCTTGCAACAGCAACACACCGTTTGTTAATTTTCCTCGCCACTTTTCCTTGATGGCATCCTTTAATTTTTCTAATATCGTTGCGTAGTATTCTCCGGTTATAGTCCTTCCCTTTTATTTGTAACCAATCAAGATTATCCCCTCACAATCCCAAAAACAGTAGCCATCATCTTTCCAACCGACTCCGTCACCTTGAATTTCTTTAGCGGTTGTGTCCCCTTTTTATGCCATTGCATGGACTCTTGTTTGGACTCAGACTCAAAGTGATGAACCCATGTTTCATATCCCGTAACTATTCGGTCCAAAATCTGTGCAGGTTTAACTCCACACAACTCCAAAAATGCTTTGTCGCATCGACGCGCTGCTCTTTCTGAAACAGCGTGAGCATTCTCGGTACCCATCTTGCACTGACTTTTGTCATACCCAGGTGATCATGTGGGATTCGTAATATGGTGGTATCTGATACTCCAACTAATGCAGATAATTGTTTTTTCTTCAAACGGGCATCCTCTAGTACAATTTTTTCCACTTTTTGACGTTGTCCGATGTGGTCGCCTCAACTGGCTTTCCTGAGCGGGGGTCGTTTTCAATTGACTCCCGACCATCTTTATAAAGACCATGCCACTTGTAAATCATTGATTTACTAGGGCACTGTTCCCTATAAACGGCTCCCATTTCATTCAAAATGGTTTGAGCGTTCTTTCTTTGCTTGGTAAGGAATTTTATCACAGCGCGGTGTTCAATTTTCTCCATAGTTTCAGTTTTCTTCCGGATTGACTTGTTTAACAGGCGACTGTTCGTAAACGAATGACGCAATCGGGTTGAAACTCGGTATTTATGCTAATGATGAGTCTCCAATTCGTATGACACCAAGCGAGCGCCCCTACCCCCGCTCCATCCTCTCCATTCCACGAACTTTTGGACCTCCCCTCGTATAATAATTCCATGTAACTCACAATATGTTACTGTTAAATAATTTTTACAATCGATGCAGTTGTTATAAAGGTTACCTCACACAAACTAAACTAAATCTTTACACAATAATATTATTGCAACCAAATGTTCAATATATCCAAGTTGTCAAAGTTTATCAATGTGTGTGTGTGTGTGTCTAATAATATAATAACAAAATATAAAAAACAATAACATTGAAACAAAATATTAAGCATTTTAGTGAAAGTTTCAAAAACATATATTAGTGACATATTATTACGTAACACGTTCACATGCAGGAGACAACTTACGTCTGTAACAGCACTGTTAAGATGAAGATAACAGGTTATATTTTTGGAGACTGTTTGAGAAACTTAAATATTTATTTAATTTTGACTATTATTTTTAAAATAATATTAAATAAATGACGTTAGCCATAAAATTTAAGAATTAGAATGTTTCTTGACTGAATTATGCCAGTAAAAGTATTTTTTTTCTGACTTTCCTCAGTCAATTCTATGCCTAATGTGCTTTCAAAGAATATGTACGAATACTAATAACCGTTTTCAGACTTTTCCGACTAAACTTGTAATCCTAAAGATAATCTTACTTTACTTTGAGCTGTTCTGTTATTGTACTTTAGAATAAACTTAGAATATCAGAGAGAATCCTAACTTTATTAAAACATTTATAGAATTCGTCTCTGGGCTTGAAATATTTAAGCGAGACTTTAAGACTTTGTCATTTTCCAATTTATCGGACGCTAGGTCTAATACTAAGATAGCATTGAGAAAAAGTTGTTAGTTCGTTACAGTTCGCTATTTTTGGGGTCAAGTAGTGCGCGAACAATTGGAATAGAATAGATTGGAATAGGCTTTAGAAACATGTTTGATTTTATTTGTTAATATTAAAATAATATAAATTTTATTATTATGCTTTAAATGTATAAATTAAATGTAATAATAAAAATATATCATTATTCCACGTTTAAAAAAAGAATAATAAAAAGATTTATATAATAAAATTCAACACAAATTCAACCATTTACAAATAATTATTTGACATATTGAAATATACCTCATATTAAATAATAATAATAATATTATGTACACTACGAACACAGCTTGTAACATATTCCAGTGTGCAACTGAACAGATCTACATGACACGCCGTCGCGTTCACCACCCGCAGCGCTCGTGAGCAGAGCGTCTCGCAGCAGCTTGGTGCGCGCGGTCGGGAGCGCAGCAACGGCGGCGGACGTCGACGCTCGATATTGTTAGGAGGGGCAGATATCTCTAACTCTGCCAGAATTTCCGGATTATTCAATTCACCGCGTAATACTCTTACCAACGAATGAACAACCTTATGAATGTATTAACAAGGGTAAATGAAGTTGCTTCTCTCCAATACTTTGCGGAATGTGTTTAGCAAATTATTAGAAGGTCAGATTATAAATATATGTACTCATATTGATACCTAAATATACTTTATGTAAATGTAAGTATTGAAAATTTTGTTTTAAAATGGTTTTCACCTCTAAATGTATTGCAAACTCGGATCAATAATATGATCTACTTCACGTATGTATGTCCGTGGGGTGAGCCGACAATAAAGAGGGAGGTAATGTGATTAAACGACAGGTGTGTATGTTCGTTGTTGTGTTCCCTGTGACTCCTAATTGGGTATTAGCTTCCAAGAATCCTGTATTCAGGTAAGGAATATTTTGATTGGTGTCATAATATCCTTAAATTCTGATATATTTAAGTATTTTATTCTCAAATATTTATTCTTTTAGTTGTTAAAATATATGCGAATGGGTGTTCTCGTTCAATTATTTAAAACAGATTAAACGAAATGTAAGTAGTTTTTAGTAATATATTAATGTAAAAACAACGAGCAAACTATATTAAAAATATTTAATACATTGATACTGTGAGCTACATCGGTACAATTGAATAAAACAAATAACAAATATAAACGATTTACATTTATATTATTTAAAGATAAATCACAAGAGAAATACAAAGCGGGTTAACTATGATTTCGGTTTTGATTATATTATTATTAATAAAGAAAATGATATAAGTTTCATATTTTATTAATAAAAGATTCTATCTGTTACATTCATTTAGATATACAGGACTCATCCAATTATTATTAAATAGAGCTTGATTGATAAGAAGACCTCCAAACAGTGCTTGTAACTGGTTTACGTGACGGAGTTCATTAACTCTTATTTGATTGTCACGCGGCCGTGTTGCACGTTGTTAGAGCTAACTACGATTATAACAGACAGGACGTGACATTTGTTAGTTCACAAATATGATGTGGATTTTTGTTATTAGGAATGAAATATTCTGTTCAAATATAACTATTTCACAACTTAATTTGCATATATTAGTTGCATTTACATTTTAAATCATGCTTTCAAATACTTTTAAGCGATCGTGTTCACGAACATATGAGTTATATGTGTCTGTCAAATGAATATCTTATAAATATACGCGAGTTAAATTCCTAAAGTAGTTTTATTTAAAATGTATGCTACTTGTGGAAAACTTGGAAAAAATATTAGTTTTAATTATTTCAGTTGTCAGTTATTCCATGCTTAAGTTACTGTAAACGGTTACACGAGAAATTGTTAGTTCAATTAAATAAATTATATAATTGAACTAATACTGGCGTAGTTAGTTATAATAGTTAGATATTTTAGCCTTCTTTATTATATTAAAAATATAATATAATATAATATATATATTTAAAAAAAAACTTATTAATAATAATTTAAACTGGTATCCACGAAGTGTCATCTTGTTCTTCTCCATGGACTTGTGCAAGTACGAGTAGAAGCTCATGTCATAAGTACAAAGTATACCTAAATAAAAAGAAATATCTTTGACTTATACTTTATAAATCTAGATGTACGACACTAACTTTGCTTTGGTTTAATTGCGAGTATTTGATACCACACTGTATATAAACTTCTATGAAATAGAGTTGTCTGTCTGATAGTAACGGGTACATGGACCGTGAGTGAGACAAACCCTGTTAGAACTCAGTCCTCAGGGAGGTTATATTAGACATTGATTCTAATGAAATTGTATTTTGTTATACATTGTGTCTCGTTTTATACAAAAATATATAGTTCAATACATCGAAGGCTAATCTATTAAAATTACTAATTATTAGTAACAAAAAGATTTAATAAATTGTAGTATACTTCGCTCATGTATAGTTTGCTATCAATAATGTTGTATCAAAATAGTAAGAATGAAAAATCTAACAGTATTTAAAAAACATAAGTACTCAGAACATACCACATAGCTTAAAATGATATAGTGTATTATATTTGAACTACAACAACACTAATGGACAGATTAATGGGTGATTCCGTGTGTTGTTTGTTGGCTTGATAACTGAGGCTTGGCTCTAATGGTAATAAAACTAAAAGGTCATAGATTTGTATGAAATGAAAATATAAAAATGTTATCTTTAAAAAATTTGACGTTTTTTATATATGTTGATTTATTTTATAGACTTGTTATATATTATCTATAGTATAGCCGTATTAGAAATGAGTATATTAGGGAAAGTAAGTTTGGGAGGAGCGCCAGTGCCAGAAAAAATTAGATTAGAAATGTTATGAGGAGAGATGAAAGGCATGTAACCAAAAGAGTGGTGGGTATGGTAGTGGAGGGATGGACAGGTAGAGGACGTCCGAAGAAAAGATGGATGGATCGCGTGAAAGACGATATGGTGAAGAACACAGTGTGTGTGTGTACAGAGATGACGAGTAACAGGAGAGTATGGAAGAAAAAACGTACTGTAACAACCCCAAAACTGGGATAAGGGCAGGAAGATGACGAGTATAGCCGTATTATTTTTTAATGTTTTGCAAATTATGTTTTAATAAAAAAGTTTTTAAATGTGTAAAAAAAAATATGTTATTTATAGTAAAAGGAAGGTTTAATAAACAGCACGTCACCCTTTCTACCGGTCAATATAAACTAACCTTTTGTATACGCAATGTGTTCTATCAATATTCAATAAACACAACAAGTGTTTGACGTAAGTGAGTGTTTCACACAAAGTGTTCAAAGAACTATATCACTTATATTATATGCAGTAACATAATATATTGATGAAATTGTGACGTTCTTATATGAGTTGTATATAAATATATAATTCCATATATATTACACACCAAGTCTGTTGTCATACAGACGTATTTTCTTATAACAATTGTGTTTTGGTGTTTTATTTATTACGACCGTAATATGTACGTATTTATTTATATTATTTTGATAAGACATTCAGTTTCTAAATAATTTAAATATTATTATCAAGGCGTTTTAATTCTCAACCCTATTTACACAAGTTCTGATATTACAAACCAGTACTTAATTTTTTCCTTTTATAACAAAAGCAAAGTATAAATGAGTAACATATGTCATATTTGTCAGAGACCTGATTTACAAAGTATATTTAACATATAACTTAGTTCTATTAACATTACATCTTATGTAATAGACTTTATGTGAAACAGAAATAACTGTGAAATAATGTCTAGAATCGATGTAATAGTTCTAAGATTTTCTCAAACAAACTTACAAACTAAATCTTTATACCATAATATTATTGTAGATACATGTTCAATACGTGTATGGTACATAGATATCATATGTTTCTGCCAAAACAAACTATGTTTTTTAATATTATATCATTTTGTTTGAGAATAAAGCAACCAAATATTAAAGAAGCATTTGTAATAACATCAAAGGAAAATATTAAACTTTTTAAGTAAACAAGTGTTTTAGAAACACATATTTGGTATAATTATTTACGTTCGTTCACGTATAGGAGTCAACTTACGTTCGTAATAGCAAAGCAAAGACGCAAAGAATAGTTTATATTTAGATGTTTTAAAAAAACTACAATTCTTTCTTTAATTTGGATGATTTTTTATTATATATTATAAAATAAACTACCTTACTTATACAACTCACAAATACAGATTGTTTCTAGACTAAGATATAAGAAAAATAAAAACTGATGCAACTTTCCTTAATCTCCTCTATACCTAATTTGATAGCAAAGATGACATGGAGATACTAACAGTCAGTAACAAACTTCTTCGACTAAACCGGTCATACTGAAGATAATCTTACTTTATTTTGAGCTGTTTTGTAAATGTACTTTATAATAAACTTAGAACATCAGGGAGAATCCTAACTTTATTAAAACGATTATAGAATTCGTCTCTGGGCTTCAAATACTTAAACGGGACTTTGGGACTTAATGTCATTTTCCAATTTATCGGACGCTAGGTCATATAGTAATATCGCATTGACAAAGAGTTGTTAGTTTGTTACAGTAAGCTATTTTTGGGGTCAAGTAGTGCGCTGACAATTGGATTAGAATAGATTGGAATAGGCTTTAGAAACATGTTTGATTTTATTTGTTAATATCAAAATAATATGTATTCCATTATATTGCTTTAAATGTCATGAAAATATTTAAAAACTGATAAACGTATGAATGTATTAACAAGAGTAAATGAAGTCGCTTCTCTCTCCAATAATTAACGGAATATCTTAAACGAATTGTCAGAATTTCAGCGATTATAAATGTATATACTCGTACTAATAACTAAATACGTTTTATGTAAATCCAAGTAATTTTGAGTGTTTGTTTAACCTTCGAATTTATTGCAAACTCTAATCAATAAAATGATCTCCTTCACGTATGTATGACAATAAAGAGGAAGGTAATGAGATTAGGTGATAGTTGTCTGTCTTCGATGTTGTGTTCTCTGTGACTTCTAATTGGGTGATGGCTTCGAAGAATCCTGTATACAGGTAAGGAATATTGTTACATTTCTATATCAATATATTTCAAACCTTCAATGACTGAGTTCAATTATTTGGAGCTCATGTTGAATTATTTAAAACAGGTTAAACAAAATGTAAGCAGTTTTTATTAATACATTTATATAAAAAACAAACAGTCAATCTGTTTTAATAATATTTAATACATTGATAGTGTGAGGTACATCGGTAACTTTGGAACAATTGAATATAACAAATAACAAATATAAACGATTTACATTTATATTATTTAAAGATAAATCTCAAGAGAAATACAAAGTGGTTTAACTATGATTTCGGTTTTGATTATATTATTAATAATAAAAAACAGGACAAGTGTGAGTCGGACTCGCTCACCGAGGGTTCCCTTTGTATGATACTTCACCTGAACTAGAAGGTTCCTTTTAAACGTTGGACCTTCTGTAAGACTGTAATTGGTATTTTTTAATTACAAATGGTTTTGGTTCAGATTTTTCCTTGAAATTGTAGTATAAAATTATGATACTTGTGAAATATCTATATATATAATAATATTTCAATGTCAATCAATATTGTTTGCTTTAAAGTGACGTTTCTGGGTATAAACTGCCATATATAAATAATTTCGTTAGTTAGTTTTATTTTTTCAGAGCTTCAACGGGCTGTTGACTTAGTATAATAGTGTTAATTTGAACTCGACATCGCCACGAGTTGCCGAGACTAAGGATCTTGACAGACGGATGGACGAACAGATATACATACGAACAACAAAGTGATCGTAAATTTTGCTTGTTAGGCACTGAATACTAAAATAGTTTTTAGTGTCACATTTTATAATTAAAAGACTCATTCTGTTACAATCATGTGAGGGATTCTCATACAGTATTATTGAATAGAGCTTAATTGATAAGAAGTCCTCCAAACAGTGCTTGTAACTGGTTTATGTGACGGAGTTCATTAACTCTTATTTGATTGTCACGCGGCCGTGTTGCACGTTGTTAGAGCTAACTACGATTATAACAGACAGGACGTGACATTTGTTAGTTCACAAATATGATGTGGATTTTTGTTATTAGGAGTGAAATATTCTGTTTAAATATAACTATTTTACGAACTTAACTTTAATAAATTTCCATTTCATCCCACATTTCGAATGTGTCTGAACAATCGTGTTCACGAAAATATGAGATGTAGATGTCTGTCATAGTTTTATTTAAAATGTGAACTAATCTTAGAAGACATTATATTTTAGTTATTAGTGCAATTGTATTATTTAATGGAACTAATACTGGTGTAATTAGTTATTTTGGCCTTAATCTTCGCTTTACTTGACTTATTTTTTTTCACATATCAATTTGCGAGTCAATGCTATAAAAAATATAGATTAATAATAATCTAAGAGTATCCAGAGAGTTACTTGCTTGTTACTTTTTAACCCTTTCTCTCCATGGATTTATCCTTAGGAACTGTATAGCTAGAATTTGATTATAAGTTAATGCAGGCCTAATTGAAAATAAACTATTATTAATATTGACACCTGACTTTATAAATCTAGATGTACCACACTAACTATGGTTTAATTACGAGTATTTGATACCACACTGTATATAAACATCTATTAAATATAGTTGTATGTCTGATAGTGACGGGTACATGGACCGTGAGTGAGACAAACCCTGATACGGACTGAGTGTCCTCAGAGAGGTTATATTAGACATTGATTACAATGAAAATGTATTTTGTTATAAATCGTGTCTTATTATAAATTACTTATTATCTGCACCAAAAAGACTTATTAAATTGTGGTAAGTTGCCATCATGTATAAATAATGTAACAAAAAAGTAAGTATGGAAAATGTGATAGTATTTAAAAAAAAATTAAGTCCTCATAACATACAACAGATCTAAACAATTTACACACTATATATATATTGTATTATATTACACCTACAACAAAACTAGTGACAGATTAATGGGTAATTCCGTGTGTTTGTTGACTTAATAACTGTCAACTATTGTAAAACAAAAATAGTAAATACGATATATATTTTTTATTTTATGTATTACCAGTCCACTCTTTCTTTTCATTAATTTCTTGGGTTGTTTCAGAAAAGTTTTGATTTCTTTATAACACACTCAAAACAAATTATCAAAAAATATCATGTTATTTTCCACTGAATTAACAAACAGTCTGAATAATAGTATTACAAGTAATATATATTAACATCACGTCTCATTGAAACTCACAACTCGACTAACTATGAATAACTTTCTTCGAAAGAATTTCCAGAATCAATGCATTACTTCTAAAGATAGCCTCATACAAACATACAAACTAAACAATAATAAAATTATAGAAACACGTTCAGTATGTCCATTTTATGAATATGTTCTGAGTTTATTCTAGAGGACATTTACAGAATGGGTTCAAAGTAAATGAAGACTATCTTTAGAACGACCGGTTTAGTCGCTAAAGTTTGGTAATGACTATTAGCACAACGTGTTCTTTGCCACTGCATTAGGTGTAGAAGACTGGGAATAGTTGGAACTATTTTTACTTTAAGTGGCATATCTCAGTTAAGAAACATTCTACATTTAAAATTATATATATAAAGTAGTTTATATAATACTATTTAAATTGGATTCATCCAAATTAAGAAAAGTATTGTTGTTTTCTTAAAACATCTAAATTTATAAGCTATTCTCTTTGTCTTAGCTTTGTTATTACTGACTTGATTTGATTACTCTTTGTGAAAGTTTTACGTAATTAAATGTCCTAAATACATATATGATATATGATTTAAAATACACGTTTATTAAAAATGTTTAATATTTTCCTTCAAGGTCAGTAACAAAGTTGTTTTTATATTTTGTTTCTATATTTACAAACACGTACGTACGTACGTACTGAACGTAAGCGAAGCTCTTAACCGTTTGGGAAACCTTTTTTTGTGTTTAGTTGTCTCCAGCATGCGAGGAAATATTTAGCTAAAAATTTTCTCATGTATGTTTGAGCCGAACGCGGTTGTTATAGCGAAAACAGATTGAAAAAATATTTAGCCATTCAAAAGTCATCAAGAAAAGAAGAAAGGAGAGGGGCTCAGCTCAACACCCGCTTCACGGCGGATCCTAGTAAATAGAGCTAGTTTACGTAAGAAAACATAATTTTCTTAATTTCAATGAATCTTAAATACAAATGTTTATATATAATGTTATCTATCGAATATGCTTTTTTATATTTTCTTGATATATTCTCAAACAAAATTACGCAACATTGAGAAAGTAGTTTTATTGGCAAAAAGACAACAACAACATATAGGTATCAGGTACAGACAGACATATTGAATATGTTACTACAACTATATTATTGTATAAAGATTTTGTTTGCAAAGTGTTTGAACATTTCTTAATAATGATAGATTCTAGAAATTATTTCACAGAAGTTTATTCCTTCATCATCAAACGACATTTAATTATTATTTATAACAATGAGAATATATATTATAAAAAACAGTGTTTAATAGAATTATCAGTATGAAGAGAACAGAAATAATTTTGCAATTTTTACGTTGTTGATGTTATAAAGAGAGAAAGAAACTTTAGTAGGTAGGTATTATAATAACAAACCAAAATGACACTGAAAAGTTCTTGATAATAATAAAATATGTTTACTCTCAGAAATTTAATGTCTTATCTAATTAAAATAAATAAATACATATATATTAGGGTCATAATAAATAAAACACTAAGACTCTACGTCTGTATGAAAACAGACTTGGTGTGTAATATATATGGAATTATATATTTATATACAACTCATATAATATATTATGTTATTTCATATAATATAATATAAGTAATAAAGTTCTTTGAACACTTTGTGTGAACACTCACTTACGTCAAACACTTGTTGTGTTTATTGAATATTGATAGAATACATTGCGTATACAAAAGGTTGGTTTATATTGACCGGTAGAAAGGGTGATGTGCTGTTTATTAAATCTTCCTTTTACTATAAATAATATACTTTTTTTTTTTATAATGGTACATACATTTTAAAACATTTTATTATTGAGTATAATATGCGTAACTTTACAAAATAATAATGTTGAACAATAATTTATCATTTAATTTCATATTTAAAAAATCAACATTTAAAACATATTGATTTGTAGGTCAGACCAGACCAGACCAGATCATACCAGACCAGATCAGACGAGACCAGATCATACCAGACCAGACCAGACCAGACTATATCAGACCCGACCAGGTAATTATATACACAAGAGTTTCTTTGAAGAATAAATAAATAACTCTTATTATAACAATATAAAAAGCTCACAAAATTATAATTAATTAACTTTTTCAAGTAGTTTTTCTAAATGCTGTATCAGCTGAAGTATTCACTGGTTCATTTATCAAAACTGGTTTCGTCTGATCCATGCAGTCTTCCCACAACCACCACACTGTGATCAGAACCTCGATATTAATCAGCACCAGTGATATCAAAGGTATCGATAACTTGCTAATTAAAACCTTCAAACCTCCTTTAGCAAGCATCATTGGTTTTATCACACCATCGATAAGAATGTGCTTAAATCCCTTCATTATAAAGTTATTTGAGTTAGATCCAGTTAGGGCCAGCACTAGGTCCATTAGACCGGTAACTTTATTTGACATTTTCGCTGTCACTGGTTCTAATAAGTCAAATTTAGGTGTAGTTTTGTCTATTTCTTTGGTGGTTTTAGTTGAATCTAGAAATAACGACTGTTCAGGATAAGGTGACCAGGGCTCAAAAGCTGGTTTTGTTAAACCCAACGATGCTCGAGCAACATCTTCACTTTGCAAATTATAGTTTTTCTCATCACTTTTCGATAAACGAATATCGTTTAAAGAGTTGGAATATGTATGAACTTCATCTAACACTGGTTTTGATTGTGTATGAACTATCTGCGGCTTCACGCGGTTGGTTTGAATATTCGAATGTGATGAAGACAATGCGTTGGATTCCATATCACTTGGCACACTTCTGTATTCATAAGGCCGGTAATACATTAAGCCCGCGGTTACATTAAACACACATAATAACACAAACGTCACACACATTCTCATGTTGGTGACTGAAGAGCTATTAAATATGTCATCTTGTTAAATTAATACTTGAACCTGACGCTGCGTTGAATGTTTGCAATGTAAGGAGAATAAATGTGACCCAGTTTAGTTAATACGTAGTATTTTAAATGATGATAGTAATTTGTAAAGAGGTTTTTATACACAGCATTATTCAATTACCACAGATAATATAAAAATGTTTGTTAATTATATTGTATATATCTAAAATATAGACGAGAAAAGTCAAGTGAAAACGAGTTATGTTAGTTACGATACATCACTTATATGAGTCCCGGAGTCGCAGTCCATTGACATACATTCAGCGACCTTGTCCCCGGCGAGGACGCTCAAAAGAGTTCTAGCTATGAAGCCGTCTTCTTCGTCACTGATCAAAGAGAACTTCACCGCCGTCCCTAAGTTACTGCGCCAGCTCTCAGACGATCTTTGTACGACGCACGCCAACCGCTCAGAGCAATCCGCTATCATCCTGGACTTTTTCTTCTTTTTCTTTATATATTTCATCAATTTTGATAACACAGGCCATAGTAATATCGCTTTTAATCCTACTTTCGTTATCACCATCACGGTTAGCGGTGAAAACATAAATTTACCGCTGAATAGTTTTAAGACAGACACATTATAATTAATTTACATTATTTATTATTGTATTGACTATTGTAATACATTCCTGATTGACATGTGAGAACAAATTAGAATTAGTCGTAGTAGTGTAGTACTAAAAATACTATAATAAGTAATACATCACTAGTCCAGTTATATAGTAACATAGATACGAGTATATACTCTGAATAATAATCTAACGTGTCACTGTTGTTAGGTAGTCTATCATTATAATTAGGTAAAATTTTAATAAAACTGTTTCAGGGATTTCACTCTTTTGTATTGGTTATAATTTAATATTAACCCGAAGATCTGTCAGTACAGATATCTATATCTCGTCGTCCTTAAACAGGACTGCTGAAAACCATTTGAAACGACGATTTAAAATAAAAATGTAACTAATATATGCAAGCTAAGTAGAATAGTTATATTTGAACAGAATATTTCATTCCTAATAACAAAAACCCACATCATATTTGTGAAGTAACAAATGTCACGTCCTGTCTGTTATAACCGTAGTTAGCTCTAACAACGTGCAACACGGCCGCGTGACAATCAAATAAGAGTTAATGAACTCCGTCACGTAAACCAGTTACAAGCACTGTTTGGAGGTCTTCTTATCAATCAAGCTCTATTTAATAATACTTGTATGAAAATCCCGTATATCTAAATGAATTTAACATATTGAATATTTTATTAATAAAATATTATAATTGTATAATTTTTTTTATTAATTATAACAAAAACGAAACCGAAATTTTAGTTAACCCACTTTGTATTTCCTTGAGATTTATCTTTAAATAATAAATTGCCGATGTAGGTCACATTCTCAGTATATTAAATGTTTTTAAAACAGATTCCTTGTTTATTTTTTATATAAATGTATTAATAAAAATTGTTTACATTTTGTTTTATCTGTTTTAAATAATTCAATAAGAAGTCTATTTAATTGAACAAGGTTTGAAACATATTAATACACAAGTGTAACAATACAATACAATACAATACAGAATTCTTGGAAGCCATCATTTAATTAGTAGTCACAGGGAACACAACAACGAACGCAAACACTTGTCGTATAATCTCATTACTGTCGGCTCACCCCACAGACATACAGACGTGAAGAAGATCATTTTATTGATCAGAGTTTGCGATACAATTGGAGTTTACATTATTATTTAGATCTACCTAAAATTTGTTATTAATATATATTATGTACACTTAAATGCTCTAAGAACTGTCAATTTTCGCCAAGACAAACACAAGGGCACGGCCGTATCATCCATTTCGCGAAACCATTCGGGCCATTTACAAGCCTCTGAAAGTTTTTTTAATAAAAAATCTAGTAACTGTAAGTGACCAAAACGGTTATTATATAGCTAGATATATTTCCAAAATACATTTTATTTAAGCTAATAGTTTGATTTATGACAAGTCAAATGTCCTTTATTGCGTCACTGACTCACCGTTCAAATAATAGAAGTGGTACTTCAATTCGTGAAATTTGGTGTACAATTAGGTTTTAGTGTTTATATAAAGAGAAAAGTATCAAAACTTAAAATTGTAGTGGAGTACTTGATGTGTAACACCACAGCACAGATAAACTATCAAAGTAACGGAGAAGCATTTTCTTAAGTAACATAAAATAAAATATATAATGACTTGTAGCTTATAGATGCTTTACTTAGTAAATACTAAGGTTTTTTTAACTTAATAAATACATTTCTTTTAATTATTATAAAACTCGAAGCTGGCTTAGTTACGGTTGCTAGGCCACGTTTGTTTGTAATCAAAATATTAAAACCTCTGATAAAAGTCCACCGAAACAGAGTAAGCTTTGAGCTCACAGCTGTAGAGAAAGATATGTATAATTCCAGAAAAGAGAAAAAGAACCTACTAGTCTGGTCTAGTCTAGTCTAGTCTGGTCTGGTCTGGTCTGGTCTGGTCTGGTCTGGTCTGGTCTGGTCTGGTTCGGTCTGGTCTTACCTAAAAATCAACATGACTTACAAGTTGTTTTATTTTTATTATGAAATGAAATGATAAATTATAGTCTAAGACTATTATTTTGTAAAGTTACGTATATTATACTCATTAATAAAATGTTTTAAAATATAAGTACCATTATAAAAAAATAAAGTATATTATTTATAGTAAATGAAGGTTTAATAGGTTAGGTGGTAGAGCCTAGCTGTAGTTATCCGACTACAGCTCGTATTGGGCTGGCTCGACCGGGGAAGGACCACCCTCTCACAGAAGACCGACGTGTAGTAACCAAATTCATTTGGTTATGTTCCGTCGGTGAGTGAGAGAATCCGGAAGCCCAACCTCCCCCCCGCGCCAAACATGAAAGCGATGCAAAAAACAAAAATACCCCAGGAGGGTACCGGCTTTGATGAAGCCGGGGACCCCCTCCCCGAGCAAAATCGGGGAAATGATTCTCGGATTTTGCTCGGGCTGCCCGTCGTATCTGGGGCGGGCAAAGTATCGCCTTTTGTGTTGTTTGAGGGCAAACGACGAGTCAATGCAGCGGCACCCCGACCCACTCTAAATGTGGACTTTTGCAACATCCGGGGACTTCATTCCAACTTGAACGCCGTCCACTATCATCTGGAGACGGCGCAGCCGGCCTTGTTGTTTCTGACGGAGACGCAGATATCTCAACCTAGCGACACAGCTTACCTGTCATACCCCGGGTATAAACTAGAACACCATTTTATACCACACGCCGGGGTATCTGTGTTCGTAAGGGAGGATATCTGCTACCGTCGCCTTCAGGTTTTTGAAGGTCGGGACCTGTCTATACTCTGGCTACGCGTGGACATGGACGACCATGTCAGAGTCTACGCGTGCCTCTACAGGTCCCATAGTGGTAATGCAGAAACGGATCAACTCTTGGGCCATGTTCAGGCGAAGATTGACGATCTGCTTTCACAGACTCCCTCCGCCGAAGTCGTAGTCCTAGGGGACTTTAATGCGCACCATGCCGATTGGCTAGGGTCACGTGCCACCGACTACGCGGGGAGATCTGTGTTTGACTTTGCTCTGGCAAATGGGCTGTCCCAGCTGGTAAAGACGCACACTCGTCTACCGGACGTGGACAGCCACACGCCCTCTTTGTTGGATCTTCTGCTGACTACACATCCAGAAAAGTACCAGATCACTGTCGAGGCTCCCTTAGGTTCCTCTGATCACTGTCTGGTACGGAGTGTAGTGCCCATTCAACGGTCGGCTCGCACAACACCTGCGACTCGACGCGTTTGGCACTACAAGTCAGCGGATTGGGATGGAATGCGGTCCTTTTTTGCATCCTACCCATGGGGGCCGATTTGTTTCCCTTCCGATGATCCTAGTGACTGCGCTGCGGCTGTAGCTGATGTGATACTACAGGGCATGGAACTATTTGTACCAAGCTCTGTGGTACCACTTGGTGGCAGATCGCGGCCTTGGTTTGATGCGTCTGTCAGGGCTGCAGCTGCTGGCAAACGGCAGGCTTATCAAGCTTGGGTCAATGCGTTAGTCACTAAGGATCCGAACTCTAGAGTTCTGAAGAGGAAATATAATCGTGCTTCCAGATTCTTCAAACGGCAAATCGCTAGAGCAAAGTTCAAGCATGTCGTCAAAATTGGGGATCAGCTGGCAAAGTACCCGCCTGGCACGCGCAAATTCTGGGCGCTTTCAAAGGCCACTCTGGGAAACTTTAGCCAGCCGTCCCTACCGCCGTTGCACATGGGGAATGACTCTCTGGCCCACACGGCAAAAGAGAAAGCCGATCTCTTGGGCACTCTTTTCGCCTCCAACTCGACTTTGGACGACCAGGGGAAGGCACCGCCTATCATCCCGCGGTGTCAGAGCTCAATGCCGGAAATAGTTTTTCGGCAGAAAACTATTAGGCAGTCTCTATTTTCCTTGGACGTTCATAAGTCGAGTGGGCCGGATGGCATTTCTCCATTGGTGCTACGAACGTGTGCCCCTGAGTTGACTCCAGTGCTAACGCGTCTATTTCGGTACTCCTACCTTAAAGGCGTAGTCCCGGTCACATGGAAGCGTGCCCTTGTCCATCCGATCCCTAAAAAAGGTGATAGCTCGGACCCAGCTAACTACAGACCTATCGCCATTACCTCTCTGCTCTCCAAAGTAATGGAGAGCATTATCAATAAACAGCTCCTAACCTACCTCGAGGATCACCAGTTGGTCAATGACCGGCAATATGGCTTTCGCCATGGCCGATCGGCTGGTGATCTTCTGTTGTATCTTACACACCGTTGGGCAGCTGTTATTGAAAGCAAGGGAGAGGGTCTGGCAGTTAGTCTGGATATGGCGAAAGCCTTCGATCGTGTATGGCACAAGGGGCTTCTTTCGAAGCTACCTTCTTATGGGCTTCCCGAGAGTTTATGCAAGTGGATCACCAGCTTCCTCACTGGGCGGAGCATACAGGTCGTTCTCGACGGTTTTTGCTCGGACCCCAAGCCCGTGAACGCTGGTGTACCCCAAGGCTGCGTGCTATCCCCAACTCTGTTCCTCCTGCACATCAATGATATGTTGGATATCTCCAACATACATTGTTATGCGGATGACAGTACTGGGGATGCGATATATTCCGGCCGTGCAGGTCTCACTCGGGAAAACGTCGACGAGTGCCGAAAGAAACTTGTGTCTTCAATAGAGACCTCCCTGGGGATGGTCTCTGAGTGGGGTGAACTGAACCACGTTCAGTTCAATCCCCTAAAGACACAGGTTTGCGCGTTCACCACTAAGAAAACCCCATTTGTCGTATCACCGCCCTTCGAGAGCACTCCCCTCATTGCCTCACCAAGTATCAGAATACTGGGTCTCGACATTTCGAGCGACTGTCAGTTTCGTGGTCATCTGGAGAGCAAGGCCAAGTTGGCCTCGATGAAATTGGGAGTGATCAATAGAGCGAGGCAGTACTTCAAACCTGGCCAAAGACTTGCGCTCTATAAGGCGCAGGTCAGGCCACACATGGAGTACTGTTCTCATCTCTGGTCCGGATCACCCCAATATCAGCTTCTACCATTTGACCGCGTACAACGGAGAGCCGTTCGAATTGTCGGGGACCCGGTGTTCTGCGAACGGCTGGACTCTTTGGCATTGCGTAGAGACGTGGCTTCTTTGTGCGTCTTCTACCGCATTTACAACGGGGAGTGTTCCGAAGAACTATTCGATCTGATGCCTGCCGCCGAATTTCATCACCGCACAGTGCGCCAACGCCTCCAATACCATCCTTACCACCTGGATGCGTGGCGATCCTCCACTGTGCGGTTCTCAAGGACATTTTTTCCACGTACCACTCGAATGTGGAACGAACTCCCTTCGGCGGTATTTCCAGATCGGTACGACATGGGTACCTTCAAAAAAGGCGTTTATTACTACCTACAAGGCCGGCAACACTCTTGTAAATCCTCGGATGTTGCAAGAGTTCATGGGCGGCGGTGATCACGTCCATCCGTGACCCGCCAGCTCGTTTGCCCTCCTCTTACATAAAAAAAAAAAAATAAAAAAAATAATAAACAACACGTCACTCTTTCTACCGGTCAATATAAACTAACCTTTTGTATACGCAATGTATTCTATCAATATTCAATAAACACAACAAGTGTTTGACGTAAGTGAGTGTTTCACACAAAGTGTTCAAAGGACTTTATTACTTATATTATATATGAAATAACATAATATACTATATGAGTTGTATATAAATATATAATTCCATATATATTACACGCCAAGTCTGTTTTCATACAGACGTATTTTCTTATAACCATTGAGTTTTGGTGATTTATTTATTACGACCCTAATATGTACGTATTTATTTAAAATATTTTATTCTATGAATTGGTTTCGAATAAAAATATTATTTTCAAAGATTTTTTATTTTCCATATCTATTGAAATTCTAAAATATGTAAACCATGAACATTGTTCACAACGTATACAAACAAAGTGTATTCTTCTATTCAAAAATAAATCAAATAATAAATTAGCATAATTATATTATTTTTATAGACTTGATTAAAAACAGTTAATTTATCATTTTGTGAAGTTCTATTAACATTGCGTTTTTTCTTGTATGTTAATAAAATGAGTCACGTCACTCGAGAACTTTCTGTTATATCTGATATCTAAGGACAGACGCAGGATATTTTTCTACCTGAAAATTAAATTATGTTAACAGGATTTCATTTCTTTTTGTAGATTCTTTTTTCTTTTCTGGAATTATACATATCTTTCTCTACAGCTGTGAGCTCAAAGCTCACTCTGTTCCGGAAGACTTTTACCAGAGCTTTTAATACTTTGATTACAAACAAACGTGGCCTAGCAGCCGTAACTAAGCTTCGAGTTTTTTAATAATTAAAAGAAATGTATTTATTAACTTTAAAAAACCTTAGTAATTACTAAGTAAACCTATACGCTACAAGTCATTATATATTTTATTTTATGTTACTTAAGAAAATGCTTCTCCGTTTCTTTGATAGTTTATCTGTGCTATTGTGTTACACGTCAAGTACTCCACTATAATTTTAAAAGTTTTGATAGTTTTTTCTTTATATAAACAATAAAACCTAATTGTATACCAAATTTCACGAATTCAAGTACCACTTCTAATTTCATTCAATTCAAATTCAAAATATCTTTATTCAAATAGGCATTTACACGCACTTTTGAATCGTCAATTACTACAATACAAAAAATGTCAGTGTAGTCAGTCCGTAAGTAAGCTACCACCGGCTCGGAATGCTGCTCTGTTGAGAAGAGTCGGCCAGAAACTCAACAGTTGCTCTTTTCAAAAGAAATATAACAATAGGTGATGTACATTATAATATAAATCCTGCAAATGATTCAACAACTTGAGTTCCACATATTTCGATCCACTAAAAACTCTTGAACGTTATAATAAGCTTTATTTAACAATGAACTTTTGATTTTAGATTTAAAACTAAGAAATGGATCATGAACAGTGAATCAATAATCCAGTGACAGAATAAAGGAATACTTTGACTTGTAAAACATCCTAAACTATTGGTTTAAATAAAATGTATTTTGAAAATATATCTAGCTATACAATAACCTTTTGGTCACTGCAAGCTTGAATTGTTTAGATTTATACATAAAAAGTTTCAGGGTTTGAAAATGTAATGGCTTCCAGAAGAGGATGGTACGGCTGTGCCTGTATTTGTTTAGTTATTTTGTTCGACTTGGTGAAAATTATCAGTTTCTCAGAGTTAAATAAAATTAAGGTAGATCTAAATATCCTCGAACAATCATTTACCCTCCAATTGTATTGCAAACTCTGATCAATAAAATGATCTACTTCACGAATGTATGTCCGTGGGGTGAGCCGACAATAAAGAGGGAGGTAATGAGATTAGATGACAGGTGTCTGTGTTCGTTGTTATGTTCCCTGTTACTCCTAATAGGGTGATAGTTTCGATGAATCCTGTATTCAAGTAAGGAATATATTTGTATATTAATATGTTACAATCCTTGTTCAATTATTTGAAATTCTTTTTGAATTATTTAAAACATATCAAATAGAATGTAAGCAGTTTTATTAATATATTTATATAAAAAATAAACATTCAGTCTGTTATAAAAGTATTTAATACATTGATAGTGTGAGGTACATCGGTGACTTTGGAACAATTGAATAAAACAAGTAACAAATATAAATAATTTACATTTATAGTATTTAAAGATAAATCTCAAGAGAAATACAAAGCGGTTTAACTACGATTTCGGTTTTGATTATATTATTAATAATAAAGAAACAGGACAAGTGCGAGTCGGACTCGCTCACCGAGGGTTCCCTTTGTATGATACTTCACCTGAACTAGAAGGTTCCTTTTAAACGTTGGACCTTCTATAAGACTATAATTGGTATGTTTTAAATAAAAAAATGATTTTGGTTCAGAATTTTCCTTGAAATAGTAGTATAAAATTATGATACTTGCAAAATATCATATTTTTATGTCAACGGGATCAATATTGTTTACTTTGAAGTGACGAAAGGTTTTTCTTGGCTTGCGTTAGTTAGAAGTTTTATTTTTTCTGATCTTCAACGGGCGGTAGGCTAAGTATAATTGTGTTAATTTGTACTCGACATCTCCACGTGTTGCCGAGACTAAGGGTCTTGACAGACAAATGGATGGACGGATAAACACACGAAGAACAAAGTGATCGTATATTTGTTTGTTAGACACTGAATCCTAAAACAATTATTAGTGTCATATTTTATTATTAAAAGACCCATTCTGTCATAATCATGTAGGGATACCTGACTCGTATACAAGTATTATTAAATAGAGCTTGATTATAAGAACTCCTCCAAACAGTGCTTGTAACTGGTTTACGTGACGGAGTTCATTAACTCTTATTTGATTGTCACGCGGCCGTGTTGCACGTTGTTAGAGCTAACTACGATTATAACAGATAGGACGTGACATTTGTTAGTTCACAACTATGATGTGGATTTTTGTTATTAGGAATGAAATATTCTGTTCAAATATAACTGTTTTAATAACTTAACTTAAATATATTTTAATTTTAATCCGACATTTCGAATGCTTTTCAGCAATCGTGTTCACGAAACTAATGTTGAAACTAATCGGCGGTAAACTTATGCTTTTACCGCTAACCGTGATGGTGATAACGAAAATAGGATTAAAAGCGATATTACTGTGGCCCGTGTTATCAAAATTTATGAAATATATAAAGAAAAAGAAGAAAAAGTCCAGGATGATAGCGGATTGCTCTGAGCGGTTGGCGTGCGTCGTACAAAGATCGTCTGAGAGCTGGCGCAGTAACTTAGGGACGGCGGTGACATTCTCTTTGATCAGTGACGAAGAAGACGGCTTCATAGCTAGAACTCTTTTGAGCGTTCTCGCCGGAGACAAGGTCGCTGAATGTATGTCAATGGACTGCGACTCCGGGATTCATATAAGTGATGTATTGTAACTAATATCACTTTTACACTCGACTTTACATGTCTGTTTTGTATATATACAACATAATTAACAAACATTTTTATTTAATCTGTGGTAATTTAATAATGCTGTGTATAAAGACCTCTTTACAAATTAATATTATCAGTTAAAATATTACGTATTAACTAAACTGGGTCACATTTATTCTCCTTACATTGCAAACATTCAACGCAGCGTCAGGTTCAAGTATTAATTTAACAAGATGACATATTTAATAGCTCTTCAGTCACCAACATGAGAATGTGTGTGACGTTTGTGTTATTATGTGTGTTTAATGTAACCGCGGGCTTAATGTATTACCGGCCTTATGAATACAGAAGTGTGCCGAGTGATATGGAATCCAACGCATTGTCTTCATCACATTCGAATATTCAAACCAACCGCGTGAAGCCGCAGATAGTTCATACACGATCAAAACCATTGTTAGATAAAGTTCATACATATTCCAACTCTTTTAACGATATTCGTTTATCGAAAAGTGAGGAGAGAAATCAAAATTCGCAAAGTGAAGATGTTGCTCGAGCATCGTTGGGTTTTACAAAACCAACTTTTGAGTCCTGGGCACCTTATCCTGAACAACCGCTATTTATAGAACTAGCTAAAACCACCAAAGAAATAGACAAAATTACACCTAAATTTGACTTATTAGAACCAGTGACAGCGAAAATGTCAAATAAAGTTACCGGTCTAATGGACCTAGTGCTGGCCCTAACTGGATCTAACTCAAATAACTTTATAGTGAAGGGATTTAAGCACATTCTTATCGATGGTGTGATAAAACCAATGATGCTTGCTAAAGGAGGTTTGAAGGTATTAATTAGCAAGTTATCGATACCTTTGATATCACTGGTGCTGATTAATATCGAGGTTCTGATCACAGTGTGGTTGTGGGAGGACTGCATGGATCAGACGAAACCAGTTTTGATAAATGAACCAGTGAATACTTCAGCTGATACAGCATTTAGAAAAACCACTTGAAGAAGTTAATTAATTATAATTGTGTGAGCGTTTTATATTTATAATAAGATATATTAATTTATTCTTCAAAGAATTTATTGTGTATAAAATTTCCTGGTCGGGTCTGGCCCAGTCTGGTCTGGTCTGGTCTGGTCTGGTCTGGTCTGCCCTGGTCTGGTATAGTCTGACCTACAAACCAATATGTCTTACAAGTTGTTTTTTTTATTATGAAATAAAGTAATAAATTATTGTCTAACATTATTATTTTGTAAAGTTACGTATATTATACTCAATAATAAAATGTTTAAAAATTTAGGTACCGTTATAAAAAAAAAGTATATTGTTTACAGTAAAAAGAAGGTTTA
This sequence comes from Melinaea marsaeus rileyi, assembly GCA_918358865.1. NCBI lineage: Eukaryota > Metazoa > Arthropoda > Insecta > Lepidoptera > Nymphalidae > Melinaea > Melinaea marsaeus. The sequence goes on along the minus strand of OU911094.1, from coordinate 20,190,413 downwards.
ATAAAACAACACGTCACTCTCTCTACTGGTCAATATAAACTAACCTTTTGTATACGCAATGTATTCTATCAATATTCAATAAACACAACAAGTGTTTGACGTAAGTGAGTGTTTCACACAAAGTGTTCAAAGGACTTTATTACTTATATTATATTATATGAAATAACATAATATGCTGATGAAATTGTGACGTTCTTATATGAGTTGTATATAAATATATAATTCCATATATATTACACACCAAGTCTGTTTACATACAGACGTATTTTCTTATAACAATTGTGTTTTGGTGTTTTATTTATTACGACCCTAATATGTAATTTATTTATCTTATTTGATAAGACATTCAGATTTTAAATAATTAAAATATTATTATCAAGGCGTTTTAATTCTCAACCCTATTTACACAAGTTCTAATATTACAAACCAGTACTTAATTTTTTCCTTTTATAACAAAAACAAAGTATAAATGAGTAACATATGTCATATTTGTCATAGACCTGATTTACAAAGTATATTTAACATATAACTTAGTTCTATTAACATTACATCTTATGTAAATAGACTTTATGTGAAACAGAAATAACTTTCTGTGAAATAATGTCTAAAATCGATGCAGTAGTTCTAAGATTTTCTCAAACAAACTTACAAACTAAATCTTTATACAATAGTATTATTGTAGATACATGTTCAATATGTGTATGGTACATAGATACCATATGTTTTATCATTTTGCCAAAACAAACAATGTTTTTTAATATTATGTCAATTTGTTTGAGAATATACCAAACAAACATTAAAGAAGCATTTCCAATAACATTGAAGGAAAACATTGAACGTGTTTAGTAAACGATTGCTTTAAAAAAACATATTTAGTATAATTATTTACGTAACAAGTTCACATGTAGGAGGCAACTTACGTTGATGTTTTAAATGCGTTAATTTGAATGATTCTTTATTTTAAATTATAAAATAAACTACATTACTTACATAATTCACAAATACAGATTCTTTCTTGATTAAGATATACCAAATCTTTATAATAAACTTAGAACAGCAGAGAGAATCCTAACTTTATTAAAACATTTATAGAATTCATCTCTGGACTTAAGAAGCTGTCATTTTCCTATTTATCGGACGCTAGGTCACATACTAATATAGCATTGTGAAATGACTGTCAATGAGCTAGTGACTGGAAAAGTTATGAAATACAATTTAAACGAAGTCGGTTAGTTCAGTATATCTATGTATGGAGCAGCGTCCAAGCACTTTGTGATAATTGATACCTTGTTAGTTCAGTAACAACATTTTGTTGTAACTATATCAATATAAACTATTATAAAATACCATCGGACTGATTTTGATGAAATGTTGTATAGACATTTTGGTATCCAAGGATAGATACAGGATATTTTTCTACCTGAAAATTAAATTATGTTAACAGGAATTCATTTCACTTTGTAGGTTCTTTTTTTTTCTTTCTGGAATTATGCATATCTTTCTCTACAGCTGTGAGCTCAAAGCTCACTCTGTTTCGATGGACTTTTATCACAGGTTTTAATATTTTGATTACAAACAAACGTGGCAGCAGCCGTAACTAAGCCAGCTTCGAGTTTTATAATAATTAAGAGCAATGTTTTCATTACAGATTTGAAACATTAGTATTTACTAAGTAAAGTATCATTAACCTAGAAGTCTTTATACTCGTATATTTTATTTTATGTTACTTACGAAAATGATTTTCCGTTTCTTTGTTTTTTTTCTGTGCTATGGTGTTGTGTTGGTACTAATTTGAAAGTTTTTTTTTTATATAAACACCAAAACCTAATTGTATAACAAATTTCACTAATTGAAGTACCATTTTTATTTTTATGATCGGTGAATCAGTGTCAAAATAAAGGAACTTTAACTTGCAATAATTCCTAAACTACTGGTTCAAATAAAATGTATTTTTAAAATATATCTAGCTATATAAAACCCTTTTGTCACTGAAAGTTTGAACTTTCTATTTTTAACAAAAAAGTAAAAGTTTGTAAATGGCCCGAATGGCTTCCTGTCCCTTTGCTCGTCTTGAAAATTGACAGTTCTCAGAGAATTCAAATGTATAAAATATTTCTTTATAACTAATTTTAGGTGGATCTATATATCCTCGAACAATCATTTATCCTCAAATTGTATTGCAAACTAGGATCAATAAAATGATCTACTTCACGTATGTATGTCTGTGGGGTGAGCCGACAATAAAGAGGGAGGTAATGTGATTAGACGACACGTGTCTCTGTTCGTTGTTATGTTCCCTGTGACTCCTAATTGGGTGATAACTTCCAAGAATCCTGTATTCATGTAAGGAAGGTAGTTGTATTCGTGGATTATTCAACATTTATCCTTTTAAGTACTTTCAAATTGAAAAATATTTTTTTATATTTATATCTTATCTCCAAAATTTGTATTCTTTTAGTTTTAAAAATACATTTTTAACACATCGGAGAATTGGAGTTCTTGTTGAATTGTATAAAACATATTAAATGAAATGTAAGCGGTTTTTATTAATATCTTTATGTAAAAACAACAAGCAATTTGTTTTAAAATATTTAATACATTGATAGTGTGACCTACATCAGTAACTTTGGAACAATTGAATAAAACAAATAACAAATATAAACGATTTACATTTATATTATTTAAAGATAACTCTCAGGGGAAATACAAAGCGGTTTAATTACGATCTGGGATTTGATTTTATTATAAATATACGACATTTTTATTAGAATCCGACGTTTCAAATGCTTTGCGGTGTTCCTGTTTATAGGAAGACGATATATAGATGTCTGTCAAAAATTTTACTGTAAAAGAATAAATAAAATATCTATATATAAATGTATACCACTACTACTTGCTCAAACCTTATAATATATATTTTATGATATATAACTCTTACCATAGAGTAACGTTGGTACGAGAAACATACTTCAAGTGTTTATATATTACGAGTAAATAATTGAACTAGTAGTAGTGTAGTAGTTATTTTAGTATTTTTATAGTAGTACACTTTACTTGACTTTTAATTTGTAATCTACCATTTTTAAAGTTAAAAGAGTATCATTGCAATTTCTTGCCGGTTTTCTTCATGGACCTACTCTTAGGAACCGTGCATCTAGAATCTTAAGTTTCCGAGCTGCCATGTGTCTGTTTAAAATAAAAAATGTTGACTTCGGTCTTTATAAATCTAGAAGTATGACTCTAATTGTGACGTTGATCATTAGCTGTTGTGAAATCTGCGATAAACTTATGCTTTTACCGCTAACCGTGATAGTGATAACTAAAATAGGATTAAAAGCGATATTACTATGGCCCGTGTTATCAAAATTTATGAAATAAATAAAGAAAAAGAAGAAAAAGTTCAGGATGATAGCGGATTGCTCTGAGCGGTTGGCGTGCGACGTACAAAGGTCGTCTGAGAACTGGCGCAGTAACTTAGGGACGGCGGTGACATTCTCTTTGATCAGTGACGAAGAAGACGGCTTCATAGCTAGAACTCTTTTGAGCGTCCTCGCCGGGGACGAGGTCGCTGAATGTATGTCAATGGACTGCGACTCCGGGACTCATATAAGTGATGGATCATAACAAATATAACTCGCTTTTACTTGACTTTTCTTATCTATTTTGTATATTTACAATTTAATAAACAAACGTTTTTTATATTATCTGTGTTAATTGAATAATGCTACGTAAAAAAACCTCTTTACGAATTACTATCATCATCAATACTACGTATTAACTAAACTGGGTCACATTTATTCTCCTTACATTGCAAACATTCAACGCAGCGTCAGGATCAAGTATTAATTTAACAAGATGACATATTTAATAGCTCTTCAGTCACCAACATGAGAATGTGTGTGACGTTTGTGTTATTATGTGTGTTTAATGTAACCGCGGGCTTAATGTATTACCGGCCTTATGAATACAGAAGTGTGCCAAGTGATATGGAATCCAACGCATTGTCTTCATCACATTCGAATATTCAAACCAACCGCGTGAAGCCGCAGATAGTTCATACACAAACAAAACCAGTGTTAGATAAAGTTCATACATATTCCAACTCTTTTAACGATATTCGTTTATCGAAAAGTGATGAGAAAAACCAAAATTCGCAAAGTGAAGATGTTGCTCGAGCATCGTTGGGTTTTACAAAACCAGCTCTTGAATCCTGGGCACCTTATCCTGAACAATCGTTATTTCTAGAAGCAGCTAAAACTACCAAAGAAATAGACAAAATTACACCCAAATTTGACTTATTAGAACCAGTGACAGCGAAAATGTCAAATAAAGTCACCGGTCTAATGGACGTAGTGCTGGCCCTAACTGGATCTAACTCAAATAACTTTATAATGAAGGGATTTAAGAACATTCTTATCGATGGTGTGATAAAACCAATGATGCTTGCTAAAGGAGGTTTGAAGGTTTTAATTAGCAAGTTATCGATACCTTTGATATCACTGGTGCTGATTAATATCGAGGTTCTGATCACAATGGTGGTTGTGGGAAGACTGCATGGATCAGACGAAACCAGTTTTTGTAAATGAACCAGTGAATACTTCAGCTGATACAGCATTTAGAAAAACCACTTGAAGAAGTTAATTAATTATAACTGTGTGAGCGTTTCATATTTATAATAAGATTTATTAATTTATTCTTCAAAGAATTAATTGTGTATAGAATTGCCTGGTTGGGTCTGGCCTGGTCTCGTCTGGTCTGATCTGATCTGATCTGGTCTGGCCTGGCCTGGCCGGATCTGGTTTGGTCTGGTCTGGTCTGGTCTGGTCTGGTCTGACCTACAAATCATCATTTTTTACATGTTGTTTTTTTATTATGAAATAAAATGATAAATTATAGTCTAAGATTATTATTTTGTGAAGTTACGCATATTATACTCAATATAAAAATATTTCAAAATGTATGAACTAACCAGAATAAAATAAAGTATATTATATATAGTAAAGGGAAGGTTTAATAAACAACACGTCACCCTTTCTACCGGTCAATATAAACTAACCTTTTGTATACGCAATGTATTCTATCAATATTCAATAAACACAACAAGTGTTTGACGTAAGTGAGTGTTTCACACAAAGTGTTCAAAGGACTTTATTACTTATATTATATTATATGAAATAACATAATATATTGATGAAATTGTGACGTTCTTATATGAGTTGTATATAAATATATAATTCCATATATATCGCACACCAAGACTGTTTTCATACAGACGTATTTTCTTTATAACAATTGTGTTTTTGTGTTTTATTTATTACGACCCTAATATACATGTATTTATTTATATTATTTTGATAAGACATTCAGTTTCTAAATAAATAAAATATTATTATCATTATAAATAGTTTCAATTCTCAATCCTATTTACATAACTTCTGTTATTACAAACTACTACTTAACTATTTCCTTTTATAACAAAAGCAAAGTATAAATTAGCAACATATGTCATATTTGTCATAGACCTGATTTACAAAGTATATTTAACATATTACTTAGTTCTATTAACATTACTTCTTATGTAATAGACTTTATGTGAAACAGATAACTTTGCGTGAAATAAGGTCTAAAATCGATGTAATAGTTCTAAGATTCTCTCAAACAAACTTACAAACTAAATCTTTGTACAATAGTATTATTGTAGATATATGTGTATGATCCATAGTTACCTAAATATATTTTTGTCATTCTGCCAAAACAGACTATGTTTTACAATATTGTGTAAATTTGTTTGCGAATAATATGACAATAAACAACTAGAAAAAAAATATCTTTTTAGTAAAGGGCGCGGTAAAAACATATTTCGGTCAATTATTTACTTACCACGTTCACATGTAGGAGTACACTGACGTCGGTAACAGCAGAGCTAAGATGAGAAGAGTAGTTTATATATTTGTGGTATTTTTTTATTTGGATGTTTCTATTTTAAAATATGAAATAAACTTCACTACTTACAGAATTTAAAAATGTGGAATGTTTCTTGACTGACATATGACAGTTAAAGTAAAAATTGTTCTAACTTTCCTCAGACACAACTACACCTAATGTGGTCGCAAAGAATACTTAAGTACTAATAGTCATTACCATACTTTAGTTACTAAACTGGGTATACTAAAGATAATCTTCCTTTACTTTGAGCTGTTCTGTAAATAAACTTTAGAATGAATTTAGAACAGCAGAGAGAATCCTAACCTTATTAAAACATTTATATAATTCAGCTATTGTCATTGTACTGTCATTTTCCTATGTATTGAAGGTTGGGTCACATACTAATATAGCATTGTGTAATGACTGTCAGTGAGCTAGTGACTGGTGGAAAAGTTATGAAATACAATTTAAATGAAGTCGGTTAGTTCAGTATATCTATGTATGGAGCAGCGTCCAAGCATTTTGTGATAATTGATACCTTGTTAGTTCAGTAACAACATTTAGGTTTAACTATTTCAATATAAACTATTTTAAAATACCATCGGACTGATTTTGATGAAATATTGTATAGACATATTTTGATATCCAAGGAGAGACACAGGATATTTTACTACATGGAAATTTAATTATATTAACAGGAATTCATGTCTGTTAGTAGGTTCTGTTTTTCTTTTCTGGAATTATGCATATCTTTCGCTACAGCTGTGAGCTCAAAGCTCACTCTGTTTCGGTGGACTTTTATCAGAGGTTTTAATATTTTGATTACAAACAAACGTGGCCTTGCAACCGTAACTAAGCCAGCTTCGAGTTTTTTAATAATTAAAAGAAATATATTTATCAAGTTTAAAAAAACTTTAATATTTACTAAGTAAAGCATCAATAACCTCCAAGTTTTTACATATTTTATAATGCTTATTTACGAAAGTGCTTTTCCGTATCTATAATAGTTTAACTGTGTTGTAGTTTATATGTTTGGATGTGCTGAATAACACTAAATCTTATATAAAGAAAAATTATTCCTTATTGTTTACCAAAGGTCAGCTTTCTAAATTAACGGGAATTACCTCTTCTATTTTTATGATCGGTGAGTCAGTGACAAAATAAAGGAACTTTAACTTGCAATCATTACTGAACTGGTCCAAATAAAATGTGTTTTAAAATATATCTAGCTATATAAAACTCTTTTGTCACTGAAAGTTTGAACTTTCTATTTTTAACAAAAAAGTAAAAGTTTGTAAATGGCCCGAATGGCTTCCTGTCCCTAGACTCGTCTTGAAAATTGACAGTTCTCAGAGAATTAAAATGTACAAAATATTTCTTAATAACTAATTTTAGGTGGATCTAAATATCCTCGAACAATCATTTATCCTCCAACTCATCATTTCATTAATGATCATTTTATTAATCCGAGTTTGCAATACTCGGATAAATAAAATGATCTACTTCACGTATGTGTGTCTGTGGGGTGAACCGACAATAAAGAGGGAGGTAATGAGATTAGATTATTGTGTTCCCTGTGACTCCTAATTGGGTAATGACTTGTATGAATCCTGTTTTCAGATAAGGAATATTGTTATATTTGTGTAATAATATTCTTCATTCCTTATCTATTTAAGTATTTTGAAATTGATATATATTTTTATGTATGTATCTCCAAAATATTTATTCCTACTATTCCTATTCGTCCTACAGACAAACTTCCTTTACTCTGATCTCATTCAGTATATATACTTCAGAATAAACTAGAACATCAGAGATAAGCCTAGCTTTCATAAAACATTTATAGAATTCATCTCTGGGCTTGTAATTTTAAAGCCGCCAGTTAAACAGCCATGTCACTATCCAATTTGTCGGACGCCAGATCAACTACAGACTAACATCGCACTGTGAGAGTGCTTTTGTTAATCTAGTGATTGGTGGGAACTTTTAACTAGCTATTCCTTGTAGTCAAGTAATGCGCTGAATTGTGTAATGAATCGGCCCCTTTAGCAAAATAGCAAATATGTGTTTTATTATAATTCTTTTAATTGTGTAAAAAACATGTAAAAACCGATAAATGAAAAAATACTTTGTTAATAAGAGTAAATAAAGTCTCTTCTCTCTAACACTTCGTGGAAATGTTTAGAAAATAATTAGGTTATCTTTGAATTTATATGCATATATTTATAACCAAATACATTTTATGTAAATATAAGTATTTGGGAGTGTTCATTTAAAATTGATTTTATACAAAAGTAATAAACATATCTCTTATCATTTATATCAGTACATATTATAATAAATACATTAAATATATAAAAAAATCAAATTAAATTTATAAAATAAACTCTTTATTAAATACACACAGTATTATTTATTTTAATAAGACCGAAATATCCTCGAGTTATGATTGTATTACAAACTAGGATAAATAAAATGATCTACTTCACGTATGTGTGTCTGTGGGGTGAGCCGACAATAAAGAGGGAGGTAATGAGATTAGACGACAGGTGTGTGTGTTCGTTGTTGTGTTTCCTTTGACTCCTAATTGGGTGATGGCTTCGAATAATCTTGTATTCAGAAAATAAATATTGTAACATTTGTATATTAATATGTTTCAATCCTTGTTTATTTATTTGGAGTTTTTATTGAATTATTTAAAACATATTAAATAAAATGTAAGCGGTTTTTATTCACATATTTATATAAAAACAAACAAAGCAATCGGTTTTAAAATATTTAATACATTGAGAGTGTGACCTACATCGTTAACTTTGGGAGAATTTAATAAAACAAAATAACAAATATAAACGATTTACATTTATATTATTTAAAGATAAATCTCAAGGGAAATACAAAGCGGTTTAACTACGATTTCAGTTTTGATTATATTATCTTAATATATAAAGCACAAAGGCACTCACTCACTGACTCATTCATCGCTCTATATCCCAAACCGTAATACCTATAAAGCTGAAATTTGGACACAAGACTCCTGACATATTGAGTAGGTGCAATAAGAAAGGATTTTGCAAAGGTCCAAACCGCTCCAAAGTAACAGCTAAAAAACTGCAAAGTTTACCCCCCGCTCCCTCTCTTCCATTGAATAGAAGTAGTAGAAGGAGAATAGAAGAATAGAAGTAGTAGAAGCATTGCAGTAGAAATTAAAATTATTTGGCCAGTCACTATGTTTATTCTCAATACGCTGCGATGTGAGAAACAAGATTGTACCTATAATCCGATAGGAATGAAACTGTAGTTATCAAACTCAAGGCTTTCTCGCACTGATAGCGAGTCATGATGGGTTGGAGGATAGAGCGTGTATGTGTAAAGGGTAGGGTCACAGGTTCAATACTCACGAAAGTCAGTTTTTTTTTGTTTATTCCCGTCGTTAAGCACGGGTAACCTGCTAGTTAATAATAAAGATACAGGACAAGTGCGAGTCGGACTCGCTCACCGAGGGTTCCCTTTGTATGATACGTCACCTGAGCTTGGAGGTTCCATTTAAAATTTGGACCTATAAGACTCCTATAAGACTATAATTACTATGATTCAATTATTAACGGTTTTCAGATTTTTCCTTGAAATTGTAGTATAAAATATATGATACTTGTAAAATATCATATTTTTATGTCAACGGGATCAATATTGTTTACTTTGAAGTGACGAAAGGTTTTTCTTGGTTTGCGTTAGTTAGAAGTTTTATTTTTTCTGATCTTCAACGGGCGGTAGGCTAAGTGTAATTGTGTTAATTTGTACTCGACATCTCCACGAGTTGCCGAGACTAAGGGTCTTGACAGACAGATGGATGGATGAACTAACAGACAGACACACGAACAACAAAGTGATCGTACATTTGCTTGTTAGGCACTGAATACTAAAACATTTTTTTGTGTCACTTTTTATTATTAAAATACTCATTCTGTCATAATCATAGGATAAAGGATACAGGATTCTCATACAAGTATTATAGAATAGAGCTTGATTGATAAGAAGTCCTCCAAACAGAGCTTGTAACTGGTTTACGTGACGGAGTTCATTAACTCTTATTTGATTGTCACGCGGCCGTGTTGCACGTTGTTAGAGCTAACTACGATTATAACAGACAGGACGTGACATTTGTAAGTTCACAAATATGATGTGGATTTTTTTTATTAGGAATGAAATATTCTGTTCAAAAATAACTATTTTACGAACTTAACTTGAATAAATTTTCATTTTCATTCGACATTTCGAATGTTTTTGAGCAATCGTGTTCATGAAAATTTGAGGTGTAGGTGTCTGTCAAAAATATAAGCGAGTTAAATCCGTGAAGTAATTGAAAAAGAAAGAAAATGTAAACTACTCTTAGAAGGCATATTATATTTTAGTTATTAGTTCAAATATATTATATAATTGAACTAATACAGTCGTAGTTCATTCTTTTGGCTTTCTTTTACTGTGTTTCACTTTAAAATATTTTTTCACGTATCAATTGTGACTGTCATTAGGTAAACAAAATAAGTTATTATTAATTTTAAATGATATCTAGGAAGTTTCTTGCTTGTTCTTCTCAATGGACCTTTACAAGTCAAGTTGTATCCGCCCTATTATAAGTATGCCTAATTGAAAATAAATACCTTTGACTTGTACTTTATAGATCTAGATACACGACACTAACTATGGTTTAATTACAAGTATTTAATCCCACACTGTATATGTGTTTATATTAAATAGAGTTGTATGTCTGATAGTAACGGGTACATGGACCGTGAGTGAGACAAGCCCCGTTAGTACTCAGTCCTCAGGGAGGTTATATTAGACATTGATTATAATGAAAATGTATTATGTTACATGTTGTCTTATTTTATGAAAAAATACTTAATTGCATGAATCGTTAATTAATAAATCACTAATAATTATAAACAAAAAGATTTCATATATGTAATCGTGTATAGTTTTAAGTAAATATGTATGTATATAACGAGCAAAATCTGATGTTAGCTAAGTGGTCAATAAATACCACAGATATATAATCAATATATATTATATATACTGTAAGCAAAAACTATTATCATATTAGCTACGACAAAGTAATGCACGGGTTAATGGACAATTACGTGTGGTGTTTGTTGGCTTCATAACTGAGTCAATATATTCACATTTTCACGTGAACACAGAACACAAAAAATGTTTTGGGATAAAATTATAATAATATTAAAAAGCATAGATTTGTATAACATAAAAAAAACTTAAACATTTGTAATCCAACCTTTGATTTCTCAACATTGAGACCCTAAACCTTAACCGAAGAAATAGACAAAATTACATCTAAATTTGACTTATTAGAACCAGTGAGAGCGAAAATGTCAAATAAAGTTACCGTTCTAATGTACCTAGTACTGGTCCTAACTGGATCTAACTCAAAAAATTCATTTTCAAAAGTTTCTTATTGAATAATTATTATTATCAAGGCTATTTAAAAAAGTTCTGAAATTATAAAACCCATTTTTTTTTCTTTTTAACAAAAGCAATGTATAAATTAGCAAAGACATTTAATTTTTCTTTAATTTCATAATAACAAAGTTTTTAATAGTTTAGTTTTATTAACATTGCATCTATTTCAATACTCGTATATATTATAATTCCATGTAACTCACAATAAGTTTCTGTTAAATAATTTCTACAATCGATGCAGTAGTTATAAAGTTTATCACACGAACTAAACTAAATCTTTACACAACAATATTATTGAAAACAATTGATATTACCAGAAAAAAACAACAATATTTATCAATGTGTGTGTGTGTTTAATAATATAATAACAAAATATAAAACAACAATAAAATTGAATGAAAATATAAAGCATTTTAGTGAACGTTTCAAAAACATATATTTGTGACATATTATTAGGTAACACGTTCACACGCAGGAGACAACTTACCTCTGTAACAGCACTGTTAAGATAAAGATAAGGGTTTATATTTTTGAAGACTGTTTGAGAAACTTAAATACTTTATTAAATGTTGACTATTCTTTAAAAATAATATTAAATAAATGACGTTAGCCATAAAATTTAAGAATTAGAATGTGTCTTGACTGAGATATGCAAGTAATATCCACTCCTGTACCTAATGTAGGGGTACTAATAACCATTTCCATACTCTTCCGACTAAACTTGTAATCCTAAAGATAATCTTCCTTTCCTTGAGCTGTTCTGTAAATGTACTTTATAATAAACTTAGAACATCCGAGAGAATACTAACTTTATTAAAACATTTATATAATTCGTCTCTGAGCTTGAAATATTTAAGCCGCACTTTAAGACTTTGTCATTTTCCAATTTATCGGACGCTAGGTCTAATACTAAGATAGCATTGAGAAAAAGTTGTTAGTTCGTTACAGTTCCCTATTTTAGGGGTCAAGTAGTGCGCTGACAATTGGATTAGAATAGATTGGAATAGGCTTCAAAACATGTTTGATTTTATTTGTTAATATTAAAATAATATATATTTCATTATAATGCTTTAAATGTCATGTAAACATTCAAAAACCGATAAAAGTACGAATGTATTAATAAGAGTAAATGAAGTCGCTTCTCTCTCCAATACGGAATATCTTCAGTAAATTATCAGAATGTCAGCGATTATAAATATATATACTTGTATTAATAACTAAATACATTTTATGTAAATCTAAGTGTTTGATAGTTTTTGTTTGAAATTGGTTTTCACCTCCAATGGTATTGTTAACTCGGATCAATAAACTGATCTACTTCACGTATGTATGTCTGTGGGGTGAACCGACAATAAAGAGGGAGGTAATGAGATTAGACGACCGGTGTCTGTGTTAGTTGTTGTGTTCCCTGTGATTCCTAATTGGGTAATAGCTTCCAAGACTGTTGTATTTAAGTAAGGAAGGTTATATTCGTACATATAAAAAACCTTATCTTTTAAGTACTTTGAAATTAGTACTTATTAATTATTTTTTTAGTTTAAAAAACACGTTTTTAGTGAATTTGGAGAATTGAAGTTCTCGTTCGTATTTGAATCAGATTAAATGAAATATAAGCAGCTTTTACTTAAGTTATTATTTAAAAACAGACAACCAATTGGTTTTAATATTATTTAATACATTGATAGTGTGAGGTACATCGGTGACTTTGGAACAATTGAATATAATAAATAACAAATATAAATGATTTACATTTATATTATTTAAATATAACTCTCAAAGGAAATACAAAGCGGGTTAAAAACATTTGACATAAATTTGATATTTTATTAAAACATTCAATATGCTACATTCATTTAGATATACAGTATTTTCATAAAAGTATTATTGAATAGAGCTTGATTTATAAGAAGACCTCCAAACAGTGCTTGTAACTGGTTTACGTGACGGAGTTCATTAACTCTTATTTGATTGTCACGCGGCCGTGTTGCACGTTGTTAGAGCTAACTACGATTATAACAGATAGGACGTGACATTTGTTAGTTCACTAATATGATGTGGATTTGTATTATTAGGAATGAAATATTCTGTTCAAATATAACTACTTTACGAACTTAACTTTAATAAATTTTAATTTTAATCCGACATTTCGAATGTGTTTGAACAATCGTGTTCACGAAAATATGAGATGTAGGTGTATGTCATAGTTTTATTTAAAATGTGAACTAATCTTAGAAGACATTATATTTTAGTTATTAGTTCAATTGTATTATATAATGGAACTTATAGTGGTGTAATTAGTTATTTTGATCTTCTTTTAGTTTTCGCTTTACTTGACTTATTTTTTTTCACCTATCAATTTGCGAGTCAATTCTATAAAAAATATAAATTAATTATAATTTAAAAGTAACCAGAGAGTTGCTGGTTACTTTTTAACCTTTGGAACCATGTAACTAGATTTTGATCATAAGTTACTGTAAGCCCAATTGAAAACAAACAATAACTTTAACATTGACATCTGACTTAATAAACCTAGATGCATGACACTATTAAATAGAGTTAGTACTCAGTCCTCAGGGAGGTTATATTAGACATTGATTATAATGAAAATGTATTTTATTACACATTGTGTCTTGTTATAAATTACTAGTTATCTGTACCAAGTAGATTTAATAAATTGTAGTGTATTTCGCTCATGTATAGTTTGACATCAATAAATAATGTAACAAAATAGTAAGTGTGGAAAATGTGACAGTATTTTAAAAATTTCTAAGTCCTCAGTACATACAACAGATCTAAACAATATACATACTATATGTACTATATTATATTACACCTACAACAAAACTAATGACAGATTAATGATTATTTCCGTTTGTTTGTTGGCTTAATAACTGTCACCTATTAAAGATTAAAGTAAAGACAAAATACAAAATACGATATATCTTCTTTATTTTATGTATTATCAGTCCACTCTTTCTTTTCATTATTTTTCTTGGGTTATTTCGGAAAAAATTTTGATTCTCAAGCCCATTTTCACAAGGTCTGAAATAAAAAGTCGTATTTTTTTTTCCTTTATAACACACCCAAAACATAAATTATCAAAAAATATTTTGTTTTTTTCCCTTGATTAATAAACAGTTTCAATAATAGTATTACAAGTAATATATATTAACATCACGTCTCATTGAAACTTACAAGTCGATTAACTCGGGATAACTTTGTGTGAAATAACTTCCAGAATCGATGCATTACTTCTAAAGATAGCCTCATACAAACTTACAAACTAAACAATAATAAAATTATAGAAACGCGTTCGGTATGTCCACGTTATGAATATGTTCTGAGTTTATTCTAAAGTACATTTACCGAATGGGTTCAAAGTAAATGAAGACTATCTTTAGAACGACCGGTTTAGTCGCTAAAGTTTGGTAATGACCATTAGCACAACGTGTTCTTTGCCACTGCATTAGGTGTAGGAGACTGAGGATAGTTGGAATTATTTTTTCTTTAGGTGGCATATCTCCGTTAAGAAACATTATACATTTATGAATTGTATAAATAATGTAATTTATTGAATACTCTTTCAATTGAAATCATCGAAATTAAGGAAAAAGTTGTTGTTTTCTTAGTAAATCTAAATATATAAACTATTCTCTTTGTCTTGCTCTGCTATTACCGACGGACGTTGACTGCTACATGTGAACGTAGTGCGTAAATAATTCTCCTAAATATGTTTTTAACACGCCCTTTACTAAAAAGTTTAATTTTATGAATCAACATTATTAAAAAATCTTTTTCTTTTAATCTTTTGCTATATTCTCAAACAAAATTACACAATATTGAAGAACATACTTCTTTTGCCAAAGTAACTAGGTGTTCCAGACCCTAACTTTCGACTCGCTACGCTGGCAAAATCTCGGGTGCCGTTTGCATATTGAGCGAAGCGAGGCTAGTGTAATGAGTCATCGTTTCCCATTGACTTCAATAGGATATCAATTTTTTGTAGATTATTCCTCAACGACAGGACAATTTTCAATTTTGTTTAAACCATCACCAACATAATGTGTGTCTTTTTGATTGCAAAATTTCATAATTTTTCGTCAAGTAGTATTCGAGCTTATTCGTGACAGAGAATGAGAAAAAGTCTCCAATAGAGCGCTCCGCTCGCTTTGTTCAATAATTAAAATAATCTATCCAAAAAGCTTTTTTTCATATCTCCTTTCTATATTCGCAAACATGCAAACATTATTAAAAACATAGTTTTGTTTTGTCAAAATGACAAATGAAAGATGTATTGAACATGTTTCTATAACAATATTATTGTATAAATATATAATACTATCGTCTATTTTGTATAACACAAAATAATTAACAAACATTTTTATATTATCTGTGGTAATTAAATACTTCTATGTTTATAAAAAACATCTTTACAAAATAATATTATAATTTTAAATATTTTACTACGTATTAACTAAACTGGGTCACATTTATTTTCCTTACATTGCAAACATTCAACGCAGCGTCAGGTTCAAGTATTAATTTAACAAGATGACATATTTAATAGCTCTTCAGTCACCAACATGAGAATGTGTGTGACGTTTGTGTTATTATGTGTGTTTAATGTAACCGCGGGCTTAATGTATTACCGGCCTTATGAATACAGAAGTGTGCCGAGTGATATGGAATCCAACGCATTGTCTTCATCACATTCGAATATTCAAACCAACCGCGTGAAGCCGCAGATAGTTCATACACAATCAAAACCAGTGTTAGATAAAGTTCATACATATTCCAATTCTTTTAAGGATATTCGTTTATCAAAAAGTGATGAAAAAAATCTAAATTCGCAAAGTGAAGATGTTGCTCGAGCATCGTTGGGTTTTACGAAACCAGTTTTTGAGTCATGGTCACCTTATCCAGAACAATCATTATTTCTAGAACCAGCTAGAACCACCAACGAAATAGACAAAATTACACCCAAATTTGACTTATTAGAACCAGTGACAGCGAAAATGTCAAATAAAGTCACCGGTCTAATGGACCTAGTGCTGGCCCTAACTGGATCTAACTCAAATAACTTTATAATGAAGGGATTTAAGCACATTCTTATCGATGGTGTGATAAAACCAATGATGCTTGCTAAAGGAGGTTTGAAGGTTTTAATTAGTAAGTTATCGATACCTTTGATATCACTGGTGCTGATTAATATCGAGGTTCTGATCACAGTGTGGTGGTTGTGGGAGGACTGCATGGATCAGACGAAACCAGTTTTGGTAAATGAACCAGTGAATACTGTAGCTGATACAGCATTTAGAAAAACCTTTTGAAGAAGTTAATTAATTATACTCGTAATTGTGTAAGCCTTTTATTTTATTATAATAAGAGTTATTTATTTATTCTTCAAAGAAATTAGTGTGTATAGAATTGCCTGGTTGGGTCTGGTCTGGTCTGGTCTGGTCTGGTCTGGTCTGGCATGGTCTGGTCTGGTCTGGTCTGATCTGGTCTGGTCAGCTTAGGTCAGGTCTCGTCTGGTCTGATCTGATCTGATCTGGTCTGGTCTGGTCTGGTCTGGTCTGGTCTGGTCTGGTCTGGTATGACCTACAAATCAACATGATTTACATGTTGATTTTTTTTATTATGAAATTATATGATAAATTATAGTCTAACATTATTATTTTGTAAAGTTACGCATATTATACTCAATAATAAAATGTCTTAAAATGTATGTACCATTATGAAAAAAATAAAATATATTATTTTTGTAATCTTACGCTTATTACAACACTCAATAATAAAATGTTTGAACTGTATGTACCATTATTAAAAAAAAATAAAGTATATTGTAAAGTGTATTATAGTAAACGGAAGGTTTAATAAACAACACGTCACCCTTTCTACCGGTCAATATAAACTAACCTTTTGTATACGCAATGTATTCTATCAATATTCAATAAACACAACAAGTGTTTGACGTAAGTGAGTGTTTCACACAAAGTGTTCAAAAAACTTTATTACTTATATTATATAATATGTAATAACATAATATATTGATGAAATTGTGACGTTCGTATATGAGTTGTATATAAATATATAATTCCATATATATTACACACCAAGTCTGTTTATATACAGACGTATTTTCTTATTACAATTGTGTTTTGGTGTTTTATTTATTACGACCCTAATATGTATGTATTTATTTATCTTATTTTGATAAGACATTCAGTATATAAATTAATAAAATATTATTATCAAGACGTTTTATTTCTCAAGGTTATTTGCAAAAGTTCTGAAAGTATAAACTACTAATAAACTTTTTTCTTTATAACAAAAGTATTGTATAAAGTGTTTAATAGTATTTTAGCTTAGTTTTAATAACATTGTCTGTATTTGAATACTCGTATATATTATAATTCCATGTTCCTCACAATAAGTTACTGTTAAATATTTTCTACAATCGCTGCATTAGTTATAAAGGTTACCTCACACAAACTAAACTAAATCTTTACACAATAATATTATTGCAACAAGTTGTCAAAGTTTATCAATGTGTGTGTGTGTGTGTGTGTCTAATAATATCAAAATATAAAAAATAATAACATTGAAGAAAAATATTAAGCATTTTAGTGAACGTTTCAAAAACATATATTAGTGACATATTATTACGTAACTCGTTCACATGCAGGAGACAACTTACGTCTGTAACAGCACTGTTAAGATGAAGATAACAGTTTATATTTCTGGAGACTGTTTGAGAAACTTAAATATTTATTTCAATATGACTATTATTTTTAAAATTATATTAAATAAATGACGTTAACCATAAAATTTAGGAATTAGAATGTTTTTTGACTGAATTATGTGAGTAAAATTATTATTTTTTCTGACTTTCTTCAGCCATTGCTATGCCTAATGTGCTTTCAAAGAATACGTACGAATACTAATAACCGTTTTCAGACTTTTCCGACTAAACTTGTAATCCTAAAGATAATCTTTCTTTACTTTGAATGTTCTGTAAATGTACTTTAGAATAAACTTAGAACATCACAGAGAATCCTAACTTTATGAAAACATTTGTAGAATTCGTCTCTGAGCTTGAAATATTTAAGCGGAACTTAAAGACTTTGTCATTTTCCAATTTATCGGACGCTAGGTCTAATACTAAGATAGCAAAAAGTTGTTAGTTCGTTACAGTTCGCTATTTTTGGGGTCAAGTAGTGCGCTGACAATTGGATTAGAATAGATTGGAATAGGCTTCAGGAACATGTTTGATTTTATTTGTTATTATTAAAATAATATTTATTACATTATAATGCTTTAAATGTCATGAAAACATTTAAAAACCGATAAAGGTACGAATGTATCAACAGAGTAAATGGAGTCGCTTCTCTCTGCAATACTTAGCGGAATATCTTGAGCAAATTATCAGAATGTCAGCGATTATAAATGTATATACTCGTATTAATAACTTAATACATTTTATGTAAATCTAAGTGTTTGATAGTTTTGTTTGAAATAAGTTATCACCTTCAATTGTATCACAAACTAGGATCACTAAAATGTTCTACTTCACGTATGTATGTCTGCGGGGTGAGCCGACAATAAAGAGGGAGGAAATGAGATTAGACGACTGGTGTCTGTGTTCGTTGTTGTGTTCCCTGTGACTCCTAATTGGGTAAAGGCTTCGAAGAATCCTGTATTCAGGTATGAAATTTATTTATTATATTTGTATATTAATATGTTACAATTCTTGTTCAATTGTTTTGGAGTTGTTGTAGAATTATTTAACATAGATTAAATAAAATGTAAACAGTTTTATTAATATATTAATATAAAAACAAACAACCAATCAGTTTTAAATATTTAATATATTGATAGTGTGAGGTACATCGGTAACTTTGGAACAATTGAATAAGAGCAAACAACGAATTTAAACAATTTTCATTAATATTATTTAAAGATACCTCTCAAGGGAAATACAAAGCGGTTTAACTACGATTTAGGTTTTGATTATATTATTAATAAGAAAGAAAACGGACAAGTTCAAGTCGGACTCACCGAGGGTTCCCTTTGTTTGATATTTCACCTGAGCTAGGAGGTTCCATTTAAAATTTGGACCTCCCATAAGACTATAATTGGTATGATTTAATTACAAAAGGTTTTCAGATTGTTCCTTGAAAGTGTAGTATAAAGTTATGGTACTTGTGAAATATCATATTTCTATGTCAATCAATATTGTTTGCTTTGAAGTGCTGAAAGCTTTTTCTGGGTATAAACTGCCCTATATTCGTTAGTTAGAAGTTTTATTTTTCAGAACTTCAACGGGCGGATGACTTAGTATAATAGTGTTAATTTGAACTCGAATTATCCTTGAGTTGCCGAGACTAAGGATCTTGACAGACAGATAGACGGACGGACAGACACACGAACAACAAAGTGATCGTATATTTGTTTATTAGGCACTGAATACTAAAATAATTTTTAGTGTTACATTTTATTATTAAAGGACTCATTCAATCATAATCATAAAGGGATACCTGATTCTCATACAGTATTATTAAATAGAGCTTGATTGATAAGAAGACCTCCAAACAGTGCTTGTAACTGGTTTACGTGACGGAGTTCATTAACTCTTATTTGATTGTCACGCGGCCGTGTTGCACGTTGTTAGAGCTAACTACGATTATAACAGACAGGACGTGACATTTGTTAGTTCACAAATATGATGTGATTTTTGTGACTAGAAAAGATAAATTCTGTTCAAAAATTACTTGAATATCTTTTCATTTTCACTTCGAATGCTTTTGAGCAATCATATTCACGAAAATATGAGGTGCAGGTGTCTGTCAAAAATTAATATTCAATAAATAAAAGCGAATTAAATCCAAAAAATTGTGTTATACAAATGTCTATTATGTACTCTATAAAATCTTGAATAAAATATTTTATGTCGCTTAACTTTATTCATAGAGTAACTAACAAGGATAGACGAGACATTATTATTCCTAGTTATTGTTATATAACGATGGTGATAACGAAAATATTATAAAAAGCGATATTACTGTGGCTCGTGTTATCAAAATTTATGAAATATATAAAGAAAAAGAAGAAAAAGTCCAGAATGATAGCGGATTGCTCTGAGCGGTTGGCGTGCGTCGTACAAAGATCGTCTGAGAGCTGGCGCAGTAACTTAGGGACGGCGGTGACATTGTCTTTGATCAGTGACGAAGAAGACGGCTTCATAGCTAGAACTCTTTTGAGCGTTCTCGCCGGGGACGAGGTCGCTGAATGTATGTCAATGGACTGCGACTCCGGGGTTCATATAAGTGATGTATCGTAACTAATATAACTTTTACACTCGACTTTACATGTCTATTTTGTATATATACAATATAATTAACAAACATTTTTATTTTATATGTGGTAATTTAATAATGCTGTGTATAAAAACATCTTTACAAATGAATATCATCATTTAAAATATTTTACTACGTATTAACTAAACTGGGTCACATTTATTCTCCTTACGTTGCAAACATTCAATGCAGCGTCAGGTTCAAGTATTAATTTAACAAGATGACATATTTAATAGCTCTTCAGTCACCAACATGAGAATGTGTGTGACGTTTGTGTTATTATGTGTGTTTAATGTAACCGCGGGCTTAATGTATTACCGGCCTTATGAATACAGAAGTGTGCCAAGTGATATGGAATCCAACGCATTGTCTTCATCACATTCGAATATTCAAACCAACCGCGTGAAGCCGCAGATAGTTCATACACAATCAAAACCAGTGTTAGATAAAGTTCATACATATTCCAACTCTTTTAACGATATTCGTTTATCGAAAAGTGATGAGAAAAACCAAAATTCGCAAAGTGAAGATGGTGCTCGAGCATCGTTGGGTTTTACAAAACCAGTTTTTGAGTCCTGGGCACCTTATCCTGAACAATCGTTATTTCTAGATCCAGCTAAAACCACCAAAGAAATAGACAAAATTACACCCAAATTTGACTTATTAGAACCAGTGACAGCGAAAATGTCAAATTAAGTTACCGGTCTAATGGACCTAGTGCTGGCCCTAACTGGATCTAACTCAAATAACTTTATAGTGAAGGGATTTAAGCACATTCTTATCGATGGTGTGATAAAACCAATGATGCTTGCTAAAGGAGGTTTGAAGGTTTTAATTAGCAAGTTATCGATACCTTTGATATCACTGGTGCTGATTAATATCGAGGTTCTGATCACAGTGTGGTGGTTGTGGGAGGACTGCATGGATCAGACGACACCAGTTTTGGTAAATGAACAGGTGAATACATTAGCTGATACAGCATTTAGAAAAAACACTTGAAGAAGTTAATTAATTATAATTGTGTGAGCGTTTTATATTGTTATAATAGGAGTTATTAAATTATTCTTCAAAGAGTGGTCTGACGTTAAATATAGATTTTTTGCATAGTATTTCAATATTTATAAAAGAATTTTTTTTTTTAACATGTACCAACAAAAAAAAAATATATATAATATTTTTTTTTTTTTTTATCTTAATGACCATAGACTTTTGTCCATGCCTTTTATTGTAATTTTAAAACAATTTTGTTACGATTTTAATTGCGGTGGTAACTTTGCAGTTTTTAAATAATTAAAATATTATTATCAAGGTGTTTTAATTCACAACCCTATTTACACAAGTTCTGATATTATAAACAACTTCTTAACTTTTTCTTATTATAACAAAAGCAAAGTATAAATTACCAACATATGTCATATTTGTCATAGACCTGATTTACAAAGTATATTTAACATATAACTTAGTTCTATTAACATTACATCTAATGTAAATATACTTTATGTGAAACAGAGATAACTTTATGTGAAATGTCTACAATCAATGCAATAGTTCTAAGATTTTCTCAAACAAACTTACAAACTAAATCTTTATATCATAATATTATTGTAGATACATGTTCAATATGTTTATGTTACATAGTTACCTATACATTTTTTGTCAAAATTTATGAAATATATAAAGAAAAAGAAGAGAAAGTCCAGGATGATAGCGGATTGCTCCGAGCGGTTGGCGTGCGTCGTACAGAGATCGTCTGAGAGCTGGCGCAGTAACTTAGGGACGGCGGTGACATTCTCTTTGATCAGTGACGAAGAAGACGGCTTCATAGCTAGAACTCTTTTGAGCGTTCTCGCCGGGGACGAGGTCGCTGAATGTATGTCAATGGACTGCGACTCCGGGGTTCATATAAGTGATGCATCATAACAAATATAACTTTTTCACGCGACTTTACATGTCTATTTTGTATATATACAATATAAATAACAAACATTTTTATTTAATCTGTGGTAATTTAATAATGCTGTGTATAAAAACCTCTTCACAAATTACTATCATCATTTATAATATTACGTATTAACTAAACTGGGTCACATTTATTCTCCTTACATTGCAAACATTCAACGCAGCGTCAGGTTCAAGTATTAATTTAACAAGATGACATATTTAATAGCTCTTCAGTCACCAACATGAGAATGTGTGTGACGTTTGTGTTATTATGTGTGTTTAATGTAACCGCGGGCTTAATGTATTACCGGCCTTATGAATACAGAAGTGTGCCGAGTGATATGGAATCCAACGCATTGTCTTCATCACATTCGAATATTCAAACCAACCGCGTGAAGCCGCAGATAGTTCATACACAATCAAAACCAGTGTTGGATAAAGTTCATACATATTCCAACTCTTTTAACGACATTCGTTTATCGAAAAGTGATGAGAAAAATATAAATTTACAGAGCGAAGATGTTGCTCGAGCATCGTTGGGTTTTACAAAACCAGCTCTTGAACCCTGGGTACCTTGTCCTGAACAATCGTTATTTCTAGATCCAGCTGAATCTACCAAAGATATTGACAAAGTTACACCCAAATTTGGCTTATTGGAACCAGTGATAGCGAAAATGTCAAATAAAGTTACCGGTCTAATGGACCTAGTGCTGGCCCTAACTGGATCTAACTCAAATAACTTTATAATGAAGGGATTTAAGCACATTCTTATCGATGGTGTGATAAAACCAATGATGCTTGCTAAAGGAGGTTTGAAGGTTTTAATTAGCAAGTTATCGATACCTTTGATATCACTGGTGCTGATTAATATCGAGGTTCTGATCACAGTGTGGTGGTTGTGGGAAGACTGCATGGAGCAGACGAAACCAGTTTTGTTAAATGAACCAGTGAATACTTTAGCTGATACAGCATTTAGAAAAACCACTTGAAGAAATTAATTAACTATAATTGTGTGAGCGTTTTATATTGTTATAATAGGAGTAATTTATTTATTCTTCAAAGAAATTGTTGTGTATATAATTGCCTGGTTGGGTCTGATATGGTCTGATATGGTCTGGTCTGGTCTGGTCTGGTCTGGTATGGTAAGATAAGTTCTGGTCTGGTCTGACCTACTAATCAACATGATTTACATGTTGATTTTTTTTATTATGAAATTAAATGATAAATTATAGTCTAACATTATTTTGTAATCTTGCGCATATTACAACACTCAATAATAAAATGTTTTAAAATGTATTTACCATTATGAAAAAATAAAGTATATTATTTATAGTAAAAGGAAGGTTTAATAAACAACACGTCATTCTTTCCACCGGTCAATATAAACTAACCTTTTGTATACGCAATGTATTCTATCAATATTCAATAAACACAACAAGTGTTTGACGTAAGTGAGTGTTTCACACAAAGTGTTCAAAGAACTTTATTACTTATATTATATTATATGCAATAACATAATATATTGATGAAATTGCGACGTACTTATATGAGTTGTATATAAATATATAATTCCATATATATTACACACCAAGTCTGTTTTATTTATAACATGATTTTTATAATAAAGTACTTATTTATTAATTTTATTTATTTAATTAAATAAATTTTTATCAAATATTTTTCTTATTATATTTAAGACTTCCAAAATATGAAAATCATGAACATTTAAAACTATTCGTTTTTATCATTCAATAGTAGATAAATAATTTTTAGAATCGAGTCAGTAGTTCTAAACTTTCAAACTTACAAACCAATTTCTTCATTTCACAATAATATTATTGTAGACACATGTTCTATATGTATATGCGAAAAATTATATGTTTAATATTGTTTACATTTCATTCGATAATATAAATATAAAAATAACATTGAAGGAAAACATTAGGTTTTGTTAGAAAAACTGGTGCTCTCAATACTTAGAACAATTATCACGTTCACATGTACGAGACAACTTAAGGCTTTTATAGCCGAGCCATGATAAGAAGAATAGCTTAATATATTTGTAGATATTCTGAGAAACTTCCATACTTTATTGATTTTGATGATGCTATTTTGAAGAGTATAAAATAAATTACATTAGTTAAATATTTACAATTGTAAGAACAATTTTTACTTTAACTGGCATATTTCTTCACTGAAATATGCCAGTTAAAGTAAAAATTGTTCTTACTTTCCTCATTCTCCCATATACCTAAGGTAGTGAAAAAAATACGTAGAGGTACTAAACAACGTTTACAAACTTTTGCAACTAAATTGGTCGTACAAACAAACTTCCTTTACTCTGATCTCATTTAATAAATGTACTTTAAAATAAACTAGAACATCAGAGAGAAGCCTAGCTTTCATAAAACATTTATAGAATTCATTTCTGGGCTTGTAATTTTAAAGCCGCCAGTTAAACAGCCATGTCACTATCCAATTTGTCGGACGCTAGATCAACTACAGACTAATATCGCACTCTGAGAGCGCTTTTGTTAATCTAGTGATTGGTGGAAACTTTTAACTCCCTATTCCTTGTGGTCAAGTAGTGCGCTGACAATTGTGTAATGAATCGCCCTCTTTAGTAATATGCTGGATTTTTAGTTAATGTAATTTTTTTTTATTTATACAAGACATTTAAAAGCCGATAAATGTATGAATCCATTAGTAATAAGAATAAATAAAGTCTTTTCTCTCTAATTCTCAGCTGAACGTGTTTGATTGATTTACAGGTTTGATTGATTTACAGCGAAAGTGAGTATTTGGGAGTGTTAATTAAAAATTAGTTTTATATAAAAGTGATTAACATATTTCTTAACTATTATATCAGTACATATTATAATAAATATATTATATATATGAAATTGTAATTCGAAAATAAACTGTCATATAAATAAAGAATGTATCATTTATTTTAAAATCTTCAAATAATGATTTCATCTCCAATTGTGTTGCAAACTCGGATCAATAAAATGATCTATTTCACGTATGTATGTCTGTGGGGTGAACCGACAATAAAGAGGGAGGTAATGAGATTAGACGAGGTGTCTGTGTTCGTTGTTGTGTTCCCTGTGACTTCTAATTGGGTGATGGCTTCGAAGAATCCTGTATTCAAATAAGGATTATTCTTATATTTGTGTTGTAATATCCTACAATCCTTACCTTTTTAAGTATTTTGAAATTGATATATATATATATCTTATAGTATCTCCAAAATGTTTATTCTTTTAATTTTTAAAATAAGTTTTTTATAATGTGCGAATTAAGGAGCGAATTGAAATTATTATTCGATTATTTGAAACAAATTAAATAAAATATAAGCAGTTGTTATTAATATGTTTATATAAAAAATAATCAATCAATCCGTTTTAATATTATTTAATACATTGATAGTGTGAGGTACATCGGTAACTTTGGAACAATTGAATAAAACAAAATAACAAATATAAACGATTTACATTTATATTATTTAAAGATAACTCTAAAAGGAAATATAAAGCGGTTTAACTACGATTTTGGTTTTGCTTTTATTATTAATAATAAAAATAATTGGATAGAAATTTCATATTCTGTAAATCCGAGATTCAATCTGTCACATTCATGTGAGTTATACGGGATTCTCATCCAAGTATTACTGAATAGAGCTTAATTAATAAGAAGACCTCCAAACAGTGCCTGTAACTGGTTTACGTGACGGAGTTCATTAACTCTTATTTGATTGTCACGCGGCCGTGTTGCACGTTGTTAGAGCTAACTATGATTATAACAGACAGGACGTGACATTTGTTAGTTCACAAATATGGATGTGGATTTTTGATATTAGGAATGTAATGTTCTGTTCAAATAGAACTATTTTACTTAATTTCCATATATTGGATACATTTTCATTTTAACTCGTCATTTCACATGGTTTTCGGCACTCGTGTTCACGGGAAGACTAGATATAGATGTTTGTACTGACAGATTTTCGGGTTAATATTAAAATATAACCAATACAAGAAACCAACCGCGTGAAGCCGCAGATAGTTCATACACAATCAAAACCAGTGTAAGATAAAGTTCATACATATTCCAACTCTTTTAACGAAATTCGTTTATCGAAAAGTGATGAGAAATACCAAAATTCGCAGAGCGAAGATGGTGCTCGAGCATCTTTGGGTTTTACAAAACCAGCTTTAGGTTTCTGGGCACCTTATCCTGAACAAACGTTATTTCTGGAACCAGATAAAACCACCAAAGGCGTAGACAAAATTACACCCAAATTTGATTTATTAGAACCAGTGACAGCGCAAATGTCAAATAAAGTTACCGGTCTAATGGACCTAGTGCTGGCTCTAACTGGATCTAACTCAAATAACTTTATAATGAAGGGATTTAAGCACATTCTTATCGATGGTGTGATAAAACCAATGATGCTTGCTAAAGGAGGTTTGAAGGTTTTAATTAGCAAGTTATCGATACCTTTGATGTCACTGGTGCTGATTAATATCGAGGTTCTGATCACAGTGTGGTGGTTGTGGGAGGACTGCATGGATCAGACGAAACCAGTTTTGGTAAATGAACCAGTGAATAATTTAGCTGATACAGCATTTAGAAAAAGTAGTGTAAGAAGTTAATTAATTATAATTGTGTGATAGTTTTATATTGCTATAATACGATTATTTAATTTATTCTTCAAAGAATTTATTGTGCTTAGAATTGTCTGATCTGGTCTTTTCTTGTCTGGTCTGGTCTGGTCTGGCCTGGTCTGGTCTGATCTGGTCTGTTCTCGTCTGGTCTGGTCTGGTCTGACCTACAAATCATATGTTTTGCATGTTGATTTTTTAATATGAAATTTAATGATGAATTATAGTCTAACATTATTTTGTAAAGTTACGTATATTATACTCATTAGTAAAATGTTTTAAAATGTGTGTACCATTATAAAAAAAATGAAGTATATTATTTATAGTAAAAGTAAGGTTTAATAAACAACACGTCACTCTTTCTGCCGGTCAATATAAACTAACCTTTTGTATACGCAATGTATTCTATCAATATTCAATAAACACAACAAGTGTTTGACGTAAGTGAGTGTTTCACACAAAGTGTTCAAAGAACTTTATTACTTATATTATATTATATGAAATAACATAATATATTGATGAAATTGTGATGATCTTATATGAGTTGTATATAAATATATAATTCCATATATATTACACACCAAGTCTGTTTTCATACAGACGTATTTTCTTACACTGAGTTTTTGTATTTTATTTATTACGACCCTAATATATATGTATTTATTTTTCTTATTTGTATAAGACATTCAGTTTCTAAATAATTAAAATATTATTATCAAGGAGTTTCAATTCTCAATCCTATTTACACAAGTTCTAATATTACAAACTACTTCTTAACTTTTTCTTATTATAACAAAAGCAAAGTACAAATTAGCAACATATGTCATATTTATCATAGACCTGATTTACAAAGTATATTTAACATATAACTTAGTTCTATTAACATTACATTTTTTTGTAAATAGACTTTATGTGAAACAGAGATAACTTTCTGTGAAATAATGTCTAGAATCGATGAAATAGTTCTAAGATTTTCTCAAACAAACTTACAAACTAAATCTTTATACAATAGTATTATTGTAGATACATGTTCAATATGTGTATGGTACATAGATACCTAGATATGTTTTGTCATTCTGCCAAAACAAACAATGTTTTTTAATATTATATCATTTTGTTTTAGAATACAGCAAACAAACATTAAAGAAGCATTTCCAATAACATTGAAGGAAAACATTGAACTTGTTTAGTAAACGATTGCTTTAAAAAAACATATTTGGTATAATTATTTACGTAACAAGTTCACATGTAGGAGTCGACTTACGTTGATGTTTTAAGAAAACAGTAATGCGTTAATTTGAATGATTCTTTATTTTAAATTATAAAATAAACTACATTACTTACATAATTTACAAATACAGATTATTTCTTGATTAAGATATACCAAATCTTTATGATAAACTTAGAACAGCAGAGAGAAAACTAACTTTATTAAAACATTTATAGAATTCATCTCTGGACTTAAGAAGCTGTCATTTTCCTATTAATAGGACGCTAGGTCACATACTAATATAGAATTTTGAACTGACTGTCAGTGAGCTAGGGACTGGTGGAAAAGTTATGAAATACAATTTAAATGAAGTCGGTTAGTTCAGTATATCTATGTATGGAGCAGCGTCCAAGCACTTTGTGATAATTGATACCTTGTTAGTTCAGTAACAACATTGTGTTGTAACTATATCAATATAAACTATTTTAAAATACCATCGGACTGATTTTGATAAAATGTTGTATAGACACATTTTGATATCCAAGGATAGACAAAGGATATTTTTCTACTTGAAAATTAAATCATGTTAATAGTAATTCATTTCTTTTTGTAGGTTCTGTTTTTCTTTTCCGGAATTATAGATATATTTCTCTACAGCTGTGCGCTCAAAGCTCACTCCCTGTTTCGGTGAACTTTTATCAGAGGTTTTAATATTTTGATTACAAACAAACGTGGCCTTGCAGCCGTAACTAAGCCAGCTTCGAGTTTTATAATAATTAAAAGGAATCTTTTCATTATAAAGTTGAAAACATTAGTATTAACTGAGTAAAGTATTATATATTTTATTTTATGCTACTTACGAAAATGCTTTTTCGTATCTATGATAGTTTAACCGTGTTATAGTTTATATGTTTGTAGGTGTTGAATAACACAAAATGTTATTGTTTATATAAAGAAAAAACTATAAAAAAACCCTTATTGTTAACCAAATGTCAGCTCTCTAGATTAACGGGAAGTACCACTTCTATTTTTATGATCGTTGAGTCAGTGACTCAGTGACAAAATAAAATAACTTTGACTTGCAATAATTCCTAAACTACTGGTTCAAAAAAAAAGTTTTTTAAAATATATCTAGCTATATAAAACGCTTTTGTCACTGAAAGTTTGAACTTTCAATTTTTCACAAAAAAGTTTCAGAAGTTAAAAGGAAGGCCGAGCCATTTTGCTCGACCTGGTAAAAATAATGAGATTGTTAAAAAATTTAAATGTGTTTAATATACATTAATAACAGAGTTTTAAGTAGATTTAAACATCCTCAAATAATAATTTATCCGACAATAAAGAAGGAGGTACTCGTATTAATAACTAAACACATTTATGTAAATCTAAGTATTTGGGAGTGTTTGTTTAAAATTGGTTAACACCTCCAATTGTATTGCAAACTCTGATCAATAAAATGATCTACTTCACGTATGTATGTCTGTGGGGTGAGCCGACAATAAAGAGGGAGGTAATGTGATTAGACGGCAGTAGTCTGTGTTCGTTGTTGTGTTCCCTGTGACCCCTAGTTGGGTGATGACTTCGGTGAATCCCGTATTCAGGTAAAGAATATTGTTATATTTTTATATTAAAATGTTTCAACACTTGTTCAATTAAATGGAGTTCTTATTGAATTATTTAAAACAGTTTAAATAAAATGTAAGCAGTTTTTATTAATATATTAATATAAGAACAAACAAGCAATGTGTTTTAAACAATATTTAATACATTGAGAGTGTGAGGTACATCGATAACTTTGGGAGAATTGAATAAAACAAATAACAAATATAAACGATTTTCATTTAAATTATTTAAAGATGAATCTCAAAGCGATTTAACTACGATTTTGGTTTTGATTAAATAATTAATAAAAAAAATTGTTATGAGTTTCATATTTTATAAATAAAACATTCATTCTATTACATTCATTTGAGTGATACGGGACTCTCATACAAGTATTATTAAATAGAGCTTGATTGATAAGAAGTCCTCCAAACAGTGCTTGTAACTGGTTTACGTGACGGAGTTCATTAACTCTTATTTGATTGTCACGCGGCCGTGTTGCACGTTGTTAGAGCTAACTACGATTATAACAGACGGGACGTGACATTTGTTAGTTCACTAATATGATGTGGATTTTTGTTATTAAGAATGAAATGTTCTGTTCAAATATAACTATTTTACGAACTTAACTTTAATAAATTTCCATTTTATCTCTCATTTCGAATATGTTTGAACAATCGTGTTCATGAAAATATGAGATGTAGGTGTCTGTCATAGTTTTATTTCAAATGTAAACTAATCTTAGAAGACATTATATTTTAGTTATTAGTTCAATTGTATTATATAATGGAACTAATACTGACGTAGTTAGTTATTTTGGCCTTCTTTCAGTTTTCGCTTTACTTGTCTTTTTTTATTACACATATCAATTTGCGAGTCAATGCTATAAAAATGTAAATTAATAATAATCTAAAAGTATCCAGAGAGTTTCTTGCTGTTACTTTTTAACCATTTCTCTCCATAGATTTATCCTTTGGAACCGTGCAACTAGAATCTAATTGTAAGTTATTGTAGGGCCAATTCAAAATAAACTATTGTTAATATTGACATCCTACTTTATAAATCTAGATGCACCACACTAACTATAGTATAATTACAAGTATTTGATACCTCACTGTATATAATCTTCTATTAAATAGAGTTGTATGTCTGATAGTAATGGGAACATCGACCGTGACTGAGACAAACCCTGTTAGTACTCAGTCCTCAGGGAGGTTAAATTAGACATTGATTTTAACGAAAATGTATTTTGTTATACATTGTGTCTTGTTATAAATTACTAATAATCTGTACTAACAAGATTTAATTAATTGTAATATATTGCGATCGTTTATAGTCTGACATCAATAAATAATATAACAAAATAGCAAGAATGGAAAATCTATAAGTATTTTTTAAAAAGTCCTTTGAACATACCACAGATCTCAAAACAATATACATACTATATATACTGTATTATATTACACCTACAACAAAACTAATGACAGATTAATGGATAATTCCGTGTGTTTGTTGGCTAAATAACTGTCAACTATTGTAAAACAGAAGTAAAAAATACGATATATATTCTTTATTTTATGTGTCACCAGTCCACTCTTATATTTGCACATTTATGTATATTATTTAATTTCTTAGGTTATTTCGGAAGAATATCAAAAAAGTTTTGATTCTTAAGCCTTTTTACTCGGTCTGAAATAAAAATCCATATTTTTTCCTTTATTACACTCAAAAAATATCATGTTTTTTCGACTGGATTAACAAATACTTTGAATAATAAAATAGTATTACAAGTAATATATATTAACATCACCTCTCATTGAAACTTACACGTCTATCAACTATGAATAACTTTATGCGAAAGAATTTTCAGAATAGTTGCATTACTTCTAATGACTGCCTCATACAAACTTTCAAACTAAACAATAATAAAATTATAGAAACACGTTCAGTATGTCCATTTTATGAATATGTTCTGAGTTTATTCTAAAGTACATTTACAGAATGGGTTCAAAGTAAATGAAGACTATCTTTAGAACGACCGGTTTAGTCGCTAAAGTTAGGTAATGACTATTAGCACAACGTGTTCTTTGCCACTGCATTAGGTGTAGGAGACTGAGGATAGTTGGAACTACTTTTATAACTGACAAACCGATTCCTTGGAAAAACAAGGCCAAGTACCAAGGAGTGACGCTGGATAAACAGCTAGTATTCACTTCACATATCGAGGACGTTCGCAACAGAGCGGCCTTTATCCTTGGGCGACTTTATCCCCTGTTAGGCAAGCGGAGTAAAATGTCCCTTAGAAATAAGGTCACACTTTACAAAGCCTGCATACGCTCCGTCATGTCCTATGCAAGCGTTGTCTTCGCTCACGCGAACCTGAAGCCCCTTCAGGTGCTTCAGAACAGATTCATGCGGCTCGCCACTGGGACACCGTGGTATATGCGTAATATCGACTTGCACAGAGACTTAGACCTACCGACGATCGCACAGTATTTCAAGGGGCTCTCCAAAAGCTACTTTGACAATGCTGTGGGACACCCAAACCCGCTGGTGGTTAAGGCCACAGGATACACGGCCCGTAAGACTCCTAAAGTCAGAAAGAGAAGACCCAAGTCGGTACTTTTCGATCCGGACGACGCGATTACGTTAGGGAACGCTACGTAAAAGCGGCAAAGCGAACATAAATACTACATATACACACACACACAGCGTCTTCGCCGGCGAAGACGAGGCCCCCATCCAAGCACGTTGCTCTGGCGTTCTGCCGTCGGAGGACGTAAGTGTCAAGTCCTAACCCACATCCAACCCTCGCTGCCCACCTAACGGCGTTCTGAGCCGTGGTCCGAGCCTCACAGGAGGCACCCTCAGGACGCATGTTCCCCTGGGGCCCTTCAGGCCCCCCTTTTTCAAGGGCGGGTCTCTGCACCCGTCCATTCCACCGGTGACGCTGTCATGGCCAGTAGGGCTAACAGCAGAGACACAAAAAAAAAAAAAAAAAATGGAACTACTTTTACTTTAAGTGGCATATCTCAGTTAAGAAACATTCTACATTTTTGAATTATATGAATTATATTTATTACTCTTTAAATTAGAATCATCTATACTAAAGAAAGTATTGTTATTTTCTTAAAACATCTAAATGTACAAGCTATTCTCTTTGTCTTAGCTCTGTTAATACTAACGTGATTTGATTACTCTTTATGAACGTATTACGTAAATAAATGTCCTAAATATATGTTTTAAAACACACGTTTATTAAAAATGTTAAATATTTTAATTCAAGTTCATAAAAAATGCTGATTTTGTATTT
The DNA here is from genome assembly GCA_918358865.1 of Melinaea marsaeus rileyi. NCBI lineage: Eukaryota > Metazoa > Arthropoda > Insecta > Lepidoptera > Nymphalidae > Melinaea > Melinaea marsaeus. Next base: position 20,156,924 of record OU911094.1, on the reverse strand, counting down.
TGTTTCTATCTTGACAAACATGTATCTACGAATTTAGTTTTTTTATCATAATAATAAATAGAGCTCGTTTACGTAAAAAGACATACCTTCTTAGCAAAGCGAGCGGAGCGTTTTCTTTTTTTTTGTTTTCTGGAGGCTTTTTCACATTCTTTATCACGAATAGGCTCAATAACTACTTGACGGATAATTATGAAATTTGGCAATCAAAAAGACACACATTTGGTGATGGTTTAAAAAAAATTGTCAAAATGTCATGTCGTTGAGGAATAATTATCAAAAAACTGATATCCCATTGAAATCAATGGGAAATGATGAGTCATTACATTTGGCTTGCTTCGCTCAATATGCAAACGACAGCCTAGATTTCGCGAGCGCAGCGAGTCTAAATTGAGGGTCTGTTCGTGCCCCTAGTTAATGTTATCTATCGAATATGCTTTTTTTATATTTTCTTGATATATTCTCAAACAAAATTACGCAACATTGAGAAAGTAGTTTTATTGGCAAAAAGACAACAACAACATGTAGGTATCAGGTACAGACAGACATATTGAATATGTTACTACAACTATATTATTATATAAAGATTTAGTTTGTAAAGTGTATGAAACTTTCTTTGTAATGATAGATTCTAGAAATTATTTCACAGAAGTGTACTAAAAGAAGGCTAAAATATCTAACTATTATAACAATCTATATATATTAGGTTAATAATATAATTTATCTACGGACTGAACTAACAATTTCTGGTATCTCCGTCTAAAGTAACATAAGCATGGAATAACTAACAACTGAAATAACTAGAACTAATATTTTTTCCAAGTTTTCCACAAGTAGCATACATTTTAAATAAAACTACTTTAAGAATTTAACTCGCGTATATTTATAAGATATTCATTTGAAAGACACATACATCTCATATGTTCGTGAACACGATCGCTGAAAAGTATTTGAAAGGACGATTTAAAATGAAAATGCAACCAATATATGGAAATTAAGTTATAAAATAGTTCTATTTGAACAGAATATTTCATTCCTTATAACAAAAATCCACATCATATTTGTGAACTAACAAATGTCACGTCCTGGCTGTTATAATCGTAGTTAGCTCTAACAACGTGCAACACGGCCGCGTGACAATCAAATAAGAGTTAATGAACTCCGTCACGTAACGAACCTAGCTCAGGTGAAGTATCATACAAAGGGAACCCTCGGTGAGCGAGTCCGACTCACACTTGTCCTGTTTTTTATTATTAACAATATAATCAAAATCGAAATCGTAGTTAAACCGCTTCGTATTTCCCTTGAGATTTATCTTTAAATAATATAAATGTAAATCGTTTATATTTGTTATTTGTTTTATTCAATTGTTCCAAAGTTACCGATGTACCTCACACTATCAATGTATTAAATAATAATAAAACAGATTGCTTGTTTATTTTTTATATAAATGTATTAATAAAAACTGCTTTCATTTTATTTGATCTGTTTTAATTAATTCAACGCGAACTCCTAATAATTGAACGAGGATTGAAACATATTAATATACAAATGTAACAATATTCCTTATCCGAATACAGGATTCTTCGAAGCCATCACCCAATTAGGAGTCACAGGGAACACAACAACGAACACAGACACCTGTCGTCTAATCTCATTACCTCCCTTTATTGTCGGCTCACCCCGCAGACATACATACGTGAAGTAGATCATTTTATTGAACAGAGTTACCAATACAATTGGAGGTGAAAATTAATTTCAAACAAAAACTATCAAATACTTAGATTTACATAAAATATATTAAGTTATTAATACGAGTATATACATTTATAATCACTGACATTCTGATAATTTACTCAAAATATTCCTCAAAGTATTGGAGAGAGAAGAGACTTCATTTACTCTTGTTAATACATTCGTACCTTTATCGGTTTTTAAATGTTTTCATGACATTTAAAGCATTTTAATGAAATTTGCATTATTTTAATATTATCAAGTAAAATCATACATGTGTCTGAAGCCTATTCCAATCTATTTTAATCCAATTGTCAGCGCACTGCTTGACCCTAAAAATAGCGAACTGTAACGAACTAACAACTTTTTCTCAATGCTATCTTAGTATTAGACCTAGAGTCAGATAAATTGGAAAATGACATAAAGTCTCAAAATTCCGCTTAAATATTTCAAATTCTATAAATGTTTTAATAAAGTTAGGATTCTCTCTGATTTTCTAAGTTTATTATAAAGTACATTTACAGAACAGCTCAAAGTAAAAAAAGATTGTCTTTAGTAGGACCGGTTTAGTCGAAGAAGTTTGTTAATGACTGTTAGTATCTCCATGTCATCTTTGTTATCAAATTAGATATAGAGGAGATTAAGGAAAGTTGGATCAGGTTTTACTTTTGGTATATCTTAGTCTATAAACAATCTGTATTTGTGAGTTGTATAAGTAAGGTAGTTTATTTTATAATTTTAAATAAAAAATCTTCCAAATTAAAGAAAGTATTGTAGTTTTCTTAAAACATCTAAATATATAAGCTATTCTTTGTGTCTTAACTCTGCTGTTACCGACGTAAGTCGACTCCTACACGTGAACAAACGTAAATAATTATACCAAATATGTGTTTTTAAGCACTCTTTTACTTAAAAAGTTTGATATTTTCCTTTGATGTTATTATAAATGCTTCTTTAATGTTTGTTTGCTGTATTCTAAAACAAAATGACATAATATTAAAAAAAATTGTTTATTTTGGCAGAATGACAAAATATATTTAGGTAACTATGTAACATACACATATTGAACATGTATCTACAATAATATTATTGTATAAAGATTTAGTTTGTAAGTTTGTTTGAGATAATCTTAGAACTATTGCATCGATTCAACATTATTTCACAGAAAGTTATCTCTATTTCATATAAAGTCTATTTACATAAGATGTAATGTTAATAGAACTAAGTTATATGTTAAATATACTTTGTAAATCAGGTCTATGACAAATATGATATATATTGCTAATTTATTCTTTATTTTAGTTAAAAACAAATAAAAAAGTTAAATAGTGGTTTGTAATATCAGAACTTGTGTGAATAGGGTTGTGAATTAAAACTTCTTGATAATAATATTTTAATTATCTAGAAACTGAATGTCTTATACAAATAAGATAAATAAATTACATATTAGTGTCGTAATAAATAAAACACCAAAATTCAATTGTTACAAGAAAATACGTCTGAAAACAGACTTGGTGTGTAATATATATGGAATTATATATTTATATACACTCACAAAAGTACCTCACAATTTCATCAATATATTATGTTATTGTATATAATATAATATAAGTAATAAAGTTCTTTGAACACTTTGTGTGAAACACTCACTTACGTCAAACACTTGTTGTGTTTATTGAATATTGATAGAATACATTGCGTATACAAAAGGTTAGTTTATAAGAGTGACGTGTTGTTTATTAAACCTTCCTTTTACCATAAATAATATACTTTATTTATTTAATAATGGTAAATACATTTTAAAACATTTTGTTATTGAGAGTAATAATGCGTAACTTTACAAAATAATAATGTTAGACTATAATTTACCATTTAATTTCAAATTAAAAAATCCGTGCCCGCAGGGGGACACGCGTGGGTAGACCTCGTGTGTAACTCATTTAAAATATAACTCACTACCTAAGAATAATACATGATGCCGTTGTTTACATCAAAAATTTTCAAGCAAAAAGCGGTTTTAATTTTTTTTCTCGGAAAAGGTATCTTTTTTGGAAATACTTTTGATACTTAAATTTAGAGTAAAAAATAACCTTTCTATTAAAAATATTTGCGAGGAGGGAATGTTTACTAGAAAAAAGTTGCCGTGGTTTTACATACCTAAAATTTACAAGCTAAAAGTGGTTTTAATTTTTTTTCTCGGAAACGGTACCTTCTACGGAAAAACTTTTGGTACTTAAATTTAGAGTAAAAAATAACCTTTCTATTAAAAATACTTGTGATGTCAGAATGTTTACCAGAAAAAAGTTATGATTTTTTTTCCAAAAATTTTTGGTTTTTTTACCCCCACCCCTAAGTTATTGAAGTTAGGTTTTCGGTTTATCGACATTAGTTATAGGTATTTATCAAAGACATCATATAATATGAACGCGATTGATCTCCTTTGTATAGGGACAAAGTTATGGTCGAAAAACTGAAATCAGAAAAAGTGAGGCCCTAGCGCCCCCTGTGACCGGATTTCTCTGGTTAACGAACTTGACCTTCATTTTTAGATGTTTGATTTTTGTACATAGTTTGAAAGCGATCCGAGCGAAACTGCGGCCACTATCGTGCTGAAAAAAGTCGAATCTGGACGCACGCACGCATATATATATATATATATATATATATATATATATATAAACTTTTTGACCAATGGTCATTTCGGACTCAGGCGGTCATAAGAAGACCTCCTGTGAAGAAATTTTTCCAAAATTCGAAAGTAGGGGACAAATGAATGGGTAGACCGAATTCTTCGAGGTCTACCCAAAAAACAATATCAAGATTTATAGATCAGGTCAGACCAGACCAGACCAGACCAGACCAGAATAGACCAGACCAGGCCAGGCCAGACCAGAATAGACCAGACCAGACCAGGCCCGACCAGGCTATTCTATACACAATAATTTTTTTGGAGAATAAATTAATAAATCTTATTATAAATATGAAACGCTCACACAATTATAATTAATTAACTTCTTCAACTGGTTTTTCTAAATGCTGTATCAGCTAAAGTATTCACTGGTTCATTTACCAAAACTGGTTTCGTCTGATCCATGCAGTCCTCCCACAACCACCACACTGTGATCAGAACCTCGATATTAATCATCACCAGTGATATCAAAGGTATCGATAACTTGCTAATTAAAACCTTCAAACCTCCTTTAGCAAGCATCATTGGTTTTATCACACCATCGATAAGAATGTGCTTAAATCCCTTCATTAGAAAGTTATTTGAGTTAGATCCAGTTAGGGCCAGCACTAGGTCCATTAGACCGGTAACTTTGTTTGCCATTTTCACTGTCACTGGTTCTAATAAGTCAAATTTGGGTGGAATTTTGTCTATTTCTTTGGTGGTTCTAGCTGGTTCTAGAAATAACGATTGTTCAGGATAAGGTGACCATGACTCAAAAACTGGTTTTGTAAAACCCAACGATGCTCGAGCAATATCTTCACTTTGCGAATTTTGATTTTTCTCATCACTTTTCGATAAACGAATATCGTTTAAAGAGTTGGAATATGTATGAACTTTATCCAACACTGGTTTTGATTGTGTATGAACTATCTGCAGCTTCACGCCATTGGTTTGAATATTCGAATGTGATGAAGACAATGCGTTGGATTCCATATCACTTGGCACACTTCTGTATTCATAAGGCCGGTAATACATTAAGCCCGCGGTTACATTAAACACACATAATAACACAAACGTCACACACATTCTCATGTTGGTGACTGAAGAGCTATTAAATATGTCATCTTGTTAAATTAATACTTGAACCTGACGCTGCGTTGAATGTTTGCAATGTAAGGAAAATAAATGTGACCCAGTTTAGTTAATGTTTAATATTTTAAATAATGATAATAATTTGTAAAGAGGTCTTTATACACAGCATTATTAAGATACCGCAGATAATTTAGAAATGTTTGTTAATTATTTTGTATATATACAAAATAGACAATAGTATTATATATTTTTATAATAATATAGTTGTAGAAACATGTTCAATACATCTGTGTTAAATATATACCGATATATACGAGTACTTTGTCATTTTGACAAAACAAAACTATGGTTTTATTCAATAAATTACAGTATACATATAATTCAAAAATGTTTCTTAACTTAAATGCCACTTATGTTAAAGTAAAAATTGTTCCAGCTATCCTCAGTCTCCTACACCTAATGCAGTGGCAAAGAACACGTTGTGCTAATAGTCATTACCTAACTTTAGCGACTAAACCGGTCGTTCTAAAGATAGTCTTCATTTACTTTGAACCCATTCTGTAAATGTACTTTAGAATAAACTCAGAACATATTCATAACGTGGACATACTGAACGTGTTTCTACAATTTTATTATTGTTTGTTTGTAAGTTTGTATGAGGCTATCTTTAGAAGTAATGCATCGATTCTGGAAATTATTTCACACAAAGTTATCCATAGATAATCGACTTGTAAGTTTCAATGAGACGTGATGTTAATATAAACGTGATTGTAATACTATTACCATTAGTAAACAGTTTGTTAATTCAGTGTAAGAAAACATAATTTTTACTAATTTATGTTTTGAGTGTGCAATAAATGTAATAAAATAAACTTTTTATTTCAGACAGAGTAAATAGGCTTGAGAATCAAAACTTATTTGATATTTTTTCGAAATAACCCAAGAAATTAAATAATATACATAAATGTGCAGATCTAAGAGTAGAGTATGTATGTGAAAAAAATAAGTCAATTAAAGCGAAACGAAGGTTAAAATAACTAATTACGCCAGTATTAGTTCAATTATATAATACAATTGAACTAATAACTAAAATATAATGTCTTCTAAGATTAGTTCACATTTTAAATAAAACTATGACAGACACCTACATCTCATATTATCGTGAACACGATTGTTCAAACACATTCGAAATGTGGGATAAAATGGAAATTTATTCAAGTTAAGTCAGTAAAATAGTCATATTTGAACAGAACATTTCATTCTTAATAACAAAAATCTACATCATATTTGTGAACTAACAAATGTCACGTCCTGTCTGTTGTAATCGTAGTTAGCTCTAACAACGTGCAACACGGCCGCGTGACAATCAAATAAGAGTTAATGAACTCCGTCACGTAAACCAGTTACAAGCACTGCTTGGAGGACTTCTTATCAATCAAGCTCTATTTAATAATACTGTATGAGAAACCCGTATATCTAAATGAATTTAACATACTGAATATTTTATTAATAAAATATTATAATTTTATCATTTTTTTATTAATTATAATAAAAACAAAACCGAAATCGTAGTTAAACCACTTTGTATTAACCTTGAGATTTATCTTTAAATAATAAATTGCCGATGTAGGTCACATTCTCAATATATTAAATATTTTTAAAACCAATTGCTTGTTGTTTTTATATTAATATATCAATAAAAATCGCTTACATTTCATTTAATATGTTTTATACAATTCAACAAGAACTCCGATGTAATAAAAATGTGTTTTAAAAACTAAAAGAATAAACATTTTGGAGATAATATATAAATATAAAAAATATATTTTTCAATTTACTTAAATACAACATATTTAAAAAGATAAATGTTGAATAATCTACGAATTCAACTACCTTCCTTACGTGAATACAGGATTCTTGGAAGTCATTACCCAATTAGGAATCACAGGGAACACAACAACGAACACAGACACCAGTCGACTAATCTCATTACCTCTCTCTTTATAGTCGGTTCACCCCACAGACATACATACGTGAAGTAGATCATTTTATTGATCAGAGTTTGCGATACAAGTGAAGGATAAATTATTATTCGAGGATATTCAAATAAACCTAAAATTCTGTTATTAATATATATTATACACATTTAAATTCTATGAGAACTGACAATTTTCAAATCGAGCAAAGGGACACGGCAATATTATTCATTTCGCGAAGCCATTCAGGCCATTTACAAACTCCTCAAACTTTTTTTGTAAAAAATTTAAAGTTCAAACTTTCAGTGACATAAGGGTTTTATATAGCTAGATATATTTTAAAAATTTTATTTGAACCAGTAGTTTAGGAATTATTGCAAGTCAAAGTTCCTTTATTTTGTCACTAACTCACTGATCATAAAAATAGAAATGGTAGGTACTTCCTCTTAACTTAGAGAGAGACATTTCGTAAACAATTAGGGTTACAGCACATACAAACATTTAACTAAACTATCATAGATAAGAAAAAGCATTGTCGTAAGTAGCATAAAATAAAATATATGAGGACTTGTAGGTTATTGATAGTTTCCTTATTATAGTATTGACTATTGTAGCACATTCATAATTGACATGTATATGACATTTGTCACTATCATTACTATTATTACTGTTACTGAGGTTTTCAACTCTGTAATTAAAACATTCCTTTTAATTATTATAAAACTCGAAGCTGGCTTCATTACGGCTGCTAGGCCACGTTTGTTTGTAATCAAAATATTAAAACCTCTGATAAAAGCCCACCGAAACAGAGTGAGCTTTGAGCTCACAGCTGTAGCGAAAGATATGTATAATTTCAGAAAAGAAAAAAAGAACCTACAAAATGAAATGAAATCCTGTCAACATAATTTAATTTCCAGGTAGAAAAATATCCTGTGTCTCTCCTTGTATATCAAAATGTGTCTATACAACATTTCATCAAAATCAGTCCGATGGTATTTTAAAATAGTTTATATTGATATAGTTACAACAAAATGTTGTTACTGAACTAACAAGGTATCAATTATCACAAAGTGCTTGGACGCTGCTCCATACATAGATATACTGAACTAACCGACTTCATTTAAATTGTATTTCATAACTTATCCACCAGTCACTAGCTCACTGACAGTCATTTCACAATGATATATTAGTATGTGACCTAGCGTCCGATAAATAGGAAAATGACAGCTTCTTAAGTCCAGAGATGAATTATATAAATGTTTTAATAAAGTTAGGATTCTCTCTGATGTTCTAAGTTTATTATAAAGTACATTTAAGCAACAGCTCAAGGAAAGGAAGATTATCTTTAGGATTACAAGTTTAGTCGAAAAAGTCTGGAAATGGTTATTAGTGTCCTTACAGGATCAGGATCAGGATACAGGGCAGTCCCTAGGTACAGGAGTGAATATTACTGGCATATCTCAGTCAAGAAACATTCTAATACTTAAATTTTGTGGCTAACGTAATTTATTTTATATTATTTGAAAAATAATATTTAAAATCAAATAAAATATTTAAGATTCTCAAACTATCTTCAATAATATAATCTGTTATCTTTATTTTAACAGTGCTGTTACAGACGTAAGTTGTCTCCTACAGTTGAACGTGTTACGTAATAATATGTCACAAATATGTTTTTGAAACGTTCACTAAAATGCTTAATATTTTTCAATGATATTTTTTTTTTATATTTGTTTTTATATTATTAAACAAATGTACATACTCATTGATAACTAGGATCCGCCCATCGTGCGTGGCGGGAATTGAGCTGAGCGCAGGAAAACCTATTAGAAAAAAAATAAATTGAAATAAATATTTAATAACAATAATAAACATTTATTTGAAAAAGTTTATCGCCATGAAAGTTAGACTACGAGCGACACAATCACAAGTCCCTTGGTTTTTTCTTTATAACTTTTGATTCAAACAAGCTTTTTTCATTCTGTTTGTGTTTTTTTTTGAGAAAATTACTTAATACATATCTATATATATACAAATATATTTGTGTATATATATATATATATATACAAATATATATATAGGTATCTATTTAACATGGACATATTGAATAATTGTTTTCAATAATATTATTGTGTAAAGATTTAGTTTGAGTTTGTGAGAGGTTATCTTTATAACTACTGCACCGATTCAGGAAATTATTTAACAGAAAGTTATTGTGAATGACATCCAATTATTGTATATAAGAGTATTGCAAGAGACGCAATGTTAATAAAACTAAGCTATAACATTGTTAAACACTTTATACATTGCTATTGTTATAAAGAAAAGTAAACATTTTGTAGAGTTTTATAATTTCAGAACTTTTGTAAATAGACTTGATAATAATAATTAATTCATTTAGGAATTGAATGTCTTATGTAAAATAAATAAATATAATAAATATCAGGGTTGCAAAATATAAAACACCAAAACCAATTGGTTTAGGAATAAACGTCTGCATGTTAACAGACTTGGTGTGGAATATAATTTATACAACTCACAAAAGTACGCCACAATTTCATAAATATATTATGTTATTGCATATAATATAATATGAGTATTAAAGGTCTTTGAACACTTTGTGTGAACACTCACTTACGTCAAACACTTGTTGTGTTTATTGAATATTGATAGAATACATTGCGTATACAAAAGGTTAGTTTATATTGACCGGTAGAAAGAGTGACGTGTTGTTTATTAAACCTTCATTTTACTATAAACAATATACTTTTTTTTTTCCTAATGGTATATACATTTTAAATAATTTTATTATTGAGTATAATATGAGTAAGTTTACAAAAAAATAATGTTAGACTATAATTTATCATTTAATATCATATCAAAAAGTCTACATGCAAAACATATTGATTTGTAAGTCACACTAAACCAGACCAGACTAGACCAGATCAGACCAGGCTAGGCAAGGCCAGGCAAGGCCAGACCAGGCTAGACCAGACCAGACCAGACCAGGCCAGGCCCGACCAGGCAATTCTATACACAATAAATTCTTTCAAGAATAAATTAATAAATCTTATTGTAACAATATACAACGCTCACACAATTATAATTAATTAACTTCTTTCACCTCTTTTTCTAAATGCTGTATCAGCTAAAGTATTCACTGGTTTATTTACCAAAACTGGTTTCGTCTGATCCATGCAGTCTTCCCACAACCACCACACTGTGATCAGAACCTCGATATTAATCAGCACCAGTGATATCAAAGGTATCGATAACTTGCTAATTAAAACCTTCAAACCTCCTTTAGCAAGCATCATTGGTTTTATCACACCATCGATAAGAATGTGCTTAAATCCCTTCATTATAAAGTTATTTGAGTTAGATCCAGTTAGGGCCAGCACTAGGTCCATTAGACCGGTAACTTTATTTGACATTTTCGCTGTCACTGGTTCTAATAAGTCAAATTTGGGTGTAATTTTGTCTATTTCTTTGGTGGTTTTAGCTGGTTCTAGAAATAACGATTGTTCAAGATAAGGTGCCCAGGATTCAAAAGCTGGTTTTGTAAAACTCAAGGATGCTCGAGCAACATCTTCATTTTGCGAATTTTGGTTTTTGTCATCACTTTTCGATAAACGAATATCGTTAAAAGAGTTGGAATATGTATGAACTTTATCTGACACTGGTTTTGATTGTGTATGAACTATCTGCGGCTTCACGCGGTTGGTTTGAATATTCGAATGTGATGAAGACAATGCGTTGGATTCCATATCACTTGGCACACTTCTGTATTCATAAGGCCGGTAATACATTAAGCCCGCGGTTACATTAAACACACATAATAACACAAACGTCACACACATTCTCATGTTGGTGACTGAAGAGCTATTAAATATGTCATCTTGTTAAATTAATACTTGGACCTGACGCTGCGTTAATGTTTGCAATGTAAGGAGAATAAATGTGACCCAGTTTAGTTAATACGTAATATTTTAAATGATAATATTATTTTTGTAAAGAGGTTTTTATACACAGCATTATTAAATTACCACAGATAATATAAAAATGATTGTTAATTATATTGGATGTATACAGAATAAGAAAAAGTTATATTAGTTACGATAAATCACTTATATGAATCCCCGAGTCGCAGTCCATTGACATACATTCAGCGACCTTGTCCCCGGCGAGAACGCTCAAAAGAGTTCTAGCTATGAAGCCGTCTTCTTCGCCACTGATCAAAGAGAATGTCACCGCCGTCCCTAAGTTACTGCGCCAGCTCTCAGACGATCTTTGTACGACGCACGCCAACCGCTCAGAGCAATCCGCTATCATCCTGGACTTTTTCTTCTTTTTCTTTATATATTTCATAAATTTTGATATCACGGGCCATAGTAATATCGCTTTTAATCCTATTTTCGTTATCACCATTACGGTCAGCGGTAAAAGCATAAGTTTACCGCCGATTAGTTTCAAGACAGCTATTAACGCCGCGGAGAGCATTATTTTTGCTGCACTTCCTAAGATACTCGCAAATGAGGATAAAGTATCCTGTTTTGGACATGAATAATAACCCGACTCAGAATACGACTTTCTGATCGGATCAGAATAATAATTAGAAGCGCCGGTGAATAAATCGAAAAATGGCGGTGTTTGTGTTGTCAGAGAATTCATAGCTTGGTCTTGAGCGAACGCTTCCGCCACCACGAGGAAAACAACAACCGCGTACATGTCAAAACAAACTGATCGCTTTGGTAACGACATTTCATTTAAAAACTCCAACACGAAATCGTAATTTCATGTTTAATGTAGTAACAAATGGCTATAGCTGTATAGTTTAACTAAATCGGTGTCAATGACTTGGCACGGAATAAGAAAAATGAAAGTAGAACTTCGTTAAAATGTTCTTTTAATATAAACTCCAAGTATAGTAGCACTCCACTTTAATTTCTTTTTATAAGCATTTTTTTTTTCTTTTATTTAAAGTGAGTTTTTATGAAATGAATAATTATTTTCAGCCAAACTTTAATGAAGATAAAACAAAAGATTTATTTATTTACTATATTAATATTAAAAGGTATTGTTATTAATAATTATATTATTAAATATTATTGTAATGACATAAGCTGTATATCGTTAATCCTTCGACAGTGACAGTAATGGAGGGAAAGTAATGTCAAAATTGAGATTTGTTAAAAGTTGGTTTTCAAATAGTTACAATTAAAATACACATAATAATAATTTAAAATAATTACACAAATGGTTATGGTTGGTCGAAGTGCTTTTAAAAGATCCTCGGATACTTGGAGTAGTGATGTTTATAATATTGTACCGCCATGGTGTTCTTCAGGTACGTAATAAAATTAATTAACTTGTAGACATTACAATTGAATAATATTGTATATTATATTAGTGTAAAGTTAAAATAATATGTATTATAATAATTTCTGAGTAACGCCCGGTCAGTTGACACAGTAACTGCGATTCCGCTAAATAAATAACCTAGTAAATATTTGATGAGCTGTTCGAAGTGGACTTGTTTTCATACTTGTTGTATTCTGCATTATTCAAGAGTGTCAGCTCACGGGTCCGTCTGTGCGAAGTTAATTAACTATTATTTATCTATTTTATATATATTGGTTATAATTTAGGATTTTCTGATCACAAACCATGAAGCTTGTACAAGTGCAAGTCAAATTTATTCACGAAAAAATGAATTATCGAATTAAAAAAGTATATACTAGAATTTTCTTGTTTAAAAGTTATTCAAGTTGTGAATTCTAGAAAATTCTTTAACTTTTAATTTTATAATAAAAATTTAATCCCAAAAAACATTATAATTTTTATGGAATTTCGTAGAATTCCATAAAAATTATAATTTTACATTTATCTAATAAGATCCAGAAACAAATGTACATACTTTACTTAAATTATATATACATATAAATAAGATTGAAGTGTCTGTGTGTAATTTCAAATTAGAATCTTTTCACTAACACAATTATATAAGAACTAACAAAAGTAATTTCTTCATCTGTCTCTCTGTTTGCTCCAACTAATCTCTAAAACGTCCAGAGCGATCTTAACTGAACTTTCATAGGATAGCAGATGTTATTATTTTCAAAACAATTATCCGAACGCAGTCGGGGGCACAGCTAGTATTAATAACTCAGTTAGTTTAAATACATAGATCATCACCCGGGTCCGTCCGTTACTAAAACGCGACCTACAAAGCGAATAGCTTGCATAATGCAATTGGAGCGTACAGACTGACGGGCGGTCACTTTATTACTAGGATCCGCCACCTGTGCTGTGCGGGTGTTGAGCTGAGCCCCTCTCCTTTCTTCTTTTCTTTATAACTTTTGAATGGCTAAACATTTTTTCAATCTATTTTCGCTATAACATTCGCGTTCAGCTCAAACATAGATGAGAACATTTTTATCTAATTATCTCGTCGCATTCTGGAGACAACTAAATACAAAAAAGGTCTCCCAAACGGTTAAGAGCTTCGCTTACGCTCAGCTCAATTAATATAAATGTAAAAATAGTTATAATTAACTGAACGAAGACCTAATTGAACTGTTGGTTATCTCTGATACATATTAATTGTATTTATAGTGTTTAAGTATCATTAATAACTGTTTTTGAAAATGTAGTATATTTTGTGATTAATTACCATTATTTAACCGACTGTGGAAGTTAAATAGTATAATAGTTTCGCAAACTAACTAGTAGGATTCAGGTTACTAGTTAGTCGGCAAAGTCAAAAAACAAAGTCGAGTTAAATTAACTGTAGGAGCATTCTGCTTCAAAATAGTCTTATTGTTATAATTACGTCAAAATATATCAAAAGGGGGACTGATAGAATACTCCTATCATATCAGTCCCCCTTTTGATATATGGTAAGTAAAATTCAATCTACACAAAACATACATATTAAAAAGCTAAAGATAAAAGTAACAGACATTGAGACATACAAAAAGACAATATATATATTCATTCATTCATTCATAGTTCATTCTATTACAAGGAGAGTTATTTGGAATGAAACGATACTTGTACAAGTACTACCGACACCAAGTACTATGAGACCAAGTATCTGGTACTCGCGTATTTACGAGTACGTTACGTTCCACTCATACCCACTTGATCGTATTGTAATGTATGAAAGCATACCAACACTAGTTGTATGAAGTTAGCAATCTTATAGAAAACTTAATTTATTTTCATTACAATATAGAATAACAATATTTGTTACATTTTTAATTTATCTTAATCAAAGACACTCACTCACTGACTCATTCATCGCTCTACATCCCAAACCGTAATACCTAGAAAGCTGAAATTCGGACACAAGACTCCTGACATATTGAATAGGAGCAATAAGAAAGGATATTGCAGAGGTCCAAACCGTTACAAAGCTACAGCTAAAAAACTGCAAAAAATATAACGCCCTTGTTTGATACCTAATAGGTGGTGTGGAAATTCAAACAAATTGTTTGATCACTTTCGCCGTCCGTTGCGAAGCACGGGTACCATGTTAGTTTAATAGTAAATTTTATAAAGAAAAACATTTGATACCAATAAGTATGCTTTAATAAAGTATCGATACCTTACTACCGATAGTGTATCGATAAAAGTATCGATACATCAATGTTATCGTCTCATCCCTTATAAGGACCTGCACGACCCCCCAAACAACGCACCCCCAGCTAAAGGAACTACTGCAAACAGTTTACACCTTTTTAGTAATATATATTTATTTACTATATATATATATATATTGAAACTACCCCCCCCCCCATTTATGAATATAAAACAGGCAAAAATGACATTTAATTTGTTTATAATCGGTTAATCCCTCCCCTTTATCAAGTACCAACATGTTAACGTGTTAAACAACCCCCAAATATCATTAATTAACTAACTCCCTGCACTTGTAACCTCTTGAAGAACGTGCTCAGGTGGTTTGGGCACGTCGAACGAATGAGTGATGAAAGAATGGTGAAAAAGATTTATATAGGAAAAGTGAGCGGTAAGAGAGACAGGGGAGGCCTCGAGTGATCTTCGAAAACACTGTATCCATGATACTGGAGGAAGGTCACGTAAACAGCATGAGGGCATGTATGAAGAGGTTGATGTCTGTGGCCGAGGCAAAAGAGGTATGCAGGCACTGTAGCGTTTGGCGCTCCGTCATCTCTGGCTACCCCGCAAGGGATATGGCGTGAAGATAAATAAATAAATAAATACTCGTAACCTCAGTACAAACATTTACAGGCAGAGGTGACTGTAACAGAGACACGTATATACAACCCGTACGTCCGTCGGGAGGCAGTGTGTGGGATTATATTAATGATGTTAATATTAATGGAAGTAATTCAAAGTGTATCAAACGTACCCTGATTAAGCGCTCTGGAAGCAGACGAGTCTCACTCGCGACTTGTGTTGGTTTGAGTTTGATAAGTGAGTTATGGTTTCATATTGTTTATTGAGCGAAGCGAGTGTAGCGAGCGGAGCGTTCTACTGCAGACTTTTTCACATTTTTTATCACGAATAGGCTCGAAAACTACTTGACGGAAAAATATGAAATTTTGCAAACAAAAAAACACAGGCAGACAAAGAAAGACAGAAATAATCGTCAAAAAACTGATATCTACATTACCGACATTGTCCACAACGATGAGTCATTACACTGCGCTCGCTTCGCTCAATATGCAAAGTATATTTAATTAATAATATTATAATTTCATAAGATATTCATATTCTAGTTGCGTTCCTCCTCTCTTGTAACACTCAGAAGAGATATTTCATTACATATCTGTCGAAGTCCGAGACTTTATCAATACGTAAGTGTACAACCTTCTGTATGTGACAACAGAAATCATATTATATATATATATATATATATATATATATATATATATATATATATATATATATATATGTAAAATTGAAGTGTCCGTTTGTATACAAATTAACAGATTTGTACTAAAATATGAAAGTATATACGGTACTAACATTAAACTAACGCGAACCAGACCTCGATTTTGATTCGCTGCGCTCGCAAAATCTCGGTAGAGTTCGGTGAATTGAGCGAAGCGAGTAACCCATCTTCAATTCAGCGTTCAAATTTTTTTACATTGAAGTCTATGGAACTGTCATTATTGGTGATTATTTCTCAACGACATGAGTTTTTTTTTTACTTTTTTTTTATAAACCATCGCAATAACCATCGCTATAAGTGTGCAAAATTTCATGAAGATCGGTAAAGCCGTTTCCATGCCAACCCCGGACATGGTATGCAAAAAGTCTCATAGAGCGCTCCACTCGCTTCGCTCAAAAATATTTTTTTGTATGTTTGTACCGAATATAACCTGAAACGGCTGGATCGATTTTGATAGAACTTTCACTGAACTAATGTTATTATAAAAATAACATTCGAGTGAAGTCGGGGGCACTGCTAGTATAGTATATTGTATTTTATTGTAATACATGTACAATGTAATATGGGTCTATAGAAAAGTCTATCGCAGTAGAGGAGTGCAGTAACAGAATGAGTGCTTTGACCCTCGAGTTACACAGAGCGGAGCGGGCTTTGAGGTATTCATTAAAGAGCGATTTACTTAATATACAGTTATCCCCCTTATAACACGGTAGACTCGTTCCGCGTTATAGGAGAACGCGTTGTAGGAGTATGTTTGTATAACGCGCTCATATGACCGTATAACGCGTTATGTACAAATAATTCACGTTTAACTTTTCTCGTTAAGGTTTAAATGAAATATTGAGAAAGAACTTAATTTAATTTAATTTTTACTTAATTTTATTTGATTTTATAACAACACAATGTGCAAAGGTAAACGAAATTAATTATAAATTGTACAGAAATATATAAATATCATAGTATAGAAATATAACGCGTTATATGAAGGAAAACAAGTGTTATACGAGGGGCTGAAATCGCGTTATAAGAGTACCGTGTTATAGGGGGTATTACTGTATTAGTTTTAATACTATATATAAATCTGCATCGTCTAAAGATTTGACATTACTATATATATATAATAAAACATTAACAACAAACTAAATGTACGAAAAAAATTGCAAAGAAATACATTTTTTTTGTGATATTTCATTGTCATTAATCCTCAAGTATGTAAAGTTTCAAATTACTCCGCCATCTTGAACGTCAAATCGTGTTCCAAGTTCCGTTACACACAAACATACGACCGTAGATAATAAATTAAAGATGGCGTGTATCACTCAAAGAAATCAAGCTATTTTTTATTGACAGAATATAGTTTATATGAAAACATATAAAAAAACTCAAGATTTTGTCTTAATTAGTAAATTACATGCAAAGACAGGACGTGGCGCTAGTATATATTTAGTTTAGTTTGTCTACTATATTAACTTGACTATCTCTCTCTTTCTATATCTATCTCTCTCTGGTTACTAATACGACGAAATTTCAAGTCAAAATTTAAATTTTCAGAAACACACTGAGAGTTCGTAAAGCGATGTTTTCACAAAATATCATTAAAGGTAGAAATTACTTTATTTTAATACTAAAATTACATTGAATGCAACAACATTACGAATACACTTGGGTTGGTATAAGATAAGGATATTACAGAGCCAGCACTGCAGTACATATCAGGAGGTAAGGTGGTACAGGGTAGCGCGACCACAGAGTGGGGGGGGAGCGTCGCCCTCTGGGGGGCGGTGCGTCTGTGGCGCGCGTCTCCTCCGCCCGACACCGTGCTGTCCGTGAGACCGCCCGCGCCGGCCGACTGCTGGCCTTTTAGGTGACTTATACATACCAAAGAGGATTTAGTAGTTTTATATTCAAACTTTGTTTTTTTTTTAATTTGCTCCAACGACAACTGTCGAAAGTTAAATCTATACCAAAGAGGACGTAGTTGTTATACACAAAAACTTTTTTCTTTTTGTTTTTATATGCTACTAACGGAAATTGTCATTTTTTAAAATCAAAATAATAAAACAAAATCCTAAAAGGACGACAAATAAAACATAAGTATTTGCAAATGAATTTTGTCTTACCAATATATTAAAATACTAAGGCCGATAAATGACATGGCACTCTTGACTTACAAAAATTGAGAAAAAACACAAATAAAATTATTTTATATTATTTATATAAAATTATTTTACAATACGTAAATATGCAGAGGCTGTATGACCTAAAGACCTTTGCCTTTCCCCTAAACAATAATTTGAAAACAACAAAATAAAAATGACAGTTTTCGTTGGCGGCAAATTTGTATCATCTATAAGTGATGATTTGAACTTATTTAGTCTTAAGATAACATATGTCCATACTAATAGGATTAAGCCGATTCTTAAAAATATTTTTAGCTTCAAATAATAATTCAAAAGAATATACTTACTAATGGGTACAGACTAATCTATATTTTGGTAAAACGTTTCAACTAGCTTTTGCTCGCGGTTCCGCCTGCGTGGACTAAATAAATTTAAGTTACTTTCTATAAAGTAAAGACTACAAATAAAAAAAATATGATATAGAGGGTCTTACGGTGAAATGATCATACAATTGCCAAGGAGATATCTAGTGGAGAGAGTAAGCTTGGAGCACGTGCGCCCAGACACCGCCCGCAGTGCGCCCAAGCACTTCACTCTGCACGTGAGTACACCAGCCTCGGCTGACTGCGTTTGGTGCACGTCACCTCTGACAAGAGACGAGCACAGCTCACTTCTATCTCTCTCTATCTCAGTTTTATTGCAAACAGGTTTTCGTGAACAGATTTTTCGAAATAGTTTTCCTTAAATTGACTCAATTTGTGTAGTTTTTGAAACATTTAAATTAATTTTTAGGTAAATATCAAGTATAGATAGTATTTTTTTCATAAAATACTAAGGGCGCCAACAAACCTTCAAATTTCAACTCAGTGCGCTCGCGAAATCTCGGGTGCCGTTTGCATATTGAGCGAAGCGAGCCCAGTATAATGACTCATCGTTGTGGACAATGTCGGTAATGTAGGAGATTTTAGATTAGGCTGACAATCGCACCACGATCCATGATTGACTTCAATGATATATCAGTTTTTTGACGATTATTCCTCAACGACATGATATTTTTCTATTTTTTTTTTAAACCATCGCCTAATGTGTGTCTTTTTGATTGAAAAATTTCTTAATTTTTGTTCAAGTAGTTTTCGAACCTATTCGTGACAAAGAATGTGAAAAAGTTTTCAGTAGAGCGATCTGCTCGCTTCGCTCAATTAAAAAGTTTACCTTAAATTGACAAAAAAAACCCTATTTCAAATACTTTTTAATAGATTTTAAAGTTTTGTTTTAATATGTTTAGCCTAAATTCCATTCTCCCCTCTCTCTCCAGGGTATTCTGGACAACGGTACCTGGGTAAAGTCAGTGGACGCGGAGTACGTCCATGACAAACCCCCAAAGCAGTACTTTGTGTTGTGCACTAAGAGTGTTCCGCTGCAGCGGCTGGTGCTCAGAGTGTTATCCAACCACGGTAACACTAGATACACTTGTGTGTACAGAGTGCACTTGTACACTAAACTTACTAACTGACTCTAAACAATAGCATTTAGAGGAAATAATATATATTAAATACATATTAATTGTAATACATCATTGTTTTATTGAGCTGAACGTAAGTGAGGGTCTTAACAGTTTGGTAAACTTCTGTTTGAAGTTACATCACACAAAAACGAATTAACCGATTTTAACACTAAACCTACCGTCAATTCTTGTATACCTGTTCCTACCGCACGTTATCAAATTGACCGGTAATTAAAAGTTATTTTATTATATAACGCAGGTAATAATGAAAATAACTAAAAGTAAAGAGTGAAGACAATATTATATGCATATTATAAGAATTGTCATGTAGTTTGATAACGATATTATAACGTTTAAAAATGTGTAAGTTTTACAAAAGTTTAAGAACGGTCAATTTGACCGGTACTTGGTAGGTTTAGTGTTAATGATAATTGGCAGAGCTGTAGAGCTTGGGAATGGACATGTTTAAAAAATTTAAATATCTCATTTCGTTCATAAATGATGTTCAAAAAACTGTTTCTCATAGACTTAACGTTATCAGAACCTCCGCGCTTGACGATCGTCAACATAGAAATACGGTTATAAGCAAATATATATATATTTAATAGAGAATTCAAATAAGGGGGGGGGCGCAGCTCAACTCCCGCAGCACGTGGCGGATCCTAGTTAAATATAAATACGCTTATAAGCAAAAAAAAATCAAAAATATATATTTTGAATAAATAGGGGCGGAGGGGGGGGGGAGCTCAGCTCAACTCCTAGTTAAATATTATTGTAATGACATAAGCTGTATATAGTTAATCCTTCGACAGTGACAGTAATGGAGGGAAAGTAATGTCAAAATTGAGATTTGTTAAAAGTTGGTTATCAAATAGTTACAATTAAAATACACATAATAATAATTTAAAATAATTACACAAATGGTTATGGTTGGTCGAAGTGCTTTTAAAAGATCCGAGGATACTTGGAGTAGTGATGTTTATAAGAATACTAGGATCCTCCAACCGTGCTGTGCGGGTGTTGAGCTGAGTCCCTCTCCTTTCTTCTTTTATTGATAACTTTTGAATGCTAAACATTTTTTCAATCTGTTTCCGCTATAACATCCGCGTTCGGCTCAAACATACATGAGAACATTTTTATCTAATTATCTCGTCGTATTTTGGAGACAACTGAATACAAAAAAGGTCTTCCAAACGGTTAAGAGCTTCGCTTACGCTCAGCTCAATTATACAGCCATGGTGTTCTTTATATACATATAGTCCTATAGGTCAAAATTTTAATTTAAACATCTTAGTTCAAGTGAGGTATCACTTGAAAGGACCTGATGTTTATTTTTAATGAAAAATTGATAAAAAAATGACGATTGTCGTTATGGAAGCTAACTTTACAGGAATAGTTCGAGACTCGATTCCGAAATCTTAATATATAAAGCACAAAGACACTCACTCACTGACTCATTCATCGCTCTACATCCCAAACCGTAATACCTAGGAAGCTGAAATTTAGACACAAGACTCCTGACATATTGAATAGGTGCAATAAGAAAGGATTTTGCAAAGGTCCAAACCGTTACAAAGTTACAGCTAAAAAACTGCAAAGTTTACCCCCCGCTCCCTCCCTTCTTCATTTTCGACGTCCGTCGCGAAGCACGGGTAACCTGCTAGTATATTATAAATAAAAGAAGAGTCAATGTATGAAAACAAAATAAAGTGATTTTCACTTAATACATATGAAATTATACGGTACTTGAATAAAAAAAAATCTATCTGTGTGTTTGTTCCAGTTAATATCTGAAACGGTTTACCGATTTTAAGTTTCACTGGCGAATAGCTAGTAAGTAATTTAGGCTTTAAAAAACATATTCCACGCGAAGTCGCGTTCAAAGCTAGTATAACAATATTTTTTGATCATCTATAATCAAAAGAATAATCATAAAATAATAAAAACACAGTATTTTCACGAACGAACTTCGTTCGTTGTCTGTGGATAGGATAATTTTCATTGCTGTCAAGAGATGGCGCTGTTTACAATTTACTGATTTAGTTTATTTTCATATTTAATTATATTATTATTTTGTGTTATTAATCACACTTTTTTGTATTTTTTTCTTGTAATTACAAATAAACATGTATTTAACATTTTCTTCTCTTCAATAAATAATAATAATTTCACTTAAAAATCAATTGCTTTTTTATTAACATTTATAATTTAGTTAAAATACGTTCGGGAAATACCTTGGTTTTTTATTTAACACTAAACCTACCGACAATTCTTGTATACCTGTTCCTACTGCACGCCGTCAAATTGACCGGTAATTAAAAGTTATTTTATTATATAACGCAGGTAATAATGGAAATAACTAAAAGTAAAGAGTGAAGACAATATTATATGCATATTACAAGAATTGTCATGTAGTTTGATAACGATATTATAACGTTTAAGAATGTGTAAGTTTTACAAAAGTTTAAGAACGGTCAATTTGACCGGTACTCGGTAGGTTTAGTGTTAAATTGGCCAGAACATACCAAAAATTTTAACATAACGTATATATAATACATACTAGCTGGGACTACGACTTAGCGTGGAATAGGATTTTTAAGACAAGTAGTGAAACTCCTATTAAAATCGGTTCAGCATTTTCAGATATTAGATGGAACAAACCAACAGATTGACTTAGAAAAATAGTCTTTTTTATGTACCATATATACTTACATGTATTTAGTGAAAAGTTCTTAATTTGTTTACAAACAGACACTTAAATTTTATATATGTATATATGTATTAAAATATTTTATACATTTACAATACTTATAATAAAATAATGGAGAGTCTTAAAGATAAATAAAGTCTAATTTTCACGCAAACATTAATATAGATTTGCGTCGAAATTATAATAAAATTAAAATTTTTACGAAACCGAACCTCCTGGCAATGTTAGAGAAATATAAAATTATTCTAAGTCCCGCAAAATTTATTCTATCTATAGATAATGTTAATAAGGTAGTTTAGATGAACTAGTTATCTATAAAAGTAATTTAATACCTCTATATATTACAGTTAAATACTAGGAGCCCCTCCCCTTTCTTCTTTTCTTGATAACTTTTGAATGGCTAAACATTTTTTCAATCTGTTTTCGCTATAACATCCGCGTTCAGCTCAAACACATTAGAACATTTTTATCTAATTATCTCGTCGCATTCTGGAGACAACTAAATACAAAAAAGGTCTCCCAAACGGTTAAGAGCTTAACTTACGCTCAGCTCAATTATTAACAAGCGATCTAAAATTGTATACTCTCAAAAAGATATGTAAATAATAATAAAATAACTTTTAAAAGAAGAAATGGAGAAAACTTATTTTAAATTCCAAAAAATAAAAAAATTGTGGCTATTTTTCGTTTAACACTAAACCTATCAACAATTCTTGTATACCTGTTCCTACCGCACGCCGTCAAATTGACCGGTAATTAAAAGTTATTTTATTATATAACGCAGGTAATAATGGAAATAACTAAAAGTAAAGAGTGAAGACAATATTATATGCATATTATAAGAATTGTCATGTAGTTTGATAACGATATTATAACGTTTAAAAATGTGTAAGTTTTACAAAAGTTTAAGAACGGTCAATTTGACCGGTACTTGGTAGGTTTAGTGTTAAATTACAATTAAATAAATGTATCACTTAATGTATTTCTACTGTAATATTCATTTATAATATAGAAATCGATAAAGTTTATCTTTTTATATAGTTTTAATAACGCTTTGAGTTTATAATGACGATCTATCATACAATTGAATAAAATTAATTAAATGTTATTGTATTGGTTATAAAGTCGTCAAAACACAATAAACATCATATATCTTGAGGTGTGAAGTTGAGGTGAGGTGGTAGTTTGCGACGGTATGGATATGCGCAGTGAAAAACCGCGCATGGGTCTGAAGTCGCCTCAAACACCAGGCACGCGCACTCGGTTCATCTCTGCCTCCTCGTTGCTGTTGCTAGATTTGAGACGCGTTCTTTACTTCCAGTGACATTTATATCGTAACGATATCTGGATTGACCGTATCCATAAAGTGAATTGAACCCCCAAAGCCATTTTGTGTTAAGATTATAATAATTTTAGTGAAAACAAACATAGGAAAGTGGTATTAGCGCAGGCGCGCGCTATGACGAAAGCGGCCATCTTGTTCGAGGACGCATTTCGCCTCGCCCTATAGTCTAATTCTAGATTATTTAAGGTAAACGATGCGTCGAGAATCAGTCTGAGGCTGTACCGCGTTTCCGCTATCGATCGGATGCGGATATCGGAACGGCGCAGTCTCTGCGTGATTGGATTGGATTCGGGCGAAAGTGTGAAGGTAGTGCGGCATGTGAGAGGGTTTGGTGAGCGTGCGACGCGCGGGCGGCGGCGGGGTTATGGCGGCCATGGGCGAGGAGTACGCGCGCTCCCCGTGCGAGAGGTTCCCAGCCGTGGGCGCGTTCAGCGTGGCGCCCACGGAGCGTTTGAGCCCGCCGCCGCCCGCTCCGCTCCCAGATCGCTTCTCGTCTCCGCGGCGAGTGCGCCGGAGTGCGGACGAACGAGCGAGGAGACCGCGATACGTGCCACCGGCGGCTCACGTCCCTGTGGAGAGATACGTCCCTCGCCCGCCTGCGCCAGTGCGTCCTGTGTACTGCGGGCTGGCTTGCAGGCCTCCCTCCCGAAAGTGCTGTGGCCCAACGTGCCGGGAGGATATCGCAGGATCACCTCCTCCTCGCTATGTGGATTATGTAGGCGCTGCTGCAGCAAGACGCCTTGCATGCACCCCGCCTCCGCCTCCGCCCCCGGCCCTACAACTACCCTGCGAACCTCAGGAGCCTCCGTGCTGTGTCCAGGCACGCAGGAGACCTCAACCACCGCATGATTGGTAAGTCTTATACACGTTTTGACAACAAATAAACAAACACATAAAAACTATATATTTCAGGTTAGATCAAACATATTTACCAACATACATAAAATATTTTATATATTAATAATAATAAAGTTTAAAATTGATGAAAAAAAGGGTTTAAAATGCAACCTTTTCCGAAGTGTGTCATAATTGGTGTGTTTTATCCAATCGGTGACTTGATTAATGATGGCAACAGTTCAGCTTTAGTCAATATATTCGCATTCAAATCGCTTACAATAACATAACTACGTCATTTTGTTTATTGTCATATAAAAATAGTTTTAATTGATTTTTGAATAATTGTTTTTTTTACGAGTTTAACATTTTATATTAATTTGATGATTAACGTAAACTTTTAACATGTGAAAAGTGAAAAATCATGAATTATAAATTGTGTTTTCTAACGAAAACATTTCGATATATTAACAATATTAATTTTATATACATATAGAATCAGAATATATATACTAAACCTAATATTAATACTTAAAAAAATATATATGAATAATAAAAATATAATTTTCATTTGAATATTTATTTACTTTAGTTGTATCGAGAATCGTAAAAAATAAGTTAATACTATCAGAATATATGTCATTTTTTTATCTCTGTCTTTAATATATAAATATGATGAAATAGCATCATTCTTTTCTTTAAAGGAACATCAGTCTTATCTTTTATCGTTATCCTTATCAAAGTGAACTGATAAGAGTTCAGTCATTTAGTTCCATGACAACCGCAATGATTCTTATTTTGTTAATATGAACATTGTGAAGTGAAGTGAAGTGAAGTTAGTGAAATAATAATGGATGAAGAGTAAGTTATAACGAATTATTTTACGATAAATATTCCATAACATAACATAACATAAAAGGGTTAGTTATTTATATATAAATATTTTACTTATAAGTGTAAAAGTTATTTATTTGACTTGATTGTAAGTGTAAAAGTTATTTATTTGACTTAACCTCAAATATTCTAAGTACAAACTGACACATGACACTTTATTATCTACTTTGACGATTGAAATCAATTGTTTTTTTTATTAAGATTTTTAATTTCGTCAATATTCGTTCGGGAAATATCCTGCGTATTTGCATCTTCACTGATTTTATAATAGTTTTGCTAGAATCGTTTTCTGTTTTTGATGATTTCTATTATAAATGTATACTAGGGGCGCCAACTCGCTATATTCTATTGTTTGCATATTAAGCGAAACGAGCTCGCGCGAAAAAAAATCGAACAGAATTCGAACCTTTTCATACATGCCCTCCGGGGGGTCCTCATGCTTTTTACGTGACCTTCCTCCAGTAACATTGATACTGTGTTTTCGAAGGTCACTCGAGGCCTCCCCCTGTCTCTCTTACCGCTCACTTTTCCTATATAAATCTTTTTTACCATTCTTTCATCACTCATTCGTTCAACGTGCCCAAACCACCTGAGCGCGTTCTTCTTCATTCTCACCGTGACATCTTCGCAAGTATCTGCCATTCTGTGGATCTCTTCATTGCGGATTCGGATTGTGGAAAATATATAAAATAAATAAATAAATAAACCAAATAAAGAATAATTCACTTGTGAAATATCCCAAAATTACTTACATTAAGTTCAAAATAAAACCTACCGAGGCGTCTAGAAACTTTGTTTTGCTGGAGGCATATTGTGAAAACATGGCGTCGGGAGAAAGATTTTCATCCTAAAGGAATGTTAGAGACAATTACTTTTGAAAAGTTAAGCTGAAGTCACTTCCTTATCCTTTTTGATAGTCATATTATAATATTTCTTGGGACAGTTTTATTTAATATTTATTGAGAGAAGCGAGCGGAGCGTTCTACTGGAGACTTTTTCACATTCTTTGTCATGAATTGGCTCGAAAACTATTTGACGGAAAATTATGAATCTTTGCAATCAAAAAGACACACATTAGGTGATGGTTTCAAAAAAAATAATTGAAAAATTACCTCAAAAAAAATTTTTTTTTATATCATGTAAAAAAACTGATATCCCATTGAAGCCAATGGGAAACGTTGAGTCAATACACTGGGCTCGCTTCGCTCAATATGCAAACGGCGCCCGAGATTTCGCGAGCGCAGCGAGAAATATATTCTAAGCATTAAGTGAATAGTATATATACCCTTTGGATACTATAGGCATTGTGAAGCTAATGTTAGGTATAATATAGCTAGCTTTTGTTACCGACTTTGTCTATGTCCGTAGCTCAAATCATGAGGTATCTCTCTTGAATTCATGTTTATATAAATTTAATTTCCCCTTTTTTCAATTATCACCGAATCTAATAGTGTTTGCTTGAAAATAAATGAATTTTTCACTATTAGCAGCCTATATGTTCACTAAATTACAATCAAAATCTGTCCATAAATGATTCAAGAACAAATGAACTATCATTACATTTATATAATGTTATAAACATATAACAATTAGTTTTTCCAATAAAAATATATTGTGTACACTCCCCGAAAGCCTACACAATGCCTACAAAGCCTACATTGTGAACATTCCTAATATTCTTTGAATGCTATAAAGAAAACCACTTCGAACTAATGCAAGGTAGCAGGTGATTTATTAGTGGTTAGAAAAACAAGTGAAGGAAGATAAATGAAAAATAAATATACTATTGTAGTTAGGCGCCTTTTAGTCGTAAAATACATTTTTTGCACGCAACCTTTTATTGAAGTGAGCGTATTTTTTTTTTGTGTGTCTCTGCTGTTAGCCCTACTGGCCATGACAGCGTCACCGGTGGAAGGGACGGGTGCAGAGACCCGCCCTTGAAAAAGGGGGCCTGAAGGGCCCCAGGGGAACGCGCGTCCTGAGGGCGCCTCCTGTGAGGCTCGGACCACGGCTCAGGACGCCGTTAGGTGGGAAGCGAGGGTTGGATGTGGGTTAGGATTTGACACTAAAGTCCTCCGACGGCAGAACGCCGGAGCAACGTGCTTGGATAGGGGCCTCGTCTTCGCCGGCGAAGACGCTGTGTGTGTGTGTATGTGTAGTAAAGGTGAGCGTAGAGAAGCTCTTAACCGTTCGGGAAACTTTTTTGAAGCGACATCACATAAAAACAACTGAACCGATTTGAATGATAATTAGCCGACCTGTAGAGCATAGAATGGGAATGGGGAAAAAAAACAAAATTAAAATATCTCATTCCGTTCAGAAATGATGGTCAAAAAACTGTTTCTCCATAGACTTAACGTTATCCGAATCTTCGCGCTTGACGATCGTCAACCTAGAAATATGCTTATCAGCAACATCACATAAAAACTACTAAACCGATTTGAATGAAAATTAGCAGAACTGTAGAGCATAGAATGGGCATGTTTAAAAAAAAACAGAATTAAAATATCTCCGTTTAGAAATGAGGGTAAAAAAACTGAGGGGGTTCAGCTCAACTCCAACAGCGCACAGCGGCTGACCCTAGTATACGTATTAGGCGAGCCGGCGATACCTCCGATAGAACTCTTGTAGAGTACAACCTCAAGATGGCAATTTCTCCGACTCCGAGGCTATGAAAAAGCTAGTGAACTTAATAACCTAGCTTACTAATACTATTTACTTGATTTATTATTACTATTAATTTCTAAAATAGCTTACGAAAACTTGTGCAGGTGTACAATTTCCTGCGAAGTTACCATCGCAATTAAAATCATGACAAAATTGTTTTAAAATTACAATGAAAGCCATGGACAAATGTCTATGGACATTAAGTTAAACGATTATATTTTAAGATTCTGGAGTTTTTTTAAATATTTTTTGGTACTTTATTGATGTTAAATATTACTTTGAGTGTCTTTGGAGTTTATATGCATGGATGGAGTTTGTGTCCACTTGGATAGAAGTGATTTTAACTAAGTATAGCAAATTTTGCTATACCCTTATTTTGACATTCAACCAATACTTTTAAATACTTTGTTTTTATATACTGTTGTGTATATATTTCATTTAATATAATAATTTTGATTAATAATATTATAGCATAAAAAATACTCTAATAATAATATTAATCGTTAATACACTAGGATCCGTCAACCGTGCTGTGCGGGTGTTGAGCTGAGCCCCTCTCCTTTCTTCTTTTTTTGATAACTTTTGAATGGCTAAACATTTTTCAATCTGTTTTCGCTATAACATCTGCGTTCGACTCAAACATACATGACAAAATTTTTAGCTAATTATCTCGTCGCATTCTGGAGACAAATAACACAAAAAAAAAGTCTCCCAAACGGTTAAGATTATTATTTATATACAAACAATTAAGCCTGTATCAGTAAGTATATGTTATCATATGATTAGATGATATTGATTTAGATGTCGCATATGATGTCTTGATTACATATCCCAGTTAAACCTGAATATCAGTATTATTACTGCATAATTAACATATCTGAGTTGTGTTAGATAATGTTATCAGATACTGAGGTGTTATAGATCATCAGGTCAAAGATATTTATCAAAATAATATTTAATATTTTATTGTTTTAAAGTGAATATGAATATAATTGTATAATATACCATGCCATGGTACCACACCATGCCATACCATACCATACCATACCATACCATACCATACCATACCATACCACACCACACCACACCACACCACACCACACCACACCACACCACACCACACCACACCAGAATAGAATACAAATAAATAAAGTTAAAATTTATGTTCTAATAAACGGTCTATTGTAGAACGCAAATCGAAGAAGAGTAAGTACGCGATAGCTTAGTTGACAGAATGACGAAACAAACATACATAGGTCGCAGATTCGATTTCAAAATTATTTATTTAAAATTTGAGTGTAACATGTTAGCATTATTTAGATAATTTAATAATAATCGATAAGAAATCCATTTTAAAGATAAAAAAAGATATTATCTATTAAAGAAAGATAACAAAGTTAGACAATGTCATATGACATTACTTAAGTATTTAAAAAGTTGTAAAAGTTAAAAACTCTCTTTGGATGCTGTGATTTATTTGTTTTTGTGTATGTCTCATTGTTATATGACAATATTTAACACTAAACCTACCGACAATTCTTGTATACCTGTTCCTACCGCACGCCGTCAAATTGACCGGTAATTAAAAGTTATTTTATTATATAACGCAGGTAATAATGTAAATAACTAAAAGTAAAGAGTGAAGACAATATTATATGCATATTATAAGAATTGTCATGTAGTTTGATAACGATATTATAACGTTTAAGAATGTGTAAGTTTTACAAAAGTTTAAGAACGGTCAATTTGACCGGTACTTGGTAGGTTTAGTGTTAATTAATATTTAATTGGATTTTTTTAAACAAAATATATATACTTATTATATTTTTACTGTAAATTATAGTTTTCAAATTCAAATTCAAATTCAAATTCAAAATATCTTTATTCAAGTAGGCATTTACACGCACTTTTGAATCGTCAATTATTACAATACAAAAAAAGGGTCAGTGTAGTCCGTCCGTAAGCAAGCTACCACCGGCTCGGAATGCTGCTCTGTTGAGAAGAGCCGACCTTAAACTCAACAGTTGCTCTTTTCAAAAGAAATATAACAATAGGTGATGTATATTAATTATAATATAATATAAATCCTGCAAATGATTCAACAACTTAAGTTCCACATATTTCGATCCACTAAAAACTCTTGAACGTTGTAATAAGCTTTATTTAACAATAAACTTTTGATTTTAGATTTAAAACTAAGAAATGGAAGGTCTAAGATATCTTGTGGAACTTTATTATATATGCGTATACTCAGACCCATGAAGGATTTATTAACTTTTTGAAGCCGAAACTTTGGCGTTACGAGTTTGTTTTTATTTCTCGTATTTATCGCGTGTCTGTCACTGTTTTTTATATAACTATTTAAATTTTGCCGTATATATAAAATGTTATTAAATATGTATTGGGAAGCGACTGTAAGAATACCTATTTCTTTAAAAACATCTCTCAGAGAATCTCTAGCTTTTAAGTTATAAATAGCCCGCACAGCTCTTTTTTGTAAAATAAATATAGAATTAATTTCGACAGCACTGCCCCATAATAAAATACCGTAAGATAAAATACTGTGAAAATAACTAAAATAAACAAGTCGAGCCGTATTTATTATTTATTATATATTTATTAAAATAAATTTAAGAACATTGTTCTAGCTACATAAACAAACTAGGGGACCCAACAGACCCTCAATTTCCACTCGCTTCGCTCTCGAAATCTAGGGCGCATATTGAGCGAAGCGAGCCCAGTGTAAAGACTTATCGTTTACCATTGACTTTAATGGGATATAAATTTTTTGACATGACAGTAAAAAAAAAACTTTTTTTTTTACATTTTTCAATTTTTTTTTTAAACTCTTACCTAATGTGTGTTTTTTTGATTGCAAAGCTTCATAATTTTCCGTCAAGTAGTTTTTGAGCCAATTCGTGACAAAGAATTCAAAAAGTCTTCAGTAAAACGCTCCTCTCACTTCGATCGTTTCGCTCAATAATACAAATATTGGTAATTATTATGACCAACAAACGTACATTCTCTTGATACTATTTTAGATTTCCCATTTCTGTGCTATTTGTAAACATAACAAATAAAGTAGGAGATAATGCAACATTGAAGTACCCACTTTATTTCCTACTTTTAGCTCAACATTTGCCTATAAAGGGGTGTACCTCCAGGGGTTTGGAGTGTACTACAACCCTTGTTTATTCACTGTAAACCTTTCAATGGGGTTCGATACAAAAAACTTGTTCACAAGAAAATTAGATTCGTGTAAATGGAATTTAAATCCATACACACACACACATAAACACACGTATATGTGTAAATGTGTGTGATCATCAAATTTAATAAAAAACTGAAATTTGAATTCATTGTACTCATTTAATGTAATTATTTTCTATCTTGCAAATAATTATGATCACACACACACACACACACACACACACACACACGCACACGCACACGCACACGCACACGCACACGCACACGCACACGCACACGCACACGCACACGCACACGCACACGCACACGCACACGCACACGCACACGCACACGCACACGCACACGCACACGCACACGCACACGCACACGCACACGCACACACACACACACACACATACACACAGATGTACACAGATGTACTTATAAATGTATGATGCATGTGCACACATGTACATGTACATATGTAAAAACCTCATTTAACACTAAAACAAGGTTAATCATCTGCATTATAAAAATATCAGCAAATCTTAATATATAAAGCACAAAGACACTCACTCACTCACTCACTGACTCATTCATCGCTCTACATCCCAAATCGTAATACCTAGAAAGATGAAATTCGGACACAAGACTCATGACACATTGAATAGGTGCAATGAGAAAGGATTTTGCAAAGGTCCAAACCGTTCCAAAGTTACAGCTAAAAAACTGCAAAGTGTACCCCCCCCCCCGCTCACTCTCTTCTTCACTTTCGCCGTCCGTCGCGAAGCACGGGTAACCTGCTAGTACACTATAAAATAGAAAGCAAGGCTGCTATTTCAACTTCATGTAGAACAGTTGTATTAAATGTAAACACGTTATCATGAAAGTAATTACAAATATATTTATATACTAGTGTTGTAGTTCTCACTACTATAGTAGTTAAAAATAAAATTATCAAAACTACAAAGCTTACGAAATAGTATTAGAATAATAAAAGACAGACAAAATCTTATGAATATTTTAAAATGAATTCAATAGATACAAAAAAATATTTACGTTCTTTTACTGTCATATAAGAATGAATAATTAAAAAACATGTGAAGTTGAAAACATAATTATGTAGTACTATTAAAAAAAATACGAATCAAAAGCACATTTGGGATAAAAACAACACACTATTGAAATAACACACATTAATGAAATGACACAAATCATTCAAACAGCACTCTTTAATTAACACAACATTGAAACAACACACCATTGAAAACACACATTAACGAAACAACACACCATTGAAAACACACATTAAAGAAACAACACACCATTGAAAACGTTAATATAACAAACAGATAAAGAAGTATAACAATGAAATTAAAGTAAAAGTCACAAACTCACATTACAACTAACTCTCGAGTAGATGGTATTTTACTAATACAATGGTAGTTCAAAGCGGGTTCTTATTATTCCAACTTCGTCTAACTCGCTATGCATTTCAATATTTAGTCTGCGAATAATATGGAACAGGCAAAATAAGGATGCCTTGAGATTTATTTTAGTTTAGCTAATATTTGTTTATACTAGTATATATGTAGGTATTAAAATTTAATAATATCAACAAACGTATGGAAAGTGTGTGAATTTAGTTAGTATGTATGTTGGGTAAAGGAAAAATAAGAAAATGTACCTCATTAGAGGTCTCTCATGGGGTCGTTAGCGTTGCACTCTTGAACTAGTTTCTCGCGTCGTAGTCTGGTTGGCTGTTTGACTAAAATTAGAATATATTTACATGAAACTATATATAGAGTAAGTATATAAATATATCCGAGAAAAAGTATAAAAATTTCGAGAATTTTCGTATTTTTCGAGAGATTTCCAATAAAATAAAATGTTATATGGAAAATACAAAGATATATTGTCACCGCAATGTTAAAATTGTAGTAATAAATACAAATTGATTAAACAACCCCAAACAAAATTCTTGATCCGCCATGTTGATTGTTTATATTAGAAGTCTAAGCGATATTAATGTGGAGTCAGACCTATCTGTATTGTGGTATTTATTCTGTATTGGGCTATACAATGTACACTTTGTTATGGTTCTGACACCACACTTATTTTTGTTGTTGATAATGCATAATATAATAAAGTTTTGTTCCACATTTTTCTATTGTAAAATTAAAACGTACATCATATTATGAATTTCGTTATAAGCTAAGCTAACTAGCCTACGAGCTGTTAGTGAGCTAATTATTGGTACCTCGCTATATTTAGGGTCAAATAGTGCACTTACGATTGGACACTGAATTGTCACAATAATTATAGCGTATAAAATTTCAATACCTAACTAAACCCAAATATTAGGTACAGTCAGATTGTTCTGTGGTTCTTCTCAGTACGATTGTAACTCGTAGTCTTATTTTAAGTTGTAGTGTATACAGGAGGGTGTATAAGTATGGTATCATAGTAATGACACTACCATCTGATACACAAGTGACTGTATTGATTCTGGAAGATATAAATAAATAAAATAAATAAATGTTCATTCATAAGTAAAGAAGAATGCAGCTAGATGAATGTTTTTAATGAAAGAACTCTAATAAAAAATATATTCTCACTTTATAAGGAAGCATTAAATAAAATGCAACACAAACAAACCCTCGGTACAATTAAAATTGAATTACCGAAGTATCTGAAACGGAAAATGAATTGATTGCAAAATTGTTTTTCATTCAATGATTTCGACGTTCCATAAAAATGTTAAAATAAGACACGTTTCAAGAATTTAATAGAAAATTAAAATAAAATGTACTGATTAACTATTTTCATATTTACAAAAGTAAAAAGTTACTAAAAACAAATTGAAAACGATTAAATTTCGTGTAAAATTTCTCTGAACTTATTTTATCTTTCAAATTTAATTTGGTCGATTATTAAAAAGTATATTCTTTATATGATAGTTTCTTTTATTATGCATAAAGGGAAATGAAACCTTCACAGCGACTCTTATCTTTAAGATGTAATGACAGCTGTCAAGGACACACTCCGATTTGGGATGGAGCCAAACTATCAGGGAGTGAGACTTATAATATAGAAATAAGATATTTTAAAACTCTGCTTAATGAAAAATCCTTTAAAAACCATTTTCACAGCAAAGATTCTATCACTTACCCTCTTCACCTCCTTCACACACCCTTAATTTCTCATCCAGCATAATTCTAACATCATTCCTTTTCCCATCATTCCCGCAATAATAAAACTTGTATTCCTTAACAATCTCTCTCGCTTTTGATTCCTTCCATTTCGTTTCCTGTAAACATGCTACATTTATTCGCCTCCTCTTCAACACGTCCGCAATTTCTTTTTCTCTTCCAGTCATCGTACCTACATTCCAACTTCCAAAGTTCAGTCTTACATCCCTTTGTTTCCGGGCTAGCTTCTCGCGTTGCACCGGTATTACCATACTGCTTTAAAGACTTAACTTTGTTTTACAGCCGGCCACCTGCCTGATGCCAATTCTCCTCCTCCAATGCACTTAATATTTAAAATATGAATATATATTTATTTATATCTTTTACACTTTGAATCAATAAAATCAATACTGATCACTTGTGCATCAAATGGGAGCGTCAGTGGCTATTGATAACTTGTCAAAAACCCATCGCAATATGTACAAAAAATAATATTAGAATAAGTATCAAAGTTTCCAGTCAATCAAAGTCAAAGTCATCCAACAGATAAAGTCACTACCAATTAAGTAGCTAAATTATTAATAAAACAATGTTTGCGTCAGAAATAATTGAAGCCAAAGGATGTTTTAATTAATTTGAAACTTGAAGGCTTTGAAATGCATTGAACTTTTTGATTTTTCGACGTCGTTTTATTTTTTCTTCATCCCTTTGGCTTTGATGTCAGTGTAAGATAAAGAAATATATTTTTTTGTTGTGTATCAAATGTACTTCATATTGCACGCCTGTGACATATTTGTTGTATTTACAGACGCTTTCTTAGTTGTTTCTGCTTTTATTAAGATTCTTATATTATTAAGTATAACTTTGTATACTCAAAGGCAGATACCTGCTATAGTTATAGATATACCTAAAGTACTTTTATGCTTAATATGAGTCTTTTATTTTTACTTATGTAAAACAAGTATGAATGTATAAAAGATATAATTTTTTAAAGAATTATTTTGAACTTTTAAGGGACACTTGTATAAAAAAATACAAGTGTCCCTTAAAAGTTCAAAGCTCTTTGAAAGCGTAAGCTTATTCAGAATCCTATTACGGCTAGAGATTATTGAAACAATAAATATCCTAAATTTGAATATGATAGTTAATTCAAATTAATTATTTTTACACACACACACATACGCATACGCACACATGGACATAAACACATGTATATGTGTAAATGTGTGTGATCATCACAATTAATGAAAAATCTGGTATAAAATAGTATTTACTTTCTTTTAATGTCATATAAAAATCAGTAAAAAACTTGTGAAGTAGAAAAATATAATTACGTAAGACTATTTACAAAATTTACAAGTCACAAATAAAATTTCCGATTAAAACAACACACCATGGAAATAAAACACATTAATGAAACAACACACATCATTGTTACAACTCACCATTGATATAACACATCATTGAAACAACACACCATTTAAAACGTTAATATAACAAAGAGATAAAGAAGTATAACAATGAAATTAAAGTAAAAGTCGCAAACTCATATTACAGCCAACTCTCGAGTAAATGGTATTTTACTTAATACAATGGTAGTTCAAAGCGGGTTCTTATTATTCCAACTTCGTCTAACTCGCTATGCATTTCAATATTTAGTCTGCGAATAATATGGCACAGGCAAAATAAGACTGCCTTGAGATTTATTAATTTTTGCTTATCTAATATTTGTTTATACTTGTATATATGTAGGTATTTTAATTTAATAATATCAACAAATGTATGGAGAGTGTGTGAATTTAGTTAGTATGTATGTTAGGTGAAGAAAAAATAAGAAAATGTACGTCATTAGAGGTCTCTCATGGGGTCGTTAGCGTTGCACTCTTGAACTAGTTTTTCACGTCGCAGTCTGGTTGGCTGTTTGACTTAAGTTAGAATATATTTGCATGAAACTATATATAGAGTAAGTATATAAACATATCCGAGAAAATATATAAGAATTTCGAGAATTTTTGTATTTTTCGAGAGATTTCCAATAAAATAAAATGTTATATGGAAAATACATACAATTTATTGTCACCGCAATGTTAAAATTGTAGTAATAAATACAAATTGATTAAACAACCGCATACAAAATTCGAGATCCGCCATGTTGATTATATTTATATTAGAAGTCTAAACGATATTAATGTGGAGTCAGATCTATCTGTATTGTGGTATTTATTCGGTATTGTGCTGTACAATGTACACTTTGTTATGGTTCTGACACCACACTTATTTTCTGTGTTGATGATGCATTATCTAGTAAAGGTTTGTTAATCATCTTTCTATTGTAAAATTAAAACGTACATCGTATTATAAATTTTGTTATAAGCTAAGCTAACTAGCCTACGAGCTGTTAGTGAGCTAATTATTAGTACCTTGCTATATTTAGGGTCAAATAGTGCACTTACAATTGGGCATTGAATTGTACCATTAATTAGAGCGTATAAAATTTCAATACCTAACTAAACCCAAATATTAGATACAGTCAGTTTGTTCTCTGGTTCTTCTCAGAGTAGGTTTGTAAATCGTAGTCTTATTTTAACACTAAACCTACCGACAATTCTTGTACACCTGTTCCTACCTCACGCCGTCAAATTGACCGGTAATTAAAAGTTATTTTATTATATAACGCAGGTAATAATGGAAATAACTAAAAGTAAAGAGTGAAGACAATATTATATGCATATTATAAGAATTGTCATGTAGTTTGATAACGATATTATAACATTTAATAATGTGTAAGTTTTACAAAAGTTTAAGAACGGTCAATTTAACCGGTACTTGGTAGGTTTAGTGTTAAGTTGGAGAGTGTCTTTAAAGGACTTGTTACGGTAAGTATGGTATCAATATTACTGAACCGCTTGATACACAAGTGATTGTATTGATTCAAACTGGAAAGAATATAAATAAATAAATGTAAAATTTCACAATTAAATAAGAAAGCAATTTGATTGATATTTTTAATAAAAGCACTCTAATAGTAAATATATTCTCACTTTATAAGGAACCATTAAATAAAATGCAACACAAACAAACTCTCGGTACAATTAAAATTGAATTACCGAAGTATCTGAAACGGAAAATGAATTGATTGCAAAATTGTTTTTCATTCAATGATTCTGACGTTCCATAAAAATGTTAAAATAAGAAGAATTTCAAGAACTTAATAGAAAATTAAAATTGTACGGGAAAACTATTTTTGTATTTATAAAAGTAAAAAAGTTACTAAAAACAAATTGAAAATGATTAAATTTCGTGTAATATCTCTCTGAACTTATTTTTATTTTCAAATTTAATTTGTTCGATTATTAAGAAGTATATTCTTGGTATGATAGTTTCTTTTATTATGCATAAATGGAAAAGAAACCATCACAGAGACTGTTATCTTTAAGATGTAATGACAGCTGTCAAGGACACACTCCGATTTGGGATGAAGCCAAACTATCAGGGAGTGAGGCGTATAATGCAGAAATAATGAAAAATTCTTTAAAAACCATTTTCACAGCAATGATTCTATCACTTACCCTTTTCAACCCCTTCACATACCCTTAATTTCTCATAAAGCATAATTCTAACATCATTCCTTTTCCCATCATTCCCGCAATTATAAAACTTGTATTCCTCACCAATCTCTTTCGCTTCTGATCCCTTCCATTTTGTTTGCTGTACACATGCTACATTTATTCGCCTCCTCTTCAACACATCCGCAATTTCTCTTCCTCTTCCAGTCATCGTACCAACATTCCAACTTCCAAACCTCACTCAGTCTTTCATCCCTTTGTTTCCTGGCTAGCTTCTCGCGTGGCACCGTTATTACCATACTGCTTTACAGATTTGGTTTTATTTTACGGCCAGCCTGACGCCAACCCTCCTCCTTCAACGCAGTTAATAAAAAATATTAAATATATATTAAAAAAATCGGAATATATATTTATTTATTTATATCTTTTCCATTTTGTATCAATGAAAGTGTTATGTATAAAATGCATTTGACACACGATAAAAAAAAATATCTAGCTTACAATGACATCAAAGCCAAAGGGTTGAAGATAATAAAAAAATGGCGTCGAAAAGTCCAAAGTTAAATGCATTTCAAAACCTTCAAGTTTCTAATTAATTAAAACATTCTTTGAGTTCAATTAGTTCAGACGCAAACATTGTTTTAACATTAATTTAGCTACTTAATTGGTAGTGACTTTATCTTTTGGATGACTTTGACTTTGATTGATAAGAAATTTTGATACTAATTTTAATATTAATCAACTCAATCAGGTAAATCTATATTAATAATTTCGATTAAAACTTCGCCTCAATAATAAAACATTAAAAAAAAAAAATCGAATCGCCAACATGTATCCGCAAAATACGGATTGTCGAGTATTTTGTTAAATTCTAATGACGATGACGGACGAATCGCAGTCGCCATTTTGGACGCTAGCGAAACGTCACTGACACCGGAGGCCATCTTGATTTCGTTAATCAAAGCTATAACTACAATAATCTACATTAACAATTAACTAACTAACTAACTAACATTATGTAAAATATTGATGAGAAGAGTCACATTCAACTCGAGCGAAGCCGGGTTACCATCTAGAATTAGAGTAGAATTTAATAGATGAAATTTAATTTCAAACCGTCCTCTGCTCTAAATTCTCTTCTTCCAGGTGTGCGAAGCCACGGGCACAAGCTAGTTTTTATAATAGGCTAACAAATAAGTTTTCGTCGTTTTAAATTCAATATAGGGCATTATGGTCAAAAATGCATACCTGATGTTTCATTCAAGGCATTGTCCATTTTTACCACCTTTCTCCATCTTTCTGGCAGCATACGTAGGCCTCGTCGGAAGAATTCTTCAACTTTTAAGGGTATCCATGAATCGACAGAATTTTAGGTATCTTCGTACCATGTTTTACATATTGCAATTTTTGGTAAGTAAGGTATCAATAGTACTTACATTGAATACACTAGTGATAAGTATTGATTTCATTCATTCAAAATGGAAATTATATAAATAAATATATATTCCTATTTTTTTCTTAAGTGCAGTTTTAATATCTTCTTTCTACATTATAAGCCTCACTCCCTGATAGTTTGGCTCCATCCCAAATCGGAGTGTGTCCTTGACAGCTGTCATTACATCTTAAAGATAAGAGTCTCTGTGAAGGTTTCATTTCCCTTTATGCATAATAAAAGAAACTATCATACAAAGAATATACTTCTTAATAATCGACCAAATTAAGTTTGAAAGTAAAAATAAACTGACAAATATTACCCGAAAATATTTTTTACTTTTACAAATCAAAAAATAGTTTTCCCGTACATTTTAGTTTTCTATAAAGTTCCTGATACGAGTCTTATTTTAACATTTTTATTGAACGTCACTGAATCACTAAATGAAAAACAATTTTGCAATCAATTAATTTTCCGTTTCAGATACTTGAATAATTAAATTTTAATTGTACCGAGGGTTTGATTGTGTTGCATTTTATTTAATGCTTCCTTATAAAGTGAGAATATATTTTTTATTAGGATGCTTTTATTAAAAATATCAATCAAATTGCATTCTTATTGAGCGAAGCGAGCGTAGCGAGTGGAGCGTTCTACTGGAGACTTTTTCACATTATTTGTCACGAATAGGTGTGAAAACTACTTGA
The DNA here is from genome assembly GCA_918358865.1 of Melinaea marsaeus rileyi. Lineage (NCBI taxonomy): Eukaryota > Metazoa > Arthropoda > Insecta > Lepidoptera > Nymphalidae > Melinaea > Melinaea marsaeus. The sequence continues at coordinate 20,116,357 of OU911094.1, read as the reverse complement.
CGGAAAATTATGAAATCAAAAAGACACACATATTAGGTGATGGTTTAAAAAAAATTAAAAAAAAGGAAAAAAAAAATTTTTTTTAAATGACATGTCCAAAAACTGATCCAATTGAAGTCAATGGGAAACGATGAGTGGGAGTGAAAACACTGGGCTCGATTCGCTCAATATGCAAACGGAACCCGCGAGCGCAGCGAGTCGAAATAGAGGGTTTGTTGGTGCCCCTAGTTTATATCTTTTTCACTTTGATTCAATCACTTGTGTATCAAATGTGTGTCAGTACTATGATACCATACTTATACACCCTTCTGTATACACTACAACTTAAAATAAGACTACGAGTTACAAATGTACTGAGAAGAACCACAGAACAATCTGACTGTACCTAATATTTGGGTTTAGTTAGGTTTTGAAATTTTATACGCTCTAATTAATGGTACAATTCAGTGTCCAATTGTAAGTGCACTATTTGACCATAAATATAGCGAGATATCAATAATTAGCTCACTAACAGCTCGTAGGCTAGTTAGCTTAGCTTATAACGAAATTCATAATACGATGTACATTTTAATTTTACATCAGAAAGATGATTAACAAACCTTTATTAGATAATGCATCATCAATAACAAAAAATAAGTGTGGTGTCAGAACAATAACAAAGTGTACATTGTATAGCACAATACCGAATAAATACCACAATACAGCTAGGTCTGACTCCACATTAATATCGCTTAGACTTCTAATATAAATATAATAAATATTTCGGATCGCGAATTTTGTTTGCGGTCGTTCAATCAATTTGTATTTATTACTACAATTTAACATTGCGGTGACAATTTTCATATAACATTTTATTTTATTGGAAATCTCTCGAAAATAATTTCTCGAAAAATACGAAATTCTTATAATTTTTCTCGGATAGGTTTATATATGTTTATATACTTACTCTATATATAGTTTCATGCAAATATATTATCATTTTAGTGAAACAGCCAACCAGTCTGTGACGTGAAAAACTAGTTCAAGAGTGCAACGCTAACGACCGTATGAGAGACCTCTAATGAGGTACACTTTCTTATTTTTCCTTCACCCAACATACATACTAACTAAATTCACACACTCTCTATACATTTGTTGATGTTTTTAAGTATATCATGGCAGGTACTAGCGAAGATGTCACTGTGAGTATGAAGAAGAAGGTGCTCAGGTGGTATTGGCACGTGGAACGAATGAGTGATGAATGAATGGTAAAAAATATTTATGAAGGAAAAGTGAGCGGTAAGAGAGACAGGGCAAGCCTCGAGTGACCTTTGGAAACACAGTATCTATGATACTGGAGGAAGGTCACTGATAGGATGAGGACTCCCCGGAGGGGATGTATGAAGAGGTTGATGTCTATGGCCGAGGCGAAAGAGGTATGCGGGGACCGTAGTGTTTGGCGCTCCGTCGTCTCTGGCTACCCCGCAAGGGATATGGCGTGAAGTTAAATAAATAAATAAATAATAAACAAATAAATATATCAACTATTTTGTACAAGAAAACAAATATTAGCTAAACTAAAATTATTAAATCTCAAGGCAGTCTTATTTTGCCTGTTCCATATTATTCGCAGACTAAATATTGAAATGCATAGCAAGGTAGACGAAGTTGGAATAATAAGAACCCGCTTTGAACTACCATTGTATTAAGTAAAATACCATCTACTCGAGAGTAGGTTGTAATGTGAGTTTGTGACTTTTACTTTAATTTCATTGTTATACTTCTTTATCTCGTTATGTTAACGTTTAGATTATTTCAATAGTGTGTTGTTTCGTTAATGTGTGTTTTCAATGGTGTGTTTTTTAAGGAGTGTGCTGTTTGAATGATTTGCATCATTTCATTAATGTGTGTTATTTCAATTGTGTGTTGTTTTTATCCCAAATGTGCTTTTGACTCGTATTTTTTTAATAGTATTACATAATTGTATTTTTCTACTTCACATGTTTTTTTAATTATTAATTCTTATATGACAGTAAAAAAAAGTAAATAATTAAATTCATTTTAAAATATTCAAAAGATTTTGTCTGTGTTGTATTATTTTAATATTATTTCGTAAGTTTTGTAGTTTTGATAATTTTAATTTTAACTGTTATGGTCGTGAGAACTACAACACTAGTATATAAATATATTTTTAATTACTTTCATGATCACGTGTTAACATTTAATACAACCGTTTTACAAGAAATTGAAATAGCAGACTGGATTGATGATATTGAAATAATGCATATATGATAAACGTGTGTTTGTGAATGCATGTGTGTGTGCATGTGTGTATGTGTGTGCATGTGTGTGCGTGTGCATGTGAAAATACCAATAACTTTAAAAATAATTAAATAACACTAACTATCGGATACAAATTTAGGATCTTTATCGCTTCAATAATCTCTAGCCATAATAAGCTTACAATTTCAAAGAGCTTAGAATTTTCAAGGGACACGTTTAACAATGTAATTTGTAAAACTTATTGTATTTTTTAAAATTATGAAAGTTTAAATCTGAGGTGAGTGCAGTCAAATATAGTAAATACTGTTGCAAATAATTATTTATTTATAATTCATTCATACTTGTATCACATAAGTAAAAATAAAAGGCTCATTTCAAGTATAAAAGTAGTTTAAGAATATCTATAACTATAGCAAGTACCGCCTTTGAGTATACAAAGTTATACTTAATAGTATAAGAATCTTAATAAAACTAGAAACAACTAAACAAACGTCTGTAAATACAATAAATATGTCACAAGCGTGCTATATGAAGTACATTTAATACACAATAAAAAAAGTTCTTTAAAATGTTAAATATTTCAAACTTACATCATTTGATGCACAAGTGATCAGTATTGATTTTATTGATTCAAAGTGTAAAATATATAAACAAATAAATGTAGGTTACTATTTTTGTTATCTATTTCGTATTCTCTTATCAAGCGCAGTTTTTTAATATCTTTTTTCTATATTATAAGTCTCACTCCCTGAAACATTGGCTCCATCCCAAATCGGAGTGTGTCCTTGACAGCTGTCATTACATCTTAAAGATAAGAGTCTCTGTGAAGGTTTCATTTCCCTTTATGCATAATAAAAGAAACTATCATACAAAGAATATACTTCTTAATAATCGACCAAATTAAGTTTGAAAGTAAAAATAAGTTCAGAAAAATATTACATGAAATTTAATCATTTTCAATTTGTTTTTAAGTAACTTTTTTTACTTTTATAAATATGAAAATAGTTTTTCAGTACAATTTTAATTTTCTATTAAATTCTTGATATATGTCTTATTTTAATTTTTTTATGGAACGTCGAAATCATTGAATGATAAACAATTTTGCAATCAATTCATTTTCCGTTTCAGATACTTCGGTAATTCAATTTTAATTGTGCCGAGAGTTTGATTGTGTTGCATTTTATTTAATGGTTCCTTATAAAGTGAGAATATATTTTTTATTAGGATGCTTTTATTAAAAAATATCAATCAACTTGCACTCTTATTGAGCGCAGCGTGCGTAGCGAGTGGAGCGTTCTACTGGAGACTTTTTCACATTATTTGTCACGAATAGGTGTGAAAACTACTTGACGGAAAATTATGAAATCAAAAAGACACACATATTAGGTGATGGTTTAAAAAAAATTAAAAAATGTGAAAAAAAATTTTTTTTTTTAAATGTCATGTCCAAAAACTGATCCAATTGAAGTCAATGGGAAACGATGAGTGGGAGTGAAAACACTGGGCTCGATTCGCTCAATAGGCAAACGGAACCCGCGAGCGCAGCGAGTCGAAATAGAGGGTCTGTTGGCGCCCCTAGTTTATATCTTTTTCACTTTGAATCAATCACTTGTGTATCAGATGGTAGTGTCAGTACTATGATACCATACTTATACACCCTTCCGTGTACACTACTACTAAAACTTAAAATAAGACTACGAGTTACAAACATACGAGAAGAACCACACATCTGACTGTACCTAATATTTGGGTTTAGTTAGGTATTGACATATTATATGCTATAATTAATGTTACAATTCAGTGTCCAATTGTAAGTATACTATTTGACCCTAAATATAGCGAGGTATGAATAATTAGCGCACTAACCTCTCGTAGGCTAGTTAGCTTAGCTTAGCGTTTTAATTTTACAGTAGAAAAATGTGGAGCAAACCTTTATAAGATAATGCATTATCAACAACAGAAAATAAGTGTGGTGTCAGAACCATAACAAAGTGTACATTGTATAGCTCAATACGGAATAAATACCACAATACAGATAGATCTGACTCCACATTAATATCGTTTAGACTTCTAATATAAATATAATCAACATGGCGGATCGCGAATTTTGGTTGTTTAATCAATTTGTATTTATTACTACAATTTTAACATTGCGGTGACAATATATTATATTTGTAATTTTCATATAACATTTTATTTTAATGGAAATCTCTCGAAAAATACAAAAATTCTCGCAAGTTTTATATTTTTTCTCGGATATGTTTATATACTTACTCTATATATAGTTCTATGCAAATATATTCTAATTTTAGTCAAACAGCCAACCAGACTGCGACGTGAAAAACTAGTTCAAGAGTACAACGCTAACGACCCCATGAGAGACCTCTAATGATGTACATTTTCTTATTTTTCCTTCACCTAAAAAAATGCTTTACATGCATACTAACTAAATTCACACACTCTCCATACATTTGTTGATATTATTAAATTTAAATACCTACAAGTATATTATGGCAGGTACTAGCGAAGTTGTCACGGTGAGAATGAAGAAGAACGTGCTCAGGTGGTTTGGAATTGGAATGAGTGGTGAAAGAATGGTGAAAAAGATTTATACAGGAAAAGTGAGCGGTAAGAGAGACAGGGGAAGCCTCGAGTGACCTTCGAAAACACAGTATCTATGATACTGGAGGAAGGTCACGTAAATAGCACGGTAACCCCCCTGAGGGCATGTATGAATAGGTTGATGTCTGTGGCCGATTCGAAAGAAGTATGCAGGGACCGTAGCGTTTGGAGCTCCGTCGTCTCTGACTACCCCGCAAGGGATATGGCGTGAAGTTAAATAAATAAATAAATAATAAATAAATAAACATATCAACTATTTTATTCAAGAAAACAAATATTAGCTAAGCTAAAATTAATAAATCTCAAGGCAGTCTTATTTTGCCTGTTCCATATTATACGCAGACTAAATATTGAAATGCATAGCGAGTTAGACGAAGTTGGAATAATAAGAACCCGCTTTGAACTACCATTGTATTAAGTAAAATACCATCTACTCGAGAGTTAGCTGTAATATGAGTTTGCGACTTTTACTTTAATTTCATTGTTATACTTCTTTATTTCTTTGTTATATTAGCGTTTTCAATGGTGTGTTGTTTCGTTAACGTGTGTTTTCATTGGTGTGTTGTTTCAATCATTGACACATCAGTGTTATTTAAGGAGTGTGTTGTTCAATGATTTGTGTCATTTCATTAATGTGTGTTATTTCAATGGTGTGTTGTTTTTATCCCAAATGTGCTTTTGATTCGTATTTTTTTTAATAGTATTACATAATTATATTTTTCTACTTCACATGTTTTTTAATGATTAATTCTTATAAGAGAGTAAAAGAAAGTAAATAATTGATTTTATTCTAAAACATTCAAAAGAAATTGTCTGTATTGCATTATTTTAATATTATTTTGTTAGTTTTTGTAATGTTGATAATTTTAATTTTAACTGTTATAGTCGTGAGAACTACAACACTAGTATATAAATATATTTTAATTACTTTCATGATAACGTGTTTACATTTAATACAACCGTTCTACATGATGTTGAAATAGCAGATTAGAATTTTATTTTATACTGCACTAGCAGGTTACCCGTGCTTCGCGATGGAGGACGAAAGTGAAGAAGAGAGGGAGCGGGGGGTACACTTTGCAGTTTTTTAGCTGTAACTTTGGAACGATTTGGACCTTTGTAAAATCCTTTCTTATTGCACCTATTCAATATGTCAGGAGTCTTGTGTCCAAATTTCAGCTTTCTAGGTATTACGGTTTGGGATGTAGAGCGATGAATGAGTCAGTGAGTGTCTTTGTGTTTTATATATTAAGATTTGCTGATATTTTTATAATGCTTGTTTTAGTATTAAATGATATTGTCACACATATTTGTACGTGTGTATGTGTGTGTACATTGTATCACATACATTTATTTACGTCTTTGTGTGTGTGTGCGTGGGATCGTAATTATTTGGTTGCTTGAAAATAATTACATTAAATTAATTTTCAAATATAAAGTTACGGTTTTTGATTAAATGTTATGATCACATACATTTACAAAAAAAGCGGTGAAATTTTAACTGAGCAAGCACACGTTTTGCAGCGGTGGGCGGAATTCTATAAGGAGATGTATGAACGTGAGGACGCCTCGGTCTTGACTACCAGCGTAATGCTGAGTCAAGATGTAGCCGATGGTGAAATCAGTTTAGAAGAAGTAGAGAACGTGATTCGAAGTCTGAAATGTGGTAAGGCTGCGGGAGCAGATGAAGTTACTGCCGAGATGATCAAATATGGTGGGCCACGCGTCTGGGACTTTTTCTGGTTTTTATGCAATTTATGCTGGAAATCTGGGGAGGTCCCAGACGATTGGCGAAGTGCAGTCATCGTACCTTTGTATAAAGGCAAAGGTTCACAGATAGACTGTGCAAGCTATAGGGCCATCAGTTTGATTAGCTTGGGCGGTAAAGTTTATGCTAAAATTTTAGCGAGAAGAATGCAAGAGAGATCTGAAAGGCTGTTGTGGGAGGCACAAGGAGGTTTTAGACCTGGAAGAGGGTGTATAGATCAGATCTTTTCCCTCCGCATGATCACGGAAAAGTTTTTGGCCCTAAACCAAAAGGTTTTCTGTGCATTTGTGGATTTGGAAAAGGCGTTTGACAGGGTTGTGAGAAAGAAGTTATGGGTGATACTGCCCCGATACAATGTGAACGGACCCTTGCTACAGGCTGTAAGGTCTCTTTACCGAGATCACTCAGCCTGTGTGCGAGTAGGAGCTGGCATGTCGCCCTGGTTTTGACATCCAATCGGGTGTTAAGCAAGGTTGCGCTATGTCAGCTTGGTTGTTCAATTTGTATTTGGATAGTTGTCTCCAAGGAGTGAAAGATAGTGACATGGGAGTGAAAGTAGGTGACCTTAAGGTCAATTGCTTACTATATGCAGATGATGCAGTGCTCATTGCATCATCAGAATGCAATTTGCAGGCATTGGTCACCACTCTGAAAGATGGGTGTGAAATTAATGGTCTTAACCTGAATGTAGATAAGACGAAGGTTCTGATATTTGAAAGAAATGAAGAAAGAACAGAATGTAAGATCAACGTGAATGATAAGATAATAGAACAAGTGAATGAAGTGGTATATTTGGGAAGTATGTTTAGCAGAGACGGAAGATACGAAATGGATGTGGAAAGGCGTATTGCTGCTGGTAACAGAGTCAATGGTGCTTTGACTGCATTGTTGAGACGGCAAAACGTCAGTATAGCTGCACGTTTGGCTGTACACAATGCAGTTTTGCTACCGACACTGTTATACGGCAGCCAAACGTGGGTAACACAGAAGAAGAATGTAAGAAAGATGAATGCTGTGGAGATGCGATCTCTTCGCAGAATATGCGGAGTCAGTCTAGCTGATCGAATCCGCAATGAAGAGATCCACAGAATGGCAGGTACTAGCGAAGATGTCACGGTGAGAATGAAGAAGAACGTGCTTAGGTGGTTTGGGCACGTTGAAAGAATGAGTGATGAAAGAGTGGTAAAAAAGATTTATATGGGAAAAGTGAGCGGTAAGAGAAACAGGGGGAGGCCTCGAGTGACCTTCGAAAATACAGTAGCTACGATACTGGAGGAAGGTCACGTAAAAAGCATGAGGACCCCCCGGAGGGCATGTATGAAGAAGTTGATGTCTGTGGCCGAGGCGAAAGAGGTATGCAGAGACCGTAGCGTTTGGCGCTCCGTCGTCTCTGGCTACCCCGCAAGGGATATGGCGTGAAGGTGAATAGAATAAATAATTTACACATATCCATATGTGTGTGTGTATGTTATGTGTTAGTGTGTGTACAAACACATATGTGATTGAGTGTGTGTGTGTTTGAATGTGTGTGTGTATATGAGTGTTTATGTATCTGTGTGCGTGCAGTGCCGGCGTTAGGGGGGGGCGCGATGGGGTGACGGCCCGGGGCGCCAAGTTTGGGGGGCGCTAAGGTCTGGGGCCTCGGCCTTCTGCCTTCCGCGCAGTGTACCTTTAATACTGTGCTCCATGTGCCGTATTCACAACTATGTTCAGCTGTCAGATGATTTGGTTCAGCAAAAAATAAATACTCGATATTGATTTCCTTAAGTGGGCGCCTAAATATTATTGCCCGGGGTGTCAGTAGCCCTAACGCCGCTGCTGTGTGCGTGTTTGTGTCTGTCTGTTTGTGTGTGTGTGAGTAGACGTGTGTTTGTTTGTGTTAAAGTAATTCAATTAAATTAAGTATCGGATTCAAATTTAGGATTTTTAATTAAGTATGATGATCACACACATATACACATATACATGTGTGTGTGTGTGTGTGAAAATAATTTAATTAAATTTAATATCAAATTCAAATTAAGGATCTTTATCGTTTTAATAAACTCTAATCATAATATGGTTCTTAATAAGCTTAAGTTTTCAAAGAGCTTTGAACTTTCAAGGGACACGTTTAAAATTTAATTTGATAACTTGTATTTTTTTAATTATGAAAGTTCGAATCTGAGGTGAGTTTAAATGATATAAAAATAACTCTTTTTAAAAAATATATATATATTTAAAGAAACCTTACATTTGAATTGCAGAAGTAAAAATAAATGATTCATATTAAGTACAAAAGTACTTTAAGAATTATATATATATAAATATATCATCATCTTCCTGCCCTTATCCCATTTTGGGGTCGGCACAATGTTTTTTCCTTCCACACTCTCCTGTTACTCATCTCTGTACACACTCCCTTCTTCTCCATATCGTCTTTCAAGCAATCCATCCATCTTCTCTTCGGCCGTCCTCTACCTGTCCATCCCTCCACTACCATACCCACCACTCTTTGCCATGCCTTTCATCCCTCCCCATAACATGCCATATCATATATATATATGTATAATTTTTTATTGTCGTATGTATGTTTCTTTGTTGCTTTCACGCAAAAAATGCTATACAGATTTTGAAGAAACTACAATAATATAGCCTATATATTAGCATATAATGAACCAATGTAGAATTTAGAACGATCGAAGTCACAGGAGAAGGCTAGCAATAATTGTTTTATTAGATTATCAAATAACTAGGATCCGCCAACCGTGCTGTGCGTGTGTTGAGCTGAGCCCCTCTCCTTTCTTCTCTTCTAGATAACTTTTGAATGGCTAAACATTTTTTCAATCTGTTTTCACTATAACATCCGCGTTCAACTCAAACATACATGAGAACATTTTTATCCAATTATCTCGTCGCATTCTGGAGACAACTAAACACAAAAAAGGTCTCCCAAACGATTAAGAGCTTCGTTTACGCTAATAATAGGCTCAATTATATAATAAAACTATTTATTGAATTATAACTCTTATATATATATGCATAAGAACGAATATATAAAACACTTTTCGTGGAAGGTTGCGGGACTTGAGGGGTCTGGGCGACCTACTTCCAGTATCGAGGTTACTCGCCATCAAAAGCTAAAATTTTCTAACAAATACAGCATGTATTACGTTATTTTAAAGTTTTTTTTATATACATATAAAATTTATGGTTAAGCAACAGTGATAGAAACGTGTGTTGGATGGGTGACCGTTTTGAATTAAATCATGTTATCTATAATCTGATGCTAATATGTATTTTATTAAAGTTTTTCTTTACATACATATTAAATTTATGGTTAAGCAACAGTGATAGATACGTGTGTTGGATGGGTGACCGTTTTGAATTAAATTATGTTGTCTATAATCTGATGCTAATCTGTAATTAATTTAATTTAACTTCTAACATTCCGCTTTTATCATTCCGACGTCTGACGTCTGATAAAAAGCGGCCATCTTGTGCAAATCCGTCAGATTTGTTTATCAAATTTCAATCTTAATTACAATTTCTTGATAAGATTTAATATATATATATATATATATATATATATATAAATAAAATTGAAGTGTCTGTTTGTATACAAATTAACATTTCACTAAATTCATATGAAAGTATATACTTTCATAAAAACATTTTTTTTCTGTCTTTCGGCTACTTACTGAAACGGCTGGATCGATTTTAACTGGACTTTCACTAACAGATAGCTGATTTTATAAGTTTTTTTTATTACAAAACATTCCAACCGAAGTCGTGGCGACAACTAGTCTAATATTATTAGGGGCGCCAACAGATCTTTTTGACTCGTTTCGCTCGCGAAATCTCGGGTGCCGTTTGCATGTTGAGCGAAGCGAGCCCAGTGTAATGACTCATCGTTTCCCATTGACTTTAATGGGATATCAGTTTATTGACGATTATTCCTCAAAAACATAACATTTTTCTGTCAAGTAGTTTTCAAGCCTATTCGTGACAAAGAATGCGAAAAAGTCTCCAGTAGAACGCTCCGCTCGCTTCGCTCAATATATATTTATTTACTGGTTGAAGTTATCCACAAGACATGTTTTACATAGACAATGTTTATTTTCCAAACTAGAAGATAGATGGCGCTGTAGTCAAGTTTACCATTTTTTTACGTCAGCCATATTTGTTACAATATTATGATATAATTATTCACAAATTACATTATTTTCATTAATTAATATTTTCCTTACTTCATCGTATACTTTGTTGAAGTTTTTTACGTTAATAGCACTTAAGAAATGTCAGACTATAAGCTTATATTCCTACTTTTCTTGAAATTCACAGCTTTTAAAGACTTTCATATTATATAATAGCTTCACTTTGACAACTTGTAACATAAAAACATTCATACAATAATATTTTAATATATAAAACACAAAGACACTCACTGACTGACTCACTGACTCATTCATCGCTCTACATCCCAAACTGTAATACCTAGAAAGATGATTTTGGACACAAGACCCCTAACATATTGAATAGGTGCAATAAGAAAGGATTTTGCAAAGGTCCAAACCGTTCCAAAGTTACAGCTAAAAAACTGCAAAGTTTACCCCCCACTCCCTCTCTTCTTCACTTTCGCCGTCCGTCGCGAAGCACGGGTAACCTGCTAGTATTTAATATGCAAATAACACAGACTCATCACGAAATCTCTGAAACTATATGTCCGATTAACTTAATATTTTACATTACTTCTTTGTGACGTAGACGTCCACTAAGAACGGATTATACGGAATTCCTATCCCAACGCATTTCAACTTTGCATTTCGACAAGTTTTAAACCTGTAGGAGTTATACACTTAACGCAGGTAAGAGTTACTATAGCAACGGTTACGATGACAACGGCTGATATGACAAATGTTACCATAGCAACCTAAGTTCACATCCAAATTAATAGTGTGCCCAGCGAAGCGGGCGGGAATAAGCTAGTTTATATATATATATTTATATCAGATCTTTTTAATGCAAAGATCAGATTAAACGATCGTCTTGGCGCAATCCCAAAGTCTCCTCACCAGATAGGATCAAAACTTTTTAAATTCATTCCGATTCAGTATTAAGATTAAAATAAAAATTTTAATAACAATTTTATAAGAAATTGTTTTTAATTATTATTATTATTTGAATTAATTAAATATTTATTTAATTATTGTATTATATGATGTAAGAAATTAAAAATATATAGTATTTCTCTGAAAACTGTGTTTGACAGATTGAAATTGCAAATTAAAATTTTTATGCAAACTGCATTTATGTGCTTGGAATGGTTGGGACGGAAGGACAGACATTTTTAAACTATATATATATATATATATATATATATATATATATATATATATATGGTTCTAGCTGTTCGTACATTACTCGGGCCATTCCATGTCAAATCAACACATTTTTCAGATTTATTCAAACTTGATGTCTCAGATTTTCATGATTTTTGGTATGCAGCAATATACCATAGACTTGAGAAAAAATGCCAAATTTCAGTTGCGTGTCACAATTATTTTCGAAGTTATGAATTAAAAAAAAATATATCAAAAAATGGCATATTTTGGCACCTTTAGTTTCCTTTAGGCTGGCAACCTGTGATGATACAAACCTGAGAGTGGTTTTATGTTAAAGCTATTGAATTGGGCTTTAATATGATATGTCACATAGGGGTTACAATTTAAAAATAAATTTAAAGTTAAATTTTAAAATTTAAATTTCTCAAAAAGTGGCAATTTTTATTAGCAAATTTTATATTTATTTTTATATAGCAAAATTTTATCATGGGATCTCAATGGGATCATGAGATACAGGGCTCCAGATATACATCTGTAAGTAAAATTTTATTTTTTATTTTATAATTTTGCTATGCAATGTGTATGACAGAAAAATGTATGAATATCATCCAACAATTAAAGTCTTGATTTTTGATGTGATAAGACAAACAATTGAAATACTGATTTGTTAAACACCTCAAATTTACTGAGGTAATATTAGCTTTTTAATGATGTTTATTTTATGCTTTTCTTTCTTAAAATAAATGTAAAAATAATAGAAAAATGTAAAAATAATAGAAAAAAACAATTAGAATATTTATATATATATATATATATATATATATTGAAGTTCTTAAAACTTTATATGCTCCATGTAAACTTGAATGCAGCTTAATTTTATATCTTCGTATCGCTTATGTAGAACTTAATGCTATTCGAGCCGTTTAACCACAGCTCGAATAGCTAGGATAAAGCCTGAATCTCCAGCCTTAAAAGGAATAGTGTAAACTACGCTTAGTGTTAGAACTGTAGTGTATAAACATAAATGTATACATATAAAATTGAATTGTCAGTTTGTATACAAATTATCAGCATTACACTAAATGCGTATGAAAGTGTATAAGGTATATAAAAAAAAAATCTCTTTCTGTCCGTTTGGTTCGGATTATCTCTGAAACGGCTGGACCGGTTTTAACATTACTTTCACTGGCGGATAGCTTATGTTATTGAGCGAAGCGAGTGGAGCGAGTGGAGCGTTCTACTGGAGACTTTTCACATTCTTTGTCACGAATAGGCTCGAAAACTACTTGACGGAAAATGTACTTTGCAAACAAAAAGACACACAGGGAAATTTTCAAAAAAAAATTTTGAAAATATCCCAAAAAAGAATTTTTTTTTAATATCATGTCAAAAAACTGATATCCCATTGAAGTCAATGGGAAACGATGAGTCAATACACTGGGCTCGCTTCGCTCAATATGCAAACGGCACCCGAGTTTTCGCGAGCGCAGCGAGTCGAAATTGAGGGTTTGTTGGCGCCCCTAGTAAGAAATAACTGAGATTACTTTTTTATATAAACATAGAATAAACATAGTGAGAGGCCAAATAATTTTAATTTCTACTGCAATGGAATGGAAGAAGGGAGGGAGGGAGCGGGGGTTAAACTTTGCAGTTTTTTAGCTGTATCTTTGGTACGGTTTGGACCTTTGCGAAATCCTTTCTTATTGCACCTATTCAATATGTCGTGAGTCTTGTGTCCAAAATCATCTTTCTAGGTATTACGGTTTGGGATGTAGAGCGATGAATGAGTCAGTGAGTGAGTGTCTTTGTGCTTTATATATGTTTAATATGAATCAAATGCAAGTTGTGGCTAAGACTAATATGCTAACTGTGGCTAATGCTGAGCGGAATTTCTCGCAAGTTAGCCACACTGTCGTATCCTGGAACGTTTGGTTTGTGGTTTTGAATAACTTTTACATTTCAAATTCTCAAAGTAACTGAAAATAAAGTAGAATACAAAATAATACTTTATTTAACACTAAACCTACCGACAATTCTTGTATACCTGTTCCTACCGCACGCCGTCAAATTGACCGGTAATTAAAAGTTATTTTATTATATAACGCAGGTAATAATGGAAATATTTAAAAGTAAAGAGTGAAGACAATATTATATGCATATTATAAGAATTGTCATGTAGTTTGATAACGATATTATAACGTTTAAGAATGTGTAAGTTTTACAAAAGTTTAAGAACGGTCATTTGACCGATACTTGGTAGGTTTAGTGTTAAATACATTTCTAGTACTGACACGATAGCTCAGGTTGCGTGGTGACGTAAACGAGCTAAGTGGTCCTAGGTTCGAGCGGGTATTGAATAATATTTTCTTATTAGTTAAGCTTGCCTCATTCTTATTAAATTAAGGATTTTGATGAGTTATTTTGCAAGTTAGTAATTTTTGGAGCTATTCTCTCTCTCTCTCTTTCTCTCTCTCTTCTGTTATCTTCTAAACTACATAACTTATTTCTATGAAATTTGGTAGATATCTATAGTTCTTATCGATAAATAAGAATCTAATTTTTTTTTTGTGATTTTGTTTTTTTTTATACATTTCCTCTTCTAAGTTCTGTTCTATTCTACTCTATCCTACCCTTTTGGACCCTTTTGAACTCTTTTTTACTGCAATCTACTCTATTCTACTCTATTCTACTTTTCTCTATTCTATTCTACTCTATTCTATTTTATTCTAGTGCTCAATAGATGTTAGTAATAAAATTTAATTTTATGTAAAATAATTTATCAAGTAACTCACATAAAAAATCTATTCTGATTTTTTTTATTTACTGGACCAATTTTAACATTACTCTCACTGGTTTATAGCCGATTTTATAGAGTAACTTGACTTATTTTAATTTTAAAAATAAACAAACGATGTCGCGTGCAAGGCTAATATGTTATATAATTCTTCATGTAATATATTTTTACATGAAACTGTGTTAAAAGTAATTTTACTACATTATATATATATTTAGGTAATGAGTTAATTTAATACATAAAGTACGAGGGAACTTCCCGGCCCGAAGGGCCGGAAAGGGTCAAATGTCACGTATAAGGTTGGCACCCACCCTATTTTGTAGCCTGATTCAATAGCTTTTTTTTGATGTATTACACATTATTGTGTGATTTGTGGGTGATAAGTGATGCGCGTGCATACAGAGTCAATTAGGTCATTATTATATAGTAAGGATTATTTAAGAGGTCTCTTTGTGCAAAGTAAAAAGTACTTTTATACTTTTATACTTTTATTCACTCCTTGATGAACATAATACTTCGTCTCCAGTGACCGAGTCGTTTCTACTTTGAAATATTTTAAAAAGTTGGATTTTGTTGTTGTTTTTCGTCGGTTCATGTGAAAATAATGATAAATATATATTTTGTTTATATTAACATATATTTTTGGGAGTTATGGTATGGGCATGTTATGAGGAGGGATGAAAGGTACGTGACCAAAAGAGTGCTAGGTATGGTAGCGGAGGGATGGACAGGTAGAGGACGGCCGAAGAAAAGAAGAACGATGGATCGCGTGGAAGACGATATGGAGAAGAAGGGAGTGTGTACAGAGATGACGAGTAACAGGAGAGTATGGATGAAAGAAACATACTGTGCCGACCCCAAAATGGGATAAGGGCAGGAGGAAGAAGAAGATTTTTGGGAGTTAATTGTATATATATTTTTTTAAACTTTTTTTCGTGTATCAAATGACCCTTAACATATATTAGTGGTGATTTATAATTTTTTTTAAATTTTATTTTTGCCTCCCAAAGTGACCCCACCCTGCTTGAGCAAGCAGTCAGTGAGGTCCAAATATGGTGGCCACCATTCTCTTTAAAGCAAAATAGAATGAAGAATACTAGTCTCCGCTATGGCGGCCTTTTGTGAGACAACCCACTTAACACTAAACCTACCGACAATTCTTGTATTCCTG
This sequence comes from Melinaea marsaeus rileyi, assembly GCA_918358865.1. Classification (NCBI taxonomy): domain Eukaryota; kingdom Metazoa; phylum Arthropoda; class Insecta; order Lepidoptera; family Nymphalidae; genus Melinaea; species Melinaea marsaeus. The sequence goes on along the minus strand of OU911094.1, from coordinate 20,100,416 downwards.
TTCCTACCGCACTTAAAAGGTAATTAAAAGTTATTTTATTATATAACGCTGGTAATAATGGAAATAACTAAAAGTAAAGAGTGTAGACAATATTATATGCATATTATAAGAATTGTCATGTAGTTTGATAACGATATTATAACGTTTGAGAATGTGTAAGTTTTACAAAAGTTTAAGAACGGTCAATTTGACCGGTACTTGGTAGGTTTAGTGTTAAAAGACCCAGGATCTTAGTGGGATGTAAGCACAAGTATGGTAGCGAATTCCACATTCCACCGTGAAGTGATGGCATTTCTGTCCTGCACGTGCTGTTCTGGATAGGAAAGAAGAGGATGGGAAATGTAAAAAACTCATTTGATTAGGTCGTTCAGAAGCTAAATGTTTATTGAGAATGACAATCCACTAATCGATAATTGATACTCAATCCGAGATTGAAATCAAATTTGGATTGCTTCACACAACTCAACCAATCATTCGCGCTCTTTACTGCGGATTGGGATAGATTATTAATTTCGTTTATTAAGGTAGGAGTCTATCCTTGGTCTTACTTTGCGGTGAAAATAGTAGCGGCACCAACATACCTTCAATTTCGACTCGCTGCGCTCTCGAAATCTCGGGTGCCGTTTTGATTGAGCGAAGAGCCGATTGAGCGAAGCGAGCCTAGTGTAATGACTCATCGTGTATGTGTTGTTTTTTGACGATTATTCCTCAACGACATGACATTTTTCAATTTTTTTTAATCATCAAATGTCTGTCTTTTTGATTGCAAAATTTCAAATTTTTCCGTCAAGTAGTTTTCGAGCCTATTCCTGACAAAGAATACGAAAAAGTCTCCAGTAGAGAGCTCCGCTGGCTTTACTCGCTTCGCTCAATAAATTTTGTAGTTTTAAAGTCCAATGCCCTATTGTTATACTTTGACTTTGTCTCGACCCATAAGATTAAATTTTCATTTATTTAAACAATTTTTACCACAATGTCTTGAAATTCATAGTTTGCTAACCCTGAATGCTATCCTTAATTGGAATTGATCTAAATAATTGGCAAATGGTAGTTCTGACCGCAATTGGATACAATAGTGGCATGACCGTTGGGATGTTCTAATAACTGATTACTAAAATTGCATAATACTTTTAATGAAGTTTATAATTAATTAAATTATTTATTTACATATATGCCACTTTGAATCCATACCAGTGATCACTTGTGTATCAAATGGAAGTGACAGGAGGACCTATTTTGATATCGTATGTATTAAAATAAGCCCTTCTGTAAAGACACTCTACAACTTAACACTAAACCTACCGACAATTCTTGTATACCTATTCCTACCGCACGCGGTCGAATTGAACGGTAATTAAAAGTTATTTTATTATATAACGCAGGTAATAATGGAAATAACTAAAAGTAAAGAGTGAAGACAATATTATATGCATATTATAAGAATTGTCATGTAGTTTGATAACGATATTATAACGTTTAAAAATGTGTAAGTTTTACAAAAGTTTAAGAACGGTCAATTTGACCGGTACTTGATAGGTTTAGTGTTAAAAAAAAAAAACATTCCACCTTTTTTTAAAAGTTTAAGAACGGTCAATTTGACCGGTACTTGGTAGGTTTAGTGTTAAAAAAAGGTTGCGAGGGTTCCAAACGCGCCCTGCTCTGACAAGAATTTTTAATTCAAATTCATTTAATATCATATTTTTTTTTTATTGATTTAATGTTATAAGAGACGAAGCTTAGCATTCCATGGATTCACTGTGCGGGTGCCGGGTCTATCATTGCAAGGAGAGGAGCGCAAACAATGCCTGGGACTTGCGACCCAGGTGTAGGTTTAAGGGACCCCTTTACTATGCGCATACACGCTCATCTTCACTGCTCACGCTCCTCTCCCTACCTAACCAAACATCGTAAGAACCTACTAAAGCTGCCTTTGAAATACGTTCCAGAAATGAACTGATGATCGTTCTAGAAAGGCCGAGATCCTTAAATAAATTGTAGTGAGATTTTGCTGTTATACCTCTCGCTCCTACTTCTACAGCGTACAAATTAACTATAAATTTATTCCTGATCATTTCGTTACATAGTTCGTATAATTAGGAGAAGTAATTTGAAAAAAGTCTTAAATTTAATTAACATTGTAACGGATTTTCAATATAATTAATTGAGCGAAGCGAACGAAGTGAGAGGAGCGTTTTACTGGAGACTTTTTACATTCTTTGTCACGAATTGGCTCGAAAACTAGTTAACGGAAAATTATGAAACTTTGCAATCAAAAAAACACATTAGGAGATGGTTCTTTTAAAAAAAAATAAAAAATGTCCTCAAAAAAAAAAAAAAATTAATATCATGTCAAAAAACTATCCCATCCATCCCATTAAAGTCAATGAGGGTTTAAAAAAAAAAAAAAAAAAAAAAAAATGTCCCCAAAAAAAAAATTTTTTTTAATATCAATCAAAAAACTGATATCCCATTAAAGTCAATGGGAAACGATGAGTCAATACACTAGGCTCGCTTCGCTCAATATGCAAACGGCAACCGAGATTTCGCGAGCGCTGCGAGTCGAAATTGAGGGTTTGTTGGCGCCCCTAGTTAATGTTATATATAATTAATGGTTCGTAATTAATATATTAATATATGTAAATAAGTTTTAATAAAATGGGTAAACAATTTATACTGGAAGTTATATAAGATAATAATTTCCCTTGACATTTTGAATATTCACTTAAAACTAAAACCATCTCTAGAGAGATGCGATCCAACTTTCTAGGCATTGCTGACTTATTAATAAAATATTTTATATATACTAGTCGTGCCTACGGCTTTGTTCGCGTGGAATGTTTTTTTTTTTTTTAACACTAAACCTATCAAGTACCGGTCAAATTGACCGTTCTTAAACTTTTGTAAAACTTACACATTTTTAAACGTTATAATATCGTTATCAAACTACATGACAATTCTTAGAATATGCATATAATATTGTCTTCGCTCTTTACTTTTAGTTATTTACATTATTACCTGCGTTATATAATAAAATAACTTTTAATTACCGGTCAATTTGACGGCGTGCGGTAGGAACAGGTACACAAGAATTGTCGGTAGGTTTAGTGTTAAATAAATAACATTAAAATAACCTTAGCTATCCAGTAAAAGTCCTATCAAAATCCGTCAAGCCGTTTCAGATTTTAGTCATTCTGTCGACAGACAGACGAAGAAAAATGTTTTTTCATATATATTTTGATATGGATTTGGAAATGCTATGAATTTGGAGTTACATACAGATACTTAAATTTAATTTATATGTATATATTGAAATGAAAGCAATAATATTAATTGAACATTTCCAATTACATATATATGAAATAATATCTTAAACAGTGATATAGTATGTATTTATTAATTATTATATATCTTTATGTTGTGTTGAAAGTTGTATGTTTGTAACACGTAACAAATACTAAACAGATTTATATGAAACTTTACTGTACCGTAGAATAAAATATAAGGTGTAATTTTGTAACATAACACCCGATGTAGCAAAGCGAGTGAAGGTAAAAAGGTAGTCTTTTAATAATAGTATATTATGTTTAAGACATCATCCTCTTCCTGTCCTTATCCCTGTTTCGGGGTTATGTTTTTTTCTTCCCATACTCTCTTGTTACTCGTCATATCTATGCACACTCCCTTCTCCATATCGTCTTTGACGCGATCCATCCATCTTTTCTTCAGCTGTTCTCCACCTGTCCATTCCTCCACTACCATCCCCACCACTCTTTTGGTCACATGCCTTTCATCTCTCCTCAAAACATGCCCATACCATGACAGACGGCTACCTTTAAAGCTACTCTAGCTTCCCCTAATATACTCATTTCTTTTTCTATCCTTTCTTGTAACCATCCATCCATCTCAACATTCGTATCTCCGTTACTTCTTAAGGCTTTTAATTTTCCACTATCATCTCAGAACTCGGAGAACTTAAAAAATTGTCATATCCCCAAAATAGAAAATAAAATATCCCTCCATTTTCACTCGATTTTCGATGACTTTGAAGTAAAATCGAAACTAAACGACTTTACTTGAATATCCGAGTTTTAGAAACGCTCGGGGCCATCGCCCCTTGTCTCTGAAAGGAAAGTTTCTTGAGCGTTTACATCGTTATAACTTAACTTACCGCGTCAACTTAAAACCATACCGGAATTATTTTATAATAAACCCTTGATTAACTTTTGATTTGAGTAACTTTAAAGCTCAATTTGTTTAGTTAATTTGGTGTTAAATAATTTATTTGTCAGCCATTAATTTATTGATATTAATACGAATAACGGAAAGTAAGTTAAATGTAATATTTTTTATTATTTAGGGATATGTAAGTACTTAACGAATGAATGATGAAAGAATGGTAAAAAAGATTTATAAAGGAAAAGTGAGCGGTAAGAGAGACAGGGGGAGGCCTCGAGTGACCTTCGAAAACACAGTAGCTATGATACTGGAGGAAGGTCACGTAAAAAGCGTGAGGACCCCCCGGAGGGCATGTATATAAAGAGGTTGATGTCTGTGGCCGAGGAGAAAGAGGTATGCAGGGACCGTAGCGTTTGGTGCTCCGTCATCTCTGGCTACCCCGCAAGGGATATGGCGTGAAGGTAAATAAATAAATAAATAAGTACTTTTTCACATATATTGGGATAGTCCTATCCTTGTAAATTTCCTGTCCTTGTTTAAATGTAAAACTTTTTTGATACACACTTAACAAAACTATTATTTAAGGATACGTACTTATGTTTTCACATATATCCTTAAAAACATATGGATAGACCCATCCTTGTAAATTTTCTATCATCATTATTTACTACGAAAATTAAAACTAAAAGAAAATTCTCCGAGAAATGCCCGTATAATCAGGTAACTACATTATTTCACCACTAATTGTGATCTCGTTTTGCGGAGAGTATCGGAATCTTTGGTATCGATCGTTCCCATTTCCGTGATTAAACTGGGATGGGATCATCCTTCTATTATAAAGTGCAAGTTATGGTTATACCAAAGTATTCTATAAAAGAATTTCGTTTGAGTGTAATGGAAGTAGGTCGAATATGATCCAACATGTCTCTTTCAGTGATCAACTAAATTTTATTGTAGTTGCCTGTCTTGTCTTGTTTTTCAATTGGATACGATTTTTTTTATTATTGAGCGTAGCGAGCGGAGCGCTCTACTTGAGACTTCACATTCTTTGGCTCGAAAAATACTTGACGGAAAATTATGAAATTTTGCAATAAAAAAGACACATTAGGTTGATGATTTTAAAGAAAATTTTTGAAAAATGTCATGTCGTTGCGGAATAGTCGTCAAGAAACTGATATCAAATTGAATTCAATGGGAAACGATGAGTCATTACACTGGGCTCGCTTCACTCAATATGCAAACGGCACCCGAGATTTCGCGAGCGCAGCGAATCGAAATTGAGAGTCTGTTGGCACCCCTAGTATTAACTAATTAGGTTAGCTTATCGAATTGATTGTGATAGTTCTAGTTGTTCGTATTATACAAATATATTGACATTTGTGAAATGATCACAATAGGGAAACACTAAGTTTGTTGTGTGGTTCCTCTCAGAGCGCGTTTGGAACCCTCTGCAGAGTGTATACAGGATAGTACTGACATTCCCATTTAACCCTCTGCAGAGTGTATACAGGATAGTACTGACATTCCCATTTGAATTTGATTCAAATTGGGATAAGATATCAGTTAATAAAATCATACTTTAACACTAAACCAACCAAGTACCGGTCAAATTGACCGTTCTTAAACTTTTGTAAAACTTACACATTTTCAAACGTTATAATATCGTTATCAAACTACATGACAATTCTTATAATATGCATATAATATTGTCTTCACTCTTTACTTTTAGTTATTTACATTATTACCTGCGTTATATAATAAAATAACTTTTAATTACCGTTTAATTTGACGGCGTGCGGTAGGAACAGGTATACAAGAATTGTCGGTAGGCTTAGTGTTAAAGTAAGATTAATTCAAATTAAAGCAAATACTGCGTTTCTTTTCTCATGACATAGCTTCAATATTATCTACGTAAATTTAATTGAATTAAGTTCACATACACTTTGAACTTTCGTATATCTATCAAGTTGTTATGACCTTTGACATTTGACCTTTAAATAAATCATGTCGTCCTTACAGCGGTGGTTTGTTGAACATTTTTACTTTCATCAAAACCGAATTCACAACCGACCATAAATCATGAGATTCGCGAGGACATTTTTAATTATTCTGTGAGGAGGCTTTATATATGGTATTGTAGTTGAAATAAAATTCTTTAACACTAAACCTACCGACAATTCTTGTGTACCTGTTCCTACCGCACGACGTCAAATTGACCGGTAATTAAAAGTTATTTTATTATATAACGCAGGTAATAATGGAAATAACTAAAAGTAAAGAGTGAAGACAATATTATATGCATATTATAAGAATTGTCATGTAGTTTGATAACGATATTATAACGTTTAAAAATGTGTAAGTTTTACAAAAGTTTAAGAACAGTCAATTTGACCGGTACTCGGTAGGTTTAGTGTTAAACTCACAGTGTACTGCAAAAATTAAAACGGACGTTATATATGTTACAAAAACTAAAATTTGACCCAGTTGTACGTAACGGAGTGACAGCGCAAAAAAATAACAAGCCAACAGCCAACAGGCGGCCATTAACATGACTAAAATACAGTTTATTTCTGACAGAATATGTCATTATGATATAAAATATTATTTTATTATTGAGCTGAGCGTAAGCGAAGCTCTTAACTCTTGGGAGATCTTTTTTGTGTTTAGTTGTCTCCAGAATGCGACGAGATAATTAGCTAAAAATTTTGTCATGTATGTTTGAGCTGAACGCGGATGTTATAGCGAAAACAGATTGAAAAAATGTGTAGCCATTCAAAAGTTATCAAGAAAAGAAGGAAGGAGAGGGGCTCAGCTCAACACCCGACGCACGGTTGGCGGATCCTAGTATTATTTTATTACATTATTCTTACTTTAAAGTATATTCAAGTTGTATTTATTGTGAAGCAGTTAAAGTGAAATGTGTTTCCCATAGTAACTACACGGGCTATTAAATTTATACAAGTCTGGGGTTAATATATAACACTTTTATTACTTCCTTGTACGTCCAGTCTCTCTCGCTTCTACAATGTCTGCGATGCGAATGTGGAAACTTCTAGATATAATACGACACGACATGACACGATACGACACGACACGACACGATGCGGTACGATTTGATAGAATACGATACGATGCGTTGCGATGCAAAGTAGTACGATATTTTTTTTATGGTTGAAAAAATCCGTTACGGATACCCACTAAAAACCAACGGTTGCCCTCAACGCCTTAATGGGACGCCACGGGATCGCTTGCGCACTCACCGTGACGCCCCGGCGGTAACCCCCCGTTTAAGGGTGCTCCTAGCAAAGTAGTACGATGATATGACACGACACGACACGAGAATACACGACAAGATACGACAAGACACGACAATACACGACCATTTTTTTTTTTTTGTTGCGTTGGAATAATCCGTTACGGATACCCGCCGGCGAGGAAGGTGATGGCCGGAGGGTTATGTGGGACTACCCGGCGGCATAGAGAACGCCGCCATTTTTAAGGCTACCCACTAAAAAACCAACGGTTGCCTTCAACGCCTTAATAGGACGACACGGGATCGCGTTAGCACTCACCGTGCCGCCCCGGCGGCTACCCCCCGAGCGAGGATGTCCCGAGCAACTACGACAATACACGACCAGACACGACAAGACAAGACAAGACAAGACACGACACGACACGACAAGACAAGACAAGACACGACTAGACACGACAAGACAAGACAAGACAAGACACGATATTCTTTAATGTGTAAACAAAAGTTAGAAAAAATATTAAAAACTTCAAAAAGCACCCGTATTGCTAAAGAGTAATCTCTTCCAAGCAAATTATAATATTACTTATTTATTATACCTTACACTATCCAATTTTAAGTGCACTATTTGACTTTTAAAATACAGTAATACCCCGCTTTACGCGACCCCGTTATACGCGGTTTCATTATAACGCGGGTGCAAATATCGCGCTCAAATGCCTCGAATTACGGGAAAGAGTGTGTATAAATATAATGTAGTCATCAACAATAGATGTATTTTTTATTGCATAAAGTGTTCCTTGAATTAAAGTGATTGATTAAAATGATTTGTTTTTTTTTGTAATAATTTTTGACTATATTTAATCATAAACCTCGTTATACGCGAAATTTCAGTTAACGCGATTTTTTTTGGACCGTATCCCTCGCGTAAAGGGGTATTACTGTAGAGCTAAAATTCCACCAATCAAAAGTTCGCTTCTAAAAATAGAGCTACAATTCAACCAATCAAAAGCTCGCTAACCTCACTAACATTCTCATTATTTTAGTATGAAACAGATTGGATGGTTGCACTTAAAGGTCATTGAACTCGCATTTCGAACCTTTGAAGGTTTAGATAGTTACTGTTAGTATTGGGATAGGATAATGTGGAAATGTTTTTAACTGTTCAACTCTAATAGCTTTGTGAGACTATGTTCGATGTTTATTCGTCTTAAGGTTGTCTGGGAGGTTACGTAGTCCTAAAAAATCACCCTTGGTACATTTTTTTTTATTTGGTTTACCACTCACTGACTCATCACGAAATCTCCGAAACTATCTGTCCGATTAACTTAATATATTACATAGTTACTTCTTTAGTGACGTAGACGTACACTGAGAACGGATTTTACGGAATTCATATCACAACGGATTACAACTTCGCATTTTGCCAAGTTTTAAACCTGTAGGAGATGTACACTTAACGCGGTTACCATAGCAACGGTTACTATGACAAAGGTTACCATAGCAACCTAAGTTCACAAACATATTAATAGTGTGTGTGTGTGTGTGTGTGTGTGTGAATAAATCACTTTATACATGTAAATAGTATAAAATAGTAAAAATGTTTTAAAATATGTGTTTTATGAACGAAAGATTGGGAATTTTTTTGTATATTTTTCGTAGGAGTTAACCGTGCCATTGGTTTTGAACAAAGTGATACTTTTTATGGCGAAAGGGCGTTGAAAATTCAATGAACAATGTAGAAAAGTATCAGTTGAATGTGGATCGTTGGATTTTATGCTTAGCTCGAATGTGTGATAAGGATAGATGATGTGTTGTCTCTTTTCATCTTTATCATGAGTAAATGTATGTAGGCGAGTTTGTTTTATTTTAAACATGAATATATATTTAATTAATAATGAACAATAATAATAATCTTTTTTCTTTTGGAACGAATGAGTGATGAAAGAATGGTAAAATAGATTTATATAGGAAAAGTGAGCTGTAAGAGAGACAGGGGGAGGCCTCGAGTGACCTTCGAAAACACAGTATCTATGATACTGGAGGAAGGTCACGTAAAAAGCATGAGGAATACTGAAGGGCATGTATGAAGAGGTTGATGTCTGTGGCCGAGGCGAAAGAGGTATGCAGGGACCGTAGCGTTTGACGCTCCGTCGTCTCTGGCTACCCCGCAAGGGATATGGCGTGAAGATAAATAAATAAATAATAATAATTAATAATGAAATAATTGTTAATAAATTTTGTCATCTTCTACTGAGATATTATTTTATTGAGCGAAATGAGCGGAGCGTTCTACTGGAGACGTTCACATTCTTTGTCACGAAAAGGCTTGAAAACTACTTGATGGAAAATTATGAAATTTTGCAACCAAAAAGACAAAAAAAAAAGTAAAATGTCATGTCGTTGAGGAATAATCGTCAAAAAACAACACTCACACGATGAGTCATCACACTGGGCTCGCTTCGCTCGATGCGAGTCGAAATTGAGGATCCGTTGGCGCCCCTAGTTTATTTGAAACTAGAACGGATCTGGTGTTGACACAAGCATATAAAAATATTCACTTTTGCCTGAATTTCGTTTACAAAATTTTACATTTATTTCACATAAACTGGGTAACAAAAATTGCTTTGATATTTACTTTGAATGCATAAAAAAATTATAAAATTTTACTTTAACTCTATTAATATAGGTCCTAAAACAGATTTTACAATATTATTTTTATTATAAATTTAGTAATCAACACTAAACCTACCAAGCACCAGTCAAATTGACCGTTCTTAAACTTTTGTAAAACTTACACATTCTTAAACGTTATAATATCGTTATCAAACTACATCACAATTCTTATAATATGCATATAATATTGTCTTCACTCTTTACTTTAAGTTATTTCCATTATTACCTGCGTTATATAATAAAATAACTTTTAATTACCGGTCAATTTGACCGCGTGCGGTAGGAACAGGTACACAAGAATTGTCGGTAGGTTTAGTGTTAACACTAGTTGTTTGTAACGACTTTGTCTGTTAATAATGAATAGTTTAAAATTTGTATAAATACATACATTTGTTTGATTATTATTTTAATGGAAGTCAATGTTTTTAAATATGTTATTAGATAATTTGGAGTGAATGTTGTTAAATCTAATCTAATCTAATCAGATAATAAGAAATTTCTTTTTTTTTACTTTTCTCAAGTTTCAAGAATCTATATTAATGCTAAAATTGTGAAAGAAAGAATATATATAAATATATATATATATATATATAAATGAATATAACGTTTGTACGCACATAACTTCCAAACGACTGCACCGAATTTGATAAATCTTATTTTCATGTGTTCACCATTGTCAGGAGAAGGTTACTATGAAAAATAATATTAATAAAAATAATAGAAAATATTCAAAAATCTAAAAAAGTTTGCGAGTGAGACAGAAGACACGTTTTCAATATAATGACAAAACTGACATTCAATTAAGTAGATGTATTAAAAAGAAAATATTCAAAACACATATGTTATATACGGACAGATTGACATTACATACAAGTCATCATCTCAGAGTAGAATGTATTCAGCAGACGGAGTCACCGCAAACACTAGTATAGAATACATCAAAACAAACAACATTACAGGCCACGAGTGAAAGAGATGGAACTATAGGAATATGATACGTAGTTGTATATAGTTGTTTTAAAAGGTCATTGACCCCGACGAGTGAAACAAAAGTCAAACTCCATCTTGAACATGATAACGTGTGACTGTAATGCGTTTGATAATTTAATTATCATTTATTTGATTTCACTTTACATTTGTATCAAAAGACTTTTCATTTGTTATCGTAATTGGATTGTGTCTTCATTAATTGTTCATAAAATAACTTCATTTAAATATATGTGTTATTTCAAGGTGGTGAAGTTTAAATGAAAATTCAATTTTTTTTTATTATATTAATTGTTATTATTGTATGTAAGTTTCGATTGATATTATTATTTTAACACTGTTTTTGGTTTAACAAGCTATTTATCCCCGACTTTGTCCGCAATATAAAAGGCATTAATTTCGATATGTACTGTTTTTGGGTTAACAAGCTATTATCCGTGACTTTGTCCGTAATATTAAAGGCATTAATTAACTATTTATCTATCATAATACTAGGGGCGCCAACAAACCCTCAATTTCGACTCGCTGCGCTCGCGAAATCTCGGGTGCTGTTTGCATATTGAGCGAAACGAGCCCAGTGTATTGACTCATCGTTTTATATCAGTTTTTTGACATGATAAAAAAAAATTTTTTTTTTGAGGACCTTTTTCAAAATATATTTTTTTTAAAACCATCATAATTTTCCGTCTAGTAGTTTTCGAGAAAATTCGTGACAAAGAATGTAAAAAGTCTCCAGTAAAACGCTCCGCTCACTTTGTTAGCTTCGCTCAATCGTCTATTTCCTGTTATAATTATTTAACCATCGATAGATTTCACAACATATACTTTGCTTTAGTATATAGATATATAAAAAATATATATTTTTGTTCATCTGTGCTCGCGTTATACGAAAACTACTTCACGGATCGAAATAAAACAGTCTGTTATAAAAATATAGATTATAATATCACGTAAATATATTACCAAAAAAAAAACAAAAGAGAAAAAAAAACTTAAAATTTTGAAAAAAAAACTTTTTTTTTTGAGACACAAATATTACAAAACCGCTAACACGGTTTTCATGAAACCTTTATATTTCGTTATAGTTTCATTATTATTAATATTAGATATTAGAATCAAACTTTCATAAAACATAAAATAAAAATTGTTCTCTTCTTCACTAAAAAATATGGGTGGGAAATACATACATACATTTCTCTATAGAAAGTCGCTGAAAACAAATAACTCTTAAGATATTTATATCAGATATTAAAAAGGAACTTAAATAAAATGGATCCAATAATACTAAATATTAATATTATTTTATATCCTTTGGCTCACGGAAAGGGTTTTTACGTTTTTCTGTGAATCTCTGAACAAATGTCTTCATAACTATTCAGAAATTATTTCTCAGTCAAATTCTGTTCCCGTATTACGAGTTATGCAATGAAATTATTACCTGAAAACGCTTATTTCGCTTTTCTAATACATTAAAAGTAACTTGATAAATTCGTAGTACATAATAGCTAACGACTTCGTTAGTTTTCTTTAATAAAAGTAACTTTCAGAGATAATCCGGAACAAACAGACAGTCAGACAAAAAAAAAAAATATAAGTACCGTATATAATTTAATATGCGTTTAGTGAAAAGTGGTAATTTGTAATTGCAAACGGACATTTCAATTTTATTTAGATAGTTGGGCAACACGCCAATAAGTACCAACATTGGCCGTTGGCTTTTTTATTTGTACACTTTATTCAATGTATTTTTTTTATTTGTTTTTAATACTATCGTATATATGATGAAACAATGTTAATATTAATAGGAAATACTATATATATGATTAAATAATGCCTTTAATATTGCGAACGAAGTCGGGGATAATAGCTTGTTAAACCAAAAACAGTGTTGAAAAACTTGTTATATCAATATTAAACGAAACTTACATACAATAATAACAGTTAATATAATAAAAACGCTTCAAATTTTCATTTAAAATTACACCAACTGGAAATAACACATACATTTATTTAAATGAAGTTACTTCATCAACAATTAATGAAGACACAATCCAATTACGATAACAAATGAAAAGTCTTTTGATACAAATGTAAAGTGAAATCAAATAAATGATAATTAAATTATCAAACACATTACAGTCACACGTTATCATGTTCAAGATGGAGTTTGACTTTTGTTCATCTCCTCGGAGTCAATGACCTTTTATAACAACTATATACAACTACGTATCATATTCCTTGATAGCTCCATCTCTTTCACTCGTATCCTGTAATGTTGTTTGTTTTGATGTATTCTATACTAGTGTTTGCGGTGACTCCGTCCGCTGAATACACTCTACTCTGAGATGATGACTTGTATGTAATGTCAATCTGTCCGTATATAACATGTGTTTAAATATTTTCTTTTTAATACACTTACTTAATTGAATGTCAGTTTTGTCATATTGAAAACGTGTCTTCTGTCTCAGTCGCACAATTATCAAAGATTTTTAAATATTTTAGTTATGCTCGTACAAATATATATATATATATATATATATATATATATAATTCTCCTGTACACGTGTCTGTCCCTGAACTCTTTGTGCGTGTTTGAGCCTACCGTAACTCATCCCTCCCTGAATAGATTTGACAATTGGTCTGGATTTCTGGAGCAGGAATCGGGATTATTGAGCTGAGCGTAAGCGAAGCTCTTAACCGTTTGGGAGATCTTTTTTTGTGTTTAGTTGTCTTCACATTGCGCCGAGATAATTAGATAAAAATTTTCTCATATATGTTTGAGTCGAACGCGGATGTTATAGCGAAAACAGATTGAAAAAATGTTTAGCCATTCAAAAGTTATCAAGAAGAGAAGAAAGGAGAGGGGCTCAGCTCAACGCCCGCCGCGCATGGGCAGCGGTTCCCAGTTTTATTTTAAGGGTAAAACTACATTTTGAAGTGGACACTTCCCATCTTCTATTTTGGGTTTCAGATATCTCGATACTTTTCTCGGTATAAAATTTTCAAGAAATTTCAAATAAGATTACGTTCTATATCTAATATTAGTTTCACTTTAAATTGATTTCATAATAGTATGTATTTATATATTTTCCACTTTGAATCCATACCAATGATCACTTGTGTATCAAATGGTAGTGACAGGAGGGCCTATTTTGATATAATATGTATCAAAATAAGCCCTTCTGTAAAGACACTCCAACTTAAAATAAGGCTACGAGGGTTCCAAACGCGCCCTGCTCTGAAGAACCACACAACAAACTCAGACGGGTAATGGAAGTGACAGGAGGGACTATTTTGATATCGTATGTATCAAAATAAGCCCTTCTGTAAAGACACTCTACAACTTAAAATAAGGCTACGAGGGTTCCAAACGCGCCCTGCTCTGAAGAACAACAAACTCAACCGAGTTTTTTTTATTTTTATTGTGTTCACTGTTTCACAAACGAACAATATATTTAGTGAGCAATGTACGAACAACTAGAACTATCGCAATCAATCAGTCAATCAATCAATAATAATAGTTTCGATTAGATTAAACAATAAAATAGATTTCACATTATCTATTAGATTTAGATGTAGATATGTTTGTTTAATTATATTTATTTATCTTTTCCACTTGTGTATCAGATGGTAGTGTCAGTACTATTGTATCATACTTATACAACCTTCTGTATACACTACAACTTAAAATAAGACTACGAGTTACAAACGAACGAGGAGAACCACAGAACATACTTAGTATTACTCTATTGTGATCATTTCACAAATCAATATTTAGTGAGTAAATTACAACTAGGGGCGCCAACAAACCCTCAATTTCGACTCGCTGCGCTCGCGAAATCTCGGGTGCCGTTTGCATATTGAGCGAAGCTAGCCCAGTGTATTGACTCATCGTTTCCCATTGACTTCAATGGGATATCAATTTTTGACATGAAATTAAAAAAAAAAATCTGAGAAACTTTTCTAATTTTTTTTAAAACCCTCACTTAATGTGTGTCTTTTTGATTGTAAAATTTCATAATTTTCCGTCAAGTAGTTTTGGAGCCAATTCGTGACAAAGAATGCAAAAAGTCTCCAGTAAAACGCTCCGCTCACTTCGTTCGTTTCGCTCAATAATAACAACTACAAGCACCAGTAGGTAAAGTTAAACCAGCGTAACTCTCAACTCTAAACATTGAGATTGACAACAAACTGACCGACAAACAAACGTATATATATATATTATAGACCGTCTTACAAGAACTTTTAAGCTTTTATATAAATTACATTCTTAGTTGTAAACATAGAAAAACTTTGACCGCCATCCTAACATTTTTCTATAAAAATATATTTTAAAAACCCGAGTGCATTAAGAGCATCATCTGATAATTGGTTTCTTATCTTTAGAAACTTGTCAGGTAAAGATAAAGTTATCTTTTCATCGAAGCCTTAGCATTAAACCTACCGACAATTCTTGTATTCCTATTCCTACCGCACGCGATTAAATTGACCGGTAATTAAAAATTATTTTATTATATAACGCAGGTAATAATGGAAATAACTAAAAGTAAAGAGTGAAGACAATATTATGTGCATATTATAAGAATTGTCATGTAGTTTGATAACGATATTATAACGTTTAAGAATGTGTAAGTTTTACAAAAGTTTAAGAACGGTCAATTTGACCGGTAGTTGGTAGGTTTAGTGTTAATATCATTTTAAACATTCTTACCGCTTGGGTTTCCTTTACTTGAATCTGAAAGCAATGTAAGCCTAACTACTTTTGAAACTAAAGTTTTGTGATGCCTATCTATTTTGATATGGATCTTGGATGGTTGAACTTGTAACGAAAATAATCTGAGCAATATCTATCTGTAATAATAATAATATTTATTTATTCAAGACACTTACAGTCTAATAATAAAGAAAAACTTACAACCATGTTAAACAACGAAAACACTAAAAAAAATTCTTTGTCGAGTTGTCTCAACCGAAAAATTTCATACACTATTTCTGTTCTCCATGAAGCCCTATTTTAGACGTTATTTATATTATTATTTATCTTCACGCCATATCCCTTGCGGGGTAGCCAGAGACGAAACGCCGAACACTACGGTCCCTGCATACCTCTTTCGCCTCGTCCACAGACATCAACCTCTTCATACATGCCCTCCGAGGGGTCCTCATGCTTTTTACGTGACCTTCCTCCAGTATCGTAGATACTGTGTTTTCGAAGATCACTCGAGGCCTCCCACTGTCTCTCTTACCGCTCACTTTTGCTTAAATCTTTGATGCTTAATATAATTCAGATAAATCAATATTTAATCCTGAAATAGATTCAGTAGACAGTTCGTTCTTATTATTCTTAAAAATACAATATATATAAATATAAAATTGCTCAATTCACTAACGTTTACTGTAATTCCAAGTATCTGCACAGATTGACCTTACTGATCTTTTTTATTATAATAATTGATGATTCAAAAGTGCGTGTAAATGTCCACTTCATCATCTCGTCATCTTCCTGCCCTTATCCCAATTTTGGGGTCCACTCAGTATGTTTCTCCTTCCATATTCTCCTGTTACTCGTCTCTACACACTCCCTTCTCCATATCGTCTTTCACGCAATCCATCCATCTTCTCTTCGGTCGTCCTCTACCTGTCTATCCCTCCACTACCAAACCCATCACCATTTGAATAAAAATGTTAGAGACATCCACCTATATTTGTCTATGTTATTAAATTCAATATTTGTAATCATATGTATAAAATAATTTTACACCAGAACAATCCCGATCCAGCTTTTGTCAGCCATTTTGTTTTTTTTCCATAGGAATATTTAAATAAAAAGTCTCTGATGATTTAGCTTTTATATCATAAAAGATTTTTTATAATAGCTCAACTAGTTTTTGATATAAATACATACAAACGTACAAACAAATCAGTGTTGTCATTGAGCGAAGCGAACGAAGTGAGCGGAGCGTTTTACTGGAGACTTTTTGCATTCTTTGTCACGAATTGGCTCGAAAACTACTTGACGGAAAATTATGAAACTTTGCAATCAAAAAGACACACATTAGGTGATGGTTCTTATAAAAAAAAATTAAAAATGTCCTAAAAAAATATATATATTTTTTTAATATCATACGATGAGTCAATATACTGGGCTCGCTTCGCTCAATATGCAAACGGCACCCAAGATTTCGCGAGCACAGCGAGCCGAAATTGAGGGTTTGTTGGCGCCCCTAGTATATAAATAAAATATAACATTTCAAATGGAGCAAGCGACAAGCTACAATAATGTGAATTAAGAAAGCACTACTATTCCTTTCGGAGTTAGTCAAACAACTGGAACAAGGGAACTTTGACCGTAGATGACTTAGTTGAAGATGAGTTTTGTAATTATTAAGTGTGAATGCAAAAATTCAAGGGACATTAATGCTTTAATTATAACCAACTATGGTTATAACTGTTGCAACTTGTATCTGAATTCTATGAATACTTTGGGTGTAATTTCTGATAGTATTGTCATTGTTTATGTGTGTGTGTGTGTGTGTGTGTGTGTGTGTGTGTGTGTGTGTGTGTGTGTGTGTGTGTGTGTGTAAGTAAACACGCACACGCAGGGACGCACGCACGCGCGCACGCACGCTCGCACGCACGCAAGCAAGCAAGCACGCACGGACCCAAGCAAGCACGCATTCACGTACGTACGCACACACGCACGCACGCACGCACCAAGCACGCATGCGCGTACGAACGCACGCACGCATGCACGCACGTAAGCACGCACGCACGCACACATACATATATGTACATCTTTTCGGAAATCATATAAGTTTCTTATAATCTGTTTCATTTCAATATATATTTTGTCACATATATATAAATATATGTTAAGCTTTAACTAATATTAAATTTGATATCTCAAGATACTTAAAGAAGTAAATGAAAAATGTCTATAAATGGGATAGATTATCCCGAATAGTGTTAAAAAATACAAGGTCGGAGTCCTGATGAAGATTTATGATGACTCACAGCCCTCGAGTTATCGAGAGGTTGGCATTTTTTGCCATCATATATTTGGATTTTAGCTGAATTCGCTAATTCATATATTTTTATTTACGAGTAAAAAGCTTTCGGTCCTTAAGGTCATATATGATTAGTGTATTTACATTTAAAATGTTATGTAAATAATAAATGAAATCTGTACAGAATATAAGTATTTTTTTAGAATTTATTTTAAAGTAAAGCGTGCTTGCGTGCGTGCGTGCGTGCGTGCTTGCTTGCGTGCGTGCGTGCGTGCTTGCGTGCTTAAAAGTGCGTGCGTGCGTGCTTGCTTGCTTGCGTGTATGCATGCTTGTGATTGTGAGTGAGTGCGAGCGTGCGTGCGTGCATGCACGCGTGCTTATGTGAGGGTACGCGTGCGTGCGTGCGTGCGTGCGTGCGTGCGTGCGTGCGTGCGTGCGTGCGTGCGTGCTTGCTTGCTTGCGTGTATGCATGCTTGTGATTGTGAGTGAGTGCGAGCGTGCGTGCGTGCATGCACGCGTGCTTATGTGAGTGTACGCGTGCGTGCGTGCTTGCTTGCGTGTATGCATGGTTGTGATTGTGAGTGAGTGCGTGCGTGTGTGTGTGCGTGCACACACGCACATACACACACACTATATTTATATATATAAAGGTTGTCAAAGGTTAATGACATAATAACATCATTTTGTTACGTTAAATTGCTTTTATAATGACGGAATTGCTTTTTCAATTAGAAGCAGTAATTAATCCAAAAATCTATTTAATTTACAACATTTTCATTTTGATAATCATTATTTATATATTATATGTATGTATTATTTGGGTGTATGTATGTTTTCTTACCTTTATATTCCTAACAGTCTTTAGGTTTTCTTTAAACATTTTTTTTATTTTTACACTTATTTATTTATTTATTTATTTATCTTCACGCCATATCCCTTGCGGGGTAGCCAGAGACAGAGCGCCAAACGCTACGGTCCCTGCATACCTCTTTCGCCTCTTCCACAGACATCAACCTCTTCATACATGCCCTCCGGGGGGTCCTCATGCTTTACGTGACGTTCCTCCAGTATCATAGATACTGTGTTTTCGAAGGTCACTCGAGGCCTCCCCCTGTCTCTCTTACCTCTCACTTTTCCTATGTAAATCTTTTTTATCATTCTTTCATTCTTTCATTTTTGTAGCATTGACTATCAAATCAGTCATAATAACTTTTCTTAATATAATATTCGTAATGTTTTGAATAATAAATGTATGTCGGATTTAATTATTCACGGGACTATCCGAATGATTTGCACTAGTTTGCGAAGGCGGTATGTTTGAGTCAGTTTATCTGTCACTTAGCTCGTATCTTCTCACTCGAAGGAATTCAAATTTTAAATCTCATAACAGAATTATGTAATAAAATAATACTGAATGTTTGTTTATAAGGATGTATGTCTGTATGCGTTTTGTTTCATACTAGCTCTGCACACGACTTCA
The DNA here is from genome assembly GCA_918358865.1 of Melinaea marsaeus rileyi. Taxonomy (NCBI): domain Eukaryota; kingdom Metazoa; phylum Arthropoda; class Insecta; order Lepidoptera; family Nymphalidae; genus Melinaea; species Melinaea marsaeus. Next base: position 20,080,840 of record OU911094.1, on the reverse strand, counting down.
CTCACATATTATGTTTTTTTTATGTAGTTAAGTTGTCCGTTATAAGATCAGCTATCCGACGGTGAAAGACTTGTTAATATCGGTCCAGCCGTTTTAGAAATTAGAAGGAACAAACAGTCGGATAGACAGAAAATTTATTAAAAATGTTTTTTCTATTAAGAGAGGAGCTGTTAATTTGAAATTACAAACATACACTTCAATTTTATTTATATGTATATATAGGCACTTGTGAAATATATTTTATTCCTACGATCCCTAAGGATAAATACATGGAGAATAAGAAAGTCCCTTAAAAATAATAATTATTAATTTACATTTTTATAGCATTGACCATCAAATCAGTCATAATAACTTTTCTTTTGAACACACACACTCACTCACTCGCTCGATCACTCACACACTCACTCACTCACTCACTCACTCACTCACTCACTCACTCTCACACTCACACAAACACAAACTACGAACTTAACTAATTTTAACTCGTTAAATAATTTTCTCAACAAATATTTTTTTGGTGATTTTAACATTTTTAACAATTCCGTCAACTTTAAAATTATTATTATTAATGTTATTATTATTACCTAAATATAAGAAATTAATTTAACCTAATTATTGTATTATTTGATCAATTTATTTAATATTATATTATATATTAAAACTTTTGAGTCAATTAATTCGGAGGCCTAATTCAAAATTAAGACAAGACTTCAAGTCTCATAGGATTAAATTAATTTTACATTATTATTATACTAGCTATTCCCGTGACTCTGTTCGTTTTTTTAAACTAAACATAGCTTTTACTCATAAAGTCACCTATCCGCCAATGAGTCAAAATAGTGAACTAGATACGGTTAATACATGAATCTATTAAATATCTAGTTTGAACTGAAATTATTGATTAAAATTATCATCTTTGAATAAATTGTTTTGAATTCAATTTGACTTATTTATATATATATATATATATATATATATATATATATATATATATATATATATATAGCATTGACTGTCAAATCAGTCATAATAACTTTTATTTGAACACACACACTCACTCACTCACTCACTCACTCACTCACTCACTCGCTCACCTACACTCGCTCACTCACTCACTCACTCACTCACTCACTCACTCACTCACTCACTCACTCACTCACTCACTCACTCACTCACTCACTCACTCACTCACTCACTCACTCACTCACACAAACACTACTAAACTTGTTTAATAACATATATATATATATAACATATAAAAAATTTGCAAAGACATACATCTTAATATATTTAATGAAGCCTTAACTATACCGAATATAGTTAAAAAAATAGTTACTATTGATTTAATTAAACCTAATCTGTTATAATAATATCTCAAACAAACCATCTGTTCTAACATTAGCATTGTAGTCCGCCATTTTGATTGTAAATTAAGGTAATGTCGGCGTACGAAATTAGTGTTATTCTGATGAATGCACCGCTTTAAGGCTTAAGTGGAATGATGTTTACAAACGGAAAGAATTATCTTACCATATAAAATCGATTACTTTTTATGTTTCTTGCACTACTCCTCCTAAACCGCTTATCCGATTTTTATAAACAGGGTATCAAATGAAAGCTTATAGTCTAACGATGCCAGGGTTATGTTTTGGCGACGCTGTAAGGTCAATAAGGTCACCAAATTAAAAAATAAAAAAAACGGCGAGCGAAGCGAGCCCTACGGCTAGTAATAATATAAAATATTTACTATGTTTTAAAATATATATATATATAAATTTAAAACTAATAACTTCTAACAGACTATGAGTTAAATTTTTATCTAACTACTAATAAGTTAGTTAGTTAGTTGAATTTTACTAATAAATCTATATCAAATAACCTAAAAACACTAAAATTATCGTTCATACTAACGCTAAATACAAAAATATGTTGTCTGAGTATGTCGGTTGAGTTCGTTCTGCGGCGCTTCTAATATCGATTTTCTGGGGAGCGGGGGTTGGAGGGGGGGGGGAGGCAGGGTGAGTCGGTAGGATCTGTCAGCTGGACGTTTTACTCCCAGTAAACATAAACACAGACACGCAGGATAGTCGGGAGAGGTGAAATAACGATAGGGAATATTCATGAAGCCCTCGTATCGTGGATTAAGATTCGACTTTTCTAGGTCGGAGGATTGAAAAGCATTTGTTATAAACGAGTTGATTTCAAATTATTCAAGATATTTACATATTTTTGTATCAATTATAACATTAACACTAAACCTACCGACAATTCTTGTATACCTGTTCCTACCACGATCAAATTGACCGGTAATTAAAAGTTATTTTATTATATAACGCAGGTAATAATGGAAATAACTAAAAGTATAGTGTAGAAAATATTATATGCATATTATAAGAATTGCCATGTAGTTTGATAACGATATTATAACGTTTAAGAATGTGTAAGTTTTACAAAAGTTTAAGAACGGTCAATTTGACCGGTACTTGGTAGGTTTAGTGTTAAGATATATGTTAATATTTATAATACGTCTGTCAGTAAGTAAAGTATATTTTGTACATAAATTTAATATTATAATTCTTAAGCTATACTAAAGTGAGTGGCGTGTGTCGTGTGAGTAAACAAAATGGAAGCCTCGTGGCCCTAATTAGGGCACATCTCCGATATCGAAATAGGCTTAACAAAAGTTAGAAGTATTAACATATATAGTAGCGCGTCTCTTCTCGTATATTTTGTATATTTATTCTCGTATATTATGTATAACGTCACCCGAGATTTCGCGAGCGCAGCGAGTCGAAATTGAGGGTCTGTTGGCGCCTCTAGTCATTTCATTCCATCGCCTATTGGAGCGTGTTTCAAAATGGTATATTTTTACCACGTCACATCCATCCGTTTTTTTATGGCTATAAAATTTTCAGATAAAATATTTTTCATGATTAATGTTTAGTGCATTTATAAAGTTATAAAAAATGATAGTTTGTGATACTAGTGTTGATCCACGGAATCACTTGCGACAGCGAAAGCTTCCTTCTTCCTTCGGGGTTATTTCCAGATCGATACGACATGGGTACCTTAACACTAAACCTACCGACAATTCTTGTATACCTGTTCCTACTGCACGCCGTCAAATTGACCGGTAATTAAAAGTTATTTTATTATATAACGCAGGTAATAATGGAAATAACTAAAAGTAAAGAGTGTAGAAAATATTATATGCATATTATAAGAATTATCATGTAGTTTGATAACGATATTATAACGTTTAAAAATGTGTAAGTTTTACAAAAGTTTAAGAACGGTCGATTTGACCGGTACTTGGTAGGTTTAGTGTTAAAAAAATACATACTCCTACCTCCAAGGACTGTATCGCTCTTGTAAATCCTCGGATGCTGCAAGAGTTCATGGGCGGCGGTGATCACACATCAATGGTGACCCGTAAGCTCGTTTGACCTCCTCTAACATAAAAAAAGCCAATGTTATAATAGGCCTCAGTCCTTTTAACGTCAGTCCCATCGGGACTTATAACTTTATGTAATTTCCACGTCAATAGATATGATTGAATCAAAATTCAATAATTGAATTCAGTGTAAAAGCGATAGACCGTACCAAAATATCATTGCCTCACTTCAAACGATGAATTAATATTTTGATAATTATTCATATATATATATATAAATAAAATTCTCTTTCTGTCTGTTTGTTCCGAATAATCTCTGAAACAGCTGAACCGATTTTGATAGGACTTTTAATGGCGCATAGTTGACGTTATAGAATACTTTTACAACACAACCTACTGCGCGTAAATTCATTATATATATACTAGGATCCACCAACCGTGCTGTGCGGGTGTTGAGCTGAGCCCCTCACCTTTCTTCTCTTCTTGATAACTTTTGAATGGCTAAACATTTTTTCAATCTGTTTTCGCTATAGCATCCGCGTTCAGCTCAAACATACATGAAAAAATTTTTAGCTAATTATCTCGCCGCATTCTGGAGACAACTAAACATAAAAAGTCTCCCAAACGGTTAAGAGCTTAGCTTACGCTCAGCTCAATAATATATATATATATATAAGACAATACTTTTATAAGGGACACACAGTATGTAATACCATAAAAGCCAAGTTCTCAGAAACTAAACTAAAGTCGTTAAACGGTCTTTTCACAGACCTTTTAACCTTTTCATTGTCACATTAAAATTATGAAGGCTCAAGATTTTTATACGACAGACCGTTAAACTTTAATTGCGTAAAATGTTATAATTGCCCTCTTTATAACATACCTTTGTAATTGTAATTAAATTATTGAGCGAAGCGAGCGGAGCGTTCTATTATTATTTAGCTTCACGCCATATCCCTTACGGGGTAGCCAGAGACGACGGAGCGCCAAACGCTACGGTCCCTGCATACCTCTTCACCTCGGCCACAGACATCAACCTCTTCATTCATGCTCTTCGTGCGGTCCTCATGCTTTTTACGTGACCTTCCTCCAGTATCATGGATACTGTGTTTTTGAAGCTCACTTTCCCTATATAAATCTTTTTTTATCATTGAATTATAGTGGGAGGAGCGTTCTATGTTGGACTTTTGGAATACCATATCCGGGGTTGCCATGAAAACGACTTTAGCGATCTTCAAGAAATTTTGCACATTTATAGCGATGGTTATTGCGATGGTTTATATAAAAAAAAAAAAAATCTCACGTCGTTGAGGAGCAATCACCAAAAAATTTACAGTCGCATAGACATTAATGTAAAAAAAATTCGCTATGTGATATTTGATTATTCTATATTTTTTGCCGGTCGGTTTCAGCTTTGATCGCTGAATTTAAGATGGGTTACTCGCTTCGCTCAATTCGACGAACTTTACCGAGATTTTGCGACACCTTTGTCAATATTCATAATTGCTCTAACAACATATGTAATTGTTACATTGGAAATAATAACAAATTTGATCTCAAATGTGCATAAAATTTGATATTAAAAGCAATAATGGACTTTGATTTTCTTTTGTCAATTAAGTTTAATTAATGAAAAAATAAAAACAAAGAACCAAATAATGAAACAAAGGTACTTTAAAACACGAAAACAAGTAGCAAAGTAATGTAAAGATATTTTTTAAAGCCCTCTCAACAACCAAAATGCATGCCACACTTGATCCACATTTCTTCGTTCTTTGTTTGAGATTTTGACCTTTGTTTGATATGTTGACCTTTGTTAAGTTAATGCCGATGTGGTAGATGTGTTCTATTTTTGAATATTAGTTTACTTTACCGTAACTTTGTCAATATTTACGCGAAGGAAAGTAGGAGAGTATGGTAGGAAGAGACAGAACTGAAGAAGATGTGAGTTGTTTGTGATGAAGAAGAAAGAAGTATAAGAAAAAGACTGGTTAGAATAAAAGAGAATGAAGACGTATATGTGTGAATGGAACAGATGATTCCATATGATGTATGTTAGAAGAGTGAAGTTGCATTTAAACAAGTTTTAAACCTGTAGGAGATATACACTTAACGCTGTTACCATAGCAACGGTTAATATGACAACGGTTACCATAGCAACCTAAGTTCACATCCAAATTAATAGTGTGCCCAGCGAAGCGGGAGGGAATAAGCTAGTGTATATATATATACGTTTCATTGTCGGTCAGTTTGTGTTGTCAATGTCTGTTTAGACTTGGGAGTGTCGCTGGCTTAACTTTAATTACTTGTGTTTTAATTATTGTGAATTGATCACAATAGAGACATACTAAGTATGTTTTGTGGTTCTTCTCATTACGTTTGTAACTCATAGTCTTATTTTAAGTAGTAGTGTATACAGAAGGGTGTATAATTATGGTATCAATAGTACTGACACTACCATCTGATACACAAAAGATAAATAAAAGATAAATAAACACTAGGATCCGCCGTCGTGCGCTGCGGGAGTTGAGCTGAGCGCCCTCCCCTTGCTTAATGCTAACAAACATAACATATAATATTGCTCTATAACATGCTCAGCAACTATCGGTTTAGAATCTCAATTGAAAAGAAAATCAATTCAACATCAATAAAATTATAGCCATATATCTGTCTTTTAAATGAATCTCAACTTTTTTTATCTATTTTCTAGACTGAATTTTTTTGTTCTGTTTTTTGTAGAACCACCATGTGCCAAATTCTAAAAAAAAAACATCTATAGGTTTTAAAATTACTCACATCGTAAACTAGAAAAATGAACGGTTAAGAGCTTCGCTTACGCTCAGCTCAATAATTAGAGATAATTATAGATCTATCATTAATATTTCCTATCAAATTTAATATCTTTTTTTTTTGAGTAAAAGATAAAAGGAATTTACAAAAGATAAATTGTTTTCCGATGACATCAATTTCTCTTAACAATGGATAAATTTTTTAATGTATAATATATATTAATTGAAATGTGATAATATAATTATTGTTTGTTCGTTTGTATGTTTGTTTTATCTAGTAACAGTTGTAGGTAGAATAAATATATTAATTTATACATTTTTTTCTTCATAAATTCTTTCTGTTTTTTGCTAAATGAATATGAATGTATATACGGTTTTTATATAATCTGTCCGTGTGTTTGTTCCGGTTAATCTCTGTAACGGGCGAACAGATTTTAACATGACTTTCACTATCTGATAGATATTATAAGGATGAACTTGATTACTTTTATTTAAAAAAATATAAACGAACGAATGATCAAACGATCGAACGAACTAACGGACGAACGAGTGATCGAACGAACGAAGTAACGAAAGAACGAACAAACGAAAGAACGAACTAACTAACGAACGAACGAACGATCGAACGAACTAAAGAACGAACGAACGAACTAAAGAACGAACGAACGGACGGATGATCGAACGAACGAACTAACGAATTCGTATATTAAACATAATCGAAGCCAAACCAAGCGAATCACTACAAGGCTTTAATAAAATGTATATATATATAGAAAGTTGAAGGTTCTGTGTGTATAACTTTTAACTAGGGGTGTTTAACCACCCGAGATCGTCTTGTTACAGGTTAAAGGGGTTGATCAACCCCCCCGACCAACTTTTGTTTTGAATACATTATTAACTTTGTTTCTTTTTTTTTTTTTTTTTTATTTTTAGTTGAATGTAAATAGATGTGAGGTAGAAGTTTGTTTTGGTCAGAAATACTAGTACAAACGAACACTTCAATTTTATATATATATATATATATATATATATATATACATATATAAAATTTATATATATATATATAAAATTTATATTTATATATATAAAATTTATATTTTTTTGATTGCAAAGTTTCATAATTTTCCGTCAAGTAGTTTTCGAGCCAATTCCAGACAAAGAATGTAAAAAGTCCAGTAAAACGCTCCACTCACTTCGATCGCTTCTCTTAATAAAACTCACATACACTTGATCAGCCTGTACACATCCAATGTTTAGTATGTATTATACATTTGCTCACATGTAATCTCACTAAAAGCTTCTAGAGGCATGTATGTATGTATGTATGTGTACGATATCTATGTAAATTTGTGACGTCATTACGGGCTCGGAAAAATGGGGTACGACTCTCGTTTCTCTTTCTCGTTGATATTTATTAAAATAATTCAATTGGTGTTGTGTTTTGTTATTTTTCGCTAAATTCATATTAAAATATAAACTTAATTTATATTTAAATATTTTTTGTCTGTTTCTCTGTTTCGGTTAATCTCTGAAACGTCTGGAACGATTTTAACACTAAACCTACGAAGTACCGGTCAAATTGACCGTTCTTAAACTTTTGTAAAACTTACACATTCTTAAACGTTATAATATCGTTATCAAACTACATGACAATTCTTATAATATGCATATAATATTGTCTTCACTCTTTACTTTTAGTTATTTCCATTATTATCTGCGTTATATAATAAAATAACTTTTAATTACCGGTCAATTTGACTGCGTGCGGTAGGAACAGGTGTACAAGAATTGTCGGTAGGTTTAGTGTTAATAAGATAACTTAGGTTATATTTATTTTGATATGTATTTGGAAACGAAGTCAGGGTCAAAGAATATATATATATATATATATATATATATATATATATATATAATACATGTAACATTGTTATATAACATTTATAAAACGCATCTGTTGTGATTCTGGCTTTTCAGAGCAGCATCACGAAGGTATTTCACGTAAAAAAATAATTTAATTTCGAAAATATTTAATATATATATATGTAGTCAGTCGAGCTGATCCAATCCGCAATGAAGATATCCACAGAATGGCAAGTACTAGTGAAGATGTCACGGTGAGAATGAAGAAGAACGTGCTCAGGTGGTTTGGGCACGTCGAACGAATGAGTGATGAAAGAATGGAAAAAAAGATTTATAAAGGAAAAGTGAGCGGTAAGAGAGACAGGGGGAGGCCTCGAGTGACCTTCGAAAACACTATCTATGATACTGGAGGAAGGTCACGTAAAGCATGAGGACCCCCCGGAGGGCATGTATGAAGAGGTTGATGTCTGTAGCCGAGGCGAAAGAGGTATGCAGGGACCGTAGCGTTTGGCGCTTCGTCTCTGGCTACCCCGCAAGGGATATGGCGTGAAGATAAATAAATAAATAAATATATATATATATATATAAATGTATATAAATATACATCATAAAGCATGTATTTTTTTATATTATGTACATATAAGAATTCTATTAGTAAAATTATGTAAAATCCTAGAATATTTTGTTTGAAATAACATTGGAATGAAGGAAAAATATAGCTTAAATGCTAATGAAAATATATTTTTCATTTAAACGAAAATCTCATTAGAATTAATTATTATATTTCTAATTATTAAGTAATTTAATTTTCTTTTATTTTTCAAATTATTTTAGAAAAAATATCAACTTTGACAATAAATTGTTTTTTTTTATGTTTAAGTAAAGATTTTTCGGTAATTTTTATGAATTTTTGACTAATAACTAGCTTTTTTCAGTGGGTTTGTTCGCGTTGGTTACATAAAAAATTGACTTGGTTGGTTGGTTGGTTGGTTTGTCTAAAATGTTTTTTTATAAACACGTTAAAGGTTTTTTCTGAACGATTGAAAAGAACTAACATTCGTATTATTGAGCGAAGCGAGTAGAGAGCTCTATGTGAAACTTTTTGCATCCCATGTTCGGGGTTGGCATGAAAACGGCTTCACCGATATTCATGAAATTTTGCACATTTATAGCTATGGTTATTGCGATGGTTTATAAAAAAAAAGTGAAAAAAAACTCATGTCGTTGAGGAATAATCACCAATAATGACAGTTCCATAGACTTCAATATAAAAAATTTTCGCTAAGTGATATTTGATTATTCTATATTTTTTTCCAATCGGCTTCTAACTCTACCGAGATTTTGAGAGCGCAGCGAGTCAAAATCGAGGTCCGGTTCGCGTCCCTAGTATATAGTATTATTATATATTTAAATATAAGAAGTAGCAAAAATTATTCTCTAATAATATAGTTTTCGACATGTAAAATGTAAAAAAAAATAGTTTTTGAGATTACCCAAAACAAACATACAATCAAACCTTTTCTATATATAATATTGTCGTCTCTCAACTATTCCATGAATATTTAAGTTCTTAATATAGCTGAGATTGGAATTATTACATATTAACATGCACTCAGGCTTGTGTTACCTTGACCCGGATACTATCAAATCAATAGTTTAGAACAAGTTTTCACGACTTTATACAGACATACAAATATATATATATATATATATATATAATTCACGTCAAGTCGTACATAGTGACGTGGTTTCGTATTTTGGTAGTTGACTTTGGTTTCATATTGTTTTAAAAATTAAATGACACGAAAAAAAACGTATTTCTCATAAATTTTTAATGAGAATTATATAAATTTATACAAAAAATTATATATATATATATATAAGAGTTGTCTTTTTTGTATGTATTTGTATAAATCTTTTTTAGTTGTTATGATAAAAAATTGAATACTATGAGTAATTCGCGAAATCTGTTAACGTGAAATTGGCGTCTTTAAAATGTCGGATTGAAATTTGCATTTAAGTCTGTAGACGTAGGTTCGATTCCCGATCTGTCCTTTGTTATTTCATTTAGTTTGATTTTGATTTCGTAATATTAATTAAAAATGTATTTTATCACGTAGAAATATTTTACTGAAAGATTTTTAAAATAATTATAATTTATACATTTTTAAATAAAAATATTATATACATTTATTAGATCATACATACATACATACATACATATACATACAATATATAGCCTAGAAAGTATAACTAGGGGTGCCAACAGACCCTCAATGTCAACTCGCTGCGCTCGCGAAATCTCGGTTGCTGTTTGCATATTGAGCGAAGCGAGCCCAGTGTAATGACTCATCGTTTCCCATTGACTTCAATGGAATATCAGTTTTTTGACGATTATTCCTCAACAACATGACATTTTTCCAAAATTTTTGAGTGCAAAATTTTATAATTTTCCGTCAAGTAGTTTTCGAGCCTCGTTACAAAGAATGTGAAAAATTCTCCAGTGTAACGCTCCGCTCGCTACGTTCGCTTCGCTCAATTAACTTTATTAAAAGCAAGTTTCATTACGAAATCGATAAAATTGACTGACATATATATTAATAGAAAATTTCTCGGTACAAGTCTAATAGCGAAAATACAGTATATACAAAAAAATTTACACTTAAATGATGTTCCTCCAGTCTTTATTTCACTGATTTTACACACTATACTATGCGAATAGACGAATTTAGGTGAGGTCAATGAACTTTGTATGTTCTTGAATTCATTTCGGTATCATGAAGACAATGAGATTTGAGATTACAATGGTATAGTTTAATGTCTTCCATCTTCCATACTTACATATATATATATATATATATATATATATATATATATATATATATATATATATATATATATATATATATATGTGTGATTTACTACTTACTGACTCATCACGAAATCTCCGTAACTATCTGTCCGATTAACTTAATATTGTACATAGTTACTTCTTTAGTGACGTAGACGTACACTGAGAACGGATTTTACGGAATTACTATCACAAGGGATTTCAACTTTGCATTTTGCCAAGTTTTAAACCTGTAGGAGATATACACTTAACGCGGGGTAAGAGTTACTATAGCAACGGTTACGATGACAACGGTTAATATGACAAAGGTTACCATAGCAACCTAATTTCACATACAAATTAATAGTGTGTGAAAACGCGTTGTAGGAATATTCTAGTATAACGCGCCCATATGACCGTATAACGCGTTACGTACAAATAATTAACGTTTAACTTTTCTCGTTAAAGGCGTTTAAAATGGAATATTAAGAAAGAAATTAATAAAATTAGATTTATACTTAATTTTATTTAATTTAAAATAACACATTGTGCAAAGGTAAGCGAAATTAATAATGAACTGTAAAAAATAATTATAAATTTCATAGTATACAAATATAACGTGGGAAACCCCGCGTTATATGAGGGAAAACCCGTGTTATATGGACTGAAATCGCGTTATACGAAAACGCGTTATAGGGGGGATTACTGTAGAAACATGTAAGTACTCAATCTATTGTTAACTAAACATGAAATCAATACGATCTGTTTGTGCATAGCTTGTGTTTAACGAAATATATTTCAAAGCATTTAACCCAGGTTTCAGTAAAACATTCCTGTTGTAGTCCGATACAGGAATTAAAATCTGGATAGTCTTCCCTGATACAATATATATAGTGTGTAATTTTATTAATGAAGTTATGAAAAAAAAGGTTGTTTAACACTAAACCTACCTTCTTGTATACCTGTTCCTACCGCATGTTATCAAATTGACCGGTAATTAAAAGTTATTTTATTATATAACGCAGGTAATAATGGAAATAACTAAAAGTAAAGAGTGAAGAAAATATTATATGCATATTATAAGAATTGTCATGTAGTTTGATAACGATATTATAACGTTTAAGAATGTGTAAGTTTTACAAAAGTTTAAGAACGGTCAATTTGACCGGTACTTGGTAGGTTTAGTGTTAAATAATTGATATTGATAAAAAATTGGATAATATAAGAATTTTTTTATGTATATAAAAATAATTATGTTAATTAATTTAATAATCAAATTGTTTGACTATCAAGTCTGATATGATAGGGGTAGATGTGTATAACACACACACACGCACACGCATACAGAGAGATACACATACACACACCACATTCATACACAAACACAAAAATACATGCATAGAGATATATATATACACACACACACAGAGAGAGAGAGATAGAGAGAGATAGAGAGAGATATATACACACACACACATACACAGAAAGAGATACAGATACACAAACACAGTGATACACATACACACATAAACAGAGAGATATAGATACCCACCACATTCATACACAAAAACACACACACACACGCACACAAACCACATTGATACACAAACACATAAAAATTCGTGCATATATACACACACACACACTCACAGAGAGATACACATACACACACATAAACAGAGAGAGAGAGATATATATATAGATACCTACCACAATCATACACAAAAACACACAGACGCACACACACACACACACACACACATTCCCATACACACACACACACACACACACACATTTATAAAGACACGTAGAAACAAACTTATAAACTTAATACTATAACAACATCTCAAAATATGTTCCAAATCTAAAAATAGATTATCCGATGAGAATACAACACTCAGGCACTCACCTCGAGGGCCTCGGAGTGTTGCCCCCTCGACGACGGATTTAGAGTCGACTCATTTACATTGAAAAACGCTTACACCATTCGACCCCGTCTCAAAGTCCCCCTGAACACAGATTTACATGTTACGCCAATTACTTTTTACAATTCAACTAATTTTTGTCTTTTAAATATATATTTAAATGACCCTCTGTGCTGTGATCTTGTTTTTGTTTTATAAAACATTTATTGAGCGAAGAAATTGAGTGTATCGAGCGGAGCGTTCTACTGGAGACTTTTTAACATTCTTTGTCACGAATATGCTAGTAAACTACTTGAAGGAAAATTATGAAATTTTGCAATCAAAAAGACACACATTAGGTGACGGTTTAAAATTTTTTTTCAAAAATGTCGTCAAAAAAATGTCTGAAAAATGTCATGTCAAAAAACTGATATCCCATTGAAGTCAATGGGAAACGATGGGTCATTTATACTGGGCGCGCTTCGCTCAATATGCAAACGGCAACCGAGATTTTGCGAGCGCAGCGAGTCAAAATTGAGGGTCTGTTGGCGCCCCTAGTTGATATATATGTATAAAGAATATGTGTTTGTTTGTTATACCATATTGACAGCTTTTAACTAAATATGAAAGGGTATACGGTATATGAAAAATATTATTTTTTTCTGTCTATTTGTTCGTGCTATCTCTAAAACGGATGCACCGATTTTGATACAACTTTCACTGGCGTATAGCCGATTTTATAAGGAGTGAAGGCTACTCTTATTAAAAAAAAATATCTGTTTTTTTGTTTCATCTAATCTCTGTAATAGCTGGATCGATTCTAGCAAGACTTTTACTATCAGATAGCTGACGTTAGAAGGAGTATTACGCCATTTTTATTATAAAAAAAAAACATTCAAAACGTACGAAGTCGCGGGGCACAGCTAGTAAACATTTCTTACAATGTTCCTTTTACCATCGCTTCCCAAAGTTTTTCTATATAATTATATGTAAGTTAATAATTATCAAGTTTCTGTCAATGTTTAGTTATAACTAAAAAGAAAATATCAAAAACTTTGGGAATTATAATTCAAAAAGTTCTTAAATTAAATAAAAATGAAAGTTGTATTGAAAATAAAGAATTCATTTAATATTCATTAAATTCTTTTGGAAGTTGAATGAAATATATTAATTTAAGTGTACTAATTTGATATCCAATTATAAGTGCACTGTTTGACCCCAAAAATAAAGGTCAAAGGTCAAGATATTATTTGGAAATAAATAGAAACTCATACTGAAATAGTTTAATAAATTGCGTGTTTATAGATTACGGAAAATATACATACATATTTAGTTCATAGTTCATGTTTGCAATTTGCAATTCGCATTTTAAACTTTGCATTTTGCACCTTGCACTTTGCAATTTTGTATTTAGCACTTTCCACCTTGCACTTTGTACCTTGCAACTTGCACTTTGCAATTTTAGCGGAAAAAACATTAACGACGAATTCTTTATAATGTTTGATTCTGATTATTAAAAATATTTTTTCTCGTTAAAGCGTTAAAAAAACTTGATGAATTCGTAAGACAATATTATGTTTGGAGCAATGGCTCGAAAATATCAATGGAGATTTGTACCTTGCGCCTCGCTTTTTGCACCATGCACTTTGTACCTTGCAACTTGCAACTTGCACTTTGCAATTTTAATGGAGAAAAATTAACGAGGAATTTTGTATAATGTTTGATTCTGATTATAATAAACATATTTTCTCGGTACAGCGATTGAAAATTTTGATAAATTTGGACGACAATATTATGTTTGGAGCAATGGCTCGAAGATGTCAATGGAGATGTCAATTATTTGATTATCATCACGTCAAAGTGTTTGATACCATACTCTCCATGTTATCTTTAGCTCTGCACACGTTTGTGTGTTTGTGTGTTTAGGATATGTTTACGTTTATCACAGATATGTGTTTGTAAGCATAGGATTGTCAAAGGGTGTTATAGCCTCCGTAAGATAGGAATAGTTCAATTTTGATCACTATTTTAACAGGTAGTATTTAATATACATATAGGTTTTAATTTTATTTGGACAATATTAATGAAGAGACGTCTTTGTACAAAAATTTTCTGTCCTCGTGTGTGTCAATCTTTGAATCTAAACACTTCCTTTTCATAGTTTTAAGTCTAATCAAAAGTGTTTCCATACTAATATTATAAATGCGAATGTAAGTTTGTTTGTTACGTTTTCACGCGAAAACTACTCAACAGATCAATGTGAAACTTTGTACACATACTTTTGGAGGTATTAGAAGTAACATAGGAAACTTTATATATATATATATATATATATAAATAAATAAATAATAAATATTGCCTGAAGTTAAATTTCGAATAATAAAAACATCGTTTGTCATATCTCTAATACTTATTTAATGACTTAAATGCAAGCGATGCCGCGGGTAAAGATAGTTATTAAGTAAATCTTATCATAACAATAGTTTGTTGATCTAAATGTGTGTAACTCAAGTTGTTATAACATTATAACATAGATATAACATTGTTATATAACATTTATAAAACGCAACTGTTGTGTCTGAGGTCTCTTCTCGGAGCAGCATCACGGAGGTATCTGACCCCACCGACCTCTCAATGTTATAATTGATACAAAAGTATGTATTTTAATTGTTTTTTGGGGTTCAAATTTAAATCATATATAAATTAATTTAAAAATAAACTGGATAATAAAATAACGTTTGGCTGTACACAATGCGGTTTTGCTACCGACGCTGTTATACGGCAGCCAATCGTGGGTAACACAGAAGAAGAATGTAAGAAAGATGAATGCTGTGGAGATGCGATCTCTTCGCAGAATATGCGGAGTCAGTCTAGCTGATCGAATCCGTAATGAAGAGATCCACAGAATGGCAGGTACTAGTGAAGATGTCACGGTGAGAATGAAGAAGAACGTGCTTAGGTGGTATGGGCATATCGAACAAATGAGTGATGGAAGAATGGTAAAAAAGAGAGACAGGGGGAGGCCTCGAGTGACCTTCGAAAACACAGTATCTATAATACTGGAGGAAGGTCACGTAAAAAGCATGAGGACCCCCCGGAGAGCTTGTATGAAGAGATTGATGTCTGTAGCCGAGGCGACAGAGGTATGCAGGGACCGTAGCGTTTGGCGTTTCGTCTCTGGCTACCCCGCAAGGGATATGGCGTGAAGGTAAAATAAATAAAAAATAAAAATAAACTGATTACTATTTCACTTGAGTATTCAATTACTATTTCACGACCTTAGTCTCAAACTAACTAACTAACTAACTATCTAACTATCCTTTGACTTAGTGCTCACCTTCCCTAATAGTTAGGGTTAGGTAACTTCTGTAACTTATCTAAAAGCATAGATAGACTAGTTAGGGCACTTTGGTAATAGATTACCAAATTACTATTCTAAAAATTTACTAAAACCTAATTAATAAACATTACTAAAACATATTCCTTGAAAATCCTTCTATATTTTAATATTAAATTCAAACCTAGCATTTATTTGCGTATCAAAGAGACTACACTAATCCTCTTATAACGCGATTTCAGTCCCTCGTATTACACGTGTTTTCCACCAAATAACGCGGGGTTTCCTACTTTATATTTCTATACTATGATTTTTTTTACAGTTCATAATTAATAATGCTTAATTTAATTAAGTTCTCTATAAAACTGAATTATTTGTACCTAACGCGTTATACGGTCATATGAGCGCGTTATTCGAGAATATTCCTACAACGCGTTTTCCTATAACGCGGAACGAATCTGTCGCGTTATAGGAGTGATAACTGTATATAGTTTTAATCGGAATATGATATCATATTCGAATTATATTGGACATGTATTTTCAATATTCCATTGGGATATTCATACAAGAAGTAATCCTGATATCCAGATATTCCTGTGTCCTATAAACTCACATGAATGTATAATGGAAGATTGAATATAACTAAATTATAATAACTAGTCGCATTCAAATTAAAATTATCATATACGCTATAATGTGTTTGAAAACATTGCAATCTAGATATTAAGATTGCCCACAACCCACTGGTGGGCAAAATCTTCATTACTTAATATGTATTCACATCTGGGAAGATATTTTGCGTATAAACTTTTTGATTTGACCGATTACATGTTAAAAAATCTTCGATAATTTACCACTCACTGACTCATCAAGAAATCTCCGAAACTATCTGTCCGATTAACTTAATATTATACATAGTTACTTCTTTAGTGACGTAGACGTACACTGAGAACGGATTTTACGGAATTCATATCACAACGGATTACAACTTTTTGCATTTCGTCAAGTTTTAAACCTGTAGGAGCTATACACTTAATGCGGGGGCAAGAGTTACTATAGCAACGGTTACGATGACAAAGGATACTATGACAACGGTTACCATAGCAACCTAAGTTCACATCCAAATTAATAGTGTGTGCCCAGCGAAGCGGGAGGGAATAAGCTAATATATATAATATAATAATAGAAATTTGACTGAACTGTCAATATTTCATTGTTTTTAGTTATATTTTAGTAACGCGACATTACCACAGTTTTATTTATAATTAAGTTCAAAGGTTAAACTGACCTTTACTACATTGGACCCTTGACCTTAGATACAAAAATAACATTGTCAAAGTCATTCAAGATGGCTCCATTCTTGCGATAACAATTGCCTTTCAGTTCTGCCCGACTGCATTGGATAATGTAATTTGAAATGGAGTAGAGTTACTAATATAAAAAGTGGGAATTAATCTTTCATGGATTCAAGGAATCATAAACTTTATTCCCGTAGGAGTGTCCATACATTTTTAAGGTACGAATAAGTTAAAGTACAAATGTGTATACATGTTATAGCCTGCGACTTTGTCTGCTGTTTACTATTATATAAAGGATAGTCCAAATTTTTGAGTAATTTTAAATATAAATGGTATAAAATAAAACTAAACTTTATAAACGTTTAGAGGTTTGATAACTAGGGGCGCCAATAGACCCTCAATTTCGACTCGCTACGCTCGCGAAATCTATTATGCCGTTTGCATATTGAGCGAAGCGAGCCCAGTGTAATGACTCATCGTTTCCCATTGACTTCAATGGTATATCAGTTTTTTGATGATTATTCCTCAAGGACAAGACATTTTACAAAAAAAAAAAAATTAAACCATCACCTAATGTATATCTTTTTGATTGCAAAATTTCATAAATTTCAGTCAAGTCAGTCAAGTCAGTCAAAGAATCTAAAAAGTCTCTAATATAACGCTCTGCTCACTACGCTCGCTTCGCTCAATTATTTCTAAAGGAATCCTTATAAAAAGTTTTGATAACTTTCTATTAATGAATGAATTAAGGCTTCTATCAAGCTTTAAGAAAAGAAAACAAATGGTACAAAAATAAAAATATATAACAAATCTGTGTTCTTAAAAGGTAGCAAGCAGTTCACACTGCTACCTTTTAACTGAATCTCAGCTTTACGATATAAGGTAGGAGTTTGTCAAGAATTATAACATTAGGTACTTTAGCGTTTATTGCAAAGTTTCCGAACATCACAGGAGACGAGGCCACGGGAGGGGGAGGTTTGATAAAACTTTGAAGTACTCCCTTCTTATTTGGGTTAATGGTGGGGGGGGGGGGGGTATTTTATTACACTCCGGAGTGTTAGCACAATGTGATGTCACAGTACCGTAACAACATTAGCGCTGATTACGTAAAAAGTAAGTAATTACGTAAAAAGTAAGTAAAGGTACAAAAAAGTAAACGAAATGATAAGAAAAAGTAAAAAAGTAAATTATAAAAATATTCTTAAACAATATGAAATACATGTAACTATGGTAAATTTACTTGTTTTGAGTGAAAATTAATATAATTGAGCTGAGCGTAAGCTAAGCTCTTAACCGTTTGGGAGACCTTTTTTGTGTTTAGTTGTCTCCAGAATGCGACGAGATAATTAGATAAAAATGTTCTCATGTATGTTTGAGTTGAACGCGGATGTTATAGCGAAAACAGATTGAAAAAATGTTTAGCCATTCAAAAGTTATCGAGAAGAGAAGTATGAAGATTGATTGGCTCAGCTCAACACCCGCCCCGCACGGTTGGCGGATCCTAGTTTATTAAGATTTTAAATCTTATTATATATATATATATATATATATATATATATATATATATATATATTTCGTTTACTATAATATGTATGTACATTTAAACAGACAGACGTCCCAACATACTCTAAGTATTTTTTATTATATACCAATTAACTACTTGATATCCGTATTACGTAAAACACCACTTTTGTTACAATAAATTCTTACGTAAAATATTTTACTTTAAGGAAATGTTACTTCCGTTTTGTAATTGCAAATTATATATAAAAAAACTGTCTATCTGTTTGTCTGTTCTGGATAATCTCTGTAATGACTGGACAGATTTTAACCGAACTTTCACTGGCTAATAGCTGACGTTATAAGAATAATAGCCTATATTTATTGAGCGAAGCGACAGAATTGAGCGGAGCGTTTTACTGGAGATTTTTTGCATTCTTTGTCACGAATTGGCTTAAAAACGACTTGACAGAAAATTATGAAACTTTGCAAACAAAAAGACACACATTAGGTGATGGTTAAAAAAAAAAAAATGTAAAAAATATATATATTTTTTTAATATCATGTCAAAAAACTGATATCCCATTGAAGTCAATGGGAAACGATGAGTAAATACACTGGGCTAGCTTCGCTCAATATGCAAACGGCACCCGAGATTTGGCGAGCGCAGCGAGTCGAAATTGAGGGTTTGTTGGCGCCCCTAGTTTTAAAAACAACGCGAACAGTTTTGGGCCCAGCTAATTAACGAATGTACATATACAAACATACATATATATGTATAAAATTACCTCAAAAAGTGTAAAATCAAACCCTCAATTCACCCCACAAAGTGTATATAATAAAAAATCACCACGAAAACGGGTAAACAAGACGGCTTATCCCACTTTCCCGTGGTTAAAAGGAGTCTTAGCATTGAGAAACTTTGCTCTGACCTGATTTTGGGGTCACGGGGTCAATGACCTCGTTTATATAGATTAGCCTCCGTTATCATTACCTAAATGGCAATTATTAAATTTACCCTTTTGGTGTATATTACTGTTTTTTTTAAACATTTTTTTTACTATATTTTATTTTATTTTATCTTTAAAATATTATTTATATTAAAATTAATTTAATTAAACGAAGTTTTTCTTTATATAGACATAAATTTGTTAAATGAAAATACAGCTTTCAAATAAATTCATACGAATAATGTTTTTATCAGTCTGTCTGTCTGTTTGTTCCTACTAATCTCTGACGAATATTTGTTAGTATAAGGAGTAATTTAGGGTAATTTTATTTTTAAAATATTCTACACGAGCGAAGTCTGGTTCAAAGATAGTTTTAAATATAATTTTCTGACGAAAATAAATAAATATTGTGTTAAATTAAAATGTATATATTGATGTATTTATTGTTCATTTATTTATGTTTTTACATTTAATAACATTTCATTTACTTATTACTGAATATGTTTGAATGTAACTGAGTAATTGTAATAAAAATGTTTATGACTTGTAAATAAATTGAATAATTTTTATTTATTTTGATTTTAGTGATATAAATACTTACATTTTTCTTATCTTTAGACCTATTTTCTATATCTTATCTTTTGGCGATTTCCTATATACAGAAAGAAAACTTTTAGTTTTCGTTAATTCCGTTTCTTAATTGATAAACGGAGAGTCGGAGAGTTTTTAAATAATTCTCAATTTCATCGTGTCATTGTCGTTATTTTTGTTTTTTGAGCGAAGCGTTTTACTGGAGACTTTTTACATTATTTGTCACGAATAGGCTCGAAAACTACTTGACTTGAAAATTATGAAACTTTGCAATCAAAAAGACACGCATTAGGTGATGGTTTTAAAATATTTTTTATTGAAAAATGTCTTCAAAAAAAAAATTTTTTTTTTTAATATCATGTCTAAAAACTGATATCCCATTGAAATCAATGGGAAACGATGAGTCAATATACTGGGCTCGCTTCGCTCAATATGCAAACGGCACCCGAGATTTCGCGAGCGCATCGAGTCGAAATTGAGTGTTTGTTGGCGTCCCTAGTAGTTTTATTTCATTTAGTATTTTCATTTTTTTTACATTTATTATACCAAAGTTTTCATTTAACCAAATCAGTTGAGTCCTGAGGGATGGTTTTTACATTTATATATACCAAATAAAAAAGCTGTAAAGTGTTTAAGAGCAACCCTAAACCCTATCGTAATATTTTTATAGCCGAGTTTGTGCTTTGAGTTGAAGAACAATGTGCGAATAAATTGAGGAGAGAGTGAGAGAAAAGAGTGTGAGGGAGAGAGGAAAAAGTGTGTGATGGAGAAAAAGATATGTGAGAGACAGAGTAAAACGTGTGTGAGAGGGAAAAAAGTGTGAGAGAAAGAAAAGTGTGTGAGAGAGAAAAAAGTGAGAGAAAGAAAGAGTATGTGTGATAGAAAAAGTGTGTGAGAGAGAAAAAAAAGTGAGAGAAAGAAAAGTGTGTGAGAGAGAATTAAGAGTGTGTCAAAAAGAAATAAGAGTGTGAGAGAAAGGAAAGAGTGTGTGAGAGAGAAAACAATGTGTGACAGGAAAAGTGTGTGAGAGAGAAGAGTGTGTCAAAGAGAAATAAGAGTGTGTGAGAGAGAAAAAAGTGTGTGTGAGAGAGAGAAAATTAGGTCACAAGTAGGCTACCATGTGTAAGTCGCTCAAGTCTAAGTGTTAAGCTTGTTGTTACAAAACTTAAGGAAAAGTTACTGAAATACATATATATATATATATATATAAGATTATTTGTCTGTCAACGCGTGTAACAACTTATAATAATTGAAATAATGTTATAAACAGTATTGGATTTCTTTTATTATCATTGAAACTAAACCTACCAAGTACCGGTCAAATTGACCGTTCTTAAACTTTTGTAAAACTTACACATTCTTAAACGTTATAATATCGTTATCAAACTACATGACAATTCTTATAATATGCATATAATATTGTCTTCACTCTTTACTTTTAGTTATTTCCATTATTACCTGCGTTATATAATAAAATAACTTTTAATTACCGGTCAATTTGATCGTGGTAGGAGCAGGTATACAAGAATTGTCGGTAGGTTTAGTGTTAACTAATCATTAATCTCATAGAATTGATTGCGATGGTTCTACTTTTTCGTATATTGCTCAAATATATTATGAAATGATCACAATAGGGACATACTAAGTATGTTCTGTGGTTTCTCTCGTACGTTTGTAACTCGTAGTCTTATTTTAAGTTGTAGTGTATACTGAAGGGTGTATAAGTATGGTACTATAGTACTGATACTACCATCTGATAAACAAGTGATTATTACGTAAAAACAGAAATTCCTTCATAATTTTATACGTAATTTTATGCAATCTTGCATTTTCAACCCATCAAGCGCACTCAGCGCTTTAAGCGATAG
The DNA here is from genome assembly GCA_918358865.1 of Melinaea marsaeus rileyi. Taxonomy (NCBI): domain Eukaryota; kingdom Metazoa; phylum Arthropoda; class Insecta; order Lepidoptera; family Nymphalidae; genus Melinaea; species Melinaea marsaeus. The sequence continues at coordinate 20,058,519 of OU911094.1, read as the reverse complement.
ATATAACTATAAAAGCCTTAAAGCCTCAGCACTAGACTTGAGTCTCAAAGAACTGAAGAGGAGGATCGACGCATTATCCTTTAAGGATTATACGTAAAGTGGGTTAAGTGAGATATTCATGTAATAAAATTCCTTCGAAAACAACGGCTGGATCGATTTTGATGTAACGCAAAGAGAGAACATAACCATATTTAAATTTAGTATTAATAATTTTTTGTTTATCATTATAAATATGAGAAAAAATTCACTTTGGAAAATTGTTTCTTTGCCTCCATTATGGACTGTCGCATAAGCCAAATTTCACCAAAATAGTTTCAGAGTTTTCTGTGTGACAAACAAACACAAATGTAAACCTTTATCTAATTAATAATCTATTACTTATATTAAATTATAATATATATATATTATTAAAATTAAGTTCACAAAAAACCCTAACATCTATTCTATTCTTTAACTTTGGATCAATATTTCTTATAGAAATAACAAAAATCTAAGTATATATATAGAAAAATAAGTAGAGGCACTATGTGACAAATAAAAAATGTATATATATATATATATATATATATATATATATATATATATTTACATACAAACACACTAGCTTATTCCCTCCCGCTTCGCTGGCACACTATTAATTTGGATGTGAACTTAGGTTGCTATGGTAACCGTTGTCATATTATCCGTTGCTATGGTAACCGCGTTAAGTGTATAGCTCCTACAGGTTTAAAACTTGAAGAGTTGTAAAAAGTTGTAATCCGTTGTGACATGAATTCCGTAAAATCCGTTCTCAGTGTACGTCTACGTCACAAAAGAAGTAACTATGTACAATATTAAGTTAATCGGACAGATAGTTACGGAGATTTCACGATGAGTCAGTGAGTGGTGAATCGCTTATATATATATATAGTTATAGGGGGTTATAAAACTCAAAATCTAATGATAATAATAATGATAATGGAAGGGTTACTTAAGGGGTTGCATTAATCATGTTCTTTGAACAGTTCATTTCTGTGATGGCGGTCGTAAATCAAATGATTCATTAGTTTGTTACAACTGACGGCCATTGTTGTTTATAGATTTGTTTGGATTGTTTTATTGAGCGAAGCGAACGATTTGAGCGGAGCGTTTTACTGGAGACTTTACATTTTTGTAACGAATTGGCTCGAAAACTACTTGACGGAAAATTGTGAAACTTTGCAATCAAACAGACACACATTAGGTGATAGTTTTTGAAAAAAAATTGAAAAATGTTCTCAAAAAAAAAATTTTTTTTTTCTTATATTATGTCAAAAAACTGATATCCCATTGAAGTCAATGGGAAACGATGAGTGAATACACTGGGCTCGCTTCGCTCAATATGCACACGGCACCCGAGATTTCGCGAGCGCAGCGAATCGAAATTGAGGGTTTGTTGGCGCCCCTAGTTATATCAGATATCTATGAAAGTTTTGTTAAAATATGTCCAGTTGTTTTAGAGAATCGCAACAAACAGACATACAAAATGTTTTTTATGTATGTATATATTGTGTCAGTGAAAGTTCTGTTAAAATTGGTACAGTTGTTTCAGAGATTAGTTGAAACAAAGAGAAAGACAAAGAGAAAAAAAAAGTTTTTATGTCAGTATATATTTTCATATGCATTTAGTTGAAATGCTGTTATTTTATATACAAACGGACACAAATTTTATTTATATGTATATATTTTATATATAAATTATTTATATACAAACATACATATTATAATTATGAATACGTAGAAATAAATAATGAATTATTATAAAATACCGAGAAGTAAAAGTCGGAATATGATCAAAAGATTTTTTTAAATTTTCCTTTTATTAATTAATCATTGTTTGGTTGTGGTCTGTCTGTGTATATATATATATATATATATATACCATCTGATCAAATTTGACCCGGACTGGTTAATTTAAACTGCGCTAGTAAACCGAATCAGTTTAATTTTTTTTTCCTAGGTTGGTACAATCTCGTTTGACATTTATGCGAAGTTTGAGCGGGATACATTCATTAGTCTGGATTTGGCATCCATTAATTTACGACTTGAAAAGTTTGTCTGGCGATTTTTACTATGGAAAAAAAAAATTAACAACGAGTTTGCTTGAAATTTTACGTTTCCAGTGGAATTACGGCTACAGACTTATTAAAAATATTGCAAAAGTGTTTTGGGGAATCTACTCTATCGAGAACGCAAGTATTTGAGTGGCATAAAACATTCAGTGAGCGTCGCGAGGTCATTGAAAACTTGCCTCACGCGAGTCGTTCATCAATCTCTGTTAACGACGATAACACCGAAGAAGTAAAGAGAATTGTGCTCGAAAATCGTCGTATTGGCATTAGAGAGATAGCAGAGGCTCTTAACATCTCTTATGGATCGACTCAACACATTATGGTTAATATTTTGGGTATGAAGCGCGTCGCCGTCAGACTCGTACCGAAGGACCTGAATTTTTTGCAAAAACAACGTCGAGTAGATGTTGCAAAAGAGATGCTTAGCAACGTAGCTGAAGACCCTACATTCATCAAACGCATTGTTACTGGTAACGAGACGTGGGTTTATGAATATGACGTCGAAACTGCCCAACAATCTAGCGAATGGCGTGCCAAAAATGAGCCAAAACCGAAAAAACCACGTCAAAGTCGGTCGAAAATCAAGGAGATGCTGATCGTTTTCTTAGATTACTATTTTATAGTTCATCATGAATTTCTTCCAGAGGGTCAAACGATTAATAAGGAATACTACTTGGCCGTTTTGAGGCGTCTACGTGAAGCAATTCGTCGTAAATGGCCGGATTTGTGGGCAGCAAATTCATAGATTTTTCACCACGATAATGCGCCGTCACATTCCAGCCTGATTGTGACTGAATTTTTGGCCAAACACCAAACAAATGTCATCGCTCAGCCACCGTACTTCCCAGATTTGGCTCCCTGCGATTTTTTCCTGTTTCTGAAACCTAAATATCCACTCCGGGAAACGCGCCATGAATCGATTGAGGCCATAAAAAGAAATTCGCTGAAGGAACTAAAGGCCATCCCAGCCGAGGCCTATAAAAAATGTATGGAAAATTGGATTAACCGTTGGCATGCTTGTATTGGCTCAAAAGGAGCATATTTTGAAGGCGATAATAAAGATTTGTATTAAATGCGTAAAAATGTTGTTTTTTTCAACCAGTCCGGGTCAAATTTGATCAGATGGTATATATATATATATATATACGTACGTACGTCAATACTAACTTTAGCACCCGTCTCCGTACGTCCATAATTTTGAGACAGATTTAAGTATATATATCTTTATATATAAAACACAAAAACACTCACTGACTGACTCATTCATCGCTCTACAGCCCAAACCGTAATACCTTGAAAGATGAAATTTGGACACAAGACCCCTGACATATTGAATAGGTGCAATAAGAAAGGATTTTGCAAAGGTCCAAACCGTTCCAAAGTTACACTTTCCTTCTGTCCTATTGATTATGTATATATCATCTTAACCCCACCAACCCCTAGGGCATATAAGTTGAGCCGCTATACATGTGGTTCAGGTTTACCTCAGTCACATGGATCCTTGGTACGGCAGATCTGACCTCCGAAGTCGTCCGACAACGGTACTATAAACTAGTAAGCTCGCAAGGCTATCGGTCATAGACAAGTCCAATCGCGACCACCCAGCTACCTTTTCTCCATGAAAGGTTCCGGAGCTGTAAGGCACGCTCCCATGTGATTTCTCGCACTATCAATAACTTGCTGCGCTCCAAATTAACAGTTAAAAAACTGCAAAAAATATAACGCGCCTGTTTGATACCACCTAGGTGGTGTGGAAATTCAAACAAAATGTTTGATCACTTTCACGGTCGTCGCGAAGAACCTCCTAGTATTGTTTAAGACAAAAGTAAATGAAGCTAGGATTAAAATTTTCTTAAAATCTAAAGCCTATTATACACTAAAGGTTACAAAGAATTCTTTCTTCATAAAGCTTAGGTTACATACGTGAGTGGTAATTAATATGTAAGATTAAATGTAGCTCTGTTAATTATGTTAAGAAGGTTTTCTTGTAGCACAGCCTTAAAAGTAATTCTCCCTTCTAAGACTTGTTTATTAAATTATACTGTTTTTTCCTCTTTCCTCTCGTGGTTTTGTTTGATGGTATTAATACTAGCTTTTCTTATGACTCCGCTCGCGAATGTTTGTTGAGATAAAATTGGTCAAATTATTCTTAAAATATTAGATATTCGCAAGTGAAAGTTTTGTTAAAAACGGTTCAGATGTTTCAGAGATTAGTCGAAATGTATGTTTCCTCTATCTCACACACTATCTCTCACTCTTTTACTCTCTCTTTCACTCTTTTGCTCTCTCTCACTCTTTTACCCTCTCTCACTCTTTTACCCTTTCTCACTCTTTTACTCTCTCTCACACTCTCTCTTACTATATGGCTCTCTCTCACTCTTTCTTTTTCTCCCTCTCCTTCTCTCTTATCATATGGTGTATCACATTCTTTATATCAAAGAACTGTTCATCAAAAGTCATGAAATAGGTAAACGAAAAATGATATTGAGAATCGTATTGTCGGACAAAGTCGGGGCAAATGCTAGTTGTATAATAAAGTAACGTTACCGAAAACATTACAAGAAGAAAGTTAACTTAACACTAAACCTACCGACAATTCTTGTACACCTGTTCCTACCGCACGACGTCAAATTGACCGGTAATTAAAAGTTATTTTATTATATAACGCAGGTAATGGAAATAACTAAAAGTAAAGAGTGAAGACAATATTATATGCATATTATAAGAATTGTCATGTAGTTTGATAACGATATTATAACGTTTAAGAATGTGTAACTTTTACAAAAGTTTAAGACCGGTCAATTTGACCGGTACTTGGTAGGTTTAGTGTTAAATGTGGGTTACGATCGTATCGGTGTTGGAGTTAATTGTCTTTAAGTTACAGAAGATGAAATTAAGTTATCTCTTAGAGATAGAGAGAGATAAGCCAATTAAGCCTGAGATTAAGAATATTTATTTAATTTTTGTAATTAAAAGGAAAGATTTTAAGTTATAAAGTATATTAAATTAATATTAAAAATATTAAATTAAATTTTATTGTTAAATATCTAACAATTTTAACTAGGGTCGCGAACCGGACTTCGATTTTGTCTCTCTCGAAAAAACGAGAATTGAGCGAAGCGAGTAACCCATATTCAATGCAGCGTTCAAAGCTGAAACCGACAGGCAAAAAATATAGAATAATCAAATATCACATAGCGAATTTTGTTACATTGAAGTCTATGGGACTGTCATTTTTTGGTGATTATTCCTCAACGACATGAGTTTTTTTTCACATTTTTTTTATAAACCATCGCAATAACCATCGCTATAAATGTGCAAAATTTCATGAAGATCGGTAAAGCCGTTTTCAAGCCAACCCCGGACGTGGGATGCAAAAAGTCTCACATAGAGCGCTCCGCTCGCTGCGCTCGCTATCATAATACACACATACGCGAACTTATTATCATAATTGTCAAAGGAGTTGTAGATTCAAATATTGTTAGGATTTTCAACAGAGGAGTAAAGTTTGTGTATAACAAAATTTATACTAAATTCAATGTTTTAAGTAAATTAAGTTGGTTAGGGAATTTGATATAGAAGGAGAAGATGGTTCGTGGTGTTATACTTGGACTTGTGTAAATAAGTAAGTAGCAGCTGAGGAATGTTGAGGTGTGCAGGAGAGTAGTCGCAGCTGAGGAATGTAGAGGTGTGCAGGAGAGTAGTCGCAGCTGAGGAATGTAGAGGTGTGCAGGAGAGTAGTCGCAGCTGAGGAATGTAGAGGTGTGCAGGAGAGTAGTCGCAGGTGAGGAATGTAGAGGTGTGCAAGAGAGTAGTAGTAGTTGAGGAATGTTGAGATGCAGGAGAGTAGTAGCAGCTGATGAATGTTGAGGTGTGCAATAGAGTAGTAGCAGCTGAGGAATGTTGAGGTGTGCAGGAAATTAAAACAATGATAGGACAAAGACATTAATATTGTAAATATAAAAAGTAGTAGCTGAGGACTGGGGAGGAGTGCAGGAGAGATGACAATGGAATAGAAAGAGAATGGTTTTGTTTCTCTCTCTCTACCTCTATTACCAAAAACTAAATTATTACTGTGAGATAGTTTGTTACATCAGTTAGTTAACTCAAAAATAGTTAAATCTTTAATAGAATTTAACTTTTAGCCTCTTATATTGAATTCAGAATATTTCAAGTGTATATATGGCATTATTTCAAGTATACTTGCTTGTTTTGAGACTACCATTGACCATTGACGATTGGCGATTGACCAATAACTATTGTCCATTGACCATTGACAATTGATCATTGAAGATTGACAATTGACGATTGACTGTCGACGATTTGCGATTAATGATCGACCATCGCCGATTGTCCATCTACGATTGACGATTGATCACTGGTAATCGTCCATTGACGATTGAACATTTATGATCAATAATTATCGATTGACTATCAATGCTTGACCATTGATCTTTTTAATTAATACATCGTTTGATGCAATACAGTCAAATCTAAAGCCAATATGTCGAAAGCTATTGCAACAGAAAAATATTTACAAAAGAAACCTTGTTGTGTGTCTGTTTGATGTTTTAATAATACATAATTGAGCTGAGCGTAAGCGGAGCTCTTAACTGTTTGGGAGACCTTTTTAATGATAAATGATCATAGTACATCTTTACTCAAATATTTTATCTTTTCCGTATAGACGCCATTTTAACCAAAACAAGGAAAAACAACAAAAATCTAATTATATTAAATTGTTAATAATAATTAAGACTAGGCCCTGGCACCCGACCCGGGCTGATAATCTTGGTAATTTATGTTTCTTTGTCTCAGCGTCCCGACGTTTTCTGTTCTTGTTCCAGAACTAACTCATGGGAATAGTTTTTATTGTGTTTGAAATCATTACATTTGGTAAGTGGTTGGTTTGTGTATGAATTATTTAATGTATGAAATATTAATGAAAAAAAATGTAAGTGAATAAATTTTATGAATATTAAGATATATAACAACAAATAATACTAAAAATACTAAAAAAATTATTGAGCTAAGCGTAAGTTTAGCTCTTAACCGTTTGGGAGACCTTTTTTGTGTTTAGTTGTCTCCGGAATGCGACGAGATAATTAGCTAAAAATGTTCTCATGTATGTTTGAGGTGAACGCGGATGTTATAGCGAAAACAGATTGAAAAAATGTTTAGCCATTCAAAAGTTATCAAGAAAAGAAAGGAGAGGGGCTCAGCTCAACACACGCAACAAGTGGCGGATCCTAGTATTAAATATATTAAAAAAATATGAAATTACACTCATACTATGTATATATATAAGTAAAATTGTAGTGTCTCTTTGTATACAAATTCACTTTTCACTAAATACATATGAACGTACTCGTATATACGGAACTTATATAAAATAAAAATTGTTTGTGTTTGTTCCGGCTAATATCTGAAAGGGCTGGACCGATTTTAACACGAATTTCACAGACAGATAGCTCATATTATTATAACTTCTTGTATGTAACGGAGACGCGAATGTTAAGATGCATGGATGGTAACAAGAAGGGATAGAATAAGAAATTAGAATATTAGGGAAAGCTAGAGTAGCTTTAGAGGTAGCCGTCTGTCATGGTATGGGCATGTTATGAGAGATGAAAGGCATGTGACCAGAAGAGTGGTGGGTATGTTAGAGGAGGGATGGACAGGTAGAGGACGGCCGAAGAGAAGATGGATGGATTGCGTGAAAGACGATATGGAAAAGGGAGTGTGTACAGAGAATAGTAACAGGAGAGTATGGAAGGCGGAGAGATGGACAGGTAGAGGACGGTCGAAGAAAAGATGGATGGATTGCGTGAAAAACGATATGGAGAAGGGGGGGGAGGTGTGTAAGGAGATTAGTAACAGGAGAGTGTGAAAGGAAAAAATATACTGACCCCGAAACTGGGTTAAGGGCAGGAAGATGATGATTTCTTTTAAAAGATTTTTCATTTCCAAATAACTTTGGAGTAGAAAATTATTTTATTATCAAGCTATTTGTCACGAAATTTTCAATTACTTATAAAATGATATATATGAAAAGCGAAACGAAACGAAGCGAAGCGATTTATTGAATTTTTACAGTCGTTTAGATATTTTATGGTTAATATGAGAGAAATCAAACGACAATCCCATAAATCCCGATCGGTAAATTGGTATTAATAAAAAAATTTAGGATGATTAGGGAAACGCGATACGGGAATGAAATCACCCATTTGGTAACGTGATTTAACCAGGAATTTTCACTAATGAACTTTGTTCGTTCTGTATTGTTTTGACTTTTCTCGGATGGATGGATGGATGGATATATCATATCCTTCAATTGTTTATTCATTCATTCGTTCATCATTTTCATCAGTTCATTCGTTTGTTTGTTGTGTGTTCGTTTCTTCGTTCATACAATTATTGTTTTGTTTGTTCGCTCGTTTTTTCGTTCGTTCTTTCGTTCGTTCATTCGTTAATTCATTCATTCATTCGTTTGTTCATTCATTAATTCATTCGTTCGTTCATTCATTCGTTCATTCATTTCGTTCGTTCGCTTTTTTATTTGTTCCTTTCTTCGTACATTCAATTATTTATTTGTTTGTTTGCTCGTTTTTTCGTTCGTTCGTTCATTCATTCGTAGAAATGTATCATTTTATTTCAGTCCAATGGTAATTACATTCTGAATAAGGCTTATTGGTTTAATGATGTTAGTTCAATCAAGTATCGTAGCGCTTCCGCTCTCATTGTATTTCAAGACTAGCTCAGCCCACGACTTTGCACGGAATATATATATATATATATATATACACTAGCAGGTTACCCATGCTTCGCGACGGACGGCGAAAGTGAAGAAGAGAGGGAGCGGGGGGTAAACTTTGCAGTTTTTTAGCTGTAACTTTGTAACGGTTTGGACCTTTGCAAAATCCTTTGTTATTGCACCTATTCAATATGTCAGGGGTCTTGTGTCCAAAATCATCTTTCTAGGTATTACGGTTTGGGATGTAGAGCGATGAATGAGTCAGTGAGTCAGTGAGTGTCTTCGTGTTTTATATATTAAGATTACTCTTTATAATATCAGCTATCTGTTAGTGAAAGTCATGTTAAAATCGGTCCAGCCGTTTCAGAGATTAGCACAACTATATAACATAGTTAAAATTTCTTATCAGAAACTAGTTATTTTACTAGAAGCTTTATCCAGAAGAGTCCACAAAAGTAACTTTCAGTTAGCACCGAGCTGTATTGTCGATGTTTCTGGAGTTCTCTGGAGCGCTCCTAAAAAAGTGTAAATGAAAAATGTTTGAAGGTTTATTTTTGTGAAAAGTTTGAAATATTACCTTCATTTTTTTGTCTCTTTGTCGATTGTATTTTAACAAATATATCATTTTGTATGAAAATGTATTCACTGTTAATGTATTGAGATTTTTTATTCATCATCTTCCTGCCCTCATTCCACTTTTGGGGTCGGCACAGTATATTTTTTCCTTCCATACTCTCCTGTTGCTCGTCATCTCTGTACACACTCCCTTCTCCATATCACGCAATCCATCCATCTTCTCTTCGACCGTCCTCTACCTGTCCATTCCTCCACTACCATACCCACCACTCTTTGCCATGCCTTTCATCCCTCCTCATAACATGCCCATACCATGACAGACGGCTACCTCTATTTTTTTCTGTCACATAACTTGAGATTTTTTATTATTTATTAAAAGTATTATACAGTATTATTCAAGCCATTAATATACTTGTATCAATTATAAAATTAAGAGGTCAGTGTGGTCAGATAAGATGCCTCTATGATGCTGCTCCGAGAAGAGACCTCAGAAACACAACAGATGTGTTTTATAAATGTTATATAACTATATAACATGTATTATAATATCAAATTGATTTGAGCACGTCTAACGAATGAGTGATGAAAGAATGGTAAAAAATATTTATATAGGAAAAGTGAGCGGTAAGAGAGACAGGGGGAGACCTCGAGTGACCTTCGAAAACACAGTATCCATGATACTGGAGGAAGGTCACGTAAAGCCAGAGAACCCCCGGAGGGCATGTATGAAGAGGTTGATGTCTGTTGCCGAGGTGATAGAGGTATGCAGGGACCGTAGCGTTTGGCGCTCCGTCTCTGGCTACCCCGCAAGGGATATGGCGTGAAGATAAATAAAGAAGGTCACAAGATATCTTGTGAAACTTTATTATATATTATTATATTGTATTAACATATATTACAGTTATTCTAGCTCAAAATTTAACAATAACATTATTTGCACCACCAGAACAAACACCTGTGTCTCAAATACTGGTGCTGAGGTAATCTCATAATTAATTCGCAGCCCGTGCTGGGAGAGACAAATTTTAGTAAATATATATATATATATATATATATATATATATATATATATATATATAAAATTTAATAAATAAATAGAAAATAAATGTATAGGTTTAGTATGTCTGTTTTTAACACTAAACCTACCAAGTACCGGTCAAATTGATCGTTCTTAAACTTTTGTAAAACTTACACATTTTTAAACGTTATAATATCGTTATCAAACTACATGACAATTCTTATAATATGCATATAATATTGTCTTCACTCTTTACTTTTAGTTATTTCCATTATTACCTGCGTTATATAATAAAATAACTTTTAATTACCGGTCAATTTGATAACGTGCGGTAGGAACAGGTATACAAGAATTGTCGCTAGGTTTAGTGTTAAGTTTAATATGATAGCTGATAATATAATGAGTAACTTACGAACGAAGTCACAGGTCCAGCTAGTATGTATTCTTAAGTAAAATAAAATACTTTTAGTGATGTGAAAACTCGTTTAATGTAATATATTAATTTTTATATAGTAACGTAGATTTTTTGTTCAAGAGATGATAAAAATGCCCCTGACCTAGAATCTTCATTTATCATTTGATACCATGTTATGTGGATATAATATTATTAATACAGAATTTAGGTTTATTTTTTTGTTATCAAATTAATCGCTTTATAATTTAAGACAAGTAGTTGAATATTTTTTGGAGTATTTATTCCAAAACTCAAAACATTTAGGAAATCGTAATTTATAATAAAATTAAATTTCAATAATATTTTTTTTTATTACGAAAATTTAGTTTGTAGGAATGGTATTTAGAAGAGGTGTAGTCAATACATTCGCGACCACCGACGTGAATTCACGTCATATCAATCTCCATTCCTGGTCCCCGTTGATGTGAATTCACATCAAATTCTATTCCTGGTTGCCGTTGACGTGAATTCACGTCATTTCAAATTCTATACCTGATTGCCGCAAACAACTTTTATACTTTTTATCCTTCCCTTGACGATACAACATTTGCTGCAACCAGTTTCAGAATTTCATTATATTAGCCGGTACTCAGAATTAGAATCGTAGAAAATTAGTCGGACTCGGATGTGTTGAATATCTACTTTCTACTACTACTTACTACCATTAAGGCTTCCTCATTTGCTGAAGAAATAAAAATTTGTAGTCTCAAATTATCCCAAATAAGAGTTATGTTAGACAAACTATATATATATTATAGTCACTTGTATATCAGATGGTAGTGTTATTACTATGATACCATACTTATACACCCTTCTGTGTACACTACAACTTAAAATAAGACTACGAGTTACAAACGTACTGAGAAGAACCACAAAACATACTTAGTATGTCCCTATTTTGATCATTTCACAATATTTGGAGTGGTTGGCGTCAGTATCGTGTCTGGTAGGAAGAACTGACTTGATGATGATGATGATGATAAAATAAAAGAGTGGACTGTATAATAAAATTGTATTGAATCACTTAATAATAGACAAGTATGTACGAATAGGAGCGTGAGCAGTCGTTCTGGCTGGACTGAAGAACCACACCACTATAACTCTCCCTCCTTCCGCCCGGGCCCATCCTGACTTTTCGCTAGGCGCTTAACATAGACCCTTTAACAAACTAGAACCATAGCAATTCAAAAAACATACAAATTAGTTAATAATAATACAAAAATCAGCAATGAAGAGATCCACAGAATGGCAGGTACTAGCGAAGATGTCACGGTGAGAATGAAGAAGAACGTGCTCAGGTGGTTTGGACACGTCGAACGAATGAGTGATGAAAGAATGGTGAAAAAGATTTATATAGGAAAAGTGAGCGGTAAGAGAGACAGGGGGAGGTCTGGAGTGACCTTCAAAAACACAGTAGCTATGACACTGGAGGAAAGTCACGTAAAAAGCATGAGGACCCCCGGAGGGCATGTATGAAGAGGTTGATGTCTGTGGCCGAGGATAAAGAGGTATGGCGTGAAGATAAATAAATAAATATAGCAAGATATAATTGTTTGAAAATTTAACAATTCAAATGATGTTATAAAATCAAATTCCATTGTTTGTATACACCCATGTTGTGTTTCAATACGCCTTGACATTTGATATGATACTAAATTGTATCGATTCTATCTGTTTGTACAATGTTAGACGACATTTGATGAAATAATTCAATAATAACTGTTCAATGTTACATACAAAGAGACAGTATACAAAGAGATTTATATATATATATATATATATATATATATATACATATTTTATAGTATTATTGTGACAACATTAATTCTTTGGTGGGTTTTATTTATAAAATGTACATAAAAGAAGAAGAAGTAAAAAAGAATTTGGTAACTATAACTTAGTTATATTTTTTACCATAAATAACGTGTATTATATAGTTATATTTTTACCAAATTTAACACGTTTTATATAGTTATATTTTTACCAAATATAACGTGTATTATATAGTTATATTTTTACCAAATATGTATAACATGTATTATATGGTTATATTTTACCAAATATTACATGTATTATACAGTTATATTTTTACCAAATATAACATGTATAATACAGTTATATTTTACCAAAAATAACATGTATTATATAGTTATATTTTTACCAAAAACAACACGTATTATATAGTTATATTTTTACCAAAAACAACACGTATTATATAGTTATATTTTTACCAAAAACAACATGTATTATATAGTTATATTTTAACCAAATATAACATGTATTATATAGTTATATTTTTACCAAATATAACATGTATTATATAGTTATATTTTTACCAAATATAACATGTATTATATAGTTATATATTTACCAAAAACTACATGTATTATATAGTTATATTTTTACCAAATATAACATGTATTATATAGTTATATATTTACCAAAAACAACATATATTATATAGTTATATTTTACCAAAAACAACATGTATTATATAGTTACATTTTTACCAAAAACAACGTGTTTACAAACGGACACATCAATTTTATTTGTATATACAATTTAATTTAGATATAAAATATATTAGATGTAGGAAGTAAAGAAAGATCGCTTCATTAGTTCATTATTCGGGAAGCGTATTCAGATAATTTGATAAGGGGCACACATTGTACACACATTGACACATCTGATTACGTTGTGTTGTGGGTTTGAGGGGTGTTACTTGTACAATATTTGATATTAGATTTATTATTTAATATAACTAGGATACGGTGCGCTGCGGGGGTGGATCTGAACCCCCCTTTTTAAATAGAATATAATATTACATATATTTTTTCTTTAGTTAGTTTTTATGTGATGTTGCTTATAAGCGTATTTCTAGGTTGATAGTCAAGCGCGAATATTATTATTATTCTGATAATAAGTCTATGGGAGAAACAGTTTTTTAACCATCATTTCTTAATGGAATGAGATATTTTAATTCTGTTTTTATAAAAAACATGTCCATTCTCAAGCACTTCAGCTCTGTCAAGTTTCGTTGAAATCGGTTCAGTAGTTTTTATGTGATGTTGCTTCAAAAATAAGTTTCCCAAACGATTAAGAGCTTAGCTTACGATCAGATCAAATATTAACACTAAACCTACCGACAATTCTTGTATACCTATTCCTACCGTACGCGGTTAAATTGGCTGATAATTAAAAGTTATTTTATTATATAACGCAGGTAATATTGGAAATAACTAAAATTAAAGAGTGAAGAAAATATTATATGCATATTCTAAGAATTGTCATGTAGTTTGATAACGATATTATAACGTTTAAAAATGTGTAAGTTTTACAAAAGTTTAAGAACGGTCAGTTTGACCGGTACTTGGTAGGTTTAGTGTTAAATATTTGTATTTGGTACCTCAATTGATATTTGTAACTCTTATCCAATATTCAGTATTGGGACTGAGAAAATCGACTTCACAGACGGGACCTTAATAAGGTTTAACCCAGTTCCAAAGATATTTCAGAATCGCTTCGTTATTGTCGGTCACTGTGTTATAGAATGAATTAGATGTATCTTTCTTATCTATTTTTTATCTTTAATTATCTTTTATCTTTTAAAGATTTACGGACAGACTTGTTGGAATAGTTTTGAAGTGAAATAAAATGTGAATGTAAAAACATACTGATGTTTTTGGGGTTTTTTTTGTTAATGACTATTTCTACGACCCCTTGCGAGTACGAAGGGGTCGATTTTATTTACATTTATTTTAACCTCCCCCCCCCTTTGTACCCCTAACAAAGAATGTCATTTGTTAACTGTAATTTTCAATTAAAAAAAAAAAAACATGATTTTTAGGATTAAATAGAATTAGAGAAAAAAAAACATCAAAATTAATTTATCGAAAACAAAATTCATTATTTTAACGAAAAAAATACTTTATTAATAGTATAAAATATTTTTTTAATGTCTTCATATCTATAAAGGATAAAATACAAAAAATGTTTTACTGACAACCAGCAGCGGCGTTAGGGCTACTGACACCCCGGGCAAAAATATTTAGGCGCCCACTTAAGGAAATCAATATTGGGTATTTATTTTTTGCTGAACCAAATCATTTGACAGCTGAACATAGTTGTGAATACGGCACATAGAGCACAGTATTGAGGGTACACTGCGCGGAAGGCAGAAGGCCGAGGCCCCAGACCTCAGCGCTCCCCAAATTTGGCGCCCCGGGCCGTCACCCCATCGCGCGCCCCCCTAACGCCGGCACTGCTGACAGCGTGTTCAAGAAGGCTAGCGTGACAGCCAACAGTATACAAGGGCCATATTGATAACATCACTTCCTTTGATAACCAAGGTGTCACCCTGTTAACAGAATTTTGTCTTTTTTACAATATGCATATCCTAATATGTATGATATATTACTGACACTGATTTTTATATATATATATATAAGTGATTCACCACTCACTGACTCATCACGAAATCTCCGAAACTATCTGTCCGATTAACTTAATATTATACATAGTTACTTCTTTAGTGACGTAGACGTACACTGAGAACGGATTTTACGGAATTCATATCACAACGGATTACAACTTTTAGCATTTCATCAAGTTTTAAACCTGTAGGAGATATACACTTAACGCGGTTACCATAGCAACGATTACGATGACAACGGTTACCATAGCAACCTAAGTTCACATCCAAATTAATAGTGTGCCAGCGAAGCGAACATCTAAATATATATGTATAGCAATATTGTATACAATATATTTGTATATTAATAACAATACTAATATTATAATTAATAACAATAATACAATAATTATAAGAAGTTACATGTTTCTGTTATTAACAAATAAAATCTCAAATATAATATAAGTAATACGATTAGTGTTTGGTTTAAATCTAAATTAAAAATTTGATCTTCTTCCATAATTTATTACTAAGACTGATTCTAATATTGATATTGATAATAATATTAAGAAATAGAAAACTCAAATATTATTATCATCTTTTAAGTAAGTCAAGAAATATGTCGTCATGTGGAACATGAAACTGGGTCCCTCACGTCATGTGTCACTAAAACATGAATTCATGTCACAGAGTTTGTAAGGATAATGAATGCATGCAGCCTTCCTCGTAACAAACAACTCATGACTTCATAGTTGGCTTTCTTACTTGATATTAAAATGTTATATTTTTATTATTGTATGTGTTCTTAGCTTTATAATTCTTGTATACTTGTTCCCACCGCACGCCGTCAAATTGACCGGTAATTAAAAGTTATTTTATTATATAACGCAGGTAATAATGGAAATAACTAAAAGTAAAGAGTGAAGACAATATTATATGCATATTATATGAATTGTCATGTAGTTTGATAACGATATTATAACGTTTAAGAATGTGTAAGTTTAACAAAAGTTTAAGAACGTGTTTTGTCGTGAACATATTGAGTGTTGAACATTATAAGTAGTGAACGTATTGAGTTCATTACTTATAATGTTCAACGTTCAAAAATGTTCACGACTCAAAATGTTCAACACTCAAAATGTTCAACAATCATAATATTCATCACTCATAGTATTGAACACTCAAAATATTCAACACTCAAAATGTTCAATGCTCATAATGTTCACCACTCAAAATGTTCAACGCTCATAATATTCAACACTCAAAATGTTCAACACTCAAAATGTTCAACACTCATAATGTTCAGCGCTCAAAATGTTCAACACTCAAAATTTTAAGTACTCAAAATGTTAAATACTCAATATGTTCACTACTCAAAATGATCACTACTCATAATGTTCAACACTCAAAATATTCACTACTCAAAATGTTTAATACTCAAAATGTTCAACACTCAAAAAGTTCACTACTCATAATGTTCAACACAGAAAATGTAGCATATTAATAAATATGCAAAGTGCAAAATTATAAATATGCAAATCGTCAACACATTGGATGAGAAATGCATGTAACATAAAAAAATCTACATACATTAATACAAGTTGAAAACTATTTCCAATTATGGAAATCAGTTTCCATACACGTTGTATGAATCACTTAGATTCATTCTTTTCATTCAGAATGTACACTAATTTATACTTAACCTGATTTATTTAAATGTTTTATTATTTATTTATTTATTTATCTTCACCCCATATCCCTTGCGGGGTAGCCAGAGACGAAACACCAAACGCTACGGTCCCTGCATACCTCTTTCACCTCGGCCACAGACATCAACCTCTTCCTACATGCCCTCCGGGGGGTCCTCATGCTTTTTACGTGACCTTCCTCCAGTATCATAGATACTGTGTTTTCGAAGGTCACTCGAGGCCACACATTTTTAAACGTTATAATATCGTTATCAAACTACATGACAATTCTTATAATATGCATATAATATTGTCTTCACTCTTTACTTTTAGTTATTTCCATTATTACCTGCGTTATATAATAAAATAACTTTTAATTACCGGTCAATTTGACGGCGTGCGGTAGGAACAGGTTTACAAGAATTGTCGGTAGGTTTAGTGTTAACTACAATATATATACTGAGAAAAATAATGACAAGAAAAGTAGCGGGTAATAACTAGTTTAACATTTATTAAGAATAACCGAGCCATGAACATTATTATGATAGTTTACTTGATAATTTATGAAGCAATTAAGATTAAGGTTGGAAGGTAAATATAATATTTTATTAAACACTTATTAATAATAATAATAAGAACGTGCTCAGGTGGTTTGGGCACGTTGAATGAATGAGTGATGAAATAATGGTAAAAAAGATTTATAAAGGAAAAGTGAGCGGTAAGAGAGACGGGGAGACCTCGAGTGACCTTCGAAAACATTATCTATGATACTGGAGGAAGGTAACGTAAAAAGCATGAGGATCCCCCGGAGGGCATGTGTGAAGAGGTTGATGTCTGTGGTCGAGGTGAAAGAGGTATGCAGGGACCGTAGCGTTTGGCGCTCCGTTGTCTCTGGCTACCCCGCAAGAGATATGGTGTGAAGATAAATAAATAAATAATTTTATCGCATGCGCTATATATTTATAAGAATAATTTCATATTAATAAGATGTTATAGGAGGGATGAAAGGTATGTGACCAAAAGTGGTGGGTATGGTAGTGGAGGGATGGACAGGTAGAGGGCAGAAGAAAAGATTGATGGATTGCGTGAAAGACGATATGGAGAAGGGAGTGTGTACAGAGATTAGTAACAGGAGAGTGTGGAGGGAAAAAACATTCGAAAGTGGGATTATTAGGGATTCTTTTCCGTCATATTTTAAATGTATGTACATATAAATAAATTTGTCCGTTTGTAATTTCAAATTGATATTTTTTTACTAAATATTAAAAAATAGTAAATACGGTAGTAACATAAAAATATTTTTTTATTTTTTTTTGTATGTCTGTTTGATCCCGCTTATCTTTGAAACGGATGGACCGATTTTAACATGACTTTCACTGGGGGATAGTTAATGTTATTGAGAGTAATGTATGTTAAAAATCATATTCCGTGAAAAGCCGTGGGCTGAGCTAGTCTTGAAATACAATGAGAGTGGAAGCGCTACGATACTTGATTGAACTAACATCATTAAACCAATGAGCCTTATTCAGAATGTAATTACCATTGGGCTGATATAAAATGATAAATTTCTACGAATGAATGAATGAATGAATGATTGAATAAATGAATGAATGAATGAACGGTTTAATGGATAACAAGTTTTGGCTGTTTGCAAACATTTTGTTAGTAAAAGTTTAAAAATAACTTTGAATGAATGAATGAATGAACGATATACTTATTCGAATGGTGAATCGAACGAATGAATGATCTAATATATAATAATTATTAAAATTAAAGTTTTATACACAAAATATGTGAAATAACGAATAACAATAAATTCAACATGATTTAATATTAAGCTATTTATAAAATAAATTTAACCCGTGTAAAACATTTGGCAGCAAAAACTTACGCATCGTTTCACTCATTAAAAATAATTAATGATATAATTAATGATAAAATTAATGATAATAATTAATGATAATAACAGTTTAAGCGTTCGGATCGATCAGGGTTTAACAACGGTTATGACTTGGCGTTTATCTCGTGTGTGTGTATGTGTATATGTGTGTGTGTATATATGTGTGTGTTTTTATATGTAACGCCATGCTTCGTTAATGTAGGTCACGGGTAGTGAGATTTAGTAGAAATAACGAAATGTACATATGTGTGAGTGCATGCCGGGTGTGCAATTCCCTCTCCTTCCCTCTCCCTCTTTCTCCCTCGCTCGCCCCTCTCCCTGTCTCTCACTCTCTGTCTCTTTCCCTCCCTCTCTTTCTCACTCTCTCCCCACCTCTTCCTTTCTCTCCCTCTTTCTCTGCCTCTCTCTGCCTTTAGCTGTCTTTTTTATCATGTAACCTGAACACAGGGTTAGACAACCAAGTGAAAATTTTACAAAAACTTACATTTATGCAAATTTTACTATTTTGTACACATTTTTTATATATAGAAATATATTTCATGAAATATTGAATGAAAATTTCTAATTTAATTCGTTCCATTAGATAATTTACCTTGAAAAGTGTTTATATGAATTAAAACTGAAATATATACATTTCATTCGGACTTGAAAAGCGTAGGGGAATTCCTTCTAGTGTAAAAGTTGGTCAATTAATAATTTATATTGAAGACAGCGCTTAAACTGAGTCCCGAGGGAGTAATTCGAATTAAGTAATTTATTCTTTAATTACAAGAGTTGTATAGCAATAAATTCGCCGCCATTTTTTTTGACCATCTAAAAAATGGTATATTTTTTATATTGTATTCTACATTCAGGTTAAGGGATAATTTTATTACAGAAATGTCAAAATATTTCAAAGCAAAACTTCACACCACCATATGTGTAACCAGGATGATTTGACACCCTATAATTGGCTTCCAGAACGGACAATGGAATTCTGAATCTATTTCTGTGACTGTCCAAAACTGAATAGATTAATATTAGGTTTCAAAACATATCAGATATACCATTTTGTTATAATAACACTAGTTTATTCCTCCAGCTTCGCTTGGCACACTATTTAGATGTGAACTTAGGTTGCTATGGTAACCGTTGTCATATTATCCGTTGTCATCGTTACCGTTGCTATAGTAACTCTTATCCTTCGTTAAGTGTATATCTCCTACAGGTTTAAAACGTGACGAAATGCAAAGTTGAAATCCGTTATGATAGGAATTCCGTAAAATCCGTTCTTAGTGGACGTCTACGTCAGAAAAGAAAATTTCATTTATCAAGAGCAACTGTTGAGTTTCTGAATCTCAATACATTAACAGTAAATACATTTTCATACACACAATGACATATTTATTAACATACAATAGACAGAGAGACAAAAAAATGAAGGTAATATTTCAAACTTTTTACGAAAATAAACCTTCAAACATTTTTCATTTACAATTTTTTAGGAACACTCCAGAGAACTCCAGAAACACTGACAATAAAGCTCTGTGCTGAACTGAAAGTTACTTTCATAGACTCTTCTGGATAAATCTTCTTTTTTAAAATTACTAGTTTTTGTTAACACTAAACCTACCAAGCACTGGTCAAATTGACCGTTCTTTAACTTTTGTAAAATTTACACATTTTCAAACATTATAATATGTTTATCAAACTACATGACAATTCTTAAAATATGCATATAATATTTTCTTCACTCCTTACTTTTAGTTATTTCACTTATTATCTGCGTTATATAATAAAATAATTTTTAATTAACGGTCAATTTGACGGCGTGCGCTAGGAACAGGTATACAAGAATTGTCGGTAGGTTTAGTGTTAAAACAAAAGAAATTTTTACTATATTATATAGTTCGGCCAATCTCTGAAACGGATGGACCGATTTTTACATTACTTTCACTGGTGGATAGATCATGTTATAAGGAGTATACGTTAAAAAAACGTATTCCGTGCCAAGTTGTGGGCACAGGTTCAAGGACCCCTTTACTATGCGCATACACGCTCCTCTCCCAAACCAAATTTCGTAAGAACCTACTAAAATCCCCATCTATAAGTAAGAATAGTTTTTACTACTAATACTAAAGATACTTGCCCTATATATAACTAAAACTCACACTTACAAAGGATACTGCCCTACAAAGAATATACCCTAAAGTAAAAGTAGGTACTAAAGAGTCAGTAACTATTTCATAGCTAATAAAATATTGTAATGGCCCAATTACATGTTCTCACGATTCCAACGTTCACAATAAGCTTACTTTGGGATCACACTTACTATAACTAGTCTTTTTAATATTATATATATATTTATTTATATATTTTCCACTTGTATATCAGATGGTAGTGTCAGAACTATGATACCATACTTATACAGCCTTCTATATACACTACAACTAAAATAAGACTACGAAGTTTCCAAACGTTTTTCTATAGCATTATATTTTTTGTTACAGGCGTTCCAGCGCTGGGCTCCTGGCATCCCAGCTGACCTGCCAGAGCTCACCAGGTCCACCGGCATCAGCCCCACCCCTCCCCCCACCTTCATCCCCCCCTCGAATCGTCTCAGCACCCCCACCCCCCGAACCGCAAGTTCAGGAGGAAGGTGTGAAGTTGAGAAGAGCTCACACTCTGGCTGTTCGAGATTATTTAAAGAGAGAGACGCAGACGTTTTTTGGTGTTCAAAGAGATAATGAAAGAGAGCAGAGGAGATTGTGGTATGAGAGGCGGAGGAGACATGCGGCGAGAGCGCTCGGAGATCTCCGGCTTGATCTGCCTCCAGACCACCATCCCGACGACGATGATATTAGGTGAGCTTACAATATAATTCGTATACTTTACCAGAGTTTTTGTATATATTACCAAAGTGGTAAATGTAATAGTGGGGTTTACTATCTGATTACTTTGAGTTAGGTAACAGTATAAAAGAACACATTCGTATACCTTATCAGAGAGTTTGTATACATTACCAAAGTCTTAAATATATTTTTTTCAAGTAAAATATCTTAATGTCTGTGACATAAAATATTATTTATTACAATAATTTATATATGGGAGCGTTAAGCGTTAAATTTATTGACTATACCGCGTTAATAATTCACTCCTGTGACAAACACACTGCGATATATATATATATATAATATTATATGTACAGAATGACAAAGGGATATTAATGTATTGGGGAATGTAGAGTCGGTTATTTTCTTGACTCGTTTAACACTAAACCTACCAAGTACCGGTCAACATAACCGTTCTTAAACTTTTGTAAAACTTACACATTCTTAAACGTTATAATATCGTTATCAAACTACATGACAATTCTTATAATATGCATATAATATTGTCTTCACTCTTTACTTTTAGTTATTTCCATTATTACCTGCGTTTTATAATAAAATAATTTTTAATTACCGGTCAATTTGACGGCGTGCGGTAGGAACAGGTATACAAGAATTGTCGGTAGGTTTAGTGTTAAATTGTTTTTGAATTACTAACTTTAATAATGATGACACTTTTCAATGACTTCGTCTGTCTTAATTCTATTAGTTTTTGTGATTTTATGTGAAAATCACTGAATTTCGATCTATTTCGATTAAAAATTAAGAAATATTTGAGCGAAGCAAACGTAGTGAGCGGAGCGTTCTACTGGAGACCTTTTCAAATTTTTTGTCACGAATAGGCTCAAAAACTACTTGACGAAAAATTATGAAATTTTTCAATCAAAACGACACAAAATAGATGAAAAATGTCATGTCGTTGAGAAATAATCGTCAAAAAACTGATATCCCATTGAAGTCAATGGGAAACGATGAGTCATTACACTGGGAACTTCGCTCAATATGCAAACGGCAATCGAGATTTCGCGAGCGCAGCGAGTCGAAATCGAGGTTCTGTTTTCGCCCCTTGTCAATTTCATAGTCTGTTTTTGACGAACAAACAGACAGAAATATATATATATATATATGTAAAGTTACATTTATATTTCTTCACACGTTATTTCAACGTATATTTTAACGTAAATTTCGTATAACGTATCCTATTTGATATTCCGTAGTACGTTTTTTAAATGTATTCAGTTTACGTACGTTTACGTACGTGTTCTATATTATAGATATTACGTTACCGATACTTACAGTAAATGTAAAGTGTTTGGAATATTTCATTCAATTTTGTATATATTTTTCATTTCTTTATTTGATATTTGATTTAAATGTACTCGTCACACAAGTCCTAGACATGTTATGAAAAGAATACGCTGTGAAAATGTTTAAATAAAATAGATGAAATAGATAAAATAGAAGAAATACATGAAATAGGTGAAATAAAATAGATGAAATAGCTAAAATAGAAGTAATACAAAAAATAGGGGAAATAAAATAGAAGAAATAGATAAAATAAAAGAAATACAAAAAATAGATAAAATAAAATAGAAGAAATAGTTAAAATAAAAGAAATACAAAAAATAGATAAAATAAAATAGAAGAAATAGTTAAAATAAAAGAAACACAAAAAATAGGGGAAATAAAATAGATGAAATAGATAAAATAGATGAAATAAATAAAATATATTATATAATTAGAATAAATATAATATCGATAGTAATTAAAACAAAAACACAAGTTACTACATAATTTTATAAAGAACACTTTGTTCAGTTCCAAGTCACATCTGTTAAGGACTTATAAATCAATTTATCTTTTATATAAAAAATATTAATACCCCATCTATAAAGGAAAGATAAAGGTAAGAGGGTTTTAAGAACAATGTTTTATACTTGGTAAATAAATTATATATATATATATATATATTTCTTTAATTTTAACTTAATATCCATTAAATATGTTTATAATAAGTAAATTTATTATATATTTTTTTTATATATTAATATATATTAAATATTTTGTTTATATACATACATACATATATATATATATATATTAATTGAAATTAAAGAAATAAACAAAATATTGTGTTTCTAATGAAACAAGTTTTGCCGACGACTTTGTTCGTGTTATGTTTAAAATAAAAACCTATGTTACCTATACCAGTGAAACTCCTATCAAAATCGATCCATCCGTTTAAAATATTAGCCGGAACAAAGAAAAAAAGTCAATTTGTTACAAACGGACACTTAAATTTTATATATATATATATATATATATATATATATATATATATAATAATTTCTATTTTTAAGTTAAAACACCGCCCGATTCAGTTATAACTCGCATATTTAGTTTATACCTGACCCCCATTTTAGAGGGTCGAAAAGTGGGTCGCGCGAATCATGAACCAGGTTAATGGGTTACGTACTAGGCAAATAACATTATATATAATATAATAAATGTATATGAATTAATTAGTATCATATAATATGAATTCATTTGGTAATTTCATGTTATTTTTAAATGAAATATATATATATATATATTGTTTGCGATGGTTCTAGTTGTTCGTACATTGCTCACTAAATATATTGTTCGTTTGTGGAACAGTGATCACAATAAAAATAAAAAAAACTCGGCTGAGTTTGTTGTGTGGTTCTTCAGAGCTGGGCGCGTTTGGAACCCTCGTAGCCTTATTTTAAGTTGGAGTGTCTTTACAGAAGGGCTTATTTTGATACATACGATATCAAAATAGGCCCTCCTGTCACTTCCATTTGATACACAAGTGATCACTGGTATGGATTCAAAGTGGAAAATATATAAATATATATGCACTATTTGAAAGGACTGAACCGATTTTAATGAAATTTTGTAAATATCGATAACTTATATCTTATTAAAACGAAAGAATTTATTTTCTCATAATTTTTTTTATTGCGATTTTTAATGTTTTTTTTAGACAAAGATTTTATTCACTTTTAGTTCTACTTGTCTAATAATAGATGGCGTTGTTGATAAAAATTTGAATTGACGTAAAATAGTCTACGAAGTAGCAGTCTTTTTTTCTCTATTAATAATTTTTTTGACTTTACTTTAACTAGGGGCGCCAACAAACCATATTTGCATATTGAGCGAAGCGAGCCCATTGTATTCACTCATCGTTTCCCATTGACTCTAAAGAGATATCAGTTTTTTGACATGATATTAAAAAATGTATATATTTTTTTGACATTTCATAATTTTCTGTCAAGTAGTTTTTGAGCCAATTCGTGACAAAGAATGCAAAAACGCTCCGCTCACTTCGTTCGCTTCGCTCAGTAAGGTTTAAAGAATTTATTATCAAAATAGACAGGTGCACTTACAGGAGAACAATATAATAAAGTAATAATTCAAATGGTCGGCATAAATGTAATTAATTAATTCCCTTCTAGTTCTATTTGTCTCCAATAGATGGCGTTGTACATAAAAAAATTAATTCACGTAAAATTGTCTTCTAAGCAG
This sequence comes from Melinaea marsaeus rileyi, assembly GCA_918358865.1. Taxonomy (NCBI): domain Eukaryota; kingdom Metazoa; phylum Arthropoda; class Insecta; order Lepidoptera; family Nymphalidae; genus Melinaea; species Melinaea marsaeus. The sequence continues at coordinate 20,033,209 of OU911094.1, read as the reverse complement.
CAGACGTAGTCGCAGGCAAAGGCTAGTATATGTCGTATTTTACCCAGAACTAAGTCAAAAGTATAATAATTTTCAAATTTAAAGTATTTTTAGTAGCAGTTTCCTATAGATTTATTTGAAATGATAAGAATGTGAGCGTTCCCGGCTGGAGCGTTCTGGAAACGTAGCATTCCTTACGGATACCATCAAAAGGAATATATATTCACTGTCTTTTGATATTTTCGCTTTTAAAACTTGTATTATGTACATACATACATATATATAGATATATATATATATATATATATTTGACAAAAATTTTGTATTAAAATTTTTTGATTCAATTTTTATAGACAAATATACAAATATATATGTTTTAATTAAATTAATTTTTACCAAAATATGTTATAAGAAAAAGAAACTCGAATCGAAGTCAATGGGAAATGATGAGTCATTACACTGGGCTCGCTTCGCTCTATATGTGAACGGTACCCGAGATTTCGCGAGCGCAGCGACTCGGAATTGAGGGTCTGTTGGCGCCCCTAGTTATATTATGTTCTGTGGTTCTTCTCAGAGCGTGTTTGTAACTCGTAGTCTTATTTTAAGCCATCTGATAAACAAGTGATTGTTTGTATATGCAGTATGTATGGAGCGTCAGCGGCAGCACCGAGAGAAGCACGGGGGCAGCACGAGCGACCCGACGTGCTGCCAGCACCGGCGTCGCTCGAACCCAGCTCCAGCACCAACCAAGCACCTCCACCACCCACCCAGCCACGACCAGCTAAAGACAGTGTGGCGAGGCTCACACTTACGGGACTCTCCTATGTTGTTACTGTGAGTATATTTTATATATATATATATACTAGGATCCGCTGCCCGTGCTGTGCGTGTGTTGAGCTGAGCACCTCTCCTTTCTTCTTTTCTTGATAACTTTTGAGTGGCTAAACATTTTTTCAATCTGTTTTCGCTATAACATCCGCGTTCAGCTCAAACATACATGAGAACATTTTTAGCTAATTATCTCGTTTCATTCTGGAGACAACTAAACACAACAAAAGGTCTCCCAAACGGTTAAGAGCTTCGCCTACGCTCAGCTCAATAAGATATATATGTAAACATTGTCTGTCTGTTTATTGTAAATAACTTTAACCACAAATACTTCATGAACTATAATTATATATAAAAAATATCAAAATAAATCAATTGTGTTGTAAAAAGGGGTAAAAAAAAAGTAAATATATCTTAACTGTTTGGCAAACTTCTTTTTGAAGCAGCATCACATAAAAACTACTAAACCGATGTGGATAAAAATTGGCAGAGCTGTAGAGCTTGGAAATGGGCATGTTTTAAAAAAAACAGAATTAAAATATCTCATTCCGTTCAAAAATGACGGTCAAAAAACTGAGGGGACTCAGCTCAACTCCCGCAGCGCATGGCGCCGGATCCTAGTTAATTTCTAATGAATATAGTTTATTAGAAACCTATTAAGAAATAAGAAAAGTTAATCAGCAACTAAGGCTTTGAACACATGTGGCTTAGTTAACTATAACATATTCAGGTTACAGTTAACTAACACTTAAATATTAAGCGTATTCTAGACTGCCGTGGCACTTAGTTGCTAATTAGTTTTTAATTTTTAACAACAGTGAAGATATCGTTTTGTTTAAAGAAGCCCGAGTTTGTAAGAAACGTATTACTTTTTCTCCAGGGTTTGTCTAATTTTGAAGCGTTATTTGATTTGAACGATCCAACTTATTTATCTTTATATATAAAACACAAAGACACTCACTGATTCACTGACACATTCATCACTCTACAGCCCAAACCGTAATACCTAGAAAGATGAAATTTGGACACAAGACTCCTGACATATTGAATAGGTGCAATAAGAAAGGATTTTGCAAAGGTCCAAACCGTTCCAAAGTTACTGCTAAAAAACTGAAAAAAATATAACGCGCCTGTTTGATACCTAATAGGTGTGGAAATTCAAACAAAATGTTTGATCACTTTCGCCGTCCATCGCTAAGCACGAGTAACCTGCTAGTACTAAATATTGATAAAGTTTTTTTGTATAATAGTTTCGGAGATAAACACAAACCAACAAATCTTTAATTAATCTAAGTTAAACTCTTTTACTAATTAAACTAACCAAATAACTCAAAAGTTAACTAAAACATTTCTAGGGTTGTCTATTTTCAATTTGGTCGTTGGTAATGTAAAGAGTGCTTCACATAAATCGCTGGATCGCATGACAGTTAACTTTCAGCCGTTAACTGTTACAATTTATACAATGGAAACTTTCACTGTTAAACTAATTAATATTTTAAGAGTTTAACTCAGCGATTAAAGTTTTCCCTTATCAGGTAATTCTGTAAAATTTTAATGATTTCATTATACTATACTAGCTATTGTTAGCGGCTTCGTCTGCTTCTTTATAAAGTATTTTAACACTTTTACTGCCAGCTCCGTAGCGTGTACGGAGACGCAAGTTTCACCCCGTGTTTCACCCCAGGGCCGTAGCATGTACGGAGCAATTAAAAGTCAATTTTTTATAGTATTTAATTGGCTCAACATTTTTTTTACTATTTTTCCGTTTATTTAAATGCCTTTGTGCAAACGTTTATATGAAAAATTGAAACAGCACACAGGGCTCAATTTCTGAAAATCTGGTGGCAGCGAAAGTGTTAAATCTAATTAAATTAAATCCTATAAAAGATAAAACTATCCTATCTTTTAAGTTGAACCAAACAGTAGATATACAAAATTTAATTGAAGTTCAGTCGTTTTTCAACGAACATCCTAACACGCTAGTTTTATATATAATAATATATATTTCTAAGAAGACTACCTAAGAAGGGGTCGAGGGGCGGGGCCAGTGATGCCGAAGATTACCGAAGGCACCCGAGTAGTAACCGACTGATATGGCACGACCACCTCGGCTCACTTTCGTTCCAGCACGCGCAGCGTTCACTTGTCTTATTTATAACTACCCACTGTTGTAATAATCAATTATTTGTTAATTATTTCTTTAATTCATACTAGCATTATATATAAGCGATTTACCACACACTGACTCATCACGAAGTCTCCGAAACTATCTGTCCGATTAACTTAAAATTTTACATAGTTACTTCTTTTGTGACGTAGACGTCCACTAAGAACGTATTTTACGGAATTCCTATCACAACGGATTTCAATTTTTTGCATTTCGCCAAGTTTTCAAACCTGTAGGAGCTATACTTAACGCGGGGGTAAGAGTTACCATAGCAACGGTAACGATGACAACGGATAATATGACAAAGGTTACCATAGCAACCTAAGTTCACATACAAATTAATAGTGTGCCCAGTGAAGCTGGAGCGAATAAGCTATATGTTTAAATAATATTGAATTCTGAAACCAATAAAAGTTTCATCAAACTTACATTTTGAGTCTATCAGAAAACAATTCAAGTAAATACGAGTTTGAACGCAGAGATCATTTTATAACAGGGTCATTGAACTCTCAACAATAGTTCCAGAGATAATGTTCTAAACTCAATACTGACTTATATACTTTATTATATAATAAATAGTATATTTTGTATAAATTAATTTGATTATAATATATACTAGTAATATACTTTGACTTTGCGTAGAATTTCTTTTTATAAAAGTATTTAAGTTACTCCTTATTACAGCTTTTGGTCAAAGTTTTGTTACAATCGGTCCAGTCGTTTCAGATTGTAGATAAGATGAAAAGATTTATAAAATTGTTTTTTTTTAATATAAATATTGTAAATAGTTTTATATGTATTTAGTGAAAATTTACATAGGATTTACAAAAATACATTTCAATTTTATTTATATGTATATATATTGTATTTTGGCTTACAATCTGTGATCGTGAATTACTTGAAGAGAATATCTTTATATACATATGAAATTGAACAAATTTTTTGTTTGTTTGTAAATCTAATTCGTACTTTCAGAGATTACTACGAGTCGGGTCAGAAAACATGTATATGTATATAAGATCAAATTTATTAACGATGTTAAAATAAAAGATTTAAAAAACGATACAGTATAGTATGATACATGTAAAACTTGTATATATACAGAAAAAACCGCGGAAAAGTGCTAGTTAAGAGAAATGACAAAAATAAAATCCCCCCTATAACACGGTACTCTTATAACGCGATCTCAATCCCTCGCATAACACGTGTTTTCCCTCATATAACGCAGGGATTTAGCACGTTATATTTCTATACTACGAAATTTATAATTATTTTTTACTGTTCATAATTAATTTCTCTTACTTTTCCACATTGTGTTGTTATAAAATTAAATAAAATTAAGTAAAAACGAACTTAACTAGTACTTGCCCGCGGTTTTCGATTTCAATCAGTTTTAACATGTAAAGTAAGTATGTAAGTAAAGATACATGTAAAACTTGTATACACAGGAAAAACCGAAGAAAAATGCTAGTATATAAAATATCTTTAAAATGTTCTCAAAAGGAAACCGACTGTGACAATAATGTCAGCAGTAACTTCCAAATACAGACATACTTGTGAATACAAAACTTTTCTCGTATGAGTATTCTAAAGTGACATGAGTGCGCATTCTGATAAAGTGTGACCGCATTCACAAAGTCATGACTCCTAATACATTACGAGTCACAACAATTACATATACACAAATGTTTTGTAAACAGGAGCATTCTGCATAAGTTACAACCCTAATAACTCTGCATTATTGTCCCAAATATGTGAGAGATAGGAGATAGAGAGAGAAAGAGAGATGAATTTCTCACTATAATTTATTATTGCCTTTGGATCCATATGCGTTATGGCATCGTAAATAATTTTATGCATTATTCTGGAAAGGAAATATTTTAAGTATAAATGTTCTAGATATATTACAGTTGATATATGATCGTATATATACATATAAATAGAATTGAAGTCTCCGTCTGTAATTTCAAATAAACAGCTATGAAATTAGTGATAATATCATTTATAATATGTTAAGAATCGGTACTTAATATGATATGTTCACAAATGACTGTGAAAGATTGAAAGTGATTTAGGATTTCAAAATGGAGGTCAAATAATACGTATTCATATAAACTCTAATTATTAATACATTATTATGTTATTATTAACACTAAACCTACCAAGTACCGGTCAAATTGACCGTTCTTAAACTTTTGTAAAACTTACACATTTTTAAACGTTGTAATATCGTTATCAAACTGCAAGACAATTCTTATAATATGCATATAATATTGTCTTCAATCTTTACTTGTAGTTATTTCCATTATTACCTGCGTTATATAATAAAATAACTTTTAATTACCGGTCAATTTGACCGCGTGCAATAGGAACAGGTAGACAAGAATTGTCGGTAGGTTTAGTGTTAAAATACAATTATTTTACAATAATTGAACGAATAATGCTTATCTAAATACATTTCAAATACTATTTAATTTTTGTTATTTAAAAAGTTATTAAAATTTTGGAAGTTTCATATACCATTTTAAAAACGCGATCAGAGGTTAAAAGTCATTAAGCCCTCAATTTTTTTTGTCTATTTTGGTGCCTACGAAAAGTTATTTGATTTAAACGAACCAAACTATGGTTCATATTAAATATTGATAAAGATTGTTCTATATAACAAATAGTTTCGGAGATATACACAAACCTACATAATAACCTCCCCATAATAGTTATCTAAGTTAAACACCACTAAACGTAAAATCGAAAAATGTAGCACTTATTTTTAACTCAAATTACTGACTAGGATCCGCCACCGTTCGCTGCGGGAGTTGAGCTGAGCTCCCTTAGTTTTTGATCATCATTTTTGAACGGAATGAGTTTTTTAAATTGTGTTTTTTATAAAAACATACCCATTCCCAAGCTTTACAGCTCTGAAAATTTTCATTCAAATCGGTTCAGTAATTTTTACATGATGTTGCTTCTAAAAGATGTTTTCCAAACGGTTAAGAGCTTCGCTTACGCTGAGCACAATTAAACTAATTAAATCAAAAGTTAACTAAAACAGTTCTAGGGTTGTCTATTTTCAATTTGGTCGTTGGTAATGTAAATTAGGAGTGCTTCACACAAATCGCTGGATCGCATGACAGTTAACTTTCAGCCGTTAACTGTTACAATTTATACAATGGAAACTTTCACTGTTAATCAATTTAATATTTTAAGAGTTTAACTCAGCGATTAAAGTTTTCCCTTATCAGGTAACTCTGTAATATTTTAATGATTTCATGATAGTGTACTATACTAGCTTTTGTTAGCGACTTTGTCTGCTTCTTTATAAAGTATTTGAAATCAAATTAAATTAAATCCTTTAAGAAGATAAAAACTATCCAATCTTTTAAGTTGAACCAAACAATAGATCTATAGAATCCTTGAAAGGTTTTGTAGTTTTACAAACGAATATCATGACACAGTATTTTTATATAAAGATTTACATAATAACATATATTTTATTAGAATTGACTTCCTAAGAATGGGTTGAGGGGCGGGGTTAGCGATGACGAAGATTACCGAACCGATTTTTAACATATTATAAATGATATTATCACTAATTTCATAGCTGTTTATTTGAAATTACAGACGGAGACTTCAATTCTATTTATATGTATATATACGATCATATATCAACTGTAATATATCTAGAACATTTATACTTAAAATATTTCCTTTCCAGAATAATGCATAAAATTATTTACGACGCCATAACGCATATGGATCCAAAGGCAATAATAAATTATAGTGAGAAATTCATCTCTCTTTCTCTCTCTATCTCCTATCTCTCTCATATTTGGAACAATAATGCAGAGTTATTAAGGTTGTAACTTATGCAGAATGCTCTTGTTTACAAACATTTGTGTGTACGTAATTGTTGTGACTCGTAATGTATTACGAGTCATGACTCTGTGAATGCGGTCACACTTTATCAGAATGCGCACTCATGTCACTTTAGAATATGTATACGAGAAAAGTTTTGTATTTAAGTATGTCTGTATTTGGAAGTTATTGCTGACATTATTGTCACAGTCGGTTTCCTTTTGAGAACATTTTAACACTAAACCTACCAAGTACCGGTCAAATAGACCGTTCTTAAACTTTTGTAAAACTTACACATTTTTAAACGTTATAATATCGTTATCAAACTACATGACAATTCTTATAATATGCATATAATATTGTCTTCGCTCTTTACTTTTAGTTATTTCCATTATTACCTGCGTTATATAATAAAATAACTTTTAATTACCGGTCAATTTGACGTCGTGCGGTAGGAACAGGTATACAAGAATTGTCGGTAGGTTTAGTGTTAAAGATATTTTTATACTAGCATTTTTCCGCGGTTTTTCCTGTATTTATACAAGTTTTACATGTATCTTTACTTACATACTTGCTTTACATGTTAAAACTGATTGAAATCGAAAACCGCGGGGAAGTACTAGTTAAGTTCATTTTTACTTAATTTTATTTAATTTTATAACAACACAATGTGGAAAGGTAGGCGAAGTTAATTATGAACAGTAAAAAATAATTATAAATTTCATAGTATAGAAATATAACGTGCTAAATCCCTGCGTTATATGAGGGAAAACACGTGTTAAGCGAGGGATTGAGATCGCGTTATAAGAGTACCGTGTTATAGGGGGGATTTTTTTTTTGTTATTTATCTTAACTAGCACTTTTCCGCGGTTTTTCCTGTATATATACAAGTTTTACATGCATCATATTATTTTATTTAGTTATTTACTTCTTTTAAGGCGTGTGATGCGATATTATTACTTATTACCACCGTTAATAAATTTGATCTTATATACATATACATGTTTTCTGACCCGACTCGTAGTAATCTCTGGATGTACGTATTAGATTTACAAACAAACAAAAGAATCTGTTCACTTTCATATATATATAAAGATAAACTCTTCAAGCAATTTACAATTATAGATTTTAAGTCAAAATACAATATATATACATATAAATAAAATTGAAATGTATGTTTGTAAATCCTATATAAATTATCACTAAATACATATAAAAGTATTTACAGTAAAAAAATAAATTTTAAAAATCTTTTCGTCTCACCTACAATTTGAAAAAACTGGACCGATTGTAACAAAACTTTGACCAAAAGCTGTAATAAGGAGTAACTTAAATACTTCTATAAAAAAATTATCTACGCAAAGTCGGGTTCACAGCTAGTATATATTATAAACAAAATAATTTATACAAAATATACTATTTATTATATAATAAAGTATATAAGTCAGTATTGAGTTTAGAACATTATCTCTGGAACTATTGTTGAGAGTTCAATGACCCTGTTATAAAATGATCACTTCGTTCAAACTCGTATTTACTTGAATTGTTTTCTGATAGACTCAAAATGTGAGTTTGATGAAACTTTTATTTGTTTTAGAATTCAATATTATATATATATATATATATTCGCTCCAGCTTCACTAGGCAGACTATTAATTTGGTTGTGAACTTGGTTGCTATGGTAACCGTTGTCATCGTAACCGTTGCTATAGTAACTCTTACCCTTGCGTTAAGTGTATATCTCCTACAGGTTTAAAACTTGTCGAAATACAAAAAGTTGTAATCCGTTGTAATAGGAATTCCGTAAAATCCGTTCTCAGTGTACGTCTACGTCACTAAAGAAGTAACTATGTAATATATTAAGTTAATCGGACAGATAGTTACGGAGATTTAGTGATGAGTCAGTGAGTGGTAAATCGTTTATATATATAAGATTATTATATTGTGATATGTTATTATAAATTTTTGAATGATCACTTGTGTATCAGATGGTAGTGTCAGTACTATAGTACCATACTTATACACCCTTCTGTATACACTACAACTTAAAATAAGACTACGAGTTACAAACGTACTGAGAAGAACCACAGAACATACTTAGTATGTCTCTATTGATCATTTCACAATATGTATATATTATTATGATACAGGCGGTGACGAGGCGTTCGAGGCAGTCGACGTCGGCGCAATGGTCGAGGTCGTTCAGAGGCAGCGCGAGCTGTCCTCAAGATGAGGTTGAGGTTGAGGATGTTTTTTTCGACCCTCAACCTCTGACCTCGCTGAATCACCCCCACGAGGATGACGTGGACGGGAATAAGGGGTAAGTTGTCGTGTTTTAACCATAATTTGAAGGACTTTTATGGCTTTATGATTATTATACTAGCTGTGCCTGTGACTTCGTTCGAGCAAATTTTTTTTTTTCTACAAAGTCCAAATTATAACATCAGTTATACGGCTTAAGAGATTAGCCGAACCAAACAGACAGACAGAGAAAATAAAATTTTTTTTTCGTAAGTCGTCATCAATCATATGACTTTAATGAAAAGCTGTTAATTTGTAATTACACACAGACACTTAAATTTTATTTATATGTATATATACTAATTTTTATGTAATCAAACATTTTTATATACAATTATACAAGCATTAATTTCGGTTGTAATCGTTTCAATAATAATAAGTATAATTTATAACTAGGCAAATGTATAAAAAGGAAACATTACAAATAGAAAACAATTCGGTAATTTAGTTATCACCAAAGATTTGTAAGAGACATGGTCGCCATTTTGTATCCAAAATTACAAATTCTATTTCGCAAAATTTGCAATATCGGTTAGGATTTTCGTAGCGCTATAGATGTCACCACTGTCCTTATAAAAATAATTATAGATTTATATATAAAGCTACATATAGAATGCTAAATTCATTAAGACACGATGACTCATTTAGTGGAGCGATGTAATAGTTTCCAGATGGTCCTAGGTTCGAATCCCGATATTATCTATATATGAAGTCGGCTTCACATGACAAAGAATGTTAGATAATTTAAAATTTTATGTTATTTTTATATAAAATGAAGAAGAACTTGTTCAGGTGGTTTGGGTCGACGTGCCCAAGGAATGAGTGATGAATGAATGGTAAAAAAGATTTATAAAGGGAAAGTGAGTGGTAAGAGAGACAGGGGTGACTGCCTCGAGTGACCTTCGAAAACAAAGTATCTACGATACTGGAGGAAGGTCACGTAAAAAGCATGAGGACCCCCCGGAGGGCATGTATGAAGAGGTTGATGTCTGTGGCCGAGGCGAAAGAGGTATGCAGGGACCGTAGCGTCTGACGCTCCGTCGTCTCTGGCTCTCCACAAGAGATATGACATGAAGATAAATAAATAAATAAATAAATATATTATATAAAATACTGAACAATATAGCATGATTTAATCCTGGATCAAAGATCCTATAATAGAACCTAAGTATATTGGGATTCCTTTGATTATTACAAGGTCAAATTGGTATAGAATACCTAAAAATGTAATAAAAATCCTTTGAATGGTAGACTAAATGAAACAAATTGGATGCGTTGAACTTTAGTTAAATTTAATTCAGATTGTATCAAATAAAACATAATAAACAGAAAATCCAAGCAAATAAAATAGACTATCTCTTTGCTTTAATCTCGTTTCTTCTCATATTACGACATTAACCCCCCCCCCCCTCATTTTAGACGACCCCCCCTCCCCCTAAGCAAAATCACTGGTACTTTAATCATACCAAATGTATTCATGTCTTACTATCTTTTAAAATATATATATATATAAATATCTATATATATATATATCATTTTATTTTTTCACATAATATCACATCAACTGCCGCCTCAATTTAGACGACCCCCCCCCCCCCCTCCTCCCCCTACTCAAAATAACTCGTACTTTAATCATACAAAATGAATTCATGTCTTACTATCTTTTAAAGTATATATAACATTTTATATATTCTATATTATTTAATAATCTTCGCTTTCTCCCCCCTTTTTGGGTCTAACTTAAATAAGGGACTATTATTCTTAACTATTAATAGTATCGCCAAAGTTAGACTGGATTGAAATTTTACTTAAAACATTAAAAAAATATGTTTTCGAGTCGATAATATGTATCCTCAAAATTCGGATTGTCGAGTATTTTGTTAAATTCTAATGTTGCTGACAGATAAATCGCGATCGCCATTTTGGAAGCTAGACAAACGTCAGACATCAGACGCCATCTTGTTTGTTAAAATTCAAACGTATCAGTGGCTTCACAGTTTAAAGAATAATTACCTTAAAATGAAATTAGTATTAAAGCACCTTCACGAAGCTCTTTCAAGACACAAGTGAAACACTTCTAACTCAACAGCTGCTTATAATCTTTTATTTTCCCATCTGAGTATATATATGTATAAAACTTATTTATTTATATATTTGTAGCTTTGTATGTATGTATGTCAGTATATGTTTATGTATGTATACAGTTTATATATGATATCTAAATATCGATATCTAGTTTTTTTTTTTTGTACTCCGCCTTCGTACGTATTTTCTTCCACGTTTTGGGCTGACTGGTAGAAAATGCTTTAAGCCCACCCTTTGTACCTTGTTGTGCAATAAAGAATTTAAATAAATAAATAAATAAGAATCCTTCCCGAACTATAATAATATATCTACATTTTTAATATTATGTATTAGGAGTCATATTTATATATATATATATATATATAATGTTGTCTATGTGTAAAAGCATAAATAACTAGGGGCGCCACCAGATCCTCAATTTCGACTCGCTGCGCTCGCGAAATCTCGGGTGCCGTTTGCCCATTGAGCGAAGTGAGCCCAGTGTAAGTCATCGTTTCCCATTGATTTCAATGGTATATCAGTTTTTTGACGATTATTCCTCAATGACATGACATTTTTCAATATTTTTTTTAAACCATCACCTAATGTTTACCTTTTTGATAGCAAAATTTTATAATTCCCCGTCAAGTAGTTTTCGAGCCTATTCGTGACAAAATGTAAAATTCTCCAGTAGAGCGCTCCGCTCGCTTCGCTCAATAAAATTATGAAATGCATTTAAAGATATTTCCTTACAACATGCTATAACCATCAAACATTAGAGGCATAACCTGTCATTTTTGCTTCTACCTTGCTCCCTGGCAATTTATTGCTCCAAGATCCCTTATCCTGTTTGAACTATCGAGTGAGATTAGCATTTCGGGGCCCAGTCCTTGGGGACCATACTTTTAATGTAAAAGAAATTGGAATATTTTTTCTCGCTTCAAATATATGAAAAAACATGTAAGAATACTTTTGATCCGAAATGAAAGGAGGGTCGTAAATCATACGTATTTCGGTCTCCGGGTCATATTATTTGATATTACAAGTATAATTTCTTTTATATATATATATATATATATATATATATACATATATTTTCTCTGTCTGTCTTTGTAATGGATGGACCAATTTTAATTGTACTTTCACTGGCGGATAGTTCATTTTATAATGAGTTATTTAGGTCACTATTATTATAAAAAAAAACATAATCAAAAATCGTATAAGTTATCATCAGATGGGTTTAATTTTTTTTTTCATTATAAAGACACAAAGTTTACCACTTACAAAAAAATATTATATATATATATATATATATATATATAAAGTCGCTAACAACACTATAGCTCAGTAGACAGTTGGCAAAAGACTGCCACAGGTCGCAGGTTCGACCGATAAATTATTCAAATCAAATCAAATCACTTTATTCGGATAACATAGATTATTAGGTACATATATTAGAAATTAAATAAAAGTAAAATTAACATAAATAAAATATTTCCTATATCATCCGAATTGGATGACCACTCAGCACATGTTGAGAATAGAATACTCTTAATATTGGTATTCTGTGGCTGCCATTTTTTGAGCCTGGTTGCACTGTTTCTTCATTGAAAATGACAATAACTATATATATATATATATATATATATTATATGTATATTTATCACAAAATACAAAACCCATCAAGGTCTATAGTAATATAATGTAATACTAAGAATTGGAAGCTTTTAAAGAATCATACTTTATATGTTAATTTACAATTTTGAAAGCTTAAAGAAAATGTAAATTCATTACGTAGTAACTTGTTAGGTTTCAATTTTCTCATTACCTTTGATACAGTTACGTAGATTTTTCTCGGATTAAACAAATATACATACATTTTGGATGTTTAAAATACTATTTGGTTTATTCTTTTACTATCTCATTCCCGCTTCGCTGGGAACACTGTTAATTTGGATGTGAACTTAGGTTGCTATGGTAACCGTTGTCATATTATCCGTTGTCATCGTAACCGTTGCTATAGTAACTCTTACCCCTGCGTTAAGTGTATAGCTCCTACAGGTTTAAAATGGGTGAAATGCAAAAAGTTGTAATCCGTTTTGATAGGAATTCCGTAAAATCAATTGTTAGTGGGCGTCTACGTCACAAAAGAAGTAACTATGTAAAATTTTAAGTTAATCGGACATATAGTTTCGGAGATTTCGTGATGAGTCAGTGAGTGATAAATCGCTTATATATATATACTAGCAGGTTACCCGTGCTTCGCAACGGAAGGCGAAAGTGATCAAACATTTTGTTTGAATTTTCACACCACCTACCTGATAGTTATCAAACAGGATATTTATATTTTTTGCAGTTTTTTAGCTGTAACTTTGGTACGGTTTGGACCTTTGCAAAATCCTTTCTTATTGCACCTATTCAATATGTCAGGGGTCTTGTGTCCAAATTTCATCTTTCTAGGTATTACGGTTTGCTGTAGAGCGATGAATGAGTGAGTGAGTGAGTGTCTATCTATATATATATAATAAAAAGTCAACGACGTCGTTCGCTAAAGTTATTCTGCTAGGAATTCGTAATAGTTGTAAAGTATGTCGATATTCAAGGCTTGTGAATTCTGTTATGTTTGCCATTGTAGCTACTAGGTATTCTAAGTATTGAATATCGGATAATATAATTTATAATATATATATATATATATAAATAAAATTGAAGTATCACTGAAGATGTTACAGTGAGAATGAAGAAGAACGTGCTCATGTGGTTTGGGCACGTCGACACAATGAGTGATGAAAGAATGGTAAGAAAGATTTATACAGGAAAAGTGAGTGGTAAGAGAGAAAGGGGGAGGCCTCGAGTGACCTTCGAAAACACAGTATCTATAATACTGGAGGAAGGTCACGTAAAAAGCATGAGGAACCACCAGGGCATGTATGAAGAGGTTGATGTCTGTGGCCGAGGCGATAGAGGTATACAGGGACCGTAGTGTTTGGCGCTCCGTCGTCTCTGGCTACCCCGCAAGGGATATGGCGTGAAGATAAATAAATAAATAAAATAAATAAAATATAAATAATATGAAGTATCACTTTGTGATTCCAAATTTGTAGACTTGAAATAATAGTCTCAACGCGTAGTACAATACTCTGTTTAATCATTTCACAGCACAGATTACAGAATTATTACAAGATTGAATCGATGCAGTTTGATTAGGATTGGTAATGCGGTGAATTGCGGTGAAGTAACCGTTTCCCCTTCGTATTCCGTCAAAAACTGATTCAACCGTCAAATTCACTTATTCAAATGAAGTCAGCTGTCAGATGACACTGACAGCTGACAGTTGACACTGACAGCTGTCAATCGAGTGTAATGTCACCAAGGTGCACCGACTGCACACAAGCATACTTCTTGACATGTCCAAAAAGTGTAGACCTTGCCTCACTGTCCAATTAATAAAGTGTGAAGCCTGAAATGGCGCCTGAACACTGACATATATATTTTTTTGTCTGTCCGTGTGTTCCGTCGAATCACTGAAACGGCTGCACCAATTTTAACACAACTTTGACTTTAATAGCTGATTATAAGGAGTAAAGCTACTTTTATTTAAAACATTTCATACGAAGTCGTGGGCACAGCTTGTATGTACACTTTAACACTAAACCTACCGAGTACCGGTCAAATTGACCGTTCTTAAACTTGTGTAAAACTTACACATTCTTAAACGTTATAATATCGTTATCAAACTACATGACAATTCTTATAATATGCATATAATATTGTCTTCACTCTTTACTTTTAGTTATTTCCATTATTACCTGCGTTATATAATAAAATAAATTTAATTACCGGTCAATTTGACGGCGTGCGGTAGGAATAAGTATACAAGAATTGTCGGTAGATTTAGTGTTAAAACTAATATTAAAGCAATAATTTAAAGTATAATAAATATTGAATATTGTAGACTGTACCTAATATCAAATTTCGGAAGCACATAATATTAGTTCCGTGATTAAGTCTGCTTCGTTACATAATTCTAAGCACATTACGAGCGATGTTATAATCCAAAATTCACAAGTTTAACATGAAATCAACTTCAAGCGAACTTTGTTAGATAATTGCTCTTGGCTTTCGAGTTGGTCGTATGATAACATCATAATTAAGATCGAATTATACACTTTTGTATAAGTTAAGTGTTGTAGTTTAATTTGATTATACAATCTGAATGAATTAAAATTATTGAGCTGAGCGTAAGCGAAGCTCTTAACCGTTTGGAAGACCTTTTTTGGGTTTAGTTGTCTCCAGAATGCGACGAGATAATTAGCTAAAAATTTTTTCATGTATGTTTGAGCCGAAAAAATATGTTTTAGAAAAAACAGATTGAAAAAATGTTTAGCCATTCAAAAGTTATCAATAAAAGAAAAAAGGAGAGGGGCTCAGCCCAACACCCGCACAGCACGGTTGGCGGATCCAAGTAATTTCAGACAGCCGCTTTTGTAGATTCAATCTACACTTTCTTTTGTTTTCTTTACGTGGTCACAGCATCTAAGTCATATTTCTTTTTGATTATGTGGATTTATACATTTAATTGGTTAAAAAAATATATTGATCACTTCTTTAGTTTTTATCCCATTTTAAAAATGAAACAGGACGTTCTTCTACGACACATTTTATTGTAACTTCCGAAAAGGCGAGGCATCGCAAGTACAAAAGAAGTTATGCATATGGAGATGAAGCCTTAAAAGAAAGGGAGTGTGAAAATTAGTTTGAAAGATATCGTTCTGGTGATTTTTTCACTGAAAAATGCACAACGATCTGGCCACCCAGTCGAAGTGGATAAAACCCTCATCAAGGCATTTATCGATTCAGATCGTCACAGCACAGCACGAGAAAGAAATAACAAGAAGAAGCTGAATGTATCGCATACATGCATTGAAAAAATAAAAATAAAAATCAATGGTTATATCAAGAAACTTGATTTATGGATCCATCACCAGCTTAAGGAAATTCATTCGCTTCTGAAAAGAAATGAAAATGATCCATACCTGAACAACCTAGCTACTGATGACAAAAAGTGGATTGTTTATAAAAATGTTACGCGAGATGAACCAGCCCGCACAACATCAAACGCGGAGATTCACCAAATAAAGTCTGGTGGGATTTTGACTTAATGCCATAGTGTCAAACGATAAAATCAAAATACTTTCAACAACTCGACAAACTGAACGATGCAATTGAAGAAAAACGACCAGTATTGTCAAATCGGAAAGATCTTTTCCTTCATGATAACCCAAGATGGAAAAGACACATCTTTGGTCACTAGACAAAAATTATTATTATTATCGAACGAATGAGTGATGAAAGAATGGTAAAAAAGATATATACAGGAAAAGTGAGCGGTAAGAGAGACAGGGGGAGGCCTCGAGTGACCTTCGAAAACACAGTATCTAAGATACTGGAGGAAGGTCACGTAAAAAGCATGAGGACCTGCCGGAGGGCATGTATGAAGAGGTTGATGTCTGTGGCCGAGGCGAAAGAGGTATGCAGGGACCGTAGCGTTTGGCGCTCCGTCGTCTCTGGCTACCCCGCAAGGGATATGGCGTGAAGATAAATAAATAAATAATATAAATAAAAATTATTGGAACTGGGTTGGAATGTTTTGTCACTACCACCATGCAACCCTGATCTGGCACCTTCGGACTACCATTTATTCCATGAAAAACTCTTTAAGTATTACAATTTTGAATGATCTAATTAAGTTTTTTAATAGCAAAGCCAGAATGATGGGTTTTCCCATTGTCATCGTCAAGAACGGGCTATGTCTAATTGAATAAAGCTTCCTTCTTATTTGAAATGGCATTATTGTCTTAGTTGCCAATACAATGTGTATGTTAACCTAACATTTATATTATAATTAAATAACTAGGGGTTTCAACAGACTCTCAATTTTGACTCGCTGCACTCGCGAGATCTCGGATGTCGTTTGCATATTGAGCGAAGCGAGCCCAGTCTAATGACTCATCGTTTCACATTGACTTCAATGGTATTCAATGGGATTCAGTTTTTTGACGATTATTCCTCAAGGACATGACATTTTTTAAAATTTTCATCCCCACCATCTCCTGATGTGTCTTTTTGATTGCAAAATTTCATAAATTTCCGTCAAGTACTTTTCGAGCCTATTCGTGACAAAATGAATTCGTGAATGTGAAAAAGTCTCCAGTAGAACGCTCCGCTCGCTACGCTTGCTTCACTCAATAAGACTACGAGGTTCAAACGCGTTGTTCTGAGAAAAACCACACAACAAACTTAGTATTACTCTATTGTGCATTTACAATATTCAGTGAGCAATGTACGAACAACTGGAACCATCTTAACTATGATATGATATGTCATGATATGATATGATATATGTCATATTTTCTACATATTCAATCAAATCATTGTATTATAATACACCAGTTCAATGACCTTTACGAATGTACTTATATTTTTTTCTATAAATTTTGATATTTTTTGTAGGGATTTATCCAAATTTTACCCAAATCACTATGACTGGGGTACGTATAACGGATTGAAACTACAACTATATATCCTTTGTCTTCGATTATAATATATTCATTGAAATATATGTTTTTTTTTTGTGTAAAAATTTGTCATTTTAATATTATATTAACAGAATTTTTACAATTATCACGAGTTTGCATAGAAAAAAAAACTAAAAAGAGGAATTTATTAAAAATAACCAAAATCATCTGCAATTTTTGTATTATTTTTATTTGGCTGAAAAAACAGATTTTCATCTTTCCGTATAACGTTGCAAAATGTCAAAAAAAACTTCTTTTTTTTGTCTAAAGGACATTTTCGTTTGAAAATTTTGGAGAAATTGACAATGAGAGAGAAACTATAAATATATAATTCTGATTATTGTAAAATCAGTAGATAAATCATTGATAGATTGCTTAATACTAAACCTACCGACAATTCTTGTACACCTGTTCCTACCGCACGCGGTCAAATTGACCGGTAATTAAATGTTATTTTATTATATAACGCAGGTAATAATGGAAATAACTAAAAGTAAAGAGTGAAGACAATATTATATGCATATTATAAGAATTGTCATGTAGTTTGATAACGATATTATAACGTTTAAAAATGTGTAATTTTTACAAAAGTTTAAGAACGGTCAATTTGACCGGTACTTGGTAGGTTTAGTGTTAATGATGTAACATTGCGCAATCGTTGAAACATGTTTGTGCATGATTATAAATATGGCCGCTCTGTCGGCGCTTGATCATTCTTGCCCAAGTCGCCGAACAGTACGGACCTGTATAGACCTGCACAGACCTGCACAGACCTGCACAGACAGCAAGCAAGCAAGCATGAGTTGTCACCTAGAAAATAGCAATTTGAAAATACTACTGAGGTTCTTCCTTCGTCATATAAGTATATATATATATATATATATATATATATATATATATTAATATATATTTTTTACTATATTTATAGGTTATGATGAAAAAGTCTTAATAATAAAGATCAAATTATACACTTTTGTATAAGTTGAGTGTATTGAGTGAATGTATTATACAGTGTTGTAGTTTAATTTGATTATACAATCTGTTTCAATGAAAATTATAGTTATTTTGATATGTATATATATAATTTATTTATAACTTGAAATACACATGTTTAAAATTGAGTAGCTCTTTATAGCTCTTAGTAGTAACATTATATATATATTCAGAGCTGAAAATAAATCTCACAGAGCATTTATATTATTCACAATGTCTGATATAACTTTGACCTAATTATGATACTACAGAATAAAACATTAAATAATACAAATAGTTTAAAGAACTCGTAGTGATGTGTTTTATAACTTACTAGCTGTGCCCCGTGACTTCGTTCAAAAGCTTAAGTTGTTTATAATATCAGCTATCAGCCAGTGTAAGTCTCGTTAAAATTGGTCCAGCCGTTTTAGAGATTACTCGCAACAAACAAAAAGACAGAAAAAATGTATTTATAAATCCTTCACTTCTATATGAGATTAACTATAAATATTTAACACTAAATCTTAACGACAATTTTTGTGTACCTGTTCCTACCGCACGCCGTCAAATTGACCGGTAATTAAAAGTTATTTTATTATATAACGCAGGTAATAATGGAAATAACTAAAAGTAAAGAGTGAAGACAATATTATATGCATATTATAAGAATTGTCATGTAGTTTGATAACGATATTATAACGTTTAAAAATGTGTTAGTTTTATAAAAGTTTAAGAACGGTCAATTTGACCGGTACTCGGTAGGTTTAGTGTTAATAAGAGAAATATTTTTTAAATAATATGTTTATGGTGAATCTTTTTACTATTTACTAATGAGACCTCTCTCATATCTTATAGAGACTGTTAAACACTAGAAATGTTCTCAAAGCTTACTTTAATTAATATATATTAAATGTAATTCCAGGGCCCGGTCTCCTCTCAGGTCGTCTTCCAGCGTGGAGTACAGAAGACCTGAAAGAACGGTGCAGTGGGGATCCGGGGGTGTCCGTATCCACGCTCCCATGCTGGACTCATTGGCAGACAATTCCAATAGAAGGCAGTTTGGGATGGGCGTTGTTGGTAGATTTTTTAGGTAAGTCTATTTTTTAGGAAAGTCTATTTTTAGGTAAGCCTATTTTTAGTTTAGTTTATTTTTTAGGTAAGTCTATTTTTTAGGTAAGTCTATTTTTTAGGT
The DNA here is from genome assembly GCA_918358865.1 of Melinaea marsaeus rileyi. Classification (NCBI taxonomy): domain Eukaryota; kingdom Metazoa; phylum Arthropoda; class Insecta; order Lepidoptera; family Nymphalidae; genus Melinaea; species Melinaea marsaeus. The sequence goes on along the minus strand of OU911094.1, from coordinate 20,013,276 downwards.
AAGTCTATTTTTAGTTTAGTCTATTTTTTAGGTAAGTCTATTTTTCAGTTCAGGCTAGTTTTTAGGTAATTCTATTGTTAGGTTAGGTTAGGTTACGTAAGGTTATGTTAGTAAGCCTATCTCTTAGGTAACTCTGTTTTAGGTAAGTAAATTTTTGTAGGTAGGTGATATTTTAGGTAATTCTATTTTTCAGGTAAGTTTATTGTTTAAGTAAGCTTATTTTTAGGTAAAACTATTTTTGAGTCAGTCTATTTTTCATTGTATAGGTAACTCTATTTTTTATTGTTCACACAGTTTTTCATTTCTATTTCACACACGACAGAGAAAATTTCTGAGCTTAAAACTTCAAGCAAAGCTAGCAAAGGCTCCAAATGAAGTTATTTTTTTTTCTCAACAGATAAATGACAAAGGAATTGGTCTAAAATTTATTGGATATGAGTTTTTATTTTGTCTTTTATAGGATATTTCAAATAAAATTTCAAAGAAAAGTAAAAATAATTATTTACTCACTACTATAATGCTAGTATGAAAGTTTGTTAGTCTGTCAAAGTTTTTGACGTAAAATGTGATTAACATTTATTTTTTGAGCATAGCGAGCGGAGCGTTAAGCACGAATAGGCTCGAAAACTACTTTACGGAAAATTATGAAATCTTGCAATCAAAAAGACACACATTAGGTGATAGTTTTAAAAATAAATTTTTGAAAAATTGCATGTCGTTAAGGAATAATCGTCAAAAAACTGATATCCCATTGAAGTCAATGGGAAACGATGAGTCATTACACTGGGCTCGCTTCGCTCAATATGCAAACGGCACCCGAGATTTCGCGAGCGCAGCGAGCCGAAATAGAGGGTCTGTTGGCGCCGCTAGTAACATAGTTTATTTACATTTGATAGCCCAATTAGATCAAATGTAAAATTTAAGGTCACAAAATTTGCTTTAACTAAAAGAGTACTGGGTATGGTAGTGGAGGGATGGACAGGTAGAGGAGGAGGAGAAGTTGGATGGATTGCGTGAAAGACGATGTGGAGAAGGGGGTGTGTACAGAGATTAGTAACAGGAGAGTATGGAAGAAAAGAACATACTGCATCGATCAAAATTGGGATAAGGGCAGGAAATTGATAATTGGCGGAGAACTATTTTTTTTATTGCTATTGAGGTTTTATGGAGAGATTAACTAAGTAACTAAACTTTAGTTCAAAAATTTACGTCAAATATATTATAACTAGGGGCGTCAACTTGACCTCGATTTTGACTCGCTGCGCTCGCAAAATTCGGGTGGGGTTAGTCGAATTGAGAGAAGCGAGTAACCCATCTTCAATTCAGCGTTCAAAGCTGAAACCGACAGGCAAAAAATATAGAATATTCAAATATCACATAGTGAAATTTTTTTACATTGAAGTCTATGGAACTCATTTTTTGGTGATTATTCCTCAACGACATGAGTTTTTTTTTTCACTTTTTTTTTATAAACCATCGCTATAAATTGTCAAAATTTCATGAAGATCGGTAAACCCAACCCCGAACATGGGATGCAAAAAGTCTCACATAGAGCACTCCGCTCGCTTCGCTCAATAATTATTTTTTTCAGTTTAAATTATTAAGACAATATATAAGTATTATGGTTTTAACACTAAACCTACCGACAATTCTTATACACCTGTCCCTACCACACGACGTCAAATTGACCGGTAATTAAAAGTTATTTTATTATATAACGCAGGTAATAATGGAAATAACTAAAAGTAAAGAGTGAAGACAATATTATATGCATATTATAAGAATTGTCATGCAGTTTGATAACGATATTATAACGTTTAAGAATGTGTAAGTTTTACAAAAGTTTAAGAACGGTCAATTTGACCGGTAATTGGTAGGTTTAGTGTTAAAGTTAACAAATGTAAGTTAATTGCATTTTATATATAATAAATTTGTCTGTAGTAGTCGTCTGTAGACTCGTTGAGTTATTGATCTGTTGCATTAATATTAAAGGCACAAAGGCTTAGCCGGATAAACCTGGATATTCCACGCGTACTTCGAGAGTGTCTGTCTCTCTCTCTCTCTCTCTCTGTGTGTGTGTGTGTGTGTGTGTGCGCTTGTGTGTGAGTTCAAAGTTTATATTTTGAACTATTATATATGTATATGGTTTTCAACATAACAGTAATCCAAATTACTCCTTATAATTTACAACCGAAAGCGCAAGTTTCACTAAAATATGTTCAGACGTTTCAGAGGTTTGTCGGAACAAACATACAGTGAAATATATATATATATATTTGAAATCACAAACGGATACTCCAATTTCATTTATATGTACATTAATAATATTATTATTCTTGGAACGGATGCTTCGACTTTATGAAATCTCTTTTAAAATTTTATAACTTGTTTCATCTTCTTTCACTCTCAAAAGTTGTTACTTATTCTTTGAAAGGATACTTCGGTTTTTGAGTACAATGGGAACAAACATTCAGTTACATACAGTAAGTTTTAAGTTTTTAACACTTTTTTGGTATGAAATATAAAATAAATCTATATATATATATATATATATATATCTTTATAAAACACTAAGACACTCACTAACTCATTCATCGCTCTACATACCAAACCATAATACCTAGAAAGCTGAAATTTAGACACAAGACCCCTGACATATTGAATAGGTGCAATAAGAAAGGATTTTACAAAGGTCCAAACCGTTCCAAAGTTACAGCTAAAAAACTGCAAAGTTTACTCCCGCTCCCTCTCTTCTCCCATTGCATTGCAGTAGAAATTAAAATTATTTGGCCATTCACTATGTTTATTCTCAACACGCTGCGATGTGAGAAACAAGAGTTCCTAGGTGGTGTGGAAATTCAAACAAAATGTTTGATCACTTTCGCCGTCCGTCGCGAAGCACGGGTAACCTGCTAGTATACATATATATTCACTAAATGCATATGAAAGTATATATTGTACTTGTATAAGAAAATCTTTTTTTGTCTATCTGTCTGTTCAGTATAATCTCAGAAACGATTGGACCGATTTTAATAGGACTTTTACTATCGGATAGCCGATGTTATAAGGAGGAACTTGGTATTTGGAGGCGCAGCTAGTGTAATCTACAATATGTAGAATTGCGAAAACTTTTCACAGGTTTATAGAAATATAAAAAAAAGTTTTTTCCAGGCTTATTGTAATAATATATATATAACTAAGATCCGCCAACCGTGCGTCTGGTGTTGAGCTGAGCCCCTCTCCTTTCTTCTCTTCTTGATAACTTTTGAATGGCTAAACATTTTTTCAATCTGTTTTCTCTATAACATCCGCGTTCGGCTCAAACATACGTGAGAACATTTGTATCTAATTATCTCGTCACATTCAGCACACAACTAAACACAAAAAAAGGTCTCCCAAACGGTTATGAGCTTCGCTTACGCTCAGTTTAATAAATGGGATTATTATTATCCCGCAGTTACTCACCTGCGTCCCGTCCTTGATATAATAGGTACTCTATAGACTCGCATTCTAACATGCTATAATGGTTTTATAAATTAATACCTCTCGGACACAGTACCGGGTGTTATTTATTATATAATATACCGATTTTTATGGGTATTTTAATTCAATGAGGACCCCCCGGAGGGCATGTATGAAGAGGTTGATGTCTGTGGTCGAGGCGAAAGAGGTATGCGGGGACCGTAGCGTTTGGCGTGTCATCTCTGACTACCCCGCAAGGGATATGACGTGAAGATAAATAAATAAATTAATTAACAAAATTATTGTTGTTATAATATCAAAATTTATCACATAGGAATCGAAATATTTTTCTATTTTTCACTTTTGTGTATCAGATGGTAGTGTCAGGGATATTGGTACCATATTAATCTAAATAAACAGAAAACTATACACTCTCCAACTTAAAATAAGTTTAAAAAACACTCCGAGTAAAACCACACGACAAACTTAGTATTTCTCTATTGTTATAATTTCACAAACGTCAACAAAGAACCGTAATAAAAACTCAAATTTACATTCCAGGAGATCATTACGTAAGTCTGTCGCGAACCAGGAGGATGTTGCCAGACAGCTGGACGAGCTGACGGACTACAGGCCATACTTCACGTGGTGGGTCAGCACGGTTCAGACCCTGGTGCTGCTCCTCTCGCTCCTCTGTTATGGTTTTGGACCAGTCGGCTTTGGAAGGCACACCCACTCTGGCCAGGTGCTGGTGAAGAGCTTGAGCTTGCAGCAGGTAAGATACTAATATAGCAGAGTATGTTTTTGTTATTGGGTAAGGTCATAACTATTTGTGCGATTTAAAAAAAATAAAAATTAAGTGAGCGGTAACAGAGACAGGGGGAGGCCTCGAGTGACCTTCGAAAACACAGTAGCTATGATACTGGAGGAAGGTCACGTAAAAAGCATGAGGACCCCCCGGAGGGCATGTATGAAGAGGTTGATGTCTGTGGCCGAGGCGAAAGAGGTATGCAGGGACCGTAGCGTTTGGCGCTCCGTCGTCTCTGGCTACCCCGCAAGGGATATGGCGTGAAGATAAATAATAATAATTATAAAAAAAAAACATTTGTCAAAAGCTACTTTATTACATAATAGTTTGATCTTACAGCATTTCATATATATTAACACTTTCACTGCCAGCTCCGTAGCGTGTACGGAGACGCAAGTTTCACCCCGTGTTTCACCCCAGGGCCGTAGCATGTACGGAGCAATTAAAAGTCAATTTTTTAAAGTATTTAATTGGCTCAACATTTTTTTTACTATTTTTCCGTTTATTTAAATGCCTTTATGCAAACGTTTATATGAAAAATTGAAACAGCACACAGGGCTCAATTTCTGAAAATTTGGTGGCAGCGAAAGTGTTAATATTATAATAAAGAGAAAGTTCATTGTATGTTTGTATGTGTTATCCAATCTCAAAACTGTACTTATTTAAAAAATATTTCTATAATTGATAGCTACATTATATAATAACATAGACAAAATTTTATCCCGATAATAATAAAATAGGGACAACTAACAAAAAAATTTGTTAATCCCAAATAAAATCTCAAAATCTTAATATGATTCGCAATGTTTAAGTGCGTGCGTTCGTGCGTGCGTTCGTGCGTGCGAGAGTGCGTGCGTGCATGTGTGCATATGTGCGTGCATGTGTGCATGTGTACGTGCGTGCGTGATTACGTGCGTGCATGTGTGCGTGCGTGCGTGATTACGTGCGTGCATGTGTGCGTGCGTGCATGTGTGCGTGCGTGCGTGTGTGTGTTTGTGTTTATACTCATTATATAAACACAAGTAAAAAAGTTTGACGAAAAGCAAACCTGGTATTCTCAATTCGTATATTAAATTTTTACGCAAAAAATTAACGAAAAACGAATTAAAAGCTAGGCAGAGTCTATATATTTTATTATGTAACTAATTCCAGACGAATTATAAACTATTTTTAGGCTTGGTATTTGTTCCGAATTGGAACATTCCAGTCCTTAGAGACTAAACTAAACTGTATCTTGGCTGAAATAACATACACGGAAAACCTTTTAGTCAAAATGTTAAGAAATATTCACAAACAAGACAAAATACATTGAATTATTGATAATATTTATATATATATATATATATATATATATATATATATATATATATATATATATATATATATATATATATATATATATATATATATATATATATATTAAAATTCCACAAGATATCTTAGACCTTCCTTTTCTTAGTTTTAACACTAAACCTACCGACAATTCTTGTATACCTGTTCCTACCGCACGTTATCAAATTGACCGGTAATTAAAAGTTATTTTATTATATAACGCAGGTAATAATGGAAATAACTAAAAGTATAGAGTGAAGACAATATTATATGCATATTATAAGAATTGTCATGTAGTTTGATAACGATATTATAACGTTTAAGAATGTGTAAGTTTTACAAAAGTTTAAGAACGGTCAATTTGACCGGTACTCGGTAGTTTTAGTGTTAAATCTATTCAAAAGTGTAATATTAAATAAATCTTATTATAACATTCAAGAAATTTTAGTGGATCGTAATATGTGGAACTTAAGTTGTTGAATCATTTGCAGGATTTATATTATATTGTACATCACCTAAGATTGTTATATTTGTATTAAAAAGAGCAACTGTTGTGTTTCTGGGTTGCTCTTCTCAACAGAGCAGCATTCCGAGTTGGTAGCTTACTCACGGACTGACTATACTGATCTTTTTATTATAATAATTGATACAAAAGTGCGTGTAAATGCCTACTTGAATAAAGATATTTTGACATATATATTTGTTCAAGGTCGTCATATTAAGGATATGATATCATATTATATATGTACGTTTTTGTACACCATTTAATTATTCTACATTCGATATTGATTGATTGATTGATTGATACCATTACGTCCGCCATTTTTTATGATTTTATTTTAAATACGAATACTACTTAAAATTAATCAAAAAGCGACATAATTTTGAAAAATGTTTACAATACTTATTAATAACACAAGCACTTGATAGTATATCGCCATGTCACACCAATGTCACTTGTAGGTCAACAGTGTAATTGTGTTAGCATATCTAGGTCATTGAGTCCCCTTGTCTAGTTTTTTTCAGTTCAACCTTTAAGCCTAACTGACCGAGGGTTTTAAAATAGAATTATTAGGTTACATTTCTGTATATTTCGGCCATTTTGTTATTTTTTTTTTTTTTTTTGGGTGCTGATAGTATTGTACTATATGATCTCTTGTAAGAGATAAGCTATTATTCTATAATACTGTTAATGTTTTAGTAGTACTAGGGGCGCCAACAAACCCTCAATTTCGACTCGCTGCGCTCGCGAAATCTCGAGTGCCGTTTGCATATTGAGCGAAGCGAGCCCAGTGTATTGACTCATCATTTCCCATTGACTTCAATGGGATATCAGTTTTTTGACAGGATATTAAAATAAAATAAAAAAAAAATTTAGGACATTTTTCAAAAAATTTTCTTTTAAAACTAACACCTAATGTGTGTCTTTTTGATTGCAATGTTTCATAATTTTACGTCAAGTAGTTTTTCAGACAATTCGTGACAAAGAATGCAAAAAGTCTCCAGTAAAACGCTCCTCTCACTTCGTTCGCTTCGCTCAATAAATATATATACATAAAAAAAAATTGTACGTAATGGCTGGCTGTAGAAGATATTGGAGAAATTAGTGATGAATAGATTACAAGACTAAGATTTTTTTCGATTTTTTTATCCGTTTATTTATCAGTTTGTTCGCGTCAATCTCAGAAACGGCTTATCCGATTTCGATGCAGTTTTCACGGGTGTAAACTTTACATAAAATTTAGTTTTTTTATTTTTATAAATAAAATAGTTTTGTCGAATAATTTATTATCTTTGTCAATCTTTATCAACTATATAGTCTGACGAAAAAAAAACGCGAGTAAAGTCGTATGAACAACTAGTTAATTTATTTAAAAAACAAACTGCCTCATAGTTTCTATAGCCTGACGAAAAAGCAAATTCCCTTTCACAGGTTGAATGGGAGGAACCGGCATCATTCTGGCTGGGACCACGTGCGGCTGACCTCATCCACCTGGGTGCGAAGTTCGCTCCATGCATGCGGAGGGACGTCAGGATAGCGAGGGCGATAGCCGCTTCAGCTCGCCGGGAGAGGGACACGGCGTGCTGTATACGAAATGACGACTCTGGATGCGTGCAGTCCTCCAAGGCTGATTGTTCGGTATGTTAATCTTATATATTTATAGCAACGGCCTATTTATATAAATAAAAACAATAGTGGGTAGTTATAAATTAAGACATATGAACACTGCGCGTGCTCAAACGAAAGTGTCCTGAGGTCTTGATATCCGTCAGTTGCTGGTTGGTTACTGTTACTGGTGACTGGAGTAAGTTTGTTATTACTAAAAATACCTCAGTGAAAATGGCGTAAGCTTGTTATAAACTAGATATACCTCAGTGAAATGGCGTAAGCTTGTTATAAACTAGATATACCTCAGTGAAAATGGCGTAAGCTTGTTATTAACTAGAAATACCTCGGTGAAATGGCGTAAGCTTGTTATAAACTAGATATACCTCAGTGAAAAGACGTAAGCTTGTTATAAACTAGATATACCTCAGTGAAAATGGCGTAATCTTGTTATTAACTAGAAATACCTCGGTGAAATGGCGTAAGCTTGTTATAAACTAGATATACCTCAGTGAAAATGGCGTAATCTTGTTATTAACTAGAAATACCTCGGTGAAATGGCGTAAGCTTGTTATAAACTACATATACCTCAGTGAAAAGACGTAAGCTTGTTATAAACTAGATATACCTCAGTGAAAATGGCGTAATCTTGTTATTAACTAGAAATACCTCGGTGAAATGGCGTAAGCTTGTTATAAACTAGATATACCTCAGTGAAAAGACGTAAGCTTGTTATAAACTAGATATACCTCAGTGAAAATTGCGTAAGCTTGTTATTAACTAGAAATACCTCGGTGAAATGGCGCAAGCTTGTTATAAACTAGATATACCTCAGTGAAAATGGCGTAAGTTTGTTATTACTAAAAATACCTCAGTGAAAATGACGTAAGTTTGTTATTAACTAGAAATACCTCAGTGAAAATGGCGTAAGCTTGTTATAAACTAGATATACCTCAGTGAAATGGCGTAAGCTTCTTAAAAACTAGATATACCTCAGTTAAATGGCGTAAGCTTGTTATAAACTAGATATACCTCGGTGAAATGGCGCAAGCTTGTTATAAACTAGATATACCTCAATGAAAATGGCGTAAGCTTGTTGTTAACTAGAAATACCTCAGTGAAAATGGCGTAAGCTAGGTATAAACAAGAAATACCTCAGTCAAATGGCGTAAGCTTGGTATAAACTAGAAATACCACAGTGAAATGGCGTACGCTTGTTATAAACTAGATATACCTCAATGAAAATGGCGTAAACTTGTTATAAACTAGAAATACCTCAGTGAAATGGCGTAAGCTTGTTATAAACTAGATATACCTCAGTGAAAATGGCGTAAACTTGTTATAAACTAGATGTACCTCAGTGAAATGGCGTAAGCTTGGTATAAACTAAATATACCTTAGTGAAATGGTAAGCTTGTTATTAACAAGAAATACCTCGGTTAAATGGCGTAAGCTTGTTATAAACTAGAAATACCTAAGTGAAAATGGCGTAAGGTTTTTATAAACTAGATATACCTCAATGAAATGAGTGGTAAATGGCATATATATATATAGATTTGTGATAGAATTCAATCAATCACAGATTATTAAATGTTTATAATTTAAAGATATTTTTAAATATTCTCAATAAAAAAATATTATACCACCAGCTGTTAACGAACGAAGCAATTATAAATTAATTTTAATGAAACATGTAAAAAAATTATACATTAAATGGTTAAAATAAAAAAAAAAACAATAAGTTAACGTCAATTTCATTTAAAAGTTATTATTGTAATGAAATCTTTCATAACCTTGAAAAACCCAAGTTACCACCTTGCATATAACATTATTTTTTCTATAAAATAATAACACTATAAATAATTTTTACACGCAAACATTAGATTAGAGGATTGGTGTCAAAGGTACGATGAAATATTATTTATATTACAGTAGCATGCAATTTAAAATATTCTTTAGATGTATCGTTGAAATAACTATTCCAGAATACGATATCGACGTGGAAGAAGTGGTCATCGGGAGAGTCTGGTCCGGGTGGTAGGATATCTGGATCGGTGTGCGGCTTGGACCCCAAGTGAGTAGCATATAATTTGCAAGAAAGTTTATATAATTATAAGGACACTAAACGAGTAGCATACAATTTGCAAGAAAGTTTATATAATTACAAGGACCCAAAGCAAGTAGCATACAATTTGCAATAAAGTTTATATAATTACAAGGACCCCAAGCGAGTAGTATACAATTTGCAATAAAGTTTATATAATTACGATGGCCCCAAGTGAGTAGTATACAATTAACAATAAAGTTTATATAATTACGAGGACCCCAAGCGAGTAGCATACAATTTGCAATAAAGTTTATATAATTATAAGGACTCCAAGCGAGTAGCATACAATTTGCAATAACGTTTATATAATTACGAGGACACCAAGCGAGTAGTATACAATCTGCAATAAAGTTTATATAATTACAAGGACACTAAACGAGTAGCATACAATTTGCAATAAAGTTTATATAATAACAAGGATACTAAACGAGTAGTATACAATTTGCAATAAAGTTTATATAATTACAAGGACCCCAAGCAAGTAGTATACAATTACCAATAAAGTTTATATAATTACGAGGACCCAAGTTAGTAGTATACAAATTGCAATAAAGTTTATATAATAGCAAGGACACTAAACGAGTAGCATACAATTTGCAATAAAGTTTATATAATAAACAAGGACACTAAACGAGTAGTATAGAATTTGCAATAAAGTTTATATAATAGCAAGGACACTAAACGAGTAGCATACAATTTGCAATAAAGTTTATATAATTACAAGGACACCAAGCGAGTAGCATACAATTTGAAATAAAGTTTATATAATTATAAGGACTCCAAGCGAGTAGCAAATAATTTGCAACAAAGTTTATATAATTACAAGGACCCCAAGCGAGTAGCAAACCATTTGCAATAAAGTTTATATAATTACAAGGACTTCAAACTAGTAGCATACAATTTGAAATAAAGTTTATATAATATCAAGGACACTAAACGAGTAGTATACAATTTGCAAGAAAGTTTATATAATTACAAGGACCCCAAGCGAGTAGCATACAATTTGCAAGAAAGTTTATATAATTATAAGGACCCCAAGCGAGTAGCATACAATTTGCAAAAAAAGTTTATATAATTAATTACAAGGACACCAATAAAGTAGAATATAATGTGCAATAAAGCATTATCATTATATAATTATAAACTATTTCAGATTCTGCGAAGCTCCGCGTTCCATCGCCCCTCACGAGTGGCCGGATGATATAACAAAATGGCCGATATGTAGGAAGTCTGTGATAGATGGGTCAGCTGCTGCGGGGCGAGCGGGGCAGGCGGCTGAGCATATGGCCTGTGAAGTGATAGGTCACCCCTGTTGTATCGGGGTGCACGGGCAGTGTGTTATAACGACGAGGGAGCATTGCGATTTCGTTAAGGGTTACTTCCATGAAGAGGCGTCACTGTGTTCGCAGGTGGGTCTACATATATTTCTTTTTAAATCCATATCAAATATCAGAATTACTGTCTTAAATGCCTCATCTATAGATATATGTCTAAGTTTCATCATCATCATCATCATTTTGCCTTTATCCCAATTTTGGGGTTCACTCAGTATGTTTTTCCCTCCATACAGGAGAGCTGTTACTAATCTCTGTACACACTCCCTTCTCCATATCGTCTTTCACGCAATCCATCCACCTTCTCTTCGGCCATCCTCTACCTGTCCATCCCTCCACTACTATACCCAGCACTCTTTTGGTCACACACCTTTCATCTCTCCTCATAACATGCCCATACCATGACAGACGGCTACCTCTAATTTTTCTGTCACTGGTGCTACTCAAGCTTCCCCTAATATACTTATTTCTTATTCTATCCTTTCTTGTCATCCATCCATCCATCTTAACATTCGCATCTCCGTTACATACGTCTAAATTTATAATTTCATATCTGATATGAGTATATCAGAATTATAAATGGTGTCTTGAATATTTTATGTTCAACTAAAAAAAAATCTCTCCTATTCAATTTATTTATTTATTATATTTTAGTTACAACTTGATTTTTGTTATAATCTGTAATCCTAAATTCTTAATTCATTCTCTGCATTCTTGTTTTATAATATAAATCGAAATAAAGTTTTCAAAGTGCGGAACAAAGTTCTCAAAATGCAAAACAAAGTTCTCAAAATTTAAAATTAAGTTCTCAAAGTGCAAAACAAAGTTCTCAAAGTTCGAAACGAAGTTTTCAAAGTTCAAAATAAACTTAGAGTTCGAAACAAAGTTCTCAAAGATCTCAAAGCTCGAAACAAAGTTCTCAAAGTTCGAAACAAAGATCTCAAAGTACAAAATAAAATTATCAAAGTTCGAAACAAAGTTCTCAAAATTCTAAACTACATTATCAAAGTTCGAAATAAAGTTCTCAAAGTTCGCAAAGTTCTCAAAGTTCGTAAGTTCTCTTGTCTTAAACATATAAAATACTTTCCAGGTATCATGTTTGGATGATGTCTGCGGTATGTTACCATTCATGCGTCGGAGACGTCCTGATCAGTTGTACCGCGCCTGGACATCACTATTCGTACACGCGGGGTTACTACACTTGGCAGCGTCTCTAGCACTTCAGTGGCTGTTCATGAGAGATCTGGAGAAGATGGCTGGACCAGTACGGATAGCGGTCATCTACTTGGGTAGTGGAGTTGCAGGGAACATGGCGTCAGCGATCTTCGAACCGTACAGAGCAGAGGTAAATTAAAAATCATTACAAGAAATATAATAGAAAATGTCCTTTAAGTTTTCATCGATTCTAATGAGAAGGCTAATGGCAATTAAGATAATAATAATAATAAATTTGACCTAAATTTACGTAATTGTAAAGAAAATAGACGAGATGAAAAGAAATTTTCTCTCCATATGTTAGGACAGTTAAAATTTTATAATATAACTATCTGCTGCCATGAAACTTATGAATTGTTGACATATAAGATATCCGATTGAAGTCTGTTGCCTATATTTTTATCTAACATCAAAATTTAGATCTAATATATCTAATACAGAATCCTATACATCTAACATAAACGTTAAAAAAAAATGTCTAATCAATTGCAAATTTTTGTAACCGGATACTATGGTTTGACCAATAAAAAACCTAACGCCTAATCCAAATATCTAATCTTTTCCATTTAATGCAAAATTTGTATCAGCTAAATAGTAGCATCCCCAGTTTATTTTAGTTATGCACAAAATGAAGTAAATACAAACATCAACAAACACAACGTTTATGAAAATTTAGAAGCATATCATACACAGGATTTAGAAGTTTAGGACAAGAATAGAAATATTGAATACATTACTCTAATCTATACCACATCCATGATCTTCATGATCTTGACCTTTATCTTAGCTAGTGGAAGAGAGTACAAAAATGTCTGAAACGCTTCCACATATGATGTAAATAGTCCATCGATCATCATAATTAAAAGAAGAAAACTATGGTCATCTTTAATAATCATAATACCTTCCTTTAACCAATTTGGTGGCATTCCATTTTGTGATCCAGAATTTACATAATTATTCTCACCTAACGACGGGTTCCACAAGGATCTATTCTTGAACCTTTTCGCTTTTTACTTTATATGAATGACTTGCCCTATCTTTAAAAGGTCTATTTGATATTGTACTTTTTGCTAATGATACCTCGCTTATTTTTTAAGTTAAGCGTGATAGGGTTAATTATGACAAAGTAAACAGTACTCTAAAAGATACTCCGTTGATTAGAAACGAATAATATAGTGTTAAATGCTAAGAAAACTAAATTCTTGGAGTTTACACTTCCTAATGAAAAAAGTAAAAATTTCAACTTGCTCCTTAACAATGAAGTGTTAGAATTGATTGACTCAACAAATTTCTTAGGTATAACTTCAGATAAAAAGTTCCAGAGGAACACCCATCTCTCAACACTCGCAGCCAAACTCAGTTCCGCCGTCTTTGCAATTAGAAAAGTTTGAGAATTAACGGACGTTAATACGGCTCGCTTTGTTTACTTTAGTTATTTTCACAGTATTTTATTATGGGGCAATGCTGCCGAAATTAATTCTATATTTATTTTAGAAAAAAGAGCTGTGCGGACTATTTAGAACTTAAAAGCTAGAGATTCTCAGAGATATGTTTTTAAAGAAATTGTATTTTTACAATGGCTTCTCAATACATATCTAAAATTTAAATAGTTATATAAAAAACAGTGACAGATACGCGATAAATACGAGAAATAAAAACAAACTCGTAACGCCAAAGTTTCGGCTTCAAAAAGTTAATAAATCCTTCATGGGTTTGAGTATACGCATATATAATAAAGTTCCACAAGATATCTTAGACCTTCCATTTCATAGTTTAAAATCTAAAATCAATAGCTTATTATTAAATAAATCTTATTATAACGTTCAAGAGTCTTTAGCTTATCTTAATATGTGGAATTTGCATTTGATATTACAATGTACATTGTTAAATTTCTTTTAAAAAGAGGAACTGTTGTGTGTCTGATCGACTCTTCTCAACAGAACAGCATTCCGAGCCGGTGGTAGCTTACTCACAGACTGACTACACTGACCTTTTTTTTATTGTAATAATTGATGATTCAGATGTGCGTAGATAGAGGTATTTTGGAATTTGAATTTGAATTTGATGAGGGAAAACAAAGGAGAGTAAAATTACAAAATGTATAGAAGATCCCTTGAAAATAGCCGTTCTGGCACAGGAGTCAGCTGTCTCATTATGAAATCCTTTTTGAGAACACAAAATTAGAGCCTTTTTTAACTTAAACACGATATGGTAAAGCAGTCTTCCTAACTTAAGCACAATATGGTAAGGCAGTCTCTTCTTACCTTAACACAATGATGGTGAGGGAGTCAGTCAATATTATGGTCTATGTAAAATCGTGTAAATATGAAAAACCGTACAGGACCTGATGATTTTTATCGACCAAAAATCTGATGATTCAATAAAATATATTGTCAAATAAAATAAATTTGACCAGTTTCTTGACACACATATTGAAATGTATGTAATGTTTTCTCAAGATCGAGATTTGTAACAATTGTTGTATTAAACGTGAGGTCCAGGTATGAAATACAAAACAGATGGTTTGAAGGAAAGCTGGACGCTTTGGAGAATTTAACAAAACTGTTTGAGCAAAGAACGTCTGGTAGGGTTGGAACTCCTCAATAATTAATTACGTCAAGAGACAGGTCGCTTCAATACCTGTTATTTATCAAACTAACGAACCCAATGAAATACTTTAGCCTTGTAGTGTACTAAAGAATTCTATCTGAATAAATGATGAAAATGATTTTCTAATAATATGACCAAGAATCTAAAATACATAATGTTTGTTTTCAGGTCGGTCCGGCTGGTTCACATTTTGGTTTGCTGGCGTGTTTAATAGTGGAAGTGATCGGGGCGTGGCCTCTCTTAAGGCATCCGCGGCGAGCTCTTCTAAAACTCATAGGACTTGCATTAGCTCTCTTTCTCCTCGGTCTTCTGCCCTGGATAGACAATTTCGCTCACGTTTTCGGGTTCGTATTCGGTTTTCTACTTGCGTACACGCTGCTACCATTCATAACATTTGGACCTTACGAGAGGAGAAGGAAGATAGTGCTCGTGTGGGTGTGTACGGTGTCGGCTGGTTCAATGCTGTGCGCGCTAATAGCTCTATTCTACGCTGCACCAGCCTACGAGTGCGTGGCGTGCGCGTACTTCACGTGCCTACCGTTCGCGCCGGACATGTGCGCGTCGCAGGACGTCCGTGTCCGGCAGTCGGACGCGGTATGACGGCGCGCGGCCCGGGCGCCCCCGCCGCCGCCCCCCCGCCCCGCGCCCCGCCCCACCACCCGCGTCCCCCCTCGCCCCGCCCCCCGCACGTGCCTAGCGAATGCCGGATCAGTTTTGTCTTCCAAATTTGAATCGATGATATAATTCGTAATGTGGATGTGTCAAAATTGTTTTTTTTTAATTTTGCCAAACGGGTAAGTAAGTATAGCCGAAGACAAAACTGATTGTGCCATAACCGTTATAACGTCAGTATTATTGCGTTCAAATATGGAATAACGTCAGCTGCAATAAACAAAAGGATATTTCACGTTCGTTTTATTTATTATTTATCTATATTTTATAATATTTCGTCCCGCACGTGCCTAGTTGATGTCGAATCGGTTTTGTCTTCCAAATTTGAATTGTAACGAAATGTGGGTATTTCAAAATTGCCAAACTCCTTGGAGGCAAAACTGATTACTAATATATTTGATCTTAACACTAAACCTACCAAGTACCGGTCAAATTGACCGTTCTTAAACTTTTATTAACACATTTTTAAACGTTATAATATCGTTATCAAACTACATGACAATTCTTATAATATGCATATAATATTGTCTTCACTCTTTACTTTTAGTTATTTCCATTATTATACGTTATATAATAAAAACAACTTTTAATTACCGGTCAATTTGATCGTGGTAGGAACAGGTATACAAGAATTGTCGGTAGGTTTAGTGTTAAACATCGACTGCAATAAAATTAAAGTTTCATCATTTATTATATAATAATTAATTCGTGTGCGGTTGTCGTAATGAATACTGAGGCTTGACAATCCCTTAATGTGATAAATGACAAAGTAAAATTTGTACTTTGATGTTATAAATTCATTGTATATAAATCTGTAATATATACATTAATATTATTATTATTATTAGTATATTGTGTTTATCTATTTATATTTTGTCGGCCATTTTGTGGAATGTACTTTGAAATGAGAACAAATTACTTTTGAAGATTTTGAATTCATTACGAATTAAGTAATTTTGATCTTTTTAAATGGGAATTTCTTATTTATTTATATATTTACTCACTTGTGTATCAAATGTAAGGACTATTTTGATATCAACTTATGAAAAGATACTCTGTTATTATTAAGTATACGAGTGTTCCAAAAACGAGAAGAACCACATAACAAACTTAGTGTTTCTTTACATAGTGTTTCGTTACTTGGTGTTTCTTTACTTAGTGTTTCTTGAATTAGTGTTTCTTTACTTAGTGTTTCCTTACTATTTCTTTTCTTAGCGTTTCTCAGTGTTTCTTTATATAGTGTTTCTTTACTTAGTGTATCTTTACTTACTGTTTCTTTACTTGGTGTTCCTTGAATTAGTGTTTCTTTACTTACTATTTCTTTAATTTGTGTTTCTTTACTTAGCGTTTCTCAGTGTTTCTTTACTAAGAGTTTCTTTACTTAGTGATACTTTATTTAGTGTTTCTTTACTCAGTGTATCTTTACTTAGTGTTTCTTTACTTAGCGTATCTTTACTTAGTGTTTCTTTATTGTGACCGTTTCAAAAATATCTTACTAGCATTACATCAAAGTACATTCCTCTAATGGTATTGTAACCAAAATTTAGTATATTACTAAATCATGTAAATAAATTTAACGAATATTTGGTAAAAAAAATAAAAATTATAATTTCCATTGACATTATACGTTTAGTGTATAAGTATAATTTTACGTCAATTTTGTATAGTTGTAATGTAATTATTGTTTATGATATGCTAGTGATATAGGGCTATTTTTGTTTAAATGTTCGGTAAAGGTGAGGGTACACTGGGACGTGTTGGTATATAGTATCAAATATATATGTATATATATGTATATGTATGTATGTATTAGTGTTCAGATTGACTGCAAAGAACCGTATTTTTTGAAATTAAAAATACAAAAATATGTTAAAAAAAAATTTTTTTTATTCCAATAAAAAAATTGAAAATAATAAAATAATAATCAATTTACAAAAAAAAATATTTTTTTTTTAATTTAACTAACTTAAAAATCTATTTTTTTTTATAATATTTATATATATTTTTTTATATTTGATATTATAACACGTCCCCAGAGCTACGGCCTTATGTATGATATCGTTGATCGTATGAACACTAACTACTTGAGGCGAATTTAATAATAACATAGCCTATTAAAATATTATTTTTAAATTTAGATTTAGCGTATATGATTTTTGTGCACAAAAAAAATGTACTGAAATGCTTTTCTTGTATTGTGATTTCCGCAAGCTATCTGTACAATGGTTAATATGTTTTATATCAACGGTGAAATTTAAATATATAAACCTATCAGATTTTCGCAATTCAATCAAGCAATCAACTAATTAATCGATCGACCAACCAATCAATCAACTAATTAATCGATCGAACATTCAAGCAATCAATTAATTAAAGGATCAATCAACTAATTAATCGATTGACTAATCAATCAATCAACTACTTAATCGATCGACCAATCAAGCAATCAACGCTTTAATCGATTGACCAATCAGTCAACCAATCAAATAATTAATCGATCGCCCAATCAATCAACTAATTAATCGATCAATCAATCAACTAATTAATCGATCGAACAATCAAGCAATCAATTAATTAATCAATCGATCAACCAATCAATCAACTAATTAATCGATCGAACATTCAAGCAATTAACTAATTAAACGACCAATCAACTAATTAATCGATCGCCCAATCAATCAACTAATTAATCGATCAATCAATCAACTAATTAATCGATCGACCAATCAATCATCAACCAATCGTTATCAATTATCGATATATTTAGCTAATAAATATGATTGAAATTAAAACCTTAAGCAGATTTCGCATCAATACAATAATTTAAATAAATTTAAATAATTATTTATAATCAAAAGTATGTTATCTCTTATCACACTTTGAGGTGGTATTCGAGAACACCTTCCGTCATCATGAGTTTGCGATATTTGGTATATCTTTTTATTTCGTCGCGTATTTTTTTATCGTGTCATGTTTTTTTTTGATATCAAAATTTGTATTGATTTGATGAAAATTTATCAATTTATATGATAAATATCTCGCTTTTTTGTCTTTTCCTTATAATAAAAAAAAAATAGAAATAAATTTGGGGAATTTACCTGAAACAGCAAAAAATGTTCTCTTTACATTTTTTTTATCCTTTTAGTTATATACATTAGACTTTTTATCAGTATTATTAATACTAGGCGCGAATCGGATCTCGATTTTGCCTCGCTGCGCTCGCAAATTCTCGGTAGAGTTCCGCGAATTGAGCGAAGCGAG
Source organism: Melinaea marsaeus rileyi (assembly GCA_918358865.1). Taxonomy (NCBI): domain Eukaryota; kingdom Metazoa; phylum Arthropoda; class Insecta; order Lepidoptera; family Nymphalidae; genus Melinaea; species Melinaea marsaeus. The sequence goes on along the minus strand of OU911094.1, from coordinate 19,994,368 downwards.
TAACCTATCTTCAATTCAGCGTTCAAAGCTGAAACCGACAGGCAACAAAATATAGAATAATCAAATATCACATAGCGAATTTTTTTTACATTGAAATCTATGGAACTATTTTTTTGGTGATTATTCCTCAACGATATGAGTTTTTTTCACTTTTTTTTTTATAAACCATCGCTATAAATGTGCAAAATTTCATGAAGATCGGTAAAGTCGTTTTCATGCCGACCCCGGACATGGGATGCTAAAAATCTCACATAGAGCGCTCCGCGTGCTTCGCTCAATAATACTCAATAGAATTTTAAAGACATGGTAATCTTATCGAAATTTCACCATTGATACAATAACATTCAAATTAATATTTAGTATTTTAAAAATATATCAAAACGCACCTCAAGCATGCATTAGTTACTATTAAGTGTCGCAATTGTAAATTTTTTAATAAGTGCAGCAATCCCCCCTATAACGTGGTAGATTCGTTCCGCGTTACAGGAAAACGTAGGACTATTCTCGTATAACGCGCTCATGTGTCCGTATAACGCGTTATGTACGAATAATTAACGTTTAACTTCTCTCGTTAAAGGCGGTTTAAATTAATTAATTTTAATTTTATAACACAATGTGCGAAGGTAAGCGAAATTAATTTTGAACAATCAAAAAAATTAAAATTTCATATTATAAGGGAAATTCCCGCGTTATATGAGGGAAAAAACGTTATACGAGGGACTGAACACGCGTTATAAGAGTACCGCGTTATGTGAAAACGTGTTATATGAAAAAGCGTTATAAGAGTACCGCGTTATAGGGGGGATTACTTTTTTTTTATCATTGACCCAAGTGTTAAACAGGACATTGTAAATGTATTTTTATACGTAATATAAGCGTGTTTGAAAGTGAATAATGTGAATGTCTTATAGTTTCACTGTTAAGTGCCCTTGAGGACTGCTATGAATTTAAATTGTAAGAAAACCCTAAATGTACATTTTGAACATAAATTATGTATTATAATAATATTAATAATAAAATAATCGTAATGTAATTTTAGAATTAATCGAACAAGAAACCTTATTATCATAATATTATTGTGTTTTATTTATCACTAACCAACTTTGTTCGTTCTGTTGTTTTCACTTTTTTTCTGATGGATGGATGGATGTGATCCCGTGAAAATATCAGGATAAATCTATGTTACTCAGTGGCAGTGCAGCATTGCGTGAAATCGTTCCATTAGTTTTGGAGTAAACAATACAAATATACATAAATGAACTTTCTTGTATATATTAGTATATATTTCTGTTATAAAGTCACAAGAAATATATTATATATTGAAGCTAGAATAAGAGAAGTGTTATAAATAAAATACACCAATTCATAATAATGTTTAAAATACGATAACATAACAAAAAATATATATAATATATATATATATATATATATATATATATATATATATATTAAAGAATAAGAAAAGGTTGATGTCTGTGGTCGAGGCGAAAGAGGTATGCAGGGACCGTAGCGTTTGGCGCTCCGCCGTCTCTGGCTACCCCGCAAGGGATATGGCTTGAAGTTAAATAAATAAATAAATAAATAAATAAAAGAATAAGTAGAACTAGGGAGATTGAACTAGAAAGCCAGTTAAAGCTAAACTAATACGTAATAGCAAAGATACTTATATGCTGTAAAATATATACTACAGCCCAGTAACTACAGTTAAAATTAATTAATCTATTTACCTTCACGCCATATCCCTTGCGGGGTAACCAGAGACGACGCAGCGCCAAACGCTACGGTCCCTGCATACCTCTTTCGCCTCGGCCACAGACATCAACCTCTTCATACATGACCTCCGGGGGGTCTTCATGCTTTTTACGTGACCTTCCTCCAGTATCATATATACTGTGTTTTCGAAGGTCACTCGAGGCCTCCCCCTTTCTCTCTTACCGCTCACTTTTCCTATATAAAACTTTTCCTCTTACCAAATAAAGAGAATTTACTATTGAATAGCAGCACAACAATAAAAATTGCAAAGTAATCATTGCACAGCCTCTTTTGAATACAATGTTATAGTATCGATCTATCGATACGATTATGGGTACTTTCAAAGAGGCGCATACAACCACCTCCAAGGCTGGCAACGCTGTGATTCCCCGTATAGCGAGAGTATCAACTTGCAACCTCATTTTCAACAAAAAAATTGTCATTTGGTAGGCATAGGTTAGTTAACACTAAACCTACCGACAATTCTTGTATACCTGTTCCTACCGCACGCCGTCAAATTGACCGGTAATTAAAAGTTATTCAGTTCAGTCACAGCCAGTTTGATGTCTTAGGAGCACCGAGGCTGCTTTCTTGTTAAAATTTTTAAGTAAAGATTTTGCTCAAACGTATCAAGTTGCTAAAACTAACATTACCATTTTAAGATATGTACCTTAAATATTTTAGATCATAAAAAACCAACTACCTAAACTAGGTTAGACCTCATCGGACTTAAATTTGAATCCCTCAGACATAAAGAAATGGTATTTTTGTTATCTAGGGCCTGCTCTAAACGACACGTTTAAGTAAGCGTTTTAACACTAAACCTACCGACAATTTTTGTACACCTGTTCCTACCGCTCGCCGTCAAATTGACCGGTAATTAAAAGTTATTTTATTATATAACGCAGGTAATAATGATAATAACTAAAAGTAAAGAATTTAGAAAATATTAAATGCATATTCTAAGAATTGTCATGTAATTTGATAACGATATTATAACGTTTAAAAATGTGTAAGTTTTACAAGAATTTAAGAACAATCAATTTGACCGGTACTTGGTAGGTTTAGTGTTAAGGAGGCTTTGGAACAAGCAATAACTACATCTCCATAAGAAGCCTGCATAATCGATTATCAAACGAGACTTCAATAGGCACATAGCTGAGCGTAAGCGAAGTTCTTAACCGTTTGGGAAACATCTTTTTGGAGCAACATCACATAAAAACTACTGAACCGATTTGAATGATAATTGTCAGAACTGTAGAGCTTGTGAATTGTTATGTTTAAAAAAACAGATAAAATAAGTCCGTTCAGAAATGAGGGTCAAAAAACTGAGGGGGAACAGCTCAACGCAACGCACGGCGGCGAATCTTAGTATTATTTCATGATAAGTTTATCAAATTACAAATTCATTTACAAATGATCAATTGTTAAGCAATATTATTCACAACATGAGGCGATAGATGTAAAATATCTTGTTCTAAAGATCTATAAAAAAAAGTTACATAAATCTCAATTTTATTTTATTAAAAGATTGTTTTAGAATTTTATTTATTATGAATAATTTTACTGGTTTATTTAAGACATTAAAATTTATGCTTTTTAATAGATTTTTCTGTTAATATTCGCAAACCTAGTATTATCAGATTTATTTAAAATTTTTAGAATATTTTCTTATGAAACTAAAAGACAATTTGTTTCAACAACGTTTTATTGTAAAATTATAACTAAAATAAATTAAATATTGACTAGTATGAGGTTATTTCTTCTCTTTAGCTTTTTCGCTGGTTCCTTCCTCTGTGTCATTCTGTCGTACTGGTAATGAACCATGTTTCCAATTATCCGGATATCCGTACCTCTTGACATCATCCCACCATTGCTGTTCTCCTTTAGCAAAGATGATGTAAATAACGTTTGTTATAACCAAAATTGCAAGACATACCCAGAAAGCTACTCTCCATTCCTTAAGTGTTGACTGTAAACAAAATATAAAGATAATCAAAATTCTAGTATTAATATCATATGATAAGATAATTTGAATGGTTGTATTTATTAGGATAAGTATACTGACATATTTATCATATCAAATGTCAAAAATATATCAAAAGCATTACCTTATCAACACCCCCCATCAAAAATAGTAACATCTCCCCAATTCAAAACAACATTGTCACGAGTGGTATTAGATTATATTGATAGTAATAAAATGATTACTTTAACTTACATTTGGTGTGAGTAAACCAATTAAATACGGTGAAATTATGCCTGATACAGCAGCAATTCCGTTAACCATTGCAGTTGTTGTACCAGCATAGTTTGGTGTTATATCAAGAGCGTTTATTTTCATTCCACTATAGTATGCTCCCATCAATGTCATAGCAGCAACAAACCAGAATACAGCTAATGTTGTATCACAGCCAGAATACGATGCTAATATTATGCAAATACCTGGGCCAGTTGCCGCTGTAATGAAAAAAATATATATATAATCAACCGTAAAGAGAAACACGTGATCCAATAACTAAACAAACAATATAACAAAGGTATCTTACCAATGGTAGTGTAAATTTTTCTTGCATTCATAACGCCATGCCAATTTTTCTTTATGCAGAAATCACAAAGTAGACCAAAGAAGAACGAAGCAATCCACATAGCGATATATGGGAGTGCTGACAAGAGTCCAGTTGATTTGATGTTAAATTTAAGAACATCTGTCATATATTTTGGTAAATCTGTGACCATTGTGAAGTAGCCCCAATCGTGACCAATCTAGAAATCATTTAAACGTGATTTTATGTGTGTTTGAGTCACAAATTCTTACTCAAATTTTGTAGAACAAACAACCAAATAAACAAATGGGAAGTACTTTTAAGGGTTAAGCTACTGTTTCTGAAGGTTATGTCAACTGAGAGCTGATTGGTCTAATATTAAGAATAATATTAAGAAGATATTAAGAATAATATTAATTATAAGAAGTACTTACACCAGCAATTATCAAGGACCAAAGAGGTACAGATCGGAGCAAAGCCTTCCATGGCACCGGGTCCAAAATTTGTTTCTCACTATGTATTAAAGCCTGAACATTTTCATTCAAGAACTTCTTTTCTTTATCTGATATGAAAGGATGTGTGTTTGGAGTGCTGTAGCAGATGAAACACTACAAAAGATAAATCATTAGAAAAGAAAAATATATTTATTTGTTCTATATCCATCGAGAAATTGAAAATTACCCAAATAGCGAACCACCCAAGTCCTAATCCACCGAACATATAAAAGACGTTCTCCCAAGACCCTGCATGGATTATCAGACCTGAGAAGTACGATCCAGCGATATTACCAATCTGTGCTCCACCAAACACAATCGCTCCAATACGAGCTCTCTCAGTTTTTGGTGCCCATTTCGATATCATTGCCATAAGTGCAGGCATTGTTGGACCCTTACAACATTTTAAACAATTAATAAATAACATATAAATTATATAAATAAGATCCATCAAATATTTGCTAAATACTCGACTTAATTGTTTGTTCTCTTAATTATTAAGTAAACTTACCTCTCCAAAGCCTTCGACAACTCGAAGGATAAACAAGGCGGTGGCGCCACCAGTTTTGACAGCATATGGTGTGATGAATGTACATACAGCGGTCGACAATAAACCCAATCCAAGGACCCATTTACCACCATACCGTTCAGCGATCATACCACCAGGGATGTGGGTTAAAACATAACCATAGTAAAAAGCACTCAAAAGAAGCCCCTGTGTTGCTTCACTCCATTCGAAAAGTACCGGCTGTAAAAATAGTAGATTTAGTATATAATATATACTGAAATAAAAAATATCATATACAAAAATAAATGTATACAATTAAAGTTTACTATATCTGGTTAAGTAACATTTTGTTGTTTTTAGTTAATTTTGCACGGTTTTAAGACTAAACCTACCGACAATTCTTGTATACCTGTTCCTACCGCACGCCGTCAAATTGACCGGTAATTCAAAGTTATATTATTATATAACGCAGGTAATAATGGAAATAACTAAAAGTAAAGAGTGAAGGCAATATTATATGCATATTCTAAGAATTGTCATGTAGTTTGATAACGATATTATAACGTTTAAAAATGTGTAAGTTTTACAAAAGTTTAAGAACGATCAATTTGACCGGTACTTGGTTGGTTTAGTGTTAATCTAATATGACATTAGAAAATTTCAATATAAAAATATGATTTTTAAACTAAAACAATGTAATAATTCTATTTTAGATGACATTTTGATTTATAATTATTTACTTTTATAATATTTAACGTGAAATTATCTGTCCAATTATTAGTATTTTCTATTTACTATAACTATTTATTTACTTTTGCTGTTTATAAAACGTATATTGTTAATAATTATGAGAAATTTAATTATCTTATTGTTTGAGAAATTACGAAAACAAATACAAACAAAACTATAACAAACAAATATATTATATTCATTAGAACCTTTGTCTTATATATTATTCTCCAAATAAATCAAATAAATCCATATAATAACAAAACTGACATTATCACTTATATTAACAGTAAGTAAGATAAAATAAAATATATTTGACTTACCCCAGAATTCTCTCTGAGATATTCCGACAATGTCCATGTCACATTTGCCATATTACTTATAACAGGGTCAGTTTCCGCGTACGGATCAGGACATGCATCCGGGTCATAATTCGGGTCACCTTCTCCAGCAACATTCTTCTTCACCATTTGAGTGATTGCCAAATTAAGACACACCCTCATGGTATACGCGTTGGCAACAGCCAGCAATGCCATAATGGAGAATACATAACGCTGTGGTATAATGAACACTACAACAAAATATTAATTTAATATTTAATATTAAAATATTAAATATTAATTCACTCTCCATTGCTAAAAGGAACAGGTTTTTTATAGTTTTAAAATGATTTATAATATTAATGATCATATTTATTATGAAAGTTATTTAACAAGGACGATTATTACTATTTTAGAATCGTATTTACGACAAATATTAAATATATTGACATTTTCTTTATTGTTAATAATAATTTTATGTACTTACGTTTTGATAAAGCTAGCCGCCATCCAGATAACATTGTATCTAACCTAGAAGAAATAGAATGTTTTAAAATATATAATTAACGGGCACTGCGTTCTATTTCTTAAAAGCGACTGTTTGACAAAATATTATGTCAGGAAAAGGTAGTGCAAACGGCGATACAACAATCACAAGGCATATCCGAGAAAATGTATTCTGTTACGCCATAATGAACAATGTTACTTTTACATAAAGACTAAATTTGCATAACAATGGAATGGTTGTAAATTTTGTTTGGTGCTCGGTGTTCTTCATTGTTACTACCGGAATCCCAGCGGATAGGTCAATTTTAGACAATTTTAGGCAACTCGCACAGTGTGAATTAATTGTCTATTTCCTGACATATTATTTTGACCCAGTACCACGATATTGAAAGATTTAAAATCATATCATATGAATCAAAGTTACTCGTAAAAATAAATAAATAATTAATCGTATACAGTAATACCCCGCTTTACGAGGGGTACGTTCCAAAAAAAATGGCGTTAACTGAAATTCGCGTATAACGAGATTTATGATTAAACATAGTCAAAAATTATTACAAAAAAATACAAAATCATTTTAATCAATCACTTTAATTCTAGGAACACTTTATGCAATACATACTCTTATTTTTTACGGAAAAATACATCTATTGTTGATGACTACATTATATTTATACACACTCTTTCGCGTAATTCGAGGCATCTGAGCGCGCAATTTGCAACCGCGTTATAGTGAAACCGCGTATAACGGGGTCGCGTAAAGCGGGGTATTACTGTATTTATCAACGTTTGTGAAACAGTATAAAACCCAGCTGAGTTTTGTGTGGTTCTTCTCAGAAGTGATTAAAATATTCCTGATACTCCCATTTGGTACAAAAATTAAAAGGAAAATAAATAAAATTATTAAAAATGTTAAATTTATCTTTGTCATATAAAACCTGTCATAAAATATTCACGTACAATCGTGAGTACGTAATAAAAATCAAAAAGATTTCCCCGTGTTATTAAGATAAGCGAACACGTGCTAAAAATACTATCTTGTCTTAAATCTTTTATCTTTGGAGGAGATTATCTTTGGAGGCAATTCGTCAATACAAACTGCGATCTTTATAAAAGATACCGCTTCTACTAGATTAGCGTTAAAAAACAGATTTTACTGTTTTTTTCTTAACTTTCAACAATGAAATATGTGGAACTTAACAGTAAACCTACCGACAATTCTTGTATACCTGTTCCTACCGCACGCGGTCAAATTGACCGGTAATTAAAAGTTATTTTATTATATAACGCAGGTAATAATGGAAATAACTAAAAGTAAAGAGTATAGAAAATATTATATGCATATTATAAGAATTGTGACGTAGTTTGATAACGATATTATAACGTTTAAAAATGTGTAAGTTTTACAAAAGTTTAAGAACGGTCAATTTGACCGGTACTTGGTAGGTTTAGTGCTAAGTTGTTGAATCATTTGTAGGATTTATATTATAATGTACATCACCTAATATTGTTATATTTGTATAAAAAAGAGCAACTGTTGTGTTTCTGGGTTGCTCTTCTCAACAGAGCAGCATTACGAGTTGGTAGCTTACTTACGGACTGACTACTCACCTTTTTTTATTGTAATAATTTATTCAAAAGTACGTGTCAATGTCTACTTGAATAAAGATATTTTGAATTAAAATTTGAAATAATATCAAATCAAATCAAATCAGATTTGAAATTGAAGATTCCATTACATTAAAATTTTATGGAAAATGTCATATATTATATTAAATTATTATTAATTGAGCGAAGAGAACGAAGTGAGCGGAGCGTTTTACTGGAGACTTTTTACATTCTTTGTCACGAATTGGCTCGAAAACTACTTGATGGAAAATTATGAAACTTTTCAGTCAAAAAGACACACATTAGGTGACGGTTTTAAGAAAATAGACCTCAAAAAAAAATTTTTTTTTGCATCGTCAAAAAACTGATATTAACTGATATAAACGATGAGTCAATACACTGGGCTCGCTTCGCTCAACATGCAAACGGCACCGGAGATTTCGCGAGCGCAGCGAGTCGAAATTGAGGGTTTTTTGGCGCCCCTAGTTACTTCTATTTATATCAAAAAATTAATTTCAAATGAACACTTAAAAATATACATATATACATATACATATATAACATATTTCTACGCTAATAATATAAAACCTGTTCAAATATTCAGCCTGATTTACATTTCAAAAACATAACAATTAGTTTAGCTTACACCATATCGTTCTTAAATAATATCTATTTGGTGTTCAGATAATTGATTATACAATGGTATAACCATTTTAGGACAAAAGTCAGGGAGTAAAACTAGCATTTATTTAAGGCATATTCAAGGTTGTTTCCACTTTAACTGATGAAAGAATGGTAAAAAATATTTATATAGGAAAAGTGAGCGGTAAGAGAGACAGGGGCCTCGAGTGACCTTCGGAACCATCTATGATACTGGAGGAAGGTCACGTAAAAAGAAGGAGGACCCCCCGAGGGCATGTATGTAGAGGTTGATATCTGTGGCCGAGGCGAGAGGTATGCAGGGACCGTAGCGTTTGGCGCTCCGTCTCTGGCTACCCCGCAAGGGATACGACGTGAAGATAAATAATAATAATAATAATTAAAGAATTCTAATAATTATAATAGGAATGCATATGCAAATTGAGTTATTGATACGAAAATTAATGCTAAATATATTCAGTTGTCGTATTTTAAATTTAAAAATATATATTTGCTCATTTTATATTATATACATAATTTATGTATGTATGTTCGTAATTAATAACTTTTCACTAAATGCATATGAAAGAATAAAAGTATAAAAAAATGTAATTAATTTTTTTTGTGTTCTCAATCTAGTCTCTGAAACGGCTGGACAGAATTTAACATAACTTTCACTGGCTAGCTATACGAGTAACTTAAGCTAAGTTACTCCTTATAATAGCTATTAACACTAAGCCTACTAAGTGCGGGTCAAATTGACCGTTCTTAAACTTTTGTAAAACTTACACATTCTTAAACGTTATAATATCGTTATCAAAATACATGACAATTCTTATAATATGCATATAATATTTTCTACACTCTTTACTTTTAGTTATTTCCATTATTGCCTGCGTTATATAATAAAATAACTTTTAATTACCGGTCAATTTGACGGCGTGCGGTAGGAACAGGTACACAAGAATTGTCGGTGGGTTTAGTGTTAACTTTTATTAAAAAAAAATCATATTCCGCGCAAACGAAAGCAGATAATAAGAGAAGAGGGCTGAAGACAAGAAGAATGGATGGAGAAAAAAGAGAAGGAAAGGAGAAGAAGAAGCGGAAAAATTTACATATTACTTCACCTAAATATTTAGGATATGACAGGTAGATGATATAACATAAATTTAATAAGTAATTGAAAAATAAAACACAATAAAAGACACAAATGTTTTTCCTAAATCACACACACACACACACACACACATATTTTAATCACATTGTGTTCAAAACAAGGCTGGGCAAGGAAATAGACTTGTCAATATTTGATTTAACCAAGAAATCTTATCAAACTTATTGTTTAACTAAGGTTAAGCGTTACGCCCTAGTTAACGCCTCACTAGGAATTTCTTATTTCTCCTTTCCCCATAGGAACGTCCTCAGGTGGTTTGGTTACGTTTAGCGAATGAGTGATGAAGGAATGGTAAAAAAGATTTATACAGGCAAAGTGAGTGGTAAGAGAGACAGGGGGAGGCCTCGAGTTACCTTCGAAAAAACAGTATCTATAATACTAGAGGAAGGTCATGTAAAAAGTATGAGGACCCCCCGGAAGAGAAGAAGAGGTTGATGTCTGTCGCCGAGGCGAAAGAGATATGCAGGGGCCGTAGTGTTTGGCGCTCCGTCGTCTCTGGCTACCCCGCAAGGGATATGGCGTGAAGGTAAGTAAGTAAATACCCATAGGAATTACCACGTTTTCATTTTCCACTTTATCAAACGTCAATTTTATAGTCCATAAAAATCTTTTTTGTGTTCTTTTTGCATGCATGCATTGCGCATTTAGTTATTTGCATGCATGCATTGCGCTTATATTATACTATATATATATTCTTCAATAAAAATTAAGAAATGTATTCTGTTATTCTAGGAATTGCAGTAAAATATAATTTTAGTTCTAACCTAATAAAATTTTGGAGATTTAAATATTAAACTTACATAGAAAGAGTGTTTTCTTTTAAGACCTGTAACTATTTTATCCAAATAGTCCATCTAGCAGTCTACCAAATATTTTGACCCACTTTCAATAATTACTACATTTATAGTTCAAAAAGTCTGTCATGGTATGGGCATGTTATGAGAGATGAAAGGCATGTTACCAAAAGAGTGGTGGGTATGGTAGTGGAGGGATGGACAGGTAGAGGACGGCCGAAGAAAAAAGAAAGGATCGCGTGAAAGACGATATGGTGAAGGGAGTGTGTAGAGACGAGTAACAGGAGAGTATGGAAGGAAAAAATATACTTCGCCGATCACAAAATTGGGATAAGAGCAGGAAGATGATGAAGTATTTTTTTATCGTTTTTATCATTTTCATTTTATAAACAACAATTGTTTAAACTTGATTCAATTATGCAAAAACTAACATTTATTTTTTAATTTTAAATCGATTTTAAAAGGTTTAGGTGCACTTATTAATTTCAATTTATAAATAAATCAAATAATTAATGGCTACAGTATGATATGACTAGGGGCGCCAGCAGACCCTCAATGCTCTCACGAAATTTCGAGTTTGCATATTGAGCGAAGCGAGCCCAGTGTAATGATTCATCGTTTCCCATTGACTTCATTGGGATATCAGTTTTTTGGCGATTATTCCTCAACAACATGACATATTTCAATTTTTTTTTAAAACCATTTAAAATGTGTCTTTTTGATTGCAAAATTTCATTATTTTCCGTCAAGTAGTTTTAGAGCCTATTCGTGACAAAGAATGTGAAAAAGTCTCCAGTAGAACGCTCCGCTCGCTTCGCTTAATAAATGGTATTCCGAAATATAAAATATTTTTCTTTAAATATATTTGCAATTAGGTTTAAAAAAAACAATTAAGACCTTAAAAATTATAAACGTTAATATAAAAGAAAATTATGACAATTATGTAGATGTGAAAGAAGAGAACGAGTGAGAATGATAAAGAAGACGTATGAGAATGAAAATTACCTTTAATATATTACTATTAAGATTGTAGAAGAACGTAGAAGAATAAGTATATTTTGATTTCAATTTTTAACACTAAACCTACCAATCATTCTTGTATACCTGTTCCTACCGCACGCCGTCAAAGTGACCGGTAATTAAAAGTTATTTTATTATATAACGCAGGTAATAATGGAAATCACTAAAAGTAAAGAGTGTAGACAATATTATATGCATATTCTAAGAATTGTCATGTAGTTTGATGACGATATTATAACGTTTCAAAATTTTTACAAAAGTTTAAGAACGGTCAATTTGACCGGTACTTGGTAGGTTTAGTTTACTTATTAATTATATGTTAACAATAAATTGATTTAGTATCATTAATATTAGTTCTACTGAATATAAAATTATTATTTAATAAAATATAAAAAGAATAACTTACTCTTTTTTAATATATTTCTATAAACTATTCCTTTACCCCACAAGAAGAGACTGCAAGTGTAACTAGCGATTCCGAATCATTTGTAATGTTATTATCAGTTGACTGACGTTATCAATACCCACTTAATATTATATAAGTTATATAGTTTGATAATATTAATGTTTCCTGAAGAGCTAAGAGATGTTTGGGTTTCATATATATATAAATCACGTGTCACGTTGTTTGTCCGTAATGGACTCCTAAACTACTTAACCGGTTTAAATAAATTTACACATCACGTGCAGTTTGATCTAACTTAAAAGATAGAATAATTTTCAACTCAATTTATTATTATTATTTTATTGCAAATTATTTGTTTACTATTTTGCAGTTAGCTCCTAACAATTCTAAAAGATGGCGGTATCTGTTGACTGGATTGAGTAATTGAGTAAGTTTAGTATTCCAAGTTATTTAAAAATAGTGTTATAAACTTGGATAAAATAAAAGAAAAATGATAATTATTTTGTTTTTATTTTTGCTTAATATCGACTGTAAGAAAACATTATGGTTTTCATGACAGATGTACTCTGAACGTTAACCCTTAAATAGTTTACTACAATGTAATATATCAAAAACAATAGTCACAGCAACGCGTGACAGGTTCTGCTTGTATATATATATCTGTCTGTCTGTCTGTTAGATCCAGCTAATCTCTGAAATGACTGGACCTCTTTACTAGTTTTGAATATTTTGCAAGCTTTTTTATTTGATATAAAAAATAATCTTCCAATATTACTTTTATTCCTTTCAAACTCTCCCCTTTGAAGCCTCAATGTCAATATTATACTTACCAAGTTTTTTTCATTCATACAAATATTTTTTCTCTCAGACATTATTTTGGTAAAAATAAACACATGTCAGAAACGTGACCAAACTGGTTATTAACATAAAATATTCTACTATTTATATTATATATATTCTATTCAATATTGAATATTTAACAAACATGTTTCTTGTAGATTTATATATCAGATACAAGATTATTTATTTATTTATCTTCACGCCATATCCCTTGCGAGGTAGCCAGAGACAGAGCGCCAAACGCTACGGTCCCTGTATACCTCTTTCGCCTCGGCCGCAGACATCAACCTCTTCATATATGCCTTCCGGAGGGTCCTCATGCTTTTAAATATAAAAGATAAATAAATACGTTTATATACAGTACCTACAGATATTTAACATTTATTATATAGTCTTCTAGGATTCGGTAACTTCCACAGCCTAGCTTAAAGACTCTTAGAAGAAATGAATAGATTAAAATTTTGAAAATAGTTTCCTTAAAATATACTAACAAGGATCTGCTGCCGTGTGCTGTGGGAGTTAAGCTGAACCCCCTCCCCTTTTAAACAAAATATAATTTTATATATATATTATTTATTAGTTTTTATGTGATGTTGCTTATAAGCGTATTTCTAGGTTGAAGATCGTCAAGCGCGCGGAGGGTCTGATAACGTTAAGTCTATGAGAGAAACAGTTTTTGACCATCATTTCTGAACGGAATGAGATATTTTAATTCTGTTTCATTATAAACATACCCATTCCCAAGATCTACAGCTCTGCCAATTTTCATTCAAATCGGTTCAGTTTTTATGTGATATTGCTTATAAGCGTATTTCTAGGTTGACGATCGTCAAGGGCGCGGAGGTTTTGATAACGTTAAGTTAAGGAGAAACAGTTTTTTTGATCATCATTTCTGAACGGAATGAGATATTTTAATTCTGTTTCTTTATAAACATACCCATTCCCAAGCTCTACAGCTCTGCCAATTTTCATTAAAATCAGTTCAGTAGTTATGTGATGTTACTTCAAAAAGAAATTTCCCAAATAGTTAAGAGAATTTTTAATTCGTCATTGACAAGAATTGAACCTATGACTTCAGACTCTCTCTATCGTATTGTTAACTGAGCAACCAAGTCTAGATGAATTTTATCGGGAAGATGACTATTTGATATTTAGTACACTTCTTTCGGAAATTATTGAGCGAAGCGAACGAAGTGAGCGGAGCGTTTTACTGGAGACTTTTTGCATTCTTTGTCACGAATTGGCTCAAAAACAAAAAAGTTTTTTTTTTTTTAGTATTTTCAAAAAACTGATATCCCATTGAAGTCAATACACTGGGCTCGCATCACTCAATACGCAAACGGAATCCGAGATATCATGTTGAAATTGTGGGTTTGTTGGCGCCTCTAGTTAATTTTATTGATTACTACTAATACGAATACTTGTATATTATTAATTTCTATATTAATTGATTTTTTTTGAAAATTTAATTTTGTGACACAGATCATAATAAAAGATGGCTGATGGTTTTTTTTGCGGTTCTTCTCAGAGTACGTTTGTAACTCGTAGTCTTATTTTAGTTGTAGTGTATACAGAAGGGTGTATAAGTATAGTATCATAGTTCTGACACTACCATCTGATACACAAGTGACCAATTGATTCTAAGTGAAAAAAAAATACACAAATTGGAATAATTGTTAGTATTACTAATATAATCCCCTATCTAAGTAGTCATTCAGTTAGGTACTTACCTACATTCAAGTCTTGGATAAGATTGCAAAATAAGATCACCACTTTACTAAAATTCAATAGATATATATTGTTCTGCTGATTTCTTGACTTCTTTAGTATTTGTATAAGGTCTTTTTGATGTGCAAATATTGTACATCAACTGTATCCTTAAAGATAAAGAAGAAAGATCTAAGTTATACCTTACTAATATGTTAAGATGAAAAAGATTCTTAATTTACACTTTACTAATATTTATTAGCCATTAAGTGTCTATACACTAAGGCACTCCACTTGCAAGGGTCCGCATCACTCGTGTTCGCATCACTCGTGTTCGCATCAGTCGTATTTGCATCACTCCTGTGCTCACATCAGTCGTGTCCCCATCACTCGTGTTCGCATCACTCTTGTGTTCGCATTACTCTTGTGCTCGCATCACTCTTGTCCTCGCATCACTCTTCTGCTCGCATCGCTCTTGTGTTCGCATCACCCTTGTGCTCGCATCACTCTTGTGTTCGCATCACCCTTGTGTTTGCACACTCTTGTGTTTGCATCACCCTTGTGTTCGCATCACTCTTATGCTCGCAACACTCTTGTGCTAAAATCACTCATATGCTTGCATCACTCTTATGTTCACATCACTCTTGTGTTCGCAACACTCATCACGTATATCACTCATTTAATGCTTGAGAGTCGCCGGTCGTGGTGATCGTGATTATAATTATGTAGACATACGTTGATTTACCTTTCTGTTATTATAAAAAAAGAGTATATATTATTATATATTAAAGAAAAAAGTGTACATATACAATTCACACGCGGCAAAAAAAGTGAAACTTCTGAAAAGTAGCCTACGAGAGATTAAGATGGAGTATTAGGATAAATGTAAGTTTTATTATTATTTATCAAACTTAAAAAGTATGTAATACTTTATTTTGCATTATAATAATATATATTTAATAATTTTATACCAACTAATTCTCTAGGATTTACAATGGAGAATAAAACAACATCAAATTTCCATTTACATTCGAAGATTACAAAATATGATGACTTATTACAAGTATACATAATTCTAGGGGCGCCAACAGACCCTCCACTTCGACTCGCTGCGCTCGGGAAATCTCGGGTGCCGTTTGCATATTGTGAGAAGCGAGCCCAGTGTAATGACTCATCGTTTCCCATTGACTTCAATGGGATATCAGTTTTTTGACGATCATTCCTTAACGACATGACATTATTCAAAAATTTTTGATTGCAAAATTTCATAATTTTCCATCAAGTAGTTTTCGAGGCTATTTGTGACAAAGAATGTCAAAAAGTCTCCAGTAGAGCGCTCCGCTCGCTTCGTTCAATTACGCATATAATCTTAGAATGTATCTCTCTACAACTTACGTACGGATCTCAGCCTTTCTAGAACTTTTCAAAGGCGGCTTTAGTAGGTTCTTATGATATTTGGTTAGGTAGGGAGAGGAGCGTAAACAGTGAAGGTGAGCGTGTATGCGCATAGTAAAGGGGCCTACACCTGAATCGCAAGTCCCAGGCATTATTTGCGCTCTTTTTGCAACGATGGGTCCGGTACCGGCACGGTGAATCCAGGCAATGCTAACAAGCTTCGTCTCTTATATATGACTGTCTTTATTGAGTTAAAAACTTACCTCAACTAACAGTTATACAAACATGTCAACGCCATCTATCGTAAGTGATAGAAACAACAAATTCAATATACGCCTCTAATAACTTTAGTTTAAGGATAGATGGCACTAGCAATTCGCATTACATCTTCTATCTCATTCTCTCCTATGTGTTTCTTCATCGTGACGCATTTTCGTTACAAGTTACAAATCAAGATTCGAAAGAACGTTGTTAAATAGCAAAGTTCTTTCAAAATTAACCCTACTTAATAGAAGACAGACAAACAAGATTTAATTTTTATATAGTTGACAATCAGATGCCATCTTTAGATATGTATATTATTATTATGTAATAATATTTTTATCTTTTATCTTTTTACGTTACTTTAGACACTTATAGTTTGACGTAAATAGATCTTTTATTAGATAAGAAACACAAACAAATACATCAAGATATATTGAATAATGTATGTCTAGTTTGAAGATACTAATTCTCGACTCATATATTTATCAACTCAACGTATAATAGAAAGAGTCAAAATACTGCGTTGTCTGAAGTCTTCACTCAAGGAGGTAAATCTATATTAATAATTTCGATGAAAACTACGCCTCAATAATAAAACATAAAATAATAAAAAATTCGAATCGCCAACATGTATCCGCAAAATACGGATTGTCGAGTATTTTGTTAAATTCTAATGACGATGACAGACGAATCGCAGTCGCCATTTTGGACGCTAGAAAAACGTCACTGACACCGGAGGCCATCTTGATTTCGTTAAACAAAGCTATAACTACAATAATCTACCAACATTATGTATAATATTGATGAAAAGAGACACGTTTAACCCGAGCGAAACCGGGTTACCATCTAGAATTAGAATATAATTTAATATACGAAATTTAGTTTCAAACTGTCCTCTAAATTCTCTTCTTCCAGGTGTGCGAACCCACGGGCATAAGCTAGTCTAGAGTAAAGGAAAGATATGGGAAACAAGAAGATATCTTAGAAGAAATTCTAAATTAAACTCCGCTTCAAGTTCTGATGTTTACATTATGATTGCAGGTCGGATTCACTCAAGAGAATTTTATGAAATCTATTTGGACCAAATTATAAAGTATTTAAACATCTTTTTGATTTATTTTAACCCTTTTAGTGCCGAACGACGTTATATCTTCGATATACGACGATACGTCGTTGGAGACACTTGCGAAAAGTGCCAATTACGATATCGTCGTTCATACGTTGACGTTGTGTTACACTTATCGTATATTTATTTACCTTCACGCCATATCCCTTGCGGGGTAGCCAGAGACGACGGAGCGCCAAACGCTACGGTCCCTGCATACCTCTTTCACCTCGGCCACAGACATCAACCTCTTCATACATGCCCTCCGGGGGGTCCTCGTGCTTTTTACGTGAACTAACTATAACTATAGGGTGTGCTTTAGCCTGTACAACTTACGAACTTACGAACTTACATACTTATATGCATTTTTATAATAAAAACTAAACCCAATATAATAGTAAAGGTAGTATTATAATAGTTAATATTTCATTCATGTCTAAGTAAGGACAAGGTTAATATGGCCTTTGGAATGCAAAAACATAAATCAGGAAGTTTGTCTTTACAAATGTTTAATTTTCTTCATGAGTTTATCAATCATCTTTAGATCATGTGGATAAACTAGTCTAGAATCGATAATATTAATACTAGGGGCGCCCACAAACCCTCAATTTCGACTCGCTGTGCTCGCGAAATCTCGGGTGCCGTTTGCATATTGAGCGAAGCGAGCTCAATATATTGACTCATCGTTTTCCATTGACTTCAATGAGATATTAGTTTTTTGACGATATTAAAAAAATATATATATTTTTTAAAGATATTTTTCAAAAATTTTTTATTAAAAACCATCACTTAATATGTGTCTTTTTGATTGCAAACTTTCATAATGTTCCGTCAAGTAGTTTTCGAGCCAATTCGTGACAAACAATGTAAAAAGTCTCCAGTAAAACGCTCCGCTCACTTCGTTCGCTTCGCTCAAAAATAGATAATTTATTGCAATTTTATAAACTTTTGTTACCTAAATTCACTATGATTCAAACTTTGTTCCCTGTTAAAGATATTGCGAAACTTTTAACTTAGCTCCACAAGTTTTTTTATGCTTTTCCACATTTTTTATTATATTTATATTATTTCTATTTATATTTATTACACAACATATGCGCAATTTAATGGATTTTTGTAAGAACACAACTGGCCTTTGCACCACCATAACGCCCCTGCTTAAACATCGTTGCTTGTGCGCGATTTTTTGACCAAAATCAACACACTAATAATGCCGCAGCCACCGTATTCTCCAGATTTGGTCCCCTGTGATTTTTCTTGTTCCCGAAACTAAAGAAACGACGCTACGCTACGACTGACGAGATAAAGACAACATCGAAGGAGGAACTAAACAAGAAAGAAAAAAGATTTTTTGAAGTACTTCGAAGATTGGAAAAAGTGTATAGAGATTACTGTGAAGGGGACAAAATTTATAAATAAAGAAATATTAAAAAAAAAAAACACAAAACACGCGTTACTTATTGAACACACTGAGTTTATTAAAATAATTAATAAATTAGTAAAAATTTATAGACACTAGTATTTAACTCAAATTCAAATTTAAATTCAACATATTTTTATTCAAGTAGGCATTTACACGCACTTTTGAATCGTCAATTATAACAATACAAAAGGTCAGTGTAGTCAGTCCCTAAGTAAGCTACAAACTCGGAATGCTGCTCTGTTGAGAAGAGCAACCCAGAAACTCAACAGTTGCTCTTTTTAAAATAAATATAACAATCTTAGATGATTTACATTATAATATAAATCCTGCAAGTATCAAGAACTTAATAACATGTTTATTTATTTTATTTATTTGTATCTTTTCCACTTTGAATCATTATTAGTGATCACTTGTGTACGTCAAAATGGAAGCGTCAGGAGGGCCTATTTCGATAACAGATTTATCGTAATAAGCCCTTCTGTAAAAACACTGTCCAACTTAATGTTAAAGCTATGAGGGTTCCAAACGCGTCCTAGTCTGAGAAGAACCACAAAACAAACTCAGCCGGATATATATTTTTTTATATTGTATGTATATATATTTTTTTATACTCGTATGTTATACGAGTAGTTACTGATATTGTGTTGTTTTGATGTTAAAGCGTCACAGCAGCGTTGTTACGTAGTATTTGTTTATAGTATTATCACAGTCAATAAAACTTATCTGAAGGATGGGCTTAACGTTAATACACACATCAACCACCAAGTGCAAGAAGTGTGTAGGAATTTAAATTACATAAAATATATAAAAAGATCCACAGAATGGCAGGTACTAGCGAAGATGTCACGGTTAGAATGAAAAAGAACGTGCTCAGGTGGTTTGGGCACGTCGAACGAATGGGTGATGAAAGAATGGTAAAAAAGATTTATATAGGAAAGTGAGCTGTAAGAGAGACAGAGGGAGGCCTCGAGTGACCTTCGAAAACACAATAGCTATGATACTGGAGGAAGGTCACTTAAAAAACATGAGGACCTCCCGGATGGCATGTATGAAGAGGTTGATGTCTGTGGCCGAGGCGAAAGAGGTATGCAGGGACCGTAGCGTTTGGCGCTCCGTCGTCTCTGGCTACCCCGCAAGGGATATGGCGTGAAGATAAATAAATGATAAATAAATATAATAATGCAGTAATTACTAAAATTAAAGTTTTGTTTGTACTCCAGTTGCATGATTTCATGGAGGAGAAAATTCAAGAAACTCCTATTTATGGAGTGTCTCTCTCTCTCTCTCTCTTTTTGTTAATTTATAACAATAATATATATAGCAACAAACTCTACGGATACTGTGTTAAATAAAATAATGAAAAATAAAACATTTATATCAATGCCCGTCACTGTTTTATTAATTTTTTATGATCATGAACTTGGTTGACTCGACCTTGTACGTGCTAAGGTCTTTGAAACGGTATTTTATTTTTTTCTATTTATATTAAACTAGTTATTTCTCACGGCTGCGCTCGCCAATAACTTAAATAAATTCTTGTTATTCAAACACAGAGTGTCGTCTCTCAATTTAAGTTTTTATTCTGTATATATAAATACAATTATATATTTAGATTTTGTGATAATTATAAACAAACAAATATCTATTCCTGTTGTGTGTATTTAGATTAATTAAGCAGGAAATAGTTTGAAACAAGCAATAACATCTTAGCATTTACTTATTAGATAACTGTTATTAGAAACTTTGTCTTCCATGACTCAAGTAATAAATAATAAAAATAAATAAGATAGAAAATTATATATTGTTAGAGATTTTTAGGAATGAATTCTACACGTTGTCTCAAATAATAAGTTTCTTGTTATTCTAATCAAAGATTCCTCCACGAGGATGAGCAAATTTTGCAAAATAAGAAATGTCTACTACCTCTTCTCTATTTTCTCCTGCTGACGCTGAATCATTATTAAAAAAAATAAAAGTAAAAAAATTCACAAATTTTAATTTTTCAAAAATAGAATCAAAACTAATATCATATATAGTTTAATAGTGGACATTGTTGCTCTTTATCTAGCGACCATTTTCTATGATAGTATTTCATGTAGAGTGTTTCCTGATCTAATGAAGCATAACAAAGTAATACCCTTTTTAATATCTGGTAATCATTATCAATAATAATATGGTAATCAGATTAATATCTTATTCCCAGTATTACCTCCACTCAGTAAATATTAAAAAGTCATGTTAAACCAATTATTAGATCATTTTACTAATAAACAGTTCGGTTCAATCTATACTGATGACATCATACATATATAAAGGTATCATGATCTACTACTGATATTAGTATCTTTCTTATAAGATATATATTTGAGGCCTAAGAGGAATCACAGGGTGGCTTTGGGGTATTTGTGGTTTATCTAAGGCATTGGATTGTGTTCAACTATAAATATTGGTCTAAAACTTTTGATTTCTTACTTATCTAATAGAATTCGGACGGTTGAAATCAAAGGAAAGATCGCCTGGACTCCGATTGGGGGTTCCTCAAGGTTCGATCTTAGGACCATTTCTCTTCTTTATTTCTATAATTAATCTACTAATCTAATTTGGAGACAAACATAATGAAAGAGTATTGTTTGGTGATGATACTTCTTTGATATTTAAAGTAAAATGGCATCAGGTAATCTGTAAGGAAATTAACAAGGCTCTCTCTAAAATACTGCATTGGTTTAGTGTTAACAAACTTACTCAACGCCACGTATGTCATTTACCATATAAAAAATAAGATCCTTACTGACGAGAATACTGTTTATTATAGTGCTTTCATAGCATGTCATGTGGTATTCTTCTCTGGGTAAAAGACGATGATATAAATAACTTTTTGTTTTGTAAAAGAGAGATTTTCTTGCAATTTGCAATCTGAGTCATAGGGATTTTTTACTGGTGTTCAAGCAATGTAAGATATTCACTGTATATAGTATATTCTTAAAAATATTATATATGTATATAATTCATTTTAAAAGCTTATTAGAGAACGTTTGTGTGTTAGCGGATACCAGAGTATTTATGAATATCAAGAACTTGATACATGCTGGGTATGAAGTGCTCGCCGCCAGGCCACTTCAAGATTACTTATAAATGTAATTTAGGTCTTAAGTATGGCTTTGATAAATGAATAAGACCGCCCGTTTAGTTTCTGGCGCCAGCTCTTCTTAGGTCTGTAGCAAATAACTTTCCAATTTTTGATTTTGATTAAGAATATTACAAATGAAAGAAACGAATTGCTAAATTCATTCTTCTTGGAATTTATTATTTGCGAATGAGCATCTAGCGTAATGATCGCAATAAATGAATGAAAAAGAAAATTAACAAAGTTAAATAAAAACCAGTGAAGATGCAAATACCCAGGGTATTTCCCGAACGAACTTTGACGAAATTATAAATGTTAATAAAAAATAAGTAAAATGATTATTATTCATTGAAGAAAAGAAAATGTTAAATACGTGGTTATTTATAATTACTAAAAAATTACAAAAAAGTATGATTAATAATAATACAAAATAGTAATATAATTAAATATGAAATAAAACTAAATCAGTAATTTAAAAACAGCGCCATCTCTCGACAGTAATGACAATTTTTCCTGTCTACAGACATCCATACATACATCCGAGAAAAGTGAAAATAATACAGAACGAACAAAGTTCGTTCGTGAAAAATACCTAAAATTATAATGGAAAATGTTCTTTTTCCATTCTGAATTTCAAATTTGTATTTTGTATAATACTGACGCGATTATAAAATAAACAATAAAGATGTGATATTTAATGCATATTAAACTAATTAAATGTTATTATAAGAATTATTAAAACACAAAAGTAATGACAGATAACAATTAAAATACCTGCAATTGTACTCAGAATAGATAACTATAATAATAATAATAATATCATATATAAAAAACGCTTTGAATAAGAAAAGAATTTACAACAATGTACAGAAAATTAATTATTAGTTCACGGTCTTTATGTTACATTCCACATTTAACTACTGTAAATTTATCTTAGACTTAAAACTTCCAGGTTCAATACCTCGCTAAAACAATATGATAGTGTATGGTAAATATTTTTTAATATATTAAAAATAATTCCAAGATATGTAACCGGCGATACGAAAAAAATAATATAAATTAAATTCTGTAAGTTTCGACATTCGACAAATAACCTGTTTTAACAATTGTGACACAATTACTCAATACATGAAAAACCAAAAACGTTGTGTGTAATAAATATTTTCAATAAAAATAGTTCAACAAAGTAAATAATTCAAGAGACATTTATCTGATCACACATCGCAGAAGCACGAGATTGCATACAGACTTATCTACTGATACTGTCATTTATTTCGTTCCTCACCTCAATGCCATTCGACATCTCAAGTTAAATCTCAAAGATATAACGTGACGTACATATGTTGTGTTGTGTAACAAATAGTATCAGAGAGTGGATGTAGAAGTGTTCCCAGTTCCAAATACAAATGACGCTCACAGGATGGAGGTTTATACTCAACAGAGGTATGTTACTGATAACAATAATTTATGCTAATAATGTAATGTATGTCATGCCTTTTTTCCAAAGCAACAAAAAATGGCGTCGAAAACTTTTTATAACCATGAATTTGTTTTTTACTAGTAATATTCATACCTCAGCGATATGTGTTTGGAATCCTGGGTCTCTTCGCTTTGGCGAATTCATTCACAATGCGGGTTTGTTTGAGTATAACGATCGTATCCATGGTAACACATGTGCCTGCGGGAGAACATATTCTGGGAGAAACATGTCCAGATACTAGTACAATTTCACAGGCTGTATCAAACAGCTCCATAGATTCTTCAGTGGTAATTCCTGTAAGTATGTTTAGTTATTCGAAGAAACAGTGACCTTATAAACATAAAAATTATAAAATCTACTTTATCTTTATAATATGTTTATCTTTTTCTCTATAGTGAGTAATTAAAATATTCATATATTCAGTGCCATGGCAGTAACATAATAAGATCTTATCTATTAAATGAAATTGGAGTTTACTTTTTATTACACCGTCTAAAGCCATCATCACCTCGTGGTTTTGATTATATGATAACAGGATACAGATTTTATGATGATGGTTTTTTGCTGAGCTGTTTAAGTATCACCATTGTAAATAAGGTTTCTATTTAACTTAAAAGATAAACACAAAACATTTGTGTCAAATTTACCTTTTGATATTTACAAAATAATCCATGTATTTCGAAATTAATATTTGTTATTAACATTGTTACATTTCTTTTAAAAAGAGCGACTGTTGAGTTTCTGACGGGCTCTTCTCAGAAAAGCAGCATTCCGACCGACTGACTATACTGACTTTTTTTTGTAATAATCGACGATTCAAAATTGTATAAATGCCTACTTGAATAAAAATATTTTGAATTTGTATTTGTTCTCTTTAACTTTACAGGGTCGTCAGAAATATGATTGGGATGAAAGCACTCAAGGATTATTACTCAGTGCATTTTATTACGGGTACGTGTTGACACATCTTCCTGGGGGACTTTTGGCCGAGAAATTTGGAGGAAAATGGACACTTGGACTGAGTTTACTTTGCACATCTGTGGCCACAGTATTAACTCCCTGGGTTGTAAGTTTTGGTGGAGCAATCGGATTGTTTATTATAAGAGTTATTCAAGGCTTCGGTGAGGTAAGATATAACAAAATATTACTTTTGTAACATAATTGTTGCCAATATAAACAATTTATTTTTCCACAAAGAAAAATAATTGATTATTTCTTTAATTCAATATTAGTAATTTCATATTTCAGGGTCCGGTTACACCAGCCTTCGTGTTATTAATGTCTCGTTGGGTCCCTCCGCCGGAGAGGTCTCGTTTCGGTGCTATGATATTTGGGGGAGCCCAAATTGGCAATATCGCTGGCCCATTTATCTCAGGATTACTCCTTGCAAATAACGGCGATTGGGCAAATGTGTTTTATGTTTTTGGCGGTCTCGGTATTATATGGTTTGTCTTTTTCGTAAGTATCTATTACGTTTTAGAGGTCTGATTTCTACTACCATGAACGTGTCATTAAAAGATTATACTGAACATTTTATTCTAATATATTTCAGACCTTATTGTGCTATAGTACACCTAACAGTCATCCCTTCATATCAGATGAAGAACGTGACTATCTAAATGCTAATGTAGTTGCTTCAGGCTTACACAAGAAGTTACCACCAGTACCATTTAAAGCGTTGCTACGTTCAACACCTCTTTGGGTTTTAGTTATAGCAGCTGTAAGTAATCTTTTATATTACTACGACTATGATATTACAAGCACAAGTTTTGGCCAATTAGATTTGGGGTATAACTTTGCTGGGTTTGACTAGTTTGTTGACAAAGGTTTCTACGTATAATACTTCTTAAACTTTAATGTTACTTACAGATTGGCCATGATTGGGGATATTTTACAATGATCACCGATCTGCCAAAGTACGTCGCTGATGTCCTAAGATTCAATATTAAGGATACTGGTCTCATGTCCGCACTACCTTACATTGCTATGTATATTTGCTCTTTCATTTTCGCTGGTTTCTGTGATCTTTGTATCAGAAAGAAATGGCACAGCATCACTACAGGGAGAAAGATTTATACGACAGTATGTGAGTATATAGTATTATTTATTTATTATTTATTTATCTTCACGCCATATCCCTTGCGGGGTAGCCAGAGACGGCGGAACGCCAAACGCTACGGTTCCTGCATACCTCTTTCGCCTCGGCCACAGATATCAACTTCTTTATACATGCCCTCCGGGGGGTCCTCGTGCTTTTTACGTGACCTTCCTCCAGTATCATAGATACTGTGTTTTCGAAGGTCACTCGAAGTATTAATAAGAATATAGTATTTTACTAATGGATTCAAAATCTGTATTAGTCAGGAGTTAGGTATCATACTGACATATATAGGTAATATAAAATTTATCTTTTAAATATTTTCACATGTAAAGGAATAAAACTTTGGAACCGACTTTATTGAAATTTATTGACGAAATAAGAAATCCTAATAATTTCTCGGAATAAGGCAAACAGTAGTTTGGGGTATAATACTTAAAAAAACCTAGAACTTTAACGTTTCTATATGATGATAGATGGCTTATTTCTTCAGACAAGGATGGAGTAAATAAATTGGTTAGCAAATAGAAAAAAAATAAACAACAAATATTTTTCAATTATAATGAACCATCACTTAAATGTTTTTTTAAGTGCCGAGTGCCTTCACCAACAGAATATGTCTCTGTAACGAATTCTTTTTCCTCAGCCTCAACTCTACCAGCAATTTTTATTATTCTCGCGTCGTACTCGGGCTGCGACCGGATAAAGGCGGTGGGTTTCTTTGTGGCATCTATGGCTTTTATGGCGGGTTTCTATAGCAGTGTAAAGATCAATGCTCTGGATATAGCACCCAACTACGCTGGGACCTGCTCTGCCTTTGTGAACGGATTGGCAGCAGTGTCTGGAATAATAACACCTTATCTTGTTGGCCTTTTGACACCTGATGTAAGTATATCTAAAATATACAATACTAGGATCCGCCAACTGTGCGCGGCGGGTGTTGAGCTGAGCCCCTCTCTTTTCTTCTTTTCTTGATAATTTTTGAATGGCTAAATATTTTTTCAATCTGTTTTCGCTATAACATCCGCGTTCGGCTCAAACATACATGAGAAAATTTTTAGCTAATTATCTCGTCACATTCTGGAGACAACTAAACACAAAAAAAAGGTCTCCCAAACTGTTAAGAGCTTCGCTTACGCTCAGCTCAATAAAATGATTGAATTAAATTATTCATTAAAAAAATTATTTAATTAGTATTCTCATAGAGAGATATCATATTTTTTTTTGTGCTGTCAATGCTTTGAATGCTTTCAAAGAAATTCCTTTGAATGAAAGAGCTTATTGAATGTTTAACTGAAATCAATACAGCACAACTTGTATTGGTTTAAATTAAATTTCGTAATGAATGGTTATTAATAAACGAATAATTTGTTTTCTTTTATCGTATTCAAATAAATTGCTTGGGCCATTGACATAAATAAAACATAGTTTTCTCTAAATCCCCAAATGATTCATCATTCATAAATAATATGTTTCTATGTTTGTCGATTACTTTTTTTTTGCGGGATTCATCTGAAAAACTTCGCCACTACAAAGTTAAGATATAGTTTACGAAGGCTTCAATTGTATAAAAAAATAAAAAAAAAGTTTGAACTTTAAGAAAAACATACTTTTTGTTGAGTTAAAGTAAGCGTTTCAAATAAGACGGTTGAATGAATTTCATCAAATAACGAACCAACCGAATAAATAATTTTACTTCCTGTTTGGTTTCATTCAATTCATAATTCTATAGTTTAACTAATTTTCATAATTAATGTATAATAACTAGGATCCGCCAACCGTGCGCGGCGGGTGTTGAGCTTAGCCCTTCTTTCTTTTTTTCTTGATAACTTTTGAATGGCTAAACATTTTTTTAAATCTGTTTTAACTATAACATCCGCATTCGGCTCAAACATACATGAGAAAATTTTTAGCTAATTATCTCGTCGCTTTCTGGAGACAAGTAAACACAAAAAAAGTTCTCCCAAACGGTTAAGAGCTTCGCTTACGCTCTGCTCAAAAATGTAATTGTTGACTAAATTACTCTTAAAGTATGTTAGTATTATAATATATAATATGTAATATAAGATATATTTTTAGCAAACACTCACGCAATGGCGTATCGCGTTCTGGACAATCTTCGTTGTACTGTGCGGCACCAACCTTGTGTACGTGATATGGGGATCCGGAGACCAGCAATGGTGGGATGACGTGGAAAAACATGGTTACCCCAAAAACTGGAAACATGGACCACTTAAGACGAGACGAGATGATACTGAAAAAAAAATTGTTTACCCAAAACATGATCATTCTCCGGTTTTATAGAAAATAAATCCTCTTACGTTGAAGTTTTGTACATTTTTTTAGGTTATTTATGAAAAAGTATTTAATAATATATGACAAAATATTAAACACCGTCTTAATCTTTACAGACCCTTATTAAACTCGCTTCGCTTCGCTTCGATTCGCTGCCGTAAGTTGTTGAGCTGAGCCCCCTCAGTTTTTTGACCATCATTTCTGAACGGAATGAGATATTTTAATTCTGATTTTTAAAAACATGCCCATTCCCAAGCTTTACAGTTCTGCTAACTTTCATTCAAATCGGTTCAGTATTTTTTATGTGATGTTGCTTCAAAAGGAAGTTTGCCAAACGGTTAAGCGCTTCGTTTACGCTCAGCTCAAATAGGTTCTATCTTGACAAATTTTTGTTTCATTTTATTTCCAAAGATTGTCTAGGATATTCAAGAAACAAAACAAAATAAGTACAATTAACTCTCTAACAGCTACGCTTAGATATTATCATAAAGATTCAGATGCAAACAAGCAATGCACCTTTTTGGATTAAATTGATAATTTTTTTGTGTTATTCAATGAATTGCTGCGAGTTCTTAGTTACTAGGTAAGGTAGGTAAATTAATTAAAAAAAATTCGTCAGTCATTTACCCATTACCCATCTTTACCTATCACCTACCTACTTATCTACCATCTATCCCAAACATTTGGGGTCGGCACATAATCTATATTTTTTTATAACTTTTCATACTTATCTATGTGGGAACTTGTTTCTTTGTTATATAATTTTTCACGCATTTCATCTATGTCTTCTTTGGTAACGTCCTTCTTGTTTACTTGACCATGACAAACTTACTTCTGCTCGTCTATCATTCTTTCAATGTACTTTTTTTTATTTATCTTTTTTTTTTTTTGTTTTTCGTAAAAGCGTATTATTTCTGCATTGTCATCGGTCTTTGATAAGGTAGAAAAATTTTAAATTAATCAGACAGGTACTTCAAAATCGTATATAAAGTTATCGTTATCACCTAAGCTAATAAAATCGTGTTAAAAATACAGAAAATTTTTGTCATTAAATCTGTCTATAGTTAAATTTGTTTCAAAACCTTTGAATAGTCGTGTAGACGACAAATATAAAATTATTTTACTCCGTACTATTTATACGCTCATTACTTGCAAATGCATGTGGTAATACTACTGTTTTAATATCTTCTACGCTACAATTTGACCCAAATACCGACTTACAATGAGTTGTTATATCTTAGAATAACACATTATTTAAGCATTAGTCTCTCAGTGTCCTAAATATTGTAAAAAATTTCAAATAATAATAAATAATAATTAAAGCACTAAGAAAAATTTATTCAATCAAAATATTCATCAATAATTTATAATAATTTCAAAGGCTTTTCACATTATTCATTCATTCATAATAATCCTTTGTTAAGTTTGTCATATTATATATATAAATATACATATAATATGACAAATATCTAATAATATTAATATCTCTTACTTCAAAATTCTAAAAGAAATACCTAAAGCCATTTCGGTTTCAAACTTTTTAAGTTTACAATTTAGGTCAATCCTTTTCACTTCTTATGTATTGCTTATAGTTTTTAATGTTAGTAACTTTTATCTCTTATATAAATGGTATTACAAAATGTATATCATTAAGTACGTATTACATGTATTTTATATATTGTAATCACATTTATTATAATAAGGGATGTAATGACTTTATCCCATCCTTGATGTGAAAATCTCTTAATTATTATTATTATTTATTTTTTTAATTTATTTATTTATGTACATTAACTTACAAAAAACAGAAAAATATACAATGACAAAAAAAAAGTGTACAAAGTTTTAACTTATCTCTCTAAGAGATCCCTGCCAGTTACCCTTCGGCAAAAAGGAAAAATTAAAATGACAATGCGGATTGGTACGTAAAAAACATAAAAAAAAACCATGCAAACAAAAAAAAAAATATTTGTATTATTAATATATATACATATATTATATATATACATATCATATAATACATAAATATTAATACATACCATGAATATATATTTTTACACACTATATATACATACTATATATATACTATTATACATATATAAATATTGGCATACAAAAATTACATACTAATTTACATATATTAATTATGATGAAGAGGAGAGGTAGTGTTGTTTCAGTCTTAGCTTGAATGAGCTAAGGGTTGGATTTCCATAAAAGATATTATCCGGAAGAGAATTCCAAAGACGATCCGCAACGACAGTAAAAGAATTTGAATAAAAAGAAGTATTAAAGTGGGGCACTTCCAGAGATTTTAAAGAGAAACACATTATTATGAACAGACAAACTTCAAAGTTCGTTGAAGTGTTCTTATTAATGAAAATTCATCTTTTTCTTGACAATCTATTATTAATTGGCTAATAAAACATATGATTGTAATGAAAGTATTTAAACAACCATTATCTTATCTATAGATACAATAGATATTTTATTTGCAAAAAGCGAACTGAGTAAACAAACAACAAATTGAACAAAGTAAGCATTTAAAAAAACAAAAATAATATAACTGTTAACGTAAATAAATTGGGAAAATATTTACTTTCTTTGTAACCAAAAAAAACTCGTAAAAATTTATATTAATTTATTATTCTCTTTAAAAAAACACAACATACTACGTAATCGAAACTGAAGTCTAAAATCAGCAAAACAAAGTGAAAATTAAACTGTATTCAAATTGCGTTGATCTTTAGTTAGAAAGGAAATCTCCGAGTTTTGATGGCGTGGTGCAATAAGAAACAAAAGGGTTGCTATCTTTTAGAAAAAAATAGAAAATTAAAACAACGCAACATCGAAAATCTATCGACACACAGTGAAAATGAGTACTAATTAAGCAGCGACACAATTCGAAAAAAATTCAAAATGAAACGATGCAAAGCGAGATATGCGTGTACTAAGTAGGTCATATTTTAAAATTTGAAAAAGTTTGATGTCAGTTTGATGCAATAAAGGAAAGTCAAAATTCATTCAGAATGGGTTCTGTGTTCCAACTTGGAAGTAGAAATATAATAGTTATTATTATAATCTTTAGCTAAAGAAGATGTGTTATGCATATGGCAACAAAATTAAGAAATTTATAATTGTCTTAGGGACAAGAATTACTTATATTAAAATGTATAGGTCGGCGTTTAGCGAATGATAGATAATGTATAGAGCGGCGCCATATGCCTTGCGGGATAGCCAGAGCCGACGGAGCGCCAAACACTTTGGTCCCTGCATACCTCTTTCGCCTCGGAAACAGACATCAACCTTTTCATACATGCCCTCCGGGGTGTCCTCGTGCTTTTTACGTGACCTTCCTCCAGTATCATAGAGACTGTGTTTTCGAAGATCACTCGGGACCTCCCCCTGTCTCTCTTACCGCACACTTTTTGAACGATTAGAACAGACTCTTTAAATGATCTAAGTCAATACGCGAATAGTTGTACATTTTTAACACTATGGGCTTATCTTTGGTGGATATTGTTTTGAATGCCAACTAAATGAAGTCGACTAGTATTTGCATAATCTTAGCTTCGTTCTTTGGTTGTAATTTTGACTCATTTTGACTTATTAGTGGACTTTGACATTGCATTTTGACTTATAATGATAAAAATAAAATTGATACAGTGAAATGAAAATAAACACTCTTGATATAATACGTTCGCTGCTATATCAGACATTATTTCACCTTATTTGGTTCGTTTACATATTCCAAATGTAAATTATTAATTTAAACGTATTTGCAAAAATATAAATTAATAAATTATCTTTTTCTTGCTGTTAATATAAAAATTCGATTAAGTAAAAGTGATATATGAATTCTGTAATTACTTTAGTAATGTGTGTTGGAGTCGGTGCCCTGTGCCTATGTGGTAGGGAGAACTGACTATCCAGTTGATGATGACGATAGAATAAAAGAGTGGACTGTATAATCAATTGGTATTGAATCACTTAATAATAGACAAGTATGTACGAATAGAAGCATGAGTAAAGTCGTTCTGGCTGGACTGCTGAACCAAACCATTACCACTCTTCCTCCTTCCGCCCAGGCTCCGCTATGTCCGCCCGGCGCCCGCTGCTTGCCGTCGCCCGCGCCCGTATTGAAAGCAATGTCACATTGCTCCTGACTTTGCACTAGGCGTTTAAGATAGACTCTTAACAATATGTAATCTAAGCCCACTTGTGGTGAAATGTTGTTGAGAATTACGGAAGTGTTAGTATTTTAGGAGATAATGTAATCATGTTGACATTTAAGACGATAAAAGTTGTCAGAAAATGTTTATCACAGTCTGTACAACCATCCAAATGATTTTATCGAAGAAGATAATCTTACGCCTCATTATATAATATATGGTTTCAAATCTCAGAATACATAGTACTAAATGATTATCTATTTTAACATTTTAGTGTTTACTATTTCATTTTTATTATTTTCATATATGTTTTAGATTTGGTTTCGAATTTTGATGAAAGTTTAAAAAAATGTCTACGAATAACATTATTGTAAGGTCTAAGTAAACAGAAATATATCCTTAATTTTGACACAAACTAGATTAGTCAATAGATTTCTTGAATTCAGGAATAAAGGAGAAAATTACCAATTAACTTACAACTAATTAGTGGACAATCAGATTTCTTTTCAGTATCAAGTGTAATTAGTTGAAAACTTTATAAGAAAATATATTTAGGTTCAATTGTGAATAGTTTGATAAGTACATCCTTAACTACAAAATAATAGTAAATAGTAATTGCACGTATAAAAGACAACAAAGAAGTGATGTCACAGGGCAGTATATTGGGTCCACTAATATTCATAATTTATATTAATGATCTTCTTGTACACATTTTGCTGACAACATATCTATTGCAATTTAAAATAATAATAACTTGACATATAATATACAAATTAATAATACTTGAAAAACACAATGTATTTACAGTTTTACAACATAAATTACTATTATGAAAATGTTAAAGAAACACAATGTACAATGTTTTTGGGGATAAAAAAGGCATTATTATTAATTATAGTTATCTTCTAAGATGCCTATCGAAAACGGTAATCGAAAAACTGCTCTAATGGCATTCTATGCGTTTTTTGTCTCGTCATTGAGATATGAAATTCAATCATTTGGGGTAATTCAGCGGACATTATGATTCTGTTTGACAGATCAAAAAATGTATCAGATACCTTAGCTTAGCTTTCCCTGGATATTCCTGCGACCCTCTGTTTACAAAATTAAATAATCTTGTACTGTCATACTTATATCTACGATGTCAGTTTATTAAAAAAAAAAATGTTTTATTCTTGATAAAAATCCAGATAAAATTATAGTAGTATATTAAATAGAACTACACTATATATACGAAACTGTTGCAGTATGTCCATTCAAATGTATTCGTATAATCATTTCCAAAATAAAATTAAAAATTGATATATCAACAACTTTAAAAGTAAACCCATTGAATGGCTATTGGTATGAAGGCCTATGTTTTATTATTTGTAACATTTGCATGACTTTTGTGGATGAAACGTAACGATCTAAATCGAATTTGTAATCGTAATGTACAACGATTCTTACAAAATAATAAGTTCTTATAAAATTTTACTATATATTTGTTTATTTTTATTTTATTTTATTTATTTAGCTTCACGCCATATCCCTCACGGGGTAGCCAGAGACGACGGAGCGTCAAACGCTACGCTCCCTGCATACCTCTTTCGCCTTTATTTTATTTACAGTTAACATTTAAGGCACAGAGAGAAACATTCTGTATTTTTGTATGTTCTAATAATTAATCATTAGCAAAACACTTTATTGGTAAAATTCGTAATGATAACAAACAAAGTTACACAGTCTGACCATAAGTTACTTTAGAGATAAAAATACATTATTAGTTTATGAAATATTGTGATTTTAGCAAGACTTTAAACTATGTGCATATTTAAGTCTTATTTAATAATTCTATTTAAAATGTTCACATATCTATGGATTTATGCAGGTTTTTACAAGACATTTAGATATTGCATGCTCAAGAGTTTTCTTAAAAGACTCAATTTCGGTTTCTCGTTTGGAACAGGCTATACTCTGAAACTGACCATAATTTATGAAGGTCTACACTTTTTATAACATCCTGATGGTTTCATGTAACTAGGGTCGCCAACAGACCCTCAATTTCGACTCGCTGAGTTCGCGAAATCGCGGGTGCCGTTTTCATATTGAGCGAAGCGAGCCCAGTGTAATGACTCATAATTTCCCATTGACTTCAAAGGAATATCAGTTTTTTGACTATTATTCCTTAACGACATGACATTTTTTAAATTTTTTTAAACCATCGTCTAATGTGTATCTTTTTGATTACAAAATTTCATAATTTTCCGTCATGTACTTTTCGAACCTATTCGTGACAAAGAATATGAAAAAGTCTCCAGTAGAGCGCTCCGCTCGCTTCGCTCAATCAATTATAGCTAGTTAGTGTTTTTTGAATTATCCATGATAGATTTTTAAGTTATTCTGCTGTATGTTTTATGAACGCGATTCTACATTGTCTCTTGATACATTTGGGTCGAAATCTTTTCTCCTTTTTCAGAAATTTAACAAATAATAGCTTAGTCATAGTAAGATAGTCCATATTCAAACTATGATAACGCTTATTACGATAATATTGACCACTTTGCGCCTAGCCGATAAATGACTTGCAGTTTCTTTAGTACTTATATATTTTACATATTTTCGTTTTGCAATTATGCTTGTGTAGCGTATTGCCACTATTATTATTATAAGTATGAAAGTAATTAATTTTTATAACAGGATTAGGTACATTTTAGTTTATTTCTTTGTATATTTAAATAGTTTTTAGTTAAGTTGAAATTTTATTGTTATCCATCGTTTTTAATACTTTACAACTGTAACTAACGACCGACTGGCCGTCTATTGTTACCGCTGGACACGGGCACACATCAGTCGACCGGCTGGCAGTCTCTTGTGTCACCGGTCTCCCCACCAGATACGGTTGTCCCGCAAGTTCGTCAGTTCCTATAATTTATCAGTCAGGATCGAAACGTCCAACTCCCAACACGTCTTCGTAATGCTGCTCTTCAATAGTGATGTTTTTATTTAGTAAAGATGTTTCAGTTTTGATTTATGTACTCTCTTTAACTGCTTAAACATTTAGATATGTTTCTTCGAAACTTGTTTACGTAATTGGTTCCTGATTTGAGACTTTAATTGTTCATAACAACTTTTAATAAATCTTTACTATTAGTTATTAGTTCAGTTTTACCCTCACTTTCTACTTCAAACCGTAACGTAGGTATATTTTGTTCTATTAAGTAGCAAAATGTTTGGAAAATAATATATTTATTCATATTTTATATAAATCTGTTTCCTATTTCCAAAAACTAAAAGCAGTATACCATACTTTATACACGTAAAATATGGCAATTAATATAAATTTATATTAAAAATATTTAACTCATAAAATATTTTCAAATAATAATTAGGTGAAGTCAACGATTGTAATATAAATAAAATCTAAAGTCATTGTTATATTAGCAACAAAAATAGAAATGATTATCGTAAATTTAATACACATGTCTAAGTACGGATAAGGTTAGTAAGGTTTTCGATATGCAAAAAAAATAAGTCCGGAAATTTATCTGTACAAACAGCATCTTCGTGCTCATATCAATCATCTTCAGATTGTATGGATTGACGGGTTGGGAATTGATAAACTTATTAATGTTATTGTTATTAAAGAAACATCTTTAGCGGTTGTCTGATTGGCGTAAAATGTTGCAAGATGTGACGAGAAAATTGTCTGCAACATAAAATAGTATTATATCTATTACTAGCAGGACTAGAAACAGTTATATTTAAAAAAATCCTGAATAAATCGAAGCGCTATCTATAAAATCTTGTAAATCCTAATTATTTAGGGACTAACTTAAACACAAATATCATCAAAACCAGTGCAGTCGTTTACAATCTTTCTTAAAGTTTAAAGTCCTGTAGTACACGAAGAAGCGCCAAACTAATGTGCCATAGTCCAAAATCACAAACTTAATCTTTATGGCTCAAGAGAACTTATTGTTCTCTTGGCTACCACAAGTGGACGACCCAGACGGGTATGTTCATTCAACCAACCGCGGACGCTATGGCCTGGATGAAACTACCGTTTTGATCAGGACATTTAATAATTATATCAATTACTAGCAGGTTACCACTGCTTCGCGACGGGAATAAACAAAAAAAAACTGACTTTCGTGAGTATTGAACCCATGACCCTACCCTTCACACAAACACGCTCTATCCTCCAACCCATCTTGACTGTTTATCAGTGCGAGAAGGCCTTGAGTTTGATAAGTAAAGAGTTTCATTCCTATCGGGTTATAGGTACACTCTTGTTTCTCTCATCGCAGCGTGTTGAGAATAAACATAGTGACTGGCCAAATAATTTTAATTTCTACTGCAATGCAATGGGAGAAGAGAGGGAGCGGGTGGTATACCTTACAGTTTTTTAGCTGTAACTTTGGAGCGTTTTGGACCTTTGCAAAATCCTTTCTTATTGCACCTATTCAATATGTCAGAAGTCTTGTATCCAAATTTCAGCTTTCTAGGTATTACGGTTTGGGATGTAGAACGATGAATGAGTCAGTGAGTGAGTGTCTTTGTGCTTTACATATTAAGATTAGAGAAAAGTCCTCCTTACGTACTAATCATTTATATCTTTTTAGGTACAAATTTGTACTACATGCTGCAAGTGTTCATGCTCATTAGTAACACTAAGTTTATCCAAATTAGTGTCAAAGTCCTGAGTGGTCATAATATCAGAAACAGCTATTATTGTTGCGGAGGCCATACTACTTAGTCTGTTAGGGCAACTAATATTGAGTTCTACATCATCGTCTCTTCTTCTCTTCTCTTCCTTCATTAAATTGTTTTCTACTGCGAGTAAACATTCAAGGGTCGGGGGTACTAAAAGCTAATTCTAATATGCATATTTATAATTACGATGGAAATCAATACAATTCATATCAACCGTGCTCTAAAACTACTTTAATGAGAAAGAGTCCTTTAAACTATTTATTTTATTTGGCTTGATATTGATCACTATTCCTAATAAAGGCTATATCCCTTTTGAGAATTAGTAAATAGCGCGCCCCCTTTTAAAGCATTCTGCTTCGAATACAGCTATTTTTCCAATATTTATATATAGAAGATCCGACCGATGCCCGTAAAAAACCGTAATGGGTTAATCATTGAACCTTTTCGAAAATGTATAATACAAAGAATTCCATTTATAATATAAATACAGCTTACACCAACTAGTGGAACGATACAACAATAATTTACAAGTGGAAAACCAAAAGTAAGGAGTGCATGGTTCAAACTAAAAATAGTCCAAGAAATAAAAAAAAGTAATTGATTTTTTTTTATTTCCTCAAAATAATTCAAGATTCATTTATCTGATCCCGTGTCGCATAAGCGCAAGATTGCACCTTATCAACTGATACTGTCATTTCATTGCACCTCAATGCCCTTCGACATCTCAAGATTTCAGTGTTGATACAACGTAGTGCATGTAGTATTGTATAACTACCAGTATCAGACAGTGAAAGTATAGAAGTGTTCCCAGTACTAAAAACAAATGACGCTCACAGGATGGAGGTATATACTCAACAGAGGTATGTTAGTAATAAAAATAATGTTTTTTATGCTAACTTTTTTACCAAAGCGATAAAAAATCAAGAACTACGAGTAACTTATGACTATTTGGATAGCCATATTGTTTGAAAAAGATTTTACGTGTCCTAATTATATGTACTTTAATTTGTAGCAAATAGTGGTTGTAAATTTAGTTTTGCTGAAAATATTTCTACTTTCTAGTAATATTTATACCACAAAGATATGTGCTTGGAATCCTGGGTCTCTTTGCTTTGGCAAATTCGTTTACAATGCGAGTTTGTCTGAGCATAACTATCGTAACCATGGTAACCCAAGTACCTTCGGGAGAACATACCCTGGGAGAAACATGCCCAGATACATCTGATACAATATCGCAGGCTGTGTCCAACAGCTCTATAGATTCTTTGGTGGAAACTTCGGTAAGCATTCTAGGTATTCAGCTATTAGTTTAAAAATGTGGCCGTATAAACGTGAAAAAATTGCTTTTTTGTAATTAAAATATTAAACATAATTAATGCCATGATATTAATGACATTAAATCTTATCTATTTAATCAAATTGAAGTTTATTTTTCAAATTTTATTACCTAAAGCCATCACCACATCGTAGTATTGATTATATGATAATTGTAAGAATACAGTTTTTAAGGTGATGGCTTTTTTACTATTTAAGCCTCACTGTTGTAAATAATGTATTTATATAAATTAAAAGATAAACACGAAACAGATGATCGTTT
The DNA here is from genome assembly GCA_918358865.1 of Melinaea marsaeus rileyi. NCBI lineage: Eukaryota > Metazoa > Arthropoda > Insecta > Lepidoptera > Nymphalidae > Melinaea > Melinaea marsaeus. The sequence goes on along the minus strand of OU911094.1, from coordinate 19,955,679 downwards.
TTGTCAAATTTATCTTTTGCAAATATTTGTTACCAACTTTTCAGGGTCGTCAAAAATATGATTGGAACGAAAGCACTCAAGGGTTTTTACTTAGCGCATTTTATTATGGCTATGTAGTGACACATCTACCTGGAGGACTTATGGCTGAAAAATTCGGAGGAAAATGGACACTTGGAATAAGTTTACTTTGCACATCTGTCGCCACGATACTAACTCCCTGGGTTGTTAGTATTGGTGGAGCTGTTGGATTGTTTATTATAAGAGTTATTTTAGGATTCGGTGAGGTAAGGTTATAAAAATATCTAAGTATAAGAACCGAATTATTAACTTCATAAATTTAATGTCCATAAAAACATATTTAGGGTCCGGTTACACCAGCAATTGTATTACTGATGTCCCGTTGGGTGCCCCCTTCGGAGAGGTCACGTTTCGGTGCTATGGTATTCGGAGGATCCCAAATAGGCAATATCTTTGGCCCATTAATCTCAGGATTTCTCCTTGCAAATAACGGCGATTGGGCAAATGTGTTTTACGTGTTTGGCAGTCTCGGTATTATATGGTTTATATTTTTCGTAAGTATCTTAAATTTTTGAGACGTGTCATTTTAAGCACGAACTTAAAAAAAACATTCTGACCATTTTATTTTAATATGAATACTAGATGATAGTTGGTTACATTTCAGGCATCATTGTGCTACAATACACCTAATAGTCATCCTTTCATATCGGATGAAGAACGTGACTATCTTAACGCTAATATAGTTGCTTCAGGCTTACACAAGAAGCTACCACCAGTACCATTTAAAGCCTTGCTGCGTTCAACACCTCTTTGGGTTTTAGTTATAGCAGCTGTAAGTAATCCTTTATAATATTGTGTCCTGGTAACTTCTTTATGACTCCAAACCATCTTCTATATTGTTGTCGATATTATTACCAGAAAAAGTTTTGGGCAATTAAATTTGAAGTATAACTTTGCTTTGATTGACTACTTTGTTGACTTCAAATGTTTTTTACTTACAGATTGGTCATGATTGGGGATACTTTGCTATGATCACCGATCTGCCAAAATACTTCGCAAATGTCCTAAGGTTCAATATTAAGGACACCGGTCTGATGTCCGCACTACCTTATATTGCTATGTTCATTTGCTCTTTCATTTTTGCTGGTATCTGTGATTTCTGTGTTAGAAAAAGATGGCACAGCATCACTACGGGAAGAAAAATTTATACGACAATATGTAAGTATAGTTGTATATAGATACTTCAAATCTGTATTAAAATATATATATATAAATTTGTATGTATTAGGTATCATGCTGAACTATAATCTGTCTGTTACTTTTTTACACATAAATGAAAATTTTATGGACAGATTTTGATGAAATATATTATAATTCATCTGATAATAATATAATAGTTACAAATCTGGTAATGTTTCGTGTTTTTTTGTATAATTTTTTTATAATGATAGAATCGGGGTAGAGGGGCAGATGAAGTGGTTAGCAACACCTAATTAAATTTATTTTTATTATAATAAACCAACATTAACTTAAACGTTTAAATACCATGTTTTCTATATCAGCGATGTCCCAAAAGACTTCAATAACAAAATTTGTCTCTGGATTTATCATTATCTTTTCTCAGCCTCAATTCTACCGGCTATTTTTATTATCCTGGCGTCGTACTCTGGCTGTGATCGCGTGAAGGCGGTAGTATACTTCGTGGCGTCAATGGCTTTCATGGCAAGTGTCTATAGCAGCGTGAAGGTCAATGCTCTGGATATAGCACCAAACTACGCTGGGACCTGCGCTGCCTTTGCAAATGGTTTGGCTGCTGTGTCAGGAATCATAACACCATATCTGATTGGTCTTTTGACACCTGATGTAAGTATGATAAACCAATCTATATCTTCTGTTATATCTTACTCAGTAAGCAGCGGTTATTGAAAGCAATTTACAGTTATGGATATAACAAAAGCCATCGTATATTGTACAAGAAGCTTCTTTAGAAGTTATGGGTTTTGAGAGAATTTATGCAGTAGTTTACCAGTTTTCTCACCAGACTCACAGATCGTTCTGTATAGGTTTGCTCGGAAACGGGATTACATATATAATATACCTCAAGGATTTATCCTGCATGCATCAAAATTTGTTCTTATGTTTTTTCGATTTCTTAAATATTTGTCATATTCGTCTCAAAATCTTTGTTACTACTTCTTTTTAATTTAAATTATTTGCCAATAAAGACCTTGTACTAAGATATAAAAGTTAAAATCTTACAGAAAAAAAATAATAATTATCTAAATTAAACGTTACAAATAGGACGATTGAAAATATTTGAAAAAAAAAACAAATATTAATATCATTAATTTATTATTTCTTATTAACAATTAAAATCCTAGTCATTATGTAATATAAAATATATTTTTAGCAAACACTAACACAATGGCGTATCGCTTTCTGGACAATCTTCACTGTATTGTGCGGGACCAACCTTGTGTACTTGATATGGGGATCCGGAGAACAGGAATGGTGGGATGACGTGGAAAAACATGGCTATCCCAAAAACTGGAAACATGGACCACTTAAAACGAGCGAAGATTACAACGAAAAGAAAATTCCGTTATAGAAAATAAATTATATTATATATAGAATATTTTATTATAAAAAAAAATATAATAAAACTTTACATAATATCTTGTTCTTTACATATGCTTATTAATATTATTGAGCTGAGCGTAAGTTAAGCTCTTAACCGTTTGGGAGACCATTTTTGTGTTTAGTTGTCTCCAGAATGCGACGAGATAATTAGCTAAAAATTTTCTCATGTATGTTTGAGCTGAACGCGGATGTTATAGCGAAAAAATTGAAAAAATGTTTAGCCATTCAAAAGTTATCAAGAAAAGAAGAAAGGAGAGGGGCTCAGCTCAACACCCGCCGCGCACGTTTGGCGGATTCTAGTAATCCAACAAATGCTAAAAATGTTCCATTATAGTTTTAATTTTAAAGAAGAAAATATATGTATATAAGAAGTGCTAGTACAAGAGTACTTTTGGGAGTAAACAGATTTACCATACGGAGTTTATGCTATTATTTTTTTAAGACCCTTATATAGTCGTAAAGATCAAAGTAAAAACTAAATTTTTACAACACAAGAACCGGTATCACAAACAATATTTTTTCAATTGGTAGTTTTCGAGGTTAGTATATTGAAATAACAAATATACATTTAGCTTTATTAAAAAAGAAGGTTATTTGCAAATAAGAAAAGCAGAAACCAACAAAATATAATCATTATATTTGGCTGTGTCCATGGAAAGAGTGGTTTGTGAATGACAGTCCCTGTCAAAGAAATTTTACTCAATAGCATTTATAGTTGTTAACTCTTCGAAATATAGTAGGAGTAAAACATTATTTTAGCAAAAATCTCTTAGTCTTAAATATTCAAATAAAGTACTAAAAAAGAGTATTTTAACTCAAAAATGTATTAAACAGTAATTTATAATCAAAAATATATAAGGAAAAATGTTTTCAATAAACGTTAACTTCATGACTTTTCGTAAAAGCCGGCTATGATGACATTCATTTGTTAAGTTTTTGTTTTTATACAGTATAACCTTATTCACTCCCTCTTCGCTGGATATACTATTAATTTGGATGTGAACTTAGGTTGCTATGGTAACCTTTATCATATTATCCGTTGTCATCGTAACCGTTGCTATAGTAACTCTTAAGTGTATAGCTCCTACAGGTTTAAAACTTGGCGAAATGCAAAAAGTTGAAATTCGTTGTTATAGGAATTCCGTAAAATGCAATCTTAGTGTAGTACGTCACAAAAGAAGTAACTATATACAATTTTAAGTTAATCGGACAGATAGTTTCGGAGATTTCGTGATGAGTCAGTGAATGGTAAATCGCTTTTATATATAGATATAATAACAAATAAATGTCTTTAATTTAAAAATTTTAAACTTCTACGTTCTTAGGAATGGAATATCAAAATATCTTTTAAAAAAAACCTATATTTTTAAAAAAGAAACACCCAAGTACATTTCAGTTTCAAACTTTCTAAGTTTTCGATTTGGGACAATCCTTTTCACTTTTATGTGTATCTATAGTTTTTGAAGTTAAAAATGAAACTTTTTCCTTATTTCCAACATGAGAGAAATATAATTTTATTGAAATGGGTTACATACTATCACGCCTCTGACGGAAGTGTTGACAAAAACCTAAAACTTCTGGAATGGGATGGGATGGAACGGGATGGTATGGGATAAGTTTCTATCCCTGAACTATAGTTCATGAAAATTTAACAATATCACTGTACCATTTCATCTGTCCTTCATATTTATTTATTATTTCTATATAAGCTACATTTTAACACTAAACCTACCGACAATTCTTGTACACCTGTCCCTACTTACTGCACGCGGTCAAATTGATCGGTAATTAAAAGTTATTTTATTATATAACGCAGGTAATAATGGAAATAACTAAAAGTAAAGAGTGAAGACAATATTATATGCATATTATAAGAATTGTCATGTAGTTTGATAACGATATTATAACGATTAAAAATGTGTAAGTTTTATGAAAGTTTAAGAACGGTCAATTTGACCGGTACTTGGTAGGTTTAGTGTTAGTGATAACACATAAATATCACTAAGTACTTTAAACTATGTAAAATATATTTATTATAATAAAGACGGACGTGATGTATTTATCCTCTCTTTGATGTGAAGATCTCATAATGATTGTTATTATAAACAAGTGGACAATACTTCAAAGTCCTTGGAAACTATTCTTGTTATTGAGAAAAGTCCTTTTTCTTGACAACCATTTATGGCGTTCATAGAACAGATGTAATGAAAGTTTCATCAATCATATATTTATTATAAAGACGAAATATATGTAGGTTATATAATATTATGTATAATAATATTCAAATAATATTCAAATATATGCTTTTATAGTTTTCTTATACATGCAACCCAAACCATCTTTTATCTTGTTAGATTTGGCAAATACTCCGGGATGATGTCATTTATTTTAAACTAGATAATAACCAAATTATATATGTATATATAAAGACATACATCCAAAGACATTCGTCAATGCCTTTCATTGTAATTTTTTAATTCAATTTTGCCATGATATTTATTATGATGGTGACTTCGCACGAAATTGTACACCTGCACAAGTTTTAAAAAGCTATTCCGTGTCAGTTAATCCGTTAGTATAAGTCATAAATTTAATCTAACCAAATTATATTAAAACTTATCGAATAGTTTTATTTTATTATAGCTATAGACGAAATCAGATTTTTTTGTTTTCCCGTGAAAATGAGATATAGGTACAAAGTATTGGACACGAATAACCTTACGAAGGTTACATAAAAATCAATCTAATATAATCAATCAATCAATCAATCAAATCTAATCTGAACATAGAAAAAAGATGTTTTTAACTTAATTGATTTCAGTTTAATATACTGTGTATGGCAATTAATTTGTCGCAAAAATTCAATATACATCTTTTAATTATGTTTATTCTTTACCCCAATAAAAATATCTAAAATACGTTTGATCTCAAAAGTATTAATATATTTTATCTAATTTTAATTTATGAAGTCAGTTTACTGTACTGTGTTTATTAACTAAGAAAAATGCAATTGATTTGTCGAAAAATTCAATATACATCTTTTAATAATCTTTACTCCATTAAAAATATCTAAAAAACGTTTCATCCCAAAAGTATTTCTATATCTAAAGAAATCCCAAACAATATAAAGATGTGTCTATAGATAAATCATACACAATATATAAGGGTTTACTCCCTTAAGGCCTTTACAAATCTTCAGCACTCAGGGTTAAAATTACTTCCGTTCCTTTTATTGCTCAAACATTTTCTGGATAAGGGTTTGCCCTTTACTATACGCGTTTATTTCCCATTAAGATCCGAAATCTTTTTAACACTTTTATAGCTATACTTATTACCCGTTTCGCTGGGCACATTATTAATTTGGATGTAAACTTAGGTTGCTATGGTAACCATTGTAATATTATCCGTTGTCATAGTAACCGTTGCTATAGTAACTCTTACCCCCGCGTTAAGTGTAAAGCTCTTACAGGTTTAAAATTTGGTGAAATGCAAAAAGTCGAAATTCTTTGTGATAGAAATTCCGTAAAATCCGTTCTTAGTGGACGTCTACGTCACAAAAGAAGTAACTATGTAAGATTTTAAGTTAATTGGACAGATATATATATATATATATATATATATATATGTATATAGATAGATAGGCAAAGTATGAATATATAAAGAATGTATAATATAAGTATGTTTTTCAGAATAATAAAAAATGAGACTAATTTCATATATATAATAAATTTTAAATTTCATACAATATATATATAGTTTGAGGAAAATAGTTTAATTAGATTTTAAATTCCATTTATTTTATCTTAGTATTAAATAGAAATGTCTCTTTTTAATGTAAAAAATATCTTATGTTAACACTTGTGTATCTTGTGTGTGTCTATCTGTCTGTGTGTGTCTCTTGTTTAACACTAAACCTACCAGTACCGGTCAAATTGATCGTTCTTAAACTTTTGTAAAACTTACACATTTTAAACGTTATAATATCGTTATCAAACTACATGACAATTCTTATAATATGCATATAATATTGTCTTCACTCTTTACTTTTAGTGATTTCCATTATTACCTGTGTTATATAATAAAATAACTTTTAATTACCGGTCAATTTGATCGTGGTAGGAACAGGTATACAAGAATTGTCGGTAAGTTTAGTGTTAAAAACGTGTGTTTTCCATATTATATCTTATCAATTAAATTTTATGTAATGATACTTTTTTTTTCGCAGACAAAGACGGGCTATAAAATGTGTTAAATATACATAATTCATGACAATTATAGACACTTGACTTTGTTTGTTCTTTATCATACAGAATAAGCAGTCAAAATAAAAATTAAGGTATTTTTTTTTTATTGACCTCGCCGTTAATAGATCTTAAAATAATATATTAAATGATATTTATTTATTTATATATTTTCCACTTTGAATCCATACCAGTGATCACTTGTGTATCAAATGGAAGTGACAGGAGGGTCTATTTATCTAAATAAGACCTTCTGTAAACACACTCTCCAACTTAAAATAACGCTACGAGGGTTCCAAACGCGTCCTGCTCTGAGAAGAACCACACAACAAACTCAGTCGGGTTTTTTTTTAATTTATTGTGATCACTGTTTCAAATAAGGCCTAGTGTACACTAGGAAGAATAAATTAAATGAATACGACCTAGAAATCAAATTATATAGTATTATAGAAGCTTTATCCATTGTATTCTTAGACTCTCACGTTTGACACGTGTCTTTTCCACAAAGCAATGAGGGCGTGTCTTGTTAATTTTTTCTTTGGTATGTTTAGTTAATTCGAGCTGTGGTAACTCTTTATTTTACCGACATTAATGTAAAATAATTTGTGTTTAACATTTTCCGTTAAGGAAAATAAATGTTACTGTATTTTATTTAACACAGTAATAAAAAGGATGTAATACAGGAAAAGTCATAAATAAATAAATTCACATTGTAAGTAAATAAGTAATAATAAAAACTATCTTCCGCTATAATAGATATTATTAATAATAAAAACAATCCATCCATCCATCATCTATCCATCCATCCATCCATCCATCCATCTATCCATCGATCCATCCATCCATTCATCTATCCATCCATCCATCCATCCATGCTTTCATCCATTCATCAGTTCATCCATCCATCCATCCATCCATCCATCCATCCATCCATCCATACATCCATCCTTCCACCCACTTTAATGTTTATTCAAATGAACAAGTTGGTTTCAGAAAAAGCCCCGAGATATATGTATATAGATAGTGTGCAATTATAATCTATTTTACTATAATTTGTTTGTAATTTCTGATTTGAACACGTTTTTCCGTATGTAAATATTTCCTCAATACTTAATACTAAAATACAAAACAGAAATACAAAATGCGATACTTATATATAAATTTATCTTGGAATCAATCACTGTCACAGATTTGAAATTCAACATAAAATCGAAGTAAATATGATTTTGTACATTTTCTATTATTATTACGGCTATATAATATGTCGATTGAATTATGATGATAACGATAGTAATCATCATAAGTCAATTGACGTCCACTGCTGGACATAAGCCTCCCCCAACGATCTCCAAAACGGACGGTCTTGTGCACTTGACGTCCAACGGCGCCCTGCAACCTTTACAAGGTCGTCCGTCCACAGAGTGGGGGGCCGACCCACGCTGCGCCTTCCCGTACGTGGTCTCCACTCTAGAACCTTACGGCCCCAACGGCCATCGGTTCATCGAGCTATGTGCCCTGCCCATTGCCACTTCAATTTGCTAATCCGCTGGGCTATGTCAGTGACTTTAGTTCTTTTACGGATCTCCTCATTTCTGATTCGATCGCGTCGAGAAACACCTAACATAGCCCTCTCCACATTTTCTGGTTGAAACAAATTTTCTTACATTCGCATATTTTTGATGGGAGTTATTTTTTAATATTTATTTTATTTTTCAAAATATTGGTTTATCATCATCGCCATATCCAAACGCTAAATGTGTTAAAGTTTGTATCCTGAAGATTCTTGTAATCTCTTCTCTCTTTTATGGCTATAGAAGAAGATACTTAGAAGAATAGCGTCCCTTATTCCATGTATGTAATTCCCAGTTGTGTTATGTATGTTCTGGAAAAGTTTAATACTTAGGCTCAGAGCACACTCGACTATAAGAGGTAGGTAGTATTGATGTTGGGTTATAAAGCATATTTCATTATATTCTCCATAAAGTTCATTGTTAAAAGAAAAAATACAATCCAGAAGAAATTTGTGCAATGTTCTGTATAAGTAACTTTTTCCTCAAAGAAGACTACATCCAAATTTAATTCTACATGCTAAATTATTATAATATTGTTGGTAATACTATATCTCTTTAGAACTTAATCACACAAATCTTTTCTTTATAATTTCTTAGATATATTCAATGTAGTAGAAATAAATGGTTTCCATCGATACAAACTTATAACTTATTAAGGTACTGTAAACCTATAAGTTAAGACACTGTTCTGTACGTTAAGATACTGTTCTGTATCATGTATAGGTTGAGATACTGTAAACGTATACGTTAATACACAGTTCTGTATATGTTAAGATACTGTTCTCTATACGTTAAGATACTGTAAGCGTTTACGGTAAGATACTGTTCTGTATCACTAATACGATAGGATACTGTAAACGTATACGTTGAAATACTGTAAACGTATACTTTAAGATACTGTTCTGCATACGTTAAGATACTGTAAACGTAAACGTTAAGATACTATTCTGTAATACGCTACATTCTTATCTAAAGATAAGTATGAGATTTTCTGACCATCGTATTCAGAACGTATCAAGAGAATCTTAAAGTTTCCAAATATAATTCAATTCATTTTATCTTATATTTATTTACTAGATTTTTTTTAAATAAAAGGAATTGCTCCTAACTTACTTCTCATAGTTATCTTCCAGTAGAAGTCCTCTTAATATTGTTCCAGCCGTTCAGAGGTTATCCCGAACATACCGACAGAGAGACAGATTTTTGTTATGTATATATCGTATATACTTTCATATGCATTTAATGAAATGCTGTCAATTTGGAATTATATATATATATATATATATATATATATATATATAGATATATAGATTATGGTTTTAAAACATACCACAAATATCTTATAATGAATAAATTAATTTCACTTATACAGAGATCTTTTTCTTTAATTAAGTAGTGTAATCCCCCCTATAACACTGTACTCTTATAACGCGATTTCAGACCCCCTCATAACACGTGTTTTCCCTCATATAACGCGGGGATTTAGCAGGTTATATACTATGAAATCTATAATTTTTACAGTTCATAATTAATTTCGCTTAACTTTGCACATTGTGTTGTTATAAAAATAAATAAAATTAAAATTAATTAATTTTCTTTCTTAATATTCCATTTAACGAGAAAAGTTAAACGTGAACTATTTGTACACAACGCGTTATACGATCACATGAGCGCGTTATACAACAATATTAAATAAATATCTACCGTGTTATAGGGGGGATAACTATAACTATATAAAAAGTTAATCTAAATAACCTTTCACCAATCATATCTCAAGGATATTTGAATTATATGATTCTTAATACATAATTTTAGTTCTCATCCCATATGTCATATGTCATATTATTATACGGAATTTTCAACGCAGTATAAGCGTTCACTTCACATGCGCTTGAGTTGTGACTTTGACTTCACTGTGAGTAGTCGTGTGTTTAAATTCACGGATATAAGTGAGTTTTTATTATATTTTATTATTTAATATTATAATTTATTCGATTTTATATTTAATTATCGTTTAAACAATGAATCTAGTTCAATGATTTAATTTTAGTTAATTGATTGATTTAATTCATTGAATATTTATATATATAAAATCTGTAGCAGTAGAAAAGTTAAAACTCTTTTATTTTTTTTTGAGCGAAGCATTTTGCTGGAGACTTTTTACATTCTTTGTTACGAATTGGCTCGCAAACTACTTGACGGAAAATTATGAAACTTTGCTATCAAAAAAACACACATTAGGAGATGGTCTTAAAATATAAAAAAAAATACAAAAAAAATTTTTTTTTTATTATCATGTCAATAAACTGATATCCCATTGAAGTCAATGGGAAACGATGAGTCAATACACTGGGCTCGCTTCGCTCAATATGCAAACGGCACCAGAGATTTCGCGAGCGCAGCGAGTCGAAATTGAGGGTTTTGTTGGCGCCCCTAGTATCTTATATTTATATGATGATTTGAGATTTATTCGTTTTATTGCTTGGTTTATCTTAAGAGTAATTAAGCAATAATTTTTATTGTAGGTAATAGAGAAATTCTTACTTGGTTTCTGTTATTATTATTCAAATTGGATGTATTATAACTGCGTAAAAGTTTTAATATACAGAAATAATACTAATAGCTTGTAATTTATGCAACACATGGTAAATAATTACAATATGTATAAATTAACACACATTCGAGGAAGTGTAAATATTTAATAGAAGGAATCTATCTATCCATTCACCCATCCATCCATCCATCCATCCATCCATCTATCCATCTATCCATCCACCCATCCATCCATCCACCCATCCATCCATCCACCCACCCATCCATCCACCCATCCATCCATCCATCCATCCATCCATCCATCCATCCATCCATCCATCCATCTATCCATCCATCCATCCATTCATCCACCCATTCATCACCGATCCATCCATCCATCGATCATTTCATTTTTATTTGTGTGTATTTTTTTGTAATAAAAAAAAAATAGAATTAGGTGTAACAAAAACTATAATTTTAGTTAGTTACTTTACTTTTTATGAAGTCAATTACAAAAGCGATAATTAGTTCAAGTAGGAGTCGTCAGATTACGAGTAAACATTAAAATATTTACATGAATGGAATTGTTTTAAAGATAATACAAAAATAATCTATGGCATACTTGTAAGTTAACATGGAAAGAACTAACTAGACATTCTATAGTGGACAAAACTAAAAAAATAACTTTTAAACTAACTAGAACTTTAATACATATAAGAAAATTTTGAATGTAGGTTTGTAAAAATATACTTACAAAGATAAGATATGTAATTATATGTTTTATAAATGTAATATTTATCTTTTAATTTACTAAAAGATAAATTTCTTTAAAAGTACATATAGTTGATTGGACTTAAAGGTCTTATTATTCTAATGGGATCACATCGTAATTAAAGTTAAATGCAAATTCAATTAAGTAGAAACGCCCATACATTTCGCTATTACGTTTCTTGTTGTATTTTGAGAAGAACATAACAATAATTTTTATTTATTTATTTATTTATCTTCACGCCATATCCCTTGCGGGGTAGCCAGAGACGACGCCAAATTACGGTCCCTGCATACGTCTTTCGCCTCGGCCACAGACATCAACCTCTTCATACATGCCCTTCGGGGTCATCATGATTTTACGTGACCTTCCTCCAGTATCTTACTATGTTTTCGAAGGTCACTCGAGGCCTTCCCCTGTCTCTCTTACTCACTTTTCCTTTATAAATCTTTTTTACCGTTCTTTCATAACTCATTCGATATAATATATACAATATTTATATATATATATTCCACTTTGAATCCCATTCACTGGTAAATCAGATGGTAGTGTCAGTACTATGATACCATACTTATACAACCTTCTGTATACACCACAACTTAAAATAAGACTACAGTTAACACGTTTTCTGAGACGAACCACAGAACAAACTTCAGATTTTTTTTATAACAGTGTTTGAAATGTAATGTTTCTTAACCGGAAAGAAATTTTACTTTAGAGTTCAAACCTTATTTTTTTGTTTAATTATAAATTTTTTTTATTCTATTAAAGTTAACAAAGTCTTGTCTAGTGAATGATAGTATGGCATTTGACCATATATATATATATATATATATATATATATATATAAATAAAATTGAAATGTTTGTTTGTAAAACGGTATTCAAGATGATATTTTTTCCCGTTTGTTCCGGGTAAACTCTTAAGCTAGACTTATAGATAGTTAATGTTATAAAGAGTAATTTAACGTATTTAAAAAAACCGCGCAACCAAAATCGCGGGCGCTGCTAGTTATAACAAAAATATAATATAAAAGGTATTAGGGAAAATTACCTTCAATAGTTCCTTGACCCACTCTCTCAAGAGTTTTGTTATGACTTTTAAGATTGAATTAAATAAATACAATAACACTAGCTATGTCTCGCGGTTTCATCGCTATTTTATTAATATTTTTATTGAAATGTATATGGTAATATATGATTAAGAAAAAACTATATTTACTACACCGAATACTAATGTAAATTATTTAATTATATAGTAACAATAAAAAACATTTATATAATAATGATTTGTGTGTGTGTATGTGCATGGGTGTGTGGGTGTTTGTGCAAGTGTGCGTGCAGTTGTGTTTGTTTACGTTGCGAGTGTCTCTCTCTGTGTGTGCATGTGTGTGTGAGTGTGTGTGCGAGTTTTAGTGATACTACAAGTAGTATCTGAATATATTTTTATTTATTACATAATATTATTAAGTCTTAATTTAGTATATGATACCGGTTTTATAGTGTCAGAAACAAGATAGCTGAAGCTTCTATAGAGCCAGCCAAAATTGTCTTGTCAGATTAACAATTGCTAATTTATTTGCTAATTTATTTCTTCTTCACATTTAACTTATTTTAAATTTGCTCATAAATAATTCATATTATTTAATTTCCATGTCTTAGTATTTGTATAGCATTCTTTCCTATTTTGTTATATAACTGCGGTGAGTCGGATTTTATTGAAAATTATTTCATTTAAGCTATTATTGTTTTACATATTTTCTTCTTTAATAAAAACAAGGTTTTATTAAAATTTATTCATATTTATATTATAATGTACATCACCTAAGATTGTTATATTTCTTTTAAAAAGAGCAACTGTTGTGTTTCTGGGTTGCTCTTCTTAGAGCAGCATTCCGAGTTGGTAGCTTACTCACGGACTGACTACACTGACCTTTTTTATGTAATAATTGATACAAAAGTGCGTGAAAATGCCTACTTGAATAAAGATATTTTGAATTTTATTTTAAGAAATTTATTCTGAAATACAATTTATATTAAAGCCTCTGAAACACTTCAAATTCAAATCCAAAATAACTTTAATCAAGACATACTTTTGTATCAATTATAACTATTAGAGGTCGGTGTGGTCAGATAAGATACCTCCGTGATGCTGCTCCGAGAAGAGACCTCAGAAACACAACTGATCTTCAAACCCCACTTTCTTACCATACCATTATATTTCACAATTTTTTTCCCCTCATATGTGCTTGTTAGTATTATTAAAAGTATTTTTACTAGCTCTTGCCCCTAATTTTGTCTGCGTTAACATGAAGATCGTAAGTACGGCTTTAGTTGACACTTACACTATTTCGATTTTCATGATGTCGGCCATTTTGATAATCAAAATGTTATAATATGAAAATAAATAAAACAAAAAAAAAAATTTTTGATTTTTTTTAACGATTTATATTAAAGGAATAATATTTATTTATCTAAATCCCGATCCTGTCAAAATATCGGGATAAAATCCTACATTACTGATATTATAGCTATTTAGAATTTGGAAAAAATAAGTTTTTGAGATATACCCAGTACAAACAAACCTTTTCTCTTATATATCTCAGCTATACCAATATTATCGAAGACTGTACTGACTGACTGAGTGACTGACTGACTATAAAATCTCTTGCGGTTAATAATGACAAATCTAATTTGAAAAATATTTTATAATACCAATTTATTCAACCGTAAACACAATGCAGCGGCCTCGGAGCGGCCATGATGGTCATTTAAAATATACCAACCTTATATAAAAATAAACTTAAGTTATATTGCACAAAATTTGACATCAAAAAAGATAATTAAGTTTCGTTATAAATGGAAACTAGTTAAAGATTAAAAGGAAACCCGTTAAAGGTAATAAAAGATATTAAATTAGTTTATATAAAAAAGATAAAAATTTTAATTTAAAATTTTATTGTGTTATATAATTGTTATTAAGAAAGATAATTTATTTCTCGTATAAAGGTAATTGACACAGCATACTTCCTGATTCAGAATGGTTTGATATGCGAACCGGACCTCGATTTTGACTTGCAGCGCTCGTAAAATCTCGATAGAGTTTGACGAATTGAGCGAAGCGAGTAACCCATCTTCAATTCAGTGTTCAGCTGAAACCACAGGCAAAAAGTATAGAATAATCAAATATCACATAGTCAATTTTTTTTACATTGAAGTCAATGGGACTTTTATTATTTGGTGATTATTCCTCAACGACATGAGTTTTTTTTCACTTTTTTTATAAACCATCGCAATAACAATCGCTATAAATGTGCAAAATTTCATGAAGATCTGTAAAGCCGTTTTCATACCAACCCCGGACATGGGATGCAAAGTCTCACAGAGCGCTCGCTCGTGCTCGCGTTCGCTTCGCTCAAAAATATATAACTTAATTTGTGAAACAGTGATCAGAATATGGAAATACTCAGTCTAAATTGTCTTTATAGTATTATTTTATTTAAAATAGTAAAGACAAGAATAAATAAATAAGAATCGTCCATAGATTCGTTGAAGACATATCGAATTTCATTCTTTTGTTCACCTCTACCAATGCTAGAGAACAAAGTTATTTTGGTGTTACATAACAAAATACGCTTACTTTTAAAAGGTTATTGTTATTAAAACCTTGAAATATTGTTAGATAATTAATTTTAATTGCAATATTGACTAGTTGTGCACGTGGCTTCGTTTGTGTGGAACATGTTTTTTTTTAAAGTAGCCTAAGTTACTTTATAACATCAGTTTTGTATCTGACTGCAGCTCGTATTGAGCTGGCTCGACCGGGGAAGGACCCTCTCACAAAAGACCGACGCGTAGTAACCAAATTCATTTGGTTATGTTCCGTCGGTGAGTGAGAGAATCCGGAAGCCCAAACCCCCCGCCGCCAAACTTGAAAGCGATGCCTAAAAGAAAAATGCCCCAGGAGGGTACTGGCTTTGATGAAGCCAGGGACCCCCTCCCCGAAAAAAATCGGGGAAATGATTAATCGGTACAAACAGACAGACACACAAACAAAAAATTCGAAATTACAGACAGACACTTATTATATATATATATACAAAACCCATATAATAAATTGTGGAAATGACGAGATAGTGTTAGCTCATCTATTTTATACCAAGTCAGTGCTGAATTGAGTTTGAAAATTACTATTTATATCCGGAATTTAATATAATATTGAACAGACACATAGGAATCGGTAAATAACTTGGAATATTAGTTTTAGATATTATTACTATTTTTCATACGTCTTAAAAATAACATTGTATAAATATTTCGAAGTATTTTCCTTAATATAATTCAAGATAAAAGAAAAAAGTTTTTTATAATATATATAAAGTCATGCATAATTGTGATTAAAATAAATACTAATAGAATTATTACATAGCTTATTCCCTCCCGCTTCGCTGGGCTCACTATTAAATTGGATGTGAAGTTAGGTTGCTATGGTAACCTTTGCCATATTATCCGTTGCTATGGTAACCGTTGTTATGGTAAATGTTATTCCCGCGTTAAGTGTATAGCTCCTACAGGTTTAAAACTTGGTTAAATGCAAAAAGTTGAAATCCGTTGTGATAGGAATTCAGTAAAATCCGTTCTTAGTGTACGTCTACGTCACAAAAGAAGTAACTATGTAAAATTTTAAGTTAATCGGATAAATTAGTTTCGGAAATTTCGTGACGAGTCAGTGAGTGGTAAATCGCTTATATATATATATATATATATATATATAGGAAATTATAACTAAACTTATGAAACAAAAGATAAAATACTTAAATTATAAATCATTTAAAATAAATTAAACATTTCTTGATAATAGTATTCGAGTATAAAATAATTTTATTTCAAACCAGACCTTCAGTAAGGAATGTATTGTTCGCAATTGAATTATTACCATTACAAATTAAACGTATTTGTGCATTAAGACAGTGAACACGTGAAATGGAAAAAAATAGAGAAACAGGAGTGATCCTTAGAAAGAAGTGAGTGATTAGCTAACTAGCTTTTGGGAACATGGGACTCTTGGGATGAGTGAAAGTTTCAGAGATAGAACAAAAAGAGTGAAAAAATGTTTTTTATTTATGTAAGTATACATTATTATGTAAGAAAAGATATTAATTTGTTTACAGACAGACATTTAAATTTTATAGATTCGATAGATATATAGATAGATTCTTCTATTTACATGATATTTTAGGGATAGTTTTGTTTGTAAATATTTGTTAAACTACTAAACTAAATATTTTTTTTATTCGCTTATAAATGTTTTTTTTCTTATTAATGATATCTGACTAACTTAATTAGTTTGTCACTCCCTGTTTAGATAGGGAATTAACTATTTTGACTTCGGTAACCGAGTCAGACTTATCTAGATTTATCTAGATACACTTAGAATTATTGAGCTGAGCATAAGCGAAGCTCTGAACCGTTTGTCAAACTTCTTTTTGAAGCAACATCACATACAAACTACTAAACCGATTTGAATTAAAATTGGCAGAGCTGTAGAGCTTGTGAATGGGCATGTTTTAAAAAAAACAGAATTAAAATATCTTATTCCGTTCAGAAATTATGGTAAAAATTAATTGAAAAAGATTGTCACCATGAAAGTTAGAATACGAGCGAAACAATCATGAGTCTCTTGGTTTTTTCTTTATAACTTTTGATTTAACCAAGCTATTGTCAATCTGTTTTTTTCTGTATATGCACATTTATTAGTTCTACATTCATGCCAAATTTTACTAAAATCGCTCCAGTAGTTTTCATGTGATGAAGCGACTCAGCTCATTTTGAGGAAGACAATCGGCAAGCGCACGCGAGAACAGTTACGCTTAAGTCTATAGGGATTCAGTTTTTCGAACATAACTTTTGATCAAATCAAGATTTTATATCAGTTTTTTTCTGTAGAAGCCCGCCAACAAGAGCTACAGCAATATCAATTTTGATGAAGATCGACTGAGTAGTTTTTATGTGATGTGGCAACATAAAATTTATTCCCAAGCGTTTAAGAGGCTCGCTTACGCTCAGCTCAATAACTTCCATATAATTTTGTGGTTAGAGTCAATATTGCACATACATTTGTTCAATGGACTGTCAACTAATAAAATATTAAAGTCACGACTTCACTGATTAGTGTTAGATCATAATTCACTATTTATTTAACATTTGAGATATAATTAGTTGAGCAAATTCTAAAGAACAAAAAGGTGTATGTACACTGATTTATATAATTAATCTTAATATATTAAACACAAAGACACTCACTGACTCACTGACTCATTCATCACTCTACATCCCAAACCGTAATTTTACAAAACTGAAATTTGGACACAAGACTCTTGACATATTGAATAGGTGCAATAAGAAAGGATTTTGCAAAGGTCCAAACCGTTACAAAGTCAGAGCTAAAAAACTGCAAAAAATATGACGCGCCTGTTTGATACCTAATAGGTGTGGAAATTCAAACAAAATGTTTGATCACTTTCGCCGTCCGTTACTTAGCACGGGTAACCTGCTAGTATTTTATATATCTACAAAATATAAGCACGTGATCCGAAGCTGAATTGGATTTGATTGGATACGCTGTGTAAGCATCCTAAGTCGAGTCTTAATTTTATCATTACTTTATGACGCTTACGTCATCACAGCATTTAAATCTTGAATATATATATATATATATATAAATATAATTTAAGTGTCTGTTTGTATCCTAATTAAAAACTTTTCACTAAATACATATATATGGTACTTACATAAAAAAACATCACCTATTGTTATATTTCTTTTGAAAAGAGCAACTGTTGAGTTTCTGGCCGGCTCTTCTCAAAAGAGCAGCATTCCGAGCAGGTGGTAGCTTACTTACGGACTGACTACACTGACCTTTTTTTGTATTGTAGTAATTGACGATTCAAAAATGCGTGTAAATGCCTACTTGAATAAAGATATTTTGAATTTGAATTTGAATTTGAAATCTCTGTCCATTTGTACTTGATGTTATAAGATTTACATGTTACTTTTATATAAAAAATCAAGCGAAGACGGGCACAGCTTGTATACTTATAACGAGATTTTAACCTAAAGTAGTAATTAAATTTAATTACAGAATCAACATTTGTTAAGAATAATGAGATCATTATAATATTTTTTGTATTTTTACGCCATATTACGTCATATAAGATTTATTTACCATTTTAACACTAAACCTACCGACAATTCTTGTATACCTGTTCCTACCGCACGACGTCAAATTGACCGGTAATTAAAAGTTTTATAAACAACGCAGGTAATAATGGAAATAACTAAAAGCAAAGAGTGAAGACAATATTATATGCATATTCTAAGAATTGTCATGTAGTTTGATAATGATATTATAACGTTTAAAAATGTGTAAATTTTACAATAGTTTAAGAACGGTCAATTTGACCGGTATTTGGTAGGTTTAGTGTTAAGCGACATTTAGCAATCCGAAACAAGAAGATACAGGAAAATCTTTACCTATATACTCGTAAATGCAACCTGCTCTTAGTAAAAGGTAACCTTGGCACGACATTGACTCACTTAATATTTAGACCACTACAAACATTATATTATTTGTTACCGAATTTTATTGAGCGAAGCGGATTTAGCGAGCGGAGCGATCTAATGGAGACTTTCACATTCATTGTCACGAATAGGCTCGAAAAGTACTTGACGGAAAATTATGGAATTTTGCACAAATTAGGTGATGTTTTTAAAAAATTTTTGAAAAATGTCATGTCGTTGAGGAATAATCGTCAAAAAAATTATATCCCATTGAAGTCAATGGGAAACGATGAGCCATTACACTGGGCTCGCTTCGCTCAATATGTAAACGGCACCCGAAATTTCGCGAGCGCAGCGAGTCGAAATTGAGGGTCTGTTGGCGCTTCTATATGGTTATATTTCATTTATATATATTATAGACTTAAGACAGCCATTACGCATAGTGGTTATAATGTAAATAATTTGAATTTAATACGAGTTTTAATTAATGTTATATTTAGGTTATACGATTTTTATTTATATATTTTTGAATATAGCCAAGTTGCATTTACGAGTTTGTAAATTCATTGACAGAAAGTGGACGACCTTACCGACTCATTTGGTGTCGAATAAGCGTGGAAATAATTTAAAACTACCATATGATAAAAAAAAAATATTATAACGTATAATATGATGAAAGAATGGTAAAAAAGATTTGTATAGGAAAAGTGAGAGATAAGAGAGACAGGGGGAGTAACCTTCGAAAACAATATCTATGATACTGGAGGAAGGTCACGTAAAATGAGGACCCCCGGAGGGCATGTATGAAGAGGTTGATGTCTGTGGCCGAGGCGAAAGAGGTATGCAGGGACCGTAGCGTTTGGCGCTCCGTCTCTGGCTACCCCGCAAGGGATATGGCGTGAAGATAAATAAATAAACAAACACGTTATATAAAGAAAAGTTTTAAATAAAAAGGGGGGTTTATCTTTATTATCTTTTAAAAATGTTATTGTTAAATAAAGATAAAAGATTGTAATCAACAGTGTTTTATGTGGGCGAGTGAATGAAGATGAAGTAATATTTAAATATCTTTTGAGATTGACGTTTCTTAGGTATGGATGAGAAGATATATTTTATCTACCTTTATCTATCTTTATTTATCTTTGAGATAAACAACTTGTATTCAATGTCACTGAATATATTATGGTTGAATTAGAATCGGTTTAGAATAATAATGTTCGATTATATTAATTTATTTGTTTTAAAATGTTTTATTCTTAATTGTTCACTAGTTCTTGCATGTGACTTTGTTTGATTCATAAATTATTTTACATTGAATAAAATGTTATTACTGAAAACCTATAGAAATTAGCAGTGAAAGTTTATATATAAAAAAAACCTTTAAAAAAAATATTAAAATGGACCAAATATTCACAAAGTTTTATTAAAATTGGTTCAGTGATTACAAAGATTAGCGCAAACGAACATTGTGACCTGATTTTTATATATATAAAGTTATAAATACGATTCTTTGATTAAATTTGAATTTACACAAAAAAAGGTTAAAATTTTTGTTATTTAACTAATACTATAAATTATTTTTACATAAATAATACTCAAATTTCTTTCATAAATGTATAAATAACTAGGAGTTGAGCTGAGCCCCCTCCCCTTTTAAATAAAATGTAATATTATAAATAAATATATATTTTTATTTAGTAGTTTTTATGTGATGTTGCTTATATAGCTTCATAGCTTTAACATTAAGTTGGACAGTGCTTTTACAGAAGGGCTTATTACGATAAATCTGGTATCGAAATAGGCCCTCCTGACACTTCCATTTTGACGTACACAAGTGATCACTGATAATGATTCAAAGTGGAAAAGATATAAATAAATAAATAAATAAATATAAGCGTATTTTTAGGTAGACGATCGTCAAGCGCGCGGAGGTTCTGATAACGTTATGTCTATGGGAGAAACAGTTTTTTGACCATAATTTCTGAATGGAATGAGATATTTTATTTCTGTTTTTTTAATAACATGGCCATTCTCAAGCTCTACAGCTCTGCCAATTTTAATCCAAATCGGTTCAGTAGTTTTTATGTGATGTTGCTTATAAGCGTATTTTTAGGTTGACTATCGTCAAGCGCGCGGAGGTTCTGATAACGTTAAGTATAGGAGCAACCGTTTTTTGACTATCATTTCTGAACAGAATGAGATATTTTATTTCTGTTTTTTTAATAACATGCCCATTTTCAAGCTCTACAGCTCTGCCAATTACCATCCAAATCGGTTCAGTAGTTTTTATGTGATGTTGCTTCAAAAAGAAGTTTTCGGTTAGAGCTTCGCTTACGCTCAGCTCAATTAATTTCCCTTCCATTGCTGTCATGACCACTGAATTAAAATTCCATGCCAATTAGCTTTATTAGGCTTCAAATATTATACAAGCGAATTAGATTATTATCACAGAATAAAATTATCAATAATTTTCCGATTGACATAGTTAAGGTTTGTTGAAAATCGGACTAGTTTTTAGTTTATTCTATATATATAATAAATGTGTATTTTGTTGCTGTCTGGACATAGAAATTTAGAAATCTTTTGAACCTAAAATAATTGTTTTTAGAATATTTGTCTGGAACCAAAATCTGGAACGGCTTATCCGATTTTAATATGGTTTTCACGGTTTTAAAAACGTTACTTATTTTTTTATTTTTAAGGTAGATCAAAAAGTTGTGTAAAAAAATGAGGCGTATTTTTCTTTTACGTTCGACAAAAATATTAAGTATAATGGGAAAGTGCCTACAATTTAAGCAAATCTGTCTTCAAAAAATTAATTCCACGCGAACAGAGTCGATGGCACAGCTAGTATGTTACATTTTATATAATTTTTTATAGATACTAAAACCATTTTTTAACATATATGTTTTAAAAAGTAACATATAAATCATCTGACATAGTGTCTGTTCACCACACCATGCTTTGAATACGTTGAATGCACAATTCTATTTGAAAGAAGCATAGGTAATTACTAGATTAGTCATACACGCATTCATGATGATAAGTGTTTTTTAACTACTCATTACATTGACATAGATAGTTTTTTTTGTATCTATTTGATGGTATTTCCTCATTTCCTTGTATACTTTTTTCCTTAAAACCAAATCATTTCGTCAACAGCAGAGACCCACTCGCTTATACGTATATATGTATATACATAGTACTCATATCTTTTAGACTTTTATATATATTTAAAATTATTTATAACATTTTAAAGCTGGCGGTTATTGAGCGCAGCAAGCGGAGCGTTCTACTGAAGACTTTTTCACATTCATTGTCACGAATAGGCTCGAAAACTATTTGACTGAAAGTTATGAAATTTTGCAATCAAAAAGACACACATTTTGTGATTGTTTAAAAAAAATTTGAAAAATGTCATGTCGTTGAGGAATAATCATCAAAAAAATTATATCCCATTGAAGTCAATGGAAAACGATGAGTCATTACACTGGGCTCGCTTCGCTCAATATGCAAAGCACCCGAGATTTGGCGAGAGCACCCAGTCGAAATTGAGGGTCTGTTGGCGCCCCTAGTATATATCACTTCCTGCTGTTATCCCAATTTCTCGGTCGACGCAGTATGATTTTTCCTTACATACTCTCCTGTTAGTCGTCTCTACACACTCCCTTCTCTATATCTTTAACGCAATCCATCCATCTTTTCTTCGATCGTCCTCTACCTGTCCATCCCTCTACTACCATACCCAATACAAGATATTAACATGGTTGTAAAAGTTAATATATTGTCAACATACTCAAGTATGTTTGTCTTTCACATTGAAATAGTTATTGAGCAATGAAAGATAAGAAGGCATATATTTTCCTTCCCGCTCCTCTTCCCCTCCCGCTTCGCTGGCACACTATTAATTTGGATGTGAACTTAGGTTGCTATGGTAACCTTTGTCATATTATCCGTTGTCATCGTAACCGTTGCTATAGTAACTCTTACCCCCGCGTTAAGGGGTTATATACAGTTAGAAGGCCGAAAAAAAGCGAATTTTCCAGAATTTTTTTTGAGAAACCTTTTAAATTTATTGATCTAAATATTTGAACAAATATTATGGTATCTTTTAACAATATTTTCAGACTTAGTACTAGTAAAAATATTTATTTGGACAGGAGCTACAGCTGATCTCCGGGAGCTCCTCTCGAAAAAGATGTTTTGCGGTGACCACTATATCTCTGAACTGGATGCTCTGAAATTAAAAAACCAAACAGATTTTGTTAAAGTAATATAAAATCTAGTGATTAATCGAAGGAATAAGCAAAATAATTTTTTTTGACGAAATGGCGGTTTCTAAAAAAAAAAAAACGATTTTCGGCCAAAATTTCGACCTTAAATTGTTTATAAAAAAAAAGTATTAATCGGAAAGATAAAATCTTCGATCAACTACTAAAAAATATATTTAAGAAGCTTGTGTCAAAGTTTGAGATCAATCGGTTAAGCCGCTTTTGAGTAATGTTGGTCACCGACTTTGAAAACACCATTTTGAGAAAAACGCGTTTAAAGTTTGAAAAGCACTTTACTTAGGATGGAAATTTTTTTTTTCAACTTACATGGAGTCGTCTATTCCAGGACCATATAATAAACCCTCAGACGCTTCGACAGCTTCCAATAACTCGAGCTGATGTTGTCTGCGAGCCATTCTTCCATCTCGGGTGCTCTCACGCGCTCTGATAATGGAAATGTTCACGCGCTTCTCATCTTCTTTTTCAGCATATGAATGCGCATTGGGTCCAAGTGTGATTCGTCGGTTTATTTCATAAGAGTGCGCGACAAAACGACAAGAATTTATGTTACGATCTGTACACTTATCACACAGCAAAACAATTTTAAAACCAAGTCCTCGTTCTGAAGCAGTTTGAAACTTCACATCTCCGTCACAGGTCTTACATTTCACATATTCAGAAATTGCTGCACAAACACTTATAAAATTTAAAATGCGATACTCAACAGACGGATCCCGTGGAACTGAGATTTCCTCTTGTTCTTTAAATTTTTTTGCCGAGGCACTGTAGTACAGTAGTAGTTTTACTTTCATCCGTTTCGGCTGTTTTTGGATTAAAAACATTTTTTTCGCTTTTTTGGTCTCGAGTTACGTATGTTAAGAGATTTTATCAATTCTCTAGAAGCCTTCATTTTCAAATTACAAAAAAAATATATTCACGAACTCACAAGTTCACTGCTTGGCTTAGCTGCTTATAATGACTATCACTCTTAAATACTTTCCAGATTAGGGAGAACAAAATTAAAATTTATCGTTCAGGTATAAAAATGACTACAACACACTAATGCTTTACCCATCTAAATACATTAGAAGGGCTCATTAACAATAGGTAGGCGCACAAAAGGGACAGAGTTCCAGGTAAGCGCTGCCGCTACGGCCTTATGCTTCCAACCGCTCTGTTAAATTTGCGTGTAACTTCGAAAATATTCACCGGAACGATATGAAATTTTCTGTGTGTATTCTTAAATATATGTACATTAAGAAAATAAAATAAAAAAAAAATCAATTTTTTGAAAATTCTAACTGTATATAACCCCTTAAATGTATGGCTCCTACAGGTTTAAAACTTGACGAAATGAAAAAAGTTGAAATACGTTAGTAATATGTATGTTAAAGTCCCATCAAAATCGGTACATGAAAGAATTTTTCTCATATATAACAATTATATATATATGTATATAATATAAATATTTACTTTGAACATTAGAATATTATAGTTTTGTAAAAATATATTTTTGTATATTTTCAGGCATAAAAAGTAAAAATTGCGTCATACTTAAATAGTTAACATACTAATGTTATTTTGTAATATCTTAGTATCAGATAAGAAAAAAATATTTGTCACCATTTCAACGTCTTACCAAATTTCGATATACATATAAATAAAATTGTAGTGTCAGTTTGTAACAAATAAACATTTCACTAAATGCATATTAAAGTATATATTGCAATTACATAAAAAAACAAATTTTTTGTATGTTTGTTTATAATCTCTGAAACGGCTGGACCTATTTTAACAGAACTTTTACTGGCTGATAGCTAATATATAGGATAAGTTAACGAGTAAGAAGTACATTTATTAAAAAAACAAAGCGTGAATGAAGTCGTGGGAAAAAGTAGTACACAATAAAATCAAAGAACATAAATATGTCGATAAATATATATCTATATATCTATATATCTATATATCTATATATATATATATATAAAATTTGTTTGACGTTAATAGTCTATAGTAGATTGTTGTTTTCCAGACAGCTGTCTACAAAAAGCATTATTAAGCAAAAGCAGCAAGCAGTGGAGCGAATGTTTTAACTAAATGTAGTCATAGTAATATATATATGAAAAATACTAATGAATATTTTCTATCGATTTACCACTCACTGACTCATCACGAAATCTCCGAATCTGTCCGATTCACTTAATATTTTACATAGTTACTTCTTTTGTCACGTAGACGTACACTAAGAACGGATTTTACGGAATTCATATCACAACGGATTACAACTTTTTGAATTTCGCCAAGTTTTAAGCCTGTAGGACCCTATGACAACGCTTAGCAACGGTTACCATGGCAACCACAGTTTAGATGATGTTGGGGGAGGGGGGGTACAAATAGTTGAAATTTCAAATGAAAATTGTCATAAATAAAAAATCGAATACGTAAAAACACATTTGATTACGAAATTATATTAGATATATTCAAAATCCAAATTTGTCTAAATTTCATTACTTAAATGATATTCCAAGCTACAATATATATATCTTAAGATAATCCAGAAAACAAAGCTGATATCATCACTTGACACTACAAGACCCAGTTAGTGATAAGAGTGATAAAGCTGTCACAATTGTGATAAATTCCACCTGGATTACATATCTATTGACACATTGTGATAGAATCGTATTGGAGATATTGATAAAGATTACTATAAGATTGAATCGGATTTATTCGATGGGTTCAATTCCAGTTATAATAAATATATTTTAACGATTTTAGTGTAAATAAGTTAGAAATAATTCAAAAAGTTTAAGTTAAATTGCACTTGGTAAGGTTTTTATACATTGCCTTTGTGTTATACCTTATATATACATTTTTATGTATTGGAATAAATAAGGTAAAGCAAGAAACCTTGATGACATTACATAAATTTAGAGGGGAAAGGGGGGAGGGGGGGTTAAATTAAAATATTATTTTAATTCTGTTATAACTAGATGCAGCTACAGCTATAAGAAATTTTAAATCTCTATTTTAGACATTTTGTAACATGTTCATGAATTATATAGTATTCTTATACCTTCAAGTTTCTATATATACATATAAATAAAATTTAAATGTCTGTTTGTAATTCCAAATTAAGAATTCAATAAATACATATGGACTTACTTACTTATATGGTACTTACATAAAAAACATTTTAAAATATGTGTCTGAAACGACTGCACCCATTTTAACAGTATTTGATAGCTGATGTTATAAGGAGTAACTTAGACTATTAACACTAAACCTACCGACAATTCTTGTATACCTGTTCCTACCGCACGCCGTCAAATTGATCGGTAATTAAAAGTTTTTTTATTATATAACGCAGGTAATAATGGAAAAAACTAAAAGTAAAGAGTGAAGACAATATTATATGCATATTCTAAGAATTGTGATGTAGTTTGATAACGATATTATAACGTTTAAAAATGTGTAAGTTTTACAAAAGTTTAAGAACGGTCAATTAGACCGGTACTTGGTAGGTTTAGTGTTAAAGAATATATTTTAAGTGAACGGAGTCGTAGGCACAGCTAGTATTATAACACATTGTTCTTTGTTACTAAGTAATACATGAAGAGCGGTCGTTTACCTTATTTGTTGACTTTAAAATATTATGATATTTGAGGCATTTTATTTTTTTTATTTACTAAATATACGTGAAGATAATTATATTTTTTAACAGTAAATACAATTGAGACATTTATTTTTAAATATACTTAATAATAAAATTATATATATACATATACTAGCTGATAACTTAGAATTATTGTATTGAAAAAATGCCATGGTAACCGTTGCTATGGTAACCGTTGTCATAGTATCCTTAGGCGTTCAGTGTATAGCTCCTACAGGTTTAAAATGGGTGAAATTCAAAAAGTTTAAATAGGGATAGGAATTCCGTAAAATCCGTTCTTGCACTCCGTGCACGTCTACGTCACAAAAGAAGTAACTATGTAAAATTTTAAGTTAATCGAACAGAGAGTTTCGGAGATTACGTGATGAGTCAGTGAGTGTTAAATCACTTATATATACATATATATATAGAAGATATGTATATACATATAATTAATAATAAGATATTTAAAGATATTTCATTTTATATATGTCAGGGTTTTTTAATTCAACTGCAAATACCAATATTAAATTAACTAGGATATGCCAACCGTGCGGCGTGTGTTGAGCTGAGCCCCTCTCCTTTCTTCTTTTCTTGATAACTTTTGAATAGCTCAACATTTTTTCAATCTGTTTTCGCTATAACATCCGCGTTTGGCTTAAACATACATGAGAAAATTTTTAGCTAATTATCTCGTCGCATTCTGGAGACAACTAAACACAAAAAAGGTCTCCCAAATGGTTAAGAGCTTCGCTTACGCTCAACTCAATAATATTTGACATTGAAAATAAAACTCAATAAAAATATATTTTCTAAAATATTTAGCGTATAATGTTTATCATCAATAATGCTTTGAAGGTTGTATTAATTTTATGGTTCTGTCAATGGTCTTATTGCAGGACTGACGTCACGCTTGCTGCATTAATATATATTATCATTGTTGCGATGATACCAGAATGGAGGCGGAAAATAACGAAATGTAAGTCAATCAAGCAATCAATCAGTCAGTCAATCAATCAATATTAATTTACTTAACTTTGGTAATACCTGTAATCTAAAACAGTGTTCTCCATAACCAGTATTCTAATCTAGGATTAGATTAGAGATATAGATATAGATAGAGTTACTATCGATCGATATGTATGTATGTATGTATGTTTGTATGTATGTATGTTATATTTTCAGTGTTTTTAATACCACAGCGGTATGTCCTTGGTATTATGGGATTGCTTGCTGTATGCAATGCGTACACCATGAGGGTGTGTTTGAACTTGGCTGTGACTCAAATGGTGAATAACACTAAGAATGTGGAATCCCATTTCGATCCTGATGCCTGTCCAGATGAAAGCGAGATATTTGTTAATGGAACTGTTTCTTCTAAGCCAGTAAGTATTTAAGATACTTAAATGTAAATGTTTAAAATAAAGAGAAATGAGATATTTTTGGAAGCATTTTAAAATCAATACTAGTTTAAACATGAAGGAGTGAAATTTTTTAATAAATTTCATATTTTGGAATAATTTCTGTAATACACATCTATATTTTAAAGGCAATTATATATGTACATTGTTACCAGTAAAAATACCAAGTCAAAATATGATTTTTGGTAGACATTTTTGAACTTATTTTATTTTAATTCGATCTTTACTTAACAAATACTTTCAAAACATACTCTTAAAGGCCAACATAGAACATATAGTTAGGTTTTACGTTTCAATTTGTGAATGACCTCATATTTTTATATTACGATAATAATAAATAATATTTCATTATAAAATTTCTTAGCATGCAATTTTCGACTGGTCGGAATCCACGCAAGGTCTAATTCTGAGTGGTTTCTATTATGGATATGCCATTACCCATGTTCCTGGTGGGTATTTGGCTGAAAGATATGGAGGGAAGTGGACCTTAGGAATAGGGCTTTTGAGTACTGCCATCTTTACTCTCCTCACACCTGTTGTTGTGAAGGCTGGTGGAGCAACATGGTTGTTCGTTCTTCGAGTTCTGCAAGGAATGGGAGAGGTAAATTTTATTTGATACATTGAGCATGCAATTTTAAGTGTCAATTTTAATCATCATTTGTTAAAAACTGAACCTAATTTTATTCTTACAAGTAGTGCTTATTGAACTTTTGATATCTACCAATTTGATAATTCCTACTAATTATCAAATTGGTAGATATCACTTTACTTGTTTGTGTAAAACAACAATCTGTTTCCATTTTCCAGGGTCCAACGATGCCAGCACTGATGATAGTCCTGGCACGATGGGTTCCACCACATGAGAGATCACGTCAAGGTGCCCTCGTATTTGGAGGTGCTCAGATTGGTAATATCTTCGGTTCCTTCATGTCTGGCTTTCTAATGGCTGGTGGAGGAGACTGGGCCAACGTCTTCTACTTCTTTGGCTGCTTTGGAATATTGTGGTTCGTTGCTTGGGTCAGTATTAAAATAATTATAACAAATGAAACATTTACTTTAATAATAAAATGCTGATTGACTCTTTAATGCAAAACTAACTAGGTTTCTTATTAATAGAGATTGAAAATCTATATATTTTGGTTTCCAGAGTATATTCTGCTACAGCACACCAAACTCTCATCCCTTTATATCTGAGGAGGAGTTAAAATATCTGAACGAATCTGTCACAAGTGCTGAAACTGCCAGTGTTAGGGATCCTGTACCTTGGAGGGCTATTGTACGTTCTGTACCAGTTTGGGCACTCCTATTTGCTGCGGTAAGGAAAAAAAAATTAATAAATGAATTATATGGATGACTTGTTTACAAAAACAATAATTAATGTATCTACGATTACAGGTGGGACACGATTGGGGATACTACACCATGGTCACAGATTTGCCCAAGTACATGACAGATGTTCTTAAATTCAATATAGCTACAACTGGTACACTAACAGCTATACCGTACTTGGCTATGTGGATCAGTGCCTTTATATTTGGTTGGGTGTGTGACGTATGTGTTCAACGGAATTGGCATACCATCAAAACTGGAAGAATAATTCATACAACGATAGGTAATATCAGATACATTTTAATATCTTTTCTCACAAATGTATTTATAAAAATATAGTACAATCCATATTTGCAAGATCCAGGTTCGAATCTCTGGGTCAAAAATATTTTTATGTATGAATGGGTATTTTTATTCGTTACAGATCATGAAGATTGAACATCTAAATTTTATTTACAATATTAACCCTTCACACTCGAGTAGTAACTCTTGATAATCATTATGTAATGTAACTTGATTTTTTCAAGAGTATAACTTACTGTATAACATTTAACTGGACTACACTTCGAGTTGTTTATGCCACGCGAAAAAACCTCGAGTGCTAAGGGTTAATCAAATTATATACTATCGAATTTTTTTAGATCACCCTAATGTTTTCACATAACATTATTTATGACTTTAATCTTATTTTATCACCTTCAGCTGCGACTGGTCCAGCCATTTGCATTATACTAGCGTCATACTCCGGCTGCGATCGTTTTGCTGCTGTTGCATATTTCATAGCCTCCATGGCCCTAATGGGAGGTTATTACAGCGGTATGAAGGTACGTATTTTATTTTCTCACAGATATTACGAACGACATAAAATTTTCCGACAGACTAATTCTCTAATATAAAATTTATCACCAAATGTGATAAGATCATTTTATTTTCTCACAGACATTCCGAACGACATAAAATTTTCCGATAGACTAATTCCCTAATATAATTTTTATCTTCAAATGTAATGGGATAGTATTTCTCAGAACTTTTAAATACGCTTTTATTTACTTCGTACGTTTGTATGTAACAGAAACTTTGAACACGATTTTGAAGTTCAAGTATTTATCTAGGACTATGGCAATGTATAACATGAAAAAGTTTTTTTATATTGCAATACAATTCAATGAAATGGTCATGTTATACAGGTCAATGCACTGGATCTGGCTCCTAATTATGCGGGTTCTTTGACTGCTATGATCAATGGAACATCGACAATATCTGGCATCATCACACCGTATCTGATCGGTCTTTTGACCCCTGACGTGAGTATTTTGTTTGTACCTGACAATGTTTACAAAATATAAAGACATTATTTTGCAAGAAATTCACGGAAATCACACATTAAATCTAACTGTTTATATATGGTCTTATAGTATAGACATCTAACTCCAATGGTTTCCCAAATAATGTTATTTAATTATTTATCAATAGTTGGAATCTTGTCAAAGTTATTAACAAATCCATCAGGAATTGAATTTAATTTTCATGAGATAGAGAAGCCTCGTCGGTAAATTATAAACTTTGCTCTCTGTTTGAAGATAGTGCTTTGAGAATAGTTGAATAACGATAACAAGGAACATGGTTGGTTTATCAAAGAATCCTACCCAAATGACAAATCCTTTGGATAACCGTTAATTTGAAATACAATGTTAATAGTAATAGATTCTGAAATACTTTTTACAAGATACTTTAGTTTTAATTTCTGTTACTTCCAGTCAACGCTTAAGCAATGGAGAGTAGCTTTTTGGGTGTGTTTTGCGGTTCTCGTCGGTACCAACGTGATATACAACATCTGGGCTGACGGTAAACAGCAATGGTGGGACGATGTCAGACAATATGGGTACCCAGATAATTGGAAGCATGGGGCCCTCAAAATGGCTAATAGAGACAGCGAGAAGAACAAGAAGAAGGAAGCCAAAAGGAACGCTCCTTGAACATTATATTTTTGATGTATGTAATTTATGAATGACTGAATAGTATGAAGAGATTAAAATGAGAGATCCCTATTAGGCAGATATCGAAGATATTAAAAAATGAGTATTAAATTCTATTCCTTTGTTCTGACGTTAATGAGAAAATGAAACTGAAACAAGTATATTTTTAAATCGTCCTAACATTTTACCTTTATTGATATAATTTATTATTTTTATTGTGCCATGATGAGTAGGACTATAAAGAGATTTGATGAGATGTTATTTAATATGGTGTCTTTAGTTACGAATGTATGAGCTATTTTGTCAATTTTGTATTTTAAAAATATAACTTATTTAGTCAGATAGATAGGTATAAAGTCATTAACTATTGTAGATGATTTGTTTATATTTATTATTGTGAAAAACTTTTTGTTATATATATGAGCAGATAATTTCATGTCTTAAGCAAAAGTACAAATTGATGCAAACCATAGTCTTAATATAAAATTATAACTATATAAAATACTAGCTGAAACACTATTAATTTGGATGTGAACTTAGGTTGCTATGGTAACCTTTGTCATATTATCCGTGGTCATCGTAACCGTTGCTATGGTAACCATTGCTATAGTAACTCTTACCTCTGCGTTAAGTATATATCTGCTACAGGTTTAAACTTGGCGAAATGCAAAAATTCAAATCCGTTGTGATAGGAATTCCGTAAAATCCGTTCTTAGTGGACGTATACGTCACAAAAGAAGTAAATATGTAAAATTTTTAGTTAATCGGACAGATAGTTTCGGAGATTTCGTGATGAGTCAGTGAGTGGTAAATCGCTTATATATATATAGATATATAAGAAATATCCTCAAAGATACCATTTACCTAATGTGTATATATCCAAGTGATTTCAGTGAGTAAGTTATTAATAATGTATGATGAATTTATTTGTAAATATTTTAATTTATAAGTACTTTATAGTTACTATATGTGATAATGTGTTGTAATAAAAATAATTTACCAAATATTATTTTTTACTTATACCTTACTAATATATATTTATTTATTTATTCATTTATTTAGCTTCACGCCATATCCCTTGCGGGGTAGCCAGAGACGACGCCAAATTACGGTCCCTGCATACCTCTTTCGCCTCGGCCACAGACATCAACCTCTTCATACATGCCCTCCGAGGGGTCCTCATGCTTTTTACGTGACCTTCCTCCAGTATCATAGATACTGTGTTTTCGAAGGTCACTCGAGGCCTCCCCCTGTCTCTCTTACCGCTCACTTTTCCTATATAAATCTTTTTTACCAGTCTTTCATCACTCATTCGTTCGACGTGCCCAAACCACCTGAGCACGTTCTTCTTCATTCTCACCGTGACATCTTCGCTCGTACCTGCCATTCTGGTGGATTTCTTCATTGCGGATTCGATTAGTTAGACTGACTCCGCATATTCTGCGAAGAGATTGCATCTCCACAGCAGTTATCGTTCTTACATTCTTCTTCTGTGTTACCCACGTTGGGCTGCCGTATAACAGCGTCGGTAGCAAAACCGCATTATGTACAGCCCAACGTGCAGCTATTCTGACGTTTTATCGTCTCAACAATGCAGCCAAAGCACCGTTGACTCTGTTACCCGCAGCAATACGTCTTTCCACACCCATTTCTTATCTTCCGTCTCTGCTAAACATATTTCCCAAATATACCACTTCATTCACTTGTTCTATTATCTTATTATTCACGTTGATCTTACATTCTGTTCCTTCTTCATTTCTTTTAAATATCAGAACCTTCGTCTTATCTACATTCAGGTTTAGACCGTTAATTTCACACCCATCTTTCAGAGTGGTGAACAATGCCTGCAAATTCTGATGATGCAATGAGTACTGCATCATCTGCATATTGATCTTAAGGTCACCTACTTTCACTCCCATGTGACTATCTTTCACACCTTGGAGACAACTACAAATACAAATTGAACAACCAAGCTGACATAGCGCAACCTTGCTTAACACTCGATTGGATGTCAAACCAGGGCGACATGCCAGCTCCTACTCGCACACAGGCTGAGTGATCTCTGTAAAGAGATTTTGCAGCCTGTAGCAAGGGTCCGCTCACATTGTATCGGGGCAGTATCTCCAATAATTTCTTTCCCACAACCCTGTCAAACGCCTTTTCCAAAATCCACAAAAGCACAGAAAACCTTTTGGTCCAGGGCCGAAAACTTTTCCGTGAACAGGACTTGTGTGATAATACAAGAGTGAATAGATTAACGTGCTTAACTCTGATTAACAAATATGTCAACCATCCCTTTGATTAACCACTTATCATCTACCCTCATCAAACTTGCTTAATCAAATAGTTTGACGCCTTAACTCGCTTCATTATTATAATACAGTAATCCCCCCTATAACACAGTAGATTCGTTCCGCGTTATAGGAATATTCTTGTATAACACGCACATATGACCGTACAACTCGTTATGTACAAATAATTCACGTTTAACTTTTCTCGTTAAAAGCAGTTTAATTGGAATATTAAGAAAGAACTTAATTAAAATAAATTTTTTACTTAATTTTATTTCATTTTATAACAACACTAGTGAAAACACGAGTGACTGAAATAGCGTTATAAGAGTACCCTGTTATAGGAAGGATCATAATATATTTTAAATCTTTGTAAATAAATTTTATTTAATATAATTGTTTTATGCCTGTCTTACGTCATCTAGTGTAGTGTATAAACACTAAAGCAATCCAAGCTCATGGCATTATTACGTAATCGTGCCGCGTAAGCTAAGGCGCCACTTAACGACATTGCAATTGCGAATCACCTCAGGCTGTGTTGTTCATTGCATTTTATACTACTATTTTATACTGGGTTTGCTTACTAATTATATAACTAGATATATTCTAATTGTGGATGTTTGTACGTACGTTACAGACAAATAGATTGTTATTTTGAATATTTTTATTTTTGTTGAGTTTCAAGATAAAATTATTTGAAATTATTTATAAACATGTTAGCCTTGTTAAGTATATATCAATATTTTATTCTATTTCATATAAACATATTACTTCGTTATTTATGTTCTCTAGATTATTTAGATTTGTGATTTTTTAAGACACAATATTTATGGTATTTTCCATTGTTCAGTTTTTAGTTACAAAAATACTTATATATATACTAATAATGTAGCTTTTGTTATATTGACATTGCGCGGGTGAAGCCGTGTGGTACAGCTAGTATAAGACATTATTTAAATAGAGATAATAACTCACCTATACAAGACCAACCGCCCTGCTTTCCTACCAATTCATATATGTATTAACATCATATATACATAACAAAAAAATGTCTTGTATGTTTCCGTAACAGTTAAAAACAAATTAATTAGTTTCAATTATATTTTTACATTGATACACTACCTTATTCCCTCCTACTTACCTGGGCACACTGTTAATTTGGATGCTATGGTAACCTTTGTCATATTATCCGTTGTTAAATTTGTTTTAGAATAATAAATAACATGTCCAAGTCCGATCCAATTTTGATATTGAGAGCTCTCCTTAAATATTAAACTTAATAATGGTAAGTTCATTTAATTATATTGCAATTTTCCACTTCCGTGGATGGTATTGAGCTAAGCTGATGTATTCAGTGTAAATTTCTATAGACTATTTATTAAGTCGTTTGATTCAAACATTATAATAATGGGTAAGTTAGTAATCTAAAATGTTATACTTTTGTTTTAACTATATTCCTTAGAGAAACAAATTGGAAACCCTTTCAGAATAAGTATGTATATTCTGCTCATAGAATAGATCTAAAAATCCTTTGTCTGATGCTCTTTCTTTGCTTTACTGAAAGTTAGTTTTATAGAGAAAGAGAGAGGAAGAGAGGGAGGAAGAGGCATAGAGGGAGAGAGAGAAATAGAAAAAGAAAGAGAAGGAAGAAGAGAGAGATAGAGAGAGACAGAGGAAGAAAGGAAGAGAGAGGGAGGGAGAGAAAGAAAAGAAAATATTGTTAATGATTTAATAATATAAATAAGGTTATAGACTCTTTCTCAATTGGTAATTTGTAGGTGCCATATATTAAGTATAACGTAATTATTATTGTAACATATAAATATATGTTCATCATCTTATCATATAAGAGCCTGTACTGTGGGATTACCCTAAAAATATTAGCTACTGACTGGTCGCTTAAGGTCACGGGTTGTCTTTCCTAAATTACATGTAAATTAAATTTCATAAATATTATTCTAATCCACGATTAGCTTAGAAAGATATAGAGATAGATAGAGATGCTATCGATCGACATGTATGTATGTTTGTATGTTATATTTTCAGTGTTTTTAATACCACAGCGATATGTCCTTGGTATTATAGGATTCCTTGCTGTATGCAATGCCTACATCATGAAGGTGTGTTTGAACTTGGCTGTGATTCAAATAGTGAATAATAATAAGAACATGGAATCCCATTTCGATCCCGGTTGCTGTCCAGATGAGAGCGAGATATTTGTTAATGGAACTGTTTCTTCTAAGCCAGTAAGTATTTAAGATACTTAGATGTAAATATTTAAAAATAAAGAGATAAGAAATGAGAGAGCGTCTTGCACTATTTTCGGAAGCATCTTAAAGTTAATAATAGTTATCAAATTAGTTATTATCAAATAAATAAAATAATAATAATAGTAATACTCTTAAAGGCCCACAAATTACATAAAGTTAGGTTTCATGTTTCAACTTGTAAATGACCTTATATTTTTATATCTTATAAGCAATAAAACCCTGAAAGAATTACGAATAATAAATAAT
Source organism: Melinaea marsaeus rileyi (assembly GCA_918358865.1). Lineage (NCBI taxonomy): Eukaryota > Metazoa > Arthropoda > Insecta > Lepidoptera > Nymphalidae > Melinaea > Melinaea marsaeus. The sequence continues at coordinate 19,918,890 of OU911094.1, read as the reverse complement.
ATTCCATGCTAAAATTTTTAGCATGTGATTTTCGATTGGTCGGAATCAACGCAAGGTCTTATTCTGAGTGGTTTCTATTATGGATATGCCATTACCCACGTTCCTGGTGGGTATTTGGCTGAAAGATATGGAGGGAAGTGGACTTTAGGAATAGGGCTTCTGAGTACTGCCATCTTTACCCTCCTCACACCTGTTGTTGTGAAGGCTGGTGGAGCAACATGGTTGTTTATTCTTCGAGTTCTGCAAGGAATGGGAGAGGTAAATATTATTTGATACATTAAGCATGCAATTTAAAGTGTAAATTTTAATCATCATTTGTTCAAAACTGAACCTATTTTTTTTATTACAAGTATAAGCTCTGACTTTTCATAGCCACTAATTTGATAATTCCTACCAATATCTCTGACTTTACTTGTTTGTGTAAGCAACAAATGGTCTAAATTTTCAGGGTCCAACAATGCCAGCTCTGATGATAGTCTTGGCAAGATGGGTTCCACCGCATGAGAGATCACGTCAAGGTGCCCTCGTATTTGGTGGTGCTCAGATTGGTAATATCTTCGGTTCCTTCATGTCTGGCTTTCTAATGGCTGGTGGAGGAGACTGGGCTAACGTCTTCTACTTCTTCGGCTGCTTTGGAATATTGTGGTTCGTTGCTTGGGTAAGTATTAAAATAATTATAACAAATAAAAGAAATACCTTAATCATAAAATCATTTTTCCTTTTTTATTTAATACGAAAAATGCTGTTTGACTCTTTAATACATCATCAATTAGGTTTCTTATTAGTAGAGATTGATTATCTGTATATTTTGGTTTCCAGAGTATTTTCTGCTACAGCACACCAAACTCCCATCCCTTTATATCTGAGGAGGAGTTAAAATATCTGAACGAATCTGTCACAAGTGCTGAAACAGCCAGTGTTAGGGATCCTGTCCCTTGGAGGGCTATTATACGTTCTTTACCAGTTTGGTCACTCCTATTTGCTGCGGTAAGGTTAACCTTAATAAATTAAATTGTATGGATGATTTATATACAAAAACTATCGATGCAAGTAATTATTAATGCATCTACAATTTTAGGTAGGACATGATTGGGGATACTACACCATGGTCACAGATTTGCCCAAGTACATGACAGATGTCCTTAAATTCAATATAGCAACAAATGGTACACTAACAGCTATACCATACTTGGCTATGTGGATCAGTGCCTTTATATTTGGTTGGGTGTGTGACGTATGTGTTCAACGGAATTGGCATACCATAAAAACTGGAAGAATAATTCATACAACGATAGGTAATATCAGATACATTTTAATATCTTTTCTCACAAATGTATTCATAAAAATATTACAAGCCATATTTGCAAGGTCCAGGTTCAAATCTCTGGGTCAAAAATATTTTTATGTATGAATGGGTATTTTTATTCGTTACAGATTATGAAGATTGAACATCAAAATTTTATTTACAATATTAACCCTTCACACTCGAGAAGTAACTCTTGATAATCATTATGTAATGTAACTTGATTTTTTCAAGAGATTTCGATATTACCTTTTCTGGTGATATCTTGCTTATGTTTGATCTTATTCCGAAAATCTCCTCCTGCATGTAATACTGTATAACATTTATCTGGACTACACTTCGAGTTGTTTATTCCACGCGAAAAAACCTCGAGTGCTAAGGGTTAATCAAATTATATACTATCGAATTTCTTTAGATCACCCTAATGTTTTCACATAACATTATTTATGACTTTAATTTTATTTTATCACCTTCAGCTGCGACTGGCCCAGCCATCTGTATTATACTAGCGTCATACTCCGGCTGCGATCGTTTCGCCGCTGTTGCATATTTCATAGCCTCCATGGCCCTAATGGGGGGTTATTACAGCGGTATGAAGGTACGTATTTTATTTTCTCACAGATATTTCGAACGACATAAAATTTTCCGACAGACTAATTCTCTAATATAAAATTTATCACCAAATGTGATAAGATCATTTTATTTTCTCACAGACATTCCGAACGACATAAAATTTTCCGATAGACTAATTCCCTAATATAATTTTTATCTCCAAATGTAATGGGATAGTATTTCTCAGAACTTTTAAATACGCTTTTATTTACTTCGTACGTTTGTATGTAACAGAAACTTTGAACACGATTTTGAAGTTCAAGTATTTATCTAGGACTATGGCAATGTATAACATGAAAAAGTTTTTTTATATTGCAATACAGTTCAATGAAATGGTCATGTTATACAGGTCAATGCACTGGATCTGGCTCCTAATTATGCGGGTTCTTTGACTGCTATGATCAATGGAACATCGACAATATCTGGCATCATCACACCGTATCTGATCGGTCTTTTGACCCCTGACGTGAGTATTTTGTTTGTACCTGACAATGTTTACAAAATATAAAGACATTATTTTGCAAGAAATTCACGGAAATCACACATTAAATCTAACTGTTTATATATGGTCTTATAGTATAGACATCTAACTCCAATGGTTTCCCAAATAATGTTATTGAATTATTTATCAATAGTTGGAATCTTGTCAAAGTTATTAACAAATCCATCAGGAATTGAATTGAATTTTCATGAGATAGAGAAGCCTCGTCGGTAAATTATAAACTTTGCTCTCTGTTTGAAGATAGTGCTTTGAGAATAGTTGAATAACGATAAGAAGGAACATGGTTGGTTTATCAAAGAATCCTACCCAAATGACAAATCCTTTGGATAACCGTTAATTTGAAATACAATGTTAATAGTAATAGAATTTGAAATACTTTTTACAAGATACTTTAGTTTTCATTTCTGTTACTTCCAGTCAACGCTTAAACAATGGAGAGTAGCTTTCTGGGTGTGTTTTGCGGTTCTCGTCGGTACCAACGTGATATACAACATCTGGGCTGATGGTAAACAGCAATGGTGGGACGATGTCAGACAATATGGGTACCCAGATAACTGGAAGCATGGGGCCCTCAAAATGGCTAATAGAGACAGCGAGAAGAACAAGAAGAAGGAAGCCAAAAGGAACGCTCCTTGAACATTATATTTTTGATGTATGTAATTTATGAATGACTGAATAGTATGAAGAGATTAAAATGAGAGATTCCTATTAGGCAGATATCGAAGATATTAAAAAATGAGTATTAAATTCTATTCCTTTGTTCTTACATTAATGAGAAAGTAAAACTGAAATATATTTTTAAATCGTCCTAACATTTTACCTTTATTGATATAATTTATTATTTTTATTGTGCCATGATGAGTAGGACTATAAAGAGATTTGATGAGATGTTATTTAATATGGTGTCTTTAGTTACGAATGTATGAGATATTTTGTCAATTTTGTATTTTAAAAATATAACTTATTTAGTCAGATAGATAGATATAAAGTCATTAATTATTGTTGATCATTTGTTTATGTTCATTATTATGAAAAACATTTAGTTATATATAGGAGCAGCTAATTTCATGTCTTAAGCAAAAGTACAAATTGATGCAAACCATAGTCTTAATATAAAATTATTACTATATAAAATACTAGCTGAAACACTATTAATTTGGATGTGAACTTAGGTTGCTATGGTAACCTTTGTCATATTATCCGTGGTCATCGTAACCGTTGCTATGGTAACCGTTGCGATAGTAACTCTTACCCCCGCGTTAGGTGTATATCTGCTAAAGGCTTAAAACTTGTCGAAATTCAGAAAGTTGAAATCCGTTGGGATAGGAATTCCATAAAGTCCGTTCTTAGTGGACCTCTACGTCATAAAAGAAGTAACTACTTAAATTTTAAGTTAATCGGAAAGATAGTTTCAGACATTTCATGATGAGTCAGTGAGTGGTAAATCACTTATATATATAGATATATCAGAAATATCCTCAAAGATACCAGTTACCTAATGTGTATATATCCAATAATGTATGATGAATTTATTTGTAAATATTTTAATTTATAAGTACTTTATAGTTACTATATGTGATAATGTGTTATAATAAAAATAATTTACCAAATGTTTATTTTTTACTTATACCTTACTAATATATATTTATTTATTTATTCATTTATTTAGCTTCACGCCATATCCCTTGCGGGGTAGTCAGAGACGACGGAGCGCCGAACGCTACGATGCCTGCATACCTCTTTCGCCTCGGCCACAGACATCAATGTCTTCATACATGCCCTCCGGGGTTCCTCTTGCTTTTTACATGATCTTCCTCCAGTATCATAGATACTGTGTTTTCGAAGGTCACTCGAAGCCTCCCTCTGCTTTTCTTACCGTTCACTTTTCCTATATAAATCTTTTTTACCATTCTTTCATCACTCATTCGTTTGACGTGCCCAAACCACCTGAGCACGTTCTACTTCATTCTCATCGTGACATCTTATCTCGTACCTGCCATTCTGTGGATCTCTTCATTGCGGATTCGATCAGCTAAGCTGACTCCGCATATTCTGCGAAGAGATCGCATCTCCACAGCATTTATCTTTCTTACATTCTTCTTCTGTGTAACGTGGGTAACGTTTGGCTGCCGTATAACAGCGTCGGTAGAAAAACCGCATTATGTACAGCCAAACATGCAGCTATGCTGACGTTTCGTCGTCTCAACAATGCAGCCAAAGCACCGTTGACTCTGTTACCCGCAGCAAAACGTCTTTCCACATCCATTTCGTATCTTCCGTCTCTGCTAAACATACTTCCCAAATATACCACTTCATTAACTTGTTCTATTATCTTATTATTCACGTTGATCTTACATTCTGTTCTTTCTTCATTTCTTTCAAATAGCAGATACTTCGTCTTATCTACATTCAGGTTTAGACCGTTAATTTCACACCCATCTTTCAGAGAGGTGACCAATGCCTGCAAATTCTGATGATGCAATGAGTACTGCATCATCTGCATATAGCAAGCAATTGATCTTAAGGTCACCAACTTTCACTCCCATGTGACTGTTTTTCACGCTTTGGAGACAACTACAAATACAAATTGAACAACCAAGCTGACATAGCGCAACCTTGCTTAACACTCGATTGGATGTCAAACCAGGACGACATGCCAGTTCCTGCTCGCACACAGGCTGAGTGATCTCTGTAAAGAGATTTTACAGCCTGTAGCAAGGGTCCGCTAACATTCTACCGGGGCAGTATCTCCCATAATTTCTTTCTCACAACCCTGTCAAACGCCTTTTCCAAATCCACAAAGGCACAGAAGACCTTTGGGTGTAGGGCCAAAAGCTTTTCCGTGAACAGGGCTTGTGTGATAATACAAGAGTGAATAGATTAACGTGCTAACTCACTTTAACAAATATATCACTATCCCTTTGATTGACCGCTTATCATCTACCCTCATCAAACCTGCGTAATCAAATAATTTAACGCCTTAACTCGCTTCATTATTATAATACAGTAATCCCCCCTATAACACAGTAGATTCGTTCCGCGTTATAGGAATATTCTTGTATAACGCACTCACATGCCCGTATAACGAATTATGTACAAATAATTCACGTTTAACTTTTCTTGTTAAAGGCAGTTTAAATTGAATATTAATAAAGAACTTAATTAATGTTAATTTATACTTAATTTATTTAATTTTAAAACAACAATACGCAAAGGAAAGCGAAATTAATTATGAACTGTAAAAAAATATATAAATTTCATAGTATACAAATATATTGTTTTGAAAACACGTGTTAAATAGCGTTATAAGAGTACCTACCCTGTTATAGGAGGGATCACAATATATTTTATATCCTTGTAAATAAATTTTATTTAATATAATTGTTTTACGCCTGTCTTACGTCATCTAGTGTAGTGTATTAAGAGCTAAAACAGCCCAAGCTCATGGCATTATTACGTAATCGTGCCGTAAGCTGAGGCGCCACTCAACGACATTGCAATTGCGAATCGCCTCAGGCTATGATGTTTATTGCATTTTATACTACTATTTTATACTGGGTTTGCTTACTAATTATGCAACTAGTAATCCTGCTTAGATATATTCTAATTGTGGATGTTTGTACGTACGTTACGGACAAATAGATTGTACATTTTGAATATTTTTATTTTTGTTGAGTTTCAAGTTTAAAATTATTTGGATTTTACTGGAGACTTTTTACATTCTTTGTCACGAATTGGCTTGAAAACTACTTAACGGAAAATTATGAAACTTTGCAATCAAAAAGACACACATTAGATGATGGTTTTAAAAAAAAAATTGAAAATTGTCCTCAAATTTTTTTTTTTATATCGTGTAAAAAACTAATATTCCATTGAAGTCAATGGAAAACAATGAGTCAATACACTGGGCTCGCTTCGCTCAATATGCAAACGGCACCCGAGATTTCGCGAGCGCAGCGAGTCGAAATTGAGGGTTTGTTGGCGACCCCTAGTTTATAAACATGTTAGCCTTGTTAAGTATATATCAATATTTTATTCTATTTTATATAAAAATATTACTTCGTTATATATATTCACTAGATTATTCAGATTTGTGATTTTGTAAGACACAATATTTATGGTATTTTCCATTGTTAATGTTTTAGTTAGAAAAATACGTATATATACTAATAATGTAGCTTTTGTTATATTGACATTACACGGGTGAAGCCATGTGCAGCAGCTAGTATAAGACATTATTTAAATAGAGATAAAAAACTCACTTATACAAAACAAACCGCCCTGCTTTCCTACCAATTCATATATGTATTAATATCATATATACATAACAAAAAATTGTCTTGTATGTTTGCGTAACACTTAAAAACAAATTAAATATTTCAATTATATTGTTACACTGTCACATTACCTTATTCACTACCACTTACCTGGGTACACTGTTTATTTGGATGTGAACTTAGGTTGCTATGGTAACCGTTGTCATAGTATCCGTTGCCATCGTAACCCTTGCTATGGTAATCGTTGCTATAGTAACTCTTACCCCCGCGTTAAGTGTTTAGCTCCTACAAGTTTAAAACTTGGCGAAATACAACAAGTTGAAATCCGTTGGGATAGGAATTCCGTAAAATCTGTTCTTAATGGACGTCTACGTCACAAAATAAGTAACTATGTAAAATTTTAAGTTAATTGGGCAAATAGTTTTGGAGATTTCGTAATGAATCAGTGAGTGGTAAATCGCTTACAACTTAATGTATTAAATATACTATGTGTATAAAATTTTTATTGGTTTCATATCTGTTTTTTAATTCTTTATATTTATGTACACTCTCAAGTTTCAAGACTCAAGTCTAGATTCTATCTGTATCCTAGAGAACTAGCGTTTGTAGCAGGTTCATTTGCATTTATATATCCTTATTCAACATCAAACTGGTTTAAAACAAGTAGATATTTTTATTATCAAAATTCGTGACATGAATTTAAATTTAATTATTTATTTTTATACATAACATATATTCACTTTGCTTAATGTTCTTATGGAAATGTGATCTATATATAAGCGATTTACACCACTGACTCATCACGAAATCTCCGTAATTATCTGTCTGTGTATTAAAATTGTACATAGCTACTTCTTTTGTGACGTAGACGTCCACTAAGAACGGATTTTAACTTTTTGCATTTCGCCAAGTTTTAAACCTGTAGGAGCTATACTTGACGCGGGAGTAAGAGTTACTATAACAACAGTTACCATAGCAACGGATAATATGACAAAGGTTACCATAGCAACCTAAGTTCACATCCAAATTAATAGTGTGCCCAGCGAAGCGGGAGGGAACAAGCTAGTTAATATATATAATGTTATTTTATATGTGATGTCATTGTTATTATTATGATAATTCCAATTAAGTATAAATTGTTTTAGAGTAATAAATAACATGTCCAAGTCCGATCCAATTTTGATATTGAGGGCTCGCCTTAAATATTAAACTTAATAATGGTAAGTGAAATTTAATTAACATTGCAATTTTTCACTTCCGTGAATGATGTTGAGCTAAGCTGATGTATTTAGTGTAAATTTCTATAACTATTTATTAAGGCGTTTGATTACTTTATAAAAATGGGTAAGTCAATAATCTAAAATGATTTGAATTTTGATATATATATTATATATTATATATTAGTAGAATTTTTTATATATTAGTAGAATGGCTTCTCTGAAATATAAAGAAGTGAAGTTGCTTTTACGTTTTATGAGTTGATTTTTACACCCACACACACATGCAAACACGTACATACACACATACACACACTCACATACATTGCACCATGGACTGTTGTAATATTTAATTAATAATTTAGTTTGCTATAATTATGTTGTTGTTGAAGAGCGGAGTCTTCTGGCACAGGGATAAATTAACTATAAAGAAGATTTCTATTTTATTTGTGTATTGAAGTGAAATAAATTATTATTATTAATTATCATGAAGGGACAAGTAAATAATTTTCACTGCGATACACAAAAAATATTAAAAAAAAACAATTTATGATAATTTTTTTTGACAACGTTCAAAATTTAACAATATTTTAACAGATGTTTTGTATTCTGTATTCGATGCGATCAAAACATGAAATTTATTTAAAATGACAATTTTACACAAATTGTAATTCCAAATAAATTTCATGTTACCTATTGAGCGATGCGAGCGAAGCTAGCGGAGCGTTCTACTGGAGACTTTTTCACATTCTTTGTCACGAATAAGATGGAAAACTACTTGACGGAAATTTATGAAATTTTGCAATCAAACAGACACATTAGGTGAAGGTTTAAAAAAAAAATTGAAAAATGTCATGTTGTTGAGGAATAATCGTCAAAAACTGATATCCCATTGAAGTCAATGGGAAACGATGAGTCATTACACTGGGCTTGCTTCGCTCAATATGCAAACGGCACCCGAGATATCGCGAGCGCAGCGAGTCGCTGGTCTGTTGGCGCCCCTACTATTGTTTGAATAAACAAATACATTCACACGAACATTTAAACAAGCTTGTAATTGATTTGCTTGTAACGGTTAGTGGGTCAATTGTTAATTAACTAATATCTTACACACGACCTTCTATTATACTACATACTAAAATATTCCATAAACAAAACGAGTAACTTAAGAGCATAATAAACAAGCCGTATTACGTAATGTATTTAATACAATATTTTTGTTTTAACTATGTTTCTTAGAGGAAAAGAATTGAAACCCTTTCAGAATAAGTATATTATGCTAATAGTTTCGATCTAAAAGTCCTTTGTCTAAAAGCGAAATAGCATGCAGGTTGGTTTTAGGGAGAGAAAGGCAGCTAGGGAGGGAGGAAGAAAGAGAGACAGAGGGAGAGGAAAAGAGAAAGAGAGAGAAAAAGGGAGTTATATATTTATATATATATATATATATATATAGAGAGAGAGAGAGAGAGAGAAAGAGAGAAAGAGAGAAAAAAAGTTAATGGTTTAATAATTTTTATAAGTTTCTTGACTTTTTCTCAATTGGGTAATTTGTATTTACTATATATTGAGTATAACGAAATTATTGTAACATAAATATATGGTTATCATCTAAGCATTTAACACTAAACCTACCGACAATTCTTGTATACCTGTTCCTACCGCACGCGGTCTAATTGACCGGTATTTAAAAAATATTTTATTATATAACGCAGGTAATAATGAAAATAACTAAAAGTAAAGAGTGAAGACAATATTATATGCATATTATAAGAATTGTCATGTAGTTTGATAACGATATTATAACGTTTAAAAATGTGTAAGTTTTACAAAAGTTTAAGAACGGTCAATTTGACCGGTACTTGGTAGGTTTAGTGTTAAGAGCTTGTTACTGTGCTTGTTACCCTAAAAACATTAGCTACTGACACCTCGATTGAGGTCATGGCCTGTCTTCACTAAATTACAAGTAAATTAGGTCAGATATTAACTTCAGGTTAAAATATATCTAAGGTTAAAATTTATCGCTAAAGTCATGAAATACGATGAAAGATAAAAAAATATGCAAACGTTTATAAATGTTGTAATCTCCGTCTCGCTTAAATTATTATCAGTCAAGTCAACTTACGCTTTTGATAAGAATAACTAAGTGACAAAAACTGGTCTGTAAATGTGTTCTTATACATACATACATACATGTTTATTTTCGATAATCATCTATTAAATATATAATTAAATATACTAGGATCCGCCAACCGTGCGCGGCGGGTGTTGAGCTGAGCCCCTCTCCTTTCTTCTTGATAACTTTTGAATGGCTAAACATTTTTTCAATCTGTTTTGCTATAACATTCACGTTCAGCTCAAACGTACATAAGAAAATTTTTAGCTAATTATCTCGTCGCATTCTGGAGACAACTAAACACAAAAAAAAGTCTCCCAAACGGTTAGGAGCTGCGCTTACGCTCAGCTCAATAAAATTAAGACTAATTATTTGACTATATATAGGAGAGTTGGTTATTTAAAAACACTATTGAGATAGAATAGAATAGAATATCTGTTCAAAGTATACATAAAATTGGATATTTTTTTGAAAATAAACCTTAAATAAATGTTGTTAAGGATCAAAATTCTGTACTTTTAATATACAAACCTGTTTTTCCACCTCATAATCAGATATTATCCAAGTATAAAAATAAAATGTGATACACCATTGCGATAATTGTGGAATTTACCGTTACAAAAATAAATAAGTTATTCTTCGATACGATTGGATACGATTGGATTAAACAAAATAATATCTTATCTAACATAGTTGTAAGATAAAAAACCCATGAATGTGTTCATATTTTGGGGTTACCAGTGTCCTACATTATATTTAACTTATTTTAAGAGTAACTTTTTTATGTTAGTTAGAATGACGATGCTCTTTTGTAGTTTTGCACATTGCTATAAACATTTACCACGGTTTCGTTTATTAAATTATTTAAAAATAACAATTACTGTTGTTATATTATAATTTGAAATAGTAAGATAATCTTTTAATCCCTTGTACCGAATATAATACATCGTTTATTAGTTTTTTAGTATTCTTTATAAGTTAAGAGAGTTTCTTGGTGATTTTTCTCCATGGAACTTTGACAGTAGAGTCTGATGTTTCATTAATGTTTGTATGTGTGTGTGCACGTATGTATGTGTGCATGTCAGGGTGTATATTGGTGTGTGCTTGTGTGTAAGTGTGTGTGTAAGTTAAAAACTTTGACTTTGAATGAAGGTAAAGAATGTCTCATAAAACAAATATTTTATGGTTGCAATATACATCAATAGTTAAGATCGTATTGTGTCAGCGAAGTCAGAGACGACATAAATTAACAGATTGATGAAGCTACAAGTTTAATTTAAAGAATTATATATTTAAATTTGTTAAGCCCTCCTCATACTAATTATTTTATTTGTGTGAAGGTCAGTCCTAACACAGACGAGTAATGGCGTTTCACACAACACTCAATAATAGCTGCGTTTTTTATACATGTATATATACTAGCTTATTCCCTCCCGCTTCGCTGAGCACACTATTAATTTGGATGTAAACTTAGGTTGCTATGGTAACCTTTGTCATATTATCCGTTGTCATCGTAACCGTTGCTATGGTGACCGTTGCGATAGTAACTCTTATACCGCGTTGAGTGTTTAGCTCCTACAGGTTTTAAACTTGGTTAAATACAAAAAGTTGATATCCGTAAAGTTAATCGGACAGATAGTTTCTGGGATTTCGTGAGTGGTAATTCGCTTATATATATATATATTGGAAAATGTTATAGAGTTTTTGTTGAACTAGGCTGTTTTTGGTGTGAATTAAATAAATATACTTAAAAATAATTTATTACCGAAGACTTATTACAAAATATATAGTAATAATTTATGACTATTATTATTTTTTTTTGTATACTTTACTCTGTATTTAGAGATATAGTTTATAAAAATATAGGCTGTATTGTAATTAATTTGTATAATATAATAAATAGCTTATACATTATATATAAGTTACAGTGAGTATGAAGAAGAACGTGCTCAGGTGGTTTGGGCACGTCAAACGAATGAGTGATGAAAGAATGGTAAAAAAGATTTATACAGGAAAAGTGAGTGGTAAGAGAGAAAGGGGGAGGCCTCGAGTGACCTTCGAAAACACTGTATCTATGATACTGGAGGAAGGTCTCGTAAAAAGCATGAGGATCCCCGGAGGGCATGTATGAAGAGGTTGATGTCTGTGGTCGAGGCGAAAGAGGTATGCAGGGACCGTAGCGTTTGGCGCTCCGACGTCTGTGGCTACCCCTCAAGGGATATGGCGTGAAGGTAAGTAAGTAAGTAAGTATATATACGTTAAAATTAAAATGTATGGGATAGTATCTTTAGTAGTTTTTCAAACATGTGTTCTGGCGAATACCCTCAAAAAATTCATATAATATTAGTACAAAAATAAATAGCTATTAAAAAGCGCCTGTTTCCAATGTTTGTGTGGTAAATCTTTTATAAGCTTTGTTGCTTCTTATCCATTACGATAAATTTTTTGTATCGTTCCAAGGTCAGTACCTACTCGTACTTCCAACCATCAATCAAAATGTTCATGAAATATTTATGACTTTATTCGTATAACTATATCATAAAAATATATCTTGTTTTACGGTTTAATTTGGCGATAATACATATATATATATATATATATATATATATATATATATATATACTACCAATTGCCAGCGACTTCACCCGCTGCTTCATGAACTATTTTATACCATTTATTAATATCGTCTATTGAAATATAGAACTTAGAAGTGAAACAATGTATAAGCATCAAATAAAAAAAAATAAAGATTTTTATGGTAAACTATTCTTAATTTGGGCAAAATAATACGCTTAAAAACGCGAACGTCGCTGTTGGTAGGTAGGTGTTTTAGGTATATATGTATATATATATATATATATATATATATATATATATATATATATGAATGTACCAGTTACTGGTTATCCTTCATTTTTTAGCGGTCAAGATACAACGATTACATTAATAGGAACAGAATAAATGAGGACAATGATCCTTATTATATTTTTATCTTCATTTTAGAATTTTATGTAACGAACTTTAACGTTTTATAATAATATTTTATAGATAAAAAAAATTACTATTTAATGTATGAAAAAAGTTTCTACAATAGCTGATAGTGATATCTGGACTAGTTAATTAGTGATAATCAGAAATAGAAAATCTTTTATTTCATTTCTATTTTATTTTATTTTATTTTATTAGTTTAATTATTTCATAAAGTTAAACAGTAAATTTTACTGTTTAACTGCATATTAAATAATAAATTATTATATATGATATAAACATATATATTTGACCTTATTATGATTTAAAATTCATTGCTGAGATTTGTTAATAAAATTTTGATTTTTATTAATGAAAAAATCAATAAAATTTCAAAGTTCAATGTATTTTATGTCAAATCATATTAGAATAATATTTTTATATTTATATGTTAATGTCGACCCGTTTACATATATAACGTTAAACATATTATTCCAAAATTGCTTCGTTATCGCATTTTATTATGTTAATTGTCAATAGCGAGCGAAGCGAGCCCAGTGTATTGACTCATCGTTTCCCATTGACTTCAATGGGATATCAGTTTTTTTACATGATATTAAAAAAATTTTTTTTTTTGAGGACCTTTTTCAAAATTATTTTTTTAAAAACCATCACCTAATTTGTGTCTACTTGATTGCAAAGTTTCATAATTTTCCGTCAAGTAGTTTTCGAGCCAATTCGTGACAAAGAATGTAAAAAGTCTCCAGTAAAACGCTCCGCTCACTTCGTTCGCTTCGCTCAATAATTGATTCTAGTTTGTCTTCATTTAAAATGAAATATAATTTTTATTTAAATTGAGCAAAAACGTAAAAAACATGTTTCTGTCAAAAAGTTCTGATACACTTCGCAATTTTGGTTTTATTAATCAGATATGTTTTAAGTAAATTGCCAAAAAAATAAAATTTATAATATATAATATAATAATTTTAGTATAAAATAACGCAAAGTAATCTTAAGTTGCGCAAAACTGATCTCTGACCTAAATTGATAAGAAACTATACCTATATGTTGATTTCTTGTAACTCATAAATATATTTATTAACACTAAACCTACCAAGTACCGGTCAAATTGACCGTTCTTAAACTTTTGTAAAACTTACACATTCTTAAACGTTATAACGTTATCAAACTACATCACAATTCTTATAATATACATATAAAATTGTCTACACTTTTTACTTTTAGTTATTTGCATTATTACCTGCGTTATAATGGAACAAACAGGTATACAAGAATTGTCGGTAGGTTTAGTGTTAACAGAAATCAAATGAACGAAGAATATAAAAATGTATGAAAAAAGTTTAAGATTTTAATGTATGTATTTAAAATTGAAAATTGTTCATGGAGTCATTTTTCCAACAATATCTGATGAAATAATCTAGAAATTAGTGATATTTTTATTTTATTAGTATTACTATTTTAAACAGTAAATTTTACTATTAAATTTTATTATTTTAAAATGTATTTTTATGTTAATTTTTATTAATATATGTTAAAAAAATTAAGAACTTTTTTGTGTCTATAATATACTAGGATCCGCCAACCGTGCGCGGCGGGTGTTGAGTTGAGCCACTCTCCTTTCTTCTTTTTTTAATAACTTTTGAATGGCTAAACATTTTTTCAATCTGTTTTCTCTATAACATCCGCGTTCGGCTCAAACATACATGAGAAAATTTTATCTAATTACCTCGTCGCATTCTGGAGACAACTAAACAAAAAAAGATCTCCCAAACGGTTAAGAGCTTCGCTTACGCTCAGCTCAATATACATATCTCCAATAGTATAAAATACTTTATCTAAAAGTTATCGATTTCACATGTGCCAACGGAATACACGTTTTCGCTTCGCTAGTTGTAATCGCTGACTCGGTCCAAGGCCAACAACCTACAGTTTTACGGCCTAACTCCAGATGACAATATACACTATGTTTGCAGACGGAACTAACGTATGCGCGTGCGCAATTTAAATCGAATTTTTGTGTTAGTGTGTGTAAATGTGTGATATTGAGGTAATGTTTTATGTGTGTGTATTTAGGTATATTCACAGCTGGTTTTAATTGAAATGTTATTTTTATATATATAAAATATATTTTATGATAGTAAATGTATTTTACCGCGTAGATAAGTTATCAAATTTGTCTAGTCTAGAATGTGATGGATTGTGTGTTACATGTATCGGTAATATTATCGTATGGTTTAAATAATTATTTATTACATAGTATATTTATAGAGCAAATAATATGTAAACTGTGAATGTAGTGAACTTATATGTAGTTTAAAATGGTGAAATGAAAAACTTTTCTTAAAATCAATTCTATTATGTTACAAAAATTATAATGTAAATTTCGTCTCACAAAACTTAACCTCAAATATACAAAATATATCATTGGAATAAGCTTATAACTTATTACAGATAATAAAACTACAGTTAGTATAATAAAAATGGCGGAAAATCAAATACAAGCACACAATTTGCTCGGTTTGAAGACACAGACACCCAAACGAAAAGACACAGCACTTACTAGAACTTTGCGATCATGTGAGTATTTTAATATTTATTTGTTACATTTAATTATATTTGTTATAAAAATATTTATAACCTCTTGAAAAGCCTTTAAGATCAATATAAAAATACAAAAAACAAACAAAAATGTGTTAACTGTCTAACTAAAAGAGCTAGAATATAAAAAAACTGGTGATTTCTTAGTTTTTTCATCTTGTCCAGTTGTTATGCAAATTGTACCATTGTACTAAACAACAGGACAATATCATAGCACTCTAGCCTTAACACTAAACCTACCGACAATTCTTGTATACCTGTTCCTACCGCACGCCGTCAAATTGACCGGTAATTAAAATTTATTTTATTATATAACGCAGGTAATAATGGAAATAACTAAAAGTAAAGAGTGAAGACAATATTATATGCATATTCTAAGAATTGTCATGTAGTTTGATAACGACATTATAAAGTTTAAAAATGTGTAAGTTTTACAAAAGTTTAAGAACGGTCAATTTGACCGGTACTTGGTAGGTTTAGTGTTAATTATATTATTTAATAAAACGTTAAAAATAAGTTTTATTACATTATTTGCATAAACCGAATTAATGATTAAGAAATGAATTTATCCTATGAGGTAAATTCTTTTACTAAGACAACTACAACTGAAAATTAGTTAACTCTACGTAAAATTACAATCTTGTCCTTGTTTTTGAAAAACAAATGCATATTTTATTCTGATGTTTTGAATTAAGCCCTTGATAGACATAAAGAAAACAATTTAATCTATAAACAATATTAAAAAGGCCGAAGAGACTTTATCAATGTTATCGTATCATAGAATCCCACAGAATCTATTTCCAATTCTGTAACTCGTTTTACTTCCCACGTTTGAGATATCTTAATATATAAAACACAAAGACACTCACACACTGACTCATTCATCGCTCTACATCCCAAACCGTAATACCTAGAAAGTTGAAATTTGGACACAAGACTCCTGACATATTGAGTAGGTGCAATAAGAAAGGATTTTGTAAAAGTCCAAACCACTCCAAAGTTACTGCTAAAAAACTGCAAAGTTAACCCCCCCGCTCCCTCTCTTCTTCACTTTCGCCGTCCGTCGCGAAGCACGGGTAACCTGCTAGTTCATTATAATTTATGCCCCTACAAATCGTTCGTTGCAAAAATGGTCTTGTTATTATTTTGTAAATCTTGGCTCGTTGGTTCGAAATAGGTTTAAAACAAATGTAGTCAAGTTATTGTAGTAGTAACTGTTGTTTAAAATAAAAGTATCCAAGTTACTGTGGTAGTAACTGTTATTTAAAATAAAAGTAGCCAAGTTACTATAGTAGTAACTGTTGCTTAAAATAAAAGTATCCAAGTTACTGTAGTAGTAACTGTTATTTGAAATAAAAGTAGTCAAGTTACTATAGTAGTAACTGTTGTAGAAAATAAAAGTAGCCAAGTTACTATAGTAGTAACTGTTGTAGAAAATAAAAGTACACAAGTTGTTGTAGTAGTAACTGTTAATGAAAATAAAAGTAGACAAGTTATTGTAGTAGTAATTGTTGTTTAAAATAAAAGTAGCTAAGTAACTGTAATAGTAGCTGTTGTTGAAATAAAAGAAGCCAAGTTACTGTAGTAGTAACTGTTATTTAAAATAAAAGTAGACAAGTTACTAGTAATTTGATTACTTCATTAAAAAAACATTCGTGCAATTACATTATTTTAACATGACTTTTACTACTAGATAGGATAGCTACTTTCAACTTAAGTACTGTTAAAACTGATCCTGTGAGATTATCCGGAACAAATATAGAGACAGACAGATAGACAAAAATTTTATAATTTTTTTGTTTGTAAGTATATACGTTATATACTTTTATATGCGTTTAGTGAAAAGCTGTTAAATTGGGATTACAAACAGACAATTCAATTACTTATATATATATAATAGAAACAGATTTCTATAACAAAATTTTACTATATACTCGTACCTTACTTTACTTAAAGTTTGGGTTATTCAAGTTAAATCAAATTGATAAATATTCTATTTCAGGTTGTGTCATACCCCAGCGTTATATTCTAGGGGTTATGGGTCTTTTGGGAGTATGCAATGCCTATACCATGAGAGTTTGTTTAAATTTAGCAATAACACAAATGGTGAATAAAACTAAAAGTGCTGGAGGTCACTTCGATCCAGATGCATGCCCAAGTGACATTGAAGATACTAATTCTACAACTATTTTACGACCAGTAAGTTATATTTCTTGATTTTATACTTACTTATTTAGCTTCAAGTTATATCCCTTGCGGGGTAGCCAGAGACGACGGAGCGCCAAACACTACGGTCCCTGCATACCTCTTTCGCCTCGGCTACAGACATCAACCTCTTCATACATGCCATCCGGGGGGTCTTCATGCTTTTAACGTGACCTTCCTCCAGTATCATAGATACTGTGTTTTTGAAGGTCACTCGAGGCCTCACCACTCATTTGTTCAACATGCCCAAACCACCACCACCATTTTATACTGTATGTGAAAATAAGTTAAATGCATTTCATTTAAATGCGCAAACCTTTGCAATGTGATTGTTATTGTATCTGATTGCATTCATTAATTCAATGTACGAATGTAAGTGGGGCGTGTGGTTTAATGAATGATGATTCCTTATTGTGAATAGAATGTTTATACTGTGAACTTTTCACCTCATTGCAATGGAGTGTGTGAAATTATGTACATATAGTATATTACGGATTAGTGACATAAAAACAGTTGTATTAATTTCAAGAAAAATTCAAATTCAAATTATCTTTATTCAAATAGGCATTTACACGCACTTTTGAATCAATTATTACAATACAAAAAAGGTCAGTGTAGTCAGTCCGTAAGTAAGCTACTACCGGCTCGGAATGCTGTTCTGTTGAGAAGAGCCGGCCAGAAACTCAACAGTTGTTCTTTTTAAAAGAAATATAACAATCTTAGATAATGTACATTATAATATAAATCCTAGAAATGATTCAACAACTTAAGTTCCACATATTTCGTTCCACTAAAAACTCTTGAACGTTATAATAAGATTTATTTAATAATAAACTTTTGATTTTAGATTTAAAACTAAGAAATGGAAGGTCTAAGATATCTTGTGGAACGTTATTTATATGCGTATACTCAAACCCATGAAGGATTTATTAACTTTTTAACATTGTCAAAAATAGGCGTAACATTTTTCATTGACAATATTATGATACACAAAATGGAGTGAAAATTTACGAACCTTTTTTGTCTTATAGTATGCAATTTTCGACTGGGATGAAAAAACTCAAGGCTTGATTCTAAGTGGGTTTTACTACGGGTATGCAGCCACGCAAGTACCGGGCGGATATTTAGCAGAGAAGTTTGGAGGCAAATGGACTTTGGGAGTTGGTTTACTTAGTACTGCACTATTTACTTTCCTGACACCAATTGTTATCAGAGAAGGTGGTGCCACATGGCTTTTTATACTTCGAGTTCTTCAAGGGATGGGAGAGGTAAGGTTACATTTTAAACGTATATTTATTGAGCTGAGCGTAAGTGAAGCTCTTAACCGTTTGGGAAACTTCTTTTTCAAGCAACATCACATAAAAACTACTGAACCGATTTGTATGAAAATTGGCAGAACTGTAGAGATTGGGAATGGGCATGTTTTTAAAAACACAGAATTGAAATATCTCATTCCGTTCAGAAATGATGCTCAAAAATCTGTTTCTCCCATAGACTTAACGTTATCTGAACCTCTGCGCATTTGCCGATCGTCAACCTAGAATTACGCTTATAAGCAACTCACATAAAAACTACTAAATGAAAAAAATATATACATAATATTATATTTTATTTTATTTAAAAGGAGAGAGGGCTCAGCTCAACTACCGCAGTGCACGACGGCGGATCTTAGTATTAATAAATTTTTGAATCTATTTTGATTAGGGTCCAACGATGCCAGCTTTAATGATCATGTTAGCGAGATGGGTTCCACCTCATGAAAGGTCTTTCCAAGGAGCTTTAGTATTTGGGGGGGCACAAATAGGAAATATATTTGGCTCTTTCATGTCCGGTATATTGTTAGCTGATGGAAGAGATTGGGCATATGTATTCTATTTCTTCGGCGGCTTCGGCCTTGTGTGGTTCACTCTGTGGGTAAGTCAAACCGCAATGATTCTAAACATAACTTTGGTAAAACACAAAACGTGGTGTTGAATATCAAACAGTATAAGTATTAACTTACGCAGTCGTGACCAATTGAATATTTATGAGTGTCATCTAAAATTTACTTTAAAACAACTGATCAACACTCGAGAATACAATAATGGATTATTTTCTTTTGAATGATTTTGATTAAAGTAGAAACTACTGCTACTGCTACTCCTACTACTACTCCTACTCCTACTCCTACTTTTAAATTACAGAGTCTATTATGCTACAGTACACCAAACACCCATCCCTATATATCAAAGAAGGAATTAAATTATCTGAACAAAAATGTAACAACTGCCGAAAATATCACAGCGAAGGACCCGGTCCCTTGGAAGGCTATATTGCGATCTGCGCCTGTATGGGCCCTTGTATGGGCAGCAGTAAGTACTAATTAATTTATTTATTTATTTATTTAACTTCACGCCATATCCCTTGCGGGGTAGCCAAAGACGACGGAGCGCCAAACGCTACTTTTTATACTAATTTCTTATTCTTTTTAAGTTTCTGTATATTGTACTAATTATATTATTAAAATATTACAAAATGGTAATATTATTACTTTTCTATTGATAACACTGCATCTTCAAATGTATGTGTGAAAATACTTTGTGTATAATGAGTGTTAATATGTATATATATACTATCAACAAATTTGAAAAAATGTTTATTCTATATATTATCATTATCACATATGTTTATAGATTTATTTTATACTAGCTATGCGTCCGACTTCGTTCGTGCGGAATATTTTTTTAAAAATAAACATAGCCAAGTTACTCTATAACATCAGCTATCCGCCATTAAAATTAATCAAGCCATTTCAGAGATAATCCGGAACAAACAGACAAAATGTCATACATGTATTTTTATATGCATTTAGTGAAACGATGTTAATGTGGAATAACAAACATACACTTTAATTTTATTTATATGTATATATATGTATATTAATACGAACAAATAATAAATGCAAACTAAATAACCTGCTACTGTTTGCAGAAGATTGCAATGCAATGATAAAATTAATGATTACGAATGAAAACAAACATTTCATTCTACATTTAAATATACATAACAATTGACATTGATATATCATTTAATATAACATATCTTTTGCATATAAACGTTGTATAAATTTAAACGACATAATTACATTTACAAACTCGTAAATATCATTTATTCTTAAAGAATCATTTGTTATAAGTTGTGTTCATTTAAAAGTCGTAATGTTTTTTTATGTTAATGGTTATTTAAATAATGCGCATTATTTAACACTAAACCCACCAAGTACCGGTCAGATTGACCTTTTTTATACTTTTGTAAAACTTACACATTTTTAAACGTTATAATATCGTTATCAAACTACATGACAATTCTTAGAATATGCATATAATATTGTCTACACTCTTTACTTTTAGTTATTTCCATTATTACCTGCGTTATATAATAAAATAACTTTTAATTACCGGTCAATTTGACGGCGTGCGGTAGGAACAAGTACACAAGAATTGTCGGTAGGTTTAGTGTTAAAGTATGTGTATTTTAGCACCATTGTTCTAAAATCAGGCAGAATACTTAATAAATTCCATCACACTAAGTCAGTTAAATGCAGAAAGGTTTTAAATTAAGCGACTTTGAATTCTATGTCTATAGTATAGGGTTGTTTATTAAATTAAACATACAATTTTAAGGTGTGGTTACAATGTAATTTTATATAAAGATTGAATTAATGTTATAAAGGCTTGTTGACATCATCGTTTTTTTAAACTAGCTCCATCCGCGACTTTGTACGCGCTAATATGTATTTTAAATAAAAATAGTCTTTATTCTTTATAATATTAGCCAGTGATCTTGTTAAAATCGGTCCCGTTTCAGAGATTAGATGGAAGAAACTGACAGATAGACAAAAAAAAATATGTAATTTTTTTATGGCTTTAAGTTTTACGAATAATAAATTTTAGTCGTCCATAAGGTCCTAATTTTAGTTCATTCTAAAAACCAAGCAAAATTGGCATATGTGAAATATATATATATATCTTATTCTATAATCTTAATTCAAATTCATGTCTTAAAGCAATTGCAATGTGACTGTGGAACTTGTCCCATTTGCACATTGTCTTACAGTTATTCCAAACTAAATAAGCTATTTTAATTCCCGTATACATATAAATAAAATTGAAATTTGTTTGTAATTCCAAGTTAATTTTTTCACTATGTGTGTTTGTTCCCGCTAATCTCTGAAACGGCTGAACCGATTTTAATAGGACAGTACAGATGTTATAAGGAGGCTACTTTTATTTTAAAAACATATTCCAAGCAAAGTCGTATGCATAGTTAGTATAAATAAAAATAAGAAATAACACGACACTAAATTTTATTTATTAAATATATTTTTGTTTCTTAATAAAATCATCCCTCACCCTGTAAAAGTAATTATTTCTGTTTGTTCTTCACAACAAAGTTAGGTAATAAAGGATTCGAAAAAACAAAACAATAAAAAGTTTCAGACAAACAAATTAATTTACTAGGATCCGCCAACTGTGCTGTGCGGGTGTTGAGCTGAGCCCCTCTCCTTTCTTCTTTTCTTGATAACTTTTGAATGGCTAAACATTTTTTCAATCTGTTTTCGCTATAACATCCGCGTTCGGGTCAAACATACATGGGAAAATTTTTAGCTAATTATCTCGTCGCATTCTGGAGACATCTAAACACAAAAAAAAGGTCTCCGAAACGGTTAAAAGGTTCGCTTACGCTCAGCTCAATTATTCAGTTTTATTAACAAGTAAAATTATTGGATATATATAAGAGGCTTTGTTGATAAATAATGTTTTATTTCGGTGACGCAATGCACAAAATGGCCGCTCACCAGCAGAGTAGCCTTGACTTGTAATGACGTAATTACGATAATGATTTTGCCTCCCGAATCCCATAAATACTTAAAACAAAATCCTACGGTACTTGACTGGTCAAATTGACCGTTCTTAAACTTTTGTAAAACTTACACATTTTCAAACGTTATAATATCATTATCAAACTACATGACAATTCTTATAATATGCATATAATATTTTATCACTCTTTACTTTTAGTTATTTCCATTATTACCTGCTTTATATAATAAAATAACTTTTAATTACCGTTCAATTTAACGGCGTGCGGTAGGAACAGGTACACAAGAATTGTCGGTAGGTTTAGTGTTAAATAGTTATATACAGATATGACTTTTATAATAATATAATATTTAATATTAAAAAAAATATTTTATATGTAACAAGATTTACTATACAATAATTAATAATATATATTAAATTACATACTTTTTACTCTTAGATTATCAAAAAGCAAAACAGCACGAGTTTTATTCCACCTGTGCCCACGAATTATATATTTTTTTAATAAAAAGTAGTCTAACTTACTCGTTATAGGATCAGATAGCGCCAGTGAAAGTTCTGTTAAAATCGGTCCAGCCGTTTTAGAGATTAACCGGAGCAAACAGGCAGACATATATAAATTTTAATATACATTTGGTGAAACGCTGTTAATTTGAAATTACAAACTGACATTTAAATATTGTTTATTTATAGAGATTATGTGTTAATTATTGCCTTCTTAATTTTCTATAAACAGAAAGACATTAACAAATTAGGTGGTATAATTATTATAATGAAAATACTGATTATGTAAAGTTACAATAAATGAATGAAAAAGTATAATAATAATTCTAAAATAACTTCACCCACTTAATTAATACTTGTCTATGTGTGTATAACACACAAACACACCCACTGGCTTATAATAATCTGTGTGTGTGTGTGTGTGTGTGTGTGTGTGTGTGACATACAAACACACTGCTTTTGTTACAACATAACAAGAATTAAAACAAGTTTGAGTTGAGTGGGTTTTATTGCGCTACCATAAAACCGTACATTCAAGTTGTAGAACCTTTTGATACCTTCTATATTTAGATGTGTTATATATACTGGCTGATTCCCGCTCACTTCGCTGGGCACAAATTGGATGTGAACTTAGGTTGCTATGGTAACCGTTGTCATGGTAACCGTTGCTATGGTAACCGCGTAATGTGTATAACTTCTACAGGTTTAAAATTTGGCGAAATGCAAATATATAACCTAAATAAAACCGCATGACTTTCTACCGTATGTGTTATAAATTATAGACTTGCAAAATAAGAAAATCAAATTTTATAATTAATTATGTTATTATTAAAAACTATAATCTAATCTTATCTTACAGGTCGGTCACGACTGGGGTTACTATACAATGGTGACAGATCTACCGAAATACTCGCACGATGTCCTCAAATTCAATATTGCGACCACTGGCACACTCACCGCTCTACCGTATATAGCTATGTGGTTATGTTCTTTCCTTTTCGGATTTGTGTGTGATCTGTGCATCAAGAAAGGCTGGCATACAATAAAGACTGGCAGAATTATACATACTACTATAGGTATGTAGTAAGGTTATATCCCAGGGAGTGTGAAGACATCTGAATTCAATGAAAGACCTCATTAAAATGTATTCTATTTTTTCTTTTGACAACCAAACCTGGATAAATATTGTCAAAGTTCAAAGCCCAGGATCGTTATTGGTATAATGTTGATACAGTATATATAAAAAGTTTATCAAAAGGTTGTTTTAATTGCTTTGGAATGACAACAAAGGAATATTTATTTTCCGCTCAGTTGTCAAACAAAATTGTGAATGAATAAATTTAGTTTATTATGTGGACTCACAAACGATATTTACTTGTAATATACTAAAATAACAACAGCAAAATAAATAATATAATTGTTTTATAAATTTTCGTTGTGAACTTTACAATAGGACAGCTTATTGAATAGATTGCGATGGTTGTAGTTGTTCGTACACTGTTATTAAATATAATCCCGTTTGTGAAACAGTGATCACAATAAAGAAATTAGCTGAGTTTGTTGTGTGATTCTTCTCAGACCAAGGCGCGTTTGGAATCTTCGTAGCCTTATTTTAAGTTGGAGTTTATCTTTACAGAAGTATTATCAAAATAGGCCCTCCTGACACTCCAATCAGTGTTGATTTAAAGTGAAAAAGATATAAATAAATAAATAAAAAAAACTTTGATGCTATAAACGGTATGATATGTGAGAAATGTTGAATTGTTTCAGCGGCGACTGGGCCAGCTATCTGTATTATTCTTGCATCATATGCTGGCTGTGATCGAACAGCTGCAATGGTATACTTCATTTTATCCATGGCGCTGATGGGAGGATTTTATAGTGGTATGAAGGTATGCAAAAAATCAATTGTTTTGCAAATCATAACTTAGGATATTATCACTAAACTTGAGTGCCGTTTGCATATTGAGCGAAGCGAGCCCAGTTTATTCACTCATCGTTTCCCTTTGACTTCAATGGGGTAGTTTTTTTAAATGACATGAAAAAAAAAATATTTTTTTTTTGACATTTTTCAAAATATATTTTTTTAAAACCATAACCTAATGTGTGTCTTTTTGTTTGCAATGTCCGTCAATTTTCCGTCAAGTATTTTTTGAGACAATTCGTGACAAAGAATGCAAAAAGTCTCCAGCTCCGCTCCGCTCACTTCATTCGCTTCGCTCAATAAGCGCGATATACGTCGAATATAAGATAAATCTTAACGTTATAACTGTATCTTTTAAAAGAGTATTATTTAGTTTATTATTTGCAGGTGAATGCATTGGATTTGGCACCAAATTACGCTGGTACACTCACATCGCTCGTCAACACAACATCTACCTTCGCCGGTATTGTGACACCTTACCTTATTGGACTTTTGACACCTGATGTAAGTATTACGTAATATATTTTAGCTCAATATAAATATTATGGTATTACAAAATAATCGACATACAAAAAAATTACAAATTTGTTGTATTCCTTACAGTCGACCTTGGCACAATGGCGAATAGCATTCTGGGTGTGTTTCGCCGTTCTGGTTGGTACAAACGTGGTGTACTGCATCTGGGCTGATGGTGAACAGCAATGGTGGGATGATGTGAGGAAACTTGGTTATCCACCCGACTGGAAGCATGGATCCTTAATACCCGATGAACCTGAACAACCAGAAGCTGTAAGATTAGCGAGCAGTAAAGCAACGGACGATGTCTATTAATAATATTGTGGATAAAGTAACCTAAGATTAGAATCGAACAAGACACTTTATTGTACTCACAACAAAGTAACATTGGAATCAATAACCCGAGGGTGATTAAGAGGAAACAGGGAACTGTCTCTATTATTCGATGTCCCATCATCATTAGGGATACCTAATTACCAAGTTAGACAGGTAATGATAGCAACTGGTAACATATAATAAAGGCACGTAATTGTAGTTTTTATAGCATTTTCGTATGTTTGTTTATCTTATAAGTAAGCTAATTTGTTACAATATCCATATATTAAATATTGTATATATGTTAGCACATACCGTAAAGCTAGTCAGAAGTAACTCATTAAATCAGATAGAATCGATTCATCTCAAAAAAGCTTGTGTTCAAAATAGATTTAACATGTTCAGACATATTTGAATGCTTAGTTGAAATAATTTGATCTACATCTTTGTACTAATATAACTGTTTATATAAAGTTGTTAATACTTCTATAGATATAAGATTATTATACAAAATTTGCATGTAATTTTGAATTCTATTTTCCTCATAAAACTAGGGGCGCCAACCGACCCTCAAATTCAATTCGCTGCGCTCATGAAATCTTGAGTGCCGTTTGCATATTGAGCGAAGCGGGTCCAGTGTAATAACTCATCGTTGTGGATAATGGCGGTAATGTAGAAGATTTCAGATTAGGCTGACAGTCGCGGCACATTTCCATTGACTTCAATGGGATATCAGTTTTTTAATGATTATTCTTCAACGACAGGACATTTTTCAAAATGTTTTTTTCTAAAATCATCACCTAATGTGTGTCTTTTTGATTGCAAAATTTCATAATTTTCCGTCAAGTAATTTTTGAAGCTATTCGTGACAAAGAATGTGAAAAAGTCTCCTGTAGAACGCTAAACTCGCTACGCTCGCTTCGCTCAATAAAGTAATAAATGTATTAGGATTATTGTTTGAAAGTACAAAAATAGTTGTAAGTTACAATATTTTTACAACACTCATAATGAGATGAGAATTTTAAAACAATTATTTTAATTTCTATAATTTCTTCATGCTTTAAAGGATTTTGTTTATAATTTCTGGAGAATATTTAATGAAGAGTTCATTAATAAGTCATAATTAAACATGTCTGTCTGTTATATCACACATACTATTATTATGTTTTATATATCATTTCTATGTTAATTTTATGTAATTTCATTTATACATATAGTGTACAATAAATTTGTATGTTTTAGAATAAAACAAATTGTTAATACTCTCCCGTTTAAATATAAATTGTTATTAAATGAAAATGTATTTTTATTTAATGTAACATGTTATGTTTGTTTATTGATATGAACATGATACACGATTGGCCCTTAAATAAATGTTGGTTCATTTAACAGTTCATTCAAGCAGAATATTCAAATATCACAAAAACAAATATTTCAGGACATATCATCATTAAATATGTGTTTTGAAATACAAAAGACTAATAAATATAATTGTACTGGGTTATAAATGTTATTTCAAATTCTATTCCTAGTTGCCGCTGACGTGAATTCACGTCATTTTTAATTCTATACCTGATTGCCGCTGACTTGAATTCACGACATTTCAAATTCTATACCTGGTTGCCGTAAACAAATTCTATACTTTTTATACTCCCCTTGGCGCTACAAGTTTGCGGCAACCAGCTTCAGAATTTCATTATATTACTCAGAATTAGAAACGTAGAATAATTGCGGGGCTCGGGTGTGTTAAGATCACTGAATTGCCAAAGAAAATTGCTTTAAAATAATTAACAATTAATCCAGATTGTTAATTGTGATCTGGAAGCAAACCATCTCCCAGATCAATATTACGAACACACACACAACACAGTTCATACCATGATAAAGTCAATTAAATAATAATTGTGGCGTACTGCCACTATTATTTTTATAATTACTATTAAAGTAATTATTTTTTATTACAGAATAACATTTTAGTTAATTTCAACTTAACTTAAAATTATTTAAGTATACAATATTTAAATAGTTTTTAGTTAAGTTGAAATTTTGTTACTTTACAACTATAACTAACGACCGCCTGCCCATCTATTGTTATCGTAGGAGGCAGGCGCACCTTCGTCGACCGGCTGCCCGTCTATTGTTTCCGCTGGACGCGGGCACACATCAGTCGACCGGCTGGTCGTCTATTGTGTCGCCGGTCTCCCCACCAGCTACGGTTCTGACGCGAGTTAGTCAGTTCTTAAGGTTCGTCAGTCAGGATCGAAGCGCCCAGCACCTAACTCATGTTGTCGCGTATTTGCGTGATTATGTAGACAAATCAGTTTTATTTCTCATATTCCCCATTTCTTCGTTATTTTATTTCTAGTAATTGTGTGTTTTATGTGTTTGTGCAAAATAAACAATATCCGTGAAAATAATTTTGTTTCGCTAGACTTTTAATTACCACCTACTTCAAAACCTAAGCTAGGACACAACAACAAACAACAACCACATTGGTGACCCACATACCACCTTACGAACAACAAGAACAATTGCAATCTATTCAATAAGCTGTCCTATTGTATAGTTCACAGCAAAAATGTATAGAACTTTTATATTTTTGTTTTACTGTTGTAATTTTAGTGAATTACAAGTAAATATCCATGTTTGTGAGTCCAAAAATAAACAAAATTCACGCATTCACAATTTTGTTTGACAACTGAGCGGAAAATAAATGTTATTCTCTCTTTTCCTTTGTTATTGAGTTTGTTGTCATTCCAAAGCAATTAAATCAACCTTTTGAGATAGCTTTTATATATACTGTATCAACATTATACCAATAACGATCCTGGGCTTTGAACTTTGACAATATTTATCCAGGTTGGGTAAAAGAAAAAACAGAATACATTTTCTAAATAATAAATAACTGAATAATCATGTTACTAATTAATTATTCAATTTTAATGTTGGATTACTTTCATATTTCATATTTTTTATTGTAATGTTTATCGTAATCGTAATCGGTGTAACTGTATTGGTACTGACCCTTCACGTTATTAATAGCAATTACTAGAATATGTTATAGAGTAAAACTGAATTATTATTTTCAATGAATATATATTATTTAGATTTTAAACAAAGTATCTAAGTACAATTAAACATTGAATTATATAATTTCTTTGTTTTTCTTGTTATTTAGTTCAATTACTTCGTTACTCTCAATTTCGTCTCTAATAATGGGTCCATGCTTCCAATCCGATGGGTACCCGAACTGTCGCACGTCATCCCACCACTGCTGTTCGGTTTCGGTGCAAATGCAATAGATTAAATTAGTACTCATTAACACCGCAAAACAAACCCAGAAAGCAATACGCCACTGCACCAACGTGGACTGAAACAAATCATTTTGTAACACTTCGTTACTCATTTACAAGTTAATATAAAGTAGGTTGATGACATATAACATTGGTTACCTCTAGTTACTACATACTGAAATCAAACTAGGGGTTCTTCGACCAAAATCAACTTAGGAAATTTAACCCTGGTTGGGTCTTAAACATTTAGCTAGAGTCAATTACATAATACTTATCGTAAATAAATCATTTACTAAACAAATTATTTAATAATTAATTGTAAACAAATTAACCATTTTTTTTTATTAACATTTAAAATATATAAATACATGTTATATTTAAAAGGAAACATTAAATATGCCACTAGTTCCTGCGAGTCCTGTGGGAAATTAATCCAAATTATACGAGGTGTGTTGACGTTAACTTTATTGATTTTAAAGTGATTGGTCATCGCGTGATAGATATCATAATAATCATATTAAAGAGCTACAAAGAAACATTTTGAAAGTATAATATTGTAAAGTTATTTGAAGTACTTACATCTGGTGTTAAAAGGCCTATTAAGTAAGGTGATATTATTCCGGTGAACGTGGATGTTGTGTTAACCAACGATGTCAAACTCCCAGCGTAGTTTGGAGCTAAATCCAAAGTATTTATCTATAACAATACAGTTTGTTCATTGTAACTCCTGCTTACGAATTTCTATGACTGGAAGAATTTATGACATACATAAGTGAATACAGTCATGGACTAACCACTTCATAAACAGACCTACAGAAATAATGATGAAAGATAAATACTTTATTGAAAACCTTGTATTACCTTCATACCACTGTAATAACCTCCCATGAGACCCATGGATAAGATAAAATAAACCATTGCAGCGTTTCTATCGCATCCAGAATAAGAAGCCAGGATAATAGGGGAGACCGGGGATGGTTGACTATAGGGGCAGGTAGACTAATTGTCAAAAACGCGAGTTAGGCAAACTTTTTGCAAAGATTAACTAGGTGAGTGTATCCATTATTCCCCCGCGCACAATCATCAGAAAAACCGCGGAGCAGACCCAAACCGTTTGTCAGCTAGAGCCTATTGTTCAAAAACAAGACACCTAAGTAACTATTTTTGCCTTAATTCTATTTGTTATAACTCTTTTCATTTTGTTTTGATTGCTTGTCAAACTGTTTAATACGAATGTTTGATTTCCGAACTTTGTATGCTTCCTTATTATTTTTAATTACGATACCATTTTAAGGTTTTGGCACGTAGTTAAAAATTACTAGGTCGTTTGGAGCTGGTTGACTCATTTATAAAGGGGTTGGTTGACTATCTAGTCAACCTGCCCCATACAATTTTGGATATACTAGATATAAATTGGTATAAAAATTATTGTTCTTAACCTAACATCTCCAGTTTAGAACAATGCGAATCTATAAACGAAAGTCAAATCGACGTAAAGACATACTGGAGAGAGTATGTCGACAAGTTATTTTCGCCGAAGTATCGATTCCAGCAAAAGAATTTGCTATACCATATAAAATATCGCCATGTAGAAAATATAAAAAAAAAAGAATGCAATCCCGGACTGTCCAGATCTCAATTGACCTTGGAAAGCGTTGGCTACATAAAAAACAGACAAATATTCAGTGACGAGGAAGAGCACGCATCAGAAAATTGCCCATAAGGGAGCTGATGATGTTTATTATGGATTAACGCCTTACGAGTCCCGAAAATTTGCATATGAATTTGCAAAAAAAAAATCTATTCCTGAATCATGGGATAAAAAACAGATTGCTGATGAAGATTGGGTAGGGAGTTTGCTTAAACGTCATCCTATTCTCTCTATTCGATCTCCTCAAGCTACTATTTCGAGCCACTTCTTTCAACAAAAACAACGTGCAGTTGTTCTTTGATTACCTAAGAACCGTTTACCTACGTTTAAATGTAAGCCCTGGGTATATTTAGAATGTAGATGAAACAGGACTGACAACGGTTCACATTCCTGATAGAGTAATAGCTCATCTTGGCACCAAAAAATTTGGAAAAATGACGTCTGCTGACCGTGGTTTCGCTGGTGAGAGTCGCAGTTGCTATCTCGGCCTCGGCAATATGGTCCTTCCGTTCTTCGTTTTCCCAAGTGTTCACTATAAATACTATTTTGACTATTTTAGACTAATAGACTATCAAAGACTATTTTACACTGGAGGGGGACCGATAGGTTCTTAACGGTGTTTAATGTTGTTGAAGATGTTCTTAAAAATTATGATTGCGTTTACTTTAGTATTTAAATCTTGTTCCTTCATAGTCTTGGTACTCATTATTTCTTAGGTCAACTTACCCCTAGTGACAAGTCAACCTGCCCCAGGCACGGGGTAGGTTGACTCGTTTTACCCGTTCTATAAAATCGAGACTATATGCTATGTTTTAATGGGTATCGAGCTTATTGTAATTTCTTTCTAGAGCTGAATAGTGTCACTATCAATGGAATTGCTTTTCACAAAAATAATCATTAAAGCAATAAAAATATTAACTTTTAAACTGAAAATTGGTCAACCAGCCCCGGGCTCCCCTACATACAGCTGGACCAGCTGCAGCTGAAATTAAATTCAATTCTTATTAAAAATATTGCTTCAGGTTTAAAGTTTTTATTCCATTTTCAATCATCTAAAACTTTCACCATTAAAAAATTTAGCAAAATTAATAATATTAATTTTTTTTTTTTTTAAAACACATTCAATGTTCATCACTCGGATCCGAGTGGGGTAGTAGCAGTGCCTCCGACTCGAAGCCGAGTGTGCGTCCTGTTTGTTTTGTAGTAGATAGTAACAATATAAAGTGATACATATTTTCAAACACTTATTTGTACTAAATCAAAATTCATTTTAAGAAAAGTTTGAATCCCGATTATTATTTTTGAATGTGAATATGTCTTACCGATAGTTGTATAAACAATACGTCCAGTTTTGAGACTGTGCCATCCCTTATCAATGCACAGGTCGCTGATATATCCAAACATAAATGAAAAGAGAGTCATGGCGCCATAAGGCAAGCCGGAAAGCAAGCCAGTAGCCGCTATGTTAAACTTGAGCACGTCATGCGAGTACTTCGGCAGATCTGAAATCATTGTATACAGACCCCAGTCGTGACCTACCTGTTAGAGCACAAAATCATATCATATCTCTGAATCCATCATCTATAGATTAGTTCTAGAATTTGTTTTCAAACTCACATTAGCCGCTAAAAGAGCCCATGTGGGTGGCGACCGTAAAATTGCTTTCCATGGAACAGGATCTATGGTATTTTTCTTAGATCTTATTACAACTTTATTTAAATAATCCAACTCTTTATTTGATATGTACGGATGCGAGTTCGGTTCACTGTAGCATAACACAGTCTGAAAATTATAAGAGAATAATGTGTGTGCTGATTTGGAAATTAAATTTTAACACTAATAATCCAAAGAAATCTCACCCACAATATAAACCAAATCATAGCAGATCCACCAAAGAAATAGAACACACACGCCCAATCTCTGCCTCCTGATAACAAGATACCTGATATGAGTGGACCAAATATATTTCCTAACTGTCCTCCTCCAAATATTAGAGCTGAATGGAAAGCACGTTCCTCTGGAGGGATCCATCTCGCCATCATGAACATTAACCCAGGCATCGTAGGACCCTGAATAAAATATGTAATATGTCATCTTTTGATAGAAAAATAGAAAGAAAATTGCAAATCTTTACCTCTCCCATGCCTTCTAATATCCGTAAAATAAATAACCAGGTTTCCCCCCCAGTTCTGACAACCACGGGCGTCAGGAATGTGAATATGGCTGTGCTGAAGAGACCAAATCCGATTGTCCATTTACCGCCATATCGCTCCACCAAGTATCCTCCCAGCACTTGTGTGGTTGCATACCCGTAATAAAAGGCACTTAACAGATGTCCTTGTGTTTTCTCATCCCAATCAAATATGGCGTACTGAAATTGGAATCAACAATGCCTTAATATTTGAAATTAATTGTAACAATTTTAATTATATAATAAACTAGTTTTGCCATCGACTTTGTTCGCTTGAAATATGTTTTTAAATAAAAGTATCCTAAGTTAATCCTTATAACATGCAGTGGAAATCCTGTTAAAATCGGTCCATCCGTTTCTGAGATTGGCCGGAACAAACAAACAGAGAAAGAAAAAAATTTAAAATAAAATTAGTTTTTTTGTTATGTAAGTATCGTAAATATTTTCATATGCATTTAGTGATAAGCTGTTAATTTGTATACAAACAGACACTTTAATTTTATTTATATGTATATATTATATACAACTAAACCTTATCTATATAGAACTAAGCTTATCAAATATAACACCTGAACTCACAATATATTCTTACACAAGAATATGAAAGTATGTGACTTTAAACCAATCCTTTGATTTCCTTTCAGACTCAAACGTATTAAGTCTTTATTTAACTCACAAGATACATACAACATTTCTTCTGAAATACCAATATATTACACATAATGTAAGTCTGTTTGTTTAGTTCAGTAAATATTTATCAAACGTATCTCGTGCAACCAATCTTCATATCTTAATAACAGAGGTTAGGATTATTTAGGAGAAATTATTTAGGAGAAAGTGTAAAAGTTACTGGAATACCATTTTCTTCATTAAATATTCACTTACTTGGTTCAAGACAGCCGTTGCATTTCCAACTACACCATCACTGGGGCAGTCATTGTCATCAGAGTGTGTTCCATGTTTCTTGACGTGTGTCACCATTTGTATTATGGCCATGTTCAGACTGGCGCGCATTGTGAATACATTTATGATACCGACCAGTGACATTATTGAAAATATATACCTCTTTGGGATGATGCAGCCTTGAAATAGAAAAAATATTTTGACTGACTGACTCACAGGATATATATAAAAATAAGAGCCCAAGCTATTCCTTATAACATCAGATAGTAAAAGACCTGTTAAAATCGATTCAGCCGTTTCAGAGTTTGGCCGGAATAAACAGACAGACAGAGAAAATATTTTAAAAATATTTATTTTATTTAAAAAGCGTATATATCTTATATTTTAGTGAACAACTATTAATTTGGAATTACAGACACTTCAATTTTATGTATATGTGTATATAAATATATATATGTAAATAGTATGTATGTATGTTTGGTTATACAAAAAAGATAAAATCATTTTGATAAAACAAATAAAAATATTGTTTTATTAAATATACATAAATTGAAAATTAATTAATTTAAATCGTTAAAGAAATATTCCATTAAGAATGTATTAAATTTATCCAAACCTGAATAAAATTATCCTCTAGGTACTTCATTGTCACTATTAGGTGTTATAATAATTTATTCAACCAACTAATATTATTATAGAATATCCAAGTAAATTGCTACTTACATGATCTTACAGTTGTCATAATACCTTCATATTGTTTGTATTTCTGTTCGTTGTTTTGCAAGTTATTAAGAGCCATGTTTTCTGTTCCCATTTCATTTGATATTATAAAAGTATATCAATATATATATGTATCTCTTTCATGTATAATACTAAATCGCTATCACATAACATATACTGATAAATGTTCCATGGTTTCTATCGTGAAGTCTTGAGATGAACTACATCATGTCGCAAAGCATTATTTGTTCGTTATCAATGTGTGTGTATTTGTGATGTCAAAACAATTAAATTATAAGTAATATCTAATCTGTGTCAAAACTGAATAAAATATATAAATTAAATATATCATATAAATATATATTGAGTACACTTTGATTGTCGCTGTACAAGAGTCTTAATGACTACATGATAGCAATACAAGTGATAGTAAATTGGATCTGTTATGTAATTGAGCTGAGCGTAATCGAAGCTCTTAACCGTTTGGGAGACCTTTTTTGTGTTTAGTTATCTTCAGAATGCGACGAATAATTAAGTAAAAATTTCCTCACGTATGTTTGAGCCGAACGCGGATGTTATAGCGAAAACAGATTGAAAAAATGTTTAGCCATTCAAAAGTTATCAAGAAAAGAAGAAAGGAGAGGGGCTCAGCTCAACACACGCCGCGCATGTTTGGCGGATCCTAGTTACTTTTAGTTACTGTTCATAAATTTTATTTATTTTACCTAAATCTCTATATTACTTTCATATTACATAAATGAGGATTTTGCAAATCTTCGAATATATGTGTATCGATAAACGTGATAATAAATAAAGTTGAAAATAAAGAAGCCCTTGTATAGGGTATGTTAATATATCTCTATTAAAAAACCATGTGACTATGATGATTTAAATCAAAAAGACTGTGTGGAAAGCTTGGAAGTCAATTATAAATAAAAAATTTAGTAAATACCTAGTTTGCAAAATTACCTAAATTCAAACATACAAAACGTGCCTCTATATAAGACATGGATGTAAGTATATTTCTTTTATTATATTATGGTATGCTTTCAGACCAAATTACAGTCTAGTTTAATTGGTCGTTATTTTAAAGCAATCTTCTTTAGCAATTAAGTTATCTTAACATTTACAACATAATACAATTTTATTTATTATTCTTTTGTATTTTAAGACACCTTTTTAATGATGTCTCGTGAAAGATTTGTTTTTGTGATATTTAAATATTCTGCTGGAATGAATTAATAAATGAACTGCCATTAAAATTGACGTACAGAAAAATTTTCTTTACAGTCGACCTTGGCACAATGGCGAATAGCATTCTGGGTTTGTTTCGCCGTTCTGGTTGGTACAAACGTGGTGTACTGCATCTGGGCTGATGGTGAACAGCAGTGGTGGGATGATGTGAGGAAACTTGGTTATCCACCCGACTGGAAGCATGGATCCTTAATACCCGATGAACCTGAACAACCAGAGGCTGTAAGATTAGCGAGCAGTAAAGCAACGGACGATGTCTATTAATAATAAACCATTAGAACATTGTGGATAAACTAACCCAAGACAAGAATCGAACAAGACACTTTATTGTACTCACAATAAAGTAACATTGGTATCAATAACCCGAGGGTGATTAAGAGGAAACAGGGAACTGTCTCTATTATTCGATGTCCCATCATCATTAGCGATACCTAATTACTTACCAAGTTAGACAGGTAATGGCAACTGGTAACATATAATAAAGGCACGTATTTGTAGTTTTCATTAGCATTTTTTGTATGATTGTTTATCTTATAAGTAAGCTAATTTGTTACAATATCTATATATTAAATATTGTATATATGTTAGCACATACCGTAAAGCTAGTCAGAAGTAACTCATTAAATCAGATAGAATCAATTCATCTCAAAAAAGCTTGTGTTCAAAATAGATTTAACATATTTGAATGTTAGTTGAAATAATTTTATCTACATCTTTGTACTAATATAACTGTTTATATAAAGTTGTTAATACTTCTATAGATATAAGGTTATTATACAAAATTTGTATGTAATTTTGAATTCTATTTTCCTCATAAAACTAGGGGCGCCAATAGCCCCTTGATTTCAATTCGCTGCGCTCGCGAAATCTTGGGTGCCGTTTGCATATTGAGCGAAGCGAATCCAGTGTAATGTCAATGTCAATGTCATCGTTGTGGATAATGTCGGTAGTGTAGGAGATTTCAGATTAGGCTATCAGTTAGTTAGGATATCAGTTTTTTGACGATTTTTCCGCAACGACATGATATTTTTTTTTTCTCAAGCCATCACATAATATGTGTCTTTTTGATTGCAAAATTTCATAATTTCATAATTTTTCGAAGCTATTCGTGACAAAGAATGTGAAAAAGTATCCAGTAGAACGCTACGCTCGCTTCGCTCAATAAAGTAATAAATGTATTAGGATTATTATTTGAAAGTACAAAAATAGTTGTAAGTTACAATATTTTTTACAACACTCATAATGAGATGAAAATTTTAAAACAATGATTTTAATTTCTATAATTTCTTTCTTTAAAACATCTTGTTTATCATTTCTGGAGAATATTTAATGAGGAGTTCATTAATAAGTCATCATTAAACATGTCTGTTTTTTATATCATATATACTATTATGTTTTATATATTTCTATGTTATTATAATTATATATAATTTCATTTATACATATACTATAAATTTGTAGTTTAGAATAAAACAAATTGTTAATACTCTCCCGTTTAAATATAAATTGTTATTAAATGAAAATGTATTTTTATTTAATGTAACATGTTATGTTTGTTTATGGATATGACACACGATTGGCCCTTAAATAAATGTTGGTTCATTTAACAATTCATTCCAGCAGAATATTTAAATATCACAAAAACAAATATTTCAGGACATATCATCATTAAATATGTGTTTTGAAATACAAAACACTAATAAACATAATTGTACTGGGTTGTAAATGTTAACACATTCGCGTCATTTCTAATTCTATACCTGGTTGCCGCTGACTTGAATTCACGACATTTCAAATTCTATACCTGGGTGCCGCAAACAAAGTCTATACTTTTTATACTTCCCTTAACGATACAAGTTTGCGTCAACCAGCTTCAGAATTTCATTATGTTACTCAGAATTAGAAACGTAGAATAATTAGCCGGGCTCGGGTGTGTTAAGATCACTTAATTGCCAAAGAAAATTGCTTTAAAATAATGAACAATTAAACCAGATTATTAATTGTAGTCTGGAAGCAAACCATCTCTTTGGTCAATATTACAAACTCCACAGTTCATACCATGATAAAGTAAAATGACTGAATGTATCGGAAGAAGTTTTGATTCACAAATTGCACATTGCAATCAAAACAACATTATTTAATCGTTATTTAATCTTGGTTAACGTGGGTAATACAGAAGAAGAATATAAGAAAGATGAATGCTGTGGAGTTGCGATCTTTTCGCAGAATATGCGGAGTCAGTCTAGCTGATCGAATCGGCAATGAAGAGATCCACAGAATGGCAGGTACAAGCGAAGATGTCACGGTGAGAATGAAGAAGAACGTGCCAAGGTGTTTTGGGCACGTCGAACGAATGAGTGATGAGTAAAAAAGATTTATACATGAACGGTAAGAGAGACAGGGGGAGGCCTCGAGTGACCTTCGAAAACACAGTATTTATGATACTGGAGGAAGGCCGTATCATAAATACTGTGTTTACGTATGAAGAGGGATGTCTGTGGCTAAGGCGAAAGAGGTAGGTACTGTAGCGTTTGGCGCTCCGTCGTCTTTGGCTACCCCGTAAGTTAAATGGCGTTTTTTTTTTTTTTTTTTTTTTTTTTTATTTTATGGAATAGGAGGGCAAACGAGCTGGCGGGTCACAGATGATTTGTAATCACCGCCGCCCATGAACTCTTGCAACATCCGAGGATTTACAGGAGCGTTGCCGGCCTTGAAAATAAATAATTAAATAAATAAATATATAAATAATCTTGGTAAAATGTAACATAAAAACAAAGTCTCATAGTGTAATGGTTTGTAAGAGATCGATTAAGGTTAGACTGCACCTTTAAAATGGGATTCAAAAAAGTGTTTTATTGACTACATGATAGCACACTTATATGCTGTCATAATAAATTAGATCTGTTAGGTAGGTGAGCAATTTACAAATGTGGCGTACTGTCACTATTATTAGTATTATAACTACTATTAGAGTAATTAATTTTTATTACAGGATTACGTTTTAGTTCATTTCAGCTTAACTAAAAACTATTTAATTAAGTATACAATGCTTAAATAGTTTTAGGTTAAGTTGAAATTTTACTATTATCTACATTTTTCTTTACTTTATAACTGTAATAAACGACCCGCTGGCCGTCTATTGTTATCGCTGGAGTCGGGCGCAACTGTTTCCACCAACTGGCCGTATATTGTTTGACGCTGGACGCCGGCGCACATCAGTCGACCGGCTAGCCGTCTATTGTGTCGCCGGTCTCCCCCGAGTTAGTCAGTTGCTAAAGTTCGTCAGACAGACTCGTGTTCTCACGTATTTGCGTGACTACTTTGACTTTTCGGTTTTATTTCTCATCTACCTAATTTTATTGCTCTTCCGCTCAATTCTTCTATATTTTATTTATAGTAATTGTGTGTTTTATGTGTTTGTGCAAAATAAACAATATCCTTGAAAATACCACCATACGAACAAGTAGAACCATCGCAATGAATTTTTAGAACTATTATATTTTTATTTTGCTGTTGTTTTTTAGTTAACTACAAGTAAATATCGACGTTTGTGAGTCCGTATAATAAATGAACGCATTCACAATTTTGTTTGACAACTGAGCGGAAAATAAATGTTATTTTTTCTTTTCCTTTGTTATTGAGTTTGATATCATTCCAAAGCAATTAAATCAACCTTTTGATAAAGCTTTTATATATACTGTATCAACATTATACCAATAACGATCCTGGGCTTTGAACTTTGACAATATTTATCCAGGTTTGATAAAAGAAAAAACAGAATACATTTTCTAAATAAAACATTACTGCATAATCACGTTACTAATTAATTATTCAATTTTAATGTTGGATTAGTTTCATATTTCATATTTTTTTTATTGTAATTTTTATCGTAATCGTAATCGGTATAAGGGTATTGGTATTGACCCTTCACGTTATTAATAGCAATTACTAGAATATGTTATAGAGTAAAACTGAATTATTATTTTCAATTAATATATATTATTTACATTTTAAACAAAGTATCTAAGTACAATCAAACATTGAATTATATAAGTTCTTTGTCTTTCTTGTTATTTAGTTCAATTACTTCGTTACTCTTAATTTCATCTCTAATAATCGGTCCATGCTTCCAATCCGATGGGTACCCGAACTGTCTCACGTCATCCCACCACTGCTGTTCGGTTTCGGTGCAGAGGCAATAGATTAAATTGGTGCTCATTAACACCGCAAAACAAACCCAGAAAGCAATACGCCACTGCACCAACGTGGACTGAAACAAATCATTTTGTAACACTTCGTTACTCATTTACAAGTTAATATAAAGCAGGTTGATGACATATAACAATGGTTACCTCTAGTTACTACATGCTGAAATCAAACCAGGAATTCGTCGACCAAAATCAACTTAGGAAACTTAACCCAAACAGTCTTAAACTTTTAGTTAGAGTCAATTACATAATACCTATCGTAAATAAATAATTTACTACACAAATTATTTAAAAATAATTTGTAAACAAATTAACCATTTATTATTATTATCATTTAAAATATATAAATATATGTTATATTTAAAAGGAAACATTAAATATGCCACCAGTTCCTGCGAGTCCTGTGGGAAATTAGTCCAAGTTATAAGGTGTGTTTGCGTTAACTTTATTGACTTTAAAGTGATTATTCATCGCGTGATAGATATCCCAATAATCATATTAAAGAGCTACAAAGAAACATATTGAAAGTATAATATTGAAAAGGTATTTGAAGTACTTACATCTGGTGTTAAAAGGCCTATTAAGTAAGGTGATATTATTCCAGTGAAAGTGGATGTTGTGTTAACCAGCGATGTCAAACTCCCAGCGTAGTTTGGAGCTAAATCCAAAGTATTTATCTATAACAATACAGTTTGTTCATTGTAACTCCTGCTTAAGAATGAGACGTCATTTAAGTCTTGGAGAGATTTTCATACATAAGGACACAGTCATGGACTAACCACTTCATAAACAGACATACAGAAATAATTATGAAAGTTAAATACTTTATTGAAAACCTTGTATTACCTTCATACCACTGTAATAACCTCCCATGAGACCCATGGACAAGATAAAATAAACCATTGCAGCATTTCTATCGCATCCAGAATAAGAAGCCAGGATAATACATACAGCTGGACCAGCTGCAGCTGAAGGTAAAATCATATCTTTTTAAAAATGCCGTTTTAGATTCAAAGTTTTTGTTCGATCTTCAAGCATTAAAAAGTTTCATCGTTAAAATATTAGAGAAACAGAATAATAATTACGGCATTAGAGTTATGTTTTTTAAAAACACGTTCACTGTTCATTACTCGGATCCGAGTTGTATAGTAGCATTGCCTTCCACTCGGACCCGTGTGTGCGTCCCGTTTATTTTGTCACATTAACAAATATGTCTCACCGATAGTTGTATAAACAATACGTCCGGTTTTGACACTGTGCCATCCCTTATCAATGCACAGGTCGCTGATATATCCAAACATAAATGAAAAGAGAGTCATGGCTCCATAAGGCAAGCCAGAAAGCAAGCCGGTAGCTGCTATGTTAAACTTGAGCACGTCGTGCGAGTACTTCGGCAGATCTGAAATCATGGTATACAGACCCCAGTCGTGACCTACCTGTTAGAGCACAAAATCATATCATATCTCTGAATCTATCATTTATAGATTAGTTCTAGAATTTGTTTTCAAACTCACATTAGCCGCTAAAAGAGCCCATGTAGGCGGCGATCTTAAAATTGCTTTCCATGGAACAGGATCTATGGTATCTTTTTTAGATCTTATTACAACTTTATTTAAATAATCCAACTCTTCCTTTGATATGTACGGATGCGTGTTCGGTTCGCTGTAGCATAACACAGTCTGAAAAATATAAGAGAATAATGTGTGTGCTGATTTGGAAATTAAATTTAAACACTAATAATCCAATGTAATCTCACCCACAATATAAACCAAATCAAAGCAGATCCACCAAAGAAATAGAACACACACGCCCAATCACTGCCTCCTGATAACAAGATACCTGATACGAGTGGACCAAATATATTTCCTAACTGTCCTCCACCAAATATTAGAGCTGAATGGAAAGCCCGTTCCTCTGGAGGGATCCATCTCGACATCATGAACATTAACCCAGGCATCGTAGGACCCTGAACACAATTACATAGTATTTCACTCTTCACAGCAGAATACACAGAATAATGCACAAAAGGCTTCCTTAAAGCCACAAAGACATTCTCTACCAGCTTTATGATGTATATGAGAGAACGTTGCAAAAATCAAGCTAAAAGATGAGTTAATCTAGATATAGAACCACAATCATATAATCTAATATATTTTACATGTAAAAAGGTATAATATATAATATACGTTATTCATTAAATAGTTCTTTTACTTGGCGTTTGGCACAAGACGGCGCTGTGCATATATCATCTTTAGATAGAAAAATAGAAAGAAAATTGCAAATCTTTACCTCTCCCATGCCTTCTAATATCCGTAAAACAAATAACCATGTTTCCCCCCCAGTTCTGACCACCACGGGCGTCAGAAATGTGAATATGGCTGTGCTGAAGAGACCAAATCCGATTGTCCATTTACCGCCATATCGCTCCACCAAATATCCTCCCACCACTTGCGTGGTTGCATACCCGTAATAGAAGGCACTTAACAGATGTCCTTGTGTTCTCTCATCCCAATCAAATATGGCGTACTGAAATTGGAATGAATTATGCCTTAATATTTTAAATCAATTGTAAACAATTTTAATTACATATATACTAAACTAGTTGCGCCCACGGATAGTTCGCTCGGAATATGTTTTTTATATAAAAGTATCCTAAGTTAATCCTTATAACATGCAGTAAGTCCTGTTAAAACCGGTCCATACTCAGAAACGAGATTAGCCGGAGCAAACAGACAAAGTAAGAAAAATTAAAAAATATATTTTTTGTTATATATGTATGCATTAAGTGATACGCTGTTAATTTGGAATTACAAACGGACAGTTTAATTATATTATATGTATATATTATATACGACTAATCTTATCGAATATAAGAACTGAACTCAATATATTTTTACACAAGAATATGAAAGTATGTGAATTTAAACCAATCTTTTGATTTCCTTTCAGACCCAAACGTATTGAGTCTTTAATTCACAAGATACATACAACATTTCTTCTGAAATACCAATATATTACACATAATGTACGTCTGTTTGTTTAGTTCAATAAATATTTATCAAACGTATCTCGTGCAACCAATCTTCATATCTTAATAACAGAGGTTATTCCATTATTACGAGAAAGTGTAACGAAGGTTACTCTAATACCATTTTCATCATTAAGTATTCACTTACTTGGTTGAAGACAGCCGTTGTATTTCCAACTACATCATCACTGGGGCAGTCATTGTCATCAGAGTGTGTTCCATGTTTCTTGACGTGTGTCACCATTTGTATTATGGCCATGTTCAGACTGGCGCGCATTGTGAATACATTTATGATACCGACCAGTGACATTATTGAAAATATATACCTCTTTGGGATGATGCAGCCTTGAAATAGAAAAAATATTTTGACTGACTGACTCACAGGATATATATAAAAATAAGAGCCCAAGCTATTCCTTATAACATCAGATAGTAAAAGACCTGTTAAAATCGATTCAGCCGTTTCAGAGTTTGGCCGGAATAAACAGACAGACAGAGAAAATATTTTAAAAATATTTATTTTATTTAAAAAGCGTATATATCTTATATTTTAGTGAACAACTATTAATTTGGAATTACAGACACTTCAATTTTATGTATATGTGTATATAAATATATATATGTAAATAGTATGTATGTATGTTTGGTTATACAAAAAAGATAAAATCATTTTGATAAAACAAATAAAAATATTGTTTTATTA
Source organism: Melinaea marsaeus rileyi (assembly GCA_918358865.1). Taxonomy (NCBI): domain Eukaryota; kingdom Metazoa; phylum Arthropoda; class Insecta; order Lepidoptera; family Nymphalidae; genus Melinaea; species Melinaea marsaeus. Next base: position 19,875,003 of record OU911094.1, on the reverse strand, counting down.
AATATACATAAATTGAAAATTAATTAATTTAAATCGTTAAAGAAATATTCCATTAAGAATGTATTAAATTTATCCAAACCTGAATAAAATTATCCTCTAGATACTTCATTGTCACTATTAGGTGTTATAATAATTTATTAAACCAACTAATATTATTATAAGATATCCAAGTAAATTGCTACTTACATGATCTTACAGTTGTCATTATACCTTCATATTGTTTGTATTTCTGTTCGTTGTTTTGCAAGTTATTAAAAGCCGTGTTTTCTGTTTCCATTTTATTTGATATTATAAAGTATATCAATATATATATGTATCTCTTTCATATATAATACTAAATCGCTATCACGTAACATATACTGATAAATGTTCCATGGTTTCTATCGTGAAGTCTTGAGATGAACTACATCATGTCGCAATGCATTATTTGTTCGTTATCAATGTGTGTGTATTTGTGATGTCAAAACAATTAAATTATATGTAATATCTAATCTGTATCAAGACTGAATAAAATAATATAATTAAATATGTCATATAAATATATATTAAGTACACTTTGATTGTCGCTGTAGAAGAGTCTTAATGACTACATGATAGCAATACAAGTGATAGTAAATTGGATCTGTTATGTTATTGAGCTGAGCGTAAGCGAAGCTCTTAACCGTTTGGGAGACCTTTTTTTGTGTTTAGTTGTCTCCAGAATGCGACGAATAATTAAGTAAAAATTTCCTCACGTATGTGTTGTTCCGAACGCGGATGTTATAGCGAAAACGGATTGAAAAAATGTTTAGCCATTCAAAAGTTATCAAGAAAAGAAGAAAGGAGAGAGGCTCAGCTCAACACCCGCCGCGCACGTTTGGCGGATCCTAGTTACTTTTAGATACTGTTCCTAAATGTTATTTATTGTACCCAAATCTCTATATTACCTTCATATTACATAAATGAGGATTTTACAAATCTTCGAATAAATGTCTGTCGATAAACGTGATAATATATGAAGTTGAAAAATAAAGAAACCTTTGTATGTATGTTAATATATCATGGAGAAAGGCTTCACATTATATTATAAATATATTACCTATTGCCCGCGACTACGACCGCATTTTTCGTCTCTATTAAAAAAACATGCCACTGTGATGCTTTAAATGAAAAAAGACTGTGTGGAAAACTTAGAAGTCAATTATGAATAAGAAAAATTTTGTAAAAACCTACTATGTAAAATTACCTACATTCAAACACACACACCCTGCCCCTATATAACACATGGAAGTGGGTATATTTCTTATATTATATTATATTATGGTATGCTTTCAGACCAAATTACAGTCTAGTTTAATTGGTCGTTATTTTAAAGCAATCTTCGGTAACAATTAAGTTATCTTAACATTTACAACATAGTACAATTATATGTATTATTCTTTTGATTTTTAAGACACCTTTTTAATGATATCTCGTGAAATATTTGTTTTTGTGATATTTAAATATTTTGCTGGAATGAATTGATAAATTAACTGCCATTAAAATCGATGTACAGAAAAAATACTAATTCATTGTATTCCTTACAGTCGACCTTGGCACAATGGCGAATAGCATTCTGGGTGTGTTTCGCCGTTCTGGTTGGTACAAACGTGGTGTACTGCATCTGGGCTGATGGTGAACAGCAGTGGTGGGATGATGTGAGGAAACTTGGTTATCCACCTGACTGGAAGCATGGATCTTTAATACCTGATGAGAACCCTGAACAACCAGAAGCTGTAAGATTAGCGAGCAGTAAAGCAACGGACGATGTCTATTAATAATATTGTGGATAAAGTAACCTAAGATTAGAATCGAACAAGACACTTTATTGTACTCACAACAAAGTAACATTGGTATCAATAACCCGAGGGTGATTAAGAGGAAACAGGGAACTGCCTCTATTATATGATGTCCCATCATCATTAGGGATACCTAATTACTTACCAAGTTAGACAGGTAATAGCAACTGGTAACATATAATAAAGGCACGTAATTGTAGTTTTTATAGCATTTTCGTATGTTTGTTTATCTTATAAGTAAGCTAATTTGTTACAATATCCATATATTAAATATTGTATATATGTTAGCACATACCGTAAAGCTAGTCAGAATTCATTAAATCAGATAGAATCAATTCATCTCAAAAAAGCTTGTGTTCAAAATAGATTTAACATGTTTAGATATATTTGAATGCTTAGTTGAAATAATTTGATCTACATCTTTGTACTAATATAACTTTATATATATATATATATATATATATATATATATATATATATATATATATATATATATATATATATATATATATTATTTTGAATTCTATTTTCTTCATAAAACTAGGGGCGCCAATAGACCCCCAATTTCAATTCGATGCGCTGGCGAAATCTCGGGTGCCGTTTGCATATTGAGCGAAGCGAGTCCAGTGTAATGACTCGTTTTTGTGGATAATGTCGGTAATGTAGAAGATCTCAGATTAGGCTGACAGTCGCGCCATATTCCCATTGACTTCAATGGAATATCAGTTTTTCTGACGATTATTCCTCAACGAAATAACATTTTTCAAAAATTTTCTAAAATCATCACCTAATGTGTGTCTTTTTGATTGCAAAATTTCATAATTTTCCGTCAAGTAGTTTTCGAACCTATTCGTGACAAAAAATGTGAAAAAGTCTCCAGTAGAATTCTCCGCTCGCTACGTTTGCTTCGCTCAATAAAGTAATAAATTTATTAGGATTATTATTTGAAAGTACAAAAATAGTTGTAAGTTACAATATTTTTTACAACACTCATAATGAGATGAAAATTTTAAAACAATGATTTTAATTTCTATAATTTCTTTCTTTAAAACATCTTGTTTATCATTTCTGGAGAATATTTAATGAAGAGTTCATTAATAAGTCATCATTAAACATGTCTGTCTGTTATATCACATATACTATTATGTTTTATATATCATTTCTATGTTAATTATCTGTAATTTCATTTATACATATAGTGTACAATAAATTTGTATGTTTTAGAATAAAACAAATTGTTAATACTCTCCCGTTTAAATAAACATTGTTATTAAATGAAAATGTATTTTTATTTAATGTTACATGTTATGTTTGTTTATTGATATGAACATGATACACGATTGGCCCTTAAATAAATGTTGGTTCATTTAACAATTCATTCAAGCAGAATATTTAAATATAACAAAAACAAATATTTCAGGACATATCATCATTAAATATGTGTTTTGAAATACAAAAGACTAATAAATATAATTGTACTGAGTTGTAAATGTTAACACATTCGCGACCGCTGGTTGCAGCTGACGTAAATTCACGTCATATAAAATTCTATACCTGATTGCCGCTGACTTGAATTCACGACATTTCAAATTCTATACTTGGGTGCCGCAAACAAATTTCCATATTTTTTATACTCTCCTTAACGATAAAAGTTTGCGGCAACCAGCTTCAGAATTTCATTACATTAGCCGGTACTCGGAATTAGAAACGTAAAAAAAATTGTCGGACTCGGGTGTGTTAAGATCACTTAATTGCTAAAGAAAATTGCTTTAAAATAACGACCAATTTAATCAGATTGTTAATTGTGATCTGGAAGCAAACCATCTCTTAGATCAATATTACGAACACCACAGTTCATGCCATGATAAAGTCAATGATTTAATGTATCGGTGAGGAATTTTGATTCACAAATAGCACATTGCAGTCAAAACAATATTGTTTAGTGATCATTTAATCTTGGTGTAATATAAAAACAAAGTCCCATAGTGTAATGGTTTGTAAGAGATGGATAAAGGTCAGACTCCATCTTTAAAGTGGGGTTCAAAAAATCTTTTAATGACTACATGATAGCAATACAAGTGATAATAAATTGGATCTGTTAGGTAGGTGAGTAATTCGTATATTGTGGCGTACTGCCACTATTCTTATTATTATTACTATTAGAGTAATTAACTTTTGCCACAGGATAACATTTTAGTTCATTTCAACTTAAATAAAAACTATTTAAGTATTGTATACTATTCCGTCTATTGTTATCGTAGGAGGCGGGCGCACCTTTGTTGACCAGCTGCCCGTTTATTGTTTCTGCTGGACGCGGGCGCACATCAGTTGACCGGCTGGCCGTCTATTCTGTTGCCGGTCTCCCCACCAGCTACGGTTCTCCCGCGAGTTAGTTAGTTCTTAAGGTTCATCAGTCAGGATCGAAGCGCCTAGCACTTAACTTGTGTTCTCACGTATTATTTCTCATCTACCTAATCCTATTGCTCTTCCGCTCAATTCTTCTATATTTTATTTCAAGTAATTGTGTGTTTTATGTGTTTGTGCAAAATACACGATATCCGTGAAAATAATTGTGTTTCGTATTCGTAATAATTACCACCTACCTCAAAACCTAAGCTAGGACATAACAACAATCAACAACCACATTGGTCACCCACATACCACCATACGAACAACTAGAACCATCGCAATGAATTCAAGTAGCTAAGTCAAGTCCTATTGTACAGTTCACAGCGAAAATGTATAGCAGTATTATATTTTATTTTGCTGTTTAGTGAATTAGAAGGAAATATCGACGTTTGTGAATCAACATAATAAACTAAATTCACACATTCACAATTTTGTTTGACAACTGAGCGGAAAATGTTATCCTCTCTTTTCTTTTGTTATTGAGTTTGTTATCATTCCATAGCAATTAAAACAACCTTTTGATAAAGCTTTTATATATATACTGTATCAACTTTATACCAATAACGATCCTGGGCTTTGAACTTTGACAATATTTATCCAGGTTTGGTAAAAGAAAAAACAGAATACATTTTCTATATCAAAAATTACTGAATAATCACGTTACTAATTAATTATTCAATTTTAATGTTGGATTAGTTTCATATTTCATATTTTTTTATTGTAATGTTTATCGTAATCGTAATCGGTATAACTGTATTGCTATTGACCCTTCGCATTATTAATAGCAATTACTTAAATATGTTATAGAGTAAAACTGAAATGTTATTCTCAATTAATATATATTATTTACATTTTAAACAAAGTATCTAAGTACAATCATACATTGAATTATATTAGTTCTTTGTCTTTCTTGTTATTTAGTTCAATTACTTCGTTACTCTCAATTTCATCTCTAATAATGGGTCCATGCTTCCAATCCGATGGGTACCCGAACTGTCGCACGTCATCCCACCACTGCTGTTCGGTTTCGGTGCAAATGCAATAGATTAAATTGGTGCTCATTAACACCGCAAAACAAACCCAGAAAGCAATACGCCACTGCACCAACGTGGACTGAAACAAATCAGTTTGTAACACTTCATTACTCATTTACAAGTTAATATAAAGCAGGTTGATGACATATAACTATGGTTACCTCTAGTTACTGCATACTGAAATCAAACCAGGAATTTATCGACCAATATCAACTTAGGAAACTTATCCCAAAAAGCCTTAAATTTAGTTAGAGTCGCTTACATAATAACTACCGTAAATAAATAATTTACCACACAAATTATTTAATAATTAATTGTAAACAAATTAACTATTTATTATTATTATCATTTAAAATGTATTAATAGCTGTTATATTTAAAAGGAAACATTAAATATGCCACTAGTTGTTTGCGACTCCTGTGGAAAATTAGTCCAAGTTATACGAGGTGTGTTTGCGTTAACTTTATTGACTTTAAAGTGATTGTTCATCGCGTGATAGATACTCCAATAATAATATTAAAGAGCTACAAAGAAACATTTTGAAAGTATAATATTGAAAAGGTATTTGAAGTACTCACATCTGGTGTTAAAAGGCCTATTAAGTAAGGTGATATTATTCCAGTGAACGTGGATGTTGTGTTAACCAACGATGTCAAACTCCCAGCGTAGTTTGGAGCTAAATCCAAAGTATTTATCTATAAAAATACAGTTTGTTCATTGTAACTCCTGCTTAAGAAAAAGACGTCATTTATATGTCGCGGAGAAATTTTCATACATATAAAGGAAACAGTCATGGACTAACCACTTCATAAACAGACCTACAGAAATAATGATGAAAGTTAAATACTTTATTGAAAACCTTATATTACCTTCATACCACTGTAATAACCTCCCATGAGACCCATAGATAAGATAAAATAAACCATTGCAGCGTTTCTATCGCATCCAGAATAAGAAGCCAGGATAATACATACAGCTGGACCAGCTGCAGCTGAAAGTAAATTTATTTTTTATTAAAAAATACTGTTTTAGGTTTGAAGTTTTTGTTCCATCTTCAAGCATTAAAAAGTTTCATCATTAAAATATTAGCAAAACACAATAATAGTACTAGAATTCAGTTTTTTTAAAGGTTAACTGTTCATCACTCGTATCCGAGTGGGATAGTAGCAATGCCTCCCATTCGGACCCGAGTGTTTGCATATTTCCAAAATTTCTTGTGGAGGATTTCTGTGCTTGGACGTACGGATTGAGGATAAAACCCAATAAATGCTACAGTCTATGTCTGGGTAGGCGGAACACCAGATATACCTCTTACGATCCGAGTCTTATCATAGGCAGTAAGTGTATTACTACAATCACCGATGCAGCTTTTTTCAAATTCGTAGGTAAAAACATCGATTACCAAGGCCGCACTCCATCGTTGGATTGCTTTTTGAATGATCTTAAAAAGGTAGACAATCAACCCATAAGTAACATTAAAAAGGCTTGGATATATGATAATTATTTTACATGCCGTCTTAATTATAATTATTATTTTAAAAATATAAATAAGACCCTATTGTTAAAGTTAGATGCAAGCATCATAAGGAAATTGAAGTCATGACTCGGGTTAGTGCATCCAGCGGACTCTTCTACCTTATTTAGAGACTGACAGAATGATGACTGGCACAACCACCACAATATCAGTAGAGTACGTAAAAGCAGGTTCGTTCAAAAAGTCTAAACTAAAATAAGGATTCCACCTTGGATGCGTTTCCTGATTGGACTCTCATGATGAACACGTATGAAAAGCAATACAAAATCCCCGGGGATGTTTGTGTTTCGTCATCTAGGCCGGACTTATTCGTGTACTCAAAGAAACTAAGGGGCGTTATACTTGTGGAGCTTACTCTACCCTGGGAAACAAACATCATACATTAAAGCTTAACAAGTATTACGAACTATATAACGAACTAATCCGAAATAAATTTATAGTTAATTTGTACGCTGTAGGAGTAGGAGCGAGAGATATAACAGCAAAATATCTCTACAACTTGTTTAAGGATCTAAGCCTTTCTGGAACGATCATCAGTTCATATCTAGAACGTATTTCAAAGGGGGCTATAGTAGGTTTTTAGACATTTGGTTAGGTAGGGAGGGGAGCGTGAACAGTGAAGGTAAGCGTTTGTCTCTGTACTTAATCCCACCTTAATAAATATGTCTTACCGATAGTTGTATAAACAATACGTCCTGTTTTCACACTGTGCCATCCCTTATCAATGCACAGGTCACTGATATATCCAAACATAAATGAAAAGAGAGTCATGGCTCCATAAGGCAAGCCAGAAAGCAAGCCGGTAGCTGCTATGTTAAACTTGAGCACGTCGTGCGAGTACTTCGGCAGATCTGAAATCATTGTATACAGACCCCAGTCGTGACCTACCTGTTAGAGCACAAAATCATATCATAACTCTGAATCTATCATCTACTGATTAGTTCTAGATTTTGGTTTCAAACTCACATTAGCCGCTAAAAGAGCCCATGTAGGTGGAGACCTTAAAATTGCTTTCCAAGGTACAGGATCTATGGTATTTTTTTTAGATCTTATTACAACTTTATTTAAATAGTCCAACTCTTTCTTTGATATATACGGATGCGTGTTCGGTTCACTGTAGCATAACACAGTCTGAAAATTATGAGAGAATAATGTGTGTGCTGATTTGGAAATTAAATTTAAACACTAATAATCCAATGAAATCTCACCCACAATATAAACCAAATCAAAGCAGATCCACCAAAGAAATAGAACACACACGCCCAATCACTGCCGCCTGATAACAAGATACCTGATATGAGTGGACCAAATATATTTCCTAACTGTCCTCCACCAAATATTAGAGCTGAATGGAAAGCCCGTTCCTCTGGAGGGATCCATCTCGCCATCATGAACATTAACCCAGGCATCGTAGGACCCTGAACACAATTACATAGTATTTAATTCTTCACAGCACAATACATAAAATAATGCACAAAAGACGGCTTTAATGCCACAAAGACATTCTCTACCAGCCTCAGGATATACATGAGAGAACGTTGCAAAAAAGCTAAAAGATAAATACATATACTCGTATATCATCTTTATATAGAAAAATGGAAAGAAAATTGCAAGTATTTACCTCTCCCATGCCTTCTAATATCCGTAAAACAAATAACCATGTTTCCCCCCCAGTTCTGACAACCACGGGCGTCAGGAATGTGAATATGGCTGTGCTGAAGAGACCAAATCCGATTGTCCATTTACCGCCATATCGCTCCACCAAATATCCTCCCACCACTTGTGTGGTTGCATACCCGTAATAAAAGGCACTTAACAGATGTCCTTGTGTTCTCTCATCCCAATCAAATATGGCGTACTAAAATTGGAATCAACAATGTCTTAATATTTGAAATTAATTGTAACAATTTTAATTATATAATAAACTAGTTGCGCCCACGGATAGTTCGCTCGGAATATGTTTTTCATATAAAAGTATCCTAAGTTAATCCTTATAACATGCAGTAAGTCCTGTTAAAATCGATCCATCCATTTCTGAGATTAGCATAACAAACAAACACAGAAACAAAAAATGTATTATATATATATAATATTAGTTTTTTGTTATGTAATTAACGTATATATTTTCATATGCATTTAGTGATACGCTGTCAATTTGGAATTACAAACAGACAGTTTAAGTTTATGTATATGTATATATTATGTACAACTAATCCTTATCAATATAGAACTAAGCTTATCAAATATAACACCTGAATTCATAATATAATTTTACACAGGAATATGAAAGTATGTGAATTTAAACCAATGCTTTGATTTCCTTTCAGACCCAATCATATTGAGTCTTTAACTCACAAGATACATACAACATTTCTTCTGAAATACCAATATATTGCACATAATGTACGTCTGTTTGTTTAGTTCAGTAAATATTTATTATACGTATCTCTTGTTACCAATCTTCATATCTTAATAACAGAGGTTATTCCATTATTACGAGAAAGTGTAAAGGTTACTGGAATATCATTTTCTTCATTAAGTAATCACTTACTTGGTTCAAAACAACCGTTGTATTTCCAACTACATCATCACTGGGGCAGTCATTGTCATTAGAGTATGTTCCATGTTTCTTCACGTGTGTCACCATTTGTATTATGGCCATGTTCAGACTGGCGCGCATTGTGAATACATTTATGATACCGATCAGTGACATTATTGAAAATATATACCTCTTTGGGATGATGCAGCCTTGAAATAGTAAAACATTTGACTGACTGACTCACAGGATATATATAAAAATAAGAGACTAAGCTACTCCTTATAACATCGGTTAGTGAAAGTCCTGTCAAAATAGGTTCACACGTTTTAGAGATAAGCCGGAACAAACAAACAGACAGAGAAAATATTTTCATTTTTTTTGTATATACCGTATATACTTCATATTTTAGTAAAAAAATGTTAATTTGTAATTACAGACCCTAATTTTATATATATGTAAATAGTATGTATGTATGTTTGGTTATACACAAAAGACAAAATCATTTTGATAAAACAAATAAAAATATTGTTTTATTAAATATACCTAAATTGAAAACTAATTAATTTAAATCGTTAACGAAATATTCGATTAATGAAAATGTATTAAATTTATCCAAACCTGAATAAAATTATCCTCTAGGTACTTCATTGTCACTATTAGGTGTTACAATAATTTATTAAACCAACTAATATTATTATAAAATATCCAAGTAAATTGCTACTTACATGATCTTACAGTTGTCATTATACCTTCATATTGTTTGTATTTCTGTTTGTTGTTTTGCAAGTTATTAAACGATGTGTTTTCTGTTTCCATTTCATTTGATATTATAAAAGTATATCAATATATATATATGTATCTCTTTCATATATAATACTAAATCGCTATCACATAACATATACTGATAAATGTTCCATGGTTTCTATCGTGAAGTCTTGAGATGAACTACATCATGTCGCAATGCATAATTTGTTCGTTATCAATGTGTGTGTATTTGTGATGTCAAAACAATTAAATTATAAGTAATATCTAATCTGTATCAGAATTGAATAAAATATATAAATTAAATATGTCATATAAATATATATCAAGTACACTTTGATTGACAAAATCAAATAAAATGTAATGGTGTCTAAAAATGGAAGCAATGTATAACTTCAATTTTACATTATGGTACAATTTGAAAAGTTCAAAATTTAAACTAAATGCCACCTGTGTCAAGAACACAAACTACTCGTATGTAGATTTACTGAGAGTGTAACAGCAAAACCCATTTCGATGTCAAACTTCCTTAGAATAGTAGAACTTAGAACAAAGTTTTTCGTTTGTGAAAATGGTATTAAGGTTATAAACTGTATTATAGGAGTAGAAGAGTAATATAAATAATGTTTAATTGAATTAATATAATAACTGTCTTTTTATTTGTTGATAATAATCAAAGCCTTTGTCTCTCTCTCTCCTCTCTGCAGGTCGTTATTAAGACATCACTTGACGGTATCTGAGATTCAGGAATGACGCACAAAGAATATAATACATACAGTATGTCAGGAGTATTTAAATAACTTGTTGAGTGATATTCACTTAACTAACATTTAGATTTGATTCGTCCATGTGTTTTCTTGAAAGCCTTCGAAAGGGAGCGTCGAATAAAAACAAAAAGTAACTAGGATCCGCCAACCGTGGGCGGCGGATGTTGAGCTGAGCCCCTCTCCTTTCTTCTTTTATTGCTAACTTTTGAATGGCTTAACATTTTTTCAATCTGTTTTCGCTATAAAATCCGCGTTTGGTTTAAACATACATTAGAAAATTTTTGGCTAATTATCTCGTCGCATTCTGAAGACAACTAAACACAAAAAACGTCTCCCAAACGGTTAAGATTAAAGTTAATAAATTCACATTACTAATATTTAGATTTCATTCGTCCATGTGTTTTCTTGAAATTATTCGAAAGGTAGCGTCGAATAAAAACAAAAAGTAATCGCAAATCCCATGTTATATTTTAACTTACAAAAAATTATTAATATTTTGACTACATTACGGTCACTGTTGAATACATTTATTTTATTCTGTAATACTTAATATTTAACATTCAATCACTAATACTGACTTTGGGGTGATATATCTAACTAATAAGTTGTGAAAAGCCGAACTGAAATCAGCCCACTGTCAGTTAACTCTTGAAAACATCAAAGATTCTAAGATTGCAGGCTAAATAGAAACTATTATACGTATGGTAGATGAAGCCTCATGATAAAATAAAATATTTATGAAATAGTTGCAAAATAAGTCTGCAAAATCCTATATAACATTTTTTTGTTTATCTTCTTATCAGAATAGAACTAACATATATTTAGAAAGAATAGTTTAGTTGAAATGAAAAATGAAATAAGAGGTATAACCTAGTCAGTTCATTTAAAATATCCAAGGGTTCATTATCTTTTACGTTTCACTGGTAGAAGGTCCCCTTTCTATTACGGACAGGAAATAATGTCTATCCCTTGAAGAATAACCTCGACTCAAATATTCCTATTTTACATCTATTTCCCTTCAACATTCCCCATTATTAGATTGTTTCTATTATGGAGGTTAGTAAGGAATAATCATAATTACTTTATCCTATCAAAATGCAATATGTGTACATACATACACAATGTATTAACACATTCGCAACTACTGACGTGAATTTACGTCATTTCAAATTCTGATCCTGGTTGCCGTTGACGTGAATTCACGTCCTGTAATCTGTTTTGTATCAGAATGCGTTCTTTAGTTTAGTGTTAAAAATTGAGACTGACTGAGACTGGGTGAATATAAATTGAATGCAGTTAGAGGAGTTGTTAGTTATGTGTGTTTTGCTCGGTTTTCCTTGGTTTGTTAATACATTAGCTTTTGTACCTCCAATGTTAATGAAGTATTTATTAAATTCTTCTGCAACGTTTAGTGGATTAATAAGTAGATTATTATTAGCTCGTAGCTGAATATTAGATTTTTCTTTTGGTTTTTTACCTGTTTTTTCCTGTATTAAATACCACATCGTTCATATCTTGTAAGATTTTTTAATTCTATTTATATTAAAGTTTTTTTTTTGCTATTTTCAATACCCTTTTTAATGTTTTACAGTAGGTTTTATAATGATTTGTTAGGATAATGTTTGTGTAGATATCTTGTTATCAGGAGGCAGTGATTGGGCGTGTGTGTTCTATTTCTTTGGTGGATCTGCTTTGATTTGGTTTATATTGTGGGTCAGATTTTATTGGATTATTAGTATTTAAATTTAATTTCCAAATCAGCACACACATTATTCTCTTATATTTTTCAGACTGTGTTATGCTACAGCGAACCAAACACTCATCCATTATATATGGATGAGTGTTTGGTTGACTGACATGATTCCTTTTCATTTATGTTTGGATATATCAGTGACCTGTGCATTGATAAGGGATGGCACAGTGTCAAAACAGGACGTATTGTTTATACAACTATCGGTAAGTCATATTTGTTAAGGTGATTTAGGATTAAGTACTAATGAATGTTTGAAAACATGTATGAATTTACATTGTTATTATTATTACTAACTATTACAAAATAAACAGGTTCCACACTCAGGTCCAAGTGATGAAACTTCAAACCTAAAACAGTATTTTTTTTTTAATGAATTTACCTTCAGCTGCAGCTGGTCCAGCTGTATGTATTATCCTGGCTTCTTATTCTTTATGCGATAGAAACGCTGCAATGGTTTATTTTATCTTGTCCATGGGTCTCATGGGAGCTTATTACAGTGGAATGAAGGTAATACAAGGTTTTCAATAAAATATTTAACTTTCATCATTATTTCTGTAGGTCTGTTTATGTAGTGGTTAGTCCATGACTGTATTCACTTATATATGTCATAAATTCTTCCAGTCATAGAAATTACGTCTCATTCTTAAGCAGGAGTTACAATGAACAAACTGTATTGTTATAGATAAATACTTTGGATTTAGCTCCAAACTACGCTGGGAGTTTGACATCGTTGGTTAACACAACATCCACGTTCACTGGAATAATATCACCTTACTTAATAGGCCTTTTAACACCAGATGTAAGTACTTCAAATAACTTTTTAATATTATACTTTTAAAATGTTTCTTTGAAGCTCTTTAATATGATTATTATGATATCTATCACGCGATGAACAATCATTTTAAAGTCAATAAAGTTAACGCAAACACACCTCGTATAACTTGGACTAATTTCCCACAGGACTCGCAGGCAATTAGTGGCATATTTAAGGTTTCCTTTTAAATATAACATATATTTATATATTTTAAATGATAATAATAATAAATGGTTAATTTATTCACAATTGCATCTTACTTCTTAAACAGTGTGTTTATTAAATTATTTATTTAGGATACAATTATTATATTACGTAATCGACTCTACTAAATATAGTAATCCTCCCTACAACAAGGTAGATTCGTTCCGCGTTAAAGGAAAACGCTTTGTAGGATTCTTCTTGTATAATGCGCTCATATGACCGTATAACGCGTTATGTGCAAATAATTCACGTTTAACTTTTCTCGTTAAAAGCGGTTTAAATGGAATATTAAGAAATAGCTTAATTAAATTTACTTAATTTTATAACAACACAATGTGCAAAGGTAAGCGAAATTAATAATGAACTATAAAAAATTATTATAAATTTCATAGTATAGAAATATAACCTGCTAAATCCCCACGTTATCTAAAGGACGACGTGTTATGCGAGGGACTGAAATCACGTTATATTAAAACGCGTGATAAGAGTACCGTGATATAGGGGGGATTACTGTATCTCAGTCTCTTTGGGTCAAGTTTTATAAGTTGAAAGTCGATGATATCCTTGTTCGATTTCAATATATTTAGCAATAACTTGAGGAAACCATTGTTATATATCATCAACTTGTTTTATATTAACTTGTAAATGAATAAGGAAGTGTTACAAATTGATTTGGTTCCACGTTGGTGCAGTGGCGTATTGCTTTCTGGGTTTGTTTTGCGGTGTTAATGAGCACCAATCTAATCTATTGCCTCTGCACCGAAACCGAACAGCAGTGGTGGGATGACGTGAGACAGTTCGGGTACCCATCGGATTGGAAGCATGGACCCATTATTAGAGATGAAATTGAGAGTAACGAAGTAATTGAACTAAATAACAAGAAAGACAAAGAACTTATATAATTCAATATTTGATTGTACTTAGATACTTTGTTTACAATGTAAAAAAATATATTAATGGAGAATAACATTTCAGTTTTACTCTATAACATATTCAAGTAATTGCTATTAATAATGCGCAGGGTCTATACCAATACAGTTATTACGATTACGATAAACATTACAATAAAAAATATGAAATATGAAACTAATCCAACATTAAAATTTAATAATTAATTAGTAACCTGATTATTCAGTAATTTATTATTTAGAAAATGTATTCTGTTTTTTCTTTTACCAAACCTGATCAAATATTGTCAAAGTTCAAAGCGCAGGATCGTCATTGGTATAATGTTGATACAGTATATATAAAACCTTTATCAAAAGGTTGATTTAATTGCTTCGGAATGATAACAAACTCAATAACAAAGGAAAAGAGAGAATAACATTTATTTTCCGCTCAGTTGACAAACAAAATTGTGAATGCGTAAATTTAGTTTATTATGTGGACTCACAAACGTTGATATTTACTTGTGATTCACTAAAAAAACAACAGCAAAATAAAAATATAATACTTCTAAAAATTAATTGCGATAATGGTATCGCACCATTTCCTTTGAGGCGGCTTGCGTACTAGCGAGCACCCCTCCTTGGGCAGTGGATGCCGGAGTTCTCGCGTCACTGTACTGGTGGCGTGATCGGCTCTGGCGCCGGGGTGAGTACCCGACACTCACGGAAGTGGAAGGGCGGAGGCTCCAACTCCGACAGTCCGTGCTCCTAGAATGTGAGCAGTTTCTGGCCACACCATCGGCCGGCATTCGGACTGTTGAGGCGGTCCGTCCAGTCCTAAGGGACTGGATGCATAGAGAGTGGGGATCGCTCACCTTCCGGCTAACGCAGGTGCTCTCGGGGCATGGTTGCTTCGTGAAGTACCTGTGTAACATAACCGGAAGGGAAGCGACAGCGACACAGAGTGCCACCACTGCAGCTGTGATGCGGACACGGCGCAGCATACCCTGGAGGAGTGCTCCGCATGGGGCCAGGAACGCTGTGACCTCATCGCAGCTGTAGGGACTGATCTTTCACTGCCAACCGTCGTCCGGTCCATGCTACGAAGTAGAAAGGAGTGGACAGCGGTTCAGTCCTCCTGCGAAGAGGTTGTTTCGCAGAAGGAAGTGGCGGAGAGAAAGCGCGAATGTGATCCGCTCTTTCTCTCTCAACGCCGCAGACGAACTGGGGTACGGAGGAGGTTATACAACCAACTCCTCCCCCCATAATCGAGGCTGGGTGATGGCTGCGGGAGCACTCATCACCCTGTAGACGGCCTCGTGGCGGAAGGTGGCGACGTGTTCCGGTACACCTTCTTGCGACTGGAGGGGCAGGAGGACTCCTCTCCTACCCTTCATCCCGAGGAAGGCCCGCCGATAAAGAGTGGCGGGTGATCCACGGCGGGGCAGTGAATGAGTTATACGTTCTCACTGCCTCGCAAAAAAGTGGACGAGGTGGAACACCATGGGGTTTTAGTGGGTATGCTGCCATTCTAGCGGAGAGTCCCACATAACCATCCCCCCTTGTGGCTAGTGGTATGCGTAACGCATTTCCCAATGAAAAAAAATAAATAAATAATAATAAAATAAACAGGTGCGCCCGCCTCCTACGATAATAATAGACGCTCAGCCGGTCGTTAGTTATAGTTGTAATAAAATTTCAACTTAACTAAAAATTATTTAAGTATATAATAGTTAATTAATTAAAAATTAACTAAAATGTAATCCTGTAATAAAAATTAATTACTCTAATAGTAATAATAATAATAGTGGCAATACACCACAATATATGAATCACCTTCCGAACAGATCCAATTTGTTAACATTTGTATTGCTATCAAGTAGTCATTAAAAGACTTAAGGCTAGTCTTTTACGTCTATTAAAAAACTACGCCACTATGATGCTTTAAATAAGAAAATTCAATGTATGATTGTACTTAGATAGTTTATTTAAAATGTAAATAATATATTAATTGAGAATAACATTTCAGTTTTACTTTATAACATATTCAAGTAATTGCTATTAATAACGTTTAGGGGCAATACCAATACCGTTATACCAATTACGTAAAAAATTAAACACAATAATAAAATAACAAATTTATTAAAATCAAGTAAACATTACAAAAAAAAATTATGAAATATATTTATATAACAATTTATAATTACCGTTATCCCCCCTAAAATACGGTAGATTCGTTCCGCGTTATAGGAAAACGCATTGTAGGAATATTCTTGTATGATGCGCTCATACGACCGTATAACGCGTTATGTGAAAATAAATCACGTTTAACTTTTCTGGTTAAAGGCGGTTTAAATGGAATATAAACGAAGAACTTAATAAAATTAAATTTTTATTTAATTTTATAATAACATAAAGGTAATCGAAATTAATTATGAACTGTAAAAAATAATAATTAATTTCATAGTATAAACATATAACGTCGGAAACCCCCACGTTATATTATTAAAAACACGTGTTATACGAGGGACTGAAATCGCGTTATAAGAGTACCGTGTTTTAAGGGGGATTACTGTATTTTTGATCATCATTTAATTGGAATAAACGCTTCGTTGGTAGACTCTTCTGCCGTTGTTTCCAGCAGCATCCTCTTCCTCGCGTCTCTCAATTGCATCGTGGTGTTACTTATTTGTGTCTCTAGCATCTCATTTTTCTTTCTAAGTCTCACTACCTTCGTGTTAAAGTAATTTAAATATAAGTATAGTATGCGTAAGTAATGTTCAAATATGACTATAAAGTTACTTTACTTTACTTTATACTAATTACTCAAGCATTCTGAAGTATGTTAACCGTTTGGTATAAGAAATAAAATAAAATAATTTCTAGAATATAAACTTGTCTGTTAGTATTTCCTTATTCACAGTTTTTCATTTAGTGAGTATGAAATTATATACGTTACTTAAATTAAAAATCATTTGTTTGGTTTGTCTGTCTCTTTGTTCCGACTAATCTCTGAAACGTCTGTATCGATTTTAACAAGACTTTCACTGGCGGATAGCTGATATTATAAGGACTATCTTTATTTTAAAACGAAGTCACGGGTGCAGCTAGTTATTAAATAAAATGTCGTACCTCGTCAGCCGCGTTTTGGTAATCACGTAAAAGATCACGCCGTGTGAGCAAGCCGGCTCTCATTCTTTCCGTCTCAAGAGACCAACGGAGTTTGTCACGTTTACCCTAAAATTAAATATATTTCCTTATATTAATACACTGCCAGAAACGACGGTAAAAGTGTTAATTTAACGTGTAAATATAAATGGTTTTGATACCAACACAGGAGCAGTAAGTTATATGTGATTTTATGCAGTAATACAAATCGTTTATTTATATTATATTCATATATATTATATTGCTGTTATTTACCTTAATATGGCCCAAATCTTCTCTAGCTCTAATGAGATCGATTTCAGCATCCCCGAGGTCGCATTCCGCGAAGTCTATAACTTCATCTGTGTGATGCATCTTCTCTCTGATGTGTGCTAGTATCTGATTGTGTTCGGTGCAGTTTGAGCGGTTCTTAATAAGTTCGTCGTCACGTTCTAAAAGTGGAATAAAAAGGTGAGATGTTATATACTAATATATATTTATTTCTTTATTATAAATATAAGGTGCATTCTGTCAGTCAACCCCGATAAAGTAAGATATGAAATATAAAAAACCAATAAAATTGCTAAAATTTTTAACACTTAACGAATAGGCGCATTCTGATACAGAAACGGAAGGACGTTCACGTCAATGGCAGGAATTCACGTCAATGGCAACCCGGAACAGAATTTGAAATGACGTGAATTCACATCAGCGGCAAACAGAAATAGAATTAGAAATGACGTGAATTCACGTCCACGCAAAACAGGTATAGAATTTGAAATGACGTGAATTCACGTCAGCTGTTGTGAATGTGATAATACATACAACACATATTGCATTTTGATAAGATAAAGTAATTATGATTATTCCTTACTAACCTCCATAATAGAAACAATGTAATAATGGGGAATGTTGAAGGGAAATAGATGTAAAATAGGAATATTTGAGTCGAGCTTATTCTTCATGGGATAGACATTATTTCCTGTCCGTAATAGAAATGGGACCTTCTACCAGTGAAACGTAAAAAGATAATGAATCCTTGGATATTTTAAATGAAGTGACTACGTTGTATCTCTTATTTCATTTTTGTTATTTCAACTACACTATTCTTTCTAAATATATGTTAGTTCTATTCTGATAAGAAGATACAAAATAATGTTACATAGGATTTGTAAGCATATTACAGATTTATATTGCAATTATTTTATATGTATTTTTTTATCATGAGGCTTCATCAACCATACGCATAATAGTTTCTACTTAATCTGACTCCAATCTTGAAATCTAATGTTTTCAAGAGTTAACTGACAGTGGGCTGATTTTAGTTTGACGTTTCACAAATTATTAGTTAGATATATCACCCTGAAGTAAGTATTTTATTTACCCTATATTAAGTATTACAAAATAAAATAAATGTATTCAACACTGACCGTAATGTATTCAAAATCTTAATAACTTTTTGTTATTTAAAATATAACATTGGATTTGCGATTACTTTTTGTTTCCATTCGACACTACCTTTCGAATAATTTCAAGAAAACACATGGACGAATGAAATCTAAATGTTAGTCACGTGAATATAACTCAATAAGTCATTTCAATACGCCGGAGATACTGTATGTATTAAATTCTATGCGTCATTCCTGAATCTTAAAGTCCGTCAAGTGATGACTTGCAGAGATATGAAGAAACACGAAATTTGAAGGCTTTGATTATTATCAACAAATAAAAAAACAGGTATAATATTAATTTAATAAAACATTATTTATATTACTCTTCTACTCTTACAATGCAGTGTATAACTTTAATACCATTTTCCCAAACGAAAAACTTTCTCGGGAAAATCTTCGTTATATCTAAGTTCTAACTATACTAAGGAAGTTTGACATGGAACTAGGTTCTGCTGTTACACTCTCAGTAAATCGACATAGTTTGTGTTCTTGACCTAGGTATTTATATATATTATAGGTATTTATAGTATTAAAAATTTTTGGGTGCTTAGTAAAAGTAATAGAGATCGTTGCACAGCTTTTTTTGTAATCAATACAATAAAAAACTAGTGGCGCGAAAAGGACCTCGATTTTGACTCACAGTGTTCATAAAATCTCGTTAGAGTTCGACGAATTGAGCGAAGCGCGTAACCCATCTTTAATTCAGCGTTCAAAGCTGAAACCGAGAAACACAAAATATAGAATAATTCAATATTAATAGCGATTTTGTTTAAATTGAAATCTATGGGACTGTATTTTTTGGTGATTATTCCTAAACGACATAATTTTTTTCCCCCTTTTTTTTAATAAACCATCGCAATAACCATAGCTATAAACGTGCAAAATTTCATGAAGATCGGTAAAGCCGTTTTCATGCCAAACCCGGATATGGGATGCAAAAGTCTCATATAGAGCGCTCCGCTCGCTCTGCTCAATAAATTCTCGTCCCTTATATAAGTAAGAAATTTGTTTCAAATTGTAACATAATTAATGTAAAAGAGAAATTATATATATATTGACAGTAGATGTTAACGAGTGTACATTGTGTTCTCATTTTTATATACCATTACATTTTATCTGATTTTGACAAAAGTGTACTTAATATATATTTATATGTCATATTAAATTCATATATTTTATTCAGTTTTGATACAGATTAGATATTACTTATAATTTAATTGTTTTGACATCACAAATACACACACATTGATAACGAACAAATAATGCTTTGCGACATGATGTAGTTCATCTCAAGACTTCACGATAGAAACCATGGAACATTTATCAGTATATGTTATGTGATAGCGATTTAGTATTATATATGAAAGAGATACATATATATATTGATATACTTTTATAATATCAAATGAAATGGAAACAGAAAACACGGCTTTTAATAACTTGCAAAACAACGAACAGAAATACAAACAATATGAAGGTATTATGACAACTGTAAGATCATGTAAGTAGCAATTTACTTGGATATTTTATAATAATATTAGTTGGTTGAATAAATTATTATAACACCTAATAGTGACAATGAAGTACCTAGAGGATAATTTTATTCAGGTTTGGATAAATTTAATACATTTTCATTAATCGAATATTTCTTTCACGATTTAAATAAATTAATTTTCAATTTAGGTATACTTAATAAAACTATTTTTATCTGTTTTATCAAAATGATTTTATTGTTTGTGTATAACCAAACAGACATACATACTATTTACATATATATATATATATATATATATATATATATATAAAATTGAAGTGTCTGTAATTCCAAATTAACAGTTTTTCACTCAAATATAAGGTATATACGCTTTTTAAATAAAATAAATATTTTTAAAATATTTTTTTCTGTCTGTCTGTTTGTTTCTACCAAACTGAAACGGCTGAATCGATTTTAACAGGTCTTTTACTATCTAATGTTATAAGGAGTAGCTAAGGCTACTTTCATTTTTATATATATCCTGTAAGTCAATCAGTCAGTCCAAATTATTTTTTCTATTTCAAGGCTGTATCATCCCAAAGAGGTATATATTTTCAATAATGTCACTGATCGGTATCATAAATGTATTCACAATGCGCGCCAGTCTGAACATGGCCATAATACAAATGGTGACACACGTGAAGAAACATGGAACACACTCTGATGACAATGACTGCCCCAGTGATGATGTAGTTGGAAATACAACGACTGTATTGAACCAAGTAAGTGAATACTTAATATGAAGAAAATGGTAATGAAGAGATCGACAGAATGGCAGGTCCTAGCGATGATGTCACGGGGGGAATGAAGAAGAACGTGCTCAGGTGGTTTGGGCACGTCGAACGAATGAGTGATGAAAGAATGGTAAAAAACATTTATATAGGAAAAGTGAGCGGTAAGAAAGACAGGGGGAGGCCTCGAGTGACCTTCGAAAACACAGTATCTATGATACTGGAGGAAGGTCACGTAAAAATCATGAGGAACCCCCGGAGGCCATGTATAAAGAGGTTGATTTCTGTGGCCGAGGCGAAAGAGGTATGCAGGGACCGTAGTGTTTGGCGCTCCGTCGTCCCTGGCTAACCCGCAAGGGATATGGCGTGAAGATAAATAAATAATTAAGAAAATTGTATTCCAGTAACCTTCGTTACACTTTCTCGTAATAATGAAATAACCTCTGTTATTAAGATATGAAGATTGGTTACACGAGATACGTATAATAAATATTTACTGAACTAAACAAACAGACGTACATTATATGTAGTATATTGGTATTTCAGAAGAAATGTTGTATGTATCTTGTGAGTTTAAGACTCAATATGTTTGGGTCTGAAAGGACATCAAAGGATTGGTTTAAATTCACATACCTTCATATTCTTGTGTAAGAATATATATTGAGTTCAGGTGTTATATTTGATAAGTTTAGTCGTATATAGTATATACATGTAAATAAAATTAAAGTGTCTGTTTGTATACAATTTAACAGCTTATCGCTAAATGCATATACGATACATAACAAAAAAAAAACAAGTTTTTCTTTCTCTGTCTATGTGTTCTTTCTAATCTCCGAAACGGCTATACCGAATAGCTGATATATTAGAAGTAACTTAGGCTACTTTTACTTCATTTTAAAAACATATTTCGAGCGAACGAAGTCGTGGGCAAAACTAGTTTATTATTTAATTAAAGTTGTTTATAATAAATTCAAAATATAAAGGCATTATTGATTCCAATTTCAGTACGCCATATTTGATTGGGATGAGAAAACACAAGGACATCTGTTAAGTGCCTTTTATTACGGGTATGCAACCACACAAGTGGTGGGAGGATATTTGGTGGAGCGATATGGCGGTAAATGGACAATCGGATTTGGTCTCTTCAGCACAGCCATATTCACATTCCTGACGCCCGTGGTTGTCAGAACTGGGGGGGAAACATGGTTATTTGTTTTACGAATATTAGAAGGCATGGGAGAGGTAAAGATTTGCATTTTTTTTTCTATTTTTCTATCAAAAGATGATATATATGTATTTATCTTTTAGCTTCTGCAACGTTCTTTCATGTACATCCTGAAGCCAGTAGAGAATGTCTTTGTGGCATTAAAACTGTCTTTCGTGCATTATTTTATGTATTGTGTTGTGAAGAATTAAATACTATGTAATTGTGTTCAGGGTCCTACGATGCCTGGGTTAATGTTCATGATGGCGAGATGGATCCCTCCAGAAGAACGGGCTTTCCATTCAGCTCTAATATTTGGTGGAGGACAGTTAGGCAATATATTTGGTCCACTCGTGTCAGGTATCTTGTTATCAGGAGGCAGAGATTGGGCGTGTGTATTCTATTTCTTTGGTGGATCTGCTTTGATTTGGTTTATATTGTGGGTGAGATTTCATTAGATTATTAGTGTTTAAATTCTTTTTGCAAATCAGCACACACATTATTCTCTTATATTTTGCAGACTGTGTTATGCTACAGCGAACCGAACACGCATCCGTACATATCAAAGACAGAATTGGACTATTTAAATAAAGTTGTAATAAGATCTAAAAAAAATACCATAGATCCTGTTCCGTGGAAAGCAATTTTACGGTCGCCACCCACATGGGCTCTTTTAGCGGCTAATGTGAGTTTGCAAACAAATTCTAGAACTAATCTATAGATGATAGATTCATATATATGATGTGATGTTGTATTCTAACAGGTAGGTCACGACTGGGGTCTGTATACAATGATTTCAGATCTGCCGAAGTACTCGCACGACGTGCTCAAGTTTAACATAGCGGCTACTGGCTTGCTTTCCGGCTTGCCTTATGGCGCCATGACTCTCTTTTCATTTATGTTTGGATATATCAGCGACCTGTGCATTGATAAGGGATGGCACAGTGTCAAAACTGGACGTATTGTTTATACAACTATCGGTAAGTCATAAATGGTGCGGCGGTTGATACTTCTTAATGTTTGTCAGAGATGGCTAATAAGAATTGGTTGAAACTTATGTATTTTACGTCATTTTGTTGCTATGTCAGTGCTCTTTACAACGACATCGTTGTTTGCACGATTTCGCGTTCGCATCCTTTTTTTCGTACTGTGAAAATGACGAGATACGAGCCATATAAACGGCTTGATTGATGATTTTGACTTGAAAGATAAAGAACGACCAGGTCAACCGAAGATGCTGAATTACAAGCATTGTTGGACGAAAACGATACACAAACTTAACAACAAATAGCAAAAAGATTAAGTGTTGGTCGCCGAACGATATGTGACCGTTTGCATGCCATGGGAAAGATTCAGAAGGCAGGGAAATGGGTACCTCATCAGCTGAACGACAGACATATGGAAAGGTGCAAAGCAGTGTGTAACATTTTGCTTTGTCGACATGAACGAAAAAGGTTTTTGCATAAGATCGTAACTGGAGACGAGAAATGAATATATTTTAAGAACCCAAAACGTAGGCAATCATGGGTAGGCCCGGGTCAACCGTCAACATCCAACGCAAGACCGAATCGCTCCAGAAAAAAGACATTGTTGTGCATCTGGTGGGATCAGACGGGGGTCGTGTACCACAAGCTCTTAAAACCAAGTGAAACTGTCAACGCCGTTCGCTACCGTGATCAAATGGTCAATTTGAATCATGCATTGGGCGAAAAGTGACCGGAATGGGCTTCAAGGCACGCAAAGGTGATTTTAAAACACGACAACGCCCCTTCGCACACAGCAAAAGCGGTAAGAGACACTATTTCTTTTGGCTGGGAACTCTTATCCCTCCCGCCATATTCATCAGACCTAGCCCCATCTGATTACCAATGATTTTCATCAATGTCCCATGCAATCTCTACGAAACACTTCGAGAACTACGAAGATGTCGAAAAATAGCTTAGCGACTGGACCATTTCGTAAGATGAACATTTTTTTTGGAAGGGCATCAACGAATTGCCAGAGAGATGTAGAAAATGTGTGTCAAGCGATGGCGCATTTTTTGAATAAACAGTTCTTTTACTTTGTCTCCTTAATGACGTGTTTTTTTTTTTAATTAAGAATTATTAACCGCCACATCTATATATTTGTTAAGGTGATTTCTGATTAAGTACTAATGAACGTTTGAAAACATTTATGAATTTATATTCTTTTTATAATTACTAACTATCACAAAATATACAGGATGCACTCGGTTCCGAGTGGGAGGTACTGCTACTACCCCACTCGGATCCGAGTGACTTACAGTAAATATTCTAGTACCCTTATTATTAATTTATTTCGTTAGTATTTTCATGATGAAACTTTTTAATACTTGAAGATCGAACAAAAACTTTGAACCTAAAACAGTATTTTTTATAAAGAAATGATTTTACTTTCAGCTGCAGCTGGTCCAGCTGTATGTATTATCCTGGCTTCTTATTCTGGATGCGATAGAAACGCTGCAATGGTTTATTTTATCTTATCCATGGGTCTCATGGGAGGTTATTACAGTGGTATGAAGGTAATACAAGGTTTTCAATTAAGTATTTAACTTTCATTATTATTTCTGTAGGTCTGTTTATGTAGTGGTTAGTCCATGACTGTATTCACTTATATTTGTCATAAATTCTTCCAGTCATAGAAATTACGTCTCGTTCGTAAGCAGGAGTTACAATGAACAAACTGTATTGTTATAGATAAATACTTTGGATTTAGCTCCAAACTACGCTGGGAGTTTGACATCGTTGGTTAACACAACATCCACGTTCACTGGAATAATATCACCTTACTTAATAGGCCTTTTAACACCAGATGTAAGTACTTCAAATACCTTTTTTGAGCGAAGCGAGCGGAGCGAGATGAGTGCTCTACTTGTGACTTTTTTACATGCTTTGTCACGAATACTTGATGGAAAACTATGAAATTTTGCAACCACAAAGACAAAGATTAGCTGATGGTTCTAAAAAAAAATTTTTAAAATGTCGAGTCGTTGAGAAATAATCGTCCGAATACTGATATCCCATTGAAGTCAATGGGAATGTGGCACGGTTGTCAGACTAATCTGAAATCTCCTACATTACCGACATTGTCCACAACGATGAGTCATTACACTGGGCTCGCTTCGCTCAATATGCAAAGGCACCCGAGAATTCGCGAGTACAGTGGGTCGAAATTGAGAGTATGTTGGCGCCCCTAGTAATATTATACTTTCAAAATGTTTCTTTGTAGTTCTTTAATATGATTATTGGGATATCTATCACGCGATGAACAATCACTTTAAAGTCAATAAAGTTAACGCAAACACACCTCGTATAACTTGGACTAATTTCCCACAGGAATCGCAGGCAATTAGTTATATTTAATTAGGCATATTTAATGTTTTCTTTTAAATATAACAGATATATTATAACAGATAATAATAATAAATGGTTAATTTGTTTACAAATAATTATTAAATGGTTTGTTTAGTAAATTATTTATTTACGATAGGTGTTATTTAAGCGACTCTAACTAAATTTAATACTTTTTGGATTAAGTTTTGATGAACTCCAAGTTCGATTTCAATATATTTAAAGTTAACTAGAGGAAGCCTTTGTTATATGTCATCAACCTGCTTTATATTAACTTGTAAATGAGTAACAAAGTGTTACAAAATGATTTGTTTCAGTCCACGTTGGTGCAGTGGCGTATTGCTTTCTGGGTTTGTTTTGCGGTGTTAATGAGCACCAATTTAATCTATTGCCTTTGCACCGAAACCGAACAGCAGTGGTGGGATGACGTGCGACAGTTCGGGTACCCATCGGATTGGAAGCATGGACCCATTATCAGAGATGAAATTGAGAGTAACGAAGTAATTGAACTAAATAACAAGAAAGACAAAGAACTTATATAATTCAACGTTTGATTGTACTTAGATACTTTGTTTTAAATGTAAATAATATATATTTATTGAGAATAACATTTCAGTTTTACTCTATAACATATTCGAGTAATTGCTATTAATATCGTGAAGGGGCAATACCAATACTGTTATACCAATTACGTAAAAAATTTGACACAAAAATAAAATAACAAATTTATTAAAAACAAGTAAACATTACAACAAAAAATTATGAAATATATTTATATAACAATTTATAATTACCGTTATCCCCCCTAAAATACGGTAGATTCGTTCTACGTTATAGGAAAACGCATTGTAGGAATATTCTTGTATAACGCGCTCATAGGACAGTACAACGCGTTATGTGAAAATAAATCACGTTTAACTGTTCTGGTTAAAGGAGGTTTAAATGGAATATTAACGAAGAACTTAATAAAATTTAATTTTATAACAACATAATGTGCAACGGTAATCGAAATTAATTATGAAATGTAAAAAATAATTATTAACTTCAGAGTATATACCTATAACGTCGGAAATCCCCACGTTATATGAGGGAAAACACGTGTTGTACGACGGACTGAAATCGCGTTATAAGAGTACCGTATTTTAAGGGGGATTACTGTATTTTTGATTATCATTTAATGGGAATAAAAGCTTCATTGGTAGACTCATCTGCCGTTGTCTCCAACAGCATCCTTTTCCTCGCGTCTCTCAATTGCATCGTGGTGTTACTTATTTGTGTCTCTAGCATCTCATTTTTCTTTCTAAGTCTCACCACCTTCGAGTAAAAGTAGTTTAAATATAAGTTAAGTATGCGTAAGTAATGTTCAAATATGACTATAAAGTTACTTTACTTTACTTTATACTAATAACTCAAGCATTCTGAAGTATCTTAACCGTTTGGTATAATAAATAAAATTAAACTATTTCTGGAATATAAACAAAGTAAAGGTTTTTCAAATATATATATAAAATTGTCTGTTAGTACTTCCTAATTCACAGTTTTTTATTTAGTGAGTATGAAATTATATACGTTACTTAAATTAAAAAAACATTTATTTGGTTTGTCTGTTTGTTTGTTCCGACTAATCTCTGAAACGGCAGTACCGATTTTAACAAGACTTTCACTGTCGGATAGCTGATATTATAAGGACTATCTTATTTTAAAAGACACATTCCGCGCAAACGAAGCCACGAGCACAGCTAGTTATAAAATGTCGTACCTCGTCAGCCGCGTTTTGGTAATCACGTAAAAGATCACGCCGTGTGAGCAAACCAGCTCTCATTCTTTCCGTCTCAAGAGACCAGCGGAGTTTGTCACGTTTACCCTAAAATTGAATATATTTCCTTACATTAATACACTGAAAGAAACGTCGGTACAAGTGAATATAAGTATAAGTCGGTAAAAGTGTAAATATAAATGGTTTTGATACTAACACAGGCGCAGTAAGATACGAGGGGAGGTCCAAAAGTTCGTGGAATGAAAGGGATCTAAATAAAATAAAACAACAAAACTATTTTTCCTTTTCAATATAATCACCCTTAAGCTCAATAAATTTATTAGACCTATAAATTAATTTTTCTAAACCACTATAAAAATGTTATATCTTTTCCTTCAAACTGAGCCGAAATTGCCTCCCTTACCTCATTGTCGTCGGAAAATTTCCTTCCCCTTAAGTCTTTTTTTGAATTGGGGAATAAAAAAAAGTCACTTGGGGCCAGGTCTGGACTGTAGGGTGGGTGAACTAGGAATTCGAACCCATGGGTGTGCAGAGCAGCCATTGGAATTCTGCTCTTGTGAACCGGCGCGTTGTCTTGCAAGAGCAACACACCCTTTATCAATTTTCCTCGCCGCTTTTCCTTGATGGCATCCTTTAATTTTTCTAATATCGTTGCATAGTATTCTCCGGTTATAGTCCTTCCCTTTTCTTTGTAATCAATCAAGATTATCCCCTCAGAATCCCAAAAAACAGTAGCCATCATCTTTCCAGCCGACTCCGTCACCTTGAATTTCTTTGGCGGTTGTGTCCCCTTTTTATGCCATTGCATGGACTCTTGTTTGGACTCAGGCTCAAAGTGATGAACCCATGTTTCATCTCCCGTAACAATTCGGTCCAAAATCTGTGCAGGTTTATCTCCACACAACTCCAAAAAATGCTTTGACGCATCGACGCGCTGCTCTTTCTGAAACGGCATGAGCATTCTCGGTACTCATCTTGCACTGACTTTTGTCATACCCAAGTGATCATGTAGGATTCGCAAAATGGTGATATCTTGTACTCCAACTAATGCAGATTATTGTTTTTTTCTTCAAACGAGCATCCTCTAGTACAATCTTCCCCACTTTTTCGACGATGTCCGATGTGGTGGCCTCAACAGGCCTTCCTGAGCGGGGGTCGTCTTCAATTGACTCTCGACCATGTTTATAAAGACCATGCCACTTGTAAATCATTGATTTACTAGGGCACTGTTCCCTATAAACGACTCCGATTTCATTCAAAATGGTTTGAGCGTTCTTTCCTTGCTAGGTAAGGAATTTTATCACAGGGCGGTATTCAATTTTCTCCATAGTTTCAGTTTTCTTCCGGATTGACTTGTTCAACAGGCGACTGGCGATTGACATTTTTCGGTGGTAGACCATAACATCGGGTCGCCGGCAAGGTTACCACCCATCGAACAAAGTCGTGCCGCAAAGCGACCTAGTCGTGTTCCGGCACGTTGTGCGATGAAGCCGTATATATGAGAAATGGGTCTGAACAGTTGCGTTGCGTTGGCGAACCGGTTTGGCGTTGAGTTGGTGCTTGTTGTGTCGGGTGCCTAGTCGAGGAGGGTAGCGGGATCCGAAGCAACGGCTTTCCGCTGGCCGCCCGCAGATAGTTGGGGGCCCGATTAGTGGGTCAGCCACCCACGAAAGGCTGCCCCGCCAGCTGCGAAAAATCCCAGGGTGGCTCCATCGTGCTGGTTGGCGACCAGACGAGGAGGCCCGATGGCGATCCCTGGGGGGGTTCGGGCGTCCCCGCAGTCTCCTGACTAGCCTCCCAGTGGCATGACAACACCAATTTCGGCGCCGGGTTTGATACGTACCGCCTCGTTCAACTGCCATTTCTCATCCTATTCACTCTCATATTTTTATTTTTTTTTAATGAAAAGGTCCAATAAGAAGTTCAAGTTTTCACAGCGGTTGCACTCCTCCTCATTTAAAGTGCACCTCACTAACATCAGAGGTTTGCACTCTAATCTCTTACCTGTCCACCACCACCTCGAGACAGAGCAACCGCACTTGCTCTTTTTGACGGAGACGCAGATACAATGTCCTTTGAGCGCTGCGTACCTGGATCATCCCGGTTACTCGTTAGAGCACAATTTTCGCTCACGTGCCGGGGTCTGTGTGTACGCACGGAACGACCTCTGTATCCTGCGTCTCCGTCACCTTGAAGACCCCACGTTTTCTTCCTTATGGATTTTAGTCCTGTATTCCTGTGTCTACCGTTCGCACAGCGGTGATCAGGAGACAACTAGATTATTTGAGTATCTCGGTGAGGCTGCTGATATGGCTCTGCATCAGTACCCTTCCGTGCAGCTCGTCTTTCTGGGGGACTTTAATGCCTGACATCAGGACTGGCTGTTCCCGTACCAGAAGACCGACCATGCTGGAAGAGAAGCGCGGAACTTTGCGTTGTCCTTCGACCTCTTTCAGCTGGTGAGGCAAGCGACGAGGGTACCAGATGTAGTAGGCCATACAGCCAATTGCCTGGACCTTTTGCTGACAACTGATCCGGACAGGTATCGTGTAGAGGTTACCTCCCCCTTGGGAACCTCCGATCACTGTTTGGTGAAATCTGTATTTACATATTCCCCACCAGCTTCTGAACCACATAGTGTTAGGCGAGTATGGAAATACAAGTCAGCAGATTGGGATGAGATGCGGCACTTCTTTGCATCTTATCCTTGGCGGCTGGTCTGCTTCTCTTCTTTGGATCCGTCGAGTTGCGCGGATGCTATAACCGGTGTGGTACATCAGGCAATGGAGTACTTCATTCCTTTTTTTTCCATTCCATCGGTGGCAAAGCTCGCCCATGGTTTAATGCTGAATGTGGTCATGCTGAAGACCGAAAACATTCGGCATACCTCATTTGGGCTGATGCTCGAAGCCGCAAAGCTCCGGATGTAAGTTTAAAGAAGAGAGCCTTTAACCAAGCTGCAAAGTCCTATAAAAAGGCATTACGGAACGATCGTATTGCTAAGAATGGCGAAAAGCTCTCTGTCAGACCTACTGGCAGTCGAGCTTTCTGGTCTCTTGCCAAAGCGATAGAGTCGAACTTCTGCCAACCCTCACTACCTGCTCTGCTGAAGCCGGATGGATCTCTGGCCCATACAGCGACAGAGAAAGCGAATGTATTTGCTTCTCTGTTCGCTGATAATTCACATCTAGACACTGGAAATGCTTCTCCAGCACATCTTCCTCACTGCGGTATTTCGATGCCTGAAATCCGCATCACTAATAAAGAGGTATGGAGAGCATTGTGTCGCCTTGATGTGAATAAAGCCAGTGGTCCTGATGGTATACCAGCCATTCTGCTCAAGACATGCGCAGCTGAGTTGTCTCCTGTATTGACACGTCTGTATCGCCTCTCTTTCAAGTCTGGAATAGTGCCGAAATCTTGGAAGCTTGCTAACGTGCAACCAGTGCCCAAAAAAGGCAGCCGTGCCGATCCTGCCAATTATAGACCGATTTCAATCACCTCCATACTCTGCAAGATTATGGAGCGTGTATTGAACTCGCGCCTTTTAGCGTACCTTGAAGGTAACGATCTCCTCAGTGACCGACAGTACGGGTTTCGCCGAAATAGGTCCACTGGGGACCTTCTAGTGTACGCTACGCACATTTTAGGCGAGGCCTTCGAGAAGAACGGAGAAGCGGTCGCCGTCTCTCTTGACGTCTCAAAGGCATTTGACAGGGTCTGGCATGCGAGCCTTATAAGCAAGCTTTCAGCATACGGCATATCTCCTGGTCTGATCGGCTGGGTAACGGACTTTCTGAACCAAAGATCTCTCCGAGTAGTTGTCGACGGGTGTACCTCAGAACCCTTGACAATAAATGCCGGAGTGCCTCAGGGGTCCGTTCTTTCTGCAACTCTCTTTCTGCTGCACATTAACGATCTGCTGAAGCCCGGTATCTATGGGTATGCAGACGACAGCACAGTTGTAGAAAGATACCTGCCGAGTAGTCGGGCTAGTAGAGATCAAGTACAGTCTGAAAGAGAAGCCCTGGTGCAACGTTTGAATGACAAACTTCAGGCAGTTTCCGCATGGGGCAATGCCAATCTTGTCAAATTCAACGCCACCAAAACGCAGACGTGTCTGTTCACCGCCAAAAGGAGCCCTTTCACCTTGGCTCCTACTTTCCAGAGTGTATCTTTGGAATACAGTGACCGGCTTCAGTTGTTAGGCTTAGAGATTTCCTCGAACCTTAACTTTGGTCGGTGTATTGAGTCCAGAGCAAGAGTAGCTGCGGGAAAGCTTGCCGTTCCTCCTGTCCGAACGAAGCGCTTTGCTTCGTCTTTTTTAATGCGTACAGCGAAGGACTGGAATAGCTTGCCTGCGTCGGTATTTCCGTCCACATACAATGTGGGTGTCTTCAAGAGAAGAGTGAATAGGTTACTAGGTTAATACGCCTTACCACCTATGACTACATTTCCACTTTCCATCAGGTGGAATGTAGTCAAGTACTAACCTAGACAGTATAAAAAAAAAAAAAAAAGACTGTTCGTAAACGAATGACGCAATAGGGTTGAAACTCGGTATTTATACTAATGATGAGTCTCCGATTCGTATGACACTAAGCGAGTGCCCCTACCTCCGCTTCATCCTCTCCATTCCACGAATTTTTGGACCTCCCCTCGTATATATGGTTTAATGCACGATTTAAAATCGTTCATTGCAAAATTTATTATACTTATACTATGCTTATGACTATGACAAAAATGAAGAAATATTATTGAGCCGAGCGTAAGCGAAATTCTTAACCGTTTGAGAAACATATTTTTGAAACATTATCACATAAAAACTACTAAACCAATTTGAATGAAAATTGACAGAGCTGTAGAGCTTAGGAATGGGCTTGTTTAAAAAAAAACAGAATTAAAATATCTCATTCCGTTAAGAAATGATGGTCAATAAACTGTTTCTCCCATAGACTTAACGTTATGAGAACCTCCGCGCGCTTGACGATCATCAACCTAAAAATACTCTTATAAGCAACATCACATAAAAACTACTAAACAAAAAAAAATATATACATAACATATAATATTACATTATATTGAAAACGGGAAGAGTCTCTGCTCAACGCCCGCAGCGCACGACGGCGGATCCTTGTAAATATAGTTATATATTTCTTTTAACATAAAAATTTATAAAATAATTTAATATAAAGTATATGTATTTTAACTTTAAGAATCCAACTGCCAAAAAAAAAATGTAAATTACATATATTCTACTCATTTCATGAGAAACATTAGAAAATAAATGAATTATTGAAATATGTATATAAATTAAATATTTCATATTTTTATCTCATTAAGCATAAACGGCATAATAATTAAATATTTTTTACTTATATATATTTAGTTAACATAATAGAAAATATTATTTAATATCGCCAAAATGGCATTAGTAATTTGACAATAGAGTCAGAGATCCGGTTTACATTTTGTGATTTTGTACACACGCAGACGCACACGCACACGCACACGGACGCGCCCACGCACACGCACACGCACACGCACACACACACGCACACGCACACGCACACGCACACGCACACGCACACGCACACGCACACGCACACGCACACATTTATATTATATTCATCTATATTATATTGCTCTTATTTACCTTAATATGTCCCAAGTCTTCTCTAGCTCTAATGAGATCAATTTCAGCATCCCCGAGGTCGCATTCCGCGAAGTCTATAACTTCATCTGTGTGATGCATCTTCTCTCTGATGTGTGCTAGTATCTGATTGTGTTCGGTGCAGTTTGAGCGGTTCTTAATAAGTTCGTCGTCGCGTTCTGAAAGTGGAATAAAAAGATGAGATGTTATATACAAATACATATTTATTTACTTTATAACAAATAACCAATTCTGTCAACCCGATAACGTAAGATATAAAATAAAAAACCAATAAAGCTAAAATTTTTAACACTAAACGAATGGGCACTTTCTGAGACAGAAATTGCAGGACGAGAATCCACGTCAGCGACAACCAGGTATAGATTTTGAAATGACGTGAATTCATGTCAGCGGGAACCAGGTATAGAATTTGAAATGACGTGAATTCACGTCAGCAGTTGCGAATGGGATAATACATACAACACATATTGCAGTTTTGATAGGATAAAGTAATTACGATTATTCCTTACTAACCTCCATAATAGAAACAATCCAATAATGGGGAATGTTGAAGGGAAATAGATGTAAAATAGGAATATTTGAGTCGAGCTTATTCTTCAAGCGATAGACATTATTTCCTGTCCGTAATAGAAAGGGGACCTTCTACCAGTGAAACGTAAAAAGATAATGAACCCTTGGATATTTTAAATGAACTGTCTCTCTTATTTCATGTATTCAACAGTGACCGTAATATAATTAAAATCTTAAAAACTTTTTGTAAGTTAAAATATACTAGGGGCGCCAACAAACCCTCAATTTCGACTCGCTGCGCTCGCGAAATCTTGGGTGCCGTTTGCATATTGAGCGAAGCGAGCCCAGTGTATTGAGTCATCGTTTCCTATTAACTTCAATGAGATGTCAGTTTTTTGAAATGATATAAAAGTTGAAATGATGTAAAAGTACTCAAAAAAAAAAAAATTTTTATAAGAACCATCACCTAATATGTGTCTTTTAGATTGCAAAGTTTCATAATTTTCTGTTAAGTAGTTTTCGAGCCATTTAGAATGTAAAAAGTCTCCAGTAAAACGCTCCGCTCACTTCGTTCGCTTCGCTCAATCATGGGATTTGCGATTTGGGATTTTTGTTTCTATTTGTTAAATATGTAAAAGAAAGAAATATATCAAATGTACTGCTTTATTATTTATTATAGAATTAACTAGGGGCGCCAACAAACCCTCAATATCGAATCGCTGCGCTCGCGAAATCACGGGTGCCGTTTGCACATTGAGCGAAGCGAGCCCAGTGTTTTAACTCATCGTTTTCCATTGACTTCAATGGTATATCAGTTTTCTTGATAAGAAATTTAAAAAAAATTTTTTTTTTTTGATGGCCTTTTTTATTTTTTTTCTTTTAAAAACCATATCCATGTGTCTCTTTGATTGCAAAGTTTCATAATTTTCCGTCAAGTGGTTTTCGAGCCAAATCGTGACAAAGAATGTAAAAAGTCTCCAGTAAAACGCTCCGCTCACTTCGTTCGCTTCGCTCAATTACACAATACAATAGAATAAGCGCGGAGTCACAATAGCAAGAGAGAGAGGCCTGATATAAAGACGTTAGTAATGATCGTTCCCCGAATATTGCTTCGCTATTTTGACAGGCGCTTGCGTGCATTCTAACACTATTCGACGCTACCTTTCGAATGATTTCAAGAAAACACATGTACAAATGAAATTTAAATGTTAGTTAAGTGAATTTATTAGTCAATAAGTCATTTCAATACACCTGAAATACTGTATTATATTCTTTGTGCGTCATTCCTGAATCTTGAAGTCCGTCAAGTGATAACTTAATAATGACCTGCAGAGATATAAAGAAACACGAAATTTGAAGGCTTTAATTATAAACAAATAAAAAAACAGGTATAATATTAATTTAATTAAACATTACTTATATTACTCTTCTATGCTTACAATGCAGTGTATAACTTTATTATCTTTTTCCCACACTAAAAACTTTTTCGGGAAAATCTTCGTTATATCTAAGTTCTAACTATTCTAAGGAAGTTTGACATGGAACTAGGTTCTGCTGTTACACTCTCAGTAAATTGACATAGTTTGTGTTCTTGACACAGGTGGCATTTAGTTTAAATTTTGAACTTTTCAAATTGTACCATTGTGTTCTCATTTTTAGATACCGTTATATTTTATCTGATTTTGTCAATCAAAGTGTACTTAATATATATTAATATGACATATGTCATGTTTATCTTAATTTTATTCAGTTTTGATACAGATTAGATATTACTTAAAATTTAATTGTTTTGACATCACAAATACACACGCATTGATAACGAACAAATAATGCTTTGCGACATGATGTAGTTCATCTCAAGACTTCACGATAGAAACCATGGAACATTTATCAGTATATGTTATGTGATAGCGATTTAGTATTATATATGAAAGAGATACATATATATATTGATATACTTTTATAATATCAAACGAAATGGAAACAGAAAACACGGCTTTTAATAACTTGCAAAACAACGAACAGAAATACAAACAATATGAAGGTATAATGACAACTGTAAGATCATGTAAGTAGCAATTTACTTGGATATTTTATAATAATATTAGTTGGTTGAATAAATTATTGTAACACCTAATAGTGACAATGAAGTACCTAGAGGATAATTTTATTCAGGTTTGGATAAATTTAATACATTTTCATTAATCGAATATTTCTTTAACGATTTAAATAAATTAATTTTCAATTTAGGTATATTTAATAAAACTATTTTTATCTGTTTTATCAAAATGATTTCGTGTTTTGTGTATAACCAAACATACATACATACTATTTACATATATATATCTATATAGATAAAATGAAAGTGTTTGTTATTTCAAATTAACATTTTTTTTACTAAAATATAAAGTATATACGGTAATTAAATAAAATAAACATTATTACTAATATTTTCTCTGTCTGTCTGTTTGTTCCGGCTTATCTCTGAAACGGCTGGATCGATTTTAACACTATCTGATGTTATAAGGAATAGCTTAGGCTACTCTTATTTTTATATATATCCTGTGAGTCAGTCAGTCAATATGTTTTACTATTTAAAGGCTGCATCATCCCAAAGAGGTATATATTTTCAATAATGTCACTGATCGGTATCATAAATGTATTCACAATGCGCGCCAGTCTGAACATGGCCATAATACAAATGGTGACACACGTTAAGAAACATGGAACACACTCTGATGACAATGACTGCCCCAGTGATGATGTAGTTGGAAATACAACGGCTGTCTTCAACCAAGTGAGTGATTACTTAATGAAGAAAATGGTATTCCAGTAACCTTAACACTTTCTCGTAAATAATGGAATAACCTCTGTTATTAAGATATGAAGATTGGTTGCACGAGATACGTTTGATAAATATTTACTGAACTAAACAAACAGACGTACATTGTATGTAATATATTGGTATTTCAGAAGAAATGTTGTATGTATCTTGAGTTAAATAAAGGCTCAATATGTTTGGGTCTGAAAGGAAATCAAAGCATTGGTTTAAATTCACATACTTTCATATTCTTGTGTAAGAATATATTATGAGTTCATGTGTTATATTCGATAAGGTTAGCCCTATATAACATATACATATAAATAAAATTAAAGTGTCTGTTTGTAGTTCCAAATTGACAGCGTATCACTAAATGCATATGAAAATATATCCGATAATTGCATAACAAAAAATATTTTTTTAAGTTTTTTTTGCTCCGGCTAAACTCTGAAACGGATGGACCGATTTGAACAGGACTTTCACTGGATGTTATAAGGATTAACTTAGGATACTTTTATATAAAAAACATATTCCGAGCCAACAAAGTCGTGGACAATTAATTTCAAATATTAAGGTATTCTTGATTCCAATTTCAGTACGCCATATTTGATTGGGATGAGAGAACACAAGGACATCTGTTAAGTGCCTTTTATTACGGGTATGCAACCACACAAGTGGTGGGAGGATATTTGGTGGAGCGATATGGCGGTAAATGGATAATCGGATTTGGTCTCTTCAGCACAGCCGTATTCACATTCCTGACGCCCGTGGTTGTCAGAACTGGGGGGGAAACATGGTTATTTGTTTTACGGATATTAGAAGGCATGGGAGAGGTAAAGACTTGCAATTTTCTTTCTATTTTTCTATCTAAAGATGATATATATGTATTTATCTTTTAGCTTTTTTGCAACATTCTCTATTGTACATCCTGAGGCTAGTAGAGAATGTCTTTGTGGCATTAGAGCTGTCTTTTGTGCATTATTTTATGTATTGTGTTGTGAAGAATTCAATACTATGTAATTGTGTTCAGGGTCCTACGATGCCTGGGTTAATGTTCATGATGGCGAGATGGATCCCTCCAGAAGAACGGGCTTTCCATTCAGCTCTAATATTTGGTGGAGGACAGTTAGGAAATATTTTTGGTCCACTCGTATCAGGTATCTTATTATCAGGAGGCAGAGATTGGGCGTGTGTGTTCTATTTCTTTGGTGGATCTGCTTTAATTTGGTTTATATTGTGGGTGAGATTTCATTGGATTATTAGTGTTTAAATTTAATTTCTAAATCAACAAACACATTATTCTCTTATACTTTTCAGACTGTGTTATGCTACAGTGAACCGAACACGCATCCGTACATATCAAAGAAAGAGTTGGATTATTTAAATAGAGTTGTAATAAGATCTAAGAAAAATACCATAGATCCTGTTCCATGGAAAGCAATTTTACGGTCGCCACCCACATGGGCTCTTTTAGCGGCTAATGTGAGTTTGCAACAAAAATCTAGAACTAATCTATAGAGGATAGATTCATAGAAATGATGTGAAATTATACTCTAACAGGTAGGTCACGACTGGGGTCTGTATACAATGATTTCAGATCTGCCGAAGTACTCGCACGACGTGCTCAAGTTTGACATAGCGGCTACTGGCTTGCTTTCCGGCTTGCCTTATGGAGCCATGACTCTCTTTTCATTTATGTTTGGATATATCAGCGACCTGTGCATTGATAAGGGATGGCACAGTATCAAAACTGGACGTATTGTTTATACAACTATCGGTAAGTCATTTTTGTCAGAGATGGCGCTGCTAATAAGAATTGGTTGAAACTTATGTATTTTATGTCATTTTGTTGCTCTTTAAAACGACATCGTTGTTTCTACGATTTCGCGTTCGCATCATTTTTTTGTACTGTAAAAATGACGAGATACGAGCCAAATAAAGATCATTTGCGGCACTTAATGCTATTTTTGTTTAACCAAAAGAAAAGTGAAAGTGAGAGCCGACGAATTCTTGTACAAACGTAGGGTGACAATGTACTATCGCAGAACGCTAGCGTGCGGTGGTTTAGAATATTTATTTTGGAAGGCATCCACGAATTGCCAGAGAGGTGGAGAAAATGTGTATCAAGCGATGGCGCATATTTTGAATAAACGGTTTTTTCACTCTGTTCCCTAAATGACGTTTTTTTTTTTAATTAAGAATTATTAATCGCCACATCTATATATTTGTTAAGGTGATTTCTGATTAAGTACTAATAAACGGTTGAAAACATGTATGAATTTATATCGTTTTTATTATTACTAACTATCACAAAATATACAGGCTGCAATCGGTTCCGAGTGGGAGGTAATGCTACTGCCCTACTCGGATCCGAGTGACGAACAGTAAATGTTTAAGAACCCTTATTATTAATTTATTTCGTTAGTATTTTCATGATGAAACTTTTTAATACTTGAAGATCGAACAAAAACTTTGAATCTAAAACAGTATTTTTTATAAAGAAATGATTTTACCTTCAGCTGCAGCTGGTCCAGCTGTATGTATTATCCTGGCTTCTTACTCTGGATGCGATAGAAATGCTGCAATGGTTTATTTTATCTTATCCATGGGTCTCATGGGAGGTTATTACAGTGGTATGAAGGTAATACAAGGTTTTCAATAAAGTATTTAACTTTCATTATTATTTCTGTAGGTCTGTTTATGAAGTGGTTAGCCATGACTGTGTCCTTTATATGTATGAAAATTTCTCCATGACATATAATTAACGTCTCATTCTTAAGCAGGAATTACAATGAACAAACTGTATTGTTATAGATAAATACTTTGGATTTAGCTCCAAACTACGCTGGGAGTTTGACATCGTTGGTTAACACAACATCCACGTTCACTGGAATAATATCACCTTACTTAATAGGCCTTTTAACACCAGATGTAAGTACTTCAAATAACTTTACAATATTATACTTTCAAAATGTTTCTTTGTAGCTCTTTAATATGATGATTATGATATCTATCACGCTATGAACAATCACTTTAAAGTCAATAAAGTTAACGCAAACACACCTCGTATAACTTGGACTAATTTCCCACAGGACTCGCAGGAACTGGTGGCATATTTAATGTTTTCTTTTAAATATAACAGCTAATAATAATTAATGATTAACTTGTTCATAATTATACGTTATTTTTTAAACAGTTTGTATACTTAATTATTGAGCGAAGCGAGAGGAGCGTTCTACTGGAGACTTTTTCACATTCTTTGTCACGAATAGGCTCGAAAATTACTTGACGGAAAATTATGAAAGTTTGCAATCAAAAAGACACACATTAGGTGACGGTTTAAAAAAAAAATTAAAAATGTCTTGGCGTTGAGAAATAATTGTAAAAAAATTTATATCCCATTGAAGTCAATGGGAAACGATGAGTCATTACTCTGGGCTCACTTCGCTCAATATGCAAACGGCTCCTGAAATTGAGGGGTCCGTTGGCGCTCCTAGTATAAACTTGTAAATGAGTAACGAAGTGTTACAAAATGATTTGTTTCAGTCCACGTTGGTGCAGTGGCGTATTGCTTTCTGGGTTTGTTTTGCGGTGTTAATGAGCACCAATTTAATCTATTGCCTTTACACCGAAACCGAACAGCAGTGGTGGGATGACGTGCGACAGTTCGGGTACCCATCGGATTGGAAGCATGGACCCATTATTAGAGATGAAATTGAGAGTAACGAAGTAATTGAACTAAATAACAAGAAAGACAAAGAACTTATATAATTCAATGTTTGATTGTACTTAGATACTTTGTTTAAAATGTAAATAAAATATATTAATTGAGAATAATATTTAAGTTTCACTCTATAACATATTCGAGTAATTGCTATTAATAACGTGAAGGGTCAATACCATACAGTTATACCGATTACGATTACGATAAACATTAGAATAAAAATATGAAATATGAAACTAATCCAACATTAAAATTGAATAATTAATTAGTAACATGATTATTCAGTTTTTTTTATTTAGAAAATGTATTCTGTTTTTTTCTTTTATCCAACCTGGATAAACATTGTCAAAGTTCAAAGCCCAGGATCGTTATTGGTATAATGTTGATACAGTATATATAAAAGCTTTATCAAAAGGTTGTTTTAATTGCTTTGGAATGACAACAAACTCAATAACAAAGGAAAAGAGAGGATAACATTTATTTTCCGCTCAGTTGTCAAACAAAATTGTGAATGCGTAAATTTAGTTTATTTTTTGGACTCACAAACATCGATATTTACTTTTAATTCATTAAAATAACAACAGCAAAATAAAAATATAAAAGTTCTATACATTTTTGCTGTGAACTGTACAATAGGACAGCTTATTGAATAGATTGCAATTGTTCTTGTTGTTCGGAAGGTGGTATGTGGGTCACCAATGTGGTTGTTGGTTGTTGTTGTGCCTCACCTTAGGTTGTGAGGTAGGTTGTAATTAATAGTCTAGCGAAACACAGTTATTTTCACGGATATTGTTTATTTTGCACAAACACATAAAACACACAATCACTAGAAATAAAATATAAAAGAATTGAGCGAAAGAGCAATACAATTAGGTAGATTCAGATATATTTGAATGCTTAGTAGGAATAATTTAATCTACATCTTAGTACTAATAGAACTGTTTATATAAAGTTGTTAATACTTCTATAGATATAAGATTATTATACAAAATTTGCATGTAATTTGAATTCTATTTTCCTCATAAAATAAAGTAATAAATGTATTAAGAATATTTTTTGAAAGTACAAAAATAGTTGTAAGTTACAATATTTTTACAACACTTATAATGAGATAAGAATTTTAAAACCATGATTTTAAATTCTATAAATTCTTTCTTTAAAATATTTTGTTTATTATTTCTGGAGAGAATTTAATGAAGAGTTAATTAATAAGTCATCATTAAACGTAACATTAAATTCTCTCCAGAAATAATAAACAAAATATTTTAAAGAAAGAATTTATAGAATTTAAAATCATGGTTTTAAAATTCTTATCTCATTATAAGTGTTGTAAAAATATTGTAACTTACAACTATTTTTGTACTTTCAAAAAATATTCTTAATACATTTATTACTTTATTTTATGAGGAAAATAGAATTCAAATTACATGCAAATTTTGTATAATAATCTTATATCTATAGAAGTATTAACAACTTTATATAAACAGTTCTATTAGTACTAAGATGTAGATTAAATTATTCCTACTAAGCATTCAAATATATCTGAATCTACCTAATTGTATTGCTCTTTCGCTCAATTCTTTTATATTTTATTTCTAGTGATTGTGTGTTTTATGTGTTTGTGCAAAATAAACAATATCCGTGAAAATAACTGTGTTTCGCTAGACTATTAATTACAACCTACCTCACAACCTAAGGTGAGGCACAACAACAACCAACAACCACATTGGTGACCCACATACCACCTTCCGAACAACAAGAACAATTGCAATCTATTCAATAAGCTGTCCTATTGTACAGTTCACAGCAAAAATGTATAGAACTTTTATATTTTTATTTTGTTGTTGTTATTTTAATGAATTAAAAGTAAATATCGATGTTTGTGAGTCCAAAAAATAAACTAAATTTACGCATTCACAATTTTGTTTGACAACTGAGCGGAAAATAAATGTTATCCTCTCTTTTCCTTTGTTATTGAGTTTGTTGTCATTCCAAAGCAATTAAAACAACCTTTTGATAAAGCTTTTATATATACTGTATCAACATTATACCAATAACGATCCTGGGCTTTGAACTTTGACAATGTTTATCCAGGTTGGGTAAAAGAAAAAAACAGAATACATTTTCTAAATAAAAAAAACTGAATAATCATG
The DNA here is from genome assembly GCA_918358865.1 of Melinaea marsaeus rileyi. Classification (NCBI taxonomy): domain Eukaryota; kingdom Metazoa; phylum Arthropoda; class Insecta; order Lepidoptera; family Nymphalidae; genus Melinaea; species Melinaea marsaeus. The sequence continues at coordinate 19,832,386 of OU911094.1, read as the reverse complement.
TTACTAATTAATTATTCAATTTTAATGTTGGATTAGTTTCATATTTCATATTTTTATTCTAATGTTTATCGTAATCGTAATCGGTATAACTGTATGGTATTGACCCTTCACGTTATTAATAGCAATTACTCGAATATGTTATAGAGTGAAACTTAAATATTATTCTCAATTAATATATTTTATTTACATTTTAAACAAAGTATCTAAGTACAATCAAACATTGAATTATATAAGTTCTTTGTCTTTCTTGTTATTTAGTTCAATTACTTCGTTACTCTCAATTTCATCTCTAATAATGGGTCCATGCTTCCAATCCGATGGGTACCCGAACTGTCGCACGTCATCCCACCACTGCTGTTCGGTTTCGGTGTAAAGGCAATAGATTAAATTGGTGCTCATTAACACCGCAAAACAAACCCAGAAAGCAATACGCCACTGCACCAACGTGGACTGAAACAAATCATTTGTAACACTTCCATACTCATTTACAAGTTAATATAAAGCAGGTTGATGACATATAACAATGGTTACCTTTAGTTACTACATACTGAAATCAAACCAGGGGTTCTTCGACCAAAATCAACTTAAGAAACTTAACCCAAACAGTTTTAAACTTTTACTTAGAGTCAATTACATAATACCTATCGTAAATAAATAATTTACTAAACAAATCATTTAATAATTATTTGTAAACAAATTAATCATTTATTATTATTATCATTTAAAATATATATATATATCTATTATATTTAAAAGGAAACATTAAATATGCCACCAGTTCCTGCGAGTCCTGTGGGAAATTAGTCCAAGTTATACGCGTTAACTTTATTGACTTTAAAGTGATTGTTCATCGCGTGATAGATATCCCAATAATCATATTAAAGAGCTACAAAGAAACATTTTGAAAGTATAATATTAAAAAGGTATTTGAAGTACTTACATCTGGTGTTAAAAGGCCTATTAAATAAGGTGATATTATTCCAGTGAACGTGGATGTTGTGTTAACCAACGATGTCAAACTCCCAGCGTAGTTTGGAGCTAAATCCAAAGTATTTATCTATAACAATACAGTTTCTTCATTGTAACTCCTGCTTGAGTATGAGACGTCATTTATATGTCTTGGAGAAATTTTCATAGATATAAAGGACACAGTCATGGACTAACCACTTCATAAACAAACCTACAGAAATAATGATGAAAGTAAAATACTTTATTGAAAACCTTGTATTACCTTCATACCACTGTAATAACCTCCCATGAGACCCATGGATAAGATAAAATAAACCATTGCAGCGTTTCTATCGCATCCAGAATAAGAAGCCAGGATAATACATACAGCTGGACCAGCTGCAGCTGAAAATAAATTCATTTTTTATTAAGAAATACTGCTTTAGGTTTGAAGTTGTTGTTCCATCTTCAAGCATTAAAAAGTTTCATAATTAAAATATTAGCAAAATATAATAATAGTACTAGAATTCTGTTTTTTTTTAAACGTTCACTGTTCATCACTCGTATCCGACTGGGATAGTAGCAATGCCTCCCACACGGACCCGAGTTCGAGTTGCATATTTCCAAAATTTCTTGTGGAGGATTTCTGTGCTTGGACGTACGGATTGAGGATAAAACCCAATAAATGCTACAGTCTACGTCTGGGTAGGTGGAACACCAGATATACCTCTTACAATCCGGGTCTTATCATATGCGGTAAGTGCGTTACTACGATTACCGATGCAGCTCCTTTCAAATTCTTAGGTAAAAGAATCGATTACCAAGGGCGCACTCCAACGTTAGATAGCTTTTTGAATGATCTTAAAAAGGTAGACAATCATCTAATAAGTAACATTAAAAAGGCTTGGATATATGATAATTATTTAACATCACGTCTAAATTGGCCTTTCCTCGTTTATGATATTAATAAGACCATTTTGTTGAAGTTAGATGCAAGCGACATAAGGACATTGAAGTCATGGCTCGGGTTAGCGCATCCAGCGGACTCTTCTACCTTATTTAGAGACCGAAACAATTTTGGGTTAAAATTAAAGAAACCATCGGAACGCTATAAGCGCCTAAGAGTGACCAAAAGACATATCATCTCAAAATCTGAAAAATGATACTGTTACATCTCAAATACAAAAAAATGATACTGTAACATCTCTACCAAAAGATAAAATTGCCACAGAGCCGGACTCACGACTTCAATTCCATAAACAATTTATGATAGGTGCTCATACAAATAAAGCAGGACTAGGATCAAGTAGCAAAGAACAAGACATAGAAATAATAAAATCCTTTATTCAGCAAGATGAAAACGATAATTACCGGTTGCATGCGATGAGGCTAGAATTGCAAAATGAATGGGTGACCATAGGAGATTTTTGTATTCCACTAACTATAAGATGGCGCACCCTGCTTCATGATTGGTCCCCAGCATTATTAAAATTTTATCTTAATGCATTTCAAATGACTCTCTCATATCAAAATAACTTAGTAAGATGGGGCAAAGCCACCGAAAAATCTTGCAACAGCTGTGGGGAGGCAGTAGGAATCGCGAAACACTAGTAGTAGTAGTGCTAGTAGGGTGTAGGGTACTTTTAAATTGAGGTAAATACTCGCGTCGCCACGATAAAGTATTAGAAATCGTACGAGAAGCGGTTAGTCTTTTAGTAGCAAGAGCGCAGAAGGGAGCACACAATCACCACAATATCAGTAGAGTTCCCAAAAGCTGGTTTGTTCAAAAAGTCTAAACTAAAATAAGGATTCCACCTTGGACGCCTCTCCTGATTGGACTCTCATGATGAACAGGTATGAAAAGCAATACAAAATCCCCGGGTATGTTTGTGTTTCGTCATCTAGGTCGGACTTATTCGTGTAATCAAAACAACTAAGGAGCGTTATACTTGTGGAGCTTACTCTACCCTGGGAAAAAAACATCATATATTAAAGCTCAACAAGTATTACGAACTATGTAACAAACTAATCAGAAATAAATTTGTAGTTAATTTGTACGCCGTAGGAGTAGGAGCGAGAGGTATAACAGCAAAATCTCTCTACAACTTATTTAAGGATCTCGGCCTTTCTGGAACGATCATCAGTTCATTTCGAGAACGTATTTCATAGGCGGCTTTAGTAGGTTTTTAGACATTTGGTTAGGTAGAGAGAGGAGTGTGAACAGTGAAGGTAAGCGTTTATGCGCATAGTAAAGGGGCCCCTTAAACCTACACCTGGGTCGCAAGTCCCAGGCATTGTTTGCGCTTCTCTTCTTGCAAAGCGATGGGCTCGGCACCCGCACGGAATGGAATGGAATGTTAAGAAGCTTCGTCTCTGTACTTAATCTTACCTTAACAAATATGTCTTACCGATAGTTGTATAAACAATACGTCCTGTTTTGACACTGTGCCATCCCTTATCAATGCACAGGTCGCTGATATATCCAAACATAAATGAAAAGAGAGTCATGGCTCCATAAGGCAAGCCAGAAAGCAAGCCAGTAGCTGCTATGTTAAACTTGAGCACGTCATGCGAGTACTTCGGCAGATCTGAAATCATTGTATACAGACCCCAGTCGTGACCTACCTGTTAGAATGCAACATCACATCATATATATGAATCTATCATCTATAGATTAGTTCTAGATTTTGTTTGCAAACTCACATTAGCCGCTAAAAGAGCCCATGTGGGTGGCGATCTTAAAATTGCTTTCCATGGAACAGGATCTATGGTATCTTTTTTAGATCTTATTACAACTTTATTTAAATAATCCAACTCTTTCTTTGATATGTACGGATGCGTGTTCGGTTCGCTGTAGCATAACACAGTCTGAAAAATATAAGAGAATAATGTGTGTGCTGATTTGAAAATTAAATTGAAATACTAATAATTCAACGAAGTCTCACCCACAATATAAACCAAATCAAAGCAGATCCACCAAAGAAATAGAACACACACGCCCAATCACTGCCTCCTGATAACAAGATACCTGATACGAGTGGACCAAATATATTTCCTAACTGTCCTCCACCAAATATCAGAGCTGAATGGAAAGCCCGTTCCTCTGGAGGGATCCATCTCGCCATCATGAACATTAACCCAGGCATCGTAGGACCCTGAACACAATTACATAGTATTTAATTCTTCACAACACGATACATAAAATAATGCACGAAAGACGGCTTTAATGCCACAAAGACATTCTCTACTAGCCTCAGGATGTACATGAGAGAACGTTGCAAAAAAGCTAAAAGATAAATAAATACATATATATCATCTTTAGATAAAAAAATAGAAACAAAATTGCAAATCTTTACCTCTCCCATGCCTTCTAATATCCGTAAAATAAATAACCATGTTTCCCCCCCAGTTCTGACAACCACGGGAGTGAGGAATGTGAATATGGCTGTGCTGAAGAGACCAAATCCGATTGTCCATTTACCGCCATATCGCTCCACCAAATAGCCTCCCACCACTTGTGTGGTTGCATACCCGTAATAGAAGGCACTTAACAGATGTCCTTGTGTTTTCTCATCCCAATCAAATATGGCGTACTAAAATTGGAATGAATAATGCCTTAATATTTTAAATCAATTGTAAATTATTTTAATTATATACTAAAGTAGTTGCGTCCACGGAGAATTCGCTCGGAATATGTTTTTCATATAAAAGTATCCAAAGTTAATCCTTATAACATGCAGTAAGTCCTATTAAAATCGGTCCATCCGTTTCTGAGATTAGCCAGAACAAACAGAGAAAGAAAAAAATTTGAAAATAAAATTAATTTTTTTATTATGTAAGTATAGTATATATTTTCATATGCATTTAGTGATACGCTGTAAATATGGAATTACGAACAGACAGTTTAATTTTATTTATATGTATATATTATATACGACTAAACCTTATCTATATAGGACTAAACTTATCAAATATAACACCTAAATTCATAATATATTCTTACACAAGAATATGAAAGTATGTGAATTTAAACCAATCTTTTGATTTCCTTTCAGACCGAAACGTATTGAGTCTTAAACTCACAAGATACATACAACATTTCTTCTGAAATACCAATATATTACACATAATGTACGTCTGTTTGTTTAGTTCAGTAAATATTTATCAAACGTATCTCTTGCAACCAATCTTCATATCTTAATAACAGAGGTTATTCCATTATTACGAGAAAGTGTAAAAGTTACTGGAATACCATTTTCTTCATTAAGTATTCACTTACTTGGTTGAAGACAGCCGTTGTATTTCCAACTACATCATCACTGGGGCAGTCATTGTCATCAGAGTGTGTTCCATGTTTCTTCACGTGTGTCACCATTTGTATTATGGCCATGTTCAGACTGGCGCGCATTGTGAATACATTTATGATACCGATCAGTGACATTATTGAAAATATATACCTCTTTGGGATGATACAGCCTTGAAATAGTAAAAACATTTTGACTGACTGACTCACAGGATATATATAAAAATAAAAGTAACATAAGCTACTCCTTATAAAATCTGATAGTGAAAGTCCTGTCAAAATAGGTTCAGACGTTTTAGAGATAAGCCGGAACAAACAGACAGGTAGAGAAAATATTTTCAATTTTTTTTGTATGTACCGTATATACTTTGTATTTTAGTAAAAAACTGTTAATTTGGAATTACGGACTCTTTAATTTTATATATATATGTATATAGTATGTATGTCTGTTCGGTTATACAAAAGACAAAATCTTTTGATAAAACAAATAAAAATATTGTTTGATAAAATATACATAATTAATTTATGTATATTTTATCAAAGTAAAATTTTTAGTTAAATATTCGTCGCATTCTGGAGATAACTAAACACAAAAAAGGTCTCCCAAATGGTTAAGAGCTTCGGTTACGCTCAGCTCAATTACATAATAGATCCAATTTATTATCACTTGTATTGCTATCATGTAGTCATTAAAACTCTTCCACAGCGACAATCGAAGTGTACTTAATATATATTTATGACATATTTAATTTATATATTTTATTCAGTTCTGATACAAATTAGATATTACATATAATATAATTGTTTTGACATCACAAATACACACGCATTGATAACGAACAAATAATGCTTTGCGTCATGATGTAGTTCATCTCAAGACTTCACGATAGAAACCATGGAACATTTATTAGTATATGTTATGTGATAACGATTTAGTATTATATATAAAGGAGATACATATATATATATATATATATTGATATACTTTTATAATATCAAATAAAATGGAAACAGAAAACACGGCTTTTAATAACTTGCAAAACAACGAACAGAAATACAAACAATATGAAGGTATTATGACAACTGTAAGATCATGTAAGTAGCAATTTACTTGGATATTTTATAATAATATTAGTTGGTTGAATAAATTATTATAACACCTAATAGTGACAATGAAGTACCTAGAGGATAATTTTATTCAGGTTTGGATATATTTAATACATTTTCCTTAATCGATTATTTCTTAACGATTTAAATAAATTTACTTTCAAATTTATGTATATTTAATAAAACAATATTTTTATTTGTTTTATCAAAATGATTTTATCTTTTGTGTATAATCAAACAGACATACATACTGTTTACATATATATTTGGAATTACAGACACTTCAATTATATATATATATATATATATATATATATATATATATATATAATATATATATATATATATAATTGAAGTGTCTGTAATTCCAAATTAACAGTTTTTCACTCAAATATAAGGTATATACGCTTTTTAAATAAAATAAATATTTTTTTCTGTCTGTCTTTTTGTTTCGACCAAACTGAAACGGCTGAATCGATTTTAACAGGTCTTTTACTATCTAATGTTATAAGGAGTAGCTAAGGCTACTTTCATTTTGATATATATCCTGTGAGTCAGTCAGTCAGTCAAAATTATTTTTTCTATTTCAAGGCTGTATCATCCCAAAGAGGTATATATTTTCAATAATGTCACTGATCGGTATCATAAATGTATTCACAATGCGCGCCAGTCTGAACATGGCCATAATACAAATGGTGACACACGTCAAGAAACATGGAACACACTCTGATGACAATGACTGCCCCAGTGATGATGTAGTTGGAAATACAACGACTGTATTGAACCAAGTAAGTGAATACTTAATATGAAGAAAATGGTAATGAAGAGATCGACAGAATGGCAGGTCCTAGCGATGATGTCACGGGGGGAATGAAGAAGAACGTGCTCAGGTGGTTTGGGCACGTCGAACGAATGAGTGATGAAAGAATGGTAAAAAACATTTATATAGGAAAAGTGAGCGGTAAGAAAGACAGGGGGAGGCCTCGAGTGACCTTCGAAAACACAGTATCTACGATACTGGAGGAAGGTCACGTAAAAATCATGAGGAACCCCCGGAGGCCATGTATAAAGAGGTTGATTTCTGTGGCCGAGGCGAAAGAGGTATGCAGGGACCGTAGTGTTTGGCGCTCCGTCGTCCCTGGCTAACCCGCAAGGGATATGGCGTGAAGATAAATAAATAATTAAGAAAAATGTATTCCAGTAACCTTCGTTACACTTTCTCGTAATAATAAAATAACCTCTGTTATTAAGATATGAAGATTGGTTGCACGAGATACGTATAATAAATATTTACTGAACTAAACAAACAGACGTACATTATGTGTAATATATTGCTATTTCAGAAGAAATGTTGTATGTATCTTGAGTTTAATAAAGACTCAATACGTTTGGGTCTGAAAGGAAATCAAAGGATTGGTTTAAATTCACATACTTTCATATTCTTGTGTAAAATTATATTATGAATTCAGATGTTATTTTTTATATGTTTAGTCCTATATAGATAAGGTTTAGTTGTATATAATATATAAATAAAATAAAATTAAAGTGTCTATTTGTAATTCCAAATTAACAGCTTATCACTAAATGCATATGAGAGTATATACGATACTTACATAACAAAAAACTAATATAATATATATAATACATTTTTTTGTTTCTCTGTTTGTTTGTTATGCTAATCTCAGAAATGGATGGACCGATTTTAACAGGACTTTCACTGCATGTTATAAGGATTAACTTAGGATACTTTTGTATATGAAAACATATTCTGAGCGAACAAATCCGTGGGCAAAACTAGTTTATTATATAATTAAATTTGTTTACAATTAATTTAAAATATTAAGGCATTGTTAATTTCAATTTCAGTACGCCATATTTGATTGGGATGAGAAAACACAAGGACATCTGTTAAGTGCCTTTTATTACGGGTATGCAACCACACAAGTGGTGGGAGGATATTTGGTGGAGCGATATGGCGGTAAATGGACAATCGGATTTGGTCTCTTCAGCACAGCCATATTCACATTCCTGACGCCCGTAGTTGTCAGAACTGGGGGGGAAACATGGTTATTTGTTTTACGGATATTGGAAGGCATGGGAGAGGTAGAGATTTGCAATTTTCTTTCTGTTTTTATATCAAAAGACGATATATATGTAAAGCGCCGTCTTGTGTCAAACGACGAGTAAAAGAAGTATTCAATGTATACATATACATGTATGTATATGTATACATTTTATTACATGTAAAATATATTATATTCAATGTTATATTTGAATGTATAGCATTTATATTATTGAGCTGAGCGTAAGCGAACCTGCTAACCGTTTGGGAAACTTCTCTTTGAAGCAACATCATATAAAAACTACTGTACTGATTTGAATGAAAATTGGCAGAGCTGTAGAGCTTGGGTAGAAGTCTATTTAAAAAAAAAACAAAATTATAATATCTCATTCCGTTCAGAAAACATGGACAAAAAACTGAGGGGACTTTGCTCAACTCCCGCAGCGCATGGCGGCGGATCCTAGTATTATATGATTGTGGTTATAATTCTAGATTTACTTATCTTTTAGCTTTATTTTTGCAACGTTCTCTCATGTACAATATAAAGCTGGTAGAGAATGTCTTTGTGGTATTAAGGCCGTCTTTTGTGCATAATTATATGTATTTTGCTGTAAAGAATTAATTACTATGTAATTGTATTCAGGGTCCTACGATGCCTGGGTTAATGTTCATGATGGCGAGATGGATCCCTCCAGAGGAACGGGCTTTCCACTCAGCTCTAATATTTGGTGGAGGACAGTTAGGAAATATATTTGGTCCACTCGTGTCAGGTATCTTGTTATCAGGAGGCAGAGATTGGGCGTGTGTGTTCTATTTCTTTGGTGGATCTGCTTTGATTTGGTTTATGTTGTGGGTAAGATTTCATTGGATTATTAGTGTTTAAATTTAATTTCCAAATCAGAACACACATTATTGTCTTATATTTTTCAGACTGTGTTATGCTACAGTGAACCGAACACGCATCCGTACATATCAAAGAAAGAGTTGGATTATTTAAATAAAGTTGTAATAAGATCTAAAAAAAATACCATAGATCCTGTTCCGTGGAAAGCAATTTTACGGTCGCCACCCACATGGGCTCTTTTAGCGGCTAATGTGAGTTTGCAACAAAAATCTAGAACTAATCTATAGATGATAGATTCATATATATGATGTGATGTTGTATTCTAACAGGTAGGTCACGACTGGGGTCTGTATACAATGATTTCAGATCTGCCGAAGTACTCGCACGACGTGCTCAAGTTTAACATAGCAGCTACTGGCTTGCTTTCCGGCTTGCCTTATGGAGCCATGACTCTCTTTTCATTTATGTTTGGATATATCAGCGACCTGTGCATTGATAAGGGATGGCACAGTGTCAAAACAGGACGTATTGTTTATACAACTATCGGTAAGACAAATTTATTAAGATGAGATTAAGTACAGACACAAAGCGTCTTAGCATTCCATTCCATTCCGTACGGGTGCTGGGCCCATCGCGTTGCAGTAAGAGGAGCGCAAACAATGCCTGGAACGTGCGATCCAGATGTAGGTTTAAGGGGCCCTTTTACCATGCGCATACACGCTTACCTTCACTGTTCACACTGCTCTCCCTACCTAATCAAATGTCTAAAGAACTTACTACAGCCGCCTTTGCAATACTTTCTAGAAATAAAGTGATGATCGTTCTAGAAAGGCCAAGATCCTTAAATAAGTTGTAGAGAGATTTTGTTGTTATACCTCTCGCTCCTACTTCTACAGCGTCCAAATTAACTATAAATTTATTTCTGATTAGTTCGTTACATAATTCGTAATACTTGTTAAGCTTTAATATATGATGTTTGTTTCTCAGGGTAGAGTAAGCTCCACAAGTATAACGCGCCTTAGTAGTTTTCAGTACGCGAATAAGTCCGGCCTAGATGACAAAAAACAAACATCCCCGGGGATTTTGTATTGCTTTTCATACGTGTTCATCATGAGAGTCCAATAAGGAGAGGCGTCCAAGGTGGAATCCTTAGTTTAGTTTAGACTTTTTGAACAAACCAGCTTTTACGAACTCTACTGATATTGTGGTGGTTGTGCGCTCGCTTCTGCGCTCTTGCTACTAAAAGACTAACCGCTTCTCGTATTTTTGTACTCGTCTAGTATCGATTTCTAATATTTTATGTGGCGACGCGAGTATTTACCTCTATTTAAAAGTACCCTACACTCTACTAGCACTACTACTACTAGTGTTTCGGGGTTCCTACTGCCTCCCCACAGATGTTGCAAGATTTTTCGGTGGCTTTGCCATATCTTACTAAGTTACTTTGATATGGGAGAGTCATTTGAAATGCATTAAGATAAAATTTTAATAATGCTGGGGACCAATCATGAAGAAAGGTGCACCATCTTAAAGGTAGTGGAATACAAAAAACTCCTATGGTCACCCATTCATTTTGCAATTCTAGCCTCATCGCGTGTACCGGTAATTATCGTTTTCATCTTGCCGAATAAAGGATTTTATTATTTCTTTACCAGCACTGTGGCAATTTTATCTTTTGGGAGAGATGTTACAGTATCATCAATTGATTTTGAGATGATATGTCTTTTGGTCACTCTTAGGCGCTTATAGAGTTCCGATGGTTTCTTTAATTTTAACCCAAAATTGTTTCGGTCTATAAATAAGGTAGAAGAGTCCGCTGGATGCGCTAAACCTAGCCATGACTTCAATGTCCTTATGACGATTGCATCTAACTTCAACAAAAGGGTCTTATTAATATCATAAACGAGTAAAGGCCAATTTAGACGTGATGTTAAATAATTATCATATATCCAAGCCTTTTTAATGTTACTTATTGGTTGATTGTCTACCTTTTTAAGATCATTCAAAAAGCTATCCAACGATGGAGTGCGCCCTTGATAATCGATTCTTTTACCTAAGAATTTGAAAGGAGCTGCATCGGTAATCTTAGTAACGCCTTTACCGCTTATGATAAGACCCGGATCGTAAGAGGCATATCTGGTGTTCCAGCTACCCAGACATAGACTGTAGCATTTATTGGGTTTTATCCTCAATCCGTACGTCCAAGCACAGAAATCCTCCACAAGAAAGTTTGGAAATATGCAAACACTCGGGTCCGAATGGGAGGCATTGCTACTATCCCACTCGGATACGAGTGATGAGCAGTTAACGTTTAAAAATAACTGATTTCTAGTACTATTATTGTGTTTTGCTAATATTTTAATGATGAAACTTTTTAATGAACAAAAAGTTCAAACCTAACACAGTATTTTTTAATAAAAAATAAATTTACCTTCAGCTGCAGCTGGTCCAGCTGTATGTATTATCCTGGCTTCTTATTCTGGATGCGATAGAAATGCTGCAATGGTTTATTTTATCTTATCCATGGGTCTCATGGGAGGTTATTACAGTGGAATGAAGGTAATAAAAGGTTTTCAATAAAGTAATTAACTTTCATCATTATGTTTATGAAGTGGTTAGTCCATGACTGTGTCCTTTATATGTATGAAAATTTCTCCAAGACATATAAATGACGTCTCATACTCAAGCAGTTACAATGAACAAACTGTATTGTTATAGATAAATACTTTGGATTTAGCTCCAAACTACGCTGGGAGTTTGACATCGTTGGTTAACACAACATCCACGTTCACTGGAATGATATCACCTTACTTAATAGGCCTTTTAACACCAGATGTAAGTATTTAGAATGTTATACTTTCAAAATGTTTCTTTGTAACTCTTTAATATGATTATTATGATATCTATCACGCGATGAACAATCACTTTAAAGTCAATAAAGTTAACGCAAACACACCTCGTATAACTTGGACTAATTTCCCACAGGACTCGCAGGAACTGGTGCCATATTTAATGTTTCCTTTTAAATATAACATATATTTATATATTTTAAATGATAATAATAATAAATGGTTAATTTGTTTACAATTAGTCATTCAATAATTTGTGTAGTAATTATTTATTTACGATAGGTATTATGTAATTGATTCTAAGTAAAAGTTTAAGACTGTTTGGGTTAAGTTTTCTAAGTTGATTTTGGTCGACGAATTCCTTGTTTGATTTCAGTATGTAGTAACTAGAGGAAACCATTGCTGTATGTCATAAACCTGCTTTATATTAACTTGTAAATGAGTAACGAAGTGTTACAAAACGATTTGTTTCAGTCCACGTTGGTGCAGTGGCGTATTGCTTTCTGGGTTTGTTTTGCGGTGTTAATGAGCACCAATTTAATCTATTGCATTTGCACCGAAACCGAACAGCAGTGGTGGGATGCCGTGAGACAGTTCGGGTACCCATCGGATTGGAAGCATGGACCCATTATTAGAGATGAAATTGAGAATAACGAAGTAATTGAACTAAATAACAAGAAAGACAAAGAACTTATATAATTCAATGTATAATTGTACTTAGATACTTTATTTAAAATGTAAATAATATATATTAATTGAGAATAACATTTCAGTTTTACTTAATAACATATTCGAGTAATTGCTATTAATAAAGCGAAGGGTCAATACCAATACAGTTATACCGATTACGATAACGATAAACATTGCAATAAAAATATATAATATGAAACTAATCCAACATTAAAATTGAATAATTAATTAGTAACGTGATTATTCAGTAATTTATTATTTAGAAAATGTATTCTATTTTTTCTTTTACCCAACCTGGATAAATATTGTCAAAGTTCAAAGCCCAGGATCGTTATTGGTATAATGTTGATACAGTATATATAAAAGCTTTATCAAAAGGTTGATTTAATTGCTTTGGAATGATGACAAACTCAATAACAAAGGAAAAGAGAGGATAACATTTATTTTCCGCTCAGTTGTCAAACAAAATTGTGAATGCGTGAATTTAATTTATTATGTGGACTCACAAACGTTGATATTTACTTGTAATTCACTTAAATAACAACAGCAAAATAAAAATATAATAGTTCTAAAAAATTATTGCGATGGTTCTACTTGTTCAGTGGTATTTTCAAGGATATTGTTTATTTTGCACAAACTAAAACACACAATTACTAGAAATAAAATATAGAAGAATTGAGCGGAAGAGCAATAGAATTAGGTAGATGAGAAATAAAACCAATAAGTCAAAGTAGTCACGCAAAGACGTGAGAACACGAGTTAAGTGCTGCGCGCTCTGAACCTGACTGACGAACTTTACCAACTGACTAATTCGGGGGAGACCGGTGACACAATAGACGGCCAGCCGGTCGACTGATGTGCGCCGGCTTCCAGCGATAACAATAGACGGCCAGCGGGTCGTTAATTACAGTTATAAAGTAAAGAAAAATGTAGATAACAATAAAATTCCAACTTACCTTAAAACTTCCTCAATCCTATTGTTTATATACAAAGCAGCTCAACCCCACCTACCCCAGTTGGGCATATAAGTTATCTACTGAGATACCCGGCGGTAGATAGTTTGCAGCTGAACTACGGGTCAGCTGCTAAGATCGGGGTACTACGGGACCCTGTCGTAGGATCGCCTGTCGGGAAGTGAGCTTGCCCTACAGCTCCGTCACCAGCAGGAAACTGGTAGTTAGCCTCTCTGACGATCTCAGCAAGTTATTGCTAGTGTGAGAAATCACACGGGAAGTGAGCGGGCCGTACAGCTCCGGCACCAGCTAGGAAACTGGTAGTTGGCCTCTCTGACGATCTCGGCAAGTTATTGCTAGTGTGAGAAATCACACGGGAAGTGAGCGAGCCGTACGGCTCCGGAACCTTTCATGGAGAAAAGGTAGCAGGGTGGTCGCGATTGGACTTGTCTATGACCGATAGCCTTGCGAGCTTACTAGGCTTAATAGTGCCGTTGTCGGATGACTTCGGGGGTCAGATCTGCCGTAACAAGGATCCATGTGACCGGGGAAAACCTGGACCACATGTATAGCGGCTCAACCTTTATAACCAGAGGGTTGGTGGGGTTGAGATGCTATAAACATAATCATTAGGGCAGAAGTAGGCGAAGGAAGCGAGGGTGACTATTACCTTAAAACTATTGCAATTAAAAATAAGCATTGTATACTTAAATAGTTTTTAGTTAAGTTGAAATAAACTAAAATGTAATCCTGTAATAAAAATTAATTACTCAAATAGTAATAATAATAATAATAATATTGACAGTACGCCACATTTGTAAATTGCTCGCCTACCTAACATATCTAATTTATTATGACAGCATATAGGTGTGCTATCATGTAGTCAATAAAACACTTTTTTGAACCCCATTTTAAAGGTGGAGTCTAACCTTTATCGATCTATTACAAACCATTACACTATGGGATTTTGTTTTTATGTTACACTTTACCAAGATTATTTATATATTTATTTATTTAATTATTTATTTTCACGCCATTTCCCTTTCGCCTTAGCCACAGACATCCCTCTTCATACATGCCCTCCGGCAGGTCCTCATGCTTTTTACGTGACCTTCCTCCAGTATCATAAATACTGTGTTTTTGAAGGTCACTTGAGGCCTCCCCCTGTCTCTCTTACCGTTCATGTATAAATCTTTTTTACAATCCTTTATCACTCATTCGTTCGACGTGCCCAAACCACCTGGTCACGTTCTTCTTCATTCTCATCTTCGCTAGTACCTGCCATTCTGTGGATCTCTTCATTGCCGATTCGGTTAGCTAGACTGACTCCGCATATTCTGCGAAGAGATCGCATCTCCACAGCATTCATCTTTCTTACATTCTTCTTCTGTATTACCCACGTTAACCAAAATTAAATAATGTTGTTTTGATTGCAATGTGCAATTTGTGAATCAAAACTTTTTCCGATACATTCAGTCATTTTACTTTATCATGGTATGAACAGTGGAGTTTGTAATATTGATCTAAGAGATGGTTTGCTTCCAGACTACAATTAACAATCTGGTTTAATTGGTCGTTATTTTAAAGCGATCTTCTTTAGCAATTAAGTGATCTTTACACACCCGAGCCCGGCAATTATTCTACGTTTCTAATTCTGAGTAATATAACGAAATTCTGAAGCTGGTTGCCGCAAACTTGTAGCGTCAGGCGGAGTATAAAAAGTATAGAATTTTTTTGCGGCAACCAGGTATCGAATTTGAAATGACGTGAATTCAAGTAAGCGGCAATCAGGTATACAATTAGAAATGACGTGAATTCACGTCAGCGGAAATCAGGTATAGAATTAGAAATGACGTGAATTCACGTCAACTGCTATATGTTAACATTTACAACCTAGTACAATTATATTAATTAGTCGTTTGTATTTCAGAACACATATTTAATGATATCTCGTGAAATATTTGTTTTTGTTATATTTAAATATTCTACTTGAATGAATTGTTAAATGAACCACCATTTATTTAAGGGCCAATCGTGTATCATGTTCATATCAATAAACAAACATAACATGTTACATTAAATAAAAATACATTTTCATTTAATAACAATTTATATTTAAACGGGAGAGTATTAACAATTTGTTTTATTCTAAAATATACAAATTTATTGTACACTATATGTATAAATGAAATTACATATAATTAACATAGAAATGATATATAAAACATAATAGTATATGTGATATAACAGACAGATATGTTTAATGATAACTTATTAATGAACTCTTCAAAAAATATTCTCCAGAAATGATAAACAAAATGTTTTAAAGAAAGAAAATATAGAAATAAAAATCATTGTTTTAAAATTCTCTTCTCATTATGAGTGTTGTAAAAAATATTGTAACTTATAACTATTTTTGTACTTTCAAATAATAATCTTAATACATTTATTACATTATCGAGCGAAGCGAGCGTAGCGAGCTTAGCGCTCTACTGGACACTTTTTCACATGCTTTGTCACGAATAGGTTCGAAAACTACTTGACGGAAAATTATGAAATTTTGCAATCAAAAAGACACATGTGTGATGTGTGATGGTTTTAGAAAAAAATATTTTGATAAATGTCTTGCCGTTGAGGAATAATAGTCAAAAAACTGATATCCCATTGAAGTCAAAGGGAATGTGGAGCGACTGTCAGCCTTATCTGAAATCTCCTACATTACCGACATTATCCACAAAAACGAGTCACGAACGAATTACACTGGACTCACTTCGCTCAATATTCAAACGGCACCCGAGATTTCGCGAGCGTAGCGAATTGAAATTGAGGGGCTATTGGCGCCCCTAGTTTTATGAGGAAAATAGAATTCAAAATTACATGTAAATTTTGTATAAAAATCTTATATCCATAGAAGTATTAACAACTTTATATAAACCGTTATATTAGTACAAAGATGTAGATTAAACTATTTCAACTAAGCATTCAAACATATCTGAACATGTTCAATCTATTTTGAACACAAGGTTTTTTGAGATGAATGGATTCTATCTGATTTAATGAGTTACTTCTGACTAGCTTTACGGTATGTGCTAACATATATACAATATTTAATATATAGATATTGTAACAAATTAGCTTACTTATAAGATAAACAAACATACGAAAAATGCTATAAAAACTCCAATTACGTGCCTTTATTATTATTATATGTTACCAGTTGCTATCATTACCTATCTAACTTGGTAAGTAATTAGGTATCCCTAATGATGATGGGACATCAAATAATAGGGACAGTTCCCTGTTTCCTCTTAATCACCCTCGGGTTATTGATACCAATGTTACTTTGTTGTGAGTACAATAAAGTGTCGTGTTCGATTCTTGTCTTAGGTTAGTTTATCCACAATGTTCTAATGGTTTACTATTAATAGACATCGTCCGTTGCTTTACTGCTCGCTAATCTTACAGCTTCTGGTTGTTCAGGGTTCTCATCGGGTATTAAGGATCCTTCCAGTCAGGTGGATAACCAAGTTTCCTCACATCATCCCACCACTGCTGTTCACCATCAGCCCAGATGCAGTACACTAAGTTTGTACCAACCAGAACGGCGAAACACACCCAGAATGCTATTCACCATTGTGCCAAGGTCTACTGTAAAGAAAGAATACAACGAATTATTAATTTTTCTGTATGTCAATTTTAATGTTATTTCATTTATCAATTCATTCCAGCAGAATATTTAAATATCACAAAAACAAATATTTCACGAGATATCATTAAAAAGGTGTCTTAAAATACAAAAGAATTAATAAATATAATTGTACTAGGTTGTAAATGTTAAGACCACTTAATTGCTACAGAAGATTGCTTTAAAATAACGACTAATTAAACTTGACTGTTAATTTGGTCTGAAAGCATACCATAATATAATATAAGAAATATACCCACTTCCATGTGTTATATAGGGGCAGGGTGTGTGTGTGTTTGAATGTAGGTAATTTTACATACTAGGTTTTTACTAAATTTTTTTTATTCATAATTGACTTCTAAGCTTTCCACACAGTCTTTTTTCATTTAAATCATCATAGTCACATGGTTTTTTAATAGAGATATATTAACATACCATATACAAGGGCTTTTTTATTTTCAACTTTATTTATTATCACGTTTCTCGATACACATTTATTCGGAGATTTGCAAAATCCTCGTTTATGTAATATGAAGGAAATATAGAGATTTGGGTAAAATAAATAACATTTAGGAACAGTAACTAAAAGTAACTAGGATCCGCCAACCGTGCGCGGCGGGTGTTGAGCTAAGCCTCTCTCCTTTCTTCTTTTCTTGATAACTTTTGAATGGCTAAACATTTTTTCAATCTGTTTTCGCTATAACATCCGCGTTCGGCTCAAACATACGTGAGGAAATTTATAGTTTATTATTCGTCGCATTCTGGAGACAACTAAACACAAAAAAGGTCTCCCAAACGGTTACGAGCTTCGATTACGCTCAGCTCAATTACATAACAGATCCAATTTACTATCACTTGTATTGCTATCATGTAGTCATTAAGACTCTTCTACAGCGACAATCAAAGTGTACTTAATATATATTTATATGACATATTTAATTTAAATATTTGATTAAGTTTTGATACAGATTAGATATTACTTAAAATTTAATTGTTTTGACATCACAAATACACACGCATTGATAACGAACAAATAATGCTTTGCGACATGATGTAGTTCATCTCAAGACTTCACGATACAAACCATGGAACATTTATCAGTATATGTTATGTGATAGCGATTTAGTATTATATATGAAAGAGATACATATATATATTGATATACTTTTATAATATCAAATAAAATGGAAACAGAAAACACGGCTTTTAATAACTTGCAAAACAACGAACAGAAATACAAACAATATGAAGGTATTATGACAACTGTAAGATCATGTAAGTAGCAATTTACTTGGATATTTTATAATAATATTAGTTGGTTGAATAAATTATTATAACACCTAATAGTGACAATGAAGTACCTAGAGGATAATTTTATTCAGGTTTGGATAAATTTAATACATTTTCATTAATCGAATATTTCTTTAACGATTTAAATAAATTAATTTTCAATTTAGGTATATTTAATAAAACTATTTTTATCTGTTTTATCAAAATGATTTTATCTTTTGTGTATAACCAAACATACATATACATATAAATAAAACTGTAATTCTAAATTAACAGTTTTTTACTAAAATATAAAGAAAATGCGGTACTTAGATAAAAAAATTATTTTATAAATATTTTCTCTGTCTGTCTGTTTGTTTCGGCTTATCTCTGAAACGTCTGAATCGATTTTACCAGGACTTCCACTATCAGATGTTATAAGGAGTAGCTTAGGCTACTCTTATTTATATATATATCCTGTGAGTCAGTCAGTCAATATGTTTTTACAATTTCAAGGCTGCATCATCCCAAAGAGGTATATATTTTCAATAATGTCACTGATCGGTATCATAAATGTATTCACAATGCGCGCCAGTCTGAACATGGCCATAATACAAATGGTGACACACGTCAAGAAACATGGAACACACTCTGATGACAATGACTGCCCCAGTGATGATGTAGTTGGAAATACAACGGCTGTCTTCAACCAAGTAAGTGAATACTTAATGAAGAAAATGGTATTTCAGTAACCTTCGTTACACTTTCTCGTAAATAATGGTATAACCTCTGTTATTAAGATATGAAGATTGGTTACACGAGATACGTTTGATAAATATTTACTGAACTAAACAAACAGACGTACATTATGTGTAATATATTGGTATTTCAAAAGAAATGTTGTATGTATCTTGTGAGTTAAATAAAGTCTCAATACGTTTGGGTTTGAAAGGAAATCAAAGCATTGGTTTAAATTCACATACTTTTATATTCTTGTATAAAAAATATATTATGAATTCAGGTGTTATATTCGATAAGTTTAGTTCTATATAAATAAGGTTTAGTTGTATATAATATATACATATAAATAAAATTAAAGTGTCTGTTTGTAATTCCAAATTAACAGCTTATCACTAAATGCATATAAGACTATATACGATACTTGCATAACAAATAATATTTATTTAAATTTTCTTTTTCTGTCTGTTTGCTCCAGCTAAACTCTGAAATGGACAGACCGCTTTTAACAGGACTTTCACTGGATGTTATAAGGATTAACTTAGGATACTTTTGTATATGAAAACATATTCTGAACGAACAAATCCGTGGGCAAAACTAGTTTATTATATAATTAAATTTTTTTACAATTAATTTAAAATATTAAGGCATTGTAATTTCAATTTCAGTACGCCATATTTGATGTGGATGAGAGAACACAAGGACATCTGTTAAGTGCCTTCTATTACGGGTATGCAACCACACAAGTGGTGGGAGGATATTTGGTGGAGCGATATGGCGGTAAATGGACAATCGGATTTGGTCTCTTCAGCACAGCCATATTCACATTCCTGACGCCCGTGGTTGTCAGAACTGGAGGGCAAATCTGGTTATTTGTTTTACGGATATTAGAAGGCATGGGAGAGGTAAAGATTTGCAATTTTCTTTCTATTTTTCTATCAAAAGATGACATATTACATATTTTATTCAGGGTCCTACGATGCCTGGGTTAATGTTCATGATGGCGAGATGGATCCCTCCAGAGGAACGGGCTTTCCATTCAGCTCTAATATTTGGAGGAGGACAGTTAGGAAATATATTTGGTCCACTCGTATCAGGTATCTTGTTATCAGGAGGCAGAGATTGGGCGTGTGTGTTCTATTTCTTTGGTGGATCTGCTTTGATTTGGTTTATATTGTGGGTGAGATTTCGTTGAATTATTAGTATTTCAATTTGATTTCCAAATCAGCACACACATAATTGTCTTATATTTTTCAGACTGTGTTATGCTACAGCGAACCAAATACTCATCCATATATATCGAAGAAAGAGTTAGACTATTTAAATAAAGTTGTAATAAGATCTAAGAAAAATACCATAGATCCTGTTCCTTGGAAAGCAATTTTACGGTCGCCACCCACATGGGCTCTTTTAGCGGCTAATGTGAGTTTGTAATCAAAATCTAGAACTAATCTATAGAGGAGAGATTCATAGAAATGATGTGATGTTGTACTCTAACAGGTAGGTCACGACTGGGGTCTGTATACAATGATTTCAGATCTGCCAAAGTACTCGCACGACGTGCTCAAGTTTGACATAGCGGCTACTGGCTTGCTCTCCGGCTTGCCTTATGGAGCCATGACTCTCTTTTCATTTATGTTTGGATATATCAGTGACCTGTGCATTGATAAGGGATGGCACAGTGTCAAAACTGGACGTATTGTTTATACAACTATCGGTAAGTCATAAATGGTGCGGCGGTTGACACTTCTTTATTTTTGTCAGAGATTGCGCTGCTAATAACAATTGGTTGAAACTTATGTATTTTATGTCATTTTGTTGCTATGTCAATGCTCTTTAAAACGATTTCGCGTTCGCATCACTTTTTTCGTACTGTGAAAATGACGAGATACGAGCCAAATAAAGAGCATTTTTGGCACTTGTTGCTATTTTTGCTTAACCAGAAGAAAAGTGAAAGTGAGAGCCGACGAATTCTTGTACAAACATACGGTGACAATGTACTAACGCAGAACGCTTGCGTGCGGTGGTTTAGAATATTTAAAGTGGTGATTTTGACTTGAAAGATAAAGAACGACCAGGTCAACCGAAAAAATTCGAAGATGCTGAATTACAAGCATTGTTGGACGAAGACGATACACAAACTCAACAGCAAATAGCAGAAAGATTAAGAGTTGGTCGCCGAATGATATGTGACCGTCTGCATGCCATGGGAAAGACTCAGAAGGCAGGGAAATTTGTACCTCATCAGCTGAACGACAGACATATGGAAAGGCGAAAAGCAGTGTGCGATATTTTGCGTTGTCGACATGAACGAAAAAGTTTTTGCATCAGATCGTAACTGGAGACGAGAAATGAATATATTTTGAGAATCCAAAACGTAGAAAATCATGGGTAGGCCCGGGTCAACCGTCAACATCCACCGCAAGACTGAATCGCTCCGGAAAAAAGACATTATTGTGCATCTGGTGGGATCAGAAGGGGGTCGTGTCCCACGAGCTCTTAAAACCAAGTGAAACTGTCAACGCCGTTCGCTACCGTGATCAAATGGTCAATTTGAATCATGCATTGGGCGAAAAGTGACAGGAATGGGCTTCAAGGCACGCAAAGGTGATTTTACGGCACGACAATGCCCCTCTGCACACAGCGAAAGCGGTAAGAGACACTATTTCTTTGAGCTGGGAACTCTTGCCCCACCCGCCATATTCATTAGACCCCATCTGATTACCATCTGTTCTCATCAATGTCCTATGCGCTCTCTACGAAACACTTCGAGAACTACGAAGATGTCGAAAAATAGCTTGGCGACTGGACCATTTCGAAAGATGAACATTTTTTTGGAAGGACATCCACGAATTGCCACAGAGAATAAGAAGATGTGTATCAAGCGATGGCGCATATTTTGAATAAACGGTTTTTTACTTTGTTCCCTAAATGACGTGTTTTTTTTTATTAAGAATTATTAACCGCCACATCTATATATTTGTTAAGGTGATTTCTGATTAAGTACTAATGAACGTTTGAAAACATGTATGAATTTATATTGTTTTTATTATTACTAACTATCACAAAATATACAGATTATGCACTCGGTTCCGAGTGGGAGGTACTGCTACTACCCCACTCGGATCCGAGTGACTAACAGTAAATGTTTAAAAAAACAGTATTCTAGTACCCTTATTATTAATTTATTTCGTTAGTATTTTCATGGTGAAACTTTTTAATACTTGAAGATCGAACAAAAACTTTGAACCTAAAACAGTATTTTATTAAAAGAAATGGTTTTACCTTCAGCTGCAGCTGGTCCAGCTGTGTGTATTATCCTGGCTTCTTATTCTGGATGCGATAGAAATGCTGCAATGGTTTATTTTATCTTATCCATGGGTCTCATGGGAGGTTATTACAGTGGTATGAAGGTAATATAAGGTTTTCAATAAATTATTTAACTTTCATTATTATTCCTGTAGGTCTGTTTATGTAGTGGTTAGTCTATGATTGTATTCACTTATATATCTCATAAATTCTTCCAGTCATATAAATGACGTCTCATACTCAAGCAGTTACAATGAACAAACTGTATTGTTATAGATAAATACTCTGGATTTAGCTCCAAACTACGCTGGGAGTTTGACATCGTTGGTTAACACAACATCCACGTTCACTGGAATAATATCACCTTATTTAATAGGCCTTTTAACACCAGATGTAAGTACTTCAAATACCTTTTGAATATTATACTTTAAAAATGTTTCTTTGTAGCTCTTTAATATGAATATTAAGATATCTATCACGCGATGAACAATCACTCTAAAGTCAATAAAGTTAACGCAAACACACCTCGTATAACTTGGATTAATTTCCCACAGGACTCGCAGGAACATGTGGCATATTCAATGTTTTCTTTTAAATATAATAGCTAACAATAGTTAATTATTAATTTGTTCATAAATATATGTTATTTTTAAACATTTGTATACTAAATTATTGAGCGAAGCGAGCGGAGCGTTCTACTGGAGACTTTTTCACATTCTTTGTCACTAATAGGCTCAAAAAATTACTTAACGGAAAATTATGAAAGTTTGCAATCAAAAAGACACTAATTAGGTGGCGGTTAAAAAAAAATATTGAAAAATGTCATGGCGTTGAGAAATAATTGTAAAAAAAATTATTTCCCACTGAAGTCAATGGGAAAGGATAAGTGATTACACTGGGCTCGCTTCACTCAACATGTAAACGGCTCCCGAAATTGAGGGTCCGTTGGCGCCCCTAGTATTAACTTGTAAATGAGTAACGAAGTGTTACAAAGTGATTTGTTTCAGTCCACATTGGTGCAGTGGCGTATTGCTTTCTGGGTTTGTTTTGCGGTGTTAATGAGCACCAATTTAATCTATTGCCTCTGCACCGAAACCGAACAGCAGTGGTGGGATGACGTGAGACAGTTCGGGTACCCATCGGATTGGAACCATGGAACCATTATTAGAGATGAAATTGAGAGTAACGAAGTAATTGAACTAAATAACAAGAAAGACAAAGAACTTATATAATTCAATGTGTGATTGTACTTAGATACTTTGTTTAAAATGTAAATAAAATATATTAATTGAGAATAACATTTCAGTTTTACTCTATAACATATTCAAGTAATTGCTATTAATAACGCGTAGGGTCAGTACCAATACAGTTATACCGATTACGATTACGATTAACATTACAATAAAAAATATGAAATATGAAACTAATTCAACATTAAAATTTAATAATTAATTAGTAACGTGATTATTCAGTAATTTATTATTTAGAAAATGTATTCCGTTTTTTCTTTTACCAACAAAACCTGGTCAAATATTGTCAAAGTTCAAAGCCCAGGATCGTTATTGGTATAATGTTGATACAGTATATACAAAAGCTTTATCAAAAGGTTGCTATAATTGCTTTGGAATGATAACAAAGGAATAGAGAGAATAACATTCATTTTCAAACAAAATTGTGAATGCGTGAATTTAGTTTATTATGTGGACTCACAAACGTTGATATTTACTTGCAATACACTAAAAAAACAACAGCAAAATAAATATATAATACTTCTAAAAATTCATTGCGATGGTTCTAGTTGTTCGTATGGTGATATGTGGGTCACCAATGTGGTTGTTGGTTGTTGTTGTGCCCTACCTTAGGCGCGCCTCCTACGATAAATAGACGGCCAGCCGGTTGTTAGTTATAGTTGTAAAGTAATAAAATTTCAACTTGACTAAAAATTATTTAAGTATACAATACTTAAATAAAAAAATTAACTAAAATGTAATACTGTAATAAAAATTAATTACTCTAATAGTAATAATAATAATAATAGTGGCAGTACACCACAATATATGAATCACCTTCCTAACAGATCCAATTTGTTAACACTTGTATTGCTATCAAGTAATCATTAAAAGACTTAAGAATAGTCTTTGAAGTCTATTAAAAAACCATGCCACTATGATGCTTTAAATAAGAAAATTCAATGTATGATTGTACTTAGATACTTTGTTTAAAATATAAATAAAAATATATTAATTGAGAATAACATTTCAGTTTTACTCTATAACATATTCTAGCAATTGCTATTAATAACGTGAAGGGGCAATATCAATACCGTTATACCGATTACGTAAAAAATTAAACACAATAATAAAATAACAAATTTATTAAAAACAAGTAAATATTACAACAAAAATTTATGAAATATATTTATATAACAATTTCTAATTACCGTTATCCCCCCTAAAATACGGTAGATTCGTTCCGCGTTATAGGAAAACGCATTGTAGAAATATTCTTGTATAACGCGCTCATACGACCGTATAACGCGTTATGTGAAAATAAATCACGTTTAACTGTTCTGGTTAAAAGCGGTTTAAATGGAATATTAACGAAGAACTTAATAAAATTAATTTTATAACAACATAATTAATTATGAACTGTAAAAAATAATTATTAATTTCAGAGTATATAGATATAACGCTAAAAATCCCAACGCTATATGAGGGAAAACACGCGTTATACGATGGACTGAAATCGCGTTATAAGAGTACCGAATTTTAAGGTGAATTACTGTATTTTTGATTATCATTTAATTGGAATAAACGCTTCGTTGGTAGACTCATCTGCCGTTGTCTCCAACAGCATCCTCTTCCTCGCGTCTCTCAATTGCATCGTGGTGTTACTTATTTGTGTCTCTAGCATCTCATTTTTCTTTCTAAGTCTCACTACCTTCGTGTTAAAGTAATTTAAATATAAGTATAGTATGCGTAAGTAATGTTCAAATATGACTATAAAGTTACTTTACTTTACTTTATACTAATTACTCAAGCATTCTGAAGTATGTTAACCGTTTGGTATAAGAAATAAAATAAAATAATTTCTAGAATATAAACTTGTCTGTTAGTATTTCCTTATTCACAGTTTTTCATTTAGTGAGTATGAAATTATATACGTTACTTAAATTAAAAATCATTTGTTTGGTTTGTCTGTCTCTTTGTTCCGACTAATCTCTGAAACGTCTGTATCGATTTTAACAAGACTTTCACTGGCGGATAGCTGATATTATAAGGACTATCTTTATTTTAAAACGAAGTCACGGGTGCAGCTAGTTATTAAATAAAATGTCGTACCTCGTCAGCCGCGTTTTGGTAATCACGTAAAAGATCACGCCGTGTGAGCAAGCCGGCTCTCATTCTTTCCGTCTCAAGAGACCAACGGAGTTTGTCACGTTTACCCTAAAATTAAATATATTTCCTTATATTAATACACTGCCAGAAACGACGGTAAAAGTGTTAATTTAACGTGTAAATATAAATGGTTTTGATACCAACACAGGAGCAGTAAGTTATATGTGATTTTATGCAGTAATACAAATCGTTTATTTATATTATATTCATATATATTATATTGCTGTTATTTACCTTAATATGGCCCAAATCTTCTCTAGCTCTAATGAGATCGATTTCAGCATCCCCGAGGTCGCATTCCGCGAAGTCTATAACTTCATCTGTGTGATGCATCTTCTCTCTGATGTGTGCTAGTATCTGATTGTGTTCGGTGCAGTTTGAGCGGTTCTTAATAAGTTCGTCGTCACGTTCTAAAAGTGGAATAAAAAGGTGAGATGTTATATACTAATATATATTTATTTCTTTATTATAAATATAAGGTGCATTCTGTCAGTCAACCCCGATAAAGTAAGATATGAAATATAAAAAACCAATAAAATTGCTAAAATTTTTAACACTTAACGAATAGGCGCATTCTGATACAGAAACGGAAGGACGTTCACGTCAATGGCAGGAATTCACGTCAATGGCAACCCGGAACAGAATTTGAAATGACGTGAATTCACATCAGCGGCAAACAGAAATAGAATTAGAAATGACGTGAATTCACGTCCACGCAAAACAGGTATAGAATTTGAAATGACGTGAATTCACGTCAGCTGTTGTGAATGTGATAATACATACAACACATATTGCATTTTGATAAGATAAAGTAATTATGATTATTCCTTACTAACCTCCATAATAGAAACAATGTAATAATGGGGAATGTTGAAGGGAAATAGATGTAAAATAGGAATATTTGAGTCGAGCTTATTCTTCATGGGATAGACATTATTTCCTGTCCGTAATAGAAATGGGACCTTCTACCAGTGAAACGTAAAAAGATAATGAATCCTTGGATATTTTAAATGAAGTGACTACGTTGTATCTCTTATTTCATTTTTGTTATTTCAACTACACTATTCTTTCTAAATATATGTTAGTTCTATTCTGATAAGAAGATACAAAATAATGTTACATAGGATTTGTAAGCATATTACAGATTTATATTGCAATTATTTTATATGTATTTTTTTATCATGAGGCTTCATCAACCATACGCATAATAGTTTCTACTTAATCTGACTCCAATCTTGAAATCTAATGTTTTCAAGAGTTAACTGACAGTGGGCTGATTTTAGTTTGACGTTTCACAAATTATTAGTTAGATATATCACCCTGAAGTAAGTATTTTATTTACCCTATATTAAGTATTACAAAATAAAATAAATGTATTCAACACTGACCGTAATGTATTCAAAATCTTAATAACTTTTTGTTATTTAAAATATATCATTGGATTTGCGATTACTTTTTGTTTCCATTCGACACTACCTTTCGAATAATTTCAAGAAAACACATGGACGAATGAAATCTAAATGTTAGTCACGTGAATATAACTCAATAAGTCATTTCAATACGCCGGAGATACTGTATGTATTAAATTCTATGCGTCATTCCTGAATCTTAAAGTCCGTCAAGTGATGACTTGCAGAGATATGAAGAAACACGAAATTTGAAGGCTTTGATTATTATCAACAAATAAAAAAACAGGTATAATATTAATTTAATAAAACATTATTTATATTACTCTTCTACTCTTACAATGCAGTGTATAACTTTAATACCATTTTCCCAAACGAAAAACTTTCTCGGGAAAATCTTCGTTATATCTAAGTTCTAACTATACTAAGGAAGTTTGACATGGAACTAGGTTCTGCTGTTACACTCTCAGTAAATCGACATAGTTTGTGTTCTTGACCTAGGTATTTATATATATTATAGGTATTTATAGTATTAAAAATTTTTGGGTGCTTAGTAAAAGTAATAGAGATCGTTGCACAGCTTTTTTTGTAATCAATACAATAAAAAACTAGTGGCGCGAAAAGGACCTCGATTTTGACTCACAGTGTTCATAAAATCTCGTTAGAGTTCGACGAATTGAGCGAAGCGCGTAACCCATCTTTAATTCAGCGTTCAAAGCTGAAACCGAGAAACACAAAATATAGAATAATTCAATATTAATAGCGATTTTGTTTAAATTGAAATCTATGGGACTGTATTTTTTGGTGATTATTCCTAAACGACATAATTTTTTTCCCCCTTTTTTTTAATAAACCATCGCAATAACCATAGCTATAAACGTGCAAAATTTCATGAAGATCGGTAAAGCCGTTTTCATGCCAAACCCGGATATGGGATGCAAAAGTCTCATATAGAGCGCTCCGCTCGCTCTGCTCAATAAATTCTCGTCCCTTATATAAGTAAGAAATTTGTTTCAAATTGTAACATAATTAATGTAAAAGAGAAATTATATATATATTGACAGTAGATGTTAACGAGTGTACATTGTGTTCTCATTTTTATATACCATTACATTTTATCTGATTTTGACAAAAGTGTACTTAATATATATTTATATGTCATATTAAATTCATATATTTTATTCAGTTTTGATACAGATTAGATATTACTTATAATTTAATTGTTTTGACATCACAAATACACACACATTGATAACGAACAAATAATGCTTTGCGACATGATGTAGTTCATCTCAAGACTTCACGATAGAAACCATGGAACATTTATCAGTATATGTTATGTGATAGCGATTTAGTATTATATATGAAAGAGATACATATATATATTGATATACTTTTATAATATCAAATGAAATGGAAACAGAAAACACGGCTTTTAATAACTTGCAAAACAACGAACAGAAATACAAACAATATGAAGGTATTATGACAACTGTAAGATCATGTAAGTAGCAATTTACTTGGATATTTTATAATAATATTAGTTGGTTGAATAAATTATTATAACACCTAATAGTGACAATGAAGTACCTAGAGGATAATTTTATTCAGGTTTGGATAAATTTAATACATTTTCATTAATCGAATATTTCTTTCACGATTTAAATAAATTAATTTTCAATTTAGGTATACTTAATAAAACTATTTTTATCTGTTTTATCAAAATGATTTTATTGTTTGTGTATAACCAAACAGACATACATACTATTTACATATATATATATATATATATATATATATATATATATATATATATATATATATATATATATATATATATATATATATATATAAAATTGAAGTGTCTGTAATTCCAAATTAACAGTTTTTCACTCAAATATAAGGTATATACGCTTTTTAAATAAAATAAATATTTTTAAAATATTTTTTTCTGTCTGTCTGTTTGTTTCTACCAAACTGAAACGGCTGAATCGATTTTAACAGGTCTTTTACTATCTAATGTTATAAGGAGTAGCTAAGGCTACTTTCATTTTTATATATATCCTGTAAGTCAATCAGTCAGTCAAAATTATTTTTTCTATTTCAAGGCTGTATCATCCCAAAGAGGTATATATTTTCAATAATGTCACTGATCGGTATCATAAATGTATTCACAATGCGCGCCAGTCTGAACATGGCCATAATACAAATGGTGGCACACGTGAAGAAACATGGAACACACTCTGATGACAATGACTGCCCCAGTGATGATGTAGTTGGAAATACAACGACTGTATTGAACCAAGTAAGTGAATACTTAATATGAAGAAAATGGTAATGAAGAGATCGACAGAATGGCAGGTCCTAGCGATGATGTCACGGGGGGAATGAAGAAGAACGTGCTCAGGTGGTTTGGGCACGTCGAACGAATGAGTGATGAAAGAATGGTAAAAAACATTTATATAGGAAAAGTGAGCGGTAAGAAAGACAGGGGGAGGCCTCGAGTGACCTTCGAAAACACAGTATCTATGATACTGGAGGAAGGTCACGTAAAAATCATGAGGAACCCCCGGAGGCCATGTATAAAGAGGTTGATTTCTGTGGCCGAGGCGAAAGAGGTATGCAGGGACCGTAGTGTTTGGCGCTCCGTCGTCCCTGGCTAACCCGCAAGGGATATGGCGTGAAGATAAATAAATAATTAAGAAAATTGTATTCCAGTAACCTTCGTTACACTTTCTCGTAATAATGAAATAACCTCTGTTATTAAGATATGAAGATTGGTTACACGAGATACGTATAATAAATATTTACTGAACTAAACAAACAGACGTACATTATATGTAGTATATTGGTATTTCAGAAGAAATGTTGTATGTATCTTGTGAGTTTAAGACTCAATATGTTTGGGTCTGAAAGGACATCAAAGGATTGGTTTAAATTCACATACCTTCATATTCTTGTGTAAGAATATATATTGAGTTCAGGTGTTATATTTGATAAGTTTAGTCGTATATAGTATATACATGTAAATAAAATTAAAGTGTCTGTTTGTATACAATTTAACAGCTTATCGCTAAATGCATATACGATACATAACAAAAAAAAAACAAGTTTTTCTTTCTCTGTCTATGTGTTCTTTCTAATCTCCGAGACGGCTATACCGAATAGCTGATATATTAGAAGTAACTTAGGCTACTTTTACTTCATTTTAAAAACATATTTCGAGCGAACGAAGTCGTGGGCAAAACTAGTTTATTATTTAATTAAAGTTGTTTATAATAAATTCAAAATATAAAGGCATTATTGATTCCAATTTCAGTACGCCATATTTGATTGGGATGAGAAAACACAAGGACATCTGTTAAGTGCCTTTTATTACGGGTATGCAACCACACAAGTGGTGGGAGGATATTTGGTGGAGCGATATGGCGGTAAATGGACAATCGGATTTGGTCTCTTCAGCACAGCCATATTCACATTCCTGACGCCCGTGGTTGTCAGAACTGGGGGGGAAACATGGTTATTTGTTTTACGAATATTAGAAGGCATGGGAGAGGTAAAGATTTGCATTTTTTTTTCTATTTTTCTATCAAAAGATGATATATATGTATTTATCTTTTAGCTTCTGCAACGTTCTTTCATGTACATCCTGAAGCCAGTAGAGAATGTCTTTGTGGCATTAAAACTGTCTTTCGTGCATTATTTTATGTATTGTGTTGTGAAGAATTAAATACTATGTAATTGTGTTCAGGGTCCTACGATGCCTGGGTTAATGTTCATGATGGCGAGATGGATCCCTCCAGAAGAACGGGCTTTCCATTCAGCTCTAATATTTGGTGGAGGACAGTTAGGCAATATATTTGGTCCACTCGTGTCAGGTATCTTGTTATCAGGAGGCAGAGATTGGGCGTGTGTATTCTATTTCTTTGGTGGATCTGCTTTGATTTGGTTTATATTGTGGGTGAGATTTCATTAGATTATTAGTGTTTAAATTCTTTTTGCAAATCAGCACACACATTATTCTCTTATATTTTGCAGACTGTGTTATGCTACAGCGAACCGAACACGCATCCGTACATATCAAAGACAGAATTGGACTATTTAAATAAAGTTGTAATAAGATCTAAAAAAAAATACCATAGATCCTGTTCCGTGGAAAGCAATTTTACGGTCGCCACCCACATGGGCTCTTTTAGCGGCTAATGTGAGTTTGCAAACAAATTCTAGAACTAATCTATAGATGATAGATTCATATATATGATGTGATGTTGTATTCTAACAGGTAGGTCACGACTGGGGTCTGTATACAATGATTTCAGATCTGCCGAAGTACTCGCACGACGTGCTCAAGTTTAACATAGCGGCTACTGGCTTGCTTTCCGGCTTGCCTTATGGCGCCATGACTCTCTTTTCATTTATGTTTGGATATATCAGCGACCTGTGCATTGATAAGGGATGGCACAGTGTCAAAACTGGACGTATTGTTTATACAACTATCGGTAAGTCATAAATGGTGCGGCGGTTGATACTTCTTAATGTTTGTCAGAGATGGCTAATAAGAATTGGTTGAAACTTATGTATTTTACGTCATTTTGTTGCTATGTCAGTGCTCTTTACAACGACATCGTTGTTTGCACGATTTCGCGTTCGCATCCTTTTTTTCGTACTGTGAAAATGACGAGATACGAGCCATATAAACGGCTTGATTGATGATTTTGACTTGAAAGATAAAGAACGACCAGGTCAACCGAAGATGCTGAATTACAAGCATTGTTGGACGAAAACGATACACAAACTTAACAACAAATAGCAAAAAGATTAAGTGTTGGTCGCCGAACGATATGTGACCGTTTGCATGCCATGGGAAAGATTCAGAAGGCAGGGAAATGGGTACCTCATCAGCTGAACGACAGACATATGGAAAGGTGCAAAGCAGTGTGTAACATTTTGCTTTGTCGACATGAACGAAAAAGGTTTTTGCATAAGATCGTAACTGGAGACGAGAAATGAATATATTTTAAGAACCCAAAACGTAGGCAATCATGGGTAGGCCCGGGTCAACCGTCAACATCCAACGCAAGACCGAATCGCTCCAGAAAAAAGACATTGTTGTGCATCTGGTGGGATCAGACGGGGGTCGTGTACCACAAGCTCTTAAAACCAAGTGAAACTGTCAACGCCGTTCGCTACCGTGATCAAATGGTCAATTTGAATCATGCATTGGGCGAAAAGTGACCGGAATGGGCTTCAAGGCACGCAAAGGTGATTTTAAAACACGACAACGCCCCTTCGCACACAGCAAAAGCGGTAAGAGACACTATTTCTTTTGGCTGGGAACTCTTATCCCTCCCGCCATATTCATCAGACCTAGCCCCATCTGATTACCAATGATTTTCATCAATGTCCCATGCACTCTCTACGAAACACTTCGAGAACTACGAAGATGTCGAAAAATATCTTAGCGACTGGACCATTTCGTAAGATGAACATTTTTTTTGGAAGGGCATCAACGAATTGCCAGAGAGATGTAGAAAATGTGTGTCAAGCGATGGCGCATTTTTTGAATAAACAGTTCTTTTACTTTGTCTCCTTAATGACGTGTTTTTTTTTTTAATTAAGAATTATTAACCGCCACATCTATATATTTGTTAAGGTGATTTCTGATTAAGTACTAATGAACGTTTGAAAACATTTATGAATTTATATTCTTTTTATAATTACTAACTATCACAAAATATACAGGATGCACTCGGTTCCGAGTGGGAGGTACTGCTACTACCCCACTCGGATCCGAGTGACTTACAGTAAATATTCTAGTACCCTTATTATTAATTTATTTCGTTAGTATTTTCATGATGAAACTTTTTAATACTTGAAGATCGAACAAAAACTTTGAACCTAAAACAGTATTTTTTATAAAGAAATGATTTTACTTTCAGCTGCAGCTGGTCCAGCTGTATGTATTATCCTGGCTTCTTATTCTGGATGCGATAGAAACGCTGCAATGGTTTATTTTATCTTATCCATGGGTCTCATGGGAGGTTATTACAGTGGTATGAAGGTAATACAAGGTTTTCAATTAAGTATTTAACTTTCATTATTATTTCTGTAGGTCTGTTTATGTAGTGGTTAGTCCATGACTGTATTCACTTATATTTGTCATAAATTCTTCCAGTCATAGAAATTACGTCTCGTTCGTAAGCAGGAGTTACAATGAACAAACTGTATTGTTATAGATAAATACTTTGGATTTAGCTCCAAACTACGCTGGGAGTTTGACATCGTTGGTTAACACAACATCCACGTTCACTGGAATAATATCACCTTACTTAATAGGCCTTTTAACACCAGATGTAAGTACTTCAAATACCTTTTTTGAGCGAAGCGAGCGGAGCGAGATGAGTGCTCTACTTGTGACTTTTTTACATGCTTTGTCACGAATACTTGATGGAAAACTATGAAATTTTGCAACCACAAAGACAAAGATTAGCTGATGGTTCTAAAAAAAAATTTTTAAAATGTCGAGTCGTTGAGAAATAATCGTCCGAATACTGATATCCCATTGAAGTCAATGGGAATGTGGCACGGTTGTCAGACTAATCTGAAATCTCCTACATTACCGACATTGTCCACAACGATGAGTCATTACACTGGGCTCGCTTCGCTCAATATGCAAAGGCACCCGAGAATTCGCGAGTACAGTGGGTCGAAATTGAGAGTATGTTGGCGCCCCTAGTAATATTATACTTTCAAAATGTTTCTTTGTAGTTCTTTAATATGATTATTGGGATATCTATCACGCGATGAACAATCACTTTAAAGTCAATAAAGTTAACGCAAACACACCTCGTATAACTTGGACTAATTTCCCACAGGAATCGCAGGCAATTAGTTATATTTAATTAGGCATATTTAATGTTTTCTTTTAAATATAACAGATATATTATAACAGATAATAATAATAAATGGTTAATTTGTTTACAAATAATTATTAAATGGTTTGTTTAGTAAATTATTTATTTACGATAGGTGTTATTTAAGCGACTCTAACTAAATTTAATACTTTTTGGATTAAGTTTTGATGAACTCCAAGTTCGATTTTAATATATTTAAAGTTAACTAGAGGAAGCCTTTGTTATATGTCATCAACCTGCTTTATATTAACTTGTAAATGAGTAACAAAGTGTTACAAAATGATTTGTTTCAGTCCACGTTGGTGCAGTGG
Organism: Melinaea marsaeus rileyi; assembly: GCA_918358865.1. Classification (NCBI taxonomy): domain Eukaryota; kingdom Metazoa; phylum Arthropoda; class Insecta; order Lepidoptera; family Nymphalidae; genus Melinaea; species Melinaea marsaeus. The sequence goes on along the minus strand of OU911094.1, from coordinate 19,797,600 downwards.
CGTATTGCTTTCTGGGTTTGTTTTGCGGTGTTAATGAGCACCAATTTAATCTATTGCCTTTGCACCGAAACCGAACAGCAGTGGTGGGATGACGTGCGACAGTTCGGGTACCCATCGGATTGGAAGCATGGACCCATTATCAGAGATGAAATTGAGAGTAACGAAGTAATTGAACTAAATAACAAGAAAGACAAAGAACTTATATAATTCAACGTTTGATTGTACTTAGATACTTTGTTTTAAATGTAAATAATATATATTTATTGAGAATAACATTTCAGTTTTACTCTATAACATATTCGAGTAATTGCTATTAATATCGTGAAGGGGCAATACCAATACCGTTCTACCGATTACGTAAAAAATTAAACACAATAATAAAATAACAAATTTATTAAAAACAAGTAAATATTACAACAAAAATTTATGAAATATATTTATATAACAATTTCTAATTACCGTTATCCCCCCTAAAATACGGTAGATTCGTTCCGCGTTATAGGAAAACGCATTGTAGAAATATTCTTGTATAACGCGCTCATACGACCGTATAACGCGTTATGTGAAAATAAATCACGTTTAACTGTTCTGGTTAAAAGCGGTTTAAATGGAATATTAACGAAGAACTTAATAAAATTAATTTTATAACAACATAATTAATTATGAACTGTAAAAAATAATTATTAATTTCAGAGTATATAGATATAACGCTAAAAATCCCAACGCTATATGAGGGAAAACACGCGTTATACGATGGACTGAAATCGCGTTATAAGAGTACCGAATTTTAAGGTGAATTACTGTATTTTTGATTATCATTTAATTGGAATAAACGCTTCGTTGGTAGACTCATCTGCCGTTGTCTCCAACAGCATCCTCTTCCTCGCGTCTCTCAATTGCATCGTGGTGTTACTTATTTGTGTCTCTAGCATCTCATTTTTCTTTCTAAGTCTCACCACCTTTGTGTAAAAGTAGTTTAAATATAAGTATAGTATGCGCAAGTAATGTTCAAATATGACTATAAAGTTACTTTACTTTACTTTATACTAACTACTTAAGAATTATGAAGTATGTTAACCGATTGGTATAATAAATAAAATTAAACTATTTCTAGAATGTAAACAAAGTAAAGGTTTTTCAAATATATATATAAAATTGTTTGTTAGTATTTCCTAATTCAGTTTTTTTAGTGCGTATGAAATTATATACGTTACTTAAATTAAAAAAATCATTTATTTGGTTTGTCTGTTTGTTTGTTCCGACTAATCTCTGAAACGTCTGTACCGATTTTAACAAGACTTTCACTGTCGGATAGCTAATATTATAGAGACTATCTTTATTTTAAAAGACAAATACCATACGAAAGAAGTCACAGGCAGAGCTAGTTATTAAATAAAATGTCGTACCTCGTCAGCCGCGTTTTGGTAATCACGTAAAAGATCACGCCGTGTGAGCAAGCCGGCTCTCATTCTTTCAGTCTCAAGAGACCAGCGGAGTTTGTCACGTTTACCCTAAAATTGAATATATTTCCTTACATTAATACACTGAAAGAAACGTCGGTACAAGTGAATATAAGTATAAGTCGGTAAAAGTGTAAATATAAATGGTTTTGATACTAACACAGGCGCAGTAAGTTACGAGGGGAGGTCCAAAAGTTCGTGGAATGAAAGGGATCTAAATAAAATAAAACAACAAAACTATTTTTCCTTTTCAATATAATCACCCTTAAGCTCAATAAATTTATTAGACCTATAAATTAATTTTTCTAAACCACTATAAAAATGTTATATTTTTTCCTTCAAACTGAGCCGAAATTGCCTCCCTTACCTCATTGTCGTCGGAAAATTTCCTTCCCCTTAAGTCTTTTTTTGAATTGGGGAATAAAAAAAAGTCACTTGGTGCCAGGTCTGGACTGTAGGGTGGGTGAACTAGGAATTCGAACCCATGGGTGTGCAGAGCAGCCATTGCAATTCTGCTCTTGTGAACCGGCGCGTTGTCTTGCAAGAGCAACACACCCTTTATCAATTTTCCTCGCCGCTTTTCCTTGATGGCATCCTTTAATTTTTCTAATATCGTTGCATAGTATTCTCCGGTTATAGTCCTTCCCTTTTCTTTGTAATCAATCAAGATTATCCCCTCAGAATCCCAAAAAACAGTAGCCATCATCTTTCCAGCCGACTCCGTCACCTTGAATTTCTTTGGCGGTTGTGTCCCCTTTTTATGCCATTGCATGGACTCTTGTTTGGACTCAGGCTCAAAGTGATGAACCCATGTTTCATCTCCCGTAACAATTCGGTCCAAAATCTGTGCAGGTTTATCTCCACACAACTCCAAAAAATGCTTTGACGCATCGACGCGCTGCTCTTTCTGAAACGGCATGAGCATTCTCGGTACTCATCTTGCACTGACTTTTGTCATACCCAAGTGATCATGTAGGATTCGCAAAATGGTGGTATCTTGTACTCCAACTAATGCAGATTATTGTTTTTTTCTTCAAACGAGCATCCTCTAGTACAATCTTCCCCACTTTTTCGACGATGTCCGATGTGGTGGCCTCAACAGGCCTTCCTGAGCGGGGGTCGTCTTCAATTGACTCTCGACCATGTTTATAAAGACCATGCCACTTGTAAATCATTGATTTACTAGGGCACTGTTCCCTATAAACGACTCCGATTTCATTCAAAATGGTTTGAGCGTTCTTTCCTTGCTAGGTAAGGAATTTTATCACAGGGCGGTGTTCAATTTTCTCCATAGTTTCAGTTTTCTTCCGGATTGACTTGTTCAACAGGCGACTGTTCGTAAACAAATGACGCAATAGGGTTGAAACTCGGTATTTATACTAATGATGCGTCTCCGATTCGTATGACACTAAGCGAGTGCCCCTACCTCCGCTTCATCCTCTCCATTCCACGAACTTTTGGACCTCCCCTCGTATATATGGTTTAATGCACGATTTAAAAATGTTCATTGCAAAATTTATTATACTTATACTATGCTTATGACTATGACAAAAATGAAGAAATATTATTGAGCCGAGCGTAAGCGAAATTCTTAACCGTTTGAGAAACATATTTTTGAAACATTATCACATAAAAACTACTAAACCAATTTGAATGAAAATTGACAGAGCTGTAGAGCTTAGGAATGGGCTTGTTTAAAAAAAACAGAATTAAAATATCTCATTCCGTTAAGAAATGATGGTCAATAAACTGTTTCTCCCATAGACTTAACGTTATGAGAACATCCGCGCGCTTGACGATCGTCAACCTAGAAATACTCTTATAAGCAACATCACATAAAAACTAAATAAAAAAAAATGTACATAACATATAATATAATATTTTATTGAAAACGGGAAGAGTCTCTGCTCAACGCCGGCAGCGCACGGTGGCGGATCCAAGTAAATATAATTATAAATTTCTTTTAACATAGAAATATATAAAGTAATTTAATATTAAGAATAGATCATATGTATTTTAACTTTGAGAATCCAACGAAGATATGTACATTACAAATATTCTACTAATTTCATGAGAATTCTTAGAAAATAAATAAATTATTGAAATATATATATAAATAAAGTTATTAATATTTTAATCTTATTTAGTATAAATGGTATAATAATTAAATATTTTTTACTTATTAATGTTTGTTTATTTATTTATTTATCTTCACGCCATATCACTTGCGGGGTAGCCAGTATCACAGATACTGTGTTGTCAAAGGTCACTCGAGGCCTCCCCCTTTCTTTCTTACCGCTCACTTTTCCTGTATAATTTTTTTTTACCATTCTTTCATCACTCATTCGTTTAGCATGTCCAAATCATCTGACCACGTTCTTCTTCATTCTCACCTTGACATCTTCGCTAGTTCCTGCCATTCTGTGGATCTCTTCATTACAGATTCGGTCGGCTAGACTGACTCCGCATATTCTGAGAAGAGATCGCATCTCACAGCATTCATCTTTCTTACATTCTTCTTCTGCGTTACCCACGTTTTTTACTTATTAAGAAAATATTATTTAATATTGCTCATATGTATTACTGTTATTTACCTTAATATGTCCCAAGTCCTCTCTAGCTCTAATGAGATCGATTTCAGCATCCCCGAGGTCGCATTCCGCAAAGTCTATAACTTCATCTGTGTGATGCATCTTCTCTCTGATGTGTGCTAGTATTTGATTGTGTTCGGTGCAGTTTGAGCGGTTCTTAATAAGTTCGTCGTCACGTTCTAAAAGTTGAATAAAATTATGAGATGTTATATACTAATATATATTTACTTCTTTATTACAAATATAAGGTGCATTCTGTCAGTCAACTCCAATAAAGTAAGATATGAAATATAAAAAATCCGTGCCCGCAGGGGGTCACGCGTGGGTAGACCTCGTGTGTAACTCATTTAAAATATAACTCACTACCTAAGAATAATACATGATGCCGTTGTTTACATCAAAAATTTTCAAGTAAAAAGCGGTTTTAATTTTTTTTCTCGGAAAAGGTATCTTTTTTGGAAATACTTTTGGTACTTAAATTTAGAGTAAGAAATAACCTTTCTATTAAAAATATTTGCGAGGAGGGAATATTTACCAGAAAAAAGTTGCCGTGGTTTTACCTACCTAAAATTTACAAGCTAAAAGTGGTTTTAATTTTTTTTCTCGGAAACGGTACCTTTTACGGAAAAACTTTTGGTACCTAAATTTAGAGTAAAAAATAACCTTTCTATTAAAAATACTTGTGATGCAAGAATGTTTACCAGAAAAAAGTTATGATTTTTTTTCCAAAAATTTTCGGTTTTTTTACCCCCACCCCTAAGTTATTGAAGTTAGGTTTTCGGTTTATGTACATTAGTTATAGGTATTTATCAAAGACATCATTTAATATGAACGCGATTGATCTCCTTTGTATAGGGACAAAGTAATGGTCGAAAAACTGAAATCAGAAAAAGTGAGGCCCCCTGTGACCGGATTTCTCTGATTAACGAACTTGACTTTCCTTTTTCGATGGTTGATTTTTGTGCAAAGTTTGAAAGCGATCCGAGTGAAACTGCGGCCGCTTTCGTGCTGACAAAAGTCGAATCTGGACGCACGCACGCATATATATATATATATAAACTTTTTGACCAATGGTCATTTCGGACTCAGGCGGTCATAAGAAGAAGAACCTCCTATGAAGAAATTTTTCCAAAATTCGAAAGTAGGGGACAAATGAATGGGCAGACCGAATTCTTCGAGGTCTACCCAAAAACCAATATATTTGCAACAATTTCTAACACTAAACGAATGGGCGAATTCTGATACAGAAATTGCAGGACGTGAATTCACGTCAGCGACGACCAGGTATAGAAATTGAAGTGACGTGAATTCACGTCAGATGTTGCGAATGTGATAATACATACAAAACGTATTGCATTTTGTTAGGATAAAGTAATTATGATTATTCCTTACTAACCTCCATAATAAAAACAGTCCAATAATGGGGAATGTTGAAGGGAAATAGATGTAAAATAGGAATATTTGAGTCGAGCTTATTCTTCAAGGGATAGACATTATTTCCTGTCCGTAATAGAAAGGGGACCTTCTACCAGTGAAACGTAAAAAGATAATGAACCCTTGGATATTTTAAATGAACTGTCTCTCTTATTTCATGTATTCAACAGTGACCGTAATGTAGTCAAAATCTTAATAACTTTTTGTAAGTTAAAATATACTAGGGGCGCCAAGAAACCCTCAATTTCTAATCTTGGGTGCCGTTTGCATATTGAGCGAAGCGAGCCCAGTGTATTGAGTCATCGTTTCCCATTAACTTCAATGGGATATCAGTTTTTTGAAATGATATAAAAGTTGAAATGATGAAATGTCCTCAAAAAAAAATTTTTTTTTTTTTCTTTTTTTTTTTTTTTTATAAGAACCATCACCTAATGTGTGTCTTTTAGATTGCAAAGTTACATAATTTTCCGTTAAGTAGTTTTCGAACCATTTCGTGACAATGAATGTAAAAAGTCTCCAGTAAAACGCTCCGCTCACTTCGTTCGCTTCGCTCAATCATGGGATTTGCGATTACTTTTTGTTTCTATTTGTTAAATATGTATAGAAAGAATTATATCAAATGTACTGCTTTATTATTTATTATAGAATTAATTACACAATACAATAGAACAAGCGCGGAGTCACAATAGCAAGAGAGAGAGGCCTCATATAAAGACGTTAGTAATCAGCGTTCCGCGAATATTGCTTCTCTATTTTGACAGGCGTTTGCGTGCATTCTAACACTAATCGATGCTACCTTTCGAATGATTTCAAGAAAACAGAAGTACAAACGAAATCTAAATTTTAGTTAATTGTTTTTATTACTCAATAAGTCATTTCAATACACCTGAAATACTGTATGTATTATATTCTTTGTGCGTCATTCTTGAATCTTAGAAATCGTCAAGTGATGACTTAATAATGACCTACAGAGATATGAAGAAACACGAAATTTGAAGGCTTTAATTTTTATAAACAAATAAAAAAACAGGTATAATACTAGGGGCGCCAACAAACCGTCAATTTCGACTGGCTGCGCTCGCAAAATCTCTAGTGCCGTTTGCATATTGAGCGAAGCGACCTCATTGTAATGACTCATCGTTTCCCATTGACTTCAATGGGATATCAGTTTTTTGAAATGATATAAAACAATAATTTTTTTTGAGGACATTTTAAATTTTTTTTTTAAACCATCCCCTAATTTGTGTCTTTTTGATTGCAAAGTTTTCCAGTAGTTTTCGAGCCTATTCGTGACAAAGAATGTAAATAGTCTCCACTAGAGCGCTCCGCCCACTTCGTTCGCTTCGCTCAATTAATTTGATAAAACATTATTTATATTACTCTTCTACTTCTACAATGGAGTTTATAAAATTTTATTAACACCTTTTTCCCAAACGAAAAACTTTTTCGGGAAAATCTTCGTTATATCTAACTACTAATTATTCTAAGGAAGTTTGACATGGAACTAGGTTCTGCTGTTACACTTTCAGTAAATCGACATAGTATGTGTTCTTGAACCAGGTGGCATTTCGTTTAAAATTTGAACTTTTTGTATTAGAAATTTTTAGGTAAAAGTAATCTAAATTGTTACCCATAAATTCTCTTCCCTCATTTCTCAAGTAAGAAATTTGTACGGTAATAACACATATGGTACAAGAATGTTAAAAACTCTTATACCAAACATTTTAAATAACTTACCATATTTTTTACAAAAACGTTATAAATGTAAAAACAACGAATATTTTAATGCGCTCAAAAAATACTACTTAAATCAACCGTACTTTAGTGAATGAATACCGTTGTATGATAAAAATATATTATAGATTAAAAACCTATAATAAATTAACTTAAATACAAACTCAGCGAGAGATAATAATAATAATAATTTGAGCGGTAAGAGAGACAGGGGGAGGCCTCGAGTGATCTTCGAAAACACAGTATCTATGATACTGGAGGAAGGTCACGTAAAAAGCACGAGGACCCCCCGGAGGGCATGTATGAAGAGGTTGATGTCTGTGGCCGAGGCGAAAGAGGTATGCAGGGCTACTCCGTAAGGGATATGGCGTGAAGCTAAATAAAAAAATAAATAAATACAAACTAAAATTTAATACATAAAACAAATTACTATTAATATATTTTACTTAAAAATCACTTGCCCAGATGACTTCTGAGAGATTTTTGTGACTTACTTTGTATGTAGTCATTAAATATTTTAAATAGAAAAAAATGTTACTTAATTAATGTAAAAGTTATAAATTGACAGTAAATGTTAAAGACATATTGTATTTTTATAGGTACCATTACATTTTATTTGATTTTTTTTATCTTTACTTTTCTTTTTGAAAAAGAAACATTGTATTAAATATGAAAGGACTACTACAATATCAATTTACATTCATTTAATAAAGTGAAGAGTAACTAAGAACTCGAAGTGATTTGGGTTTGGGAATAATATTTTTTAATTTTAATACCGTTATTATTAGGAAATATTATTTATTTATTTTTATATTTATTTACCCTTTATTGTATATTACAAAAGGCGAACTTAATGCCTGTTGGCATTCTCTACCAGCTAACCTTTGTGGATGGTGAGAAATTGCGGTAGGCGTAACAAAGTAAAATTCAAAATAAAACTAGTACTAAGTGAAATAATAAAAAAATATATATATACATATATATATATATATGTATATATATTATATGTATGTAATATGTATATGTATGTAATAATAATAATAATAATAAAATAATAATAAATGAACTATAATATAAATATAAAAATAATATATAAAAATTATCATTAATAGTAGAATAAAGCAAATGCATATAATGATTTTTCTATTCGCATTTCAGTTAGTAGTATTGAAAGTTTTAAAAACGTTATTTTTGCAGACGAGATCGCGTGCAAAAGCTAGTCTTTAATAAATTTTAACTTCACCCCGTGCTACCATTTTTAAAACAAATTAAAAGAGGGAAAAGTACACAATTTATGAGGTTATTTTCCTTTTCATTCTACATTTAATTATTCACGCCGTCACTATCTGTGAATTTATTATTTAACCAAAATATAAAATGCAATTTAACACACGTTTTCGGATGTCGGAAAAACCAGAGTAATTAAACCTTATCGGTATCAACACAGTGCATTTAAATTTATATGACCCTGCAATTTACATAAAGTTAACACTAAACCTACCGACAATTCTTGTATACCTGTTCCTACCGCTTGCCGTCAAATTGAATGGTAATTAAAAGTTATTTTATTATATAACGCAGGTAATAATGGAAATAACTAAAAGTAAAGAGTGAAGAAAATATTATGTGCATATTATAAGAATTGTGATGTAGTTTGATAACGATATTAAAACGTTTAAAAATGTGTAAGTTTTACAAAATTTTAAGAACGGTCAATTTGATCGGTACTTGGGGTTTAGTGTTAAACCGAAACCCCCACAGTCAGAGTTGATTTAATTAAAAAATTTAATGACTCAATGTCATAATATTATTGAAAGCTTATATTTATAAATATACAGTAATCCCCCCTTTAACACGGTAGATTCGTTTCGCGTTATAGGAAAACGCGTTGTAAGAATATTCTTGAATAACGTGCTCATATGATCGTATAACGGGTTATTTACAAATAATTCACGTTTAACTTTTTTCGTTAAATAATAAATAAAATAATTAAGTTCTTTTAGTTCGAACTTAATTATTTTATTTTTAACTTAATTTTATTTATTTTTGTAACAACACAATGTGTAAAGGTAAGCAAAATTAATTATGAATTGTAAAAAATAATTTTAAATTTCATAATATAAAAATACATCCCCGCGTTATATGAGGGAAAACCGTGTTATGCGAGGGACTGAAATCGCGTTATAAGAGTACCGTGTTATAGGAGGGACTACTACAATAAATTACGAAATAAATACATCATTACGGACCTTCTATTTTGGATAAGTAGTTCTGTTTATCAATATGCAGCTGTTCGTATTGAGCTACATTCAGTCCTGGTGCGATCGTTTCCAATTTTCGTACAACTGTTTCCAGTTCGTTTACAGCGTTTCTAGCTCGTATATACCTCAAACAGAGCGCTGATGATTGTTCGCTCTTTCGCCTCTGTAATGTCAGAAAGCGTTCCACAGTCTGAAACACAAATAAAACAAGCTTTAACGTTACCGTACTCTATTATTAGCTCAGACTGTTCTTTGTAATGTTTTACAATGCGCCACTTTCAACACGGGTTACTAATTTTCTAATTCTGAGTCATATGGTAATAAGTCTCTACTTTGTAAGGTTAAGCTTTTTTCCTTAACACTAAACCTACCGACAATTCTTGAACACCTGTTCCTACCGCACGCGCTCAAATTGACCGGTAATTAAAAGTTATTTTATTATATAACGTAGGTAATAATGGAAATAACTAAAAGTAAAGAGTGAAGAAAATATTATTTGCATATTCTAAGCATTATCATGTAGTTTGATAACGATATTATAACGATTAAAAATGTGTAAGTTTTACAAAAGTTTAAGAACGGTCAATTTGACCGGTACTTGGTAGGTTTAGTGTTAACTAGAAGTAAAGGTTGGTGAAAGATATATTTGATTATTATCCAGATATACCTTATCAGCGATGGGTTTTCCTTTTTTAGAGTAAATGAGACCAGTGCCGGTAGTACGTTCATAGTTTTGAAGGTCATCAAAGTTTTTCTCCGCTTGGCCCAGTTTATCGCCGTATTGTTCTTCCACTGCGCTTAACTTTGTTTTTATCTGGCAAATAAAAACGATTAAAGTTTGAATTAGTTTCACTTCTACCTTAGTATTTTATGTATGATTTACATCTGCCATTTCTATTTCATCTTTTTCTTTTAAATCCTGATACGCGAATAGCTTTTGTTGATATTTCTCTTCAAAATGTGGTGCATTTTCTAAGGGTTTCAAAACGTGTTCAAGTTTCCTTTTTCTGTAAAGAAACATCACATAACAATCTTGAGACTACAACTACAAAGTAAACTGTTATATGCATACTTATAATACTCTGCAAGACGACGATGTAGCAAATTATTTTTTATTTGAAGTTGGTTACGGTCAAAATTCAAATCTCTGTACGCTTGCAGATATTCTTCTCTATTTACTGTTACAGCTGCTGTGCCTACACCATGTCCTATTTGACCGCAAGAATCATCGTTGATGTTGTCACTCACTGTATAACAGGAAACAAAAACACTTTATATTATACTAAATGTAAATTTTGTAGTAGGAAAAGATATTTGATAAATGTATAAAAATATATCAAAATTGATTTGTTTTTAAAGCTTAACGGTATCGGTGACGTGAATTAAAATGTCAGTAGATAATAATCACAAGTTAGTAAGCGTCTTTTATAATGTAAGTATCGGAATAATATAGTGTCCCTCAGGGTGATATGTCAGGCCCCACACTCTTTCCGTCTCACAAAAAAGGAAGAATAATGTATTTCTTCAAAAGCATAGGATTTTTATTATATAATAAATCTTTGGAGGATTTATAGTACACATTATTGTATTTTAATAAAATAAACAATATTTGTGACTACTTTTTGTCTTAAGCCAATAAAATTGTTTGTTTATCTAAGAAATATCGTAGTGGCAACATTTAAGAAATATATAGAAAAACTAATATAATATCTTTAAGAATATTTAAATAAATCTTAGTTGTGTTAATAAGGTCAAAGATAAAATAGAAATTAATAGTTATTATAAGGAAAGTAAAAGTAGAGTAATTAAAAATGTCTAATTTGTCGTTAAGGTATTATTTATATTGTAAATAAAAAGATACCACTAGAATCACTTGAGCTTCCCTCCTCTCTTGCACTTTGAGCTGTTTTCTTTCCTTTACCTTTTTTCCCTTTCTTAGTCTAGAATAAATTAAATTTGAATAATTTACTGTAATTATAATTGATATAATTATTATTTCTTATAATTGTAGATATACAATCAAAGAATAAGTATGACATAAAAAAATATTAAACATTTAGAAAAAAATATTCCGAAGATAAAGGAAGAAATAAAAACATGAAGTCATTTCTACAAATTGCAAACTATAATAATTGACAGAGACACGAAATCAGCGAACAAAGCAACAATAAAAAGTTATAGGAAAAGCACAATTACATTTAATATACAGTAGAAACCCACAATTGTGTACCACTAGAGGATAAAACTCAGCGGAATTTAGATTTTATTACCCAGCAATAAAACTGCCACAATTGCAGTCTCCAATCCTAACCCCAGCATGTCACGTAAGTCGAATTAATTAAGTAGGAAGGGGGAAATGTGAACCTTACCTTAGAATCAGCCATCGCGTGATCCGATTGAATTACCCTCCCTTATTGATCTGCTAAGTCTTCATCAAAATTATTTTAATCCATTACCCCAACAGCACATGCAACTTGTAATAGTTGCTATGGTTACTATAACACAAGTATCGACCATTCTATTCTGACAACTCGAACGTCGTTTTTGTTTGATGAATTGTATAGGCAGTAATAAAATAAAATTTTCAAAATATTTTTCGTATTAATTTTGTTCTATTAATATATAATATAATAAAAAATGAATGTTAATTATTATATATTGTTTATATTATATTATTAGTCGAGTCTAAGATATGTTTTTTTATACAAATATGTACTGTAAATTCAAACAATGAAGGTCCTACACAAACACATGCATAAACTATTTCATTAAAATTGTTAAACAACCGACAAACCGACATAGGCTATCATCGGAAAAATAAATTCACTTGGAAATTAATTGCTAGTATATATTTTTTTTTCATAGGCGATCTCTAAAACGATCTCATGGCAAGTGTTATGAGTTCGGTTAAATATTATTATTAAATTTTATAGCAATCGGTATTTTGCTAATAGGGTAAAGTAAAAGTAGGTACTGCTGCGCCATCTGGAGGCGACATAAAATCATAAATTAGCGTAAACAGGTTATCTGTATTTTGTTTTTAACTTAAATGTGTTAATTCTTGCATAACACAAAGTGGGTCTTAATTTTGTTATTACTAAAATGCTCTGATTTAGCTATTTTACTTCTTCTTGTGACCCTATAGATGCTGAATGCTAGGCATATCCTTAGGGGATATGCTATAATGGGCACGCTTGGAAGGCGGGTTGGTGATCGTAGTGTGGTGTTATGTGAAGGACGCTGCTACCCAACCTCCGGAAGACCGATTCCTCTATGACCTCGTACGAGACACCACGGGAGAAGGGAGGAGGGAGAAATGGTGAAATTAAATAGAATAAATCCATCATGTTTCTACATGCATCAATGTTAACAAAATGTATTGATAAATTTATATAATAACGATATGTATGGAGGGACAGAATTTATGATTATTATAAAATAATAAATTGATATAAAATTGAAAATTTTCACTTTTTTCAAGTAGTTATTAGCAACGTTTAGTAAAGTGAGTGAGAGTCAGATGTCCAAACCATACTTTCTCAAGAATAGAAATTTATAACTTTCTCAGGATAGATATTGGCAACTGGTTGTCAATGAGTAATGACACCACTCAATCCACTCTTACTTATTACAGAAATATACGAATACATTCTTTTAATTGGTTAACAGTTTAAGTCACACGTCCCACTAAGCATGCCCATATCTTGGGAAACTTTGTTATTTTGTTATAATTAGGCTAAAATTAAACAAAAGTTTATGTAAATCATGATTACTTGTAAATTTAGTTAGTTCAAGTTTATATATTTTAAGAATAAATTTAGCAAACATATAGCAAAATTGTGGCAGATTCTACCGTAATATATTTTACTACATATCATTACTGAAATGGGTCGAATCATGTTTAATCACTTGGGTGACATAAGTTGCTGTTTAGAATCCATCATCACATTGATATGAACATATAGTTTGTAATGTTCTACTCTGCATTTAATCATTATTTCCCCAACTTGTGCTTACGTGATCATTAGTATCTTAATTTCATTTAAACAATTCAGAATTTGTTTAACTTGGAATCCTGATTTGCCTTTTAGCTTTTCCCAAAACTGAAATCTTTATTAAGAATAACTTAATAAAGATTTCTAGCAAGTTCTTCTACAATTAAACTTTGATTAAGTATCTACATTTACTTTATAAATTAGTCCATATAGATATAATAATCATAATTCGTTTCATATTGCGGATATATGAGTTTCATAAACACAAAAGAAACATGGAACTTTTTGTTTAGCCTAAAAGTTAATTAGTTTAATGTCCTCTATATTATATTTTATATAAATTTGGGTGGCTTGCCGTTATACAGGTTTTAAGTGGAGCCATAGAAACTTGAAAAAATAATTGCTTAGAAATATAAGGATAAGGAGGGATGCAAGAGACGAAGTAAAATGCAGCAGATAGAGGAAGATTTGAGAATTCGGTTTTTTTACTCATCATATAAAACATATCTGTCATAGCTACTTCATTTCAACCTTATTAGGGTGAGCTACCCCAGTCGAGTATCAATTTATTTGAGGTGCAATCAAATGCTACATTACATTCTTCCATTTTGGAAAACTCAAATCTGTACCAATAGCTTTTATATCGTTCGTACTATCCATGGTTTTTTTACTTTTTTGGAATACTAATTACTATTATTATATAAACTTTATCGCTTTTATATAATTAAGAATAAAAAATATATTATTTACTAAGATTACGATCTCAATCTATGTCAAATTATTACACTGTTACAATAATTTGTCCAGAGATTATACGATCTGATCTGATAATGACTTGTAATAATTATAATATATGAATTGCAAATTTCTTAAGACTGGTCTTAGGAGTATTTTTATTTATTTACATATTTTCTACTTGGAATCCATACCAGGGATTACTTGTGTACGTCAAATGGAAGTGACAGGAGGGCCTATTTTGATATCAAAATAAGCCCTTTTTGCAAAGACACTCTCCAACTTAAAACTAGTCTACGACGGTTCCAAACGCGCCCTGGTCTGGGAAGAACCACACAACAAACTCAGCCGGGCTTTTTTATTGTGTTCACTGTTTCCCAAACGTTAATATATTTAGTGAGCAATGTATAAACAACCAGAATCATCAAAATAATGAAATATATCCTATATAATAATAGATAGAGAGATAATACCATTGCTTAGGAAAGTTGATTATATTTATTAATTGTTTACAACAATATAATAGACTGAATTATCCGAAATACATTTCTGTGAAGGACAAAACTTTTTGATTCTGAATTTAAATGTATAAGACAGAAGAATTGTAAATTAAATTATGAGGTATAATTCGATACATGAAAAATAATATATTAATACTATCTGATTACCCGCTTCGCTGGGCACACTAACAATTTGGATGTGAACTTAGGTTGCTATGGTAACCGTTGTCATAGTATTTGTTGTCATTGTAACCGTTGCTGTGGTAACGAGTTAAGTGTATAGCTCCTACATACTTAAAACTTGACGAAATGTGAAAAGTTTAAATCCGTTGGGATAGGAATTCCGTAAAATCCGTTTTTAGTGGACGTTTACGTCACAAAAGAAGTAACTACGTAAAATCTTAAGTTAATCGGACGTATAGTTTCAGTGATTTCGTGATAAGTCAGTGAGTGGTAAATCACTTATACATACATACATATATATATAGAAGATAGATAAGCTTTATGGTAAGAAGTCATTCAAAATTCTATTTGATTCACTCCTTCCATAAGTCCGTCGAAGAGTTTTATATACATTTTTTACCTTCACGCCATATCCATTGCGGAGTAGCCAGAGACGACGGAGCTCCAAACGCTACGGTCCCTGCATAACTCTTTCGCCTCGGCCACAGACATCAACCTCTTCATACATGCCCTCCGGGGGGTCCTCATGCTTTTTACGTGACCTTCCTCCAGTATCATGGCTACAGTGTTTTCGAAGGTCATTCGAGGCCTCCCCCTTTCTCTCTTACGGCTCACTTTCAACAAACAAAACAACAAACAAATCTTTTTTACCATTCTTTCATCACTCATTCGTTCGACGTGCCAAACCACCTGAGCACTTTCTTCTTCATTCTCACCGTGACATCTTCTGAAGATGTTTTATGTACATGCCTCTTATTATAATATTTCTAAATTTGCATCTAGACAGATTTAGGGTTAGCATAACCACAATATGTGGTTTTTATTATCATAGATTTAAGAGACAATAAGCGGTGGTAATAAACGTTGTTTTAATGACAACTTACTGTTATAGTATAAGGTAATAAAACTTTTATATTCATTGAGATTTATTAAGTCATTTATAGACAAAGAAATTGTTAAAATTTTTTAATATCATTGGCTTAAATAATAAAAACGTCAAATGAAAGTGTTTTGAATGGTGATTTGTGATTATTGTGAGAGATAGTTAAAAATATTAATGTAAAAATATATTTGACTTCTATAAATACATTATTAATCGGAGTTTTTAAGTATAAGTGTGAGAGAAGCTAAAATAGAAAGTCATAATTAACTAAAGCAATCAATTGCATTGGTTTTATACAATCGCTCGGATAACTATTTTTGATATACTAATGTTAGCGAATATTAACACATTCGCGACCGCTGACGTGAATTTACGTCATTTTAAATTCTATTTCTGGTTGTCGCCGACGTGAATTACCGTCATTCACGTCATTTTAAATTGTATTCCTGGTTGCCGCAAACAATTATTATTATGACGATACAAGTTAGCGGCAACCAGCTTCAGAATTTCATTATATAAATTAGAAACGTAGAAAATTCATAAGAACAGCCAAAAAGTAATGAGTTTTAAAAACTATTTACCAGTTCATTAGCACGGATGGTCTTTTCAAAGATTTTTTTTGGGACAATAACCTTTATCTGAGGTTGGCAGTGTCACTCTTTGATTTTGGTTTGTTGCCAAATTTCCTACAATACCTACACCACTCAAAATAGACACAACAAGAGTTCAGAGTTTTCTTTGTTTCGACCTCGAGACATTTGAACTTTACTAACTAACTTTTGTTCTATTCAATTCTTGTATTGCTTGAGTTCTATTGTATTTTTGGACCTAAATACCTACAGTAGCGCAAATACTTAACACTAAAACTAAAGACAATTCTGTATACCTGTTCCTACCGCACGCCGTCAAATTGAGCGGTAATTAAAAATTATTTTATTATATAACGCAGGTAATAATTGAAATAAATAAAAGTAAAGAGTGTAGACAATATTATATGCATATTCTAAGAATTGTCATGTAGTTTGATAACGATATTATAACGTTTGAAAATGTGTAAGTTTTACAAAAGTTTAAGAACGTTCAATTTGACCGGTACTTGGTAGGTTTTGTGTTAACCATGTTGTGGATTTACCAAATGTTAAAATAAAACAATATATATAGCGGTTTTGTATATTTTTGACTTGAAAACTGAATAAATATAAGATATACATGTGAAAAAAGATTGGAATAAAAACATTTATAACAGAAAAACACTTAAAGTCATTAATATTTAATACATGGATACAATTTTATTTATAGAAATTAACTACATTTTCAATATAAAAATGACATTATTAAATCGAAATTTTTGTTACTTTTTTTTGGTAGAATCATGCAAGGAAAAATATTTTTTTGAAGTTTTTTTTTCTTTTAACGAAATTGGACATGTCATTTTTATATTAATACTCCACTAAATATTGTCTTCTACTTATATATAAGATGCTCAGCGTAAAAAATTATAGCTTAGCTTTACCATATGCAATAGCTTACGCACTAAGCTATTTTGGTAAGGCATTCGAGCTGTAACTCACAATTCAATATATGTCATGAGAAAAATACAAATATTGACTTAATTAAAGTTCTTAAAGGAGATTAAATATTATCAGACATGAACATTCACCAAAACAAGATTGTTATAACGAACACAGAAATAAATAACCCATTCATTCAAACAGACACATATAAAGTTTTATCTCGTAATTATCTCAACTAGACATGGCTGAGCTTCCCAAAAATCTAAATTAAAGAGCCCAGTAATTGCACTTTATGATTGAACGAAGAAAGCGCAGCGAGCGGAGCGTTATACTGGAGACTTTTTCATATTATTTGTCACGAATAGGCTCGAAAACTACTTGACGGAAAATTATGATTTTGCAACCAGAAAGACAAACTAGGTGACAGCTTAAAAAAAATATAGAAAATCATGTCGTTAAGGAATAATCGTCAAAAAACTGATATCCCATTGAAGTCGATGGGAAACGATGAGTCATTATACTGGGCTCGCTTCGCTCAACATGTAAACGGCACCCGAGATTTCGCGAGTGCAGTGAATCGAAATTGAGAGTCTGTTGGCACTAGTTAAGGAGGCAAACCTGGTAAATTCTAATCAATCAAAAATTTTACATGCATGCCATTTTTGTTATAGTTTTTGTGATATTCTATTCCTAATGTACGTAGTTAATATTTTTCTTGTCATTTCAAATATTGAATTAATATTAATTGAGATAATTACGAAATGATCGAAATAAGATTGACTAGATCAAGTTACAAAGTTACTTATTTAAAGTCTTATGGCAGCAGTTGAAAAATTAAAAAAAATGTGATCCAAATATGAATAGAACTTATCATGATGTTTCATTATGATGATATGCTCTTATAGTTTATATCTGTATATAAAAAACGAATTGGTCCATTTCAATACAAATCTCAAATTCTAATTATATTTGAATCGCATACACAACACTTAATATAAGCTGTCGTTAATCTCATAATCATATGACACATGAGCGAATGGGATTAACAAGGCGAAATTCGCGAATAGCTGGATTTGAAAGACCAAAGAATCCTGGTGGATTCAATATATGGAAGACATTTATGTAATATTATTACAGCTACTGGTCATTTGAGCACGTTTAAAGAGATAAAGAAATGTCCATACACAAATGGAAGAAAGTCTGAAGCGTCATCGGCCAATGATAGTAGGTTCATCCGCCATTGCCAGTTCATCTGTTGCAGCTTTGTCTCCTTTCCTTTTACGTGAATACCACAAAAATGATGCAGCAGCAAATAGATTTACTAATACCACGAACCACGCTAGGAAGAAACTTATGTGGTAGCTGAAACAAAACATTGTATGAATGAAATTAAATCTAAATAAGAGAGCGTAACTGTTGAAAAAACTACTTACTAATGGTAGGCATGCTCTGGATATATATATCTCAAGTTCTTCTTCATGTGATCCACAGACGACATCATCACTTGGACCACCACAAAGGTGCAGGAAGCTGACAAAAAATTATTCATACTAATAACAAAGTAATATTTTATACTATATATATTCGCTCTAAGTCTGTCAAGAATATGTATTTCGTAGCTGTAATTGTAATTTCCTTTTTTATATAAATAAGAATGGATGGTGTGTTATTAACCCTTTGCGCTCGAGGCGCTTTTCTGTGGGTGAACCAGCAACTACAGAGTAATCTCACGCGCTCCCGCTTATTTCATGAGATACAATTATTAAAGATAAGACATTTAGACACATCGATCTGAATGTTGCCTCTTAGGCACCGCTCGAGTTATTGCATCACATGCAGTGGTGCTTGAGAGGCACGGCTCGAGCGCAAAGGGTTAATACTTTGAATTAATACCAGTGAACTTTTATTTATATATTTATATCAAATGTGTATCAAATAGGAGTGTCAGGAAGGCCTATTTTGACACCACAGTTATTGAAATAAGCCCTTCTGTAAAGACGCTCTGCAACTTAAAATAAGGCTACATATGTAGGTCAAATAACATAAGAGAAACTCACTGCTGATGAAGTGTATGCCGGCTGCAAGACGCTTAAACATATATCTTGGGTTACGGAAGGTGTAAACTGAGAAGCCGCAACCCATCGCCATCACAAACAGGCTGATGATGCCAAAAGATATCATTGTTCTGACGTAGTCTGGAAAGATCATAATTCATTATATTCTAGCATTTATTAACACTAAACCTACCAAGTACCGGTCAAATTGACAGTTCTTAAACTTTTGTAAAACTTACACATTTTTAAACGTTATAATATCGTTATCAAACTATATAACAATTTTTAGAATATGCATATAATATTTTCTATACTCTTTACTTTTAGTTATTTCCATTATTACCTGCGTTATATAATAAAATAACTTTTAATTACCGGTCAATTTGACGGCGTGCGGTAGGAACAGGTATACAAGAATTGTCGTTGTAAGTAAGCACGAAACAATGTTTCCACTTAGGAAGTAAAGAGCTTTGTATTTGAACCACATGTAGTTAGAATATTTAATTCACCACACTTTATTTATTACACCTTTTTGGGTTCTAGCTTTTTGTAAATCTACATTGCAATAAATGAAAAGTTGTATATTTTTAACGATTATTTCATTATCATTCAGTCAGTCATTCAGTAGTATGTCATAATCGGGAATCATACCTGGGATCGATCGTGACAAAGGGCGTTGGATACCCAGTTCAATTAAAAATGTTGTAAAAGCTTGATTGAAGCTAATAAAAACGTAATTAAAACAATAAATAAACAAAAAGAATTAAGTATTCGAACCAACCATCAAAATGTCGGTTGAAGTTCTAATACATAGATGTTTTATTCCCATATTTATTTAATATTTTAAAAATTCTAAAATGATTAAACATGTTTATTGACCACAATATTGAGACATTCAATATCTATTTAGTAATAGTTAGTGTCCAAAGTAAACACTAAGTATGATAGTATTCTCATTTCTATCTTGTAATTCCTGTAATTATCTGTCTGTCTTGTAATTCCTGTAATTATCTGTCTATCTTGTAATTCCTGTAATTATCTGTCTGTCTTGTAATTTCTGTAATTATCTGTCTGCCTTGTAATTGTTGTAATTATCTGTCTGTCTTGTAATTTCTGTAATTATCTGTCTGTCTTGTAATTTCTGTAATTATCTGTCTGTCTTGTAATTTCTGTAACTATCTGTCTGTCTTATATTTTCTGTAATTATCTGTCTGCCTTGTAATTTCTGTAATTATCTGTCTGTCTTGTAATTCCTGTAATTATCTGTCTGTCTTGTGATTTCTGTAATTATCTGTCTGTCTTGTAATTCCTGTAACTGTCTGTATGTCTTGTAATACCTGTAACTGGTGAAACAGTTATTACATACAACTTACTGGCTATGTCAACATCGTATGCAGGATCAGCTGGCTTTCCATTCTTCATAGTCGGTTGCGACAGGTAATTCGTGCAGTCTGGAATAATTGAATATATATAAAATTCTAATCTAAAATATTCTATGAAATAATGAAAGTTACAGTATTCTTATAATAATTATGATTTTTACACTTTCTATAGATAAATAATTGTAATTTCTTTCAATTTCTTTTCGGACAATATACCCTCACTGACTCATCACGAAATCTCCGAAACTATCTGTCCAATTAACTTAAAATTTTCCATAGTTACTTCTTTTTTGACGTAGACGTCTACTAAGAACGGATTTACGGAATTCCTGTCCTTAACCCTGTAGGTTTAACCCTGTAGGATGTTTTAAACCTGTAGGAGCTATACACGTAACGCGGGGTTAAGAGTTACTATAGCAACGGTTACGATGACAACGGGTAATATGACAAAGGTTACCATAGCAACCTAAGTTCACATCCAAATTAATAGTGTGCCCAGCGAAGCGGGAGGGAATAAGCTAGTATATATTGTATACGCGAATATCGGTATATATAGTATAAATAAATAAATAATATAAGCGATAAAAAAGTCTAAGATAAATAATTTTAGAGTCTGAAACCTATCAGTTATAATACATTTACTTTTCCTATACATATAAATGAAATTGAATTCTATCTGTTTGTAATTCTAATTCCAAATAAATAGTTAAATGCATTTGAAAGTATATACTGTAATAAAAAATGATTTAAAAAATATTGTTTGTCTATCTGTTTGTTCCGGCTAATCTCTAAACCAACTGGACTGATTTTGATGGAACATATTGATATTATAAAGACTAATTTAAACTAGGAAAACAAATTCCACGCTAAAAAAGCCGTGACACAGCTAACAACACAAACAAATAAATAAAATAAACATCGTTCTATTCAAACAACATCTTAACATGAAATGTATATCTATTTACAGTTTATTTTATTTATAGTTTTACAGTTGCTTTATTTACAGTTTTAAAGTTACATTTATTTACAGTTTAATCTATTTTCGTTAACAAATTCCATGTTGTTTACTTTAACTACAGTTTATTTATTTGAGATTTGTTACGTGGTATTTTTATCGGGCACTATAAATTGTATTGTGTGGGATGATCTTTATTTTTTGTTACCAGTTACCAGTTGTTTTTCAATATCCATACATTATGCATTGTTTATTATAACAGTCAACGGCCTCGTGCTGTAATGTGTTAAACGGTCGATTTAATTTGCATGATGATAGGAATAGCTTATCATCATGTTGGAATTGATTCATTTAGTTTCTAATATTAGTTCGAAATTTACTATTTATTCTTAATGATATTGTATGTAATGAAAATCGGATTTTTCCAATTATAATGAAAAAAATTAGTTGTTAACAACATTTTTAACTCTGCGTCGGGGACCGCCACCCAACACGCCATGTTCCGAACGGCGGGAGGTGGAACACGGAGCTACAAATAGCTACGTGGAATGTAAGAGGAGATCACGTAAAAAGTATAAGGACCACTCGGAAGGGCATGTGTGAAGAGGTTAATGTCTGTGGCCGAGGCAAAAGAGGTATGCAGGGACCGTAACGTTTTGCGCTCCGTCGTCTCTGGCTACCCCGCAAGGGATATACCGTGAAAATAAATAAAAATAAATAAAAAATAAATATTTTAACTCCAAATTGGGACAACGGTTCCAAGAAAATTTTAATAGAATTTCAAAGTATATCAAAGAAACAATAACTTTTGTAATGAAACGTATTAACTGAAGCTCGTTAATTTTAATAATCCCTTTAGAATTAATGACTACTAATAATCTCATCTCCTAGCGTCCCGTGTTCTTGGCAGGAGTACAAAGTGAATCAACATACCTATGCTGACAGTCAAACCAAACCACTTAAAATATATATATATATCTAATAATAAGGTGCGTCTATCTATAAACTAAATTGAACTTTAAAAAGTCTCAGTAACTAGTCTAATTTTAGAACATTTTTGACAATTAACGTATCATTTGGTTACGTATCCTTATCTTACAAGAATCATCAAACAGGCTACAAGAATAAAAATTAATTAATTGAAATTCTTGTATGGTAGTGGAAGGATGGATAGTTAGAGAACGACCGAAGAAACGATGGATTGCTTGAAAGACGGTATGGAGAAGGAACAGTGTACAGGATGGACAGGTAGAGGACGGGCGAAGAGAAGATGAATGGATTGCGTAAAAGACGATATGGAGAAGGAAGAGTGTATAGGATGGACAGGTAGAGGACGGCCGAAGAGAAGATGAATGGATTGCGTAAAAGACGATATGGAGAAGGAAGAGTGTATAGGATGGACAGCTAGAGGTAGGCCGAAGAGAAGATGGATGGATTGCATAAAAGACGATATGGAGAAGATACAGAGATGACGAGTAACAGGAGAGTATGGAAGGAAAAAACATACTGCGTCGATTCCAGAGTTAGGATAAGGAGAAGAAGATGAAGTCTATAACTATATGGTCATAGTTATAGAGAAATATTAGCACATTTCCATGTAAATAAGATTTTTCTAACATTGTTGTTAGAATATGATATTAGGTAAGGGATAAAACTAAAAAGAGATCATCACATGCCAACAATTTACTATAATTTTATATCATTCGCCTTTAATGAATTCATTAAATCAACTTCAATTGTACAGTAGTTTTACGACATCAGTTAAACTTTTACAATATCTCAATACTGGAAACCGAATTACAAATCTTAATAAAATATACAAGTGTAGTTTATCAGTTATTAGATATAAAAATAGTCCATATTCATATTACCAAGTTCTCAGAACTCAAACCTTGCTGCAAGAAAATTGCTGCAGTTAACAAGTCCGTAGTAAATAGTGTTTAAAAAGCTGATATTTATATTTTTACAGTCAACTGAAATGAAACAGACGTTGTTATTTGGAAAATACGATTACATTTCCCGCTGTTTTGCTATCACTTATCTATTCTTATCACGTATTAAAATATATTTTTGTTATAAAATATATATGCATGCTAAATAACAATATAAAAGGAGGTCAAACGAGCTGGTGGGTCAGAGCTACGTGATCACCGCCACCCATAAAATCTTGCAACATCTGAAGATTCACAAGAGCGCTGCCGGCTTTGTAGGAGTATACGCCTTTTTTGAAGGTACCCATGTCGTACCGATCTGGAAATACCGCTGAAGAGGGTTCGTTCCACATTCGAGTGGTACGTGGAAGAAAAGCCCTTAATAAGTACAGTGGAAGATTGCCAAGCCTCCAAGTTGTATGGATGGTATTGGAGGCGATGACGCGCTGTGAGGTGATGAAATTCGGCGGTAAGCATCAGATTTAATAGCTCATTGGATTACTCTCCGTGGTAAATGCGGTAGAAGACGCACAGAGAAGCAATGTCTCTAAGCAATGCCAAAGAGTCCAGTCGCTCGCAGAGCACCGGGTTCCCGACAATGCGTAAATGTTTAATATGTTTAATTAAACTGATCGGCAAAAAATACTCCCTTTGAAACTAAATGATAATTAATTATTTGCTAATTGGGATTTTGAGTAACTTTTAATAATAATAGAAGTTTTAAAAAATCTTGCTAATATCAAATTAATTATTCTTGTCATATGACATGTAATACAGATGTAATTTTTTTGGCTACCCCGAAAGGGATATGGCGTGAAGATAAGTAGGTATGTAATTTTTTTTGCCGATTAATTAAAATAGTATAATGATGAATGTGTGTTAGAAAATATATTTTATTGTAGAAAAAATATAATTTCATATATTGAAAATACTTTTACAAATAGGATAGAAACCAAAATATTTATTCATAATTTATTACAATGTTTGTTAGTATATGAAGCAAAGTATTGAAAAAATATACTGATATCGTAAGAATTTAACACATGGATTGTTTTACACTATATATCTTACTCACGGTCACAAACATACATACATTTGTAATAATAAATCTGTCAAAAGTTCGGTCTGACCTTATTTCAATGGCGAATATTTCTTTGCAATAAAAAAAATCTGTTGAATTATTTAATTATTTTAATAAAATGACTGTTTTTTCCGAATACAAAATAAAAAACAGATCCGGAAAATAAAAGATATTATCATAATTTTGTATGTTTTTTTGTTTTTATTTATTATTTTTACTGTAATTTTAATAGGAATTGTCTATTCTATATTATCTATCTGATTAATAATCTATAATATCTATTAGGGAGGAAATGAAATTGAAAAAATAATTTGGAAATATTAATTGTCATCAGAGTACGTAAAATCTAGTGTCAGAGAGATATTAAAAAGTAAAATCTATTTGAGATTTTTGTTTATTCCAATTTTTAAACTCTATTCCATATTTTCTATCCGATTAATAATCTATTATATATATTAGGAAGGAAATGTAATTGAAAAAATAATTTGGAAATATTTACTGTTATCAGAGCACGCAAAAATATGTCATTGAGTGAGTAAAATAAATTTGAAATTTTTGTTTATATCAATTTTTTTACTCCACAAACTGATTATTTTCACAATGTGGTTTTGAAATATCGTGTAAGTAAACACACAAATCATATTAATTGCGCCTGGGATACTTTATTTATGAAGACTTGTGATTTATGTATAAAACAATGGTTGATGCGATACATTTCTTTAACACTAAACCTACCAAGTACCGGTCAAATTGACCGTTCTTAAACTTTTGTAAAATTTACACATTTTTAAACGTTATAATATCGTTATCAAACTACATGACAATTCTTAGAATATGCGTATAATATTTTCTACACTCTTTACTTTTAGTTACTTCCATTATTACCTGCGTTATATAATAAAATAACTTTTAATTACCGGTCAATTTGACGGCGTGCGGTAGGAACAGGTATACAAAAATTGTCGGTAGGTTTAGTGTTAATATTGTTTTACAGTTTTGGAAATGATAATTTCTGTTTAATATCAGATCTGTTTCATTTGCAAATTAATAAATCATTTCGTTTGATGTTGCATTTCGTTATATCATATGATAAACATAAACACGGTTGTTACATATTCAAATTCAAATTCAAAATATCATTATTCAAATCATTTTCGAATGATAAAGTTCATTAAAGAAAATCTATTTTCAAATAAGATTTTTTTTCACGTCAATCCAGAAAAACCTTGAACAGTAAACATCAATTTGTAGTGATTGAATTATCTATTATAACCTTGTTAACATACTAACTGAGACGTATACATTTATTTTTTTCTTCACCTTCTGTTTTATCTCAGTCGGTAACTTCATTGGTTTACTTTTTATACCCAAGATATTTTCTTTACACGAATTGTTCTAAACAAACTAAATCTCAACTGCTAATGTTTAAACTAACGTAATTGATATGGAAGAGAATAGTCTGTATCTGCAGATTCAGTAATTTTGGATGTAAATATTTATTAATACAAATAAATTCTTATATACGTTATTGAGTAAAGCGAGCAGAATGAGCGGAGCGCTCTATGTGAGGCTTTTTGCACTCCATGACCGGGGTTGGCATGAAAACGGCTTTACCGACCTTTATAAAATTTTGCACATTTATAGCGATGGTTTATAAAACAAAAGTGAAAAAAAACTAATGTCGTTGAGGAATAATTACCAAAAAATTACAGTCCCATAGACTTCAATGTAAAAAAAATTGCTATGTGATATTTGATTATTTTATATTTTTTGCCTGTCGGTTTCAACTTTGAACGCTAAATTGAAGATGTGTTACTCGCTTCGCTCAATTCGTCGAACTCTACCAAGTTTTTGCGAGGGCATGGAGTCAAAATCGAGGTCTGGTTCGCGCCCCTAGTGATTATAAATTGCGTTATTACTTACTTGTATAATATTCCCCTAGTATTAGACTTAGATCAACAGGTTTTGGTGTTGTATGAGCTGAGATATTGTGCTTTGGTATTTCGTTCGGTTGAAATACATTTCTACATATTTCCCATACACCAGAATCACTCCATAAAAAGTAATTACCTCTAGAAGGGATATAAATACCTGAAACAAAAAATATAAATGTAATAAATGGGAATGAAGTCGTCAGGAATACGACGTTCATATGAAACTTATTTTATAACTTATCTTCTAAAAGAATCAGATGGTGTTAATTGCAAGTTGTTTAAACTTAATAAGATATAATATTTCAATTCACTTTTGAATCGTCAATTAAAAGTTCAGTGTAGTCAGTTCGAGTAAGCTATAGAAATGCTGCTCTCCTGAAAAGAGACGCCCAGAAACTCAACAGTTGCTCCTTTGTAAAGAAATCTAACAATGTTTGATGTATATTATAATATTAACCTTGAAAATTAGTCAATTTAAGTTCCACATATTTCGAGAAACTCAAAAAGCTTGAGTGATTGTCCAACATTGTCCAATTTTGTCCAACATTGTCCAACTATTTTATTGCGTCATGCACGTGACTTAACTGATAGAATAGAATTAAATATTTATACACAATAACATATTTAAGAGATGTAACAAATAAATTATATTATATATTATTTTTCTAACATATAAATCAAATTAAATGGCGCCAAACATTTAAATTTTGCGAAAGTATACATACAAATTGCAATTCTATCCTACTTGATTTAATAGCCAAAATCGTTTAAAATTTGCAAATTTGTCTTCATAATATGAAACATATTAAATTTAATATCTTAGTGCAGTGATTGAGTCATCATTGAGTCACAATTTAAAGCAATTATATGCATTGATATGCCACTGAGCAATTAAAATTTGCTCTAGCAGCCAATAGGAAATGTAATAAAAATTTTTTGGAACCACTATCAAGTCGCTTTAAACAATAATATAAATGGAGTCAGCCAAAATATTCATCAAGTAAATCTTAATTTTGTTTAACACTAAACCTACCAAGTACCGGTCAAATTGACCGTTCTTAAACTTTTGTAAAACTTACACATTTTTAAACGTTATAATATCGTTATCAAACTATATACATAAACATATAATATTTTCTTCTCTCTTTACTTTTTGTTATTTCCATTATTACCTGTGTTATATAATAAAATAACTTTTAATTACCGGTCAATTTGACCGCGTGCGTGAGGTATACAAGAATTGTCGGTAGGTTTAGTGTTAATTAATTTAATAAAAGCTCATAATCTAAGATCCATTGATTGGATACTTACGTCGTTTACACAACATTTTGAAAATAGACAAAAAATTTGATCAACTACTAAGTATATGCTTAAAAATGTTGTATTTTATATGTAATATTTGTGTATTAAAGCTTGTATGTCGTTACATCACATTTGAGACTCGTAATGAGTTTGTTATTAAATATACTTTATAATATACTAGGATCCGCCAACCGTGCTGTGCGTGTGTTGAGCTGAGCCCCTCTCCTTTCTCCTTTTCTTGATAACTTTTGAATGGCTAAACATTTTTTCAATCTGTTTTCGCTATAGCATCCGCGTTCGGCTCAAACATACATGAGAAAATTTTTAGCTAATTATCTCGTCGCATTCTAAAATTCAACTAAACAAAAAAAGGTCTCCCAAAAAGGTTAAGAGCTTCGCTTACGCTCAGCTCAATAAAATATTTTTACATGTATTTATTACTTTAAATGCATCTCAAAACAAGCAGTTAATTGTTTATTTTTATCTACGTTACGTTATCTTTTTCAAAATATCATCCTTGACAAAATGACGTAGATATGGCGTTACCGGTATCTTACTTACACTATAATTTATTGAGTGAAACGAGCGTAGCGAGAGGAGCGTTCTACTGGAGACTTTTTCACACTCTTTTTCACGAATAAGTTCGAAAACTACTGGATGGAAAATTATGAAATTTTGCAATCAAACATTAGGTGATGGTTTAAAAAAATTGAGAAATGTAGTAAAATATATATCTTATATCCCATCTAGGAAGTGAAGAAGAAATGACAAGTCATTACACTGAGCTCGCTCAATTTCGACTCGCTGCGGTCTCGAAAACTCGGGTCTGTTGGCAACCCTAGTATAAATAAATTTAGTAACGAAACAATCATATATTTTACTCATCATAATTTTCATAACAACATTATTGTGTTGTAACATCAATGCGCGACTAATTGTCATTAAGAGACCAATGCACAAGAAATTCCTTGGACGTATCTGCCAAAATCTATTTTGACATCAATCAATTCGACCTTTAACCACAATTATTTGATTCTTCCGAAACAAATTAGAAAGGTCTAACTGAATTATTTATATTTTGTATAAAACAGAAATAGACCATCGGACGTTGACCCGAGTTCCATATGTTCATAATTAATATGCCCAGCTGCATTTGATTGTGAGGCGACGGAGCGTCTTAAAATTTAATATACAATCAACACTCGTTTAATATGTCAAAGCTTTTTTGTTTGAATTTGTCTGAGCGTAAACGAAGCTTTAACCGTTTGGGAGAGCTTTTTTTGTGTTTAGTTGTCTCCAGAATGCGATGAGATAATTAACTAAAAATTTTCTCATGTATGTTTGAGTTTGAGACCGCGGATGTTATAGAGAAAATAGATTGAAATAATGTTTAGCCATTCAAAAGTTATCAAGAAGAAAAGAAAGGAGAGGGGTTCAGCTCATCAACCGCCGCGCATGGTTGGCGGATCCTAGTATTCTTTTATAATTTGTAAGAGAATTAAGTTTTTTTTTTATAAAATTATAATCACAATATAACAACAATATTAATTATATATTATTTCACTGAGACTGAATGTTTAGATCAATAAATTTCTTTTTAATTCACGAAAAAGAAAATTCAAAATACCTTTATTCAAGTAGTAATTTACATTATTTTGAATCAATTATAACATTAAAAGATCAGTGTGGTCAGTTAAGATACCACCGTGATGCGGTTTCGAGAAGAGACCTCAGACACAACAGATGCTCTTTTTAACACTAAACCTACCAAGTACCGGTCAAATTGACCGTTCTTAAACTTTTGTAAAACTTACACATTTTTAATCGTTATAATATCGTTATCAAACTACATGACAATTCTTATAATATGCATGTAATATTGTCTACACTCTTTACTTTTAATTATTTCTATTATTACCTGCGTTATATAATAAAATAACTTTTAATTACCGGTCAATTTGACGGCGTGCGGTAGGAACAGGTATACAAGAATTGTTGGTAGGTTTAGTGTTAAATGTGATATAACAATGTTACATGTATTATAACATCAAATGCAAATGAGTCAACTTATATTCCACACATTTCGATAAATTAAAACTCTTGAATATTGCATTAAATACTTACCATCCCCTCCAGAAATGTACACCCATTTTTCGGTACACACAGCTGTTATCCACAAAAATGTGCAGAGACCAATAAATACTGTGCAACCAAAGAGAATCCTCCGCTCTATCACTAACGCTTGCATCAGAGGTCTCCTCTCTGCGCCCACAGAAGAGGCCGTAGACATTTTATCCGTCTCCATATTTGTACCTGCAACAATAATCAATTAATCAATCAATCAATTAAATAGTTATAAAACAGTGACAAGACAAATATAAGAAATAAAAACTAGGGGTGCCAGCAAAACCCTCAATTTCGACTCGCTCCGCTCGCGCAATCTCGGGTGCCGTTTGCATATTGAGCGAAGCGAGCCCTTTGTATTGACTCATCGTTTTCCATTGACTTCAATTTGATATCAGTTTTTCGACATAATAACAAAAAAAAATATTATTTTTTTTGAGGACATTTTTCAATTATTTTTTTTAAACCATCACTTAATGTGTGTCTTTTTGATTACAAAGTTTTATAATTTTCCGTGAAGTAGTTTTCTAACCAATTCGTGACAAAGAATGTAAAAAGTCTCCAGTAAAACGCTCCGCTCACTTCGTTCGCTCCGCTCACTTCGTTCGCTTCGCTCAATAAACGCCTAAATTTCGTTTTCATTGACTTGAGTGTATAATAAAGTTCCACAAAATATCTTAGTTTTTCTTTGTTTTAAATCTAAAATCAAAAGTGTTATCAAATAAATCTTATCACAACATTCATGAATTTTTAGTGTAACTTAAGCTGACTCTTTTGCATTTGATATTATAATACATCTAATATTGTTAAATTTCATTTCAAAAGAGCTACTGTTGAGTTTCTGACGTCTTTTCTCAGAGCAGCATCACGGATTATCTCACGGACTGACCTTTTAATTTAATAATTGATTTAAAAGTGCGTGTTAATTCATACTTGAATTAGAATTTTGCAGCCATTTTGATATCCGATCTATCGCACACTAATTCAAGTAGCATAGTGTGGCATAGTGAAAAAATTTGTATGTTAGTATTGTGATTGACGGACACGTAACTCTATTTTTGGGGTCAAATATATGACCTTATAATTAGATTACGTAATGGGAACATATATAGTTGAGCTGAGCGTAAGCGAAGCTCTTAACCGTTTGGGAGACCCTTTTTTTGTTTAGTTGTCTCCAGAATGCGACGAGAAAATAAGCTAAAAATTTTCTTATGTATGTTTGAGTCGAACGCGGATGTTATAGCGAAAACAGTTTGAAAAAATGTTTAGCCATTCAAAAGTTATCAAAAAAACATCACTCCTGCCCTAGACAATAATATTAAAGCTGCTATTCAGATGAAAGGAGAGGGGCTCAGCTCAACACCCGCCGCGCACGGTTGGCGGAACCAAATATAATGTAATCATTATATGTAACATTGTCGGACAATTAAAAAGCCTAAGGAAGAGTATTTACTGTGATACTGTATAGTTGTGTATGACTATACCATTCTATAACTTTTACATCAGTCCTAGTAAGATTTTGATAAATTAGATCTCTGTTGTTCTATCTTTATTGTGCAATGATTACAGAGTCTTAATCGTTAAGGTCTTAGAGAACCTGAGATCGATACATATAAAAAAACTAGCTTATTCCCTCCCGCTTCGCTGGGCACACTATTAATTTGGATGTGAACTTAGGTTGCTATGGTAACCGTTGTCATATTATCCGTTGTCATCGTAACCGTTGCTATGGTAACCGTTGCTACAGCAACTCTTACCCCGCGTTAAGTGTATAGCTCCTACAGGTTTTAAACTTGAGGAAATGCAAAAAGTTACAATCCGTTGTGATAGGAATTCCGTAAAATCCGTTCTTACTGGACGTCTACGTCACTAAAGAAGTAACTATATACAATCTTAAGTTAATCTTTAAAAAAACATAGTTTCGGAGATTTCGTGATAAGTCAGTGAGTGGTAAATTGCTTATATATATATATATTACAGTTTTCAAACTGTATCTAAAAATAATACTATCTTAAAATATATAAACAAAAGTTATATTACATTTTTGAAAACTCAAATATATATATGTATATCTATCTATGACTTTTCAAAGATTTTAAGAATTTTGAGTTTTTATATAGTTTCAAATATATTTTATTAAAAGCGATAATTCTTAGAGTAATAAAAATATAAGACTATAAAATGTTGAAATTATTACATAATAAAAATTATAGTATACAAGCTCCGCCCACGACTTTCTACGGAATGTTTTTTACAGAAACGTATCTTTATTCCTTATAATCAGTTATCCGTCAGTGAAATTTACATTAAAATCGATCCAGACATTTCAGAGGTTCATTGGAACAAGCAGACAGACAAAAAATATATATATATTTTTTTTGTATATTGCAGTCAATTTGAAATCACAAATTTTACTTATATGTAGATTTAATTTTAAAGAGTTTTTGAAGAAATTTATTTTTTATACAAGTATATATACTTTCTTTGCGTGGATTTTTATATAATTAATCTTAATTTGTAAACAGACAAACACTTCTATTTTATTTATATATATATTAAAAATACTCCAGAAATCTAATTAGGTTATGACTTCATTATTACGTTATTTGAATTTTATGATACAATTTGGAGCTTCTTTTGCGTAGAAACTATCAAATTTTTATTTCTTTCTATATTTAAAATGTATGTCACTGATTACCAGAATCATCCTACTGACATAATTATATATACAGTAATCCCCTATAACATCGTACTCTTATAACGCGATATCAGTACCTCGTATAACACGTGTTTTCCCCCATTTCTATTCTATGATTTTTATATTTTTTCTTACAGCTCATAATTATTTTGCATACTTTTGTATTTCGAATTAAAATTAAAATTAATTCTTTCTTAATATTCAATTTAAACCGCCTTTAACGAGAAAAGTTAAACGTGAATTATTTGTACAATAAGCATTATACGGTCGTAGGAGCGCGTTATACGAGAATATTCCTACAACGCGTTTTCCTATAACGCGGAATGAATCTACCGTGTTATAGGGGGGATTACTTTTAAATATATGTAATAAGTTTGGCTTCTCTTATATGAAAGTTGTAGAAATCAAACCACGTACTGATATAGTATATTCAGGAAGCAAACCAGATAAATCGAATAGTCTTAATAATTATTAATATAATAAATAAAACACAACGGACAGTTTATTGAGCGAAGCGAGCGTAGCGAGCGGAGCGTCCTACTGGAGACTTTTTCACATTCTTTGTCACAAATAGTCTCAAAAACTACTTGACGGAAAAATATGAAATTTTACAATCAAAAAGACACACATTAATTGATAATTTAAAAAAATAAATCAAAAATGTCGTCAAAAAAAAAATATATTTTTAAATGTCATGTCAAAAAACCGATATCCCATTGAAGTCAATGGGAAACGATGAGTCATTACACTGGGCTCGCTTCGCTCAATATGCAAACGGCACCCGAGATTTCGCGAGCGTAGCGAGTCGAAATTGAGGAGGTGTTGGCGCCCCTAGTATAATACTAATATATTTTTCCCTATATCTATTAATTTAATATTTATGAAGCCATTAATACCGTTTTCGTGATGAGATATAAGAAACTAAATAGTTCTGTATATCTTCGAATGCTAATAGTGGATTATATTGCTTCGTAATTTAGTTAGGAAATTGCTTGTATCATATTAAAGTCATAATATAATGTATTTCGTGACCTTTATATGATGTAAGATTTGTTTGAACATTAAACAGCAATTTGGAATACACCAAGAGATTTAATATTCAATTATTATTAATATCTTTAGTAATGTTAATTAAACATGAAATTTTGTAAATGCCCACCTACAATTTGGTTCGCTCGGAATATGTTTTTAAATTAAACCAGCGTATTTCCTCCCGAACTTTGACGAAATTATAAATGTTAATAAAAAAACAATTATTTTTAAGTAAAATGATTATTATTTATTGAAGAATAAAAGGTGTGATTAATAATAATAAAAAATAGTAATATAACTAAATATGAATATAAAGTAATTCAGTAAATTATAAACAGCGCCATCTCTCGACAGTAATGTTTTTTTTTATATTTTTAAATAAAATTATTATTATTTATTGAGGAAAAGAAAATGTTCAATACATGTTTATTTATAACTAGCAGGTTGCCCGTGCTTCGTGACGGACGGCGAAAGTTATCAAACACTTTGTTTGAATTTCCACACCACCTAGGAGGTATCAAACAGGCGCGTTATATTTTTTGCAGTTTTGTAGCTGTAACTTTGGAACGGTTTAGACCTTTACAAAGTCCTTTCTTCTTGCACCTATTCAATATGTCAGGAGTCTTGTGTCCAAATTTCATCTTTCTAGGTGTTACGGTTTGCTGTAGAGCGATGAATGAGTCAGTGAGTCAGTGAGTGTCTTTATGTTTTATATATTAAGATAACTAATAAAATTACAAAAAAGTGTGATTAATAATAATACAAAATAGTAATATAATTAAATATGAAAATAAACTAAATCAGTAAATTATAAACAGCGCCATCTCTCGACAGTAATGAAAGTTTTTCCTGTCCACAGACGTCCATACATCCATCCATCCGAGAAAAGTGAAAACAATACAGAACGAACAAATTTGAAATAAAATATTTCCTTTAACATCACCTATTCTCCTTTGAAAACCGCGTTAAAATCGGTCCAGCCGTTCTAGAGATTAGTCGAAACAAATAGGAAAACACAAAAAAATATATATACTTTGATTTCATTTAGTGAAACGCTGTTAATTTATATACAAACAGACATTTATTATTATTATATGTATAGAAAATTTCAAGCTTTTAATATTTTATTAACACTAAATCTACCGACAATTCTTGTACATTGTTCCTACCGCCGCCGTCAAATTGACCGGTAATTAAAAGTTATTTTATTATATAACGCAATAATGGAAATAACTAAAAGTAAAGAGTGAAGACAATATTATATGCATTATAAGAATTGTGATGTAGTTTGATAACGATATTATAACGTTTAAAAATGTGTAAGTTTTACAAAAGTTTAAGAACGGTCAATTTGACAGGTACTTGGTAGGTTTAGTGTTAATGGCACCCTGTTAATTTCTATACAAACAGACATTTATTACTATATGTATAGAACATCCAAGGCTTTTAATATTTTATTAAGCGGAGCATGTCTTTATGGAAATGGTATTGTTTTAGCACTCAGTATTCAAGTGTCGTGAGGCGTCGGGACGCCTGGCGACCTCTTGGATGACGCCATATTTACACAAGACTTGCTTCGATATAAGCCTCGAAGGATGTAAAGCTACACTGCCCTAAATACCTTTTATAGGGTTGTCAGTAATTTTTTATATGTATTATTTATTGAGTGAAGCGAACGGAGCGTTTTACTGGAGATTATTTCACATTTTTCACGAATTGGCTAGAAAAACTACTGACTGATGGAAAATTATGAAACTTTGCAATCAAAAACACATTATTAGGTGATGGTTAAAAAAAAAAAAAAATGTCCTCAAATTTATTTTTTTTTAATGTCAAAACACTGATATCACATTGAAGTCAATGAGAAATGATGAGTCAATACACTGGGCTCGCTTCGCTCAATATGCAAACGGCGCCCGAGATTTCGCGAGCGCAGCGAATCGAAATTGAGGGTCCGTTGGCGCCCCTAGTTTATTGAGCGAAGCGAGCGGAGCGTTCTACTGGAGACTTTTTCACATTTTTTGTCATGAATTTGCTAGAAAATTACTTGACGGAAAATTATGAAATTTAGCAATAAAAAACACACATTTTTGAAAAATGTCATGTCGTCGAGGAATAATCGTCAAAAAACTGATATCCCATTGAAGTCAATGGAAAAAAAAAATCGGGCGAAAAATGTGCTTTAGAAAGGCGCGTGAAGAATTTTTTAATCGATTTGTACTGTCCTCCCGTTAGATTTTTTTTCGCGCAGACTCGCTTCGCTCAGTATGCGAACGGCACAAGACATTTCCACTTTGAATCACAATCACTTGTGTATCAAATGGAAGTCAGGACTATGATACTGTATACACTACAACTTAAAATAAGACTACAGTTACAAACGTACTGAGAAGAATCACAGAACAAACTCAGTATATCTTTATTGTGATAATTTCACACCTATTTATACATATATATATATATAGTGATGTACGAACAACAAGAACCATTGCAATCAATTCAATAAATAACTAGGATCCGTCAACCGTGCACGGCGGGTGTTGAGCTGAGCCCCTCTCCTTTCTTCTTTTCTTGATAAATTTTGAATGGCTAAACATTTTTTCAATCTGTTTTCGCTATAACATCCGCGTTCGGCTCAAACATAATGAGAAAATTTTTAGCTAATTATCTCGTCGCATTCTGGAGACAACTAAACACAAAAAAAGGCCTCCCAAATGGTTAAGAGCTTCGCTTACGCTCAGCTCAAAAATATATATCGCTTATAAAACATTTAATTTATTGTAGAAAGTTTAAACATTTTCTTCAGTCACGGGCTTGTCTAGACATGTTCCCCTAATTAACTTTAGAGTTTGGTTAATTGCCACGTACTAATTTTGTAAAGATATATTTAGATTGGATTGGATTACAATGAAACATTTATATATATAGGTACTAGCTATGCCCACGATTTCGCGAGGGATCGTGGGCGATCGTGGTCGTGGCGTTGCTGTTAAAAAAGTAGCATAAATTACTCCTTGTAACATGTATCCGCCAGTGAAAGTTCTACTAAAATCGGTCCAGCCGTTTTAGAGATGAGTCGGAACAAACAGACAGGCAAACAAAAAAAAATTATGTACCGGAATTACTCTTATAGGCTTAATTATTTTTAACTTTTGAAAAATATTACAGTTTTAATGTTAGCACACCCCTGGTCAAAGTGCTTTCAAACTTTTCCCAATGTATTGCAGTCAACAGGCTATTTAACTTTAACTTGACGTTATTGGCTTTCTGGGTTAAATATTTCTAATCTAAAACTACATATACAACATTTTTAACAAAAAATTGTCAAATATTTTTCCTGTTATTGAGCTGAGCATAGCAAATCTTTTAACCGTTTGGGAGACCATTTTTTGTGTTTAGTTGTCTCCAGAATGCGACGAGATAATTAGCTAAAAATTTTCTCATGTATGTTTGAGCCGAACGCGGATGTTATGGCGAAAACAGATTGAAAAAATGTTTAGCCATTCAAAAGTTATCAAGAAAAGAAGAGAGGAGAGGGGCTCAGCTCAACACCCGCCGCGCACGGTTGGCGGATCCTAGTTCTTATGCTAGTTATAGCATGTTAGGATAAAAATCCTTGTGGTTTCTTTTTTGCTATTTTTTTACTATTGTTATATATTTTTTAACTTATATAGAGCATATATATAAATAAAACATTTAAATTTGAGTTAAAATTATAGATTTTATATCATTATGATATTTATATTAGATAAAGATTATTTTAGTAAATATAGGGAATGAAATTACTAATATATGAGCAGTAATCCCTTCATGTCGAACTATCAACTGAGCTATGAGTGAATTGTGTGTACATTTATCGTCATCTTTCTACATCATTCTCTTTACTGTACTCAGTCGTAGGTGTGAGTTTTATTGTACTGCAATTTTGTTTTCTATATATATGTCGGAGACGGTCGGTCGGTATATATATACGATGAAGGTGAAGGATGAAAAGGGTTTGCATGTAACAGAGATGTGAATGTTAAGATGGATGTTTGAGTGACAAGAAAGGATAGAATAAGAAATGAGTATACGAGTATTAGTTGAAGCTGGAGTAGCGCCAGTGACAGAAAATTAGAGGTGGCAGTCTATCATAGTATGGGCATGTTATGAGGAGGGATGAAATTCATATGACTAAAAAGAGTGCTGAGTATGGTAGTGGAGGGATTAAAAGGTAGAGGACAGCCGAAGAAAAGATGGATGGATTGCTGGAAAGACGATATGGAGAAGGGAGTGTGTACAGAGATGACGAGTAACAGAAGAGTAGGGAAAAACATACTTTGTCGATACCAAAATTTAAATAAGGGAAGATGATGATATCTCATGAGTACGGACGCTAAAGGAAACGTCGCTCATTGTCCAAGTAGTGATAGCACAATCGCTATTAAGTAATATTTATTTATTTATTTATTTATTATATCTTTTCCACTTTGAATCATTATCAGTGATCACTTGTGTACATCAAAATGGAAGTGTCAGGAGGGCCTATTTCGATACCAGATTTATCGTAATAAGCCCTTCTGTAAAAGCACTGTCCAACTTAATGTTAAAGCTATGAGAGTTCCAAACGCGTCCTGGTCTGAGAACCACACAACAAACTCAGCCGGATATATATTTTTTTTATATTGTGATCACTGTTTCACAAACGACAATCTCAAAAGCTATTTTGGAACAACTAGAACAGTCGCAATATAATAAAAAAAAATAGTAATAATAATAGCAAAAATAAATAAATAATGATAACAATAATAAAAAATAAAAATAGGCCTGCTACACAACCAGTCACTGCAAGCAGTAACACGTATACTCTATGCTACAATGGAGGAGGACAGGTAATATATATATATATATATATATATATATATATATATATATATATATATATATATAATATACCTATTTTAGCTTATGCTTACAGATCATCAATAATGGTTGGTAATTTTAAGTGATCAAAGGATCATTCAAAAAAAGTTTAGCGATAAAAGTTATCATAAAATCAACAATGAATTTGAACGAGTGGTCTCGTAAAATGTTAAATGCGGTTCAAAGATATCTATTTTCATACTGAATAGCTATTTATATATATAATAAATATTTCAATGCATTATTTTAATTTGTTAATATTAATAAATCCTTCATAGGTTTGAGTATACGCATATATAATAAACTTCCACAAGATATCTTAGACCTTCCATTTCATAGTTTCAAATTATAAATCATATATCAAAAGGGTATTATTAAATAAACCTTATTACAACATTCAAAAGTTCTTGGTTGATCGAAATACGTGTGGATTTTAAGCTGACACCATTGCAATTGCTATTATAATACATCTAATATTGTTAAATTTCTTTTAAAAAGAGCTACTGTTGAGTTTCGGGGGTCTCTTCTCAGAGCTTACTCACTTGACTACACTGACCTTTTTTGTAATAATTGACTCCAAAGTGGGGTAAATGGCTACTTGAATAAAGACATTTTGAATTTGACTTTCAAATATTAATGATTAAGATTGAAATGACATTGAAATATAAAATCAAAACGACAGTATTAAGTACGCTGATAAGTTTTAAGGTTTTAACGCGATATACTTTGGCCTTTCTAGAACCATCATCGGTTCATTTCTAGAACGTATTTCAAAGACGGTTTTAGTAGGTTCTTATGATATTTGGTTAGGTAGGGAGAGGAGCGTAGACAGTGAAGGTAAGCGTGTATGCTTATAGTAAAGGGGTCCTTAAACCTACACTTGGATCGCAAGTCCCAGGCATTGTTTGCACTCCTCTCCTTGCAATGATAGACACGGCACCCGGTGGATCCATGGAATGCTAAGAAGCTTCGTCTCTAATTTAATTATGTTCTTAATTATTATTGAGCTGAGCGTAAGCGAATCTTTTAACCCAGAATGCGACGAGATAATTAGCTAAACATTTTCTCATGTATATTTGAGCCGAACGCGGATGTTATAGCGAAAACAGATTAAAAAAATATTTAGCCATTCAAAAGTTATCAAGAAAAGAAGAAAGGAGAGGGGCTCAGCTCAACACCCGCACAGCACGGTTGGCGGATCCTAGTTATTTAGTGTCCTGAATTATATCGGATAAAAAATTATTCAATCATTTTGAATATAAGAAACTATTAATATTAATAGTGCAATTATAATTTCCTTGACTACAAAACCATTTAACATTTTATGTGTATACTTGGTATAACACTCTTTTTGCTTAAGCTGCGAGAAACATTCAGAGAAATCACAAAATGTTATTGTCAATATATTAATTTAACATCTAAAAGATAAAAAACCGTTACTAAAGATAAAGATATACATACAAAATCTAATCATCAGAATGTATTTAAAATAAAATACTCATTCGAAAAAAATGTCTTCATTGTCAAAAAAATAAATATAAAAATAACCCAAGAACGTGCAAATGAGTTGTGATACTACACCGGTAAAAATAGTTTTAAATGTACAGAGCTAACAAAATATATTACTTTTGCCCACGGTTTTATCTAAAACCCACAAACGTTTGAAAAACACGGTCAAAGCGATTTCGATTCACACTACGAAATGGCTTTCCTTTAAAGCCTTTGACAAATAATAAAAGTTCACACTATAGCGCAAAAGCGTGCTAAGAAATATTTTTCTATATCTACTTTATAAGAAATATTAATACTAAGGGCGCCAACAGACCCTCAATCGTTTCCCATTGACTTTAATGGGATATCAGTTTTTTGACGATTATTCCTCAACATGACATATAAAACAAAAAAAAATTTAACCATCACCTAATGTGTTTTTCTTTTTGATTGCAAAGTTTCATAATTTTCCGTCAAGTAGCTTTCGAGCCTATTCGTGACAACAGAAACAGTCTCCAGTAGAACGCTCCGCTCGCTACGCTTGCTTCGCTCAATAACAAAAAGATAAGCCTTTTTAAGGACGTGGGTATATTAAGAATGGATACAAAATTCAAATGCAATTTCGTGATTTCTTCACAAGATTCGAAACAAAGTCAAAGCTAAAAAGTAATGACAGGGATTTTATGTAATACATTTGGATTTCCTAATCGTTTGTACGTCTTGATCTGTATCTGGCAGATTACCAGTGTTAGCTCGGTTGCCAGCTAAAAACGGAATGCCGATCTAATTGTTTATTACTCCAATGGACAATTGATTTCGACATCTTCTAAATTGTAAATTCAAAAGAAAAGAAAGATGGAATTACAAATATACGTGCTTGCAATGAAAATGTCTCAAAAAAAATATTAATATTTGAAGCGTTTTTACTATTATAAAACTAATAAAGTTTGTATTGGTTTCAGTTGTGTAAAGTTTCAAAACTTTCTAGGATATTAAATTATAATTGTTTGATATAATTTGTCTAAAAGTTTAATTATACATTTCGACACGTTTCGCTGACATGAAAAATCGTACTAAGTAACTTTGTTCGGATTATCTATATATATATATATAAGCGATTTACCACTCACTGACTCATCACAAAATCTCCGTAGCTATCTGTACGATTAACTTAAAATTTTACATAGTTACTTCTTTTGTGACGTAGACGTCCACTAAGAACGGATTTTACGGAATTCCTATCACAACGTATTCAAACTTTTTGCATTTCGCCAAGTTTTAAACATGTAAGAGCTATACAATTAACGCGGGGTTAAGAGTTACTATAGCAACGGTTACGATGACAACGGATAATATGACAATGTTACCATAGCAACCTAAGTTCACATCCAAATTAATAGTGTGCCCAGCGAAGCGGGGTATAAGCTAATATGGAAATAAAATATAAGAATCGTTTTAAACCATCAACAGTTGTAAGTTCAATTCATACACCTCATAGCTAGTCAAATATGACAAGCACATTAATTTTCAAGTGGGTATTGCTGGCTGATAGCATCAGCTGATAGGTTGACTGATAAAACATTTCGCTGCTAGATTTATTTTGTTATCAATATTCACCCCACTACAGAATGCGTTTCCCTGTATGTTGTAAAAAATAGGAACAATAACATTGGATATATATATATATATATATATATATATATATATATATATATATATATATATATATATATATTTACCACCCGCTGACTCATCACAAAATCTCCGAAACTATCTGGTCGATTAACTTAAAATTTTACAGAGTTACTTCTTTTGTGAAATAGACTTTCAGTGAGAACGGATTTTACGGAGCTAATATTTTATATAATACTGTAGTTTTTTTTATTCTTAAGTCTTAAGAGTGGTAATTTGTTTATATATCTACTTGACCAGCTTATTAACATAACATAATATTGGGAATGCATTTATATAAAACCTATAAATAATTATGATGAATTAGCGACTTTGGTTATTTTTAATTATTTATTTATATATTTTATTTGAACCAATACCAGTTATTACATGTATCGAATGAGTGTGAGCACTATTGATACCGTACTTATCGAAATAAAGATAATCCAACTTAACACTAAACCTACCAAGTAACGGTCAAAATGACCGTTCTTAAACTTTTGTAAAACTTGCACATTTTTAAACGTTATAATATTGTTATCAAACTACATGACAATTCTTAGAATATGCATATAATATTGTCTTCACTCTTTACTTTTAGTTATTTCCATTATTACCTGCGTTGTATAATAAAATAACTTTTAATTACCGGTCAATTTGACGGCGTGCGGTAGGAACAGGTATACAAGAATTGTCGGTAGGTTTAGTGTTAAGCAAATAAAGTCACCTGTCATATGTTAGTTATTATTTATTAATTTTCTATCTCTTTGATGTCTGTTCTTTTCGACGTTATATTATGTTATGTAGCTAAAAAATTTATTTGTTATAAACAAATTAGACGATTAAATAAAAAGATATGAATAAAAAAAAAATATTAGAGATTTATGTAAAGTCACTTTTCATATATTGGTTTTTTTTATTAATTTTATTATATATTTTTTAAAAGACAACCTTTTTTCAAATTGTCTTATATGTACGAATAAATACTAGGATCCGCCAATCGTGCGTAGCGGGTGTTGAGCTGAGCCCCTCTCTTCTTCTTTTCTTGATAACTTTTGAATGGCTAAACATGTTTTCAATCTGTTTTCGCTATAACATCCGCGTTCGGCTCAAACGTACATGAGAAAATTTTTATCTAATTATCTCGTCGCATTCTGGAGACAACTAAACACAAAAAAAGCTCTCCCAAACGGTTAAGAGCTTAGCTTACGCTCAGCTCAATAAGAATTATTTCGTGTAATGTGATGAAGTTTTGTGGGTTGCGTATTACTATAAAATTCCTTCTAAAATTTCCAGAATTCCTTACATTATTTTTTTTAACCGCTCAAATATGTACCATACAAATAGTTTTGGCATATTATTTTTAATACAAATTTATTCTTATACTAGCTGAGCCTACGACTTAGTTTGTGTTGAATATGTTATTTAAAATAAGATAAGCTACTCATTATAGTACCTATTATTAAGTAAAATTCCTATTAAAACCTGTCCAGTCGTTTTAGAGATAAGCCGGAATAAACAGACAGATAGACAGACAAAAATTATAACGTACATTTAGTATATACGAGTATGCAAGTTTTAGTACTGCTACGCCAAACATATTTTTAATAATACCTGCTATATATATTGAACTTTTTTTTAAACACATCATTTTGACATCCTGTCGTGAAAGTAGGGATACCAGACTTCCTGCGGGAACCGTAAAGGTCGGTTATGGGTCATACAAATGGATATCCTACGACACTTATAAAGATGGCGGAAATACGACCAACATTCATTCCTAAGGTTTAAAGGTTTAACATTAAGAGAAGCCGATCATTTAAACCTCCATTTTAAGGGGATGAGGTTATATAAAAATATTTGTATATTTGTAATACATATATCTATATATACACTTATATATTTGAAATATATTTTTAAGGAAAATATTAAAAATGTATGAAATATCTACATTGTTATTCAAAGCGTTTCATGTTTCGCAATCTTTGTATTTCGCAGCAAATACATTTTGCTTGAAGTCTTCTGTATTACATTATTCCCTTTATCGTATCTATATCTCTATCTATATCTATATATATATATATATATATATAAGCGTTTTACCACTCACTGACTCATCACGAAATCTCCGAAACTATATGTCCGATTAACTTAATATTTTACATAGTTACTTCTTTTGTGACGTAGACGTCCACTAAGAAAGGATTTTACGGAATTCCTATCACATATATCAACTTTTGGCATTTCGTCAAGTTTTAAACCTGTAGAAGCTATACACTTAACGCGGGGTTAAGAGTTACTATAGCAACGGTTACGATGAAAACGGATAATATGACAAAGGTTACCATTGCTACCTAAGTTCACATTCATCATAATAGTGTGCCAAGTGAGGCGGGGTATATGCTAGTTTCATATATACTTCTGGTTTGAATATTTAACAATACAAACAAAAAATATTATTAATTAATTATTTATCAATGATAAATTTTGTTATTTACATATTACAAAAATATTTTCACTCACGTTTCATAGATATGTATTACGTATTTGAAATAAATTTACGGAATTGACTGTCTAATAGCGAAATTTGGCAACGAT
This sequence comes from Melinaea marsaeus rileyi, assembly GCA_918358865.1. Taxonomy (NCBI): domain Eukaryota; kingdom Metazoa; phylum Arthropoda; class Insecta; order Lepidoptera; family Nymphalidae; genus Melinaea; species Melinaea marsaeus. The sequence goes on along the minus strand of OU911094.1, from coordinate 19,753,155 downwards.
TATGAAATTTTATTATTCGTTATATTAAAAGTGATACAATGTTGATGTGATGATTGAGTTATAATGACGGTGAATCATTTTTGAGATGAGGTATAGATTTATTTTTTTTATTTAACACTAAACCTACCGACAATTCTTGTATACCTGTTCCTACCGCACGCCGTCAAATTGACCGGTATTTAAAAGTTTTTTTATTATATAACGCAGGTAATAATGGAAATAACTAAAAGTAAAGAGTGTAGAAAATATTATATGCATATTCTAAGAATTGTCATGTAGTTTGATAGTTTGATAACGATATTATAATGTTTAAAAATGTGTAAGTTTTACAAAAGTTAAAGAACGGTCAATTTGACCGGTACTTAGTAGGTTTAGTGTTAAAAAGATAAGTACAATTAGATTTAAAGGTAAGATTTTTCAGTATATTAGAGGAGGGTTACTAGAGTACGGTTTGTGGGCGATCGTGATCACAAGTGATCACCGCCCACGAACAGGTCAACATCTGGAGAATCGCAACACTTGCCGGCCTTGAAAGTATCCTTTCTTGAAGGTACATATCATATCGATTCATAAATAAAAGTAATTAAAATATCATATCATCTGGAGAATATGATATAAAATATAATATTATTGACATATTAAAAAGAAACATAATTTCAAATCTACAAAACATAAAAATAAACAATTCCGTGTGTATCAAACAATCAAAAATTTTTTTGTCTTTCTATACAAAGAGATTCATTCTTAGATTATATGAAAGAAGGGTATTTGTAGAATTTATAAGCGAAAATTATAATTTAAGTGAAAATTATGTGACCTCAAAACCACAAAGGTTTGAAACTTTACATTGAGGAGGCTTTACGGATATCAAAGTTATTAAAACAGAATAGTTAATCTGTTTTATTATTCAAGATACAATATATTGAAACGACAATGAAATGAACCCAAGTAATATTGTATTAAATATGTTATTGACAGGACAATTTGATTAAATGTTATTAATATTAATGAAACCTTATTTGAAAGTGATAAAGGATGTATGATTTGAAAGTTGACAGACCATTTGAGTTTGAATATATGAAAAACAAACTCAAATGGAAAGTTCGATTTTATTAGTTAACTATTTTGAAATAATTAATCTCAATTCTTCATTAATTGGATTTGTAAAGTATTTTCTAATTTGAAATATTGATAAGTTTTTAAAACTTCCTGTCAGATAAATATAGGAAACCATTTTTATTACTAGTCCTAAACTAAGTATTAGTTTAATTTAGTTATTTAATCTCGCAAACATATCAATGGAATCTGACAGACTCATATTTACAATACTTATATTTTATCTGTCAAGAAGTATTGTAAAAGTATTGTGTATTGTCTCAGAGTTAATGTTATTGTAATTAAAATACCCCTGGGTATATTTCTCAAAATATATTGAAAATTATTGTCAAATTCAAAACATGACTTTAATTCTGAGTAGTTTTATTAATGCTACTTTAGTCCTTTAGTTTAGTTTAGTATATATATATATATATATATATATATATGAATAAAGGATGGAAACTCAAGCATTTGTAAGTATTCTTTTGATAACGTGAAAATAAATATTTTATTACAAATATTTTCTCTCTCTGTAATATATAACAAAATTATGAATTTATTGAACTAAATAAAGCTCATTAGAATAACCGATTAATGAATATTAGTTAAGTTATATTAGTTAAGAATATATTTGACAATTTATAAACAAATTTTACCAAAATTTATTTGTAATTTCTTAAGAAATATATTTAATTTGTTGATTGAATCAATTTTAAATAAAATATCTATACGTAACATTATTGTTGTGAATCAAAAACTTTAAATCAGTTAACACTTTCAAAGTTGTTCAACTATAACCGAGTGTTGAAATCAAGAATATATTTTAATATAATAATAACATTACAAACCTTTAAAATAAAATAATTTGGATCACATTTCACGTAAAACACTGAACATTCACTTGCACACTAAACGTTCGTCTCGTGTTGGACGAGCGGTGGACTGAACCACGTGGCACGGTTTGCGCACGCCTATTACTGGGCTAACGCTCGGTTTCTATTTTCAGATAATCTGTTTTTGTTTCTTTCTCGCTTCAAAATGATAAGCATTGTCTACAAAATTTTAATTTTTAAAGTTTATTTTTTTATATATTTTCATTTGATTGTAAATCTCATTGATAAAAGTTGTTTTCATAAGATATAATTCGAATTTATTTATTATATTCAAGTTTTTCACATCGTTCATCTTTCAAAGTATATTTGTTGATCTGAAAAAAGTTGATTGATAATAAAAAAAAGTTTTGTGATTTTTTAAACATTTTTACATGATTTTTTTATAAAAACAATTACCACAAAATGGCTGCACACGAGATAGCATTTTTGTTAAAGCTGAAACGAAAGACGCTTCGCTCGCATTTCATACTTGCTCGATCAACTATGAACAATAATAATTGTTTATTTTAATACTAGCAGGTTACCCGTGCTTCGCGACGGGAATAAACAAAAAATAAACTGACTTTCGTGAGTATTGAACCCATGACCCTACACTTCACACATACACGCTCTATCCTCCAACACATCATGACTCGCTATCAGTGCGAGAAAGCCTTGAGCTTGATAACTACAGAGTTTCATTCCTATCGGGTTATAGGTACAATCTTGTTTCTCACATTGCAGCGTGTTGAGAATAAACATAGTGACTGGCCAAATAATTTTAATTTCTACTGCAATGCTATGGGAGAAGAGAGGGAGCGGGGCGAAAACTTTGCAGTTTTTTAGCTGTAACTTTGGAGCGGTTTGGACCTTTGAAAAATCCTTCCTTATTACACCTATTCAATATGTCAGGAGTCTTGTGTCCAAATTTCAGCTTTCTAGGTATTACGGTTTGGGATGTAGAGCGATGAATGAGTCAGTGAGTGAGTGTCTTTGTGCTTTATATATTAAGATAATATTAATAGAATAATTTAAACTTTTTTTTTTAATTTTTTTAGATAGCACAGATACAACACAGTGAAACCTGAATTGGATTGTAAATTTTTTTGCATTATAATTATTTATATGACTATAATGTTGTAGTACATTATATATTTATACATATAGGTTTTAAGACTGCAATAAGAAATAAAGATTTCAACTTAAAATGAAATACCATACCATATAAAGAATGAAAGGTTCATACCACCTGGATGAGTAGCAATCTGCGAACTTCCTTCGGTGGTATTTCCAGATTGATGCAATATGGGGTACCTTCAAAAAGGCGTATACTCCTCCAAGGCCTGCAACGCTCTTGTGAATCCTCGGATGTTGTAAGAGTTCTTGGGGGGGGGGGGAGATGATCATCAAGGGTGACCCGCAAGCTCCTTTGCTATCCTCTAAAAAATAAAGTTACACTTACATAAATAGGCAGAATAAAAGTTAAAAAAACAATACAATTTACTATAAAATATAAAAACGCTTTTCTTTAACACATTCTATATAACTGTCTTAAAATTATAAAAAAATTCAAATAAAAACATTCGATAATATACTTCAAAGTTCTGTTTTTACATTTGAATGTTATATAGAGTTATTGATTTTATTATTACGCACAAATATGTTTGCGTAAGATTTTTTTAAATTTTGATATATTTCGTATCTCTGTTCTGTATATAAGTATTATAAACGTTTCAAAAATGTTTTATTCAAATATGTTTTGTTCAAATATGTGTTGTTCAAACATGGTTATTCAAACATGTTTTATTTTCAGAACTGAAGAACCGCCTTTGGAGCCGATAGATAAATTAAAAACTTTTTTGATCGTTCACTGGCGGGGTATACTATGCGTTGTGGTTCCTATTATCTGTATTGGAGTTTTAGCACCTTTTCCACCTGAGGTATTTTTATTTTAATATATTATAGAAATAGTATTCACTAACACACAGTAGAGAAGTTCTAAAGACAGTCTTTTGTGAATAAGCTGTCAGTGAAGAAAATAATGGATGAGGTTTGTAATGGTAACAAAGAAGACAAAATTTTTAGGGCTACCCAAAAGCGAAAACGTTGATTTTTGTTAAGTAGTAATCTCCTAATTGGAATGCCAAAGGATAGCTTCGCACACAACGTAACGCTTTGGGCGGTTTGAAGCTTTATCCAATAAGAAAAAAATAATTTTTGTTATATCTTGTCTACGTTTGTAGAGACTACACTTTCATTAATTCCTTTAGAACTTCAAAACGTCAAATTAGAAAATTGTTGACTTAAAAATTAGTCCTTATGACCTGTTATTATATTTGATGTTTTTAAATTCTTTTTGTGTTCTTAATTTAACGTATTTTTTAGAATTGGCAATGGACGGCATATTGTCTTATTGTTATGGCAATCTTCTGGGTAACCGAATGCATTCCATTGCCTGTGACATCTTTTTTACCACTGATTATCTTCCCCGTAACTGGTGTTATGAGTACTGTTGAAGTGTGCAGGTGTTTCATCAGTGTGAGTTTCAGATAACTTACTAGCTATACTAAATGTGAAATTTGAACCAATTAATTGAGCGAAGCGAACGAAGTGCGCGGAGCATTTTACTGGAGACTTTTTACATTCTTTGTCACGAATTGGCTCGAAAACTACTTGACGGAAAATTATGAAACTTTGCAAACAAAAAGACACACATTAGACGATGGTTTCAAAAAAAAATTGAAAAATGTCCTCCAAAAAAAATATATTTTTTTAATATCATACAAAAAACTGATACACCATTGAAGTCAATGGGAAACGATGAGTCACAATACACTGGGCTCGCTTCGCTCAATATGCAAACCGCAATTTCGACTCGCTGCGCTCGCGAAATCTCGGGTTTGTTTTCGCCCCTAGTATAATAACCATGATTTTTTTAGGATTCAGTATTCATGTTTATTGGAAGTCTCATTCTGGCTTCCTCGGTTGAGCAATCCGGGCTGCATAAACGAATGGCTTTCATTGCTATTCGATGTATTGGCTACTCCCATGCGAAGTGAGTAAATATGTAGTACCTACAATTGGTTGTAAATTTGATAATCGTTCTCAATTGCAATGTTTGTGAAGGTTGCTTGTAGCGATGGTTGTCGTTACAACATTTGTATCCATGTGGATAACAAACACAGCTGCCACCACTATGATGGTACCGATAATTTTTGCTGTATTGAAAGTTTTTGAAGATGTAAGTATATCGCATTTATTTAACATTATATAAATTATACGGGTTTTAACACTAAACCTACCGACAATTCTTGTATACCTGTTCCTACCGCACGCCTTCAAATTGACCGGTAATTAAAAGTTATTTTATTATATAACGCAGGTAATAATGGAAATAACTAAAAGTAAACAGTGTAGAAAATATTATATGTATATTCTATGAATTGTCATGTAGTTTGATAACGATATTATAACGTTCAAAAATGTGTAAGTTTTACAAAAGTTTAAGAACGGTCAATTTGATCGGTACTTGGTAGGTTTAGTGTTAATGATACTGACAAGATGTATGTAACTTTTTTTTGTTATAAATTGTAATAATACTACAAGAAATAAATATATTTTTAGCAAAAACTTATAAAAATGTATGAAACCACTGAGGATGGTGAAAAAATTGCTTCCGATATTACAACAGGTTATTTTTGTACGGCTACCTTTTCCGCGACTATTGGTGAGTAATGTAGGCGTTTATTTTTAAATTAAATTGTATATTTAACAAGTAAATACGTATCACGAAGCTATATCTAATGTTGTAGGTGGTGTTGGAACTCTTATAGGAACAGCTACAAACTTGGTTTTCAAAGGTCTTTTCGTCACGTATGTTTTTTTACATTATCATATATTTTATTTACCTACATGCAGCAGCGGCGTTAGGGCTACTGACACCCCGGGCAAAAATATTTAGGCGCCCACTTAAGGAAATCAATATCGAGTATTTATTTTTTGCCGAACCAAATCATCTGACAGCTGAACATAGTTGTGAATACGGCACATAGAGCACAGTATTGAGGGTACACAGCGCGGAAGGCAGAAGGTCGAGGCCCCAGACCTCAGCGCCCCCCAAATTTGGCGCCCCGGGCCGTCACCCCATCGCGCGCCCCCCTAACGCCGGCACTGCCTACATGTGAAATATTATTAAAACAATAAAATATTCCAGAGAATATCCCAAAGCTCCAGAGTATTTATCATTTCCTTTGTTTTCTGCGTTTGGTGTCCCCTACATGCTATTATTGGACATATTTATGATTCTATATATTTTGGTCTTGTATGTTGGTTTTCTGAGGTAAGATTAAATTCGAATGACGTTTAGCGTTTTTAATTACGTTATAATTGATCGTAATATTTTTTAAACAGACCAGGTAGTGCTGCTGCGATACGTGCAAAGATTCCACCTGAAGGTCTGAAAGCAGCTGAAGCGGCAGTAGCTCGTGATTATGCTGCATTAGGAAAAGTTACCTTTTGGGAATATGTGAGTGTCGAAATGAAATATGACTTCCCTTCTGCTTTGAATAATTTATTTATTTTACAAAATAATTAATTTTTCAGATGGTCATAATATTATTTGGTGGTGCCATAATATGCTTCTTTTGTCGATCGCCACAAATATTTCCTGGATGGGGAGACGCTATAAAGAATTACTTTGGTTTAAGCGATGAGAAATTGTATGTTTTACAAGAAAAATATTAATGAAATTATGTATATACTTGTTGAATTATAGGCAGAAAATGATCTAATATATGTCCGTCCGTCCCCAGCGTTCGAGACTCGGCACTAGCTGCACTCGTTTCGGTTTTGATGCTGTTACTTCCATCTAACCTTTCATTTTTTAGGAATTTCAAAGCAAAATGTAAATAAAACTAATCACCTCAGTTGCATTGAATAGATCCACAAATTATTTTTTAAAATTATTTCAGATCATGAGGATTTACCCAAGGAGAGAGTTACATCAGTGCTTCACTGGAAGAATTTAATGGCCGAATTGCCTTTTAGTTTTATATTTCTTCTTGGTGTGTATAATTTACAAAATGTGATGTTTGTTACATCTCTGACGTTGTTAAAAATATATGCAAACAATTTATAATCCTATTCTCAGGTGGTGGTTTTGCTTTAGCGACCGCTGCAAAGAAGTCTGGGTTAAACCAGAAAATTGGAGAATCCCTCCAAGAACTGAAGAGTTTGCCGAACATAGTAGTTCTACTCCTTGTTATAATTGTTGTTATTATAATAACCAACTTTGCATCCAATATCGCTGTTTGTAACGTGTTTGCCCCAATTGCAATGCAACTGGTAAGAATTTTTGTACATAAATAAATAGAATTTTTAGAAGAAATTGAATTGTGTCTAATGTGATGATGATAATTAGGCCAAAGAAATTCAAAGAAATCCCCTTTGGTACGTGATTGCTACTGGATTGTCTGCGTCTCACTGTTTCATGTTACCTGTGGGTACACCTGGGAATCTTATTGTGCAAAGTGCTGCTAAGATTCCAACACTAAAAATGGTTAGTAAAATATATTAAATTCAAAGTAAATAAACTAGTTTATTTTAGGCGGGCAACTTTTACAATACTCGCACAACTATGCAAGTATTTCAATAACACATTTCCTATCACTCGGATCCGAGTAGGACAGACTCATAGTAGCAGTGCCTCCCACTCGGACTCGAGCTTGTACCCCATTCCAATCCCATCCCAATATGTTTAAAATAAAAGCCTAAATTACTTCTTATCAACTCCAGTATCCGCCATTAGAATTCCTGTTATAACTAGGATTCGCCAACCGTGCGCGGCGGGTGTTAAGCTGAGCCCCTCTCCTTTCTTCTTTTCTTGATAACTTTTGAATGGCTGAACATTTTTTCAATCTGTTTTCGCTATAACATCCGCGTTCGGCTCAAACATACATGAGAACATTTTTAGCTAATTATCTCGTCGCATTCTGGAGACAACTAAACACAAAAATAGGTCTCCCAAACGGTTAAGAGCTTCGCTTACGCTCTGCTAAATTAATCCACACGTTTGATTAATCTGAATAAACTGTACATAATTTCATATACATTTTGTGTAAAAGTAATTTTTTACTAACACCTTTTTCATATTCACAAGACTTTTAAAGCTTTTAATATTAAATGATAGCTCTGGATAGCTTAATTTATATTGGTCTTTTGTTTCAGATAAAGGCTGGATTTGGACCCACTATTACAACGACCATCATAACTTGGTTGGCAATTTACTTTTATGCTCCAATTATCTGGCCAATATTGCATACCAATGCACCAGATTGGTTGTAAATATTTTAAGTATATTATTTTTGTATACGTTTCAATATTTTGTTGTTAATGACTAGGTTTTAAAATATGATTGTTATATGTTAAATAATTGTTTAGTTTGTTTGAAAAACTATATAAGTTTTAATTTTTATTTCAATAAATATTTTTATAAAAATGTGTAATTTTTTGTAGCTTTTATTAAATATTTGATTTAAAGTAAAAGTGATAACTCTTTAGTCTTTGAAGTTTATTAAAATTGTTTAAATTTTACGTCTCGATCAACTAGATTTAATAATTTTAAACAATCGTCAATTTAGTATCTTTAAAATGGAAGGTGAAAATACTGATAACGCTTCGGAAGAAATAAATCAAATGGAAGTAGAAGATAATGTAACTTCTATGTAAGTTTAACAGTTGATTAATTAATTATTACATAAATAGTATTTCATCATCCTGCCCTAATCCTACTTTTGGGGTTGGCACAGTATTTTTTTTCTTTCCATACTCTCCATGTTACTCGTCATCTCTGTACAAACTCCCTTCTTCTCTATATTGTCTTTCACGCAATCCATCCATCTTTTCTTCGGCCGTCCTCTACCTGTCCATTCCTCCACTACTATACCCAGCACTCTTTTGGTCACATGCCTTTCATCTCTTCTCATAACATGCCCATACATAACAGACGGCTACCTCTAATTTTTTCTGTCACTGGCGCTACTCCTAAGCTTCCCCTAATATATTCATTACATAAATAGTATTTAAAATATAAAATTTTATAGTGAAGATGAAGTATTAACTTGGTGGAAGAAATTGAAATATTTTTTGTTAACCCACTGGCGTGGAATCCTGTGTGTGCTGGTTCCGATAATTTTGATACCAATACACCTGTCTTTCCCGACCGAGGTAAACTTTTATTTGTACTACATAATTTAATATATGAGCCCCTCAGAAACCAATGCGGTTAAATATATATATTTTTTTTTATTTTAAAATTTTTGGAAATTCTGATGAAATAAATAATAATCTTCTTAGTTATTAAAGATTTCAATTCATCTTCAATTCGTCAAAAAGCTCTGCCAATTTTCATTTAAATCGGTTTAGTAGTTTTTATGTGATGTTACTTCAAAAAGATTTTTTTCAAACGGTTAAGAGCTTCGCTTACGCTCAGCTCAATTATCCCAGTTACATGTAATATTTCTTTTTAGAAATACCAATGGTGTGCCTACACTTTAGTGCTGATGGCAATTTTTTGGGTTACGGAATGCATTCCTTTGGCTGTTACCTCATTTTTTCCAGTTATTATATTTCCATTAACTGGAATAATGAGTACTGCAGAAACCTGTGCTTGTTACATGAACGTTAGTATTATTAAATGGAATTTAATGAATAATAAAATATAATTTTTAAGATCGACAGGCGATAGTAATAAAAATACAATAGCTTCTGAATTTTTTCCAATTATTTGTACTTATTATATAATTTAATTGTCCGAGAGTTTAGTTTTGGTAAGACTTTTTTGATTATATCGATAGATTTGCAACACGTCTGTTTGATAGTTTTTATGATATTTGTCTTTTACTTTATAATAAATGCATCATGTTTAAGGATTCCATAATGATGTTCTTGGCTAGCATGTGGCTTGCTTACGCAATAGAACAATCGGGACTTCATATAAGATTAGCTCTCTACGCAATAAGAACTGTTGGCTATTCGCATTATAAGTATGTATTGAAATTAGTTAAGTATTTTTGAGATGAGATGAGTTGGGTGAATTGAGTTTGGTGAGGTGAGTTGAGTGAGATGAGATGAGATGATAGAGATAAAACAATTTTTTTACACAATCTTAAAACTAACGACATGTACTTACATACATAGTACATGACACAGAACTCGTAAGAATCGCTTTTAAAATAATTATCTCTTTTATTTGCCTTTTTATTATTGGCACTTCACTGCAAATAAAGAATAGAATTACTAAACTAGCTATGCCCACGACTTTGTTTGTGCAGATTTTTTTTTTTAAATAAAAGTAACCTTTGTTACTCCATATAACATCAGCTATCCGCCATTGAAAATCCTGTTAAAATCGGAGCAGTCGTTTCAGAAATTACAATAAACAGAGACAAACATAAAATAAAAATGTTTTTTTATGTATTTAGTGCAAAAGCTTATCTGGAATTACAAACGGACACTTCAATTTTATTATATATATAGATTATTGTTTGCGATGTGTCTCACAACGATGTTTGTCTCGATGTGGATCACAAATACCGCTGCAGCTACAATGATGGTGCCTATAAACTTTGCCTTACTTAAAGTTTTTGAAGATGTAAGTGTTTTTAAGTAACTAAGACTTATTAATGTTACTAGGATCCAAACGCGCGCGGCGCGGGTTGAGCTGAGTCCCTCTCCTTTCTTCTTTTCTTGATAATTTGAATGGCTAAACATTTTTTCCGCTCAAATTTACATGAGAATTTTTTTAGCTAATTATCACGTCGCATTCTGGAGACAACTAAACACAAACAAAGGTCACCCAAACGGTTAAGAGTTAATTAAATTAAGAATACAATGTTTAAAACTTTAATTTCAAATTATGGTTTTGAAATAAGCCAAAACAAAATCTAATAAATTTAAAGTGTTTTATTAAGATTTTTCGGTACAAATATGTAATTCAGTATAATTATATTATTTTCAGCAAAATTTAATACAAATATACGACGAGGGACCTGATGGTGAAAAGATTGCTTCAGATATTACAACATGCTACTTCTGCGCCGCCACCTTCTCTGCAAGTATAGGTTAGTTTTTACGACTTCACTTCACTTTGTTATGAATTGTGGTATAATTTAATTATTTGTAAGGCATCTTCTTGACTTACAACTGTTAAATAATTTCTTATATATAGGTGGCATTGGATCCTTAGTGGGTACAGCAACTAATTTGGTTTTTAAAGGATTATTCACAAAGTAAGTACAATTCAATACTTTGTATTTATATTTGCAGATGTTTATTACGCTATAAATAAAAAAAATATTATTATATTGTTTATAGAATGTACCCGGAGGCTCCAGAATATTTGTCATTCCCGAAATTTTCGGCTTTTACCATACCTTTAATGATAATAATGGAATTTCTGTGTTACTTTTATCTAGTCATCGTGTACTTTGGATACTTAAGGTACTTATATAATTATAAACAGTATTTATTATTAGGGTTATCAGAAAGTTTTGTTTAGATTATGAGATTAGAAACTGTACCTAGCAGAAGATATATTAACGATACAATATAGAGAGTGAGAGGTATGTATATATTGAGACGCAAGACACAAACACACACATACACGTAAACAAAACACACACACACACGCAAACAAAAGACACACACACACGCAAACAAAAGACACACACACACGCAAACAAAAGACACACACACACGCAAACAGAAAACACACACACACACGCAAACAAAAGACACACACACGCAAACAAAAGACACACACACGCAAACAAAAGACACACACACGCAAACAAAAGACACACACACACACGCAAACAAAAGACACACACACACGCAAACAAAAGACACACACACACGCGCAAACAGAAAACACACACACACACGCAAACAAAAGACACACACACACGCAAACAAAAGACACACACACACGCAAACAAAAGACACACACACACGCAAACAAAAGACACACACACACGCAAACAAAAGACACACACGCAAACAAAAGACACACACACACACGCAAACAAAAGACACACACACACACACGCAAACAAAAGACACACACACACACATACGCAAACAAAAGACACACACACACGCAAACAAAAGATACACACGCAAACAAAAGACACACACGCATACAAAACATACATTATCTAGTAGTAGAGAAACAAATTTCAAACAGACACTATATATATTATTGATATTAGTAAAATAAAGTTTAAGGCATGTATTACAATACTGCTTTCAGACCAAATAGCAAAGCGGCTAAACAATCTAAAATACCTGAATCAGGAATACTTGCAGCTAAAAAAGCCGTCGAAGAAAAAATAAAGAATATAGGTCCAATAACTGTTTGGGAAATTGTATGTTTTTGAAACACACTTATTTATTAATAATTAATATAACAATATATATGAACTTTTTATATTTCAGTTTGTGATAACGTTGTTCGGTGGTGCAATCATGTTATTTTTTTGTCGTTCTCCCCAAATTTTCACTGGCTGGGGAGACGCTATTTCCAGTTACTTTAATATAAAAGATTTGAAATTGTCAGTATATGTTTTATTATAGATATTTTTAATTTTTTTGACACAATATCATCAGTGTTTATTTGTTTCAGTGTACGAGATTCAGCAGCTGCAACTTTAGTAGTATTTCTGATGCTTCTTATCCCGTCTTCCTTAAAGTTTTTTGATAACTTCACCGCTAAAAGTAATTATATTATTTTTATATTATTTAATAATTAGCTGTACTCAAGACCTCGTTGTTGAGGACTATGTTCTTTTGACAGCAACTGCAATTCGATTTAGACTAGCTCGACAGAGGAAGGACTCTCACAAATTTCGACCTGTAGTAACCAAATTAATTTGGTTATATTCCGTCGATGAGTCTAAATCTGGAATCCTCCCCCAATCGCCAAACATATAAACGATGTCTCAAAAACTATTAGCAAAAACTTGGGAATGATTCTTGATTTCGCTAAGGCAGCCCGTCGTATCTGACGCCGGCAATGTTTCCCATTTTGTGTTTACTGAGGATAAGAGACTAAACAGCGGTAGGACTTTACCGAGCACACTGCCGATTGGCAAGTGTCCAGTGACTACGCGGGGAGATCTGTTTAACTTTGCTTTGGCGAATGGTCTGACCCAGCTGGTTAGGACGGCCAATAGTCTTCCGGCCCTGGACAACTACATTCCTTCTTTCTGATCTTCTGCTGACTACACGTCCCGGAATGGTTACTGTCTTGGCTCCCCTAGAGTCCTCTGGCCATTGCTTGGCACAGAGTGTAGTGCACATTTACCCTCCAGCTCTCATAACACCTGGGACCCATTTGGCACTACAAGTAAGCGGATTGAGATGGAATGCGATCCTTTTTTGGCATCCTGCATTAGGGGACCGGTTTGTTTGACCGGCTGTCGTTGATGGGACACTACAGGGCATGGAACGATATGAACCAAACATCGTGGCAACACTTGGTGACAGATCCCAGCCTTGATTTGAAGCGTCTGTCAGGGTTGCAGCAGTCTTCAAACGACAGGCGTATCAAGCTTGGGTTAGTCACCAAGGATCCAAAGGTTAGAGTTCTGAAGAAGTATAAACGGCAAATCGCAAAGTTCAAACATCAAAGTTCAAAACAGATCACCTACTTGTCAGGCACGTTTTTTTCGTGGACGTGCGTAAGTCGAATGGGTCGGGTGGCATTTTCCCATGGTGCGACGAACGTAAGACCCTGAGTTGATACCAGTGCTCTATTTCTTTCCTACCTTAAAGTGTAGTTCCAGTTTCATGGAAGTATGCCCTTTTCCATCCGACCCTAAAAAATGTTATAGGTTGGCAAAAGCTAACTACAGACCTATCATCGCCATTACTGAATTCTCTCCAAGGTAATGGAGATCATCATCAATCAATAGTTCCTAACATGTTTCGAGAACCATCAGTTGATTGTGTCTTCTATAGAGAGCTTTTTGGGGCTATCCCCAAACCCTGACTCTATGGTCAGAATACCTCGCCAAGTATCAGAATATGGTACATTTATGAAAGGCGTATACTCCCACCTCCAAGACCGACAACGCTCTTGCGATTTCCTGGATGTTGCTAGTGTTCGTGGGCAACCGTGAGCACGTGTGATCAATGCCCCGAACGCTCGTTTGCCCTCTTATTACATTAAAAAATGTTTTTTTTTTGTTTAAATACCGTATATACTTTAATATGCATTTAGTGAAAAGTAGTTAATTTAAAATTTCAAACAAATATATATTTTTCTTTTATTTATATGTACATTTTACAGGCCATGGCGATTTTCCTGATAAACCATTATCAACGGTTCTAGTTTGGGAGAAAATGAATGAAGTCATGCCGTATAGTTTCATGTTTCTTTTAGGTATCTTTTTATATATAATAATGTTAGATTTAATATAGGTAGGTCTTTTCAGAAGAGAGTAAATTCAAGTAATCTTTTTTAAAAGATATGTTTTCTAAGAATGTAAGATTTTGAATGACTAATTTTGTACAAAAACCGTCTTTGAAAGGGTTATATTATTAGATCGTATGTTGCTCAAAACTATCGCATATAGAAATTATTAAATATATCTACAAGAATTATTGTTTTTGAACTATGAACTATATATATATGGTCTGTTTCACGATTTATTTTTTGTGGTTATCCTTCAGAAATTATCCTTATCCTTATGCAAATTACGATACAAGCTAATATCATAATTTGCATAAATGCTATAACTTTTCATTACAGGTGGAGGATTTGCTCTTTCAAACGCCGCTAAAGCAGATTATACAGATCTCAATGGAAAAATTGGTGTTATGCTGAGAAACTTGAAATATTTACCGAATACATTAATTATTTTATTAATTATAATCTTTACTGTGTTTATTACAAACTTCGCTTCCAATGTCGCAGTTTGCAACGTCATTGTACCAATCGCGATGCAGTTGGTAAGTTTAAATTATTATTATTATTTATCTTGACGCCATATCCCCTGCGGGGTAGCCAGAGACGACGGAGCGCCAAACGCTACGGTCCCTGCATACCTCTTTCTCATACCGCCTCGGCCACAGACATCAACCTCTTCATACATGCTCTTCAGGGAGTCCTCATGCTTTTTACGTGACCTTCCTCCAGTATCATAGATACTGTGTTTTCGAAGATCACTCGAGACCTCCCCTTGTCTCTCTTACCGTTCACTTTTCCTGTATAATTCTTTTTTACCATTCTTTCATCACTCATTCGTTCGACGTGCCCAAACCACCTGAGCATGTTCTTCTTCATTCTCACCGTGACAACTTCGCTAGTACCTGCTATTCTTTTTATCTCCTCATTGCGGATTCGGCCAGCTAGACTGACTTCGCATATTCTGCGAAGAGATCGCATTACCACAGCAAAAATTTAAAATTATTATCACTTCATTACATCATAATATATAGCAAACTAATTAAAAACGATAATATTATAGGCAAAAGAGATTAATAGAAATCCTCTATGGTACAACATAGCTGCAGGATTGTCTTCCTCTTACGCGTTCTGCATTCCCGTTGGAACGCCGGGTAATCTAGTTGTGCAAAGTGCTGCAAATATACCTACTTCGAAAATGGTAAATAGTATATACCTATTATCAACCTATGTTTAAGACTAGGGACGCCAACAGACCAACAGACCCTCAATTTCGATTCGCTGCGCTCGCGAAATCTCGGGTACTGTTTGCATATTGAGCGAAGCGAGCTCAGTGTAATGACTCATCGTTGCTTACAAAGATGAAAATGTAGGAGATTTCATTGAAAAGCAAATTTTTCGTGCAAACTTTTTTTCCCATTGGTTTCAATGGGAATTCCTCAACGACATGACATTTTAATTTTTTTTTTAAACCATAACCTAATGTGTGTCTTTTTTGTTGCAAAATTTCATAATTTTCCGTCAAGTAGTTTTCGAGCCTATTCGTGACAAAGAATGTAAAAAAGTCTCCAGTAGAGCGCTCCGCTCGCTTCGCTCAATAAGACAAAGAATCAACAATTAACACAAAAAATGTATGAAATGGCGGTCGTATTGCCAAAGCAATGTCTGATAGACAACCTTCTGTAAGAAGTAGGATAGTGCTATGAGTAATAAAATATATAACCTAACATTTAAATATATATTTTAATTATATAATTTTTCACTTTATTAACGGCTTTATAGAGAAAATATATTCATAATAGTGAATGAGTTAGTTATATGTGATATCGTAATCCATTTCCTTCACTCTTCCTTAAAACCGTGCACACTAGCGCCACCTACATCTCCAGAACAGTCAAGATGGATACAGCACTGATTGCATCAACAGAAAAAAGAAATCCTACTCCAAAATATATATATATATATATATATATATATATATTATTTATTTATTAATATGTAAGTTTATATATTTATTCTTTGCATTATATAAGCATGTTATATTTCTTATTATTACTTCATTATATATATATTTTTTTTATATTATTATTATTATTTTAATGTTAATGTACCCACTTACAATTACAAGGCACTTACACTCAGGGGTCGCTGGAAGAATCTCCTCTAAGAGATAAGCTATCCCATGTACATAATTTATAATTTTAAGTATATATGTAATAAATAAATAAATAAATAAATATAGTCCCAAATACAAAAGATTGTATTTTTTAGGGCTATTTAAAAAAATACACAAACCTGCTGGCTTCACACTAGTTTTTAGTTGATCATAATGTCGGGAAATTAAATTTGCAGGGTTAATATTAGAAGGTATACATCTAACATTGTTAAATTACTTTTGAGAAGAGCAACAGTTGATTTTCTATTTATTTATTTATTTAACTTCACGCCATATCCCTAGCCATAGCTAGAGACAGAGTGCCAAACGCTACGGTCCCTGCATACCTCTTTCGCCTCGGCAACAGACATCAACCTCTTCATACATGCCGTCCAGGGAGTCCTCGTACTTTTTGTTGATTTTCTGTCCAGCTCTTTTCAACAGAGCATTCCAGGCTGGTGGTAGCTTACTCAGATTGTCTACACTTCCCTTTTTATTGTAATAATTCATGATTCAAACATGTGAATGCCTTCTTGAATTTGATTTTTTTGAAATGCACAGAAATATTGCTGAATAACTAAAGAGAAGTTGAAATACTTATCACCATCTTCTGACATGGGTAAGCCCAGTTTAACACTAAACCTACCGACAATTCTTGTATACCTGTTCCTACAGCACAACGTCAAATTGACCGGTAATTAAAAGTTATTTTATTATATAATGCAGGTAATAATGGAAATAACTAAAAGTAAAGAGTGTAGACAATATCATATGCATATTATAAGAATTGTCATGTAGTTTGATAATATTTAAAAATGTGTAAGTTTTACAAAAGTTTAAGAACGGTCAATTTGACCGGTACTTGGTAGGTTTAGTGTTAAGAACTCACAATGATTATAACTTTTAATTATTGGCGTGGAATAGTTGTTGATATTGCTAATAAAAATATAGCCACTCAAGTCAATTAATCAGTGGTATTGAAGAAAATGAAGTTGAAAATCTGATTTCAATGATACTGAGTATGGTCCAATTACTCATAGATCTGTTATTGAGCTGAGCGTAAGTGAAGCTCTTAACCATTTGGGAGACCTTTTTTTGTGTTTAGTTGTCTCCAGGATGCGACGAAATAATTAGCTAAAAATTTTCTCATGTATGTTTGAGCCGAACGCGGATGTTATAGCGGAAACAGCTTGAAAAAATGTTTAGCCATTCAAAAGTTATCAAGAAAGGAAGAAAGGAAAGGGGCTCAGCTCAACGCCCGCATGGTTGTCGAATCCTAGTATGTACAATGTACTGCAATTCAATATTGTCATCGGTTCAATCTGACAAATCTCATCATCCCATCACTGTTTACTTCAATAATCTCAATGTTAGAAACATTATCTTCAATACTAAAAATGTTTTTAAGGTATCTTGTTGTACTAAGTAAGTTCCTGTGTGCATCAAGATCTATTTGCCAGGGAAAAGAAACATTTTGGTTTAATCAAATGCTGAAACCTGGTGCTGTTCTGTACTGTTCATAAAGCTTCCAAATAATGAAGTGCAACGGGTCTTAGATTCAGGACTTATAGAAGACTTGTTGGCTAAACATCCCAGCATTTTGATAAATTCTCTCTCCCACCTCAACGCAAATAAGTCCAAGACAGATGATACTGTGCTGCAGCTGGGTAAGGTGACCACGGCAACCTCATCGAAGCTCATCAGTCACTCGTAAAGAGGTCTTGAAAAATCTGTAAATGTATTTTTTCTGTTTCAAAGTATACTTAATGTTTTTCACTTTACAACTATTTTCTAATTATTTATATAATTTAAAATTTTACATACCAATATAATTTATATATAATAGCTAACATTATTATAATGTATAAACTTTTTTAAACAAAATAATATATAATATTAACTTTTAGTTTTCGTTCAATATCTGACATTTGTCAGTTTGACAAGTATGTTAAGACAACTGTTCACTGCTATACAGCTTCGGTTATGATTTAAACTTCGTTTGCAATAATTGAATATATTAAAATAATTTTAGAAGTAATTTTTAATTATTTGTACATGATTTTAATATTATCAATTTTCAATATTAACTATTTTGATAAATTATTATACACTACATACATTATCTCTACACCGTTTTTTTTGTTTTTATTTTTTGACTGATTATTATTATTTCTTAGTTTATTGGGTTACAGGATGTGTAAGTAAGTGCGTTATTATTATTGTATTTTCAGATTCGTTTCACATAGGTTATCTATTAAATATTTTTATCCAAATATATAAATTTTTAGTTGGAGCCTTTTAGAAGGTTTAACTTAATTTGTATTATATATATTTTATAGTATTTAATTTAGTCATAAATTTTTGTATAACTTTATTATTTGAATATGGAGTCTAGCTCCGATTCCTATCAAACTGCTGATGAGTATAGTTCTTTCGATAGATTCTTGATAATGATTTCATACTTGTTCAAAATGTTATTGCTCATGCTGTAGTCATTTGACTGCAGCTCTTATTGGACTGGCTCGAGCGGAGACCTTCTAACGAAAGATCGATATGTAGTAATCAAATTAATTTGGTTATGTTCTGTCGGTGAGTGAGAGAATCCGGAGGTTCCTCTGGTCGTTGCTTGGTACGGAATGTAGTGTCCTGGTCGCACAAGGCCTGAGGCACGATGGGTTTTGAACTATAAGTCAGCGCTTTGGGAAAGAATGCAGTCATTTTTTGCGTCCTACCCATGAGGACCGGTTTGTTTCGCTTCCAATGATCTCAGTGACTGCACTGTGGTTGTAGCTGATGTGATAATACAGGGAATGGAATTATTCATAACAAAGGGCTGCAGTAGCTGGCAAACGGCAGGCGTATCAAGCTTGGGCTAATGTGTTAGTCACTAAGGAAGGAAGGAAATCTACCGAGTAATAAAATTGTCTCCATATTCTTCAAACGGCAAATTTCTACAGCAAATTCAAGCGTCTTCAAAATTAGGTATTAGCAAGGTATCCGCCTGGCACGCCCAAGTTCTGGGCGCTTTCCAAAGCCACTTTGGAAAACTTTTTCCAGCCATCCCAATCGCCATTGCTCACTGGGAACGACTCTCTGGCCTGCACTGCAAAAAGAAAGCCGATCTCTTGGGCACTCTTTTTGCCTCAAACTCGACTTTGAATGACCAGGGGACACCGCCTATCATTCCACGGTGTTAGAGCCTAATGCCAGAAATTGTCTTTCAGCATTAAGCTCTGAGTTGACACCAGTGCTAACGCATCTATTTCATTACTCCTACCTTAAAACCGTAGTCCCGGTCTCATGAAAACGTGCCCTTATTCCCCCGATCCCTAAAACAGGAAAGAATAGCACGGACCCAGCTAACTACAGATCTATCGCCATTACCTCTCTTCTCTCCAAAGTAATGGAGAGCATCATCAATCAACAGCTCCTCAAATCTAAAATGTTACAAAATCTACCCGCAACGGACATCGTTATACATTTTTGCGAATAGTAGGGGAGACCGGGGCTGGTTGACTATAGGGGCAGGTAGACTAATTGTCAAAAACGCGAGTTAGGCAAACTTTTTGCAAAGACCGACTAGGTGAGCGTCTCCATTATTCCCCCGCGCATAATCATCAGAAAAACCGCGGAGCAGACCCAAACCGTTTGTCAGCTAGAGCCTGTTGTTCAAAAACAAGACACTTAAGTAACTATTTTTGCCTTAATTCTATTTGTTATAACTCTTTTCATTTTGTTTTGATTGCTTGTCAAACTGTTTAATACGAATGTTTGATTTCCGAACTTTGTATGCTTTCTTATTATTTTTAATTACGACACCATTTTAAGGTTTTGGCACGTAGTTAAAAATTACTAGGTCGTTTGGGGCTGGTTGACTCATTTATAAAGGGGTTGGTTGACTATCTAGTCAACCTGCCCCATACAATTTTGGATATACTAGATATAAATTGGTATAAAAATTATTGTTCTTAACCTAACATTTCCAGTTTAGAACGATGCGAATCTATAAACGAAAGTCAAATCGACGTAAAGACATACTGGAGAGAGTATGTCGACAAGTTATTTTCGCCGAAGTATCAATTCAAGCAAAAGAATTTGCTATACCATATAAAATATCGCCATGTAGTAAATATGAATAAAAAAAGAATGCAATCCCGGACTGTCTAGATCTCAATTGACCTTGGAAAGCGTTGGCTACATAAAAAACAGACAAATATTCAGTGACGAGGAAGAGCATGCATCAGAAAATTGCCCATAAGGGAGTTGATGATGTTTATTATGGATTAACGCCTTATGAGTCCCGAATATTTGCATATGAATTTGCAAAAAAAAAAATCTATTCCTGAATCATGGGATAAAAAACAGATTGCTGATGAAGATTGGGTAGGGAGTTTGCTTAAACGTCATCCTATTCTCTCTATTCGATCTCCTCAAGCTACTATTTCGAGCCACTTCGTTCAACAAAAACAACGTGCAATTGTTCTTTGATTACCTAAGAACCGTTTACCTACGTTTAAATGTAAGCCCTGGGTATATTTAGAACGTAGATGAAACAGGACTGACAACGGTTCACATTCCTGATAGAGTAATAGCTCATCTTGGCACCAAAAAATTGGGAAAAATGACGTCTGCTGACCGAGGTTTCGCTGGTGAGAGTCGCAGTTGCTATCTCGGCCTCGGCAATATGGTCCTTCCGTTCTTCGTTTTCCCACGTGTTCACTATAAATACTATTTTGACTATTTTAGACTAAAGGACTATCAAAGACTATTTTAGACTGGAGGTGGACCGATAGGTTCTTATCGGTGTTTAATGCTGTTGAAGATGTTCTTAAAAATGATGATTGCATTTACTCTAGTATTTAAATCTTGTTCCTTCGTAGTCTTGGTACTCATTACTTCTTAGGTCAACTTACCCCTAGTGACAAGTCAACCTGCCCCAGGCACGGGGTAGGTTGACTCGTTTTTCCCGAGCTTATTGTAATTTCTTTCTAGAGCTGAATAGTGTCACTATCAATGGAATTGCTTTTCACAAAAATAATCATTAAAGCAATAAAAATATTAACTTTTAAACTGAAAATTGGTCAACCATCCCCGGTCTCCCCTAATGGCAGCATTTATATTATTATTTGTTACAGATTAAGGCTGGTGTGGGAGCTACAATAGCTAGTATTTTTGTATCATGGCTTGGGGTTAGCTATTGGGCTCCGATTATATGGCCCGATTTACATTCTCTCCCTGGTTGGATGAAATGAAAAATATTACGAAATGTATAATTGCTTTATTTTGTCACATAAATTGGCTATAACATAAAATTGTTTTACTTCTTACTTTAAAATAATCTATGACTTAGTGTTCAGAACAAAAACGAATTCATAATCCAAATTCAATAATAAAGTACCTACAGGTTATAATAACAAAAGCCAAGGCTTTTAGTCGCAGTAGCAATCTATTGCTATTTAACTTTTATTACATCTTGTAACTCATTTTTAACGTTTAATATTTTGATAAAAGCAAAATACTTATTATAATTGTTGTTGTCTCTATTTATTCAGAAGTACTAATAGTAGTAACAACTACGTAAGTTTTAATCCCTGCATCGTTTGGATCCCAAATTATTGGCGCATAAAAACAAAGAGCGAGCCACAAAATAATGAGGCATATAATGGCACTGCCGATCCCATATTTTATCTGAAATCCATAATAATAACTTATCAATTATTGCAGTAGTCTTCAACTTGAAGAATTAAAAAATTATAATCTAAGATTGCGTTCTCGAACGACTTTCGGTTACTACTGAATAATAATAATAATAATGTTTATCTATAATTTCGTTAATAGTACTCTTTTATATTGGTACTATATTGAGATCATTAAGTTTTAAAATCCTTTAAAACTAGGATTTTATATCATTTATTAGATTAAATGCTAATGAATGAAGTATTACCATCTTCTTTATGGGAACTTCTCCCGTATAATGGCAGAAGTACGCAGGAGTGTACAGGAATGGAGAAGTAAAACCCATGGATGTCCCTATACCAACTCCCAACACTCCGAGATAGAGACGTTTGGTCCACACTTCAGCCACACCTTCGATAGCCTGGAAATAAAATTCAACTAACTGATCTTTGCTTTTTCTATCACATCTTACTTTAGTTACTTAGGTACTTAATACTTTCATCATCATATTCTGTCCCTTATCCCAATTTTGGGGTCAGTGCAGTATATTTTTTCCTTCCATACTCTCCTGTTACTCGTCATGTCTGTACATACTCCCTTCTCCATACATCGTCTTTCACGCAGTCCATCCGTCTTTTTTTTGGCCGTCCGCTACCTGTTCCAGAACTTTTTTGGTTACATGTCTTTCATCTCTCCTTATAACATGCCCATACCACGACAGATGGCTACCTCTATTATTTCTATCACTTTACCTACTCCCAAGCTTAATGCTTTAATATGAAATATATAAAATAATACTAACCATGTTTAATACAAATGGTAAGAAAATACAGCAAGCGGCGATCCCTGACATTATGTTAGCTAGAAAAACTGATATCAGACAAACTATAAAAATTGAGGTATTCCATGTGTGTTTTGTTATAAATTTTCCATAATCTGAAGTGACTGTCCCAGCAAGACCGCTGGATTTGATCGCAGAACTTAATGCTATTGAACCACCTAAAAATTTATATTAATTTAATATTAACACTCTCAAGATTACAAGCATAAAGATTTATTAAATTTTAATAGTTTTCTATTACTTATACCATATGCTTGCTATACTATTTCCATTACTTTAAGCTCTCGATGACAGTTCTAATTTGATAGTTTTAGTGTTGTAACCAAATAAATAATCATATAATAAGTAATGATCGCATATATTTGAGCGAAGCGAACGTAGTGAGCGGAGTGTTCCACTGGAGACTTTTTCACATTCTTTATCACGAATAGGCTCGAAAACTACTTGACGGAAAATTATGAAATTTTGCAATCAAAAAGACACGCATTAGGTGATGGCTTTTAAATTATTTTTTTTTGAATAATGTCATATTGAGGAATAATCGTCAAAAAACTGATATCCCATTGAATTCAATGGGAAACGATGAGTCATTATACTGGGCACGCTTCGCTCAATATGCAAACGGCAACCGAGATTTCGCGAGCGCAGCTAGTCGAAATTGAGGGTCTGTTGGCGCCCCTAGTAATTACAGTGATGATTAATCAGATTTTGATTAAAATAAAGAAATAAAGATTACCTGTCGTTATAATTATTTATATTCGTTGTTGAGTACCTACCTATACCTTCTTATTTTATTTACAACAGCTACAAAAAATTAAAAAAAAATACATTAACAATCAAGAATTTATTATATTATCCGCCAGTAAAAGTAATGCTTAAATCGATCCAGTCATTTCAGACTAGCCAAAACAAATGGATAGAGAAAAAAAATATATATTTATTTTTTTCATATTGTCATACCTATTAATATAACATAGCCATAACTTGTATTTTTATCAGCAAATCTCCACCACATGATCGCCGATTCGGGTTTCAAAGGACCCAAATCTGACTTTTCTGAAATAGAAATATTATATAGTTATCCCCCCTATATAACACGGTAGCTTCATGCCGCGTTATAGGAAAAGGCGTTGTAGGAATATTCTTGTGTATCGCGCTCATATGACCGTATGACGCATTATGTACAAAAAATTACGTTTAACTCTTCACGTTAAAGGAGGTTTAAGTGGAATATTAACAAAGAACTTAATTTATTTACATTTTCATTTTATTTTAAAACAACAAAATGTGCAAACTGTACAAAATTATTATACATATTATAGATTTCACAGTATAGAAATTTAACTTGCTATACCCGCGTTACATGAGGGAAACACGTGTTATGCGAGGGACTGAAATCGCGTTATAAGAGTACCGTGTTATTTGGGGGATTACTGTTTAGAGATTCCAAAATAAAAACGATATTTTTAATTTGACGGATTTTTAGCTGGTTATAATAATATCCATTGAAAAATACTTACTTTTTGCATGTACATACTTCCATGCGGGAAACTTTCTGGGTAATATACTTAGAAGAACTAAAAACACAGCTGCAATCGAAGCGTCTTTGACCCTAAAAACATATAATAAGTAATTTTATATACTACATACGTTGTCCACAGGGCTCTCATTACAATCGTCGTTAATTCTGCATGTATAATTATTACACTACCTGAAAAACAGAGCACATACTTGTATAAATATCAAAATATCTTTAATCCAACCATTTACAAGCACATTTGAATAAAAAGGTCAGTGTAGTCAGTCGGTAAGATACCTTGCTAATGGTGCTCTGGCAAGAGTCCGCAGAAACTCAACATTTGCTATTTTGATGGTTGTAGCTGATGTGATAATACAGGAGATGGAATTATTTGTAGCAAAGGGCAGCAGCAGCTGTCAAACGGCAGGCGTATCAAGCTTTGGCTAATGCGTTAGTCACTAAGGATACGAACTCTACGAGTTCTCAAGAGGAAATATAATCGTGTCTCCATATTCTTCAAACGGAAAATTTCTAGAACAAATTTAAGCATGTCTTCAAAATTAGGCATTAGCTGGCAAGGTACCTGTCTGACCCGCGCAAGTTTTGGGAGCTTTCCAAAGCCACTTTGGAACTTTTTCCAGATATCCATACCGCCATTGCACACTGGGAACGACTCTCTGGCCTGCACGGCAAAAGAGAAAGCCGATCTCTTGGGCACTCTTTTTGCCTCAAACTCGACTTTGGACGACCAGGCGACACCGCCTATCATTTCACGGTGTTAGAGCTTAATGTCATAAATAGTCTTTCGGCATTAAACTCTGAGTTGACACCAGTGCTAACGCATCAATTTCGGTACTCCTACCTTAAAAGCGCAGTCCCGGTCACATGGAAACCTGCCATTTTTCCTTCGATCCCTAAAAAAGGAAAGGATAGCACAGACCCAGTTAACTACAGATCTATCGCCATTACCTCTCTTCTCTTCAAATTAATGGAGAGCATCATCAATCAACAGCTCGTAACCTACCTCGAGGATCACCAGTTGGTCAAGGACCAACAATGCAATATGGCTTTCGCCATGGTCGATCTGCTGGTGATCTTCCGTTATATTTTATGGGCACCGTTGGGCAGCTGTTATTTAAAGCAAGGGAGAGGGTCTGGCAGTTTGAATTAATATGGTTAATATCTAACATATATAGCGATTAATATATATATACAAATAAAGCTATATTTGAATGTATTGTATTATTTTTTTATAAGATTGCGTTATATAAGCACGGCTACCAACATTCTACCCTTTACATGGTGCACTATTTAGTGTAGTGTAATGAAGAATTAAATAAATAAACATTGTAGATTTTGCTGCTTCATACGGACGCAGCAAAATCTAAAATGTTACGAAATCTACCCGCAACGGACATCGTTATACATTTCTGCGATTAGTGATGGCAGCATTTAAATTATTATTCATTACAGATTAAGACTGGTGTGTGAGCAACTACAACTAGTATTTTTGTATCATGGCTTGGGGTTTGTTATTGGGCTCCGATTATATGGCCCGATTTACATTCTCTTCCTGCTTGGATGAAATGAAAAATATTACGAAATGTATAATTGCTTTATTTTGTCACATAAATTGGCTATAACATAAAATTGTTTTACTTCTTACTTTAAAATAATCTAACTATGACTTAGTGTTCAGAACAAAAACGAATTCATAATCCAAACTAAATAATAAAGTACCTACAGGTTATAATAACCAAAACCAAGGCTTTTAGCCGCAGTAGCAACCTATTGCTATCTAACTTTTATTACATCATGTAACTCATTTTAAACGTTTAATATTTTGATAAAAGTAAAATACTTATTATAATTGTTGTTGCCTCTATTTATTTAGAAGGTTCAGTAGTAGTACGAACTACGTAAGTTTTAATCCCTGCATCGTTTGGATCCCAAATTATTGGCGCATAAAAACAAAGAGCGAGCCACAAAATAATGAGGCATATTATGGCACTGCCGATCCCATATTTTATCTGAAATCCATAATAATAACTTATTAATTATTACAGTAGCCTTCAACTTGAAGAATTAAAAAATTATAATCTAAGATTGCGTTCTCGAACGACTTTCTGTTACAACTGCATAATAATAATAATGTTTATCTATAATTTCATTAATAGTACTCTTTTATATTAGTACTATATTGAGATCATTAAGTTTTAAAATCCTTTAAAACTAGGATTTTATATCATTTATTAGATTAAATGCTAATGAATTAAGTATTACCATCTTCTTTATGGGAACTTCTCCCGTATAATGGCAGAAGTACGCAGGAGTGTACAGGAATGGAGAAGTAAAACCCATGGATGTTCCTATACCAACTCCCAACACTCCGAGATAGAGACGTTTGGTCCACACTTCCGCCACACCCTCGATTGCCTGGAAATAAAATCAACTAACTGATCTTTGCTTTTTCTATCACATCTTACTTTAGTTACTTAGGTACTTAATGCTTTCATCATCATCTTCTTTCCCTTATCCCAATTTTGGGGTGAGTGCAGTATATTTTTTCCTTCCATACTCTCCTGTTACTCGTCTTTCACGCAGTCTATCCGTCTTTTTTTTGGCCGTCCTCTACCTGTTCCAGAACTTTTTTGGTTACATGTCTTTCATCTCTCCTTATAACATGCCCATACCACGACAGATGGCTACCTCTATTATTTCTGTCACTTTACCTACTCCCAAGCTTAATGCTTTGATATGAAATATATAAAATAATACTAACCATGTTTAATACAAATGGTAAGAATATACAGCAAGCGGCGATCCCTGACATTATGTTAGCTAGAAAAACTGATATCAGACAAACTATAAAAATTGAGGTATTCCATGTGTGTTTTGTTATAAATTTTCCATAATCGGAAGTGACTGTCCCAGCAAGACCGCTCGATTTGATCGCAGAACTTAATGCTATTGAACCACCTAAAAATGTATATTAATTTAATATTAACAGCCTCAAGATTACAAGCATAAAGATTTATTAACTTTTAATAGTTTTCTATTACTTATACCATATGCTTGCTATACTATTTCCATTACTTTAAGCTATCGATGACAGTTCTAATTTGATAGTTTTAGTGTTGTAACCAAATAAATAATCATATAATAAGTAATGATCGCATATATTTGAGCGAAGCGAACGTAGTGAGTGGAGTGTTCCACTGGAGACTTTTTCACATTCTTTATCACGAATAGGCTCGAAAACTACTTAACGAAAAATTATGAAATTTTGCAAACAAAAAGACACGCATTAGGTGATGGCTTTTAAATTATTTTTTTTTGAATAATGTTATATTGAGGAATAATCGTAAAAAAACTGATATCCCATTGAATTCAATGGGAAATGATGAGTCATTATACTGGGCACGCTTCGCTCAATATGCAAACGGCAACCGAGATTTCGCGAACGCAGCTAGTCGAAATTGAGGGTCTGTTGGCGCCCCTAGTGAATACAGTGAAGATTAATCAGATTTTGATTAAAATAAAGAAATAAAGATTACCTGTTGTTATAATTATTTATTTTCATCGTTGAGTACCTACCTATACCATCTTATTTTATTTACAACAGCTTCGATAATTTTAAAGAAATTTACATTACCAATCAAGAATTAATACGCGTATAACAACATCCTGTTATGAAAATACAATATCAGTTAATAAATTTATACAAAAGTATCCGGCAGTAGTTTAGTTTCTCACATTTTGTAAAAAAAAATCGGGTCTGTTTTCGTGTTATGTTTATCGATATGGCTTCATCCCTATGAGTTTCTTCGACTACGGTATACCTTGTTCGTGTATAAATGTCATATTTTTATAAAATAATGCATACATAATATAAAAAAGACGTTCGTTCAAGTTTTCACATGGAGCTCTCATCGAGTGCTTAAAGAAATAGAAATAGTATAATTAACTGTTTCCATGACAACATATTTTTAATAAATAAAAGAAGCCTAAGTTACTCCGTTTATTATATTATCCGCCAGTGAAAGTAATGCTTAAATCGGTCCAGCCATTTCAGACTAGCCAAAACAAATGGACAGAAAAAATTATATTTTTCATATGGTCATACCTATTAAAATAACATAGCCATAACTTGTATTTTTATCAGCAAATCTCCACCACATGATCGCCGATTCGGGTTTCAAAGGACCCAAATCTGACTTTTCTGAAATAGAAATATTATATAGTTATCCCCCCTATATAACACGGTAGCTTCATGCCGCGTTATAGGAAAAGGCGTTGTAGGAATATTCTTGTGTATCGTTTACGTTTAACTTTTCACGTTAAAGGCGGTTTAAGTGCAATATTAAAAAAGAACTTAATTAATTTTAATTTTTACTTCATTTGTGCAAACTGTACAAAATAATTATAAATTTCACAGTATAGAAATTTAATTTGCTATCCCCGTTATATGAGGGAAACGCGTGTTATGCGAGGGACTGAAATCGCGTTATAAGAGTACCGTGTTATTGGGGGGATTACTGTATAGAGATTCCAAAATAAAAACGATATTTTTAATTCGACGGATTTTTAGCTGGTTATAATAATATCCATTGATAAATACTTACTTTTTGCATGTACATACTTCCATGCGGGAAACTTTCTGGGTAATATACTTAGAAGAACTAAAAACACAGCTGCAATCGAAGCGTCTTTGATCCTAAAAACAAACAGATATTACATTTAGAGTAATCGTGTATGTCAATAATTTTCTATAAATATTTAATTAAGTCTCATAATTAAATAAATGAGCGAAGCGAGCGAAGCGAGCGTAGCGTTCTACTGGAGACTTTTTCAAATTCTTTGTCACGAATAGGCTCGAAAACTACTTGAAGGAGAATTATGAAATTTTGCAATAAAAAAAAATTGAAAAATGTCATGTCGTTGAGGAATAGTCGTCATAAAACTGGATTCTAATAGAAAAGAAAAACAGTACTATTTATTTATATCTTTTCCACTTTGAATCCATACCAGTGATCACTTGTGTATCTCAAATGGGAGTGTCAGGACTATTGATACTATACTTATAGATACACTCTGCAACTTAAAAATAATTCTACGAATTCCAAACGTTGTGAGAAGACCACACAACAAACTCATACTTTCTTTATTGTCACCACTGTATCACAAACGTCAATATAATATGTAAGCAATGTACGAACAACAAAAACCATCGCAATCAATTCGATAAGTCGGCTTAATAATAACAGAATTGTAGGTACTAGCGAAGATGTCACGGTGAGAATGAAGAAGAACGTGATCAGGTGGTTTGGGCACGTCGAACGAATGAGTGATGAAAGAATGGTAAAAAAGATGTATATAGGAAAAGTGAGCGGCAAGAGAGACAGCGGAAGGCCTCGAGTGACCTTCGAAAACACAGTATCTATGATACTGGAGGAAGGTTACGTACAAAGCATGAGAACCCCCCGGAGGGCATGTATGAAGAGGTCGATGTCTGTGGCCGAAGCGAAAGAGGTATGCAGGAACCGTAGCGTTTGGCACTCCGTCGTCTTTGGCTAGCAAACTACTACTAATACCATTTCCTCGGTGGTAGACCATAACATCGAGTCGCCGGCAAGGTTACCACCCATTGGGAAAAATCGTGTAGCAAAGAGACCTAGTCGTTTTTTGGCACGTTGTTCGATGAAGCCGTCTATATGGGAAATGGGTTTGAACATCTGCGTGGCGTTGGCGAACCGGTTTGGCGTTGAGTTGGTGCTTATTGTGTCGGGTGCCTAGTCGAGGAGGGTAGCGAAATCCGAAGAAACAGCTTTCCGCTGGCCGCCCGCAGGCCGCCCGCACTATCTACTGAGATACCCGGCGGTAGATAGTTTGCAGCTGAACTACGGGTCAGCTGCTAAGATCAGGGTACTACGGGACCCCGGTACCTAAGCCCTCCGGCAGCGACGCATGCGCTTGCGCGTGTAAACTGCCGGGTTACCGGTTTTGGTGTTGGATTCGTAGTGGTAATGTGGTTAGCTGCAGAGGTTCGACGCTGTTCGTCTGGGTTCCCACAGTTGTCGGGGGCTCGTCGGATCTCGTGCGCAGCGAGAGGTAATTGACCAGCCTAAGGCGAAGGGCTGCTGCGGTCTTTTACTTCGGGGCTTGGAACGGTCCATAAGCAGAGATCCCTTCGGGGGTCCCTGCAGTTCGGGTAGCCTCCTGCTTAGAGGTTAGATGGATGAGCTAGCATCTATCCGGTCACCCGACTGTAGTATAGGGTAGACTTGCGGCCCGATCGCCTGTCGGGAAGTGAGCGTGCCCACAGCTCCGGCACCAGCTGGAAACTGGTAGTTAGCCTCTCTGACGATCTCAGCAAGTTATTGCTAGTGTGAAAAATCACACGGGAAGTGAGCGTGCAATACAGCTCCGGCACCAGCTAGGAAACTGGTAGTTGGCCTCTTTGACGATCTCAGCAAGTTATTGCTAGTGTGAGAAATCACACAGGAAATGAGCGAGCATTACAGCTCCGGAACCTTTCATGGAAAAAAGGTAGCAGGGTGGTCGCTATTGGACTTGTCTATGACCGATAGCCTTGCGAGCTTACTAGGCTTAATAGTGCCGTTGTCGGATGACTTCGGGGGTCAGATCTGCCGTAACAAGGATCCATGTGACCGGGGTAAACCTGGACCACATGAATAGCGGCTCAACCTTTATAACCAGAGGGTTGGTGGGGTTGAGATGCTATAAACATAATCATTAGGGCAGAAGTAGTAGGCGAAGGAGGCAAGGGCGACTATGGCCGCCCGCAGATAGTCGGGGGCCCAATTAGTGGGTCAGCCACCCACGAAAGGCAGCCCCGGCAGTGGCGTAAAATCCCAGGGTGGCTCCCTCGTGCCGGTTATCGCCCAGATGAGGAGGCCCGATGGCGATCCCTGGGGGTTTCGGGCGTCCCCGTATTCTCCAGACTAGCCTCCCAGTGGCAAGAAATCACCAATTTCGGCGCCGGGTTTGATACGTACCGCCTCGTTCAACTGCCATTTCTCATCCTATTCACTCTTTTATTTTTTTTTTATGTAAAAGTCCAATAAAAAAAAGAATTTTTTAAAGCGGTTGCACTCCTCCTCATTTAAAGTGCACCTCACTAACATCAAGGGCTTGCACTCTAATCTCTTACCTAGCCATCGCCACCTGGAGACAGAGCAACCGCACTTTCTGTTTTTGACGGAGACACAGATACAATGTCCTCTAAGCTCTGCGTACCTGGATCATCCCGATTACTCATTAGAGCACAACTTTCGCTCACGTGCCGGGGTTTGTGTATACGCACGGAACGACCTCTGTATCCTGCGTCTCTGTCACCTTGAAGACCCTATTTTTTCGTCCTTATGGATTTTAGTAGACACAGGAATTGAAATTTTGCTGTGGCTACCGTTCGCACCGCGGTGATCAGGAGACTACTAGATTATTTGAGTATCTCGGTGAGGCTGCTGATATGGCTCTGCATCAGTACCCTTCAGTGCAGCTCGTCTTTCTGGGGGACTTTAATGCCTGTTATCAGGACTGGCTGTTCCCGTACCAGAAGACCGACCGTGCTGGAAGAGAAGCGCGGAACTTTGCGTTGTCCTTCGATCTCTTTCAGTTGGTGAGGCAAGCGACGAGGGTACCAGATGTAGTAGGCCATACAGCCAATTGCCTGGACCTTTTGCTGACAACTGATCCGGACAAGTATCGTATAGAGGTGACCTCCCCCTTGGGAACCTCCGATCGCTGTTTGGTGAAATCTGTATTTATATATTCCCCACCAGCTTTCGAACCACATGGTGTTAGGCAAGTATGGAAATACAAGTCAGCAGATTTGGATGAGATGCTGCACTTCTTTGCGTCTTATTCTTGGCGGCAGGTCTGCTTCTCTTCTTTGGATCCGTCGAGTTGCGTGGATGCTATAACCGAAGTGGTATATCAGGCAATGGAGTTCTTCATTCCTTTTGTTTGACGTACCATTCGGTGGCAAAGCTCGCCCATGGTTTAATGCCAAATGTGGTCATTCTGAAGATCGAAAACATTTGGCATACCTAATTTGAGCTGAAGCTCGAAGCCGCAAAGCTCCGGATGTCAGTTTAAAGAATAGAGCCTTTAACCATGCTGCCAAGTCCTATAAAAAGACATTACGGAAGGCTCGTCGCGATCGTATCGCTAAGAATGGCGAAAAGCTCTCTGTCAGACCTACTGGCAGTCGAGCTTTCTGGTCTCTTGCCAAAGCGATCGAGATCGCGACTTCTGCCAACCTTCACTACCTGCTCTGCTGAAGCCGGATATATAACTGGCCCAAACAGCGACAGAGAAAGCGAATGTATTTGCTTCTCTGTTCGCTGAAAATTCACATCTAAACACTGGCAGTGCTTCTCCAGCACATGTTTCTCACTGCGGTATTTCAATGCCTGATATCCGCATCACTAACAAAGAGGTATGGAGAGCATTGTGTCATCTTGATGTGAATAAAGCCAGTGGTCCTGATGATATACCAGCCATTATGCTGAAGACATGCGCAGCTGAGTTGTCTCCTGTATTGACACGTCTGTATCGTCTCTCATTCAAGTCTGGAATAGTGCCAAAATCTTGGAAGCATGCTAACGTGCAACCAACGTGCATGGTAACGATCTCCTCAGTGACCGACAGTACGGGTTTCGCCGAAATAGGTCCACTTGGTTCCTTCTAGTGTACGCTACGCCAATTTTAGGTGAGGCCATCGAGAAGAATGGAGAAGCGGTCGCCGTCTCTCTTGACGTCTCGAAGGCATTTGACAGGGTCTGCATGCGAGCCTTGTAAGCAATATACATACGGCTTATTTCCTGGTCTGATCGGCTGGGCAACGGAGTTTCTGAACCAAAAATCTCTCCGAGTAATTGTCGACGGGTGTTCCTCGGAATCCTTAACAATAAATGCCGGAGTGCCTTATGGGTCCGTTCTTTCTGCTGCACAGTAACGATCTGCTGAAAACCGATATCTATGGGTATGCAGAAGACAGCACAGTTGTAGAAAGATACCTGCCGAGTAGTCGGGCTAGTAGAGATTAAGTACAGTCTGAAAGAGAAGCCATGGTGTAACGTTTTCATGACAAACTTCAGCCAGTCTCCGCATGGGGCAATGCCAATCTTGTCAAATTCAACGCCACCAAAACGCAGACGTGTCTGTTCATCGCCAAAAGGAGCCCTTACACCTTGGCTCCTACTTTCCAGAGTGTATCTTTGGCATACAGTGACCGGCTTCAGTAGTTAGGCTTAGAGATTTCCTCGAACCTCAACTTTGGTCAGTGTATTGAGTCCAGAGCAAGAGCAGCCTCAGGAAAGCTTGCCGTTCTTGCGAACGTCCATCAGTACTTTACACCGGGACAGCTACTTGTATTATACAATAAACAGATCCCCTCGTCTGTGGAGTACTGTAGGCATATATTAGCTGGTGCCGCTAAGTCTCATCTTGTGGGTCTGGACTCAATTGAGAAGCGAGCAAAGAGGCTTATAGGCGACCTTGGATTGGTTGAAGCCAACCTCCACAGCCTTGAACACGGGCGTAGAATTGCTAGCCTCTCAGTATTCTATAGGATACATTTTGTAGAGTGTGCGCAGGAATTAGATGATTTATTTCCTCCGTCTCTCTTCCATCACAGGACGTTCCGACGAACGGCAGATATCCACCCTTACGTTGTGGACATTCCCCCTGTCCGAACAAAGCGCTTTGCTTCGTCTTTTTTAGTTCGTACAACGAAGGACTGGAACAGCTTGCCTGCGTCGGTATTTCCGTCCCAATACGAAGTGGGTGTCTTAAAGAGAAGAGTGAATAGGTTACTGGGTTAACGCGCCTTATCATCTATGACTAGATTTCCACTTTTCATCAGGTGGAATATAGTCAAGCACTAACCCAGATGGTATAAAAAAAAAAGGTTCTTATGAAATTTGGTTAGGTAGGGAGAGGAGCGTGTAATCGCATAGTAAAGAGGCCTTTAAACACCTACACACACACACAAGTCACAAGTCCTAGGCACTGTTTGCGCTCCTCTCCTTGCAATGATGGGCCTGGCACCCGCACGGTGAATTCAACACATTCGCGACCGCTGACGCGAATTCACGTCACTTCAAATTCTATTCCTGTTTGCCGCTGACGTGAATTCACGTCACTTAAAATTCTATACCTGGTTGCCGCAAACAAATTTTATACCTTTTATCCTTAACGATACAAGTTTGCAGCAACCAGCTTCAGAATTCAATTACACTAGGCGGTACTCAGAATTAGAAATATAGAAAATTAGTCGGACTCGAATAAATAATAATTACATTGGAACCTCAGGAACAACAGTCTTAAATGACGACCATCCCATATTCAACCAATCGCTCCATCGGAATATACACGCCGCTAAGAAAAGCAGATAAAAAAATACTGTTTCCTGAAATTAAATTGCATTCTTATGTTAATTTTATGTACTACTGTTTGTACTCATATTTTTGTATTACTATATTGTACCAGAGGTAGCTGTAATGGATGTTGCATTATATATTAGTCAACATGTAAAGCAGTTTGTTAATTTATCACAAATAAATTTAAATAAAAAATACCTTTTCGAAATAATTACATGGAGGTAAAGCCTCTTGTTGCTTCGTTAGGAAACTTTTCATTTCATTCATGCTACTCCCGCTCATGGGTTTGCCGATAATCCTAAAATAAAACGAATATTTAATAAAAAATAACTAGGGGCGCCAACAGACCCTCAATTTCGACTCGCTGCGCTCGCGAAATCTCGGGTGCCGTTTGCATGTTGAGCGAAGCGAGCCCAGAGCTTATCGTTTCCCATTAACTTCAATGGGATATCAGTTTTTTAACATGCCATTTAAAAAAAACATCGTTTTTTTGACATTATTATATTTTTTTAAAACCATGTTCTAATGTGTGTCTTTCTGATTGCAAAATTTCATAATTTTTCCGTCAAGTAGTTTTTGAGCCTATAACAAAGAATGTGAAAAAGTCTCCAGTACAACACTCCGCTCGCTTCGCTCAATAAATATAAGTGTGTAGATGAATACATTAACATTCATTGCAAATTAGTCAGTCAGGCAGTCAGTCAGTCTAGAGTGCTTAAAATACATATTATACTTTGGAGAAAGTTTGAAAGAAAGTTATATAGATAATTTTTATATCATAAAAATATTATAAGTATACTTGCCAATTAATCAGAAGCATGTGGTAGACAAAATTTATAATAAACATACAAAACGCCACGGGAAATGCGAAACATGTGTATTGCAAATAATTGAAAATATCTGCATATTCCATATTAGCGCCTAGATTGCTAAAGAAAAAATAAATATAGTAAAAAATGTACAATTACGTAATTAATTTACATTATTATCGACATCTTTGGTAAGAAAAATCTCGATTTTAAATTATTAAGATTTCAATGGTGAAAAAAAAATCAGAGGTCGTTTGAAAAAGTAAGTTTCGGAACCTGTGTACGATGTTGTAAAAATGTGAAACTGTGCAACTAATATTAAAGTTATTAAAGTATTTCTTATTAATTTAATATATAAATATATTGATACTGGAGGAAGGTCACGTAAAAAGCAAGAGGACCTCCCTGGAGGGCATGTATGAAGAGGTTGATGTCTGTGGCCGAGGCGAAAGAGGTATGCAGGGACCGTAGCGTTTGGCGCTCCGTCATCTCTGGCTACCCCGCAAGGGATATAGCGTGAAGATAAATAAATAAATATATATTAAATAATTTTATATATTACGTACGTTGTCCACAGGGCTCTCATTGCAATCGTCGTTAATGCTGCATGTATAATTATTACACTACCTGAAAAACAGAGAATAAGAATATACTTGTATAAATATCAAAATATCTTTATTCTAGGCATTTACACGCACATTTGAATCAACTATTACAATAAAAAGGTCAGTGTAGTCAGTTGGTAAGATACCTTCCTAATGCTGCTCTGAGAAGTCCCCAGAAACTCAACATTTGCTATTTTTAAAAGAAATTTAACAATCTTAGATGTACATTATAATATCAACCCTGCAAATGAGTCAATTTAAATTCCATATAATTTGATCCACTAAAAGCTCTTGAACATTATAATAAAATTATGATTTTAGTTTTAAAACTAAGAAAAGGAAGGTCTAAGATATATTGTGGAACTTTATTATATATGCCTATACTGCTATTATACTTCTACACTGGGATATATTAAAATATCACCAACTTTTAAAAGTTATATGTAAATAAAAATAATCATCTAAGCCTTTAACCCAATGACAAATTAACAGAACAACGGAGTTTTATGTGAATACCATGAATTAAGAATTATTTTAGATAGGGTAATTCTAAACAATAAGTCTTTTTGAATAATTTTTCACTACTAACCAATAGTCGAAGCGGAATGTATTGCGCTTAGTATAATGTATCTCATATGGTCATAATCCGGCTCTGTCTTCCTACTTCTGGATGTTGATGTCTGTAATATAAGAAATAATAAATATACTAGGATCTGCCGCCGTGCGCTGCGGGAGTTGAGCTAAGCCAACAAATCAAATCAAATCAAAACATAATTCTAGGTTGACGATCGTCAAACGCGCGGAAGTTCTGATAACGTAAAGTCTATGGAAGAAACAGTTTTTTGACCATCCTTTTTGTACAGAATGAGATATTTTAATTCTGTTTTTACCCATGCCATCCCCATGCCATTCACATGCCCATTCCCAAGCTCTACAGCTCTGCTAATTTTCATTCAAATCGGTTCAGTAGTTTTTATGTGATGTTGCTTCAAATAGAAGTGTCCCAAACGGTTAAGAGTTTAGCTTAGCTTAATAAAGGTTACATAATATAATAGTTGTATAATATAAAATATTTATTATAACCTGCAAATTCTTCAAACCGGTCGTTAAGAATTGAGTTATGGTCGACGTAACGATTAATCGATTTGAAAACATGGATAGAAAGAAAGCTGCCGTACTAGCTTTAAATATGAGTCTGAAACAGAAATGTATCATATTATGTAGAAAAAGTAACAAAAAATACAGATTGTTTCAAACCTTTTTCCTGAAAATTGACAACTGTCACCAGAGCATAAGAGCCACAATATAATTCGACGATCACAACCAGATGTATTGAGAAGTAAATGCAGCATCCCTCCAATGATAAATAAACAAATATTATCCTAGAAAGAGTTTTTTATATGGAGGATTTTAATAATGGTTATTAAAAATTAAATTATGAAAGTATATTATTAAAAGTATTAAGCCGGTTTTCCCGCTAGGTAGCAATCTCTTCCAGACATACTTGTTTTGTTTCTGGGACAAATAATAATAAAATACATCATATAAGTACACATACATACATATATACAGTAAAATAAAGGAAGGAGGTATAGTACAGCAATAGGACATAAGAGATATAGGTTATAAAATGACTGAAAAGATTGTCATTATTAGCAAGCTTGTGATTGGTGGAAATCTTAACTCACTATTTTCTAGATTATAAAGTGATAAAGAAATATTTCTATGACTTACATTGAAATAATGTTGCGCAACTTCCACTGTAGGGGCTACGCCACACATGGGCAAGATAAATAAGGGAAGAAAGCCACTCGCAGGTATCGCAATAGGATGAATCAACATGGCCCAGAACATTAATAGCCAAAGACATTTTACGGTTATGTCATGCTATAATAAATATTGGTAAATTTTATTCATTATAGATCATAAATACAGGATTAAAATTAAAATTTAAGATTACAACATACTTGCTATGATACATTTTAAATTTGAAATAAAAAATTATACATAACAATAATGTGCTAGAGTTGCACCACTAGCTTACATTTCAGCAAAAGCACAGCAGAAATCATCATAATTTTCTTGTCCTTATTTTGTCCCATTTTGGAGTCTGCGCGGTATGTTTTAGTCTCCCATACTCTCCTGTTACTCGTCATCTACACATTCCCTTCTCAATATCGTCGTTTACGCCATCCATCCATCTTTTTTTCAGCCGTCCTCTACCTGTCCATCCCTCCAACCCATACCCAACACTCTTTTGGTCACATGATGAAAGCATCTCTCCTCATAACATGCCCATACAATGACAGACAGTTACCTCTATTTTTTTCTGTCACTGGCGCTATTTAAGCTTCCCCTAATATATCATTTCTTATTCTGTCCTTTCTTGTCACCCCAAACATCCATCTCAATATTCTCATCTCCATTACATGCAAACGCTTTTCATCCATCATCTTCATTGCCCAGCACTGGACATCGCAGAAACATAAACATTATTATATATAAATATATATATATATTCATTTGATGTCTACATCTATTGCTATGATAAAGTTCAGCAAATAAACCTCACCTTTCCTTTCTCTGGTTGCCATGATAAAAGTACAAGTGGTACCAAAGTTCCTAATATACCCCTAAAATGTACTCTGATAATATTCTTTAACCGTTGACCAAATCCTGTGACAGGCTTGCGCGGGTCTCCCCTTTGACTAAGTTGAAAATAAATAAAATTTCACCTTTAAATCGTATGACATACATACTTGTACACTAGATACTTATTCAAGATATTATTGTCAAAGAATTATTTTATTTAGTCACTATCCTTTTTCATCTTAATTTACAAAATAATTTTGAGAAACATACTTAGCTTGTTATAAAAATAAATTGCATAAAACTTACAACCATGACCAATACCTGAAAATGTATATGTATTACTATATAAAGTATATAGATTAATAATATATGTATTAAAATTACTACTCACGACCCCATTGTGAAATGTCGATATTATGGACATTACCAACACATTGTTTTGACAACTATTGTTTTGTTTTAATTTTAGTGACTTTTATTTAGCGTCATTCGTTTTTATATTTAGAATATGATATTGATAAGGTTTAATAGCAATTATGAAGAAATCAATCATTTTATTTTTTTAAATATAACTTAGTTAATCATCTGTCAAAAACAGTGTAAGGCCGGTCTTATCAAATTGTATATTTCTAGAAAATAATTATATCAGATTTACCTAAATTTACATTTTATAATTTGTATAAGGGTGTAATAAAACAATCAGTATTATACAAATGGCAGTATTTATTTAAAGGAAATTTAACAGTCAAAAAATTGTATGACACTTGTCATTGTTCATAAATTCGAGATCACTTCCTGTTCTTACTTATGTCACATTAAAATGCAACGACAACATAAACACTTTGCCGTTATATATAGATATGGTTTAAAGATTCATTTAATGAATCACACAGGGGTGGTTCTGCGGTAGGGGTCGGTACCAACAGCTCGGTCATGTCGATTTTTTTTCTCCTCCACCGCTCTTACACCACCAAAAGTGACCATCTCCTCTTCACGAGGTTGCTCAACTACAGTGTTATCCAAAAACCTTCCACTAGCAACTGATGCTTGAGACTGAAATATCGAAGCACTCCTAAGACCACTCAATGTGTTGGCACTCTGGGGAACTTCTTTGAATTCTTCGAAATAATTGTCACAAGCCGTCGGTCGTGGTGCAGCTGGAAATCCGTAAAGGGTTGATGATGATAAATCTTTTAAGGATGCAGAGCTTAAATTTATTCTTCTATTCTTATGAATTGAGCAATGTGGTAAGTCATCACCGTCGTAAACAAAACGTCTTCGCTCTCTTGGAGTAGCTGCTGATGATCCACTAGGAGGATAAGTATCTCTTTTCATCATTCGTCTCTCTAGAAGCGTTGATTCTCTTTCTCTAAAATCCGAGAACGCAAATTCTCTATCCCATGCCCTGCAATCCGCTTTTGCTTTATCATTTAATTCTGTTATCCAGTCTTTTTGATACCACTGAAGGAATAGAAAAATAGCTGATGTTCCCGCTAATTCAGCAGCAACAAACCCACTTATATACAATCCAAATGAGTATCCATAGCTATATGACATCCACGGTGCGTCAAAGTAAGATATATATCGTAATTTATGGCCCAATTGAGATTTAAAAACAGATATGTACATGACGATCCCAGTCAACATTATGAGACCTGGAAACATTATTTTATTAACATTTCAATATTATTATAGATTTTTTTGTTTTATCAATATATCTTACCAGATATAATGAATAGAACACCGGCAATAAACGTACAAAGTCGTCTCCCTTTAACACAATGACCCAAGACACAGCACAGGGCTCCGACGGCTTGTGTAAATACTGCCAAAATTAAAGGCGCGGCCGAACGAGTTACTATATCTGAAAACAATTTCAATTTTCTTCAGCATTATACATATAGCAAATAATCAATTTCATTCGAAATTATGTTTTATTGCAATAATATTTCTCGTATTTATATCTTAATATATATAAATTACGTGTCACGTTGTTTGTCTGCGATGGACTCCTACACTACTTAACTGATTTTAATAAAATTTACACACCACGTGCAGTTTGATTTAACTTGAAATATAACCTAGAAAATAATTTTCAACTCAATTCAAAGTCGCAATATAATTTTATTGCAAATTATTTGTTTATTATTGTAATGGCAGATGTGCTCTTACCGTTACCCCTTAAATAGTTTACTACAATGTAATGAATCAAAACCATAGTCACAGCAACGCGTGGCCGTGTCTGCTAGTTACATTATATATTATTTTTGTTTAATATTGTTATACAAGGGAACTTCCCGGCCCTTCGGGCCAGGAAGGGTCAAAGGTCACGTATGAGTTTGGCACCTACCCTATTTTGTAGCCTGATTCAATAGCTTTTTTTGATGTATTACACATTATTGTGTGATTTGTGGGTGATAAGTGATGCGCGTGCATACAGAGTCAATTAGCTCATTATTATATAGTAAGGATATTATAGAATTTATATTATTCTATTATGCTATTATTTTTAAGTATATCACAATTTCTCAACTTCTATAGAAGTTAAATGGTAGAGAATGTCACACAAAATTTAAAAAAATAACATTAATATTTATTTTTATATATTTTTGGTAACATTTCTGATTAATTGAATTTCTATTAAAATTTTATATTTTATTTATTACAATATTTTGCATGTATGTGGCCGAAACATGTATGAACATGTATGAAAAATATATAGAGACAAAGCTTCTTAGCATTCCATGGATTCACCGTGCGGGTGCCGGGCTCATCGCCTTGCAAGGAGAGGAGCGCAAACAATGCCTGGGACTTGCGACCCAGGTGTAGGTTTAAGGCCGCTTTACTATGCGCATACACGTTCACCTTTACTGTTCACGCTCCTCCCACTACCTAACCAAATACCATAAGAACTTACTAAAGCCTAATGATACGTACTCGTAAATCATAAAAAAACTCGATACTAAATACGTACATGGTATAGCGTTGGTAGAATCACTAAGATCTGATGCGTACTGAGATAGTGGAAAATATGGAATATCCAGACATCGATAGACAAGGCTGCCAGCTGAAATTAAAAATAATAATAATTATAATATTGCACAGAAAGTATAATGAATTTGATTTAAACCGACATTTTAATTATAAAATTCTGATATCATAAATATTTATATAAAAAAATACAGGATGTACGTTCGAAATTACTAATTTTATCCAAAAAAACATGTCCGAGTTTATTCCAATTTATTTCATAATTGTTGAATTTTTTTCCTGCTTCAAATTAATTTTATTATATATGTAACCATTTCTTGAGCCAAGCGAGCGGAGCGTTTTATTGCAGACTTTTTGACATTCTTTGTCTCGAATAGGCTCGAAAACTACTTGACGGAAAATTATGAAATTTTGCAATCAATAAGCCACACATTAGGTGATGGTTTAAAAAAAATAATTGAAAAAATCCGTGCCCGCAGGGGGACACGCGTGGGTAGACCTCGTGTGTAACTTGTTTAAAATATAACTCACTACCTAAGAATAACACATGATGCCGTTGTTTACATCAAAAATTTTCAAGAAAAAAGCGGTTTTTTTTTTTCTCGGAAAAGGTATATTTTTTGGAAATACTTTTGGTACATAAATTTAGAGTAAAAAATAACCTTTCTATTAAAAATACTTGTAATGTAAGAATGCTTACCAGAAAAAAGTTATGATTTTTTTTCCAAAAATTTTCGGTTTTTTTACCCCCACCCCTAAGTTATTGAAATTAGGTTTTCAGTTTATGTACATTAGCTATAGGTATCTATCAAAGACATCATATGATATAAACGCAAATGATCTTCTTTGTATAGGGAAAAAGTTATGGTCGAAAAACTGAAATCAGAAAAAGTGAGGCCCTAGCGCCCCCTGTGGCCGGATTTCTCTGATTAACGAACTTGACCTTCATTTTTGGATGGTTGATTTTTGTGCAAAGTTTGAAAGCGATCAGAGCGAAACTGCGGCCGCTATCGTGCTGACAAAAGTCGAATCTGGACGCACGCACGCATATATATATATATATATATATATATATATATATATATATATATATATATATATATATATATATATATAAACTTTTTGACCAATGGTCATTTCGGACTCAGGGGATCATAAGAAGACCTCCTGTGAAGAAATTTTTCCAAAATTCGAAAGTCGGGTACAAATGAATGGGCAGACCGAATTCTTCGAGGTCTACTCAAAATGGCATGTCGTTGAGGAATAATCGTCAAAAAACTGATATACCATTGAAGTAAATGTAAAACGATGAGTCATTACACTGGGCTCGCTTCGCTCTATATGCAAAGGTCACCCGTGATTTCGTGAGCGCAGCGAGTCGAAATTGAGAGTCTGTTGGCACCCCTAGTGTGGATAAAAGTTTGAAAATGAACATTATATAGCGGAGATCAGTCACAAACGTTCTAGATGTAATAAGAGCAGATGTACATAGGTAATGTAATACTTCTATAGTAGACTATACAATAAAACCCCTCGAGCAACCGTCATTGTACCTTTACATGGAAGTTATCTTCTATTGTTCAAATCTTGTCTATATTTCTATGATTTTTTTTGTACTAACTTAGTTGATTATAATTGTAATCTATATTATATAAGTGATTTATCACTCACTGACTCATCACGAAATCTCCGAAAATATCTGTCTGATTAACTTAAAATTTTACATAGTTACTTCTTTTGTGACGTAGACGTCCACTAAGAACAGATTTTACGGAATTCCTATCCTAAAGGATTTCAACTTTTTGCATTTCGCCAAGTTTTAAACCTGTAGGAGCTATACACTTAATGCGAGGGTAAGAGTTACTATGGCAACCGTTACGATGACAACGGATAATATGATAAAGGTTACCATAACAACCTAAGTTCACATCAAAATTAATAGTGAGCCCAGTGACGTGGAAGGGAATAAGTTAGCAAATAATACTTACGATCGGTGTGACAAATACGCCATAGTCCAGAGACAGTGTGTTTTGCAACCACTTCATATTTTCCAGTCCCATTAGCGTTTGGATTTAACATATTCTCTTGAATGTGTAACCAATTGTTCGTTGTCACAGCTATCAGGACTGCAACCAT
This sequence comes from Melinaea marsaeus rileyi, assembly GCA_918358865.1. Taxonomy (NCBI): domain Eukaryota; kingdom Metazoa; phylum Arthropoda; class Insecta; order Lepidoptera; family Nymphalidae; genus Melinaea; species Melinaea marsaeus. Next base: position 19,708,986 of record OU911094.1, on the reverse strand, counting down.
TGCGGTACCAGCAGATAAGGGAGTCAATAACCACAAGCAAGCTACGGACGAATCGATCTGTGATACCAGTGTAGGTGACGGGGGAATGGGCCTGAAAATGTTATACAAAAATTGTTACTATCTTAATATATTATATCTAAATAAAAAACTACTATATAGCTAGTGAATAAGTTATTTGGTTTTTGAGATTATGTGAATTGGTTACAGTATATAGAATAGCTTTCACAGCTTTATATTAAAATTAGATTTACGTGAAAGTGTTATTTGAAATGCGATGAATTATGTAAAATAATTATGTATACTACATAATGTAATACTAACAGGAAGGTATTGTTTTAATCCTCTTTGAATTTGCTTATATAATGATATGATAATGTTCAAAAGGAAAATTTGTAATTTACTTATTAACAGGTCTTATTTTTTAGAATAAAAAATTAGGTTATTTATTTATTTACGTCTTTTCGCTTGTCTACATCAAATGGGAGTGACAGGAGGGCTTATTTTGATATCATACCTATTGAAATAAGGTCTGAGAAGAAACACACAGCATACTCAGGCGGATTTTTTTTATTTGATAACTGTTTCACAAATATTTAGTGAGTAATGAACGAACAACTAAAACGCGATTTCAGTCCCTCGTATAACACGTGTTTTCCCCCATATAACGAGAGAATTTCCCATTATATTTCTATACTATGAAATTAATATATATTTTTAACGTTCCTAATTAATTTCCTTTACCTTTGCACATTGTATTGTTATAAAATTGAATAAAAATAAGTATAAATTAAATTTAATTAAGATTCTTAATATTTCATTTAAACCGCCTTTAATGAGAAAAGTTAAACGTAAATTATTTGTATATAACGCATTATACGGTCATATGGGCGCGTTATACAAGAATATTTCTACAACGCGTTTTCCTATAACGCGGAACGAATCTACCGTGTTATAGGGGGGATAAATGTACATTTATATAGACTGCCTTTAGTATACACTTTTAAGTGATACAATATTAGTGAAAATATGAATATAATATTGAATGTACCTAGGAGGGCGGCGGCTAGCAATAGCCCCGCTGAGAGTGGGGGCGGGCTGCGCGTGCGCACCTCTCGGCAGCGACGCGTGGACGCATTGCGCGCCGCCGCCCCACATGCCTTCCCGCTTTACTGAAAACATAAATCATAACTTTATTGTACACGCTATATTATTGTAGAGAAAGTGACTCGTAAATCTAATCTGAAGTATTGATATACTTGACTCGGCTCGACTCGACTCGACTTGATCTTTTATATGTATGTATCTTTTAAAAGTAATTCTGTTTTAAATATATATTTTGCAATAATCTTTTAACTATAAAGCGGATCCCAAAATCATTTTTCATATATATTACTACTTAGTAAAATGTATTACAATTTAAGGATGATAAATATTATCTATTGATCATCCTTAAATTGTAATAAATTTTTTCTGGAAATGGTAAATGAAACAATATTTACTATACCAAATTCAGTGTCTTACATTAATGTTTAAGTGAGTCTGATTCATTGGTCGGAAAAAAAGTCACAAAGTAGAGAAAGAACGATACTCGTAAATCCACTGTAAATAAATGAATCGTAAATCACGTAGTGAAACAGTTAGAACCACTTATTTACTAATTAACACTATAATTGTATATCATTTCTTAATGAGTTATCTATATATCTATCTAAACGTGCTCAGATGGTTTGGGCACGTCGAACGAATGAGTGATAAAAGAATGGTAAAAAAGATTTATATAGGAAAAGTGAGCGGTAAGAGAGACAGGGGGCGTCCTCGAGTGGCCTACGAAAACAAAATATCTGTGATACTGGAGGAAGTTTACGTAAAAAGCATGAGGACCCCCCGGAGGGCATGTATGAAGAGGATGATGTCTGGCCGAGGCGAAAGAGGTATGCAGGGACCGTAGCGTTTGGCGCTTCGTCGTCTCTGGCTACCCCGCAAGGGATATGGTAAAATTTTATTGAAGATAAATAATAATAATAATATGTATCTCTCGCTCATTTGAACTACTCGTATATATATGGGTTAATATGAATACATATTAGAGGTTGTTACTACAAGGGTGTCCCATGAGATCATACGATGTTTGTCTTGGAATATACTGTGTGATTTTGCTATGAGGAATTCAAGTGTAGGATTGAATGTTCCTTCGTAAATAGAACCAATTCATTGTGTAAATTGAGTGGATATCTTTGGACTTCTGTTTCACCGGAACCTTTGATTTGGATTTAATTTCTAAATTGGATTGGTTTGTCTGTTTGTAAATAAATTTATTTAAAAAGAAACTAATATAAGATTTTTATACAATATTGATATGATAATGTTGTTATATACTTAATAAGACTAAATAAAATTATAATATTTACAACATTAATATACTAAATATGTATATACATACAATTAAATTGAAATATCTGTTTGTATTTCCAAATAAACAGCTTTTTACTAAACGCATGCATGCGTCTGTCTGTCTTTTTGTTTGTTCCAGCTAATCTCTGAAAGAGCTGGACCATTTTTAACAGGACTTTCACTGGAAGATAGCTCATGTTATAAGAATTAACTAAGACATATTTTAAAAACCATACTCCGAGCAAACGAAATCACGGGCAAAGCACTAGCTTTGTATGTTTTTCCTCATAATATCATAATCAATTATGTACATACTATAACTATTATTGTAAACGATACTTTATATTCTACACCATGCTGATTGCAGAGGCTGATTACACTATTGGAAATAATCATTGAACTTTTTCCGGCTTCATTTTTTATATTTAAAGTATTACTTTACAAATATCATCAGTGATAGAAGGAAGAACTTTCGTTAATTAGCCACAATATATACGTAAAGCACACAACAGATAGAATAGACTTTTCTTGAAGGTAATTTCTTTAGAGCCTGTTATGTAGCACAAGAATGTGAGGAAATGTTCAAGCATTTATTCCTTACCCCCAAAAATTAGTTATGTAAAAAAATTATAGTTATAAACATCTGTAACTATCTTTATTATTATTATTTTAAGTTGGAAAGTGTCTTTTCAGAAGGGCTTATTTTAATACATACGATATCAAAATAGGCCCTCCTGTCACTTCCATTTGATACACAAGTGATCACTGGTATGGATTCAAAGTGGAAAATATATAAATAAATAAATAAATAAAAATAAATTAATATTATTTTTTTACGTACCAGATTTAGTAATAACAAATTATTTAGAAACATGAAAAACATTGGATGAGCTTATCTCTAAAAAGAGATCTCTACGCATGAGACAAAGTTGTATTAAAAGGCCAGAAATAGGTACGCACTACATATTATACGTATTCTTAATAATAAATAACTAAACACTCTTAACTAACCAACACTTTATAATATACTTAGATATAATTACCATGTCATAATGATTCGCAAATCTATTTAATTGACATAAATATATTATGAAGATGAAGATGAAGAATGAATGAATACATTATGAGTCAACGAATCATTGATTAAAGTATGAGCTCAATGCCTTAAATTAATTATTGTTTGATTTACACCTAAGTCTGTTTTTACACGGTAGATTGGTTCCAGAAAAAACCGTGTAAAAAAAGACATTGATCGTATGCAAAAATAGGTGATTGGTTCCTAATCTCTAAAACCTATTAAAATTAGTGAAAAACAAGGATGTTTTAAGAACAAGTACTCATGTTTATTTAAATAAATCACATATACAATATTTATTTTTACAAGCATAGTTATTGAAGATTATTCATAAAATATTAACACATTTCAATTGTTGTGACCAGTAAATTTGCTTGTAAGCACTAAAAGGGAATTCCCCTAAATTTGTGATATGAACATATTTCGCAGAAATTAAATTTGACAAAAAAATTAAGCCCAAAAAAATTTAAATCGTGCTAAATGGAATAAATAAAATCGTGTAAAAAAATTAAAAACATTTTATTTTCAAACCGTGTTATATCAAATCCGTGTAAAAAAAGACCATGAAAAAACAGACTTAGGTGTATTTCAGAAAAGGATTTGATTTGGCACCACCAGAATACTATTGTTAGCACGATATTAGCCAAACTTTTGGACATAAAATTCTATTTAATATAAATTGTATATTTCAATACATATTAGTGTAGTAATATTTAATAAGTTATTAACAACAGTACAATATATTTTCAAGTCAAAATGACTATACTTGTTACGTCAAGAACTATATACAGAAATTTAAGTTATAATTTAGTTTAGTAGCGATACAGAAATTGTTAGCGAGTTTCCAATTATATACATTTCAATTATATTTCAGTACTGAGTATACAAATCTTACTATCTGAATCGCCTTAGTTTACTTAATTAAAACGGGTTAGCATTTTCCATTTTTATTGTTGTTGTTGAAGTTTTGCAAAATCAACGAAATACGGAAAATATTATGCAACGATCCCTCAATTTGTTTTTGAAACATCATCATAAATTTTAAATATAACCAGTAAAGATGCAAATACCCAGGGTACATATTTCCCGAACTAATTTTGACGTTTATAAATGTTAATAAAAAAACATACGATTTTTAAGTAAAATACATGTTTATTTATAATTATTAAAAAAATTACAAATAATAATACAAAATAGTAATATAATTAAATATGAAAATAAACTAATTCAGTAAATTATAAACAGCGCCATCTCTCGACAGTAATGAACATTTTTCCTGTCCACAGACATCCATACATACATCCATCCGAGAAAAGTGAAAACAATACAGAACGAACAAAGTTCGTTCGTGAAAAATGCCTACTTAACTGTTTATATATACTTATTGTGAACATTACTCAGGAAAAAAAAATCTTAATTATTTTTTTGAGGTTCTGTAATGAAATTATTAAAGCAGTATTGCCTTTACATACATATTTTGCTATAACATTATAGAGACCTTTTAACTCTGAAGTAAATCCCAAGACAATTCTCCACATATACATGGAAAATATCTTTATATAAGTATCTTCAAACTTAAGATAATCTATAACCTGAACTATTTCATTCTATATTCTTGACTCGGCTTATCTTTTAAAACATATAAGAAATAGGCCTATTTGTTATTAATTCTTTTAGAATAACTAGTTCCTGTAACTTCGTTCGCGTGTAATATAGCTGAGTTAGTAAAAAAAATCTGGCTTATTTTTCGATTTATCTCAAAAGCCTTGATTTTAACATATGCATTTTCGTCCTGAATATTGGTACAATATTTTGGAAATCGGAACAGTTTTGTAGATCATTTCCAAAATACAAACTTGTATCTTACACCGTATTTATAAATTTCCTAATCCAAATATGTATTGGTTTCCAATTTTTTAATTTTAGCTGTTAACATTTTATTTATTTAGTAAAATTTTACATGATGATCATTGTAAAACATGTTTTCTGAAAATGGCAAATGAAACAATAAGTGAGGTACCAAATTCAGTGGCTTAGACATTAATATTCAAGCTTCGTAGCGCCAAGAGTCCGATTCATTGGTCGGAAAAAATCACAAAGTGACTATCAGACTGGAAGTGTTTCGTTATGTGGTTTCTTTTCGTATAAAGTTGATTGCGTCCAAAAAGGTTTGTTATTTTTAAATTTCTATCGAAATCCGGTTTATTATGTAAGGATTTTTTTTTACTTTTCCTATGTTAAATTTAATATTCTTGGTACATTTTAGTTGTTATAATGTAAGTAGAGCTGAAGTGAATTTTAATAGGGTTTTATTCTGAAAATTATAGTGTTCAAAATCTCCCAATAATTTTAATTTACTACGATATGAGATACGAATAAAAAAAAATATGATGAAGTTTCAATTAATTTTTATCAGTCTTCATAGATGGTTCTTTGTCAATGTATAGATAGATATGAAAATATTAAATTTTGTTATAAATGACTTCACTTTGAAATGTGGCTCAGTAGAAAAGTTTAACTTTTACCGCATTTACCACGGGAAGTGTTGCGATGAGCTATTCATCTGATGCCTGACGCCATCGCCTCCAATACCATCCATACCACCCGGATGCGTGACGCTCTTCCACTGTGCTGTTCTCTAGGACCTTTCTTCCACCTACCACTCGAATGGAGAACGAACTCTTTTCGGCGGTATTTCCTGATTGGTACTATATGGGTATTTTCAAAAAAGGCGTTTACTCCTACCTCCAAGACCAGCAGCTTGTGAATCCTTGGATGTTACATGAATTCATGGGCGGCGGTGATCACGTATCATCTGAGACCCGCAAGCTTGTTTGCCCTCTTCTTATATAAAAAAAAGAAGCAGTAACATTTCATTTTTTACCTCCGATAAAACGAATATATAAGACTTACTTTGATCATTTGCAATTAATGGTTACTATTTTTGTTTGTTGTATTTTTCATTTAAACCTCTAGCCAAATTCTAGAGGTGAGATGATTGTCGTGAAGCAGCTGTGGCTTTTGCATATGGTAAGTGAGAGAAATCGATACCTATTATGTACTGTAGCTGTTTGTACATTGTTCACTAAATATATGAAAACACTGAAACAGTTATCACAATAAAAAAAAACAGCTGAGTATGTTGTGTTGCTCTTCTTAGACCAGGATGCCTTTGAAACTAGCCTTATTTGAAGTTAGTGTTTTTACATAAGGCCTTATTCGGTATTAAAAAAAGCCCTCCTGCTATTCCTACTTGATATACAAGTCATTACTAGTATTGATTCAAAATGGAAAAGATATAAATAATAAAATAAAAAATAAATGTATCTTTCCTGATTTTACTCTCATTTACTTCTCGCTGTTCCTCAAGGGACTTGCACCTCCCAGTTTTTAATTAGCAGATGCCCATGGGCAAGGTAATCACTTACGAATTAAGGTTGCTATATAATTAATAAAAAAATCATTTTTCATATTTAATATATTTATATTTAGTTCTAGCAGGTTATCCGTGCTTCGCAACGGACGGTGAAAGTGATCAAACATTTTGTTTGAATTTCCATACCACCTAGGAGGTATCAAACAGGCGTGTTATATTTTTGCAGTTTTTTAGCTGTAACTCTGGAACGATTTGGACCCTTGCAAAATCCTTTCTTATTGCACCTATTCAATATGTCAGGAGTCTTGTGTCCAAATTTTAGCTTTCTAGGTATTACGGTTTGGGCTGTAGAGCGATGAATGAGTCAGTGAGTCAGACAGTGAGTGTCTTTGTGTTTTATATTAAGATATATAAAATGGACAAAGCAACAAAAACTACGAATACATAAATTATATATATACTATACATATGTATATACTTTACTTATAAACAATTACCAGTGCATGGAGTAGCAGTGAATAAAAAAAATTTGAATGACCGGACTCCATAAAAATACTTCATATATAAATTTTCATTTTTTTTATCAATAAAGAAAATCTATATGTTAAAATAAGCTGTTAGCTTTACAAAGTACATTACGTGAATGAAATGTTCAATACAAAATTGGTAATATCAAGTAAATATTTGATAAATATCAAAACATTTCCACCCTTCCTCACCGCTAGAAAGTTATCGTTAGCTTTCTTAGTAAGAGCTTTTAAAAATAAGTGAGAAATCGTGTTTCTTTTTAATGTATGTTTTTCAACAATATTTTTAATGTGTAATGTATTTGGAAGTTATAACATAAATACATCAAAATATAATTAGAAAGTATTTAAAATATTTTAATAACAATATCAAGCTACTATTGACGGATGTTTATCTTTCATTCTAAGGGTTCAGGGTCGGAAATCGACTATGACACAGACATTTGTTAGGATCTAACAAAGAAAAACATTTTGCTTTCTCCAGAAACCATTGTCAAAAGAAGTACTGAAGTTAAAATGTCATGGGTAAATGACACAAAAGTGGTAAGGTTTCCTTTGTCTAGTGATATGAGTGGTAATTATATTCTATAAGTAATAAAGTGTACTATGTGTAAGTGGTATAAGCGGTAAACTTTAATATTTCTAGTGCTTTAAGTGGTAAATATATTCTATAATTCCTAAAGTGTACTGTGTGTAGTGGTATTAGTGGTAAGTATATCCTATAATTGCTAAATCGTACTGTGTAGTAGTGTAAGTGGTAATTATATCATATAATTGCTAAAGTATCCTTTGTCTAGTGGTGTAATTGTTTAGTTTATTCTATAATTGCTAAGGTGTACTGTGTGTAGTTTTATTAGTGGTAATTATATTCTATAATTGCTAAGGTTTTCTTTGTCTAGTGGTATAAGTGGTAATTATATCCTATTATTGCTAAAGATTCCTTTGTCTAGTGGTATAAGTAGTAGGTATATTCTACAATTGTTAATGTTTACTGTGTGTAATTTTATAAGTTGTAATTATATTCTATAACTGCTAAGGTTTCCTTTGTCTAGTGGTATAAGTAGTAGGTATATTCTATCATTGCTAAGGTATATTGTGTGTGGGCTTATGTATGTCTGAATATTGTAGGGAGAATATTCAATTGGTATAAAACTAATTCCAATATTCTATTTCGTAAATAAATGGCGAGGATTGAGGGTAATTACTTCCACCGGTGCGTTCCTAACAAGGGCCGCATTGAAAACATTAACACAAAAGTTATATGCGTAAAGCTCTTTGGATTTCCTTTCATGGAATTAACTGAATGTTATTTAAGGAAAAGGAAATTAAATCTTTTAATGTAAGTTAATAAGTAATACGAGATAAGGTTAAGTGGAAAAGATATTACATAACGTTATTAAAAATATTTTAACATATTTTTTTTTATTCTAACGAAAATGAATGAATGGAAAGTTTTGATTTAAAATAATTTTACAATTTTAATAAACTACAAAAAGTTCAAAAATACCTTTTTTAATTATTCTTTTTTATTTCAAACTAGCAAGTTACTCGTGCTTCGCAACGGACAGCGAAAGTGATCAAACATTTTGTTTGAATTTCCACACCACCTATTAACGACAATTATTATCAAACAACTTTGAAACGGTTTGGACTTTAACAAAATCCTTTCTTATTACACCTATTCAATATGTCAGGAGTCTTGTGTCCAAATTTTATCTTTCTTGGTATTACGGTTTGGACTGTAGAGCGATGAATGAGTCAGTGAGTCAATGAGTGTCTTTGTGTTTTATATATTAAGATTACGCTATTGACTATTTGATTAATGGTAAAAAATATGATATATAAGTCTTAAAAGGATTATATTATATTTTTAACTTATTAAACTAAAAATAGGTTATATCGAAATCCAAATAAATGAAGAAAATTTTATCGTATTTACTTTATTGTAACAACCACGGCGATACTCCACGGCGTTTCAATATTTTTAAATATACAATTCATTTATCATTATAATATTTATTCATTTATATATTAAATATATTTTAAGACCTGATTCTTTCATTACATTCAACTTTATTAAGTTTTAAGAGAATGTTCCGTGTAGCCGACGTCAGACCTTAAAACTTGAGGGTTTATGAGTTTCTTTGAATCTGTTTCCATTGTATGAAACACGTTACCAAAGATACTATTGAAATTAATCTCAAAATATCATACGTGTATGAGAATTATACAAGTGTGTGTGTGTATGTGTATATGTATAAGTGTGTGTGTGTGTGTGTGTGTTTATTACACAAACGCAATTTAATTAAAATGTATCGACATTTTAAATAATTAAATGCCAAAGACATTATCACTTTTAAAAATAATTAATATATATCCAAGTAGAATCGTCTAAAGAAACTCAGCGTCTTTAGCTTTTTGATATGTCTTTCATAAATAATATTGACTTATTGTATATATATATAATGGAAACAAACTCGGGCAAAAGGTCACTCTCTGAACTCTGATATTTATCATCCTGAAGTAAAATATATTTAACATTAAACTAATGTGATTAAAACTAAGATGTTACATAAAATGTAACAAATTATGTCATATGTATATAATACTATATGATACATAGCCAAATTAGTAATAGCAAAAGAAAATGGTTCGGAGACCTTGGGATTGCGTACCGTGCAACGTAATTTTCACCTTCTCTTATTTCCCGAACAAAGTGCTCTAATCATTACAAAGATAATACTTTTTACATATATACACAATGTACTATTTATATATTTATCTTCACGCCATATCCCTTGCGGGATAGCCAGAGACGACGGAGCGCCAAACGCTACGGTCCCTGCATACTCCTTTCGCCTCGGCCACAGACATCAACCTCTTCATACATGCCCTCCGGGGGGTCTTCATGCTTTTACGTGATCTTCCTCCAGTATCATAAATACTGTATTTTCGAAGGTCACTCGAGGCCTTCCCCTGTCTCTCTTACCGCTCACTTTTACTATAAATCTTTTTAACATATGTAGACTATTATTATTTAGACGATATGATATGCCAATATGCCTGTTCATTAGCAGTTTAGAATTCCATAACATTTGCCTAACAATCATAATTAATAATCAAACTAATATTCAGATTGGAATCAACGTTAGATAGCTTTCTACAAAATCAATCGACAATTAGTTATTGGAACTGTTAACCCAAGAAATATATGGTATATAAATTTTAAGTAAGAAGAATCTAATTACGGTCGCTTTTTAATTTCGATCGTTAATTACCGTGAAAGGGCGAGGGTTCCTCCATATTGTATTACCGTTATAAGTCTTAGACGAGATTCGAGATTCGAGATTTTATTTGCATTTGAATTACATTAAACAAAACCAGTTCAATCACATTGGTTTAAACCTCTATTTATAAGAAAGCATTAGATGATACATTATTTTTATATGGATTATGATGTACATGCTCTGGGTTATAAAAACCCAACAGTTCTGGTGTTTCTGACAAAAATGCAAAGAGAATGTGGACCATAAGCACGATTTCTTAATTATTCAACAACCATACAACGTAGGCTGACTAGCGTCTTCAAACTAGTGCTACAAACTACCTCTTTTGCGTATTGGTAAAAAGTTTATTAGCATTTGTCTTTACGCCTTATTAATGCTATTTCTTTTCTTCTAGGTTGCCTAAGGATTTTTTTTATTTCTCTGTATCTTACATGTTCTCCAGATATCTGCTTCCAAATCCCTTGGGCAAATCTTACCAACACACTTGCAGCTTCATATTAAATGGAAGGTAACCCCGAATAACCTCTCTTTCAACCCTTCGTTGTGGCCTATAAGACGATATTTTTTGCAGATTAAGTATTTCTCCATAAAGTGATATCGACTAAACTACGCTCATTTAAAGACAACGACAACGCATAGGTCTATTACTGGCATCAGACACTTCAAATGAAATGCTCTTGAAAAGTCCATCTCCTGTCCAAAATTACTAAGAAGTTAAATCTAGCAAAAGCCAGCTTAAGAAAGTATAATAAATCACTTTAACACTTCAATTATATATCAATATTTTACTAACAAATTGAATGATTGTTCTAGTTATATAAGATAAATCAAATCACACATTGATTGGAGGCTCTAAGCCGAGATGTCGATATATCAAGATGACAGATCATTTGGCCTGTGAGGTCATCCATAACGGATAATCGCATAGCTAATTATATATACTATTTTGGCCAGCGGCTTTGCCGGTAAAATATAGGCAAATTAAATTAGTTATGTTATGTCAGAAAGCCTCCTAAGAGTTTTTTCGTTCCATCTGAAAGGTGACTCGTGACATGAAAAATTTCTGGATGATTGGTTGAGTAGTTATAGTGTAAAGGTAGAGCGAATAAACCAACAAAGTTACATTCTCAATTTTAATATTAGTTAATAGTCCTCTTTACTACATTTTTTTTTTAATTTCTTCATCATTACAATATATATTATGTAACTTTCATTCTTCCGCATAAATTTATATAAGTATTCTTATATAATCTACACAAAGAGTAAGAAACAATAATATTGAATTGTAAACGCTAATTTCTAATGTACATCTATGGCGTAATCTATATATATATATATATATATATATATATATATATATATATATATATAAACGATTTACCACTCAAACTCTCCGAAACTATTTCTTCGATTAACTTAAAATTTTACATAGTTACTTCTTTTGTGACGTAGACGTCCACTAACTTTTTACATTTCGCCAAGTTTTAAACCTGTAGGATACACTTAACACGGGGGTAAAAATTACTATAACAACGGTTACCATAGCAACGGTTCCGATCACAACGGATAATATGTCAAAGGTTACCATAGCAACCTAAGTTCACATCCAAATTGTTATTAAATATTAGTGTGCCCCGCGAAGCGGGAGGGAATAAGCTAGTTATTATATATAATCCCGAATTTATTAAACACAATTTAAATAAGCAACAATAAATAAAAGTTGATTGTGATAAATGTTCTCATTTAACAGTATTTTTTACGACTCATAAACGACTAGATAGAATTTCTTTTTAAGTCGCAATTTTAATTCATTTTCAGTGAAAATACTTCCGAGAAATCGTTTTCACATTTGCACCAGCAGTTTGAAATGTTAGTTCTAATGGCTTCTGTTTCTGACGATATTATCATACTATTTGAATAAAATAATAATTATTTAAGTTTAATATTAAATCCTCAGAAAAATGTAACTTAAATATCAGCTTAGTTTAATTATTAAGAATTGAAAACAAATTAACTTTAAAGTTTTAATTAACATGGATAAAATACACTGTTACAAATGGTTTATACGAATTGTTTCAAATTAAACGAAGCTCGCCCTATGAGTGTTTAGTGACAGCGGGGAGTAGGCGTCAGCAATTTATTTAATGTATATCACCCATTTTATGTCTCTTTTTTACTCGAAATGGTAATACCATCTCGTCTTATGAAGTCATTTACTTCAATCCTCTTGGGAGTTTTATTACGTAAGTGACACTGCTTGGAAGGTTTTTTTGAGAGGTTTTTGGTATAAATTTACTTTTTCCTCATGGTTTGTATCTCTTTATATATATATATATATTTATATATATATATATATATATTATATTTTGTGATAACATATAACTAATTTTAGATATATGACATGATGCTGACACATCATATCATAAATTACCAATTTTCTTAGACCGATGTCAAGGCGATATAGGTCACGATAAGGGTCGTGTTGGAATTGGAGAAATACATCAATCAAAACGAGTGAAGACTGTCAGGTTCAACGTTAAACGCTTTAGAGTGTTGACAGAATCACACATAATGATGCATAAAGATAAGATAAGATACTTCTTATAATATTTAAAAGCTTCGATTGTAATTTTTGATAAAATGCTACAAATATATTTGAGCGAAGCGAGCGGAGCGCTTTACTGGAGACTTTCACATTCTTTGTCACGTATAGGTTCCAAAACTAGTTAACAGAAAATTATGATTTTTTTCAATCAAAAAGACAAATATTAGGTAATAAAAAAAAGGTAGATTTAAAAAAAAATATGAAAAATGTCATGTCGTTGAGGAATAATCGTCAAAAACTAATATTCCATTGAAGTCAATGGGAAATGATGTGTTATTACACTGGGCTCGCTTCGCTCAATATGCAAACGGCATCCGAGATTTCGCGAGCGCAGCGAGTCGAAATCGAGGGTCTGTTGGCGCCTCTAGTTATAGATTAATATATGAGAGTTATAAAGCTAGTCAAGCCTACAAAAGTTCGTTATTCAATAAAAGATTTCCTATTAAGAATATTATTTCCGTTTTTCCCGACAAATCCAACTTGCTGACCACTTATTGTGGTGCGACCGAGTGGAAAAAAAACTTCCCAATGAAGTTATACCACAGTCCAGACCCTTTTGTACGGCCTTCATACGTTTATAGTATAACTTGAACAACAGAAAGTTGTGTTTGGATAGAAATAGAACAATGTAGGAATGAACAATAAGTGGCGTTCGCGTTTCATGTTACAGCAAAAACATGTTAGACAAAGAATAATAAAAAGGAACAAGATAAAGTTTTGAGTCCGGTCTTTGTGTTAATATAAAAAAAAACATTACTATTCCTTAAAAACAATTGCTTAGAAATGAGTTTTAAAAATGATGATAACAAATATAAGTGTCAAAGTTAATGAGCTTAAACTTCATCAACACTTCGATTCGGCTTCGAACTTGTGATCTTTAGAATTTCGTACCATTACTTTAACAATTGGGTTACCCTGTCCGGACTTCATTAATTCTTCATTCATATACATATAAATAAAAGTGAAGTTTCTGTTTATAATTCCAAAATAACAGCTTTTCACTAAATGCATATAGAAGTATATACGATCCTTAATTAAAAAATCAATTTTTGTCTGTGCATTTGTCTGTTTGTTTCAGCTAATCGCTGAAAAGCCTGAATCAATTTTCATAGGACTTCTACTGGGGGATAGCTGTTATAAGGGGTAACATAGGTTTCTTTTACTTTAAAAAATAATTGCGCGCGATGAAAGTCGTAGGCACAGCTTAAAAAATTTTAACAAAACAGAATATGTTCATAGACAATGTCAAATAATATGTTCATAGACAATGTCGAATAATATGTTCATAGACAATGTCAAATAACATATTCATGGCCAATGTCAAATAATACGTTCATAGACAATGTCAAAAAATGTGTACATAGACAATGTCAAATAATATGTTCATAGACAATGTCAAATAATATGTTCATGGCCAATGTCAAATAATACGTTCATAGACAATGTCAAAAAATGTGTACATAGACAATGTCAAATAATATGTTCATAGGCAATTTTATTCATTATAGTTATTTTATGCCACAAGCTAGAATGAACATAAAATAAATCTGCGCAGATTGAGGTTACCAATATATAACACTTTTAATTTATATACATAAATCATATACCTGTTAGCAAATTGCTCAATCATTCCCCATCTATTATGATGCAATCTACTCTGCTATTAATATTACAAGGGATTTCTCTTCAATCCCAGTGGGATAACGTATGAAGTAGACTTTGATCGATGATAGATTTTTATCATGTATTCTCATGAGGTAAAGGTTTAAGTTTAATTGCAATGTGGAAATATTTTTTATCTATATATATATAAATAAAATTGAAGTCTCTGTTTGTAATTCCAAATTTAAAAAAAAATCATTAGATGCATATGAAATTAAATATTGTATTGAGATGTTTTTTTCTTTGTCTGTACCACCGATTCTCTAAAATGAGTGGACCGAATTTAATAGTATTTTCACTGGCAGATAGCTGATGTTATAAGAAGTAGCTAAGGCTACATTTTTAAAAATATATATATATATATTTTAATATATTTTTATCAATAGTAAATCAAAAGGCTTAATGGAATATATAGACTGTGTTAGCTTATTAACACTAAACCTACCAATTACCGGTCAAATTGACCGTTCTTAAACTTTTGTAAAACTTACACATTTTTAAACGTTATAATATCGTTATCAAACTGCAAGACAATTCTCAGAATATGCATATAATATTTTCTACACTCTTTACTTTTAGTTATTTCCATTATTACCTGCGTTATATAATAAAATAACTTTTAATTACCGGTCAATTTGACGGCGTGCGGTAGGAACAGGTATACAAGAATTGTCAGTAAGTTTAGTATTAAATACAATAAAATTAAAAATATTTTTTATGATTATTTGTTTAACTTTCATTGTCATAGAACCCAACTCAACTGACCCAACTAAAACTCAACAAAAAGAGAGATTTCTATAACGTGGTCTAAAAACAGTAATAATTGAAACAAGCTGAATATAATAAATTTACAAAAGAAAAAACACAATTCCTTACCGGAATCTTCAATCTTAGTAAAAAGGCCAACCTTATTCACGTTGCAGTAATCGTTTGTAAGATTAACTTTTCCGGAACATAAACTTGCCCTCTTTATATTAAATTATTCCGGAAGTTTTTGGCCAGAAATAAGAAAGTCCGGATAACTTTTGGGTGTTCTAATTGATTGATGTTACATTACAAAGTTATATTAAATACTGTTATGTCAATACATGCCACATAAGAGTGTGGTATATTTTAATAAACTAGGGGCGCCAACAGACCCTCAATTTCGACTCGCTGCGCTCGCGAAATCTCGGGTGCCATTTGCATATTGAGCGAAGCGAGCCCACTGTATTGACTCATCGTTTCCCATTTACTTCAATGGGATATCAGTTTTTTGACATGAAACAAAAAAAAATTGTTTTGAGGACATTTTTGATTTTTTTTTAAAAACCATCACCTATTGTGTGTCTTTTTGATTGCAAAGTTTCATAATTTTTCGGCAAGTACTTTTCGAGCCTATTTGTGACAAAGAATGTAAAAAGTCTCCAGTAAAACGCTCCGCTCACTTCGTTTGCTTCGCTCAATCAACTATGTATTTGTATCCCAAAGAAATACGGGTGTAATTTATGTTACTAAGAATACGTATAACAAGACAAATTGTCGAACATTTATCCCGTTTTAATTTAGTTAAGTAGTCACAATTGCCTACTATTTGGTGTATAAAAATCCCATGCCATCCAGACTATATAATCAAGCGATCGGGAGACGATTACTGGGATTTTTTATCGCTGTTTGAAACGAGCCATTAATCAAACAATGCTAAAGTAACGAGAAAGTTCTAAAATATCACACGTAATAATAAATGAGGATGTTAGAATAACAGTCTTGAATACTAAGAGACGTGTTTGTCACTGTCTAACTAAATGACTACATAATGGATCCATTTAAGTGATTTTGTTGTAATATGATACGTGGTATAATCATTGTATAATACGTATAGTTTGTTACTATTTATATACAAATCAACTCAACCTATAATAGAAAGAGTCAAAATATTGCGTTGTCTGAAGCCTTCACTCTAAATAAATCATATTTAATAATCTAAGGTAAATCTATTTTAATAATTTCGATTGAAACATCGCCTCGATAATAAAAAAAAATCGAATCGCCAACTATCCAAAATAAGAATTGTCGAGTATTTTGTTAAATTCTAATGACGATGACAGAAGAATCGCATACACCATTTTGGACGCTAACGAAACGTCACTGACACCGGAGGCCATCTTGATTTCGTTAATCAAAGCTATAACTACAATAATCTACCAACATTATGTAAAATATTGATGAGAAGAGTCCCATTTAACCCGAGCGAAGCCGGGTTACCATCTAGAATAAGAATAGAATTTAATAGATGAAATTTAGTTTCAAACCATCTTCTGCTCTAAATTCTCTTCTTCCAGGTGTGCAACGCCACGGGCATAAGCTAGTCATTGTATAAAGTTCTTTAATTTTATTCAAACATTTAATATTAAAAGTAAGCAATCCAAAGTTAACATAATTAGCAAGATTTTCAAGAGACGTCAGCGGTTTTATCCGTATTTAGTTACAGAAATATTTCTTGAATATAAGAAAAGTCTTTTCATTAAAAATAAAGGTAGATGCAGATTATCAATTCTTTTAACAAATTTTAAGGTTTGCTGGTATTTTATTATTGATTTCTATCAGTTTGTATATGCTTTTAGTTGTATTTAACATAATAGCTCATAGCACATTTTGTACCTATCCACATATCATACACTGAGCTACGTTTGTTTCAAACTTAACTTGTATTGTTACTGAGAATTTACTGAACTCGCTAAAGAATTTCTAGTCGGATACATTGAAATAGTTTTAACACTCAAATACTTTGCCACATTTTATTATTTTGGCACATTATTTGGTATTTTAGTTAAAAATATAACACCGAGGCATCGTATCTTTTGTAATGCTAACTAAAATATAGATTACTAGATAAAAATTTTATTTTGCTAAAATAACTTTTATAAGCTAAATATAAATATAAAAGTCGAGGTAAATAAATATAAAAACGTATGAAATGTCTGTCTATTGTTTAATTAGCAATTTTAGTGTTGTTTTTTTTAAATTAAGACAATTTTTAGAAGATTTAACTTTTTAAAGCTACAAGTCTCCTATAGCCATTCTTGTTTTTTTATAATTCCAAATTAACAGCTTTTCAGTAAAAGCGTATGCAAATATACTTACATTAAAAATAAAAATGTCTGTTTCTCTGTTTGTTCCAGCTAATCTCTGCAACGACTGGACCGATTTTGATAGAACCATTCATATTCATATTCATTTTTATTTGGTAATAATTTTGGTTTACAAAGCTCTTAAAACTATTTCCAAAAACATAAATTTACCGGTTAAGGCGTCCCAAATCAGTCGTCAAAAATATTATTTATACATTACTATACTAGTTGGTCACAGGTAAGCAAAGTTGTTTTGATTTAGTAATTACAAATATTGATTGTATGCAATCCCCTAAAGTGCTTGACTTAGGAATATCAGACCATTGTGCAGTTTTTTTGATCTTAAATAAATCTTGTAAAAAAATTGATTCTATTGAAAAACCATTGAATAAAGAAATTAGGATATTTAGCGAAAACAACATCAATCAGTATTTAGAACAAATAAAAAACACAAATTGGGATAAATTATTAATAAATACAACGGATATAAATAAAAACTACAACACATTACTTGTGGATAACGAATATATTAGGCACAGTTAGTATACATATAACAAGGGAATAAATATGATTGAAAACTTTCTAAACCACAATATTTAAGTTCCCATTTGATAAGACAAAATAAATACAACGGATATAAATAAAAACTACAACACATTACTTGTGGACAACGAATATATTAGGCACAGTTAGTACACGTATAACAAGGGAATAAATATGATTGAAAACTTTCTAAACCACAATATTTAAGCCCCCATTTGATAAGACAAAATAAATACAACGGATATAAATAAAAACTACAACACATTACTTGTGGATAACGAATATATTAGGGACAGTTAGTACACATATAACAAGGGAATAAATGTGATTGAAAACTTTCTAAACCACAATATTTAAGTCACCATTTGATAAGACAATGTAAACTGAAAGTTCTTGTTTGCAGTTTAAAGTAATAAACTGTTGTCTAGTTAACATTCATGGTGCTTCACTCATTTTGTATTCAAAGGGCGAATGAAAATGAAATATGGACCGTTCTCCTTGCATTTTGAACACAGGAGACAGCTATATCACTTCTTATGAAAAATATTTTCATTTATTTGACTTTTGCCAAAAAGTGTGCGGTTTGAATAATGGATACATTTTTATTTTTTTCTCTTTTAAGAAAAAGATGAATTGTAATATATTTTGATTGATTGCATTGCATTTATATTTTGTAATTCCTATGTTAATAATAATACAGTATTGCTTGTAGATTACAATAGAACTAGGATCCGCCAACCGTGTCCGGCGAGTGTTGAGCTGCTTTCTTCTTTTCTTGATAACTTTTGAATACTACACATTTTTTCAATCTGTCTTAACTATGACATCCGCGTTCAGCTCAAACATACATGAGAAAATTTTTAGCTAATTATCTCGTCGCATTCTGGAGACAATTAAACACAAAAAAAGGTCTCCCAAACAGTTAAGAAATTCGCTTACGCTCCACTCAATAAGTACTTTCAAGGAGTGTGGATAGTGAAGAGTATATAAACAAGGTCTTATATTTTAAGTTAAAGAAATAAACATTTTTGTATTTTTGTATTTTTTGTAACAGGGACAAATGTGAAATAGAATATAACAAGGGTCTTTTGTTTGTAAAATATTTTTCATGGACTCGTGAGGTGTAGAGGCAGTATCAATATCAAATATGGATTTAGGGGAATGGTTTGTTTACTTTTAGGATATATCCAATTAAACAATTATCATAAAACTTGCATTAGTGTAATTAATATTCAGCAACATTTATCTCGGTAGAGTTCGCCGAATTGAACGAAGCGAGAACCCATCTTCAAATCAGTGTTCAAAGCTTACATATAATTAAAAAAATATAGAATAATCAAATAGCACATAGCGAATTTTTTTTACATTGAAGTCTATGGGACTGTCATTTTTTGGTGATTATTCCTCATTGACATGAGATTTTTTCACTTTTTCGCTATAATTGTACAAAATTTTATAAGGATCGGTAAAGCCGTTTTCATGCCAACCTTGCATGGGATGCAAAAAGTCTCACATCGAGCGCTCCGCTCGCTTCGCTCAATAATTTTTTACCACTTAGTAATAGTTTTACATTCACATTAACTTACATTTAAATTAATATGCGACCCAAATTATCAACTTGACGAGATCATATATATATATATATATATATATATATATATATATATATATATATATATATATATTCTTATTCAAATATCTGGGTATAATATTCTTTTATTCGATTCGATTCGATTCGTTTCGATTTGATTTGATTTGATTTTAAAAGAGAGCTTTTATTTAAAAGAACGAATTCGATGTTGTTTTCTTTATGAACTAAATAATAAAGAAAGAGTGCAAATTAAATATTGAAATTAGATGGTTAAATTTCAGTGCTGCGAAATTGCTGTGAACATATATTTAATTAAATTCAAAAGTTGATACAATGCTGACTACATTACCATCTGTTACTAATCTGAAACACGCTTAAAGCTTATATTTGCATTTTATTATACACAATTATAAAATATTATTATTATTTTTATTATAATTTATCTTCACTCCATATCCCTGGGTAGCCAGAGACGACGGAGCGCCAAACGCTACGGTCCCTGCATACCTTTTTCGCCTCGGCCACAAACATCAACTTCTTCATACGTGCCCTCCGGGCGGTCCTCATGTTTTTTCCCTGACCTTCCTCCAGTGTCATACTCTGTTTTCGAAGGTCACTCGAGGCCTCCCCCTGTCTCTCTCAGCACTCACTTTTCCTGTATAAATCTTTTTTACCATTCATTCATTCATTCATCAATTATAAAATCACAGCTGCAGAATTGCTGATTAAAAAGATAATTTCAAAGCCAAGAGGGTATTAATAAGTGAATTTGAAAGCAATTTGTTAAAAGCCCGTAAGAAGAGAATTGATTGAATGAGATTTTGATTACCATTGAGTGTTATACGTCTATATTTATATAGACGTAAATAAATTTATCGTTTCAGTGATAATCTACTGAATATTAATATTATAAGGATTGAAATGAGAATGATGAATTAACTAGCTTTGCCCACGACTCTGTCTGTTGGAAATATATTTTTTAATAGATCGAAATATGTGGAACTTAAGTTGTTGAATCATTTGCAGGATTTATATTATAATGTAAATCATCTAAGATTGTTATATTTGTTTTGAAAAGACCAGCTGTTGTGTTTCTGGGTTGCTCTTCTCAACAGAGCAGCATTCCGCGTTGGTAGCTTACTCACGGACTGACTATATTTTGAATTTGAATATTCAAAATATCTTTACAAGCATTTACAAACACTTTGAATCCATTACAATAAAAAAGGTCAGTGTAGTCAGTCGTGAGATACAAGAACTTTCGGAATGTTGCTCTGAGAAGAGATGTCAAAAACTCAACAGTTGCTCTTTTTAAAAGTTAATAACAATTCAATTAATAAAAGTAGCCTAAGTTAATCTTTCAGTGCTATCCGCCAGTGAAAGTTCTGTCAAAATCGGTCCAGCATTTCAGATATGAAACAAGCCGAAACAAATATGCCGATGGATAAACACAAAAAATTACAAAAACAGACACTAAAATTTTATTTATATGTATAGATTTATGAAATGTAACTTTATTTGCTGATCGACTACATTATGTAACATAAAATAATTTTTATATAACAAATATTTCAGTGATATAATATTATAAGTAAAAAATTATAAATACATTAGTAGAAAATTATAATTAAACTAGTAGAAAGTTATAAATAAACTAGTAGAAAATTATAATTAAACTTGTAGAAAATTATAAATAAACTAGTAGAAAATTATAATTGCATTAGTAGAATATTATAACTACCCTAGTAGAATATATAATATTATAAATGAGTCATTATTATTTATAAGGTAAATTTGAAATAAATTCCTTCAAAGGAGCCGTTTAACATTAATATTATATTTTGGGTTCCGGTTTTGGTATTGAAATTTAGATTTACTTAAATAGAATGTGTAAATATATTAATAATTATTTATATAAATGTCTGTATGCTTATTATTTTTGGATAATTTGTTTTTCTCCTTTTATCCTCGTTTCTGTATAACGAACTGAAATATAAAATATAATATACTAGCAATGGCCCGCGGTTTCACATGCGTAGATATCGATCTTGTGATAGTAGAGTTTGAATGGAATGTCCAATTTTAATAATTCCAAAAGTATTTTATAGGTGTTTAAACGGTCTTTGATATAATATAACTTAATGGGATAAGGATTTGTGTAGAAGTATGAATAGTATGGTTTGATTATTGTCGGTAGTTTGATCTTATCAATTTTAAAATATAAAAAAAAGTTTTTTTAATGTCATAATTACAGGAGTTGGATATATGGTATCCCGGACTTTCTTGTAGAGATTAATACGTTCTATAATACTGTAGAACATTTTTTTGTTCTACATACTTTCCACAGCGCACGCCATGACAGATTTTTTATAACCAATTTTTACACACCTTGAGTTACATTACTGCATTTTTATTAGGGATCCCTATTTTTTTAAATGTTATATAGCCTATATCACTCAGTGAAGATGCAGTTTTCTAATGGTTAAAGAATTTTTAAAATCGATTCAATGGTTTTTGTGTGAAAACATTACAATCATACATATAAAAACACAAATCTTTCCTCTTTATAAAATAAGTATGATTATTTCGCACAAGTACAAGTAAGTTACAATGATGACAAGTCATGAGATTTTCTGATCTGATGAACTGTTCTAAAACATTAAACGTCAATTTAAACAGCGTTTTCTCTGTATAAGTTTGAAAATAATACTGGTTTGTTCAATTGGAGAAAAAAAAAAAATTAAAATTTTATCGAAGTCTGTTTTGACTTAATGAAATGTCATAGAAAAGAATTGCATTGTAATAATAAGTGACAGGAGAAGAAAAACAAGACCGTAAGGGCAAGTCCGTCAATTAATGCAGTAAAGAATATTAACTATGACAGTCCTGCTCCTACCTTCAAATTCATATTCAAAATATCTTTATTCAAGTAGGCATTTACATGCACTTTTGTATCGTCAAAGAGAATGAGTTACTAACTCGAAATGATTTTCTGAGAAGAGCCCAAAAACTCAACAGTTGTTCTTTTAAAAAGAAATTTAACAATGTTTGGTGTATATTATAATAGCAGCCCCAGCAAATGAGTCAACAACTTAAGTTCCACACATTTACAAACAAAACCTCACATTTATTCTCATCCGCCTTAAAATTCATAAATACTATCAATAACTTAGTTTCCTATTAATTTATTAAACAATTTATAAAATCAAACATTCAGAATTAGATGCTCTACGTAATTAAAATGATAAAGCTAAGTA
This sequence comes from Melinaea marsaeus rileyi, assembly GCA_918358865.1. Taxonomy (NCBI): domain Eukaryota; kingdom Metazoa; phylum Arthropoda; class Insecta; order Lepidoptera; family Nymphalidae; genus Melinaea; species Melinaea marsaeus. The sequence goes on along the minus strand of OU911094.1, from coordinate 19,685,562 downwards.
TAACTTTTCCTACAAAATACAACAATTAACTTAATTATTTCTTTTTAGTGTTACGTAAACATATGTTTCGTACACAGCTTTTCCTTAAAAGATCCCCTTTATAGGGACATTTTTACATATTTAATTAATAGTGAAGACTACATGTTGGGGCGTTTATCCTCCGGGAAAACCAGAAATTTGTCAAAGCTAAGTAAATGGGAATCTTATTAGAAGTTAATGTTGTTAAACGACAAAGGATTTTATATAATATAGTTTCTTTCAAAACATGTTTACGACATAAAGGACGTGCGTCATATATATATATATATGTGTGTGTGTATTTACTTATGTATATGAATGTGTGTGTGACAAGAAAGGATAGAATAAGAAATGAGTATATTAGGGGAAGCTTGAGTAGCGTCAGTGACAGAAAAGTTAGAGGTAACCGTCAGTCATGGTATGGACATGTTATGAGAGATGAAAGGCATGTTACCAAAAAAGTGCCGGGTATGGTAGTGGAGGGATGGACAGGTAGAGGATGACTTAAGAAAATTTGGATAGATCGCGTGAAAGACGTAATGGAGAAGGGAGTGTGTATAGAGATGACATGTAATAGAGTATGGAAGGAAAAACATACTGCGTCGACCACAAAATTGCGATAAGGGCAAAAAAAACGATGATGATATATTATGTACTTACATTTTTTTTTCAATATTAGAATTATATTTCACATATTTTTGTATGTTTTTAGTAAAATTCAATTTAATATATTTTTCAATTAGTCTGATATAATCTTTCTAATCCTGAAGGAATATTGTAATTACAAACTAAAACAAAAGATAATTAAGATTTCAGAGTTTTGATGTATTTACTTCGTTTTGAATGAAATACAAATAACTAAGGTCGAACTTTGTACATTAGGTCGGTAACAATCTTGCCCTTCAATGTTTTGTGTTAAGTACAATAGGCGACCCCTTTGGAAGTGTTGATCTGTCTTATCCATTGAAGCGTTGTGAGTTTCTCGGTAACTTTATTATAGATAATTAATAACACAGGCACACAAAAAAAAAAAACATCATGAACCAGAGGGGAGACCCCATTATTCCTAGGTTTTTGGGATCGCTGAAACCGAATATGACAATAAAAACTAATTTTAAATGCCAGTTTTCCCGCTAGCACTCGCTTACTACCTCTTAAGGGGTGAAAATATAAATTTTTGTATAAAATCAAGATAGATGTGTATTTCTACGTTTTTTGGGATGCTGGAACCAAAAATGATAACTAAAAATAAATTCATGACCACTGTCACCCCGTTACCACCCCATAAGGGGGGTGAAAATTTCAATTTTTCTATGAAATCAAGATAGATGTGTATTTCTACGTTTTTTAGGATGCTGGAACCGAAAATGATAACTAAAAATAAATTCATGACCTCTATCACCCTCTTACTACCCCTTAAAGGGGGTGAAAATTTCAATTTTTGTATAAAATCAAGATAGATGTTTTTCGGTTTCAGCATCCCAAGAAACGTAGAAATACACATCTGTCTTGATTTTATAGAAAAAAATGAAATTTTCACCCCCTGTAAGGGATGGTAGGGGGTGATAGTGGTCATGAATTTATTTTTAGTTATCATTTTCAGTTTCAGCATCCCAAAAAACGTAGAAAGACACATCTATCTTGATTTTTTACAACAATTTCAATTTTCACCCCTTAAGAGGTAGTAAGGGGGTGCTAGCGGGAAAACTGGCATTTAAATTTAGTTTTTATTGTCATATTCGGTTTCAGCGATCCCAAAAACCTAGGAATAATGGGGTCTCCTCTCTGGTTCATGACGTTTTTTTTTTTTTGTGTGCCTGTGTAATTAATTGATTAACATTTTATTATATTTTAACTTTCATGAAGTAATTAGTTAGGTTATTTATTGTTGTTTCAGTCTTTTGATGAATGAAGTGTTGTAACATTTTTGCTCCATATAAAATAACTAGGGGCGCCAAAAGACCTTCAATTTCGACTCGCTGCGCTCGTAAAATCTCGGGTGCCGTTTGCATATTGAGCGAAGCGAGCCCAGTGTAATGACTCATCGTTTCCCATTTACTACAATGGGATATCAGTTTTTGACATGACATTAAAAAATATATATTTATTTCTTTTTTTAACGACATTTTTCATTTTTTTTAAACCATCACTTAATGTGTGTTTTTCTTTTTAATTGGAAAATTTCATAATTTAAGTCAAGTAGTTTTCGAGCCTATTCGTGACAAAGAATGTGTAAAAGTCCCCAGTAGAATGCTCCGCTCGCTATGCTCGCTTCCCTCAAATTAAAAAACAAGTTTTGAATAATCTTATTGTAATTTCTCTGTAATATTGTAATTTATCTTCTCTAACTCTTAGCATTTTCTTATCCTTAAAGGTTAAAAGTTTTACATTTAAATGTATCTTGTTACTAAAATTTAATTTAATCTATATATATAAAAAAGTATGCGTCCGTTTATAATTCAAAATTAACAGCTTTTCATACATACGAAAGTATATACTAAGAAAAAAAAAAAGAAAAAAAATGTCCGTCTATTTGTTTGTTCTGGCTACTCTTTGAAACGGCGGAACTGTTTTTAACAGGATCCCTACAGGCGGATAGCTAATTTTATTAGAAGCACATTAAGCGACTTTTATTTAAAACAAAAATTAGCACAAACAAAGTCGTGGGAAAAGTACTCTATAACATACCATACAAATACATATATGTTTATAATTTGAAATGATTGAAAGCGTATAACAAGAAGTTTAACACTAAACCTACCGTTTAATTCTTGTATACCTGTTCCTATCACACGCCATCAAATTGACCGGTAATTAAAAGTTATTTTATTATATAACGCAGATAATAATGGAAATAACTAAAAGTAAAGAGTGAAAAAAAAAATTATATGCATATTCTAAGAATTGTCATGTAGTTTGGTAACGATATTATAACGTTTAAAAATGTGTAAGTTTTACAAAAATTTAAGAACGGTCAATTTGACCGGTAACTGGTAGGTTTAGGGTTAAGTACGAAGGTTATAAAAAAAACGAAAGAATAAGAAAATACTGAAGTATATGACAAATGATGCCTCTACTAAGATGATGTATGATAGTGGAACGTGATCCAAATAGATATTTCGTCCCAAAACAATTGGGATAAGAATGGATTAGAATTGCAAAAACTTATTATTTTTATAATATTTCCAAGTATATCGAATAGTTACTTCTTTATGTACTAGCTTATCTCCTTCCACTTCGCTGGGCATACTATTAATTTGAATGTCACTTAGGTTGCTATGGTAACCTTTGTCATATTATCCGTTGTCATCGTAACCGTTGCTATGGTAACCATTGGTATAGTAATTCTTATCCCTGAGTTAAGCGTATAGCTCCTACAGTTTTGAGACTTGGCGAATTGCAAAAAGTTGGGATTGGAATTCCGTAAAATCCATTCTTAGTGGACTTCTACGTCACAAAAGAAGTAACTAAATAAAATTTTAAGTTAATCGGACAGATAGTTTCGTAGATTTCGTGATGAGTCAGTGAGTTGTAAATCGCTTATATAATATAGATTGTTATGATATAAAATTGATTTACAATTTTTCTATTTGTTCCGTCATTTACATAAATATCGAATATTGTAAATCATGGTGTTTTAATAAATGGTGCCCATCATTTTTCGTACACAAACAATCCATCAGAACCGCAAAGCGTTATTAATTCATGGGTCGATGAATTATATTTTGTAAAAAAATGGATATAATAAATCAAATGAATGTATTTGTTGATTTAACACTAAACCTACCGACAATACTTGTGTACCTGTTCTTACGCGGTCAAATTGACCGGTAATTAAAAGTTATTTTATTATATAACACAGGTAATAATGGAAAAAACTAAAAGTAAAGAGTGAAGAAAATATTATATGCATATTCTAAGAATTTTCGTGTAGTTTGATAACACTATTATAACGTTTGATAACGATATTATAACGTTTAAAAATGTGTAAGTTTTACAAAAGTTTAAGAACGGTCATTTGACCGGTACTTGGTAGGTTTAGTGTTAAGTTATACAAAATATTGATAGACGCATAAATACTATATCAATCTAGACTAGATTGATATAGTATTTATGCGTAATTACTAGATAAAGGTTCAGTAGGTGCAATAGTCACAAACCATCTATGGTGAGATGGTCTAGATTCGATACAGGGATAAAAATATCATTTGATAAATATTTTTAGGGTTTATATAGATAGTATGTCAGTGTACATTTTAACGAACGAACTTTGTTCGTTCTGTATCGTTTTTACTTTTCTCGGATGGATGGATGTATGGATGAATGTCTGTGGCCAGGAAAAAATTTCATTACTGTCGAGAGATGGCGCTGTTTATAATTTACTGATTTAATTTATTTTCATATTTAATTTATATTACCATTTTGTATTATTATTAATCACACTTTTTTGTAATTTTTTAGTAATTATAAATAAACATGTATTTAACATTTTCTTTTCTTCAATAAATAATAATCATTTTACTTAAAAATCAATTGTTTTTATTAACATTTATAATTTAGTCAAAGTTCGTTCAGGAAATACCCTGGGTATTTGCATCTTCACGGGTTTGTTTTAAAGTTCCTTTAGGACAACTTTCCTGAGCTTTGAGCTAGATGGCGTTGGGAGACACTATCTAAACTTTTATAAATAAATTGACAATACTAATTCATTTAGTAGCAAAACCTGATTTGCCTGATACTAATTTACTACTACCATTTATATAACCCTGTCAAGTAAATCAACGTAGAACAAATTTACAGCACAAGTAAAATTAATATTCAAGGAACAAACATTATCCTCAACAGCGCTAATTAGTTTAAGTCCATAAATTATTAGTTTATAATACGACTAAATAGTTATTTAGTACAATTAGTTATATAATATATATTTCAATTAATAATATCAATACAATATACGCCCCTATTACTAAAATATTGAAATGGAATTAAAGCTATTGTTCAAATTCATACAAGCAGCTTATTGTTTAAGCGTTTCAGCAATTAACAAGCTGGATTTATTATTTTGTTTACCTGGATTGGATTTAGCTGGATTTATGATATATTTTATACTATATATATTACTTTTGTTTTTATTCATTGTATTATGTATAAAAAAATATTATGAAACATAAATGCAAAATATAAGGTCATATCAGTTAAAAGCAGTTTTAAAATACGTCTAGTAAAAAAAACATTGTTTTAAGTTATCAATAAGCAAACAGAAAAATAATAACTCACTAGTACATAAATATATGCATGACCAGTAATAAAATAATTAAATATATAGAAAAATGATAATAAATTATTTATATTATTATAATTTTAAAAGTTATGACACAAAAGTCATTTTAGGTAAGTTATATGTATAACACAGGACTCATTTCACATAAGTGTTAACACAGAAATCATTTTATATAAGTTATAATACAGAAGTTCTTTCACATAAGTGTTAACACAGAAATCTTTTCATATAAGCTATAATACAGAAGTTATTTCACATATGTTATAACACAGAAATCATTTCATATAAGTTATAATACAGAAGTTATTTCACATATGTGTTAGCACAGAAAACATTTCATATAAGTTATAATACAGAAGTCATTTTACATAAGTTATGACACAGAAATCATTTCATATAAGTTATAATACAGAAGTTATTTCACATAAGTGTTAACACAGAAATCATTTCATATAAGTTATAATATAGAAGTTTGAAGATTGGGCAAAGCCGGTTATCGAAGTTGAAATTGGGGGATGGAAGCACAGTGTCGTGTAGGGCTGACATTTTGAGGGAGGTCGAGAGGTTCTATGGACACTTATATACCTCGGTCGCTAAACCTGTTGATAGCTTAGCAGAAGACCCAAGAGCGGAGCTTACCCGACACTATTCCGATGAAATCCCGGACATCAGCTTGCACGAGATCAGTGTGGCCCTAAAACAGCTTAAAAACAACAAGGCACCAGGTGAAGACGGTATCACATCAGAGCTTCTGACAGCGGGCGGATTGCCAGTACTTAGGGTCCTTCAGAAGCTCTTTAATGCCGTTCTGCTTGAGGGTGTAACGCCGGAAGCATGGAACAGAAGTGTGGTGGCCCTATTCTTCAAAAAAGGCGATACTACTTTGCTGAAGAATTACAGGCCCATCTCGCTTCTGAGCCATGTTTATAAGCTGTTTTCGAAGGTTATCACGACTCGTCTCACGAGCAAGTTTGATGACTTCCAGCCTCCCGAACAAGCCGGTTTCCGAAAAGGTTTTAGTACCATAGACCACATTCATACGCTGCGGCAGATTATACAGAAAACCGAGGAGTATAATCGGCCATTATGCTTAGCGTTTGTGGACTATGAGAAAGCCTTTGATTCGATCGAAACGTGGGCGGTACTGTCGTCTCTTCAGAGGTGCCATATTGACTATCGGTACATCGAAGTGTTGAAGTATTTGTACACAAACGCCACCATGTCGGTTCGAGTCCAGGAGCATTGCACAAACGCTATTCCTTTAAAGCGAGGCGTGAGACAGGGAGACGTTATTTCTCCGAGACTATTTACCACCGCACTGGAAGACGCTTTCAAGCTCCTGGAATGGCATGGACTCGGCATCAATATAAACGGCGAGCACCTAACTCACCTTCGATTTGCCGACGATATAGTAGTAATGGCAGAATCCCTGGAAGACCTCAGCATTATGCTCGGCGATCTTAATGGAGTCTCTCAACAGGTGGGCCTTAAAATGAATATGGACAAGACGAAAATTATGTCGAATGTCCATGTCGCGCCTATCCCGGTATCCGTTGGGAGCTCCATTTTTGAAGTTGTCGACGAATATGTCTACCTGGGACAAAAAGTCCGATTGGGCAGGTCCAACTTCGAGGGAGAGGTCAAACGACGAATCCAACTAGGATGGGCAGCGTTCGGGAACTTAAGGAGCGTATTTTCGTCCGGAATACCGCAGTGCCTTAAGTCGAAAGTCTTCGACCAGTGTGTGTTACCAGCGATGACCTATGGAACCGAGACGTGGCCTCTAACAAAGGGACTCTTAGAGAGGCTTAAAGTCACTCAGCGTGCGATGGAGAGGGCTATGCTGGGAATTTCGCTGCGAGATAGAGTCAGAAACGAAGAGATTCGCAGACGAACAAAAGTAAGCGACATAGCCCAACGGATTTGTAAGCTGAAGTGGCAATGGGCTGGGCATATAGCCCGCTCAAGTGACGGCCGATGGGGAAAAAGGGTCCTTGAGTGGAGGCCACTTACTGGCAAGCGAAGTAGAGGACGACCGCCAACTAGGTGGACAGACGACATAAAAAGAGCAGCTGGAAACCAATGGATGCGGGCCGCTTTGGACCGATCGCGGTGGAAGTCAATGGGGAAGGCTTACGTCCAGCAGTGGACGCATGACAGCTGATAATGATGATGATGATGATGACAGAAGTTATTTCACATAAGTTTTAACACAGAAATCATTTCATATAAGTTATAACACAGAAGTAATTTTATTGTTTTTACTTTATGTAACAATTAATACAATATTTCTGATTGAATCAGACTTTGTGTGAATAAAATTGTATTTCTGTCTTTGTGCATCTAAAACATCAATAAATGGAGTAGGAATAGTAGTAGTAGTAGTAGCAGTAGATATCTATCTATAGATTATACTAGGAGCGCCAACAAACCCTCAATTTCGACTTGCTGAGCTCGTGAAATCTCGGGTGCCGTTTACATATTGAGCGAAGCGAGCCCAGTCTATTGACTTATCATTTCCCATTTACTTCAATGAGTTATCAGTTTTTTTACATGATATTAAAAAAAATATTTTTTTTGAGGACATTTTCAAATTTTTTTTTTATAAAAACCATCATCTAATGTGTGCCTTTTTCATTGTAAAGTTTCATAATTTTCCGTCAAGTAGTTTTTGAGCCAATTCGTGACAAAGAATGTAAAAAGTCTCCAGTAAAACGCTCCGCTCAATTCGTTCGCTTCGCTCAAATAATTTATTTTTATAGTCAAATATTATTTGATCATTTATATAAATCCCCAAACTAATATGGAATTCTGTTAGAGCTTTCGCGATATATTACCGATAATTGAACCACAAATTGACCACAGACGGTAAAATCGTTGAAAATATATTCGTATTCGTTGTAAGCTAATGATCTAATGTTGAATAGTGGTTCAAGATTTAAGCTTGAGCTTGTTCAATTTAAATGAAGCTTAACAAAACTAACTGTGGTCAAAATTTCGTTTAAGAATATGGTTTTTAAAAAACACAGTATCTATGATAATGGAGGAAGGTCACGTAAAAAAATGAGGACCCCTCGGAGGGCATGTATGAAGAGGTTGATGTCTGTGGCCGAGGCGTAAGGGATATGGCGTGAAGCTAAATAAATAAATAAATATAAATATATGTTTTTAAAACTCTCGTAGCCTTATTTTAAGTTTGAGTGTCTTTACAGAAGGGCTTATTTTGATACATACGATATAAAAATAGGCCCTCCTGTTACTTCCATTTGATACACAAGTGATCACTGGTATGGATTCAAAATGGAAAATATATAAATAAATAAATAAAAAATAAATAAAATAAAAGTAACCCCTTATCCCTAACATCCGACAGAGAAAATCCTATTAAAATAGATTCAGCTTTTTTAGATACTAACTAAAACAAACAGACAATAAATTCTATCATATGCATTTAATTAAAAAATTAATTTGGAATTACAAACAGTCACGTCAATTTTATTTATATATATATCTATATTTATCTTTAAATAAAAGATAAAAAAGATATATGACAATTGTATATCGTTCTCGCTGAAACCAAAACTTTAATAATTTATGTATAAGCCTGAAATTTCTGTACGAAACCGAACGGAATTTTCACAATTGCATTACTTAAAGTTTAATTTGGTATATATTTCATGATTGTTATTGGCACATTAATTTTAACTTATGTTTTATTATGTTACGTAGTTAAAGCAATTTTTTAACGTTAATGACAATCCAAGTTGTCATTAAATTAAATATTAATATAATGATGCTGTCATTAATCTATGTTATATGTATATATATAAGCGATTTACCACTCATTGACTCTTCACGAAATCTCCGAAATTATCTGTCCGATTAACTTAAAATTTTACATAGTTACTTCTTTTGTAACGTAGACGTCCACTAAAATCGGATTTTACAGAATTACTATCTCAACGGGTTTCAACTTTTTGCATTTCGCCAAGTTTTAAAAACGTAAGAGATATACACTTAACGAGGGGGTAAGAGTTACTATAGCAACGGTAACCATAGCAACGGTTATAATGACAACGCATAATATGACAGGTTACTATAGTATCCTAAGTTCACTACCAAATTAATAGTGTGTCCAGCGAAGCGGGAGGGAATAAGCTAGTTAAGCTATATGTGGTCACTTTTATTGATTTTTGTAGTCTTATATTTCAATTTATATATTAACTAACACAAACTATTGTAGACAAAATATCTTCCATGATAAATATAAACCTTTATCATCCAATCGATATTTTTCAACAATAATTTGATAAGAATTAAAACAAATAAAAAAAATTTATGCAATTGCGACATTACTTAGTACATACATATATTTCAAAATGCCGATTGCTATAAAACTGATATTGCATAAGCAGATTGAAAGTATTATAAAATAAATATTATTGCTTCATTCATATTACAGTTCACATCAAAAATACAATATACAATTAATAAAATGAAGGGAGGTTGTATGACTCACAACAAAACGACATACATTCACTTTATTTATTGCTTCTTTTCAACTATAAATGTGTTATTTTTATCCATTGACTGAATTATATTTATTTTTAAGCCAATAATGCTAAGCGCGCTTTGTATTTCTGGAGATTTAGTAAAGTTGTAGAGATGGAATCTAAACTCTCTTAATTCTTTTTTAGAGATAAAATTTTATCAATGTTTATTCTATAGCAACAAACATTCTTTATGCAAATTATTAATAAAAAAATATATTTAAAACAAAAAGATACATAATTTTACTCTTACAAAAACAAAGAAAAATAGTTAACAAAGCATAAACTTATCTAAACTTCGTTACCATTACCTTACCTTAGCTATTTCTATTCTAAAGTAAAGGTAAGGATGTGACCAAAAGAGTACTGGGTGTGGTAGTGGAGGGATGGATGGAAGAGGAAGAAAAGATGGATGGGTTGTGTAAAGATATGGAGAATGGAGTGTGTACAGAGATAACGAGTAACAGGAGAATAAGGAAGAAACACACGGACCATATAATTGAGATAAGGGCAAGATGATGATGAATGTAGAGTAAAAAATAATAATTTTAATAATCTTAATATATAAAGCACAAAGACACTCACTCACTGACTCATTCATCGCTCTACAGCCCAAACTGTAATACCTAGAAAGCTGAAATTTGGACACAAGACTCCTAACATATTGAATAGGTGTAATAAGAAAGGATTTTGCAAAGGTCCAAACCGTTCCAAAGTTACAGCTAAAAAACTGCAAAGTTTACCCCCCGCAGCCTCTCTTTTCCCATTACATTGCAGTAGAAATTAAAATTATTTGGCCAGTCACTATGTTTATTCTCAACATGCTGCGATATAAGAAACAAGAGTGTACCTATAACCCGATAGGAATTAAACTCTGTAGTTATCAAACTCAAGGCTTTCTCGCACTGATAGCGAGTCATGATGGGTTGGAGGACAGAGCGTGTATTTGTGAAAGGTAGGGCCATGGGTTCAATACTCACGAAAGTCATTTTTTTTTTTGTTTATTCCCGGGTAACCTGCTAGTATATTATAAAATGAATAATAACTGCTGTATAAAACATACATACATACACATATAATCTGCTTAATACTCGACACCACAGACGCAGAATACTGCATTTCATTACGTAGCAATTTCAACTAAATCACTTCACCTCGAAAACGTTAGAGATACGTTAAAAATTTTTTAGTTCTCATCTGTACTTAATTTTAGGTTTAAAATTAAACGGAATGCTTTTTACTTCACTAAAATACAACCTATTTATTATTAGACCATTTTGATTTAATGTAGAAATACCAAAACTAATTCAAATTCTATTTATTAGAAACATTAGGACATAAATTGTTTTAAAAAATAAAATGAAACAATAATAGAAATGAAAGTAATAAAATTTCATCAAGCTAATAATAGGTACTCCCAGTTTAATCATGGTCGGTAAAATTATAAACTATAATAAAAGTAATATTATATTAATTATAGGAGAAAATCTGATAAATATATTCAATCCACAATTATATGGCAAATATATATATATACACGAGGGAACGTACGAGGTTGGTACCCACTCTATTTTGTAGCCTGATTCGATAGCTTTTTTTGATGTATTACACATTATTGTATGATTTGTGGGTGATAAGTGATGCGCGTTTTTTTTTTTTTTTTTTTATGTTTGAGGAGGGCAAACGAGCTTGCGGGTCATCGTTGATATGTGATCATCGCCGCCCTTTAACTCTTCAACATCCGAGGATAAACAAGAGCGTTGCCGGCCTTGGAGAAAGGAATATATGCCTTTTTTGAAGGTACCCATGTCGTATCGATCTGGAAATACCGCCGAAGGAAGTTCGTTCCACATTTGAGTGATACGTGGGAAAAAAGTCCTTGAAAACCGCACAGTTGAAGATCGCCACGCGTCCAGGTGGTATGGATGATAAAGGAGGCGATGGCGAGCTGTGCGGTAGTGAAATTCGGCGGTAGGCATCAGATCGAATAGTTCTTCGGAACACTCCCCGTTGTAAATGCGGTAGAAGACGCACAAAGAAGCCACGTCTCTACGCAATGCCAAAGAGAAAACGCCAAATGCGCGTGCATACAGAGTCAATTAGCTCGTTATTATATAGTAAGGATAATATTAAAATAATATTAAATACATGATAATAGTCCTTAAAAATAGCAATACAAAATACGTTAAACCAAGATAAGATAAAGATAAAGAATAAGATGCACAAAACTAAATACTATCTTGAAAACTAAAGACCTCGAATGAACTAATTAGTGTAAGTACTGTGATAACACAAAAACTAAAGAAGATTGTATAAAATACTTAAATGAGATAAATATAAAGCAAGAAAATAAAGATGTAATTCAAAACACACACACTACATACATACATACACACACACACACACACACACACATACACACATTGTTAATACATTTGAAAATTTTTTGGGAAACAAGTCAAATACGATATCACCTAACAAAATTAATGTTACCTCCGAAAAAGTATATTTTTATTTTGATGTTGACTTTTATACAAAATGTTACCAAATAATGAATTTGGATTTAATTATTTTATTATCACTTTAAGACTATAATTTTTATTAATACCATTTCTTAGTACGTTAAGTTAATAACAATTTGCATCAAGATTTACTTGTTATTCGCGATTACATAACATAAGTTAACATTAAAATTTAAGACTAATAACAATTTAACACTAAACCTACCGACAATTCTCGTATACCTGTTCCTACCGCACGACGTCAAATTGACCGGTAATTAAATGTTATTTTATTATATAACGCAGGTAATAATGGAAATAACTAAAAGTAAAGAGTGTAGAAAATATTATATGCATATTATCATGTAGTTTGATAACGATATTATAACGTTTAAAAATGTGTAACTTTACAAAAGTTTAAGAACGGTCAATTTGACCGGTACTTGTTAGGTTTAGTGTTAAAATAAGTAATTGAAGTCTTATAAAATGTACACATTATAAATATACTTTAAATTTTAAAACACATTTATATAACTCATGTGCTCCTAGAATTTTTCATTTCTCATGACCTAAAAACTTGAAACAGATTTGCGGTTTCCTTTCTCGTTATTATTTTGAACCTTCCCAAAGATTTTTGTTTTCATTAAACCTCTTAAAAGGTTTTAAGTTAAATGTATTAGGGTTCTTTATTAAAAAATGTATATTATCAATGTAAATGAGTCGATAAATTCAAATTCAAAACAGCAAGTTGATTAAGACGCGTTTTTGAATCCTTAATTTTTACATTAAAAATGTTTAGTGTAAGTTAAATGTAAACCAAAATATATGTAATACTTTTTACGATTATTAATCCGGCGACAACATAGTAACTTTGGTTGGGTCAGATTAAAACCATCTCAAAGACTTGACCCCAACGATTTAAGTTGGAATTAGTTGACAAGTTCATGACCCATCCTACCCTAAGGCGATAAAAATGTTATTATATTAAGCAAATCATTAAAAGTTAGACATATTAAAAAATATTATCAGAATCTTAAAGAAGATCTCTTACACTGATAGCGACATTAATTAAAATATATAATTAAATTAAATTAATTAATATTATATCTGAATTATGAGTAAATGAAATAATTATTAAAGTATCAAATCAGTTTTGCTATTCAAATGTCACTCGACCTCACATTTCATAATTTTGCTATTCAAATATCACTTTACCTCTTACATTTCTCAATTTTGTTATTCAAAATGAAAAGAAGGTGTATCTTATACAAATTACGTATATTACTGTGCATTAAAATAAATTTTATTAGGTTATATTACTCTTTTACACAAAAATAAGTTGGTTTGTGTTTATTTTTCTCCCTATAATTTGTTTTTCACCGAGATGTAAGGCCTGAGAAACAACATCGGTTACTTTTTATCTCCACTTTTCCAATCTTCAGTAAACATCTTTGTTACCGGAAAAGGTAACATATAGCTTAGAATTTCGCTTATAATTAAGGTAATAGCTTAGAATTTAGGTAACTTATGGCTTAGAATTAAGCCCTTAGAATTTTAATTACTTTAACTTCTTAAAAGGATTTTTTTATAAATATGAAATAAATATGTTCAGCTATATGTAACTTATATAATTATAATTATAAATATATACACAATATCAACGAAACGGCCAGGACTCGAACCTGGAAACTCTGGAAAATTGTCCCGTTGATCCGTTAATTTAACTACAACTACTTGAAATATTTTAAATTTTATATATAATCGTCGTTCGTGGTTTTACATCTATAAGCCTTAAAGCATCGCAGTTTTTCCGTAATGCACAAGAAAATAAACACGCAAAAAGACAAGAATATAATTATTGTACACCAATTATTATTTTAAAAAATGTACCAATTTTCCTTGTTAGTATGTATTTCTATATAACAAGTACAAAATAATGAAAACACAGAATATCCACTTATATTACAACACAGTTGACGAGTAACCCTTGTTAGTACAATTTTGTACATTTTCCTTCATTGGTCAGACCAGAAAGACAGTATCATACCTCAGACCAATATGTCAGAGATTACTATGAAATATTACCAAAATTAATTATGTTATAAACGTAATTCTATTTATAAAATAATGAAAAATATAGGATATCCACTCACATTACAACACAGTTCACGAGTTCTTAGTACAATTTTTGTACTTTTTTCTTCATTGGTCAGACCAGAAAGACATCATACCTCAGACCAATTTCAGAGATTACTATGAAATATTACCAAAATCAATAATGTTATAAACGTAATTCTATTTATAAAATAGTCAAAAATATAGGATATCCACTCACATTATATCACAGTTCACGAATTGTTAGTAAAATTTTTGTAAAATTCATTGGTCAGACCAGAAACACATCATACCTCAGACCAACATTACAGAGATTACTATGAAATATTACCAAAATTAATAATTAAATTTTTAAAACTCAAACATTAACAAGCACCAAACGAACATTCCTGAGTTTGACCTTTTTAAATTAATTAAAAATAACTTTTTTATTAAAATTTTTGATAAAATATTTTACAATACAAATAATATAAAAGAACCGTCTGAATTTAAACGTTTTTAAAAATAATTAAATATGAAGACAAATTTAAGCCTCATCAAATTATAAATTTAATATAAATTTAGTTCTTAGTTACATTTATTTTGTAGTTTAAAATTGTATTAAAGAAAATTATGATAAAAATAGAATTATATATATTTTTGTCAATCAAATGAATTGTACACAGAATGTAACGAGGATAGTATTTTTTTGTTTCCATTCGCAATTACTCCGCTACATTGTTAGAACTTCGGATTTGCTTTGTTACGAACAAAATTCAGGAGAATGAGTGGAATTCGTTCAATTGGATGCATCCTGGTTTGGAATTTAAGTCCCTAAAAAAGGTAAAATGTAAAATAGCATGTATATGAGATGAATGTTTTTAAATAACTGTGATGTATATTATAACTAGCTGTGCTCACGGGTTCGCTCGTTCGAATATGTTTTTAAAAAGTAGCTTAAGTTACTTCTTATAATATCAGCTTTCCAGCAGTGAATTTCCGGTTAGAAAAACAGATAGACAAATAGATAGAAAAAAAATGCTTTCTTATGTAAGTTTCGTATATATTTTCATATGCATTCAGTGAAAAGCTGATAATTTGGAATTACAAATAAACATTTAAATTTTATTTACATGTATTAATTGATTCGTTGTGTTATTGAGCTGAGCGTAAGCGAAGCTGTTAACCGTTTGGGAGACCTTTTTTTGTGTTTACTTGTCTCCAGATTGCGACGAGATAATTAGCTAAAAATTTTCTCATGCATTGAGTCGAAAGCGGATGTTATAGCGAAAACAGATTGAAAAAAATGTTTAGGCATTCAAAAGTTATCAAGAAAAGAAGAAAGGAGAGGGGCTCAGCTCAACAACCGCCGCGCACGGTTGGTGGATCCTAGTTTAATATTTTGAAATTATTATACAAACAGACACTTCAATTTAATTTATATATATGTATTACTCATCATTGATTATGTATAAATATCTTATAAATTTCATCCTAACTCTAGAGTAAAACGATTTACATATATAGTGTCTGCAATCTTATAGGATTCTACCTATACTCAAATTACCTGGATATTCTTAAACATTTCCGCATACCAAACTTGTATTCTAATGCTTTTGACTCCGCTTTTGCCTTTCCTTATTTTCAAAAGGTAACTTCTAGTACGTGAATTCGTTCAAACAAAATTGCTTTTCACATTCAAGATAGAAAATTCAAGGAATAGTTTCTGATAAAACCATAAAAGCAAATAACAAAACGAAATTATATCTTTTTAGTTATCACTTAAAAAGAAACTATATATAGAATATACATTATTTACAACAATTTGGCGTTAACTTCAGGATTCTGTAGGCTCAATGCCAAAAATCTGATAAACCAATAAAAAAGATAACCACTTCTATAATTTCATTTTAACACATTAATATAAAATTAATGATAGGTTTTTCAACTTTATGTCGTTAAGATTTGGTTTTAAGTTCATTTTGTTTAAATATTCACGATTTGAATTCATTTTAGATGTTTTAAAGGTTTTATATTTTGTTCTTATACTAGTGTAAAAATATTAGAATAACTGTTCATAATAGTGTAAAATATTTTATAGTGAGAATACTGAATTAAATCTAGACAAATTTCAATGTAACTAACTATTTCAATATTAATGAAACTTATACGCTACGGTAGTGTAAAAAATATAAGAATAACTGTTCATATGAGTGTAAAATATTTTACAGTGAGAATACTGAATTAAATCTAAACAAATTTCAATGTAACTATCACTATTTCTATATCATTGGATTACATACGCTATGGTAGTGTAAAAAATATAAGAATAACTGTTCATAATAGTGTAAAATATTTTATAGTGTGAATACTGAATAAAATCTAAACAAATTTCAATGTAACTATCACTATTTCTATATCATTGTATTTCATACGCTATGGTAGTGTAAAATATATAAGAATAACTGTTCATATGAATCTAAAATGTCTTATAGCGAGAATACTGAAATAAATCTAAACAAATTTCAATGTAACTACCACTATTTCTATATCATAGTATTTCATACGCTATGGTAGTGTAAAAAATATAAGAATAACTATTCATATGAGTGTAAAATGTTTTACAGTGAGAATATTGAATTAAATCTAAACAAATTTCAATGTAACTACCACTATTTCTATATCATTGGATGTCATACGCTATGGTAGTGTAAAAAATATAAGAATAACTGTTCATAATAGTGTAAAATATTTTATAATTAGAATACATAAAATCTAAACAAATTTCAATCTATCACTATTTCAATACGTAATATATATTACGGATAATATATACAAATTATTACCAACTAATTAAATTAATTATATATTCTCTATAGCGTGAGTTTCCATTTATCTATTTTGTGTAACCGAGTTACATGGTTTTGTAATTTAATTAATTAATGTATGATCACACTCGATCTACTGATATTATGTTTACTTATATAATTATTTAACACTAAACCTACCGACAATACTTGTATACCTGTTCGTACCGCATGCGGTCAAATTGACCGGTAATTAAAAGTTATTTTATTATATAACGCAGGTAATAATGGAAATAATTAAAAGTAAAGAGTAAAGAAAATATTATGTGCATATTCTAAGAATTGTCATGTTGTTTGATAACGATATTATAATGTTTAAAAATGTGTTAGTTTTACAAAAGTTTAAAAACGTTCAATTTGACTTTACTTGGTAGGTTTAGTGTTAAGACTAAATAATGTTAGAAATTTTGTTTGTTTATGCATATTTTTTGTATAGATTTTAGTAAGCTCTATTTTAGTATCATTCAAAAAAAAATGCAAGCAAAGTCATAAAAATTATTATGTACATTTATTAAACATTTTAATATTCATTTGATTAATATGATTATTAAATAATATTTAATCATATATAATGTTAATAATTTTGCTTGTTAAAGACATTATATTTTCAGTGATATAGTTAGTAGAGTATAATTTAAAATAAAATGCAAGCAAAGTCATGAAAATTATTATGTTTAAATTATATTTTCATATATCTTTAAAAGTAGAGTCAAATTTAAATTAAAGATGAGAAGATTATAAGTTCATGTAGTATTAATTGTATCGTAATCGAGTTATTACTCTATTAGTATAAAAGGGGTATAAAAAGAGTATAAAAGGGGTATAAAAGGGGTGTAAAAGGGGTGTAAAAGGATTCTGTTTCTGTTAATAACACGATCGGTAATAAAACTAAGTGACTAACACTAATAATCATCAAATGTTATATTTTAACGCAGTTATCGTATAAATTCATGATATGAAATTGATTTTCCTTTCATATATTTATTTGTTAAATATTATAAGAATGTATAAAAATCTCTTTCTTTGTACTTTATAACAAGATATCATTTCAAAGTCAGTGAAAATAAAATATAAAAATTATAAAATTTTTGACTTATTTTACGATAGATTTGAGAAATGTTTTAAAATGTAAAGTTAAAGTTAATATTAGTATTATAAAAATGTATAAAAAATCATTTTTTTTTTATATTATATTACGACATATGTGATAAAATTTTAAAAATTATTATTTTTTTTATAATTTTACGAATTTATTTATTTGAAAAGATTTTTATAATAACACTTTAGAATAAAAAAAATCCACTCACCATATAATAACACACAAATGCATCAAACACACACTTAACCTTATAATAAGTTCATATCACACTATAATGTTACACTACACCAAACACGTATAACTCGTATAACTCGTATATCTCGTAAACCTCCTCTACACTGTCCGGCACGTGCGTATACCGTAGCTTGTTAGGCAAACTGAAGCACCCTCGCTACGCCGCAGCCGAACAAACCCGAACATACCCGATTTTACCCGAGACTGTCGTGATTGATATCAGATGAAATGTGAGGAATAGTACGTTATATGGCTTTTTGTTACAAGGATTATTTTTCTATTTATTGAGCGAAGCGAAAGAAGTGAGCGGAGCGTTTTACTGGAGACTTTTTATATTATTTGTCACGAATTGGCTTGAAAACTACGGAACTTGATGGAAAATTATGAAACTTTGTAATCAGAAAGACGCACATAAGATGACGGTTTTTTAAAAGAAATTTTTGCTAATGTCCTCAAAAAAAAAATGTTTTTTTATTATCATGTAAAAAAACTGATATCCCATTGAATGAATGAATCAATACACTGGGCTCGCTTCGCTCAATATGCAAACGGCACCCGAGATTTCGCGAGCGCAGCGAGTCGAAATTGAGGATTTGTTGGCGCCCCTAGTATCTCTTGAGACTTATATTTAATTAAAAACTTTACTGTAATAAATACATTTATATATATTAAATTTATTCGAAATATATATTTTATTATTGCGACGGCTCTAGTTGTTTCAAAATAGCTTTTAAGATTGACGTTTGTGAAACAGTGATCACAATATAAAAAAAATATATCCAGCTGAGTTTGTTGTGTGGTTCTTCTCACACCAGGACGCGTTTGGAACCTTCATAGCTTTAAAATTAAGTTGGAAAGTGCTTTTACAGAAGGGCTTATTACGATAAATCTGGTATCGAAATAAGCCCTCTTGACACTTCCATTTTGACGTACACAATTGATCACTGATAATGATTCAAAGTGGAAAAGATAAATAAACAATCATGTAATAAATAAAGAGTGTCAAAACGAAACGAAAGTCAAAATATAGTGTAAATTTTTCGTATGACTGATTTTTACCTCATATTATTTTCCACTCGAATTATTTGGTCACAAATCAACACATTTAATACTTATAAATCAAATTTATATTATAAATTCAATAATAATTAATATAATTTAACAATACAAGTATTCTTCACCTAATTCGTTTCCAAACTTGAGAACACTTATGTTACCATAGCGATGCCAGTAATTTGCGCATATTGAATTTATTGTTACCAACGGCTTCATTTTAAGGGAGATTAAGGGATTAAAAGGCTTTATATACCCCACTTTATAGGTTTAATTTTACAATATATAATATATTAGTACACCAACCCACGCGTTGCTGTGATTATGGTTTTTGTTATATTAACACTAAACCTACCAAGTACCGGTCAAATTGACCGTTCTTAAACTTTTGTAAAACTTACACATTTTTAAACGTTGTAATATCGTTATCAAACTACATGACAATTCTTAGAATATGCATATAATATTTTCTACACTCCTTACTTTTAGTTATTTCCATTATTACTTGCGTTATATAATAAAATAACTTTTATTTACCGGTCAATTTGACGGCGTGCGATGGGAACAGGTATTCAAGAATTGTCGGTAGGTTTAGTGTTAAAATACATTATAGCAAATAATTACTCAATCTAGTCAATAGATACCGCCATTTGTTAGAATCATTTGGAGCTAATTGAAAATTGTGACTGCCAAAAAATAAAAAAAATAATTAGCAATAAAATAATATTTTGACTATGAATTGAGATGAAAACTATCTTATCTTTTAAGTTAGATCAAACTGCACGTTGTGGGTAAATTTTGTTAAAATCGGTTAAGTAGTTTAGGAGTCCATCGCGGACAAACAACGTGACACGTAATTTATATATATATATATATATATATATATATATATATATATAGATGTATAAATTCTTTATTTTATTCGCGTATGTATTAAAAATAAATTAAGCCTAATTTACTCCATATAATCAGCTATTCATTAGTGAGAGTCTGATTAAAATCGGTTCAGTCCTTTCAGAGATTGAATTACCGACAGATGAAAGTTGTTTATTTTTTTGTGTAAGTATCATATATACTGCGTTTAGCAAAAAATGTCTGTAACAGTAACATTATCAAATATATAAAATTATTATTATTTTATTCTTTTAATCAATTTTATATTTAATTCCGAATTTGATATGTATTATAAGATTTTCATTAAGAGAATATCGTATTAGGGGAGAATGGAAATTGATGCTATTATATGAAGATATCAGCGACAAAAACGAAATTTATTCACCATCCTAACTATTTTAATAATGGTCGTAGGAGAATCATTTAGTTGGGGCTTCCAAGCCATTTGTGTTCATTAGACAGTGTCCAATAATGGAATGACTATGGTATGGCACAATGGCGTCGAAAATGGTATTGCAGAGCATTTAACTGCACGTACAGAAGGTCGGTTTTGCGAATAAATGGAAATTAGTCTTGGTATTAATTTGGAGTATTAGTTATCATTTTCATCAAGGAATATGGATATTTATATAAATAAGCGATTTACCACTCCTTGACTCATCACGAAAACTATCTCTCCGATTAAATTAAAATTTTAAGTAATTACTTATTTTGTGACGTAGACGTCCACTAAGATCGGATTTTACGGAATTCCTATCACAACGGATTTTAACTTTTTGCATTTCGACAAGTTTTAAACATGTAGGAGTTATACACTTAACGCGGTTACCATAGCAACGGTTACGATGACAACAGTTACTATAGCAACCTAAATTAATAGTGTGCTAGCGAAGCGGGAGGGAATCAGCTAGTAGTTATATATATATCTTCGTGTTTATTGTGTTTTATATTTCAAGTAATATAAGATTTTGTGTTAACGTCAAAGAATATTAAACAATAAAACATGATCCCAACACAGAATGAACTGGATGTGTTTGTTTCCTTTGATATCTGATACTGCTATAAGCGTCTACTCTCAAGTAAATACTCGTAGGTAATGTCTAACATGTGTTTTGAAAATTTATTTTAAAATAATATCTTGATATTCTAAACCTACAAATCGGTTTTCAATTAATAATAATATTAAAAGCTTGTTTTACTTATATAAATGTATACCATATAATTCGGTTCGCTTGATTTCATTTCCAATATTAATATTAATTAGAATTCCAATAGATATTGGATACTGTCTACAAAGTTTTATCTTTAATTACATAGATGTATGCATGTGAGCAGTGAAGTGGTATCTATCCAGAGCTGTTCAGTGAAGATACGATTTAATAAAAATAAAACACGCACATATACAATTTGTTAGAGTAACGTTTTTTAAAACCACCCCTCACTGTAGACTGCAAGCTTCATTAGTACTCAAAAGATATATGCTGTGTTATTTTTATGAAATATAAATAGAAATGATTTATATTTGAAATAGCAGGTTACCCATGTTTCGCAACGGAAGACGGAAGTGATCAAACATTTTGTTTGAATTTCCACACCACCTAGGAGGTATCAAACAGGCGCGTTATATTTTTTGCAGTTTTTTGGCTGTAACATTGGAACGGTTTAGACCTTTGCAAAATCCTTTCTTATTGCACCTATTCAATATGTCAGGAGTCTTGTGTCCAAATTTCAACTTTCTAGGTATTACGGTTTGGGCTGTAGCGATGAATGAGTCAGTGAGTGAGTGTCTTTGTGTTTTATATGTTAAGATATACCATGAGTTTGATAGTTTTAGTATAACAGTAATGGTTATTTCATGTACAGATCTCATCATAAAATTAACAATTAAGATACGCAATCTCGCTCCACGTTATTCTAAGGATCTAACTAGGATTCTAAATGATTCGGAGTTACTGATATACTGATGATATTACGGGTTTTATGGTATCAATTTAATTTTATAGCCACAATGATTTTGTGCGACAAAACTTTATTTCTCATTACCAAAATTCAATATATTTTATGTAAGAAAAAATAACAATTTTTATGTAAAGAAGTAAATTTTACAACACACTGTTCTTGGAAATATAATAAAAGGACAAACAAGATTAATTAGTGGAACCATTGTGAAAAGCAAACAAGATGTGAAACCCTAAAAAATATATTAAAAAGTTTACAAGTCAGAAACTTTACGTATCTAAGGTAGCATAATTAAAAGTTATGTGAACAAATTCATAAATTTTGTACTTTATTTGAATAAATTATTAAAATATATGCTTTTGATAATGAAATAAATGAGCTTAATATTTTGTAAAATTAATGGCGTTTAGATAAACATAATAATCAGATGAAGAAAATCCCTTTAAAGCGTTATCTGGGACCTTAACACTAAACCTACCGACAATTCTTGTATACCTGTTCCTACCGCACGTGGTCAAATTGACCGGTAATTAAAAGTTATTTTATTATATAACGCAGGTAATAATGGAAATAACTAAAAGTAAAGAGTGTAGAAAATATTATATGCATATTCTAAGTATTGTCATGTAGTTTGATAACGATATTATAACGTTTAAAAATGTGTAAGTTTTACAAAAGTTTAAGAACGGTCAATTTGACCGGTACTTGGTAAGTTTAGTGTTAATTAAGAATCCGTTTTAAAAACAGTAATAAGGCACACCTTAACAAGTTCGAGATAAATCTTTTTGGTTTGGTACAAGACAAAGGCTTCAAGAAAAAACTACAAAACTTTTGTCAAAGCAATTTGACTATTTGTTCTTAAAGATTTATAATAAATAACATTAACAAATAATAAACAAAAGACATTCACAATAACATATATATCAGATAATTGAGCTGAGCGTAAGAGAAGCTCTTAACCGTTTGGGCAACTTCTTTTTGAAACAACATCACATAAAAAGTACTGAACCGATTTAAATGAAAATTGGCACAACTATAGCACTTGAGAATAGGCATGTTTTAAAGAAAACAGATTTTAAATATCTCATTCCGTTCAGAAATGATAGTCAAAAAACTGTGGGGGCTCAGCTCATCTCCCGCAGCGCGGCAGCGAATCCTAGTATATGATGATTTAGAATTATATTATTGATTGTTTGATATATAAATTGATTATAACAATAATAATGTTAATCTGTCTATAAAATGAACCATACTTATTCAGCCAGCTTCAAGACAATGAAAAGTGTCTCGAGTCTGTAATAAAGAGTATTGAGTGAATGGTGCCAGACGACAAGATTTCTTCCGTGGCTAATGTAAAGCTGTAATTAAAGGACAAAAGAACTGAAGTTAAATATCATTCCTTACTTCGTATTCTTATAACACTAATACATAATATTAGAAATTGATATTGGAAATGTAATATTAAAGAAAATAACTTCTTATAACATCAGCTATCCACCAGTGGAAGCCTGTCAAAATCGGTTCAGCCGATTCAGTGATTAGAACAAAAAGAGGCTGAATTTTTTTTAAATAGTTTTTTATTTAAGTACCATATATACTTTAATATGCATTTACTGAAAAGCTGTTAATTTGGAATAACAAATAGACACTTAAATTTTATTTATATATATATATATATATATATTTATATATAAGTATATAGGAAATAGTGGCTTAAAACAATAATTTAAAAATAAAGAAACATGCTATTCATATAGAAAAGGCCGAAGAATACAATGCGGTTCGTAGAATTTAATATATAGAAGGAATGGTTGAAACAGGGAACACAAATATCTACAGGCATTTTTAGGAATCCTTATGTGAAGTTATGTGCTTCCGACTCTACGACTTCGAATGTTGGATTTTCTTTCACATTATTTCCACATTTGTTTATATTATACAGAGAGGAAGAGGTAAAATTCTTTCATAGTTTTCACATTCAAATAAATGTTGAAATAGATATTACTGGACTGTAATACCAATAGATACGGTTACAAGAAAATCAAAATTGATTCCTCAGTTAGGTTATCTTCCTGCATAAATTATTTTACGGTTCAATAGTTTCTCCAAAGTTATTTTAACAAACACAAACTTATTTTAATGTCTCAGAATATGGATTGGTATTGAGGATCAGAATAATTATACGAATTTTGGCAACTCGATTGATAATACACTCTTATATTATAGGATAATGAACTAAGTTTTGCACTGGATAAAATGTAGACAGAAACAGGCGCAATAACATGTATGTATAAACCGATATATTATTTGTTTGGAATATTAAAAACCTAATTCATCCACTATAAAAAATTAAATGTCTCATAACTAGAACAAAATATAACCTCGTAGTAATAATATCAGCTAAAGTGGACATTGTTGACACAGGACGTCAAAGCTTTTACGTAAAATTTAATAAATTTTATATAATTCAAAACATGTATGTGACGATAAATATTTTTCATAATATCAAGAGATAATAAAAAGCAACGCATTCTCCATAAACTCGGATATTACCAACAGAAATAAAAATATACTGACAAGAAAAATAATTTTACTGGTATATCATCTTATAGTTATAAAATGTTCTACGATATAAGTACATTCATGATAAAAATCATTCGTTCTTGTATTTTTTTAAAAATAAGTTATAGAATATAGAATAAGTATTCCCTGTGACAATAATAACAATGTGTATGGAATCAGGAAGCAACAGGCCTTAATTTTTTTTAATTATTCATATCAGGTAATATAAATATTTTTTTGCATCGCAGATTAAGCTTGAAAAATTTTTTAGACCTCACTTTGATGTCACAAACAGAATATCCTAGTCTCCAGAGATTTTTATTTGGAGGAACAGCTTCGTTTCCTTCTTCCTCCATCGTGATCATCACGATTCGTCTATAGCCCATTTAAGGGGATTTAGTGTTTAAATAGTATGGGTAATCAGTTTTCTTGATGAATTGTATAATTAGGTAGCGGTGAAATTGGATTACTGTCATAGTTGGTTGATCAAAGATCAAATGAGCTTAATTTCACTGATCAAACGAATTAAACCAAATAGCCCAGATAATATTGAAAGTAGCAAAACTACTGCACTGCTGATCTAGATGGCCATGATATTTTTGACACTAAAATGTTAACACTAAACCTACCAAATACCGATCAAATTGACCGTTCTTTAACTTTTGTAAAACTTACACATTTTTACACGTTATAATATCGTTATCAAACTACATGACAATTCTTAGAATATGCATATAATATTTTCTACACTCTTTAGTTTTAATTATTTCCATTATTACCTGCGTTATATAATAAAATAACTTTTAATTACCGGTCAATTTGACGGCGTGCGGTGGGAACAGGTACACAAGAATTGTCGGTAGGTTTAGTGTTAATAACAAAAAAAAATACCTATAAAAAATTGAAATATCTTGAATTGTATTTCTAATCATGTCCATTATTAAATAGAATTGTTTTTAACTATTATGTTTTTGGAATGGTTGGTCTACCACATGTTTAACTTCATAAAATAAAAAAATGTAAGAAAAATAAGTACAGACATGTGACGATGACATATACTTTTTAGGAGCACGTAAAGACGGAATATATAACAAGGTTTTCATACTAACGAAAGAAATAAAAGTTACTGCTATGAAATAACATGAATATTTGATATACGGCAGGCAATTGTAGTTCTGACTTGTTTCTAATATGGTTTCAATACTATACGAGAATGCTAGAACGATATAACTCACTGAAAGTTAAACTTCACGATAGTACGTAACTTATACAATGCAGTTTGCAAGTGCATGTCAGTCTCACATAAAATGTGCAAAAACTTCATACAAAGCTGAAGCATAAACTTATATTTCCATTCTTTCATATCTATTATTTTTTTATTTATTTATCTTCACGCCATATCCCTTGCGGGGTAGCCAGAGACGACGGAGCGCCAAACTCTACGGTCCCTGCATACCTCTTTCGCCTCGGCCACAGATATTAACCTCTTCATACATGCCCTCCGGGAGGTTCTCATACTTCTTTCATAACTGTAACAATTAATATGAAAATGTGCTTAAATTAATGCATTACGTCAACATTTAATTAAATTTCATACATTGAAACCTATTGCTCAAAAGAATTTGTCTCCAAGTGACACAAAGAAGTCCTGAACAATTTTGACGTGACTCAAACCACAATTATCCGCCGACTCGTAATGACTTCGCGATTTATACAAAGAAATCTTTTTAACTTTCACAAATAAATGATAATAAAGTGAAAAGCGTTTTTAAAATTTCATAAAATTTTATCAGTAATGAAATTGTTTTCATTAAAGTGATAAGCTTAAAAGTAAAACAAACATTGTTCACGATTTTATCAGATGGTTTACTGACTGTAAATTATTATACAAAAATGTAATCATATTGCAGCATGAAAGTCTGAGTGGTAATTTAAAATATAATAATAATCCTGCTACATTATATTCACTACTAGCTACTCACGACTTCATTCATGTTTTATAAAATAAAAGTAGTTTAACTTTTTATACTATCAGTGAAAGTTTTGTTAAAATCGATCCAGCCGTTTCAAAGATTAGTCGAAATAAACAGAAGACAGACAAATTTTAAGTACGTGCAATATATACTTTTATATGCATTTAGTGAAACGCAGTTAATTTGGAATTACAAACATACACTTCAATTTGAGTTGAGCGTAAGCGAAGCTCTTAACAGTTTGGGAGACCTTTTTTGTGTTTAGTTGTCTCCAGAATGCGACGAGATAATTAGCTAAAAATTTACTCATGTATGTTTGAGCCGAACGCGGATGTTATAGCGAAAACAGATTGAAAAAATGTTTAGCCATTCAAAAGTTAAAATAAAATCATAAAGATAGGTATTCTGGTATCTCGCCATCTAACATACCGAGAGAAATTCTTAAAACCCAGCCTACTCACTTTTTATTTTTGGTGCATTACCGTATTTTTAAAACTGTTTTTTTCAGTAAAGATTTATATTAAAACTTACATTAACATAGAAATTCATAGAAAAAAACAAATAAGGTCGTTAAAAAACATAATATTATATATATTGGTTATGTAAATCTACAGACAAGCAACACGTATAATTTTAAATTAAAATTGGTAATTATGCTTAACTCGATCTGATATCAAACCCATAAATTTATAATAATCTGATGTTAATATGAGCTGTGTTGGTTCAATGATGCTGATATATTTGTTTTCTTTTTAATAGCTTATTGTTTTTATAGTTGAAAGATAAATATAAATAGCATTTAAGTTAAGGACTTAGAATTAGAATACTCTTTCAATCGACCTTTGTTAGATAAATTTATTTATTTGTACGTAAAGACGGGTGACATATATGTATATCATAAATAGTTTAACCTATACTTTGAAATAACCGACGGTATATATATCATGTAGGCACTTGTTAACCAAGGTTTCAATATTTCACCATTTACTAGGACCATGTTCAGTATTGGTTTATAGCCAAAATTTCGAGAACACGCTAACACTGTTTCACATGTCCCTCTTATGTCCCTCATTGTTGTAAATATTCCTCCAGTTAGAGGAAAGTCATATTAAAAACATGTAAAAAAAGATATAAACTACAGTAAGTGAACGAAATGTTATTATGAGGTGATGTCTGCAGTGATGAAAAAAATACAATTTCATTTTAACATTTCTCATTCATAATTAAATGACTTACTGAATGCAATATTTATAATATATTCTTTCATTTAACGTAAAAAAAGTATGAAATAAAATATACTGTTCACTTTTTAAATAAAAAATATTTTGAAGTTACTTAACAATTAACAGAAATCAGGTAAAGGTAATAACAAATAATTGGGTAAAGCGAAGCGTGACGTTTTAATTTGAGAAGTTTTACCATTCATTTCAAGGAATCAATAGAGTTTTGAGAAATAGGATTGCTCGTTCTCAATTATTTTAATTAGTTATGCTTTAATTTATAATTAAGACACGTTTTTTAACTTCTCTGTCTATCTGTATATACGAGTATGTTCCTAAAACACCAAACCTATAAAACCTATAAAATATAACCTATTATAATCATGTATTTACTTTAAGAATTCTACAAAATTTGCACATATTATTGTATGGTTTCTATCTATCGCAGCCTAAGTAAATATTGTTAGTTTGCTCCCTACTAGATGGCGCTAGTAACATCATTTGAACATTTTCACCTAATACGGCGAGTGACTTAATAGCTGAAATATTTCAAATTCTTTCTTTCATTTAAAGCCAAAAAATATGTAATAATTATAAAACAAAGCGGACAATGAGAATATTATATTTAAACTATTAAAAATTCTCCAAAACACAGCTAAGTAAATGTAGTTACTATATTACTCACTAGATGGCGTTAGTTACATCATTTTAACATTTTGAAACATTATTTTCTTAACTGGAATTTTTGATAATATAGAAAGTTTTGTCTTGATACTAACATATCTAAGGTTATGTCTACACCGTTAAACATAATACATTTTTATTTTAATTCAAACAAATTATTGGTGTTAGTGACTGAAGGTTTGTTGGCGCCCCTAGTTTATAATTAAGGTCCCACTCTTTTTATCTTCTACATATGTCTCCGCAACATGAAACCTATATAACATATTAGAGTAATTTATTATTTTAAGAATTTTACAAATTTTTCTCAGGTTATGTAAGATTTACATCAATGTACAATTAATATATGATGATTTTTTTAATAATGACCTATTTTCTGAATAAAAATCAAAGCACACAATTAGAATATAATATTTAAAGTATTAAAAACCCTCCGAGACAAAGTACAGGCTTAGTAAATGTTGTTACTTTTTTACTCACTAGATGGCGTTAGTTACATCGTTTTAACATTTTGAAGCATTATTTTCTTCAGCAGAATTATAGATAATATAGAAAGTTTTGTCTTGGTACTAACATATCTAAGGTTATATATGCACTGTTAAATGTATTACATTTTTATTTTAATGTTTCAAACAAATATTTGGAATGAAATACTATATATAAGTAGTAATATTTCAAATTGTTTCTTACGATTAATATAAAAAATATGAAAAGATATATTCTGTTGTACTTTTGAAATAAAAAAAATATTTGAAGATAAATATCTTCAAATATTTTTTTAAAACAATAAAATTGTTTAATAATTAGTCTTAGAAATCTGGTAATGGTAATCTCATAAAATAATTTGGTAAAATGAACCGTGACATTTTAATTTGTGAAGCTTTACCACTTACATTAAGGCATCAATATATTTTATAAAAATAAAATTGCACGTTCTTAATTCTAATTACTCTGTTAATTACCTATTAATTATCTATCAGAATATTTATCGCCGCAACACGAAACAATACGATAATACGATTAAAGTAATTCATTATTTTAAGAATTTTACAAATTTTTCTCAGGTTATGTAAGGTTTGCATCAATGTACAATTAATATACGATGATTTTTTTTATAATTATGGCATATTTTTCGAAATAAAACTCAAGCAATTAATGAGAATATTGAAAACCCTTCAAGACAAAACAGAGCCTAAGTAAATGTTGTTAGTCTATTGCCTACTAGATGGCGTTAGTAACATCATCCCAACATTTTATGTTTAAAGTGCTTTACTAAAATTTTTATAAACTAATAGCCTATTTAGTAAATTCAACCTTAACACTAAAATATCTTAGATCATCTCTGCACTTTTCAATATAATACATTTTTATTTTAATATTTTCAACACATAATGCGGATAATGACTTCTAGCTGAAATATTCAAAATTGTTTCTTTTATGTAACGACATAAAATATAAAATAATAATAAATAATATATTCTCTTGTATTTTTTGAATTAAAAATATTTCGAAATTACTTAACAATTAACTTATTTATATAATTAATCTTAGAAATCTGATAATGGTAACGTCGTAACAAATAATTTGGTAAAATGAAGCGTGACATTTTAATTTGTGAAGCTTTACCTCTTCTTTTAAGGCATCAATACGTTTTTATGAAATAGGATTGCTCGTTCTCAATTATATTAATTATTTTTTAAATTTATATTTACGACCACATGTTTTTTATCTCATCTATTTAACTGTATATATATTCTCAAATGAAACTTGGATAACATATTAAAGTAATTTTTTTACTTTAAGAAATATACAACTTTTACTCACGCCATGGCATTGTTTACATTTATGCACAATTAATAGATTTTTTTTTATAATTATGGCATATTTTTCTAAAAACTAACAAAGCGAACAATGATAAAATTTCAACTTTTGAAAACCCTTCAGGACAAAACACAGTCTAAGTAAATGTTGTTAGTTTTTCACTTACTAGATGGCGTTAGTAACACCATGGCAACATTTCATGTTTTATTTTCTTACTAATAATGTAGATAATATAGTAAATTTAGTAATTTCTTTTTTGATAGCAAAACATCTAAGATTATGTCTGCACTGTTCAATAAAATAAATTTAATTTTAATTTATTAAACATAAAGTTGCCGTGAATGGCTTACTGGCTGCGATATTTTGAATTGTTTCTGTACATTTAATGTCAAAAATATGATATAATATAATATAATTTTATTATTATAAAATATTTTGAAATGACATCAATTAAGTTGTTTAATAAATAATCTCAGAAATCCCGTGAAGGTAATCATAACAAATAATTGGGTAAACTAGAGCGTGACGTTTTAATTTGAGAAGCTTTACCTCTAAGACTAAGTAATTAATAGATTTTTGAGAAATAGGATAGCTCGTTCTTAATTCTATTAAGTGATTTGCTTTATTTTATTAAGGTTTAAATTTAATTATGGTATCGATCTAAAAATCAACATATTTTTGTATATTAAGAAGATGTTGCTTCTGAAAATAATAATTTAAAAGATAGATGGCTAAAAGAATAAAAAGATCTTTCAATTATTTTCAATAAAAACTTTTATCACATTTCATTACTTAGAATTGCTTTACTTAGAATTATGAAGGTATGTGAGAAATTGTATGAAACAATGTTATGTAGTTGAATATTTTTTCTTTCTTAATTTTCATTGAACTAGTGAATATATTTATATAGAAGCTTTATTAAAAATAACATAGAAGTCTGGCCCAAAATATACAATTTCAATGAAGGATTTTGTATATAAGAATTATTATTTAATGCATAAAAACATTTTGATGTTAACATTATTATCAGTTATTGTTAATAAGGATATATCTTAAATAAGTCAGGTGAATTATATACTTATATACATATATTTCTCACACTGAAATACTAATTGTGTCTCTTCAGACATTTAACATTTATAATTATTTATTCAAAATGGGATACATTGGATGAAGTTTTACATCTAGAAACAAATAATAGACGATATTTTTATAACAATGAGAATATCATATTTCAACTTTTGAAAACCCTCCAAAATAAAACCCAGCCCAAGTAAATAAAGTTAGTTTGTTACTTACTAGATGGCGTTAGTAAAATCATCTCAACATTTTATGTTTTATCTTCTTACTAGGAATGTAGATAAACGTGTAGTCAATTTAGTAATTTCTTTTTTGATACTAAAACATCTAAGATTATATCTGCACTATTCAATATAATAAATTTAATTTTAATTTTATAAACATATAGTTGCCGTGAATGGCTTACTGACTGCAATATTTTGATTTTTTTCTATACATTTAACGCAAAAAATATGATATAACATAATATAATTTTATTTTTATAAAATATTTTGAAACTACTTATCAATTAAGTTATTTAATAAATAATCTCAGAAATTTGGTAAAGGTAATATCATAACAAATAATTGGATAAACTGAAGCGTGACGTTTTAATTTGAGAAGCTTTAAGACTTATCTTAAGAAATTAATAGGTTTTTCTCGTTCACAATTTTATTTATTGATTATGCTTAGTTTGATTAATTAATATATTTATTTATTTATTTATTTATCTTCACGCCATATCGATTGCGGGATAGCCAGAGATGACGGAGCGCCAAACGTTACGGTCCCTGCATACCTCTATCACCTCGAAAGAGGTATGCAGGGACCGTATATTTTGTATTGTTTAATATCTCATAGCAAATTAAAGTATCAATCTAAAAATCAATATATTTCAGTATATTAAGAAGACATTGCTTCTGAAAATAAAATAATTAAAGAATAGAGAGATAGCTAAAATAATAAAGAGATCTTTTAATTACTTTAAGTAAAGCGAAGGGATATAAGGGTATATAAGAAATTGTATGAAACTATGTATTGTATTTGAATATTCTTTCTTTCTTGATTAGACAAGTAAAAAATATTTATATAGAAGCTTTATTAAAAATAACATAGCAGTCTGGCCCAAAGATTATACAATTTCAAAGAGGGATGTTGTATATAAGAATTATTATTTAATTGAGCGAAGCGAACGAAGTGAGCGGAGCGTTTTACTGGAGACTTTTTACATTTTTTGTCATGAATTAGCTCGAAAACGACTAGACGGAAAATTATGAAACTTTGCAATCAAAAAGACGAAAGGTGATGGTTTAAAAAAAAATCGAAACATGTCCTCAAAAAAAAAATATTTTTTTTATAATGGTATGTCAAAAAACTAATATCCCATTGAAGTCAATTGTAAACGATGAGTCAATACACTGGGCTCGCTTCGCTCAATATGCCAACGGCACCCGAGATTTCGCGACCGCAGCGAGTCGAAATTGAGGGTTTGTTGGCGCCCCTAGTACATAAAAACATTATTATCAGTTATTGTTAATAAGGACATATCTTAAATAAGTGAAGTGAGTTATATATTTACTTAAGTATGTCACATAGTGAAAATGTAATCGTATGTCTTCACACATTTAATATTTGTAATTATTTATTCAAAATTAGATGCTAATGCATCTATATGCATATAATAGATAACGATTTTTTTTATTACGGAACATTTTTCTAAATAGAAACAAAGCGGACAATAAGAATATCATATTTGAACTATTGAAAACCCTCCAAAAGAAAACACAGCCTAAGTAAATGTTGTTACTTTGTTACTTACTAGATGGCGCTAGTAACATCATCTCTACATTTTATGTTTTATTTTCTTACTAAGAATGTAAATAAACGTATAGTCAATTTAGTAATTTTCTTTTGATACTAAAATATCTATGATTATATCTGCACTGTTCAATATAATAAATTTTAATTTTGTAAACATATAGTTGGCGTGAATGGCTTACTGGCTGCAATATTTCGAATTGTTTCTTTCATTTAACGACAAAAAATATGATATAATATATTGTGTTTTAATTTTATTATTATAAAATATTTTGGAATGACTTATCAATTAAATTCTTTAATAAATAATCCCAAAAATCCCGTGAAGGTAATATCATAACAAATAATTGGGTAAACTAAAGCGTGACGTTTTAATTTGAGAAGCTTTACCTCTTAGACTAAGTAATTAATAGATTTTTGAGAAATAGAATAGCTCGTTCTTAATTCTATTAAGTGATTTGTTTTATTTTATTAAGGTTTAAATTTAATTAAGGTATCAATCTAAAAACTAACATATTTTAATTTATTAAGAAGATATTGTTTCTGAGAATAATAATTTAAAAGATACATGGCTAAAATAGTATAAATATATTTTAAATAATTTCAGTTAACCATTATGTCAAGCGAAGGAATACAATCTTTTATTAATTGGATACATTTATTTATTTATTTATTTACCTTCACGCCATATCCCTTGCGGGGTAGCCAGAGACGACGGAGCGCCAAACGCTACGGGCTCTGCGTACCTCTTGCGCCTCGGCCACAGACATCAACCTCTTCATACATGCCCTGCAGGTCCTCATGCTTCTAAATTATTATTAAATAATCGTCCTTATATACAACATCCCTCTTTGAATTTTTAAAGCTATTGACGTAGGCTGTAAGCTACTGTTATTTTTAATAAAGCTTCAAATAGAAAATATTTTTCACTGGTCAAAACCTAATGAAGAAATAAAAATGTTCCAATACATCACATAGTTTTATTTCTCATATACACTACCTTGTATCTACTACTACTACCTTGTAACAAAAAAATGTTCTACAGTATTATAGAACGTATTAATTTCTACAAGAAAGTTCGTAATATCATATATCCAACTATTGTAATTAACCCACTATAACAACCTTTTTTACATGTTAAAGTTGTTAAAAGTGCCGACTATAATCAAACCATACTATTCATTCTTCTGCACAAATCCTTATCCCATTAAATTGTTTTATTAAAGACCATTTTAACACCTATAAAATACCGTTTAAATAGTTTAAATTAGACATTATCACAAAACCGGTGTCTACGCGTGTGAAACCGCGAGGAATTGCTAGTTCTAAATTGAAACAAAGAGGACAATGAGAATATTTTATTTTAACTATTGAAAACCCTCCAAAGCAAAACGCAGCCTAAGTAAATGTTGTTAGTTTGTTACATACTAGATGGCGTTAGTAACATCAATGCAACATTTTCACACTTTACTTTCTTAATTAGAATTTTGTTAAACTATAAAATATCTAGGATGCTGTCTGCTCTGTTCAATATCATACATTTCTATTTTAATATTTTAAAACACAAAGTGGGGCGAATGATACTACTACCTGTAATATTGCAAATTGT
This sequence comes from Melinaea marsaeus rileyi, assembly GCA_918358865.1. Lineage (NCBI taxonomy): Eukaryota > Metazoa > Arthropoda > Insecta > Lepidoptera > Nymphalidae > Melinaea > Melinaea marsaeus. Next base: position 19,650,269 of record OU911094.1, on the reverse strand, counting down.
TTCTTTAATTTAATTTAATAAAATAATATATTCTGTTGTAAGTTTTGAATTAAAAACAATTTTGAAGTTACTTAACAATTAACAGATATCCAGTGAAGGTAACCTCATAACACATAATTGTTAAGTTTAGTCTACATTCTGCTACAATAGTTTTAAAAATATCAAAAGCAATGTTGTATATACGGATGGTTAATTAATTAATAAAAACTTTTTTTAATAACAGTAATTATCATATATTTTACATAGTGAAAATGTAATCGTATCTCTTCATACATTTAACATTTGAAATTATTTATTCAAAATGAGATACATTAGAGAAGGTTTAATTCTATATACAAATAACAGACGTGGTTTTTTGGATTACGGCATATTTTTCTAAATTAAACTGAAGCAGGAAATGAGAATATCATATTTGAACTATTGAAAACCCATCAAACCAAAACACGGCCTAAGTAAATGTTGTTAGTTTGTTATATACTAGATGGCGTTACTTACATCATAGCAACATTTTCCAACTTTATTTTCTTAATTACAATTTTGAAAAACTAATAGCCTATTCCGTAAGTTCAACCATGATATTAAAATATCTAAGTTGATATTAATCTATCACTGTTGAATATAATAACTTTATATTTCAATAATTTCAACACCTGATAGGATGAATGAATTACTAGCTGAAATATTTCAAATTGTTTCCTTCACTTCACTTAACGCCAAAAAATGTGCAATAATATATTGTGTTGTACTTTTGAATTAAACCAATACTTTGAAGTTACATAACAATTATTTTGTATAATAAATAATCTCATAACAAATAAATAGGTAAAGTTTTAATTTGAGAAGCTTTACCCTATACCTTAAGAATTCAATACATTTTGAAAAATGACATTGCTCGTTCTTACTTTTATTAATTAGTTATGCTTTATTTTATTAATTAATGTCTCATAGCAAATTAAAATTACAAGCAGATCATATAATTTTTTTTAATGATTTTCTCTCAGTTTATGTACACAACGCCAAAAATAACATATTTTAGTATAGAAAAAAGTCGTTGCTCTAGAAAAAAAGTTTTAAATGTAATTATACAAAATTTAAATTCAAAAAGTCATATAAAATCTTCGTCAAATAATAATTGATTCAGTCCAATTCGTTATATTAAGCTAAGGATAAAAACTTATTCACATTTTGATACTTTAAGTTCTATTTCGAATTATGAATAAAATAGTAAAATTTTTGTGAAAATGTGAATTATGTTTGAACATTTTTGCTCTTTTCATTATGTTTGCACCAGTGAAAAATATTTTAAATTTGAAGCTTTGTTAAAAAAACATAGCTTTCTACATTCTGCTCAAATAGTTTTAAAAATATCAAAAACGATGTTTTATATAAGAATGATTATGTAATATATAAAAACTTTTTTAAGAAAGGGTAATTACATATTCACTCATGTATTTCACATAGTGTAGTGAAAATGTTATTTTATATCTTCACACATTTAACATTTGTAATTATTTATTCAAAATGAGATGTATTTGAGAAGGTTTAGATCTCTATACAAATAAAAGACGAAAATTTTTACTATTTAATAAAACTGAAGCAGGAAATGAGATTATTATATTTGAATTATTGAAAACCCACGAAACAAAACGCAGCCTAAGTTAATGTTGTTAGTTTATTACTTACTAGATGGCGTTAGTAACATCATCGGAACATTTTCACACTTCATTTTCTAAATAACAATGTAGATAAACTATTAGTTTATCTACATTGTTATTGCCTATTAAGGCAATGTAGTAGTTTCTGTTTTGTTACTAAAACATCTAAGATTACGTCTTCACTGTTAATAAAATAAAAATGTGTTATATTGTAATACATTTTTATTTTAATATTTTCAACACATAATACGGTAAATGTCTTACTAGCTAAAGTATATTTTTTTCATTTGACGTCAAAAAATATGGAATACTATATTCTGATGTACTTTTTAGATTAAAAATATTTTAAAATTTTTTAACTATTAACTTATTTAATAGTTAATCTCAGAAATCTGTTGAAGGTAATCTCATAATAAATAATTGCGCAAAGTGGAGCGTGACTTTTTAATTTGAGAAGCTTTACCTCTCACCTTAAGGAATCAATAGATTTTGAATTTCCGTTCTCAATTTTAATACTTAGTTATGCTTTACTCTATTAATTAATGCCTCATAGCTAATTAAAATATCAAGCAGAACTTATATATATATATTTAATTTGCCTCTCAGTTTACGTACACTGCACCAAAAAATATTTTAGTATTGTGAAAAAAGTCGTTGCCCTAGAAAGGAGAGTTTAAAATATTATCATATAAACAAACAAAATTAAATTAAAAAGATGATATAAAATCTTTATCAAATAATTTTTGATTCAGTCCTACGATACATTTCTCATTAACGCACAGTGATATTATAAAATAAAGAAGAATATCAGATGGCTTAAATAATATAAACAACGTTCAATTACTTTCATTAAGTCGTTATATCAAGCTAAGGGATAAAAACTGTTTCACATTTTGATACTTCTAGTTCTGTTTCAAAATATGAAGGTATTAGAATTTGTGTGAAAATGTAAAGTATATTTGAACATTTTTGCTTTTTTAATTATGTTTATACCAGAAAAAAATATTTTCTTTTTGAAGCTTTATTAAAAATAACATAGCAGTCTACATTCAGCTCAAATAATTTTAAAAATATTAAAAGCGATGTTGTGTTTAATGATGATTAATTAATATATAAAAACTTTTTTAAGAAAGGGAAATTACATATTCACTCATGTATTTCACGTAGTGAATATATAATTGTATCTCTTCACACATTTAACATTTGTAATTATTTATTCAAAATGATATGCATTTGAGAAGGTTTACATTTATAAATAAATAATAGACTATTTTACTATTACGGCATATTTTTCTAAATAAAACTCAAGCAGGAAATGAGAATATCATATTTGAACTATTGAAAACCCTCCACAACAAAACCCAGAATAAGTAAATGTTGTTAGTTTTTTACTTACTAGATGGCGTTAGTAATATCATCGCAAGATTTTCACGATTTATTTTCTAAAGTAGAATTTAGATAAATTAATAGCTTATTTAGTAAGTTTAACCTTGATACTAAAATATTTAGAATGCTTGCTGTTTGCACTGTACAATATCTTTTTTTTTTATATATATTTTCAACACCTAATGGGTTTAGTGACAAAATGGCTAAAATATTTCAAATTGTGTCTTTCATTTGAAGACAAAAAATATTGATATTGCAAACACATAATTGGGGTAAATGACTTACTGGCTGCAATATTTCAAATTGTTTCTTTTTAACGCCAAAAACTATTAAATAATATGTTCTGTTTAAATTTTTATATTAAAAAACATTTTGAAGTTACTTAACAATTAACAGAAATCCGGAGAAGTTAATCTCATAACAAATATTTGGGCGAAGTGAAGCGTGACGTTTTAATTAGAGAAGCTTTACCTCTTTTCTTAAGGAATCATAAGGTGTTTGAGAAATAGGATTGCTCGTTCTCAATTCTATCAATTCATTATTCTTTAATTTATAATTAAGACCATACGCTTTTTAACTTCTCTATAGATCTGGACATACGAGTATGTTCTCGCGACACAAAACATATATAATATATTAAAGTATTTTTTTTACTTTAAGAATAGTATAAATTTTGGTAAGGTTATAGTACCGTTTTGATTATATACAAATAGTGGACGATGATTTTTACTATTACGCCAAATTTTTTAAAATAAAACTGATGCAGGCAATGAGAATATCATATTTGAACTATTGAAAACCCTTCAAAACAAAACACAGCTTAACTAAATGTTGTTAGTTTGTTACTTACTAGATGGCGGTAGTAACATCATTCGAACATTTTCAGACTTTAATTTCTTAACTAGAATTTGGATAAACTAATAGTAAGTTCAACTTTGAAACTAAAATGTCTAAGATACTGCACTGTCTGCACTGTTTAAAATAATATTTTTTTATTAAATTTTTTGAACATCATTGAATATTTCTAATTTTTAATTCTATTAATTCATTATGCATGAACTTATAGCTAAGACCCCACTTACCTTCTCTATTTATCTGCACATGACCCCTAACCTGCACGACCACGACCACGACCCACGACCCCTAACCTGCATAACAAATTTTCTTTAAATATTGTATAAATTTTGCTGAGGTTATAGTACGGTTTACATCTATATACAAATAACAACAAAATAAACCAAAATAAACAAAAACAAAGCAGGAAATAAGAAAAGCCTATTTAAACTATTGAATATCGTCCAAAACAAAACACAGTCTAAGTGAATGTTGTTAATTTCTTACTTACTAGATGGCGTTGTTAACACCATCCTAATATTTTCAAGGTTTGTTTCCTTAAATAGATTTTTTATAAACTAATAGCCAATTTAATAATTGATTAACCTTGATACTATAATGTAAGATTATGTCCGCTATATATAATATAAACATTTTTATTTTAATTTTAATTATATCATTGGGGTAAATGACTTATTAGCTGAAATATTTTAATTTATCTTTCATTTTACGCCAAAAAATATCAAATAAAATATTCTGTTACACTTAAAAAAACCTATATTTTAAAGTTACTTAACAATTAACTTATATTATAAATAATCTCAGAAATTCGGTAAAGGTAGTCTCATTACAAATAATTGAATGTAGTGAAGCGTAACATCTTAATTTGAAAAACTTTACCATTCACCTTAAGAATTAAATAGAATTTAGGTAAAGGGTATTCTTAATTACATTAATTGAGTATGCTTTACTTTGTTAAATAATGTCTCATTGGAAAATTAAAGTATCATATTTTTTTATCGTCCGACGTATACTGTAACAAAAATAACATTTTTTTATGATGAAAAGTTGTTGCCCTAGAAAAGAAAGTTTAAAATACACACACATACACACACAATGTGTAATATAAAAACTGATTTAAACATCTGCTTAATAAATATAGAATCTTTAATTACTTTCACAAAACCATTTTAAGCATTATTAGCAACAATAAAAATCTTAAGTACTATTTTAAAAAGTCCTTTGAATGTAAATTGTTACACAAATATATAGTATTAACATAAAAGTTGTTGTCTTATTAAATTTTAAGGTACATCTTATTAAAAGTGTCTTATTTTATGTATAATAAATTTAAAATATACAGATATTTTCCACACACACAAAAATTAAAATCCTTATTGTGTAGGCCTACTGGGATTTCGCCGCATTACATAACGGGAACGCATCCCAATACACAGTACCTCATAGGTGATGTGGAAAGCTGTGTATTCACTGACTGGCATTATATTAATATAATGTAGAAATTAAACATTTTGTCAATAAAAGAAGTCTAAGTTCATATCCAAATTAATAGTATGCCCTGTAAAGCGGGCGGGAGTCAGCCAGTCTTTATATATATGTTCCAGCAACACGAAAAATATATTATGTTATTTTTTTTAGTTTAAGAATCATATAAATCTGGAACAAATTTTCGTTTATTGTATATTTATACAGATAATATACGGCCATTTTTTATTAAGGCATATTTTTCTAAATAAAAACAATGAGAATATCATATTTAAACTATTGAAAACCCACCAAACAAACTCAGCTTAAGGCAGTAGGCAAAATACAAAATGAAACTGAAAGTTGACGCTACAAATAGCAGTGTAGAGGCCGATTCCGAGAGCTATAGTTTACCGTTACATTGTATACCGTTATCCCAACAACTACTCGACACAGACCTTCTAGAACCTCCAAATAATATTTCAAAGGACCGTTCAATCTTTTCAGGTATATACGAGTATAATCAAACAATAGAATACACGAAGGGGCGGAGCGCGCGCGCTCGGGTCTGCCCGAGCATTCGCACCTGCTCGACGCTCGGCCACTAAAACTGATCTAGCTTCGAAAATATGTGGAATTGGCCTCTAAAATTTTGAACACATATTCTTGGATAGTTTTGGAATAGATTTAAGACAAAAACGAAAAATCGATTTTTTGAAGCCTGTAAAGCAGACTACTGCCTTAAATAAATATAAATAGTTTATTTCTTACTAGATGGCGCTAGTAACATCGTCTCCAAATTTTCACGCTTTATTTTGTTAAATACAATTTTGATAAATTATAATAGCCTATTTTACTAAATAAGCTACTAGTTTATCTTTAGTTTAATTCTGCCTTGATACTATAATACCTAAGCTTATGTTTCTGTAATGTTGAATGTAATATATAGAGTTTTATTTTAATATTTCAAGATCATAAATGTGCTGCAAAATTTTAATGTTTTTATCATTTAACGTCCAAAAATAATATATTCTGTTGCACTTTTTAAATAAAAAGAAATATCTTAAAATTAAATAACAATTAATATATAATCTCAGAAATAATAGAACTACGTTATATTAACAATATTTTATAATTTCATTAATTAATTGATATGCTGTAATTTATTGAACATATATTAAATGATCTAGTAAAATAAATAAAATCATTTTAATAAAAATATAAAAAAGTGTACAGTAAAAGTAGGAAATCATGACAGAAACGTACAACTAATATATATAGTTTAGATTTATGTAGACTGTGTACATAAATCATCTAACTACTTGATCCCTTTGTGAAAGACAATCAAAGTTCCCATAAATTATACCATCAAGATATGACAACGTGAGTTTAGTGAAACGAACCTATTTATCTAATGTATTAGTCTAACTTCACCAACTATGACTAAATTGGTCTAAAGTTAATCAAAATTTATCTGTAATATTATGATAAGGTTGTTAATAAATTATGTAGGTACATAAAATTGTATTATCGCTGTGTTTCAATTTGTTTGTGATAGTATTTAATCTCTTTTGAATATCAAATGAGTTTTAATAAGACTGACTGTCTCTTCAATTAATAGAAGAAGATTGTACCTTTTAAGAGATTAACATAATACCGGGAAATCAAACACTGATTTACCTTTTATTTCAATACTAACAGGTTACCCGGGCTTTGCAACGGACGGCGAAAGTGAAGAAGAGAGGGAGCGAGGGGTAAACTTTGTAGTTTTTTAGCTGTAACTTTGGAACGGTTTGGACCTTTGCAAAATTCTTTCTTATTGCACCTATTCAATATGTCAGGAGTCTTGTGTCCAAATTTCAGCTTTTTAGGTATTACGGTTTGGGCTGTAGAGCGATGAATGAGTCAGTGAGTCAATCAGTGAGTGTCTTTGTGTTTTATATATTAAGATGAGACGAAACATGAATTCTTTTCAATTTTGTTTTTAAAATTCATTTACATTTGTAAAATGACGAGTTTGATGATATATGTTAAATTTTTAGGAAACGAAATATTATTAAGAATATAAATACTTATAGTATTAGACCTATAAATTTCTACTTATTTATATCAAGTGTAAACGGGTTTTGGATATTATAATATATGTCGCAGCAACACGTAAAATGTATTAACATTAAATTTTTAACTCTAAGAATTCTACAAATAAGCGAATATATGTTATTCGCTTATTTCACATTTATTTACAAATAATAAACGATTATTCTTTATTACGGCATATTTTTCAAACTTAAAACAAATTGGGCAAGGAGAATATGATATTTAAACTATTGAAAACCCATCAAAACAAAACGCAGCTTAACTAAATGTTGTTAGTTTGTTACTTACTAGATGGCGGTAGTAACATCGTCGCAACATTTTCACACTTTATTTGCCTAAATAAAATTTTGATAAACTATTAACCAATTTATTAAGTTCTGCCTTGATGTTAAAAGAGCTAAGATTGTATCTGTAATGTTGAATAAAATATATAGAGTTTTATTTTAATATTTTAATCACATAGTTGTGCTGAAATATTTCAATTTGTTTCTTACATTTAACCCCTTAAACTATGAAACATTATAAACTATTGTATTTTAAATAAACTAATATTTTGAAGTTACTTAACTATTAACTTTTGTGTTAAATAATCTCAGAAATCAGGTAAAGGTAATCATAACAAATAATTGGGTAAAGTGAAGCGTGACGGTTTAATTTGAGAAGCTTTAATTGTAATATAAAAACTTATTTAAAATATTTTCTTAATAGATATATATTGAGTATTGAATTACTTTCATTTGGTTCAAATAATTTGAGTATCAAAGAGGAAAAGAGGTATGCAGGGACCGTAGCGTTTGGCGCCCCGTCGTCTCTGGCTACCCCGCAATTAATATGGCGTGAAGATAAATAAATAAATAATAATAAATAATAAATATCAAAGAGGGATTTAGTATATAAATATGATTATATATTATAGAACTACGTTTTATTGACAATATTTTATAAAATCTTCAATTAATTGATATGTTGTGATTTATTGAATATACATATTATTAAAGAGAACGTAATTAAACAGGGATTACAATTCAATCATTATAAGAAACTCTAAACATATCCCATTGGTTTGGGAACCGAGTTGACGTAAAATATTAACACTAAACCTACCAAGTACCGGTCATATTGACTGTTCCTCAACTTTTGTAAAACTTATACATTTTCAAACGTTATAATATCGTTATCAAACTACATAAGAATTGTTCTTAGAATATGCATATAATATTGTCTTTACTCTTTACTTTTAGTTATTTCCATTATTACCTGCGTTATATAATAAAATAACTTTTAATTACCGGTCAATTTGACGGCGTGCGGTAGGAGCAGGGATACAATAATTGTCGGTAGGTTTAGAGTTAAAGAGAATATTCGCGGCTCACAACAATTATTTTGGTTTTATGGTAGTTATGTATTCATCCAATATGCAGACACATTTATACTGTATATATACTGTTATTAATTATATAACATTATTTTTTCGTCCCTAGATTATAAAAAAAAAATTATAACTAACAAGAAAAAAAATTGGAAAAGAACAAAATTTTACATAACTAAATTTAAATAATTTTAATATTAGTAAAATTTGCATAAAATGTTAAAATACATATTTTTTATTATAATTCCCTCTAAAATATTTGTTGAATATGGGTTATATTGGAAATTTTAAGGTAGTTCAAAATATATTGCTATATTTATTTGGAAATAAATATCAAAACAACCTCGTGCTTCCATTTTAAATGGCTACTGTGTATTTGTACAGATCTTCGTATCTTTCAGAAGGGTTATAGTTAACTCTAAGTTCTTTTTAAGTTTAAGGTCTGTCTATAAAAATGTTGATAATTTCAGACAACCTGAACCTTAAGAAATAATGAAATTGTAATTAGCTCTGAATTAGAATAATTACCGAATTCATTGTTGTCATTGTATTTTGTGTTACAAAAATTATTAAACAAGTTGGTTTTATAAAGATTATTTTAAAAAGGGTTTGTTTATATTTATTATTTTAAAAAGTGCTTTAAATGTAAATTATTTTACTAATATATAGTAACATAACAGTTATTTTCTGATTAAGTTTTAAGTTACATCATATTAAAAGTGTTATGTTTTATGTATAATAAAATTAAAATATACACATATTTTCCACACACACAAAAAAAAATATCCTTGTGATCCCGCCACATTACATAACGGGAACGCATCCCAACACACAGTACCTCATAGGTGATGTGGAAATCTGTGTATTCACCGACTGGCATTATATTAATATAATATAGAAATTAAACATTTTGTCAATAAAAGAAGTCTAAGTTCATATCCAAATTAAAAGTGTGCAAAGTGAAGCGGGCGGGAATCAGCCAGTCTTTATATATATGTTCCCGCAACACAAAAAATATATTATGTTAATTTTTTTTAGTCTAAGAATCATACAAATTTGGCACAAGTATTCGTTTATTTTACATTTGTACAAATAATAGACGGCCATTTTTATTAGAGCATATTTTTCTAAATAAAAACAATGAGAATATCATATTTAAACTATTGAAAACCCACCAAAACAAAACACAGCTTAACTAAATATAAATAGTTTATTGCTTACTATATGGCGCTAGTAACGCATCTCCAAATTTTCACGCTTTATTTTGTTAAATAGAATTTTGATAAATTATAATAGCCTATTTTACTAAATAAGCTACTAGTTCATCTTTAATTCTGCCTTGATACTGAAATGTCTAAGACTATGACTGTATTGTTGAATGTAATATATAGAGTTTTATTTAAATTTTTGAAGAACATATTTGTGCTGAAATATTTTAAATTTGTTTCAATCATTTAACGTCCAAAAATAATATATTCTGTTGTACTTTTTAGATAAAAAAAAAAATCTTTAAGATACATAACAATTAACTCATTTAATATGTAAACTCAGAAATAAAAGAACTACGTTATATTATCATAATTTTATAACATCTTTAATAAATTCATTTGTTATGATTTATTTTAATATATAAAACACAAAGACACTCACTGACTCACTGACTCATTCATCGCTCTACATCCCAAACCGTAATACCTAGAAAGCTGAAATTTGGACACAAGACTCCCGACATATTGAATAGGTGCAATATGAAAGGATTTTGCAAAGGTCCAAACGTTTCCAAAGTTACAGCTAAAAAACTGCAAAAGTTTACCCCCCGCCATTCTCCCATTGCATTGTAGCAGAAATTAAAATTATTTGGCCTCTCACTATGTTAATTCGTAGGTTTAGGGTTCCGTAACTCACATACAGTTTGTGATTATTTTCTATTTACTTACATACAGTTACATACAATTATTTGTAATTATTTTCAATTTACAAACATACAATTTGTGATTACTTTCAATTAACCCACATATAGTTTGCAATTCTTTGTTATTATTTGCCCAGCAATGCGGGTGGGAATCAGCTAGTTAAATATACATATAACAAAAGAGACCTAATTAAACCGGATTACAATTCAATAAGTATAAGAATGGGAACCGAGTTGTAAACTATTAAAGAGAATATTCGCGGCTCCCAACAATTATTCTTGTTTTATGGTATTTATGTATTTATTTACTAAACAGACACATTTATATTCTATTTATACTATTCTTAATTATATTACATCTATTTTTTATTGCGTCTAGATAAAGTAAAAAAATATATATAAAAAATAGATACGAAAAAAAAATTTAATAAAGTTGAAATATTTTGTAAATAAAAAAAAACATAATTTTTAATATACATAGAGTATTATAATGCTTAAAATGTTAGTTGATTTTGGTTTATATTGGATCCAAACTTCTTTGTAGTTCAAGAGCTATCTCTTGAACTACTGAAAAGCTGAGAAGAGAACTACTGTTTTGTTATTTGTAAATAAATGTAAAATAAGCGAATACCTGTGCAAAATTTTTAGAATTCTTTTAGTAAAAAATTAAATGTTAATATAATTTTCGTGTTGCTGCGACATATATTATAATATCCAAAACCCGTTTACACTTGATATAAATAAGTAGAAATTTATAGGTCTAATACTATAAGTATTTATATTCTTAATAATATTACATTTCCTAAATATATAACTCGTCATTTTATACAAATATTAAGAAAAGTCAATGAATTTTAAAAACAAAATTGAAAAGAATTCGTGTTTCGTCTCATAAATTGTAAACCTTTTATGAGATTAACATAATACCGGGAAAACAATCACTGAATTACCTTTTATTTCTATATTAAAAACATTTTTTTCATGTACTGTGCATCAATTTATTTTCATGATATTTTTGAATATAATGATTTTGTAATCTTTTTTTATCTTATGTGGAAAAGGTAGGAAATTTATTATTCATAAAAATATGAGGACATTTATTAAATGTTGGCCTTCTGCAAATTTATATTACGGAAAGTGTAAATGGATTTTGGATATTATATTAGATAATATACATGTTCCCGCAATACGAAAAACATATTATATATTTTTTTTACTTTAAAAAAATACCATTCATTCACAAGTTACGGTATATTTTACATCTATATAAAAATGATAGACCATTATTTTTATATTATGGCATATTTTTGTAAATAAAACCAAAGCGAACATCATTGGACGGTTTTCAATTCATGAAAATATCATATTTAAACTATTGAAAACCCACCAAAACAAAACACAGCCTAAGTAAATATTGTTAGTTTGTTACATACTAGATGGCGTTAGTAACATCATCGCAACGTTTTCACGCTTTATTTTGTTAACTATAATTTTTATAAAGTATTTTGTAAGTTCAATGTTGATATTAAAATATCTAAGATGATGTCTGGTTTGTTCAATATATATATATATATATTAATATTAGAAACACATAATAGAGTGAATGACTTATAAGCTGAAATGTTGTTTCTTCCATGTGACGCTAAAAAATATGAAATAATATATTCCGTAACACTTTTTGAATTAAAAAAATGTTTTGAGATTACCTATCAATTAACTTATTAATAAATAATTATTAATTAATTAATCAGGTAAAGGTAATCTCATAACAAATAATTGGGTAAAGTGAAGCGTGACGTTTTAATTTGAGAAGCTTTACCTCTTACCTTACGGTATCAATAGATTTTTGTAAAATCATTTCAGAACATAGAAAAATATTTATTATATATTTATAATATGTCTTTCGGTTTATGTACACTGAAAAAAAAATCAGTATATTAAGAAACGTCATTGCCTCTAGAAAGGAAGTTAAAAATAAAGTTAGTAAATATTGTACCTATAAACATCTGCAAATTTATATTACAGAAATTGAAATGGATTTTGGTTTAAGGCTTGACTACATTCCACCTGATGGAAAGTAGAAATGTAGTCATAGGTGGTAAGGCGCATTAACCTAGCAACCTATTCACTCTTCTCTTGAAGACACTCATTGTATTGGGAAAATATTTTTTATTTACTTGAATTCTACAAATTTTACATTTACAAATAATAGTAATAGTTTTTCCGGTAATTTTAACAGAAAGCTGACGATAAGAATATCATATTTCAACTATTGCAAACCCTAAACTATCCAGCCTAAGTAAATGTTGTTAGTTTGTTACCTACTAGATGGCGCTGGTAACCACGTCCTACTATTTTCACACTATTCTTTTAAGCAGAATTTCTATAAACTGTTAGTTAATATAGTAAGTTCTATCAATATATGAAAAATTATTGTTAAATGTTATTGTTGTTATTGCCATCTTTCCCTAAAGTATTTGTAAACCAACTCTTAAATCGGTTGATATCAAACATTTCCACAGGAACATTAAGAAACATGTACAAACATGATCAACCTACTAAGAAACATGTAATGCTGATAAGTTAAAGTAAGAAATACAATAGTTTAATTTAACCATATTAAATTTTCAAAATGGATGACTCAGATTCCAAAACAGTGCTAAGGGTGTGTATATGTAAACATGGCTCATGGTTGTATACATGGCTCATAAAATATTGTGTGACATTAGAGTAACTGTATATTAAAACAAAACACAATATGTATTATATAACATGTACATTATGTAACTGTTAAGACAGTTTCCCTTAAGCAAAATTTCATATCAAGTACTGTTAGACATGATAAAAATGTGCGGATTATTTGCTACAAATAAAACTTATATTGATAAGTTATTTGGACATCTTGACGGTTCTTTTATATAAAGGATATAATTACAAGGATAGTTTTATAAGGTAATAAGAGACCTCTCTAATTATATCATTCTGAAATTGGGACCACGTGAGGTCTGTATACGTTATAAGTCAGAGACGAAGCTTCTTAGCATTCCATGGATTCACCGTGCGGGTGCCGGGCCCATCGCGTTGCAAAAGGAGCTCAAACAATGCCTGGGCCTTGCGACCCAGGAGTAGGTTTAAGGCCCCTTTACTATGCGCATACACGCTCACCTTCACTGTTCACGCTCCTCTCCCTACCTAACCAAATATCGTAAGAACCTATTAATTAATATAACTGTATTATCGTTGTATTTCGATTTGTTTTTGATAATATTTAATCTCCTTTGAATAGCATATAAGTTTTAATAAGACTCACTGTCTCTTCAATTAATAGGAGAATTAAAAACCTATTAAGTGATTAACTTAATACGGAATCAATCATTGCTATATCTTTTATATAATGATTTAAGTCAATCGTTCAACACGTAAAACTTACATTACCTATTAATACATATTTTTACTTAAAAAATCTACTAATTTTGTACAGGTATGGTTGAAATACAAATAATAGAAGATTTTTTAATACGTCATATTTTTCTAATTAAAATCATAGCGAAAAATGAGAATATCATAATAAAACTATTAAAAACCCTCCAAAAGAAAATAAAGCCTAAGTAAATGTTGTTTGTTTGTTACATACTAGATGGAGCTAGTATCATCGTCCTACCATCTTCACACTATATTTTCTTAACTAGAATTTAAATAAACTTTAGATATAAAATGTCTAAGATTAATTAAAATTGTGATTGTTATAGTTATAATTTTTTGCTATGTTATTTATTTAATTCAAAATTGTATTAAATGGTTCAAAAGTATTAAATAATATAAGTTTTCCTATAGCTACTAATAATAGTATCTTCCATACCTTTATATGGACTTTTTATGCTATATTTTTATTGAGCGAAGCGAGCGGAGCGCTCAATGTGAAATTTTTTTAATCCCATTTCCGGGGTTGGCATGAAAACGGCTTTACCAATCTTTATGAAATTTTGCACATTTATAGCGATGGTTATTGCGATGGTTTATAAAAAAAAGTGAAATAAAAAACAACACATGTCGTTGAGAAATAATGACCAAATGACAGTCCCATAGACTTCATTCAATGTACAAAAATTTCGCTTAGTGATATTTGATTATTCTATTTAAAAGTTAATGTCAACCATCAAAAACAGATCTAAATACTAAAATACTGTTCAGTGTAAGTATATGAGGTAAATATATACTTATTTCTTCAACTGATAATGTAAATATGTATATGTTTTTTTAATTACGATATTATCCCCTAATTAAAAAGCTGATAATCATATCATATTTACTGAAATCCCTTCAAAACAAAACGCTAAGTAAATAGTGTTAGTTTGTTCACTAGATGGCGTTGGTAACGTCCTATCATTTTTAAGCTTTATTCTCTTAAGTCCACAAACTTTACGTGATTTAATAAGTTCTGCCTTGATACTAAAATATGTAAGATTATTAGTAATAAACGTATCAATTGGAATCGAATTTTCTCAGAGGACTATTTAAATTTTCAAAATACATATACAGAGGTATGAAATGCTGATGACATTGAGTCAAGTATTATTGTGGATTAAAAGCCAAGTCGATATGACTCGAATTCCAAAACAGTGCTAAGTGCTAATGTGTAAAGATGGCTCGAAGTCGAGTCGTCGGGTCGTTTCTAGAAGTCGAGTCAAAGCAGGTTTATATTATATTACGTTTTATTTTCGTAATTTTATTTATATAGTTAAAATGCAATTTAATATTTTAACAAAACAGAAGTGAGTTGGAGCTGGAAAACAGGGGAGAAGAGGCTTATAAGTGCTTTGAAATATAAGATAAAAAAAATAAAAACATATAATATATCGGAACATAAATTTTAATAACATTCTATTAAAGCTAGAAGGTTGTACGTATTAAAAAAAGTTTTAATCCAGGGTTTAGTACAAAATAAAGGAATCATTAATATTTTACACATAAATAAACAACTATTACTTAACTTGTTATACTATACACTAACTATATACTGAAACGTATATCAATAACAACATTAAAACTTTGAAAAACTTCTTCTCGTTTGGTCCAGATTTTCATTTTGATATTACTATTCAACACCAAAAATAATAAAACAAATTATACCAAACATTGTATTGTATTTAATATTTTAATTAGGACGGAAATGTAAAATCTTACAATATAAAGGAGTAATTATTATTATCCTAATTATTATTTTTCCAAACAATTTAAAGCTGTCTGTTATCAAACAAATAATTGAACATATTATTCATTTGTTTAATATTTTAATATTAAAATGGTACAAACTATTTTTTTTTATGTTAGAACATGGCAAACGAGCGTAGGGGTCACTGATGGATAGTGATCACCACCGCCCATGGACTTTTACAATATCTAGGGAGTCGCAAGAGCATTGCCAGCTTTGGAGGAAGTTCATTCCACATCTTTGTGGTACGTGAAAGAAAATCTCTAGAAAACCGTACACTAACTAATAGCCATGCTTTCAGGTGGTATGGATGGTATTGCTGGCGGTGATGTGTTATGCGGTGATAAAATTCGGCGGCAGGCATCAGATCAAATGGCTCTTCGAAACACTCCCATTTTGTAATGAAGGTAGAAGAAGCACAAAAAAGCAAAATCTCTTAAATACTCTATTCTTTGCTCTGCTTTATTGATCACCCCCAATTCCAGCAAAGCCAACGCCTTTTCACCTTGATCTTCAGCCGACCACGGAACCGACAGTCTCTCGAAAGCTTACGATCCAGTTATCTATAACTGGGCTAGGATACTGAGTATAAAAAGGGCTTAAGAAAGTCCCTTTAAATAAATTATATCTTGATTAAGTTACGACAATGTGGGTTTCGTAAAATGATGCAATTTCGCTGAAATAGTAATATTCTAAAATATCATATTTGGGACATTTCACGTCAAGCGGATCACCATCGCGGCCAGAATTTGTTTCGACCGATTGAGACGTGTGAGGTATCAAAATGTTCGTCTCGGAAAAGCCTCGAAATCCGTGTGGCACTTTACAAAAATTCTAAATAGCGGACCTAATATGGCGGTTAAAAGTGGAGAAATCCGAGTAAACGACAAAAAAATGTTGTACAGATTAATATTCGCCACCAAGTGGGTCATTTTTTAACTCAAATTATAGCTGAGAGATGCCTCTTAAAAGCTGATGTCGTTAGATGAGAAAATCCAAAATGGCGGCTTAAATCAAATAAAAATGTCCATTTTTAAAATATCAGCCGATTTGAGTTGTTAATAAATTATGTGAATAAAGCTGTATTATCGCAGTACTTCAATTTAGATAGTATTTAATCTCGTTTGAATAGCAAATGAGTTTTAATAAGGCTCACTGACTCTTCAATTAATAGGAGAATTGTAAACCTTTTAAGAGATTAACATAATATCGGAAAATGGATTGATATAACGTTATATGAAAATTAAAAACATTTGTTTATTTATTATTTATTTATTTACCCTTTATTGTATATTACAAAAGGCGAACTTAATGCCTGTTGGCATTCTCTATCAGCTAATCTTTGTGGATGGTGAGAAATTGCGGTAGGCGTAACAAAGTAAAATTCAAAATAAAACTAGTACTAAGTGAAATAAAAAAAATCTATCTGTTTCTTAAGATGAAATGGATTCAGTTATGATATTTTTATATTATATTGTTATCATTATACTTATGAAAGTGTAGAAAATTTATCTTTCTATATATCTTTATTCACAAACTTTGGTTTTTGATTTTGGTTGGTGATTTTTGAATTAATATCAACAGTTAGTTTATATTACAGGACTATTTCGGTACTGTACAGTGTTTATAACTGAGGTAATTTATTGAGCGAAGCGAGCGGAGCGCTGTACTGGAGACTTTTTCACATTCTTTGTCACGAGGCTCGAAAACTACTTGACGGAAAATTATGAAATTTTGCAATCAAAAAGACACACATTAGGTGATGGTTTAAAAGAATTGTTATGTCGTTGAGGAATAATTGTCAGAAAACTGATATCCCATTGAAGTCAATGGGAAACGATGAGTTGAAATTAATGGTCTGTTGGCGCCCAAGTATATTTACTTTCTCAAGTGTTAATATAAATATATGATGATATTTTTATTAATAAACAGATAATGAGAATATATTATTCAAACTGTTTAAAAAACCCTTCAAAACAAAACGCAGCCAAAGTAAATATTGTTCGTTTTTTACATACTAGATCATCCTATCATTTTCACCTTTAATTTTCATAATCTTAGAAAGATTGTTATACACTTATAATATAATTAGCTGATTCCCGCCAGTTTCGTTGGGCACTCTATAAATTTGGATGTGAACTTAAACTTCTTGTATTGACACAGTGTTTAATTTATATTTTATATTTAGTGTACATTTTTTAAATTTTAAATAGAGAAATTAATCCCAGTCAGTGACTACACAGATCTCAACATCACCTATGAGGTACTGTGTATTGGGATGCGTTCCCGTTATGTAATGTGGCGGGATCCCCAGTAAGCCTACACCACGAAAAAATTGCCAGCATACAACTAAGAACAAATATTAAAATTTTTTTAATATTTATTTTTCATATATATAAAATTCTATTTCATAATCAATTATATTTTTACATCCTTTATTTTTATTTATTTTTAATTTTCAATTTTCAAAATCCGTTCTCAGTGTACGTCTACGTCACAAAAGAAGTAACTATGTAAAATTTTAAGTTAATCGCACAAACAGTTTCGGAGATTTCGTGATGAGTCAGTAAGTGGTAAAAGGCTTATATATATATATATATATATATATAGATTATGAGCAAAATTGACACATCTTAATATATAAAACACAAAGACACTCTCTACATCCCAAACCATAATACCTAGAAATCTGAAATTTGTACACAAGACTCCTGACGTATTGAATAGGTGCAATAAGATTTTGCAAAGGTCCAAACCGTTCCAAAGTTACAGCTTAAAAACTGCAAAAAATATAACGCGCCTGTTTGATACCTCCAAGGTGGTGTGGAAAATCAATCAAAATGTTTGATCACTTTCGCCTTCCGTTGCGAAGCACGGGTAACCTGCTAGTAATATATAATTATCTGTAAGATCGAGTCACATTCATAGATTTTAATAAAACAATCCTCATTATATATTACCATTTCTACGAAATATCAAACAACATTTCATGTTTTTATAATTATTTTTATTTATTAATAAAATTTCGAAAATTTTTGATCTTCTTTTAATTATCAAAACTTCAAATTATTGTTTGTTTAGTTATAAATCACAGTTCTTCTGTACTAAAATTTGACTTTTTAACTTGTTTAATAATTGGTTATGGCATGTTTATGATGTATCATCAGCAATCATTGTATTTCAACGAATTACGCCGAAGTGGGAATAAAAAGTGATAAAAAAGTATTACAAATAATAAAGTAAAAATTAAAATAATGGGGCATTGAAAGGTTAATACGGGGAACTCGCGGGGAAGGTACCATCAGTTTAGTCCGTCAGCATATTCGTAGGATAAGGGTTCCGTAACTAACGTTATAAAAAACTAGGATCCGCCAACCGTGCGCGGCGGGTGTTGAGCTGAGCCCCTCTCCTTTTTTTTTTCTTGATAACTTTTGAATGGCTAAACATTTTTTCAATCTGTTTCCGCTATAACATCCGCGTTTGGCTCAAACATACATACAAAATTTTTAGCTAATTATCTCATCGCATTCTGGAGACAACTAAACACAAAAAAAGGTCTCCCAAACGGTTAAGAGCTTCGCTTACGCTCAGCTCAATGATACATAAATAATAGTTACATTACTGAAATAGTACCTTATTTGAACATTTATTACTGTCTAATGAAACAAAAAGGGCACTTGCAAAAAGTTGCACTTTATTAGTCAAGTGCAAGAATGAAAATAATATTTTCTTACTCTTAAAGTTTCTTCTCCATCGGCCGTAGACTTAGATTACATTGAAAAAACTTTACTACAGCGTCAATTGTTAGAAAAAACACTTATAAAATAGTTCCTGTAAAGTTTTTGAAGCAAAAAAAAACAGCTAGTGAATTTATAAAGCTATTTAGATTAAAATGTATTTTTTGCTTTTTAAAATCCATGGAGAATAATAACAAATATTTTAAATAGATAAGGAAAAAATACTATCGTGGATGGACATTGTCAAAGTGCGTCTCGCAAATGAAGTTTGGACTACTTTATGCCAAAGTTCCTTAGCTGAATAATGACGTACCAAAGTCAAGAAGCTTATAGATGACTGTCTATATCTATGTTTTCGAAGTAGAATGCAATTCAATAGTAAATTATCTCTTTAAAATTCTTATAAATAACAATTTATATTGTATTTAAATATAAAATAAACACGTTTCTTAAGCTACACATATTATAGCTTCGATTAAAGATTAACTAAAAATCTGTTATTTAAAATACATAAGAAGATGAAACATGAAATGATTGTCAATTTAGAAAGATAACTATTAAAATATGATGATTTTACAGATTTTCATCGATTTTTAGTTTCTTTATTAACAAAAAATATTTAATTTTAACTTGTAATATCTATTTATATACCATATTTTAGCCAAAATTTAAAGTAATTTTTGACATACCCGTTATAAGAGATGAAAAAATAAGTCTAAAAATATTAGTTTTCCTTTCGGATGGTTTTGATGTAAAAATTTTCTAAATAGATATTCAGATAGGTGTAATTTATGTGAGAAATGTATTAAAATAATTTTAATACGAATAATATTAATAATAAATTTAATAAAAAATCGAATTATATGCATATGAAGAAAAATAATAAAAAAAGAAAAAAATAAGAAAAGGATTAATATATATATCCCTTGGGAAATTATTTTAATTAATTATTTATTGAGCTGAGCGAAGCGAAGCTCTTACCGGTCAAAAGTGTGTTTCGATGTTCGCCTACTCCTCCTAAGCCATTTGAGCTAGAGCTTTAAAATTTTGCATATGCATTCAAGACAGTGTCTCAGTCGTTTAGCAGTTCTTTGGTGACATTCATGATTGTAGATTTTGATTAAATGGTAAAAAAGTGTCCTATAAGTCAATATATATTTTTTTAACTTAGCAACTCTTTATAACATAACTTTGCTATAATAATTGTGTCAGGCGTTGATATATAATAAATAGATATTGCACAGGAACACTCACAAGGGCATTCTTTTGTAGGTTTTAGTGACATGTTTGAGTGCTACTCGTAATTCTAATAACGGTTATTTCTAATTGTTATACAAGTTCCACTTTCACTTATAACAGATAATCTGATTCAGAATTCCCCCAATTGTGTTTTTAATCAACAAATTAAGGAAAACTTTTACGTCAATACTATTATATTTCAGTAAAGTTATCTTTCCATTTTAACGTTTATAAATGAGTCACTGAGGTTTCGTAACTCTTGAGTTCCGCAGTAGTTAAATTTGATGTACTATAAAATTACACAACTTACGGCTTGCAATAAAACAAAAGATGTTTTAAAGAATTAATAATTAATGTTACTATTTTTTGTACCATTTATGTATAAATTATATAATAAACGGTTTTAATTAGTTTCCTGTCCAGTTACAGCACTTTCAGATCATTACATTATATACGGGACAGACCTTCTACGTCATTACTAGAACTTTGAGTTTGATAGAATAGAAAATATTTTATGCAAAGAAGCCTACATTTAATATACATAACATATTATTAAATATCTAAATATATTTGTTTATATATTTATATTAAAATTTTCTCCGTTAATTTTATTGAGAAAAAATATTGGTAAAATTATGAACTTAATTATAAAAAATAATTATAGTGGAAGAATTTTATTTACTTATGTCAAAAATCTCGATTGATTTATCGCCATTTCATATTCCTTTGTGTACCCTATATTTTTACAATTTAAAAAAAAAAGCAGGATTACTCTGCACAAATTCGAGCGCTCAATCATTTTTAAAACTTCAAAAGCCGTAAGATTCACCCAGATACATCAACAATACCTCTCTTTTTAACATGCTTCAAAGCTGACATCAGTCGTAAGTTCTACCACCAGATACAACAGCAGTGCTTCCTCTATCAGAGATATTAAAGCTGATTTAATGCGAGAAATAAAGATCAAGGATTCTGTCGCAACTCGCGTACAATTAAACAAGAATTGAACCTCTGTGCGCATCAAAGGATATACGGATGAAAGGCAGAGAAAGATTCATTAACATATATTAGCATGATCAAATAACTCTACGCTACTGTTGGCCACCCCGGGGCAACGCACGCAACTTACAGCATCATCTGACCACTCTACGCCACTGCCAGCCGCCCCGAGGCAACGCACGCAACTTACTCTATGATTATTACAGAACATGTTCAATCGGCGGGAATTATTTTGGCGGCAATGCAGTTCATTCTATTTATTTACATTTTGCCTCTATTATTGTTGTTCGTATATTGTTGCATTAAACATGACCCGTACACCACGACAGCAAATCGGACGGCATACACTTAATAATGTTTATCAAAGAATAAAGGCAAAGAAAGATAGTAAAGAGTTTATCAAAGAACCAAGGCAAAGAAACATAGTGAAGAAAGATATTAGAATTCAAAATAAAGAGAACCATGAACCTGTAGGCGTATTGCTAAGTAAACACGTGGATTAAATTTTTGAGAGTCATGGTCAAGTCATTTAAGGACGGTCGGAATTACTTACGAGTAGAAACCCTGGGGATGTCGAGTCATTTGTAGTAGGAGATACGTTAGATATTTTTGCAAATTACATAGAGAAAGGCAACGCAAAGTTGTGTGTGAGAGATCGCGGTGCAATAAATTCTGATCTAAAGAAGCACTATCCTGACATATACTTTGGCAAACTAACTAACAACAAAATTAAAGAACTGAATCCTAATGTGTTTATTGCATGAGAACGATGTCACTCTTATGTTGTATATTTTAAGACTTACGAGGAACTGCAAGTTTTCGATCCACTTACAGCAGAATGGTCGGGCGTAAATCTTTGACAAAATCGACAAGCGCCGGAATTTGCAAATATCATTAAAAAAGTTTTGAAAGATTTCAAAAGTCAATATGTTGCATGAAGAGCAGACTGACAAAACTAACGATTGCGTCACGCGCTGTTTGAAATATTTATCTGTTTTTTTTATTAATTTTTTTATTAATCTGTAACATTTGTTAAGAACCGTTGTTTTGTTAATTTGCATTGCTGTTTAGTTTAAGCACGCGAGTTTGATATCGTTCAGCTCCACCCGCTTGCGCGGCCCTAGTAAATGTATTGTCCAAACACAAAATATGATTAATAAAAACTATTTAATGAGATGGATTTAGCAAAATACAATATAGTACATCACTTATTGTATTAATACTTATATTCATATTTTATATAATAATCCCAAATATTATTTTATCGATGAACTGATGTAAATAAATTATTAAAAGGAAAATTTTGGGATTCTGAAGATATCGATAATGAAAGTTTTGAAGTTGTAAATGAATTGTTAAAACAGTTGCTGTGAATTTCCCGGAGTTATGTAAATCTCTTCAAAGTTTAACATTTCTATCGATTTCAGTACTCTCTTAGAGATAGTTGATTTTGAACTGTTAGGAGTCTTTTCTCAGAAGTTCATTTGCCTTTCAAGCGGGGGTAATTACTCGTTTCATGAGAGTGTACTATAGTAATGAACTTTTATATGAATATATTTTTGAATTGGTTTCATTTTATATACAATATAAAATAATTTGTTAAAATTTAGGGAGATTTTGCCTTAAGAAATTACGTACCGCCGGGAATTAAATAGATTTATGAAGCCCCTGGAGCTCTTGCTGGTGGCCATTTTTTTAATCATTATATATGTCGCCGCGTTGAATATTATTGAGAAATCAAATTAATTGATTTACATACTTATAATTATTTTAACAATCATTGTAAATGCAATTCATCAATGTCTCTTATAATAATCGATTCCACATTTATTATTTACACATCCGGAATTGTTTATTAAGATGGCCGATGCAAGATTTAAGAAGTTGTGATTTTGACTATGTTGAATTGTTTATTAAGATGGCCGACGAAGGATTTAAGAAGTTGTGATTTTGACTATGTTTAATTGTTTATTAAGATGGCCGACGTAGGATTTAAGAAGTTGTGATTTTGACTATGTTGCATTGATGGATTGTTAAATTTAATGTTGTTTGTTTATAAACAACTTCTTAAATAATTATTCCTTCTTTATAACATTATTTTATATATTGTAATAGTTAAAGCCGTCCGAATAAGAGTTACTTAAATAGAGTGTTTGATAGTATTATGTAAAAAAGTATTGTGATTGACTAGCAACGATTCACTTGAAGAGAGGAGAATCTTTGTACTAAAAGGGTGTTTTATGAGCAGGGCTCAGTTTACTGCTGATTTTCGAGGAATACACATTGTAAGTAGAATCCGTGTCAGTTTGTCTAATTTAATTGAAATGTTATTTATTTAAAATAATTAACTTGTTTCATTTTGTTAATATTCCCCTACCTGTAATTATTTCACTATGATAATTGTGACTCACTTAACTAATATAAAATCATAGAACTATAGTTGGTATATCTTATTATAGTTATAGTTACAATAGAATCGATGACTACTATACAGTCAGCGATTCTATCTTTTCTTAAAAAATAATAATAATTCAATAAATTTCCGTAATATATATATATATAAATAAGAAAAATTGTTTTGTGGCTGTGACAAAATTAAGTAAAAATAATTCAAATATGAAGGTATAAATAAAAATATTATGTATTTTACTCTTATGTGGAGTGTCTCTTATCGCCACAGATAAGATCTTAGTTAACTTTTAATAAAATTATTTCACTTAGTTTTAAATTGATTAAAAATATTAATTAGTTATTGCGATTCGAAGTGATGTGAATTCGAATGAAAACAAAATTTGTTTCTACGTCTTGCGAAAGAATATTATCGACATTATGATATTCCATATTTTAATATACGTTAAATATTTTGTTCTTCAAAATTATCACATGGATGTTTAATAGAATATAATAAAAATTAGAATTATGAGGATCGTTACAACATATGTTACTTATTTAATATTTTACTATTTCATTATTAAAATTATATTCGGCCTATTGGTGTTATATACAACTGAAAGTATCGCAGAAAATGTTCTTATCTAAAGTGATGTGACAGTGATAGGAGTGGGAGATGTGTGTGTTTCATTACCGACTGTGAGATATCACACACTGCATTAATCTCTGACACTTTACACTTGGAACAATTTGTCAGTATCAATGAAACCATACAGTTTAATATACTAAACTATTCGATTGTGATTATATTTTTAGACTTTTTTATAAAAATATTTAAAGAAAATACAGTTTTAGTTTTCCTGAATAGAATACATTTCAAAGAAAATGTATTATTATAAATGATATAGCCTTTCTTGATTATTACTATGTTCAGGATATTGTACATAAGAAATATATTTTAACAGGTTACGATAAAATCATAGACGCTGATATACACGTAGGTACTATTTTAAAGTTTTTTATTACATATAAACCGTTTGGAAATCGACACTCGTCATTTGTAATTCAATATAAAGACATATTCTTCAATTTATAGAATGTATGTAACCCAAAGAATCCGTTGTAGTACCAAAATAAAATTGCTGTGAGTTAATCTCTTAAGGTGTGTTTAAATGTGTTGTGTTTAAACCTTAAATAAATCTGTCATCTCCGTTTCATACATTGCTTGATACACACCTTTATACGTATATTTTAAATTGTTGTCGTTATTTATAAAATATTTTGTTATAATAAGATAAATACTGAGGATTATGTCAAGTTTCTCTCTGTTAGGTTTTTTTTTAATTTTGGTCCTGAAATTTGAGTATAAAAATTACATACAGTGCAATTGATACCCAGATATTTTATTTTTTGTTTTATTTATTTAGTGCATCTGGGAACAAACAAGCTCTTGTTCTGTACTCTGTATTAACTGCTTCAAATTTAAAAATAGTAGAAGAAAATCAAATTTAGTAAAATAAACTCCGACATGTGTCAATTTGTAAAGATCGCTTGAATAGATAGGAAACTCTGATGTAAAATTAGAGTATGGCGGGAAAAAAATTAATAGTATCATAAAATCGCAAAATATAAATCTTTTAGGGCAATTGACGGTGTTTAGTCATACTAATAATAATAGTCATAATTCAAAAGCGTGATTAATCGGTTTGCTTTTGTGGTGCACTTGAAGAATTCATTGAATTAATTAAGTCATTTAAAATAAACTACTTATTTTAACTGACTTCGTCCTCATAGACTATAGTCTATAGAAGGATATTGAGAAAGTCTTAAATGCCGAGTATTGTTAGAACCCAAAACAAAGAATAGTATCCACATATTTGCTATATATTTAAAAAGTTGTACTAACAATAATATAATGAAAAATATATTTTCAAACTCGACTGATTCCAGAGATTTATCGAATTAAAATATTATATTAAAAAGATATCACAAACCTTTATGATATGTTGTTAATTAACTTGAAATTATTCTAACAAGTGATAGTTAGTAGCAAAGTTGGAATTGTAAGAAAAAACTAAATGTAGGAAATAATAAAATTTGATATTAAATTAATAATCAAATGGAGTAATTGATTATTAATTTATATCATCTCAATCAGAAAAAAGATACTCCACTTTTTAAAAAGTTATTCATGATCTCTTCTCTTGTTACAAACAAAGCAGTAGTGTTTGCTGTAAACTTTTATTTATTTTTACCTTCCGGGTAAAGGCTTACCAATTTACCAGGTTTTATAAAGTCAGAAAGCAACCAGCATAGAATTGCAAGTTGCACTGTAATTATGGGCAAGCTGCCAAAAAAACTACCCTTTGGTTAATTTAGCTCCGCATTATAATTTGTTTTATAAATTTGGAAAAGGAAGGAATGTACATATTAATTCTATAATGTATATCTTAAACGCGCTTATAAAATCGTTGTGGTATATTTTAAGTAACAAAAAGTAATTTTGAGTATTTTGATTAATAAAGAGTCGTTTCGAGTAAGAAAATAAGGGTAACAACTATACTCCGGCATTGATTTCAGGGAAGGTCTTCAAATGGACGACTTGAATAAAGTAAAATAGAATACATTTACTATTTTCTTTGATATTATAATGAATAAGAATGACTTACACGAGGAAATTAGATTTTAATGAGCCATTATACTTGTCTCTCTTTTAAATATATATTAATTAGTTGTTTTATATATTTTTAAAGCATAAATAAAATATGTAAGTTTGATAAATTTCAGTGCAGACGTAAAATATTGTCAATATATAAAAGAATGAACCGGTAGTATTGGAACACCAATGATTGATACTGTTATATACTGCTTTGATTACATTCTTATTTAGTCTACTTGGTTACAACAATATTGTTCCAGATATAATATTATAATTTCCATTCAATTTAATCTACCGCGGTACCTTTTGTATTATTGGTTTGATTAATTGCAAATATATACGACTTCATCATCAATTTATCTCTTGACTAATTTATGAAATTATATTATTTAGAAATAAAAAAATTGCCACAATAATTAATTCAAAGATTTACTTACTAATAATCTTCATAATTTTTTTAAGCTAATCTATTGTTATTTCGCCTAACACTCTAACTTTCCTCAATCTTTCATCGCAGCTCGGATTATTAAACTTCATTTGACTGCTCACAAAGGATTTGTTATGGACCCTAAAATGTAATAATTTTACTATAATACCTAAAGTTTTGTATACAATTTTATAAAAAAAAAACATATTTATTATTAAAAGACAAAATATAATGTTGACAATACCATATTATATTGATTTAATACCAAAAGTAAATCGAGTTCATATTGTAATATTGAGCTCTTATGACAAGGGTCGACCTCGTTGCTGACTTTCTCGTGTTCTGTAAGAAATAAATATATGATGACATGTGGCTTACAATCTTCGAAATATTTTATTTTCCTTATCAATGCTTAAATATATCAAATTAGTTCGAAAATTCAATTAAAAGATCTTTTACGGCATGAGAATATTCCTAATAAAACTACAAACTTTATTAAAAAAATATTATGGACTTTTAGCTGCAACAAAATTCCCGGGCTCGGCTTGCTAGGCCTTCGCTCTCAGCTGTCTTTTTATTTCTGTAAAATATATGTAAATAGTTTTTATTTAAAATGTTACTGCAAAATGTTAGGCCGAATAAGTACTTAAATGACTTATAACAGAGTTAAAGAAATAGACAAATTGTGCCGATACTAAAAAGATAGTACTGATTTTAGTCGTTGTGTACACAGAGATCTGGTTTAATATCACGAACAATTAATTTCACTGGACTCTGCGATGAAGCATAAAAAAGACAATAAAATTATGTAAAATGACGCTAAAGCAAAAGCTAGAAATATAAAGTCATAAGAATACATTTCATTGTTTATAAGAGTTTTATGAAAATGGGCTTTTGTGGTTCGTACCTTGAAAATAAACAGACTTGTGGTAATTGTACAGAAATAACGGGCAGAGACTTTTATTTTTCTGATACAATGATGATTTAAAATCTTAATTTTCCATTTTATTAAAAATATAAATAATGGCACGGAACTAATGATAATGAAAGACATCTGAATAATAAACAAATAATAATCCATATTACTATAATATAATAGTATTAAATGTTTAGAAAGTACCACCTTATAATATAAATTAAAGGTGATAGAGGGTAGGAGAGGGTACGAGATCAGATGTCAAAGGTAGCAGGGTGAGGTCGGTCACACAAACGAAGCACTTGGAATGAGCATTACTTGGTATTAAGGATCTTATTAATAACATTTATTTAATATATATTTTCCATAGTTTGATAATAGATTATAAATAACATATTTTGGACTTTCTCATTGTACTTATATAAACTGCTTAGTTCAAACTTTTAGAAAAATGACTTTAATAAATCAGAAAGTATTGTTTCTAAAATCTTGGCATCTTAAGCCACTACACGCTCTACTGTCATTTATAAGGTGACACTTAGAATTATATATATTCCGAAGCTTATATATCACTTGAAGGAGTAACGGCCCTCTTAACATCTTTTCTGTCATGCTCGTATGGTACTTCAGCTGCTCCAATGACCCCTACATTTTTCTAATGGAATATCGCCATAATTTTTATTGTAATAAAGTTTCATTTGAAGGATGTAAGAAATGTCAATCGATGTTCACAAGTTCCTAGAAAATATACGTATTGCATAAAATAAAGCATGAGAGATCTTGACTAAGCTACGAGTAAGATATTCAGTCCGAAAACTTATATTATATTGAATAATATATGAGATGGGAGAGATAACTTGGCAGATATGAATACTTTTGTATCAACTTTTTCCATTCTTGACTTCCTGTTTATTATCTAGAATTGCTAACGTTTGTATTATAATTGTTATTCAACTATTAATTGTATGAAGCTTGATTGTAATGTATCGATAGTATTGCATACAATGAATGGATTTAATTTATGAACGTTTAATAAAACAGTTGATATGTTTTAAATATAATTTACATAGTGTGGTGACAACAATATATTCAAAATCCTATTATAACGCATTCATTGTTTTTGTGTTGTTCCAAAAGAATGAAACCGCACAAATTACTATTTCGGTTATTTTTTTTGATTTTATTGTATTCTTTGATTATTAAGAATGTAAAATAGATAAAATGCTGCTATTTTCTTATTTCGTACAATTATTAATGTTAGTCTATTGTTGGTTTGTGCCACGTTCCACTTCCTCATCGACGTACCTCATTCCAGTGTGATACATTTTCGAAAAACGTGACTTATATTAATTTAACTCTATCGCGGTCTTAGAAATCTGATGTTTGCAGGTTGTCATAATAGTATAGGATTCTGGGCTTTAACTATTTGAAAGGAAATCCTCCCTCACAGAGCAGATATTTTTATGACTGGTAATTCAGCATCTACGAATGTAGGTGTGGTCCAGTATACAGTATATACAGTGTCCTGTATATATGTCTATATTGTTCATGTATATATATATATATATATATATATATATATATATATATATATCGCTCCTTAAATACAAAAGCCACACATTTCAAAATTTATCAAAAATTGTTTTATTGCATAGAATGTTTCCAAAACGATGAAACTTTATTATTTTGCTAAAACACCCGTTGTTTTATGATCAAAAACACCCGCAAACGCACACACGTTAGTTTTGTTTTGTACCGTTTATGTGACTGAGTTCCGTGCAAAAGTAACACATTATCAGTTGTCAACAGTCATTCAGGACGAACAGACGTATTTTTTTGTGAAAAACTACAACATTCAAAATACTGCTAAAAGACAGATGACGTTATTTATTCATAAGTGCCATATTCAAAAATATATTCGTATTGCAGATCACATAGGGCTTAATATCTTATCATTTTTATGTGCAATAGTACAATATTTCAAAATAGGTTAGTTTTGAATTTATAAATTGAACATTTTTTCTCATTTTTATGTTCAATACTACTATATTTTAAAATAAGGTAGTTTAGAAAAAAAATATTACAATAATTTTCTTATTTCTTTATGCTAAAGTACCATATTCCGAAATCGGTTAGTTTTGCACTTATTTATCTGCTATATTCTCTCATTTTTGTATGCAATAATACTACCATATTTTAAACTAAGTTAGTTAGGCAAAAAATAATTAGAATTATTTCCCTATTCTTTATGTTAGAGTAACATATTTTGAAATATAAAATGATTTTTATAGCAAAAATAGCTAAGGCCAAGAAAAGAACAAATTCATGTTAGCAATGTACCAATATGCGTCTCAAGAATTGCCGAACATCAAGAGCTCATAAGTAGAAACTTATTAGAAAATAAAAGGGCACACCCAAAACGGAGGAGAGGAGGTCATCCAACGTAACGTTACGAGAGCATTGAAATCATCTCTAATTTACTTTCCAGACCAATACATCACTTTAATTAAAACAGCAAAGAAAACTGGAAAGCCTTATACTGTTGAAGAACTGACACATGATAATTTTTTTGACCTTAAACCTCTGTGTACAGGAAACTACAATAAAGATGACGATTGCAATAAATTTAAATGGATTGTCATAAAGGTTATGACGGTGGATAAAGTAAGCAATGGCATATTTTTCTTCAAAACATCCTACGAAAAGGAAGAGTTTAGGTTGGTATCTCCGTTGAGAAAATTGAAGGCAGAACTTGATAATAATTTGACCCTCAACCAACTTTATACTGCAAAGCTAGTAGTAGTAGTAGCTAGTACCTGAAGAAAAGAAGCAAGGCACTTTAAAGCTAATCCAAGAAAACGTCGTGTATCTGTAAAGATTTTATGTATCTTTTTGTCCTAATCTCTAAATAAGTGCATAAGTTTCTAGTGGGAATTGATTTTCAATGTTTTAGTTTTAATTATTTTTATACCTTTGCAAGTATTACGCTCGATATAGTTTTAAGTAATCGTTTTATAAAAATAATTTTGTAACAACACTATTTACACTACGTTCATATATTTTATATGGTTGTGATTAGTGTAGATTATTAAATAAATAATCTTGGAGGTTTCTTACTCCTTAGGTGCCTTATGTTATAAAAATTGTAACTGCTATTTAAAGATAAAGTTATCTCTGTGTCTTAAACGTAATGTTATGGACCAAGTTGAACAACTAAGTCTTAATATATTATTTTAATAGTAGCAAAGGAATAGTGTTTTTTACGTAGCTCAGTGGCGAAAAAAAGTTTTATTTAACTAGGAGATATTAATTGGATACGACTCTTTATAGATCACAAATTTCGTTTAATTGATAAATTATTTAGGAGTGTCTAAACAGATTTATATTAGGTATTTTTCGTTATTGAACTTCATTCTACACACCTCTGATAAGTAACCTAATACGGATTTTCAGTAAGTAACCTAATAGAGTATTTATGTACAAACCATATGTTTGTCCTATAACGAAGAAATTAGTCTAGTTTTGTTTCGTTTGTGGTAAAATCCCACCTATACTCGTAAGTCTGATTTGATCGTGATTATAGCTTTAAAATGTTAATTATTAAAGTATACTTATTTTTTAGTTGTTATTAAATAATTATAAGTACGAGTAGGTACTACATTGTTGTAACTGAGAGCTGTTAACTTTTACCAGATGTGTATTTATTTTTTCAACAATCTTTATGTTTGTTTTGTTAATTATGTGCAAGAAGTTTATGCGTCTATGTTTTTTTTTTAGATGAAAAGATTTGTTTGTTTTTAACCTAAATTTATTACTCGTACCTTTAGTAGGTAATTTTAATTTTAGACTTCATTGATGATCTCATAATAAGACTACAATATTTGTTTTCCCTTAGCAAGTTTATTAATGTAGTAAAATATTGCACCATTTTTTTTTCATAAATTGACGTTTTATGAGGTTGATTACTGAAAACAAAACTCAAAATTTCCTAATTATGGTGGTTTAGTTTTTAGAATTTTAATGTTCTCGAAGTCAAAGTCTATAAACTAAAGTAACTTATTTGCATTTTTTCAAGAGCCTATTTCAGGTTTGGTTAAAATTACTTTATACAAAAAAAGTTTATTTAATTACGCATCTTTTGATACCTAAAAAGTTTACGTAATACACATCGATTACACATAAATCATAAAATAATCCAAATTATTTTTTCAAATGCCGCTCCTGTATAATTTGCATATTTTGACTTGTGGTGTTTTTGTATTTAAGGAGCGATATGTCTGTAATATATGTCTATATTGTTCATGTTTTATATACTAAATTACAATTAGCAAAATTAGGTTTGACCCTCTTTTCTAATATAATGTGGTAATAATAATACTCGATTAATTAAACAACTTCCAGTTCAGAAATCTTTGAGAACAGGTATAACTTTGAACTTTTTCATACAAATCGAAATTCTGACATTCTGACACATTTATTTAGTTTTTATTTGCACTGGTTACTGTGTAATAATTAGATTAGGAAACATAAAAGATTTGTTTTTTCATAATGTTTATAAAGTTTTAAGACATCGTTTATGATATAACCTTGTTATGCACGGAGATAAATGGCAAGTTTACTGTATAAATAATAAGTCGCTACTAAACAGTAAGTCGCGACTGAGATAGAGTATGATAAAAAAGAGTGGAATAATTGACATATTGTATCACCACAAATTATTAGGATAAAAGTTTATGATTAGTTTTAATAAAGTTCAAACTTACTCTCTTAAAAATTTGGAGAATATTAAAATTCTTGGATATGACAGAAATAATTTTTATAAAGTATTTTGAGGGTTTAGGAAAAAGGTTTATTAAATTCCGTATTCATAATTTTTTAAGAGCTCCTTCAATATAATCGTTTTATTTTTGAAGCCCAATAAATATTATTGATGTAGTTACGTAAAAACATTACAATAACATTTTACATTTCACGTTTTTCAAATTTAATCAATTAATTAAAAGAGTATTAGGGAATTGTATATAAATATTTTGCGTAACAATAATCTTTTTTTGGTTATAACTTTTCGATCAATGATTTAGCAAGCTAGTTCTAAATAGATATATCTCCTTGATACTACGAGTTGAATACAAGATGAATTGACTACATTTTATATTGAAAACATCTGGAACCAGTTGCCTTTTATTTTATTATTATTTATTTATTTATTCATGTACCAGATTTAGTAAAAAACAAAATATTCAGAGACATGAAGAACATTGGATGAGCTTATCTCTAAAGAGAGATCTCTACCAGCTACCCATGAGAGTGACAAAATTCAATTAAAAGGGCAGAAATAGGTACACTACACTGCATATAGTAAATATTCTTAATAGTAAAAAACTAACTAAACATTACTTATATAATAAACTAAATTATACCGATACATATATAAATTCAAATACTTATCAATATAATAAATCGAAAATATATACAAATACATATATGAATATATAAATATATAATAATACAAATACAGATATAATACATATAATTATAACTGGGAGAGATAGTAGAGCTTTAATCTACGTTTAAACAATACAACATTTGGGCTACTTATAATATGGTTGGGAAGGGTATTCCATAACCGCGCTGCATGAATGGAGAAGGATTTGGAGAAAGATGTTGAATTGTAAGGAGGGACATTAAAAGATTTAACAGGAACACAAGAGCGTTTGGGACGGCTACTCGGAGGGGACAGGTGGAACAGTTCATATAAATAAGTGGGAGAAGAATTTCTATAAACATTATACAGCGTGGTTAAAATATGCATATTCCGGCGAAGGCGAATAGGGAGCCACTTAAGTTGACGTCGAAAATTTGAAACATGGTCAAACTTGCGCAATCCGAAGATAAAACGAATGCACAAGTTTTGAAGGCGATCTAATTTAGTTTAATCTAATCTAGTCTAATTTTTTTAGTTCATTGTATGTATGTGTATGAATGTCTACGTCACGTTTATAGTGTTTAGAGTGTATAGTGTTTTCAACGGATTGTATGCAACCTTTGTTACATAAATTGTGAAGATTCTGCGGTGACAATAAAAGAAAAGTAAATGAAGTTTGTATTTATAAGCATTGTTATATATTTGCAGTCAGTCAGTCAACGTATTTTTCTTAAAAATCATCAAATAAAGAGTCTGTTATCAGTGTCGTAACACCACACACAATGGTCACTAATCCTATTGAATTCCAACCACGAAATGTGAAATTGTTGGCGATATCTGACTATAAGCTTAGTTGACTGTCTGGTTAATGTCATAGCCAAAGTCGTAGTATAATACAACGAAAAGGATTATGAAAAGAACATATTGAACCTTTTATATGTATATAAAAATGAAGTTCGTATCTTTTATTGATGTGATTCTTTACTTACAATTCTCTGACGCACTTAGAAAACGTCTGATATAGAAAATGTATATATCAAATTGACTTAACTTTTATCCTCAATAAAAATATATTGGAAGTAAATTTTTATCCTTACAGGAAATAAATATGGCATCCGTTTTAATATTAAATATGTATTATTTTTAAGGGAGAAAATAATAATATATAAAAAAATATTAAGTGTTATATTTTATCGTTTGACATTGAATACAAATTTGAGTTTAAAGTTTTAACGGCTATTACTATGTTACTATGTAGTAGTTATAAATTTAAAGGTTAATGAAATATTATATTTTTAATATGAAGCACAGAAATATTTTTTTTCTATGTTTCTTGTTCTAACCCTCAATATCAAATGACAATGACAAAAATGACATTTCATAGATTGGATTACGACTGTTAACAGTTAGGTCATGTTAATAGTTCACTATCACACTATACCCTGTTATAATACGAAACGTCAGCTTATCAAAGTTTATTCTAACGATATACAGAAAGTTATCAAGAAAATAGTTAAAACAATTCAATACCTCTCCCACATTTCCAGATACTTCACTTTTTGCTTAGCTTAATTGAATACCTCTAAGTATATCAAAAAGTGATGAAATTGATTTATATCTTTAATACACTTACTGTTAAGTAATCATTAAACTATGTAAAAAGTAAGTAGTCTGAAAGCATCCATATCAAATAAATAAAACTATAACACAGCTTCACAAATTTTATATTAAAAATATAATCAGGGTACGAGTATGATCGATCCATTTAATAAAAATGTGTCAAGAAAAATTAAATAATCTTTAACAAAATTGCAATATAATGATTAAGCAATATTTATAAGAACATGTAAGATTTGGAACTTGAGATTAGTATTAACAGTATTGTTTGATAACTTCTAAATATTTACCATAAACCAAATGTAACCAGGATCCGCCAACCGTGCGCGGCGGGTGTTGAGCTGAGCACCTCTCCTTTCTTCTTTTCTTGATAACTTTTGAATGGCTAAACAGTTTTTCAATCTATTTTCGCCATAACATCCCCGTTTGGCTAAAACATACATGAGAATTTTTAACTAATTATCTCGTCGCATTCTGGAGACAACTAAACACAAAAAAGTCTACTAAACGGTTAAGAGCTTTGCTTACGCTCAGCTCAATTATGGAATTCTAACCGAAAATTGGTGTCAAATTTTCCCTCGCAACATTAATTAACTTTATTGCTTTCATTAAAACATGAGATTACATTTTATAACGCAGTTATAACACGTTATTTTGTATATTCTATAAATAGGAGACGCTCATAATAAAATGAGGCTTATTTTTGCAAAAACTATCTAAATCATTGCAATACAGAAAAAGTTCTTATTTTGTTTTCTGTGATACATCAAGAATTATTAACTTAAAAACAAAAGAAAGATATATAACCAAATGTATATAAAGGAAGGTATTATTTTATTATTTATAAAAAACGTTAATATTAGTAACAAAATGTTTAATTTGAAACAAAAGATCTAATGTGGCTATTACTGATAATTTATATTCTTAAACAGAAACGGCTGCGTGGTGGTATACGAGTAAGTCCCGACAAATTAGGGGATTTACCTAACGTCACACCAAATATAAACACTTGCCTTGTCTTTTTAACATTAAACTATAAATACCTATATAATATCTTACATCACGTTAAGGTAAATACAAAATGAACAATTTAAGATTCTTTAAGACTCAGACTTCAGTTAAAAATAAACAGATTAAATCAAATGTAGTAAGTATAATAAGTGTAAGATGTATTTTATTCATACATATCGGTGTAAAAGTCAAGTTGTACTAAACGATGATAGATCATATAATACCTGCCTCTCAAAGAATGTAAAAGCAGAATAAATTTTAAGTGCATTTTGTTCATTTGGCATAATATTTGTATGCTTGTTACGCAAGCATAGCCAAGGGCAATTGTTAAAGTAAGCACCAACTTGGTTTCACACGGTTAAATGCTGACAGCACGCTTCGAGTATCCTGAAGACGACACCATACGGCTTGCATTCTCACCATCGATGGGAATCGAGTATAAAATATATTCACTCTTGTGTCAATCGCTGACTTACAAGCACCTTACCTTAGTTTTAATTAATTGTAATTTTTATTTCAATACTAGCAGACCCGGTCACGCGTTGCTGTGACTATTATTTTTGATATATTACATTGTACTAAACTATTTAAGGGGTAACGTTCAGAGTACATCTGTCATGAAAACCATAATGTTTTCTTATAGTCGATATTAAGCAAAAATCAAAACAAAATAATTATAATTATTTTTTTTATTTTATCCAAGTTTATAACACTATTTGTATATTACAAAGTTTTTAGTAAATAACTTGGAACACTAAACTTACGAATGAGGTAGGTAGGGTAGATATCTCATTCGTAATTACTCAATCCAGTCAATAGATACCGCCATCTTTTAGAATTGTTAAGAGCTAACTGCAAAATGATAAACTAATAATTTGCAATAAAATAATACTGCGACTATGAATTGAGTTGAAAATTATTATATCTTTTAAGTTAGGTCAAACTGTACGTGATGTGTAAATTTATTTAAATCAGTTAAGTAGTTTAGGAGTCCATCGCGGACAAATAACGCGACACGTGTTTTATATATATTAAGAATTCTGGTGGATTTTTTTTATCATTTAATATTTTAAATAATATAATAAATAAATCGTAAAATTTTCCTTTTTTTTAATATGTTACTTTATCATTTTATTAAGACGTTCATAATTAAAAGTATTTGGTGGTTTTTACTAATACATACAATGAAAGTTAAACTCAAAACATTTAAATTTTAAAAGATTTTTTTTTTTTTAATAAATACAATTTTTATACAACTCGGCAGAATTCGTTCTGTCAAATAGATTTGGAATGTGGCAGTTTATATTTCGACCTTTAGACGTTTTTACTCTGCTGATCCTCACACATCGCCCTATCATCACGGTGACGGTTCAGGAGAATTAAAGAAAAAGGTCAGCTCGGGTGACTTAAGTATCTTAGCTTCCACGAACTTTGGTCACCCTTTTGAGACCCACTAAAAACCCCGATTGGGATGTCTGCCAGAGGGCTTCAAACCAAGAGGGGAACTTAAGGTTCAAACCTGATTGAAAAATAATCTAAAGGGATAGTGGGAACCTAAAGGTGACAAATATTTATAAAGTGGGTGCTTCAATTACAAAGTATAGAGATAATTAATTATTTATTACTATTATTATTAACATAGGGTTCATAACCGATGAAATAAAAAATAATGAAATAAAACGTACATAAGTATTTTCAGTAATCGCGTTATTGTAAATCCAGTGAATCATAATTATTAACAAAAATCTGTTTTATTTTTATTTTAGTGCTTTATGATACACAATGTTTTTTGTTTGATTACCTGGTGAATATATAAATAAATCTGATGATTTTCCAACACGGGAACAGGCAACATACAATTGCCCCTGCCTGATTGCCCCTGGGACTTATTTATGGTCATAGCAAAAGCAAGCCGCACTGGAAATTGTAGTCGTTTAAATTCAAATGGTACATCAGTCGGAATCATTGGGATGCGTGGTATCAACACGTCTTCTCCTTTATACTTTCCTTTCAGTATAGTTGCTTCTATCACGTTGTTCAATAATTTTTTTATCGCTAACCGTGTGCCGTTGCAAAGACGCGGTTGGTTGATATTTCTCAACATTATTACTACCGAACCAACCTTTAATTGAAGATTGTGTGGTGGCAATCCTGGTAAATCCAGCGAGTTTAAAAATTCAGGCGGATAGTTAACGACATCATCTTGGTTAGTAGCCGAATCAACTGATTTATATATCCTCAATTCGCCTGTAATTTGTTCTTGAATTTTGAAATTTAATTCACTTACATCTATGTTTTTTGCAGCCAATATAGCCCGTTCGCTCAACCAATCATGGTTTCTATAATTTTGAGCAACATCTGGAAACACCTTTTGAATAAGTTCATCTTTTGATCTAGTTAACTGACAAAAACCTTGAGGAAAGTTAATGCAACCAGTCAAGGTGTCTATAGGAAATTTCAATGAGTTGTTTAGAGAATAT
This sequence comes from Melinaea marsaeus rileyi, assembly GCA_918358865.1. NCBI lineage: Eukaryota > Metazoa > Arthropoda > Insecta > Lepidoptera > Nymphalidae > Melinaea > Melinaea marsaeus. Next base: position 19,611,418 of record OU911094.1, on the reverse strand, counting down.
GTCTCCAGATTTGTCATTTTGCAACTTGATACGCATATTCTTGCTTAAGTGTAATACCTTCACATGTTTCCACAAATTGGAGGACTTTAAACAGGCATTAAGTTCATCAGCTGGCGTTGATCGTGGAATCACTGGCAATGTTTGACGAAAATCTCCTGCTAATAAAATCATTGCACCACCAAATGGGTTATTATTGCTCCGGAGATCTTGTAAGGTTCTATCTAAAGCCTCCAAAGATTTTTTATGTGCCATCGTGCATTCATCCCAAACAATCAATCCACATTGCTGCAAAACCTTTGCCATTGCAGAGTTCTTCGAAATGTTGCAGGTTAGAGTTTCGTTGCTTTGCATGTTTAATGGTAATTTTAGTGCTGAATGAGCTGTTCTACCACCTTCAAGCAAAGTTGCTGCGATTCCCGACGAAGCGAGTGCAAGTGCAATTTTATTTTGTGAGCGAATTGTTGCTAATATCAATGAAATCAAAAAAGTTTTTCCTGTACCACCAGGTGCATCTAAGAAGTAAATCCCTCCTCTTTTATCATTTATTACTTTCAAAAGTGTATCAAATACATACTTCTGTTGTTCATTCAATAGTGGAAGATTCGTTTGAATTAATTCTTTCAAAGTGTTGAGATCATACAGTTTTTCTCGGTGCAACTCTTGGTTAAAAGCATCATGCATTGGACGATTGGGTGCGGCCAGGCCTAATTGAAATAATAGTTTGTTTGACATCATCAAGCACATGTCCTCAATTGAAATCAATACTTCATTGTAAATTTCTTCGCTTATTTGTATATTTGGATTTCCCTTTCTAATCCGTATTTGATACAAAATATCATCACACATATTATCTTTGTACTTGATCCACAAATCCTTTGGGTTTGATGGGAAGCAGGTAGATATGATTATAGAAAACAATGTTCGTATTTGATGAGCTTGTGATGATATTACAGCATCATTGAGAGTTTGATCCCAATGAGCATCATTGTCTAGCAATCGCAAACGTTGGCAAGCTTCTCTATATGATCCACACAAATCACCATTAACAGTTCGTACATGTTGGAACGATGTTGGGCCACGTACATTGACTAATAGCAGTCGTAAATAAAAACATTCATCATTGCTTGGATGTACTGAATAAATTCGACCAATCGCATCGGTAGAAAATATATCTGGGTATCCTGTAACTGGTTTTCCTTGTTTCCGTCGTATAAATCTTCTTGAGGATTGATTCCAAGTATAATATTTTGGCATTTCAGAATATAACAATGTTTGAGCAAAATCATCGTTTTGACATATCTCAAAAAATCTGGTTAATGTAGTAGATGGTGGCTGTACAGCTCTTTCTACTGCGTTCTGTGCTGTAAAATATACTCTTTGTCCATTTTCTAAATGCACAGCTAAATGAACAACAGTAGGGTGTCTTTCATGAATAGGAAAAGAAAATATTCGCCAAACTGCTTCATTACTACTAACATAGCGACCCATTTGGTATTGGGTAACTTCATCATTGGAATTCTCTGCATTAATACCAATCACAGCCATATCACTCCCTTTGGTTACATATTTGCAAATGTATTTAATAGATTTTACTGAATGGCAAGATTCAACGTTGATGTGCGCTTTGAAGGTCTTTGATAAAATGGGTGAATAAGGAACAATCCAGCGATTATCTATTTCAATATCTTGTTGATTTAATTTGACAATTGTTGATCTTCCATTGTCTGCTGTCGATCGGCGACGATACAAAGGATAACCGTCATTACCAGTGATTGTTTCAGATATTAATGTCCGTGGATATCGCTTTGAACATTTACCATCCACCATACACGGTGAATTTTGATTAAGAGTTCCAATGGTATCAATTTCACTTTCCCATTTGCGCAACACAATCCATTTGCTTCATTTTTGTATTTCAATGCCTTACAATAAGAGCAAACCAAGTTCATAGATCCAATAGCAACACATTGGTGGTTACTGTAGTCAATTGACAAATCGTAATTGAAAGCAGCTCGATTCAAACTTTCGCGATTATTAGTTGAATCTCTCGCTCTCGCTTCCCGCGTTCGTGATATACGAATTCTTTCGCGTTCATTTCGGTCGTCACGTTCATGTGCAGTATGATAAGATCGGTAATTCATTTGGTTTGTAGCATTTCGGGTTCTTCTACTTAAATTACTTCGTCTTATAGGAGGCATATCGTATATAATTACCTAAATTTATTCACATGAAATAATTATTAATCACAGGTATTTATACAATCAAAATTAATTATTAAATATTATAAACGCTTTTTAACGCAGTTTGTTTGACAGATGCAATGACGTGAAAACTGATGACAATTTATGTCGCATTCCGAAACTAAAACAAAAGAAAGAATATTCCAAGGCCAATCAAATCTTACATTTACTTTTTTTGACTTTTCAATTTGGTCGGGTGTACACATTCATTTGATTAAATTTGAACGTTGTGCAGCGACAATAAAGCGCGAATTGACTCTTTGACGTTAGCAAGACACCTACATTGTTTAGACAACAATGAGTGCTTGTAATTTAATATCAACTTTATTGAATAGCAATACAGTTCAAATTGACTCTACATTTAGTTATTTATTCTACATTTAAAATATTTGTATAGGAAAAAGAAAAGGGCTTTTTTAGGGTTTCCCTGGAAATTATTCAAATTTTTCTCGCCGTTAGAGCCATCCTTGGACTTCAAGGAACATTTAAAAAAAAGAATTGTTAAGATTGGTCCATGCGTTGTTGAGTTATGCGCTTACCAACACATTTTGCGATTCATTTTTATATAATAGATATTTTATTAAGTAAATTGTTTTTTTTGCATCCTTCGCTGCCACCAAACTTAATCCTTTCAATTTATTTTATTATTCCATTAGATTGTGCAAGTAATTTAATATATAAATACTATTATATATTATTTTTGGAGTGTTAGATTAGTGTTCAAAATTTTTCATCCGCGAGAAAACAGTAGCCGTAGTTTGTGTAAGGGTAGATCTAGTAGGCTCGATACTATAGACGAATTTAGGCAATTAAAAAAAATTGTTATACCTAATATTAAAATGTCTCAAGATATAATGGGTGAGATATACAAGTCACTTAGAGTTTTGCCTGATTTTGACGGTAACCCCCATGTGTTAACAAGATTTATAAATCTATGTGATCAATTAATACTTGCATATTTTAAAACAGAACCGGGTTATGGGTTAACCAATTTGGCCCTTATTAATGGTATATTAAATAAGATTACAGGCTCTGCAGCTCGATTGATAAATTCCAACGGTATTCCTGAAAATTGGTTCGGTATTCGTAGTGCACTTATTAATAATTTTGCTGACCATCAAGACGAGACCGCTTTATTTAACGATTTATCATTACAAACCCAGGGGTCTTCAACCCCACAGGAATTTTACGAACGTGTTCAAAATTTATTCAGCACTATCATGACATACGTTACGTTGCATGAAACCGTGGCTACTACAGTTGAAGCTAAACGTAATCTTTAAAAGAAATTAACTCTACAGTGCTACTTGCGTGGTCTTAAGGATCCCTTAGGCTCTAGGATACGTTGCATGCGTCCCGAAACGATAGAAAAAGCTTTAGAATTCGTACAAGAAGAGCTAAATACACTATATATGCAGCAGCGTGCTGAGGGTATACCTAATAAAAAAGATAATTTGAATAATCAACAGTCTCTAAAATCTCATTTTCATTTGCCTTTAAATAATTTGATGCAATATACAGGTAATGCATTCAATGGTAGTTCTTTTAAACAACCATATAATGTGTCAGGCCCCTCACGTCCTCATCAATTTAACCATCAACAAAATCAAGGTTGGCCATCTAATATGCCTCCAACACAACAATTTCGTGGTCCCACAAGGACTCAACAAATATTCCGTGCTCCACTTCCAAATTATAATGCGAGCAGTAACGTTTTTAGGATTCCAAATAGACCATTCACGCAACCGAATAATAATTCTAATAATGTACCTCGTCCTATGAGTGGTGTTAGTCACTTCGTGCCTAAACCCTTACCATTGTCTGGGCACGACTGGCGTAGAAGTGGCAACCCGCCCCCAAATAATTACTTTAAAACTCGAGAAATTAACAATTATGAATGTGACTATGAACCCTATTACGACTATGACTATACTGATTACTACCAAAACTGTGACTCTTACCAGGAAAATGGAGATTACTTTCCAAATTATGAGCAATGTGAATCTCCAGTAGTAAAGGAGCTTAACTCAAACACTGATGAGATAAAAGATCAAAATTTTTTCGAAGCTACGAAGTCAGAAAAGCAAAAATAGATGTAAATTTTAATATTCAAAGACAACTCGGATATATACAAATTCAAAACCCACCTTTAAAATTTCTTATAGACACGGGAGCCAATCAATCATTTATATCCCCCCCCCTCAAGTAGTTGAAAAATATTTTTCTCATTTACCTCTTAATTATACTCCATTTGAAGTTACGAATAATCATAATATGTATAGACAAGACTATTCTATTACTTTAGCTAGTTTCTCGGAATTTAAAGAAAATGATGACGTAACCTTTTTTATTCTTAATTTTCATAATTATTTTGATGGCTTTATTGGTTTTGATTTGTTAGATTCGTGGGACACTAACATTGATTTTAGACGCAAGAAATTAATTACTAAAAATACCGAATTGCCTATTATTATGTATGACGCTCGAAATACAAATCTTTATGAAGAAATAATACCAGCTCAGTCATCCAAATTAGTGAAATTGCCAATAAACTCCAAGGACGGAGATGTATTTTTTCCTGATCAGATAATAAGTAATTGTTTAATTTCTGATTGCTTTACAACTGTGAAAAACAGTCGAGGTTTAGTACAAATTTCAAATAATTCAAAGAATATTGTAATCTTTTCAATGGATCGGCCTATTACAGCTGAGGTATTCAATATTGAATCTAAGCAATTAAAACAATTATCCGATCGTACAAAAGAAGTTCTATCGCGTCTCCGTACAGATCATTTGAACCCAGAGGAAATAGCTAATTTAAAAACCTTATGTGCACGTTATTCGGATGTGTTTTACCTTGACGCAGAACCCTTAACATTTACGAACAAAATTAAGCATAAAATTAAAACAAATGATGAGATCCCAGTTCATGTTAAAAGCTATAGGTACCCGTATGTCCATAAACAAGAGGTTAGAAGTCAAATCAATAAAATGCTTGAACAAAATATAATTAGACCTTCGGATTCCGCGTGGAGCTCTCCTATTTGGGTGGTCCCTAAAAAGGCAGATGCTTCGGGTAAAACCAAATGGCGTTTAGTAATAGATTTCCGAAAGGTAAATGAAAAGACAATTAGTGATAAGTATCCAATACCCAATATTTCGTACATATTAGACAAATTAGAGAAATGCCAATATTTCACCACTCTTGACCTTGCTAGCGGATCTTATCAAGTAGAATTAGACCCTACTGACATACATAAAACTGCTCTTAATGTTGAAAACGGCCATTATGAATTTTTAAGAATGCCAATGGGTTTAAAAAACTCTCGCGCAACATTTCAAAGGGTAATGGACAACATTCTTAAAGATTTACAAGATATCTGTTTAGTTTATCTAGATGACGTCATCATTTTTAGTACGTCATTACAGGAACACATGGTTAATTTTGAAAAAGTTCTAAAACGTTTGCGCGAATCTTACTTCAAGATCCAGATGAATAAGTCTGAGTTCCTAAAGTTAGAGACGGAATTTTTAGGACATGTCGTGTGTAGGGATGGAGTTAAGCCCAATCCTAATAAAATAAGTATTATACAAAGTTATCCGCTACCTAAAACTACTACAGAAATTAAACGGTTTCTTGGCCTTTTGGGATATTATCGAAAATTTATTCCGGATTTTGCACGGATAACAAAACCTTTAAGCCAGTGTTTAAAAAAAGGATCTAAGATAGTTTGTGATCAGAATTATATTAATTGTTTTGAGCATTGTAAGACTTTATTGACAAATGACCCTATTTTACAGTACCCCGACTTTAATAAAGAGTTTTTACTGACAACTGACGCATCGAACGTTGCAATAGGCGCCGTATTATCCCAAGATTGTATTGGTTCAGACAAACCTATTGCATACGCTTCTAGAACCCTAAATTAAAGCGAGCTTAATTACAGCACTATAGAAAAAGAACTACTAGCAATTGTGTGGGCTTGTAAATATTTCAGACCATACTTATTTGGCAGAAAATTTAAAATTATAACCGACCATAAACCCTTACAATGGGTCATGAGTCTTAAAGAACCAAATTCGAGACTTACAAGATGGCGATTAAAATTATCCGAATACGATTTCTCAGTCATTTATAAGCCAAGTAAATATAATACAAATGCTGATGCCTTATCCCGTTTAGTAATTCATAACGAAGAACTAAGTACAATAGCAGTAAATGCATCTGAAAATGACTCTAGCACTATTACAGCTGATAGAGATAATTCTAATACCATAACAGTTCATACCGACAATGAAAATCCTAATTTGGAAATCCCGATTTCTGACGAACCCCTAAATAAATTCACGAAACAGCTAGTTTTAACAATTGTAAGCAATATTAAAGGAAAACCAATAGTTTCAAAACCTTTTGAAACACACACACGTATCACTGTTCAATTGTCAGAAAATAATCTCGAAGAAGATATCATGAATGTTATCAAAGAATATGTTCATCCCAAAATTAAAACAGGCTTACTCATAAATCCCCCATTAGCAATGTACTCGGTTATTCCCATAATACCAAAACCTTTTAAAAGTTCAGCTATGAATTTAATACTGGTTAAAAAGGAATTGGAAAACATAAAAGAATACTTAAAGCAACAAGAAATAATAAGCAAATACCACGTAGGTAAAACTAATCATAGGGGTGTTAATGAATGTCATCTCGCCCTATCTCATAGGTATTATTGGCCAAAAATGCGAGAGCATATAACCAAGTTCATTAACGAATGTATAATTTGTGGTCAAGCGAAATATGATCGCAACCCTATTAGACAACAATTTCGTATTGTCCCTCCACCGTGTAAGCCTTTCGAAGTTGTTCACCTAGATTTATTATCTATACAGAGTGAAAAGTTTTTGGCTATCATAGATTTTCAAAGTATGCGCAAGCATATTCTTTAAGGGATGGAACAGCAGTAAGTGTCGTGCAGGCGTTATTAAAATTTAGTACTCATCATGATATACCATATACTCTAGTTACAGATAATGGCCCTGAGTTCACTAATCAATTATTTGCTGAATTTGTAAGAGTTCACAAAATTCAACACCATAGAATAGCACCCTATACTCCCAATGAGAATGGAATCGTTGAACGATTCCACTCAACAATTTTAGAACATCTACGCATATTAAAACTTGAACTTAAGAATGAATCTGTTATTAATTTAATAAATTATGCCCTATTAGCATATAATAGTTCGATACACAGTTTTAAAAAATGCCGACCAATTGACATTATCACTGGACATTTTGATCCGCGAGACCCATTAGACATAGACTTAACCACCCATTTACTCCAACAATATATGGTAGAACATAAAAATAAAATGACCAAAGCTTTTAATTTAATTCATGAGTCTAGTTTAAGTTACAGAAATCCTGATCAACAAATATTTATTAGAAACCCTTTTGCTATTCGTCAAAAGATGGCGCCGCGTTACACGCATGATACAGTTATAGCTGATCTCCCGATACATATATACACGCGCAAAAAAGGCGGGAAATTGCTAAGTCTAGATTAAAGAGAGTTCCTAAAAGCGTTTAATTGCTGCAGGACTCTACTATTACTCCAACTGCTCCTGCATCTGGTTCTAACGCAGGAAATAAAACTTGAAAATCTGGATGTTGGTCCCGGCATTTTACCTTTGAAACTAGGTCCTTGACACATAGTGTCTCATTATCACTCATTCTTGAAGAATATCGATATCCACGAATTACAAGACAAAGTAAATACAGTTCATATCCAATTAAGCAATATAATCTCTAATCTTAATAATAAAACTTTTTCTTTGTTTGAGCCCCATACTAACTATTTGAAAGAAAAGCTTCAAGTCGTTATAGATCGATTGCAGTCATTTGAAATTAGCCGCTCTAAAAGAGGTCTCGTTGATGGTCTCGGGTCCGTAATAAAAAGTATTACCGGTAATCTTGATTATACAGATGCGTTACAGTTTAAAAACGAAATAAGATCACTGCAAGAAAACGATAATAAATTAGTTACGGAATTTAACAGTCATGTAAGCCTGATTGAAGATTGGATAACTCACCACTCTAAAATAATAGATCAAATAGTAGATAATCAGAACAAATTAGCGGAACTAGTAAAAAACATTAGTCAAAGTTTGGAAAAAGGTGTCTATGAATCCAATCAATACGCTCATTTAGGACACCTATTCTCATAGTCGATGATAATGTTGACAAGTTGTCACAAGAGATAACTAAGTTACAGAATGTGCTAGCATTTATAAGGACATCCACGGCTCATCATGATGTCATTAGTTTAAGTTCTATTAGAAATATAATTAGAAAGCTACGTAGTTTGTATGGTAGTAATAAAGTACTAGATATAGACGCCCGAGAGTATTATGACGTAATACAATTAGGTTCATATTATGTAGGAAATGAAATAGTTATAGTATATAAATTCCCAATTATAAATTCCCAAATATATAATTTATATAAGATATCTATAAACCCTAACAAAAATCATGAAATTCTTGTTCCCCAACGCCAATTCCTTGCAATCCATTTGAAAGATTTCAAGTACATAGAGGCTGAATGCCCGAAGTTCACTAAAGGGTATCTATGTGAAGATATACACAACATACATATTCGTACATCGCCTGATTGTGTAACAGCCCTCGTTACTACGCAGCAAAAACTCCCCGAATGTAAACCAGTCATTGAATCCCTACTTACGTCGGCCTACGAGAAACTCGACGATCGCCACTACACCATCAGCTTTCCAACTCTTACTAAAGTACGCTTGTCCTGCGATCAAGATATCTACAAGATGTTGCAAGGAAGTTATCTCGCTATAATTCCATATGATTGTTTCATTCAAACAACAGAATTCATCATCTCGAACTCAACGATCGACTAAAAGGTCAAGCCTCGAAGATAATAGATGTCCCTAATGAAAACACACTCAGTTCAGCAGCACATCTGACATTCAAATTAAACTCCATTAATTTGACTAATCTTCACGCTACCAATAGAGAGGTTATTCTACAGTCACCAGTAAACTTAAGCAAGAACAACGATATAAGCGTCTACCATACAACAATACCTTTATATACGTTACTATTCGGTGCATGTGTACTAATTAGCGGCCTTGCATACCGGAAATACCGACTTAAACATACGAAATACACCATCCACAAAACTCAAAGGGATGAATCAGAACTTCCAGCGCAATTTACAACGAAAATCTTCAATAGTCGCTGTTCTACGGGGGGAGGTTTTACGCAAGCATAGCCAAGGGCAATTGTTATAGTAAGCACCAACTTGGTTTCACACGGTTAAATGCTGACACCACGCTTCGAGTATCCTGAAGACGACACCATACGACTTCTCACCATCGATGGGAATCGAGGATAAAATATATTCACTCTTGTGTCAATCGCTAACTTACAAGCACCTTACCTTAGTTTTAATTAATTGTAATTTTTATTTCAATATATTTTATTAAGTAAATTGTTTTTTTTTGCATCCTTCGCTGCCACCAAACTTAATTAACGTATAAATATTTTAGAATATATGTTTACAATATAATGAATGATCGGTCTGTAGGTCTAGTTCTTAATATAATAAATAAGATAGTTTGTAAGAATATAGGTATGTTTGTTTAATGAAATTTAAAGATGAATTAATTAATTATTATATCAAATGCGTCCCTAGACTAGACAGACCACGTAGAGTAAGTTACACTACGTGAGGTTTTGTCAAACAGATGTTCAGAGTCATCTCGGTGTCAAGGGAAGCTGCATGCATTTGAAATGATTTTGAATAATCTTATAGACTTTAAAAATATATAGATTATTCAAATATAAGGAAAGTAATAAATAATCGTGAACTGTAAAGGACCTTCACAATAGTCATATAATACAACTCAAAGATTTTTAGAATTATTTTGTAGATCAAATTTACATTTAATTACAAATTACATTATTAATTTTTAATGAAATCATTTTATTAATTTGCTTCTATAATACATGCTAATGCACATATTCGAAAATAAAACGGAGGTAAAAGTATTTGCCCTATCTTTTAGTATAATCCGTATAAAAATATGTTCAGTAGTTTTTAAGAAAATTAATTACATAAGTACACAAGGCTTTTATCAGTAATTTGTAATTGTTTGCTTTTTCACTTAGTGTAGGTTGTAGTAAAATGTCGGTACTTTGAAAAATTACTTTATTCTTGTATATATTTTTTTTGCTGTCATTCAAAATAATACATTTTGTACAATCAGTCCGGATGTACATTGTTATAACTTTACGTTATCTTTAATCTTAATTATTGCCTAAATTGTTAAATACTATACTTAATGATTTCATAACATTAAAATTATTTTATTGAATGTTTAAGCTCGTTTCTTAAGAACATCAAGGGTGACACAGTTGGAAGGCCTGTTGGAAATCGAGCCGGTCGGCAACAGCATCGCAGCAAGTAGCCGGTCAGCATCGCGTCGCACCCAGCTTGGAGTTATAACAAATAATATGACTAGTGCTGTGACAGCAGATTATTGCAGCTAAGTACCTTCATTAAGACATCCTTCTATATATCATCATACACATTATATACACATTTATTATCACACTTAACAAATGCGAACACACAAACTTCCACTAATATTGCATCTTTGTTTATCTATAAATATTTTATTTACAATTATACCTACTTGAATTTCATAGTGATTATCTTTCCAATTTTTAATAAATTACTGTTCCCAATAGTGAAAGCCGTATAGTGATTATTCTGCTGAATATTTCAGGATTAATTCGGTGTTTTGATAGACCAGGGAGGAGTCACAAGGAGCGCTGCAATACCCCCGGGCTGCAGGCACCAGCGAAGACGGACGTGAGTTATATTTGATTATTTCATTCAGTGTTTAATCCGTTCTTCGACTCGTATATGAATATCACTTATTATTTTCGATTACCAAATAAAATGACCAATTTACTAAATGAACTTATAAAACAGGAAGGTATTGAGGAGAAATTTATTTATAGTATAGTTGTTGCGAAAACCTTATTGCAAACTCACACACGATGTTTGGAAATACTTGTTTGAATCGAAATTAGTTAAATTAAATTAATTATACTTTAATGATGGTTCAGTGCTCAAGTCGAGATTATAGAAGTGCTTTATCGCTTGTACTCTGAGGACTTACAATACGTTAAGTTATATTATATTATTTTGTAATCTTACTGATAACAAAAGGAATATTCTAATAAATAAAATGTATATAGTTCTTTTTTTAATAATATTTTTTACGTACAATCAAAAAAGGTTTTTTATTTACAAGTAATTTTTGAGAAAAAAATGTATTGTCATATCTTTCACTCTTTAAGAAGAGTCACTTTCATCTTAAATAGTATAAGCCTTGATCTAATTATGACGTCATAATAAATTATAAGATGTTCAGAAGTCACTCATATCTGAATAATAATAATATTGAACTAAATTTATTTTCCAGAGACATCATTATTGAAATGAATCATCATCTTCCTGCCCTTATCCCATTTTCTGGTCGGCACAGTATGTTTTTTCCTTCCATATTCTCCTGATACTCGTCATTTCTGTACACACTCCCTTCTTCTCCATATCGTCTTTCACGCAATCCATCCATCTTTTCTTCGGCTGTCCTCTACCTGTCCATCCCTCCACTACCATACCTAGCACTCTTTTGGTCACGTGCCTTTCATCCTTCCTCATAACATGCCCATACCATGACCGACGGCTACCTCTAATTTTGTCTGTCACTGGCGCTACATTATTGAAATGAAGTTCATTTTATTTTTATGTCTGAGGCTGTAACAATATTAATTTATTTCGTTATATAAATTCAATTCTATTTATTTTATTATTAAACTAATATTAAATTGGTAAAAGAGACCATGATTCAATTAAAAATATCAGTTTGAAAGATGGCGTCGATGAGTATCAAAGGTCAAGTTAGTTTAATTTATTATCTATTTATACTTATTGTGCTAAAGGATGCACCGGTGTGTGAGGAAATTTTCATTTCGTTTACACAAAGAAAGGTATAGTAACTTACAAATTAAAAGCACACGACATAAAAACGAGGACTGACTATATTTTTTTTCACATCAATTTTGATGAACGTTTTAATATCTCTTGTACTGAAGTATAATTACAAAGCTGTGAACAGCGAGGCTCAGCGTGAACATAACAATGACGAAGTTTACTTACTCAGACAACGACTTATATCTCCACCATCATCGTCTCTTCCAACCAGCCGTACCAAATAAGAAAGTAATAGCATTTCATCTGTTTTACAACCTGTTTTACAACAAAGAGCTGCAATAGGACTATATGTGTACATTCAGAATATCTATTACGAAACCTGTTCTACTTCGAATGTTTAAAAAACTTATCTGTAACAGTAATTACCGCGTTATTATTTTTGGACCGTACGGAGTATAGTTTAGTAGGATTTTGAATGATTTGTTTTCACTAAAATCCATAAGTTTCTTTAAAAAATACGTGCATTTTATTAAGCTCATACATTAAATAGGTATTCATTGTGTGTAATACTATCTACTATCTACTATTATTATAATTATGCCTAAGCCATCTGACTCTTACAGCGTAAGGATTATTGGCAACTGAGATTATTTCTTTTCACAAAGTAATTAATACACCTTTTCAGGCTCCATGTGTAACTTAAAATGTGTTAGCTTGTCTTTTTTACAAATTATTACAAATTATTTAGATTTTTTTCAGTCAGTATTATTGCGGAGACGCAAATATAACAAATACAATACATGATATGTTATTACTAGTACTTTATCTTTTTATTATCTTTAACCATAAATGACAGTTGGGATCATCATCATAACCCAAAATTAAAATCAACCGGTTCTTTATTCCAACTATATGAAGTCAAGATGAAATTTGATACACATGTATTTAGTCGATATTATAAACACGTTTTCACTAAAGTGTACTTTTGAATATCGAGCGAGAGACAACGCAGTTTCAAAGGAAAACAAAGAACAGAAAAATATTGTTTATACGAGTTATTTTAAGTATTTATAAATTTTATTATTTGTCTATCTTGTTGTTTGTTTGTTCGGAGTAATGTTTGATATACATTAATCTGATTTGAAGATAATTTAAGGAAAAATTTTCGAAAGAAGAGACGAATTCCCGGCAGTAGCTGACTATTAATAATTTAACCCAATAACACTTCCAGATTTTGAGAAATGTATTTTTCTTAAGTCAAAATATCAGTCACTTTACCCGATTGATGTACTGTAAGTAATAAAAAAACCACCAAACGGTTACCAAAAAAAAAATGACGAAAAATTATTATCTAAAATACATTAGCCTATAAATAAAAAAAAATTAAAATACTTTAGCCTATAACTTCCCAACAAAAAAGAAATGTCCAACATCCAACATCTCCTGTGTTGGTCTGCCGCAAATGGATAGAAATTTACAGAACACGCCTTTTTATCTAGAACAATAGATCTCACCCTCTCTTCTACAGATTAGTTCGTAAAACTTCTAAAATAGCGCCTGAACTTTTCTAAAGAGTGTTTTTTTATGCTTGCAATATTCCTTCTTTGATATATAATTTGTTTTTCTAAGCGAAACTAGGGCTTAGTCGCCAAGATTTCAGCGCGCGAGTGACGTGACAGTTAATATTTTGTGACTTTTTTAATATCACTTCAAAAAGTTTAATCAAACCAGTTCATATAAGCATCTTTATAAATACTACTAGCAGACCCGGCCACGCGTTGCTCTGACTGTGGTTTTTGATATATTACATTGTAGTAAACTATTTATTACGGTCACTTATAATTTGAGTACCTACCTGTACGAATGGAATGGCTGTAATTTCCAGCTTTAAATGAGAAAATGTGAATTTGCTGGGAATAAAATACATATTTCATAGGTAAATTTAGCAGTTGCTGGCCTCTATTGAGATTAAAAAGATTAAGTCCTTGTATGAATACTATATAAATTTCTCCTAAAAGTAGTATTACTTTTAACAACAACACAAGATATAAGAGAGTCCATTTAAGTACAGAAAAGATAAAAAAAGTGTTTTAATTTTAGAGATATGAATACCTGAACGTCTTACGAGTATAAAGGATCTCACTTATAATGCAATATACAATATTAGTGATGCTGTTGATTAAAATAATTACTGATATGCAAGAAATTATTCCTAAAGCTGTAGTTTGAGATAACGGAAGATTAAATAAAAGCATTCTTAATATAGTTTCTTAAGGATATTTAGGATTTCTACCGGTTTCTTGACAACTTGTCAAGTGTTTGTTATAGATAACGTCAATTTAAGTTTATTCAATATATTATTAAGAAAAACTACAAAAATAAATAAGTTATACAAATGATCGAATTTTAGCTATATCTTCATTGTATACGTTTATATTTCTATTCATTCATCTATTTTTATTCTATACTTTATTATATAATACATTTCAGATATTTCGTTTTTCTATATATAGCGAAGATTGGTTTAGTAAAACAATTGTAGATATCCCTGTACCTTCATCTCAGCTCCATTGGATACAATTGTATTGATTCGTCATCGAGGTCTCTTCCTTTACAGGAGCGGTTACGTACACTATTTTATTTATATAATAAAGCTATTTATATCTGATTACTTTGTGCTTATTAAATTGAGATATCCTCTGGCTCATGCGTGTTTTACTTATTTAGCTTCACGCCATATCCCTTGCAGGGTAGCCAGAGAATAATTAATAATTCATATGTGTTTTAGAGATTAGATTACGTTTTAAATTGATTAATTATAACATGGAAAACAAAATATTATTTTATACACACGGCATAAATTGATAATTATATAATTATTTATATTATATAGATAATTATATAATTGGATAACTGTATAGTGATTAATATTTGTTTTCCCGCGAGCAGAACCGAATGTACGAGCTAGGTAGGATCTATATGTAGGATGAAAAGTCATTTAAACTTATATTTGTCTTTAAAGCCTTTGTGTTTTTTATTAAACGTCCGGATGCAAGATACGGAAACCTTCCAACATTCAATAGAGACAAGATAAGAATTTCGTTTAAATGTATTCTGTTAGTTGTTTTAGGTCTAAAAATACTATTTGTATATAAATGTTATTTACACCTAAGTAAAATTCCGAATTGAATATAAGAAATGATAAATTGAAGGTACTCATCCGCTTCGGTTAACATTACGTGTAATATTGGCTCTAGGATTTAACATGCAACATTCATTCGAGGACAATAGATTGAAAACATCAAGATAACTTGATATTTTTAACTAAATTTTATTTGATGTTTTAATAATTCAATTCCAAAGAACTTTTAATTAATTTTATTAAAATAAGTTTGCTGCAGAGAAAATTAAAACATTCGGCAAATTATGTTTCTCTAGTTTTTCTTTTGTGTGTAATACGAGTAGACACTCCACATGAGAGTAAAGTAAATCGTGGTATGTTTATACATTCAAAAGTGCTTACTTATTTGATGCTTTATTTTACATTGTATGCAAATTTGTTCTACAATCTCAGCCAAAAATATCTATAATAGTAAATAGTCATTTATATGAGACGAAGCTTCTTAGCATTCCATGGATTCACCGTGCGGGTGCCAGGTCCATCGCGTTGCAATAAGAGGAGCGCAAACAATGCCTGGGACTTACGACCCAGGTGTAGGTTTAAGAGGCCCCTTTATTATGGCCATACATGCTCACCTTCACTGTTCACACCTTTCACTGTTCACTGTTCCCTACCTAACCAAATAACGTAAGAACCTACTAAAGCCGACTTTGAAATACGTTCCAGAAATGAACTGATAATTGTTCTAGAAAGGCCGAGATCCTTAAATAAATTGTAGAGAGATTTTGCTGTTATATCTCTCGCTCTTACTTCTACAGCGTACAAATTAACTATAAATTTATTCCTGATCAGTTCGTTATATAGTTCGTAATACTTATTAAGCTTAAATGTATGATCTTTGGGTATGTTTGTATCCCAGGGTACAGTAAGCTCCACAAGTATAACGCGCCTTAGTTGTTTTGAGTACGGGAATAAGTCCGGCCTAGATGACGAAACACAAACATCCCCGGGGACTTTGTATTGCCTTTCATACGTGTCCATCATGAGAGTCCAATCAGGAGACGCGTCCGAGATGGAATAAGGTTTTAGTTTTCGTTTTTTGGACGAACCTGCCTTTACAAACTCTACTGATATTTTGGTGGTTGTTATACCCTTCTACGCTCTTGCTACAGAGAGACTAACCGCTTCTCGTACGATTTCTAATACTTTATCGTGGCGACGCGAGTATTTACCTCTATTTAGAAGTACTCTACACCCTACTAGTAAGTGTTTCGCGGTTCCTACTGCCTCCCCACAGATGTTGCAAGATTTTTCGGTTGCTTTACCCCATCTCACTAAGTTACTTTGATCTGGGAGAGTCATTTGGAATGCATTAAGATAAAATTTTAATAATGCTGGGGACCAATCATGAAGCAGGGTGCGCCATCTCAAAGCTAGCGGAATACAAAAATCTCCTATGGTCATCCATTCATTTTGCAATTCTAGGCTCATCGCGTGCAACCGGTAATTATCATTTTCATCGTTCCGAATAAAGGATTTTATTATTTTTATGTCTGGTTCTTTCCTACTTGATCCTAGCCCTGCTTTATTTGTTTCAGCACCTATCATAAATTGTTTATGGAATTGAAGTCGTGACTCCAGATCTGCGGCAATTTTATCTTTTGGGAGAGATATTACAGTATCATCATTCGACTTTGAGATGATGTGTCTCTTGGTCACTCTTAGGTGTTTATAGAGTTCCGATGGTTTCTTTAATTTTAATCCAAAATTGTATATCCATTCATTTACAATGTATTTTATACAAACATTATTATATAAGGTTTATTATAGTTGTGAAAAAACCACCATAGCTATTAAAAGCGAAATGTTAACCTACGAGTATATTCGTTTTATTACTGAAACCTTATGCATAAATTTGGATTAAAAAAACTATGCAAGATCCTAAATAACAATACATAAGTGGCAATATATGGAATGCGAGAATATTTATCAAATGCTGGAAAAAGACACTTATTGTTTTCTTCTCGAATTGGTTCGTGAATATTTTATAAACACTTGTTCAAGCGACTGCTCTTCTATTTCTCTTTTATTTAAAGGACAACGGGCAAAATGTACCCACGACCAATAACGACCAGACCTATGTCGTTAGATAGCTCTTTTCATGACTATCATTTGTTAGTATGGGGTCTAGTCCCAATTCGTTGTGGGAAAAATGTTATAGTTACTTAAATGATATATATATGTTATGTTAGAGGATAATGCACCGTGGTTAGAGGATAATGCACCGTGGGTATGAAGCGATCGCTGCCAGGCTGCTTCAAGATTATTTATTTAGTATTGTGTAATGTATTTATGTTATTTAGAAATTAAGAAAAAAACAACAACAACAAATCATGACAATCCCGCTGAGTTTCTGTCGCCAGCTCTTCTCAGGTCTGTGGAAATAATTTTCCGAGCTGGTGGTAGCTTTGACAATGAAAAAATTTTAAAGATTTTTGATTTTGATTTTGATTTTTTTTATAAAATAAAAGTTGTTAGTTCTAGATATATAAAAAATCATTTTTTGTGTAGACTCCATGTACTGTCAGCGTTAACTTAACATGAGTTAAATATTAGGACAGTCAAATTGTGAAAAAGAAACCTAAAATAAAAAAAAATCGTTTATTACTGATTTACAAACAGAATTCTTATTATTTAAAAACTATTCATCTATGTTGTCTACAATTACATCATTTAAAAATGCTGCTGGAGGATTGAATACCTCATGTCTTGAGTAACCAATATACAATATAATTGAAGTCAAAATTAAAAAAAAAAAATATACTTTACCAAATACGCCGTTCCGTACAAATAAAGGCGGCGATCAGAGGCGCGACGGGCGGCCGGCGGGTGACGCGTACGCAATGAGCATCTGGGAAATTACACCTTGCATTAAGGGTTTACGTAGGGATTTTTAACTTTTAAACACATTTTTTTTAATATCTGGAAGACCCCACAACGATATGAGACTAGCCCCCATAATAACAAAGATAAAATATCTGGAACTAACTACTTTTATTTTAATAGATATCATTTAAGTAACTATAACATTTTTCCCACAACGAATTGAGACTAGCCCCCATAATAACAAATGATAGTCATGAAAAGAGCTATCTAACGACATATGTCTGGTCGTTATTGGTCGTGGGTACATATCCCATACATTTTTGCCCATCATCCTTTGTCAATATTTTTATTTACAATACTAGAAGTAAAATATAATAAAAGACTAAAGATTTTCTTGTTTCTCACTCCTCCCAAAAAACATGTATTTTAATCTTGCTTAGTTGTAATTTATGTCTTTGTTGTTATTTTTAGGAACAAAATACCTTCTACGTGACTCAAGATCTAAGTAAATGGAAGACCTAATCAATTTTAGTATTTATTGTATTTAGTTCTTAGACTCAAAATTTTAGTGAATTTATATGTAAAGTTATTTTGCGAAGATCGTCATTTTCGCAAGAAATTAGATGGTACTTTATTTCATATTAATATTGACATAGCTTTGAACTAAGAAATATGTTACTTTTGTAATTTTATAATTATATATTCATAAAGGAACTCTGCCTGAATACAGATCAATTAACAATATAAGAAATTATTTTGTTATTTGATGTGTATTCTTAATAATATAAATAATGGTACCGGGCAGGACGAGAATGTTCCTTTTTGTTGTCATAAATAAGTTGAAATAATAAATATAATTTATTTAATATTTTAGACTTGTAACGAAGCTTATAAAATATAAAATAAAAGAATCAAAGCACAGAGCAATTTCGAATTAATCCTCATGAGAAATTAAATCTTGAAGCTATTTTAATTACCTTGTTCGATCAACTTATTTAATTATAATAAAATAAATAAAAATGAATATAAAATTAAACGAGTTTTACAATATTATACATTATAATAAACTTTAGTAGAACATTACACTTGTATGTTATTGTATTTTTAATAAAGTAAGTATGAATGAAAAGATAAGAAACGAGGTAGTCCGTGGTCTCTATTTGTTTACATGCTTTTCGGACCATGTGCTTTTGCCGAGACCATAGTTTGCTTTTAATCCTAACCAATGTTATAAAAATCTAACTTGCCTCTTTATTTTCTTTTATTTAGTGTTCCACATAAAAAACAAAAATAAAAATATTTATTATATATCAGCTTATTATATATAGATATACAAATATATATATACGAGTATATATATATATATATATAATAATAATAATAATAATATAGCCCTCTATTCGGATCTTTGTATAAAACTATTTACATAAAAAGAACGGTTTACTCTAAACTTAACAAATCTTAATCTAGTTAATCTAATATTTCTTGTTTCTTTATTTTTTGTAGATCCGTTTGCCAGTCGGCAAAGGCCGCTTCCAATCTTTTCCATTCTACGCGTTCTTGAGCCACTCTATTCCAAGTCACTCCCGCCACTTGCCTGATGTCATCATCCCATCTTTTTTGAGGTCTGCCTCTCGTTCGCTTGCCCTCTCTGGGATACCACACAGTTACTTTTTTGCTCCATTTGTCTTGACCTCTCAGCATGTGCCCTGCCCATCGCAATTTAAGTCTTCTTATTTTTACTGTAACGTCAATGGCTTTCGTCTTGTTTCTGATCATACGGTTCTTCATTCTATTCGATTTTTTACGTTCAGGTTGCTAGCTTATTTGTCATTTCCCGAGTTAAAGTCCACGATTGGCAGCCGTACATGAGAACAGGTAATACACATGTATTAAATAATTTGGTTTTCATACTTATATGTGGTTCTTTGTCCTTCATCGCCTCCTTTAATCCCCAGTATCTCTTCCAGCCGTTAGTAACTCGTCTTTCAACTTCTTTTTGCATAGGCTCTTGTTGGGTTATGATCTGCCCCAAATATATATATATATATATATTTAGCGGTGTAAACAATTTCCATCTGTTCTAGTTGTATTTTATTTTTATTTCCATTAGTCATTAGTCTTGTTTTTTCTGGATTCAGTTTTAAACCTACCTTATCACTTTCAATTGCAAGTTCTCTTATCATTCTACTTATATCATCTGAAGTTTTGGCTAATAGCACAATGTCATCAGCAAATCTCAGATGCGTCAGCATCCCGTTCAGATTAATCCCAAAATGTTCCCAATTAAGTTTCCTAAAAATTTGTTCCAGTACCGCTGAAAAAAGTTTTGGTGACATAGGGTCGCCCTGTCTTATGCCTCTTTCTATTTTAAATGGTGTACTTTTCTTCTCAAGTTGAATCCTTGCTGTGCTATGGTTGTATACATTTTATTAATCTTATATATTTGTGTTCAATACCTTGTTCTCTTAGTGCCTCCCATATTTTCGCATGTAATAGAGAATCAAACGCTTTACTATAATCAATAAAAGCGATATAGTATATAAGGTTGTATTCGTTGTACTTCTCTATAATTTGGCGTACTACATGGATATGGTCGATTACTGAATATAATTTACGGAATTCTACCTGCTCTATAGGTTGGTGTTCCTCAAGTGTTCCTTCTATCCGTTACAATATTATTTTAGAAAATATTTTATACAAATTTGACATAAGGCTAACAGGACGATAGTTCTCAATATACTATCTAACTCAATATAATATCTAACCACTGGTGTGGAATGGTTTCTGTGGTCAATACATCGTTAAAGATATCTGTTAGAACTGGTATCAGCACCTCTTTACTTTGCTTTAAAATTTCATTATTTATTCCGTCGGGTCCTGGTGCTTTATCTTCACTCTGGGTTTCAATAGCTTTTTTTACTTCAGATGTGATAATTTTTGGGACATCGGAGATTTCTCTTAGATCGTCTACATCGTTCATGGTGTTGCTTGCATACAGTTTCTTATAATAGGTTGTAGCAGTACTGAGTATGTCTGTCCGACGACGATTCCATTTTCCTCTATCATTTTTTAATTTTACTATCCAATTTTTAGAACTCTGTAGTAGTTCTCTATACGCTTTTCTTACTCCACCCGTTTTACCAATATACTTTTCAATAGTTTTCATTCTGTTTTGTTTTTGGTCCTTTCTTATGCTACTTTTTATTTCTTTACTAATTTTTGTTGATTGTTTTCTTCGACCTGGTGTGTCTCTTGCATTAATTAAATGGTATCTTTCTTCAAATAGATTAATAGTTTTGGTTGGTAAGTTTTCTTTGGATTCTTTATTAGCATTCATAGTTAGCTTAGTTTGCGATTTTATACTGTTCTCGATCCAGTTATATTTTTCTTGTGTTCCTAGTCTCTTAGTTGATTCTTCGAAGTTTGTAAACGCATCTTTCAAAGCAGTTGTAATTTGTTCTATATCATGGATTTTAGGATTTTGGCACCCTGTATATTGTCTTGGTCTGATGTTTTTTGGTTGTTTTGCTGTTAATTCTTTTCGGATTAGTTTATGATCCGTGTTAAAATTTACATTTTTAATCACTTCAAAGTTTGTAAAGTATCTGGTTTTGTTGGTCATTATAAAATCAATCTCATTTTTATTCTTCTCATCAGGCGTCATCCAGGTCTACGTGTTCTTTTTATTTTTCCTGTACACTGTGTTTAATATAGTTAAGTTGTTTCCCAGTGCAAATTGGATAATCCTTTCTCCATTCTTGCTTCTGAATTTGTTGTTATATGTGAAGTTTCCTATTGTAGACTCTTCTCCGGGGCGTCTTTCGCCAATTTGACCGTTGAAGTCCCCTAACACTATTAGGTTTTTGTGGCAGTGCTCTATGATTGCTTTATTCAAATCGAGGTAAAATTTAGTGATAGTTTCCTCTTTAGCTTGCTCTGTGAGTATATTTGTACAATAGACCAGGGATCTTTGTATCCCGGAAGTTTTAAATTCATTATTGCTATACGCTCTGAGATCCCTACAAATCCTTCTACATACTCGGTTATTTGTTTTTTTATCATGAATCCCACCCCATAATTGCCTGGGTCTCCCCTATATGATAAAGTAAGTAGTCTAGATGTACAACTATACTTTCACCCACTCGCCTCACTTCACTGAGTCCTATGATGCCCCATTTGATTTGTTCTAGTGCATATATTAGCTCTGTTAAATTCTCTTGTTTTCTCAAGGTACGTACATTTAGAGCTGCGACGTAAATTTTTAATTCTTTATGGTTGTGGTATAATTTATTTTTCTCTTCCACTTTTGTTGGAAGGTTGTGGTCTCTTTCCCCCACGACGACCACTCGGCTTGAGTAGAGTTCTCCAATTTTTCTACCTTTTTCTTTAAGTTTCTGTTCTCCTCCACTAGAGGAGCGAGTTTTTCGTCCATTTTGGTCATTATTGCGTTAGACTGGACTTCCATCTCAAGTTTCATTTTTTCAAACAAAAGTTGAAATTGTCCTTCCATTTTCTAAAGTTTTGTGTAAAACGGAACGTAATGTGAAAAGTAGGAAATATTTTTTCTTTGCTGGCAACACTGACTGTAATGTATGACAGTGTCAGTTATATATTTTATGTCAGATGTTGTTGATTATTAATTGATAATTTCTAACGTGCAATTTGTTGTTGTTTTTGGTGCTTTGTAATTTAGCAATTCCAATTATTTATGTTGACTTGATTTATCTTACATCTTAATTAAATTATAAAATTTAATTAAAACAAATTCATAATTATTCGTTTCATTTTAATGAAAAGGTCCAATAAGAAGATCAAGTTTTCACAGCGGTTGCACTCCTCCTCATTTAAAGTGCACCGCACTAACATCAGGGGTTTGCACTCTAATCTCTTACCTGTCCACCACCACCTGGAGACAGAGCAACCGCACTTGCTCTTTTTGACGGAGATGCAGATACAATGTCCTTTGAGCGCTGCGTACCTGGATCATCCCGGTTACTCGTTAGAGCACAACTTTCGCTCACGTGCCGGGGTCTGTGTGTACGCACGGAACGACCTCTGTATCCTGCGTCTCCGTCACCTTGAAGACCCCACGTTTTCTTCCTTATGGATTTTAGTAGACACAGGAAACGAAAAAATCCTGTATTCCTGTGTCTACCGTTCGCACAGCGGTGATCAGGAGACAACTAGATTATTTGAGTATCTTGGTGAGGCTGCTGATATGGCTCTGCATCAGTACCCTTCAGTGCAGCTCGTCTTTCTGGGGGACTTTAATGCCTGTCATCAGGACTGTTCCCGTACCAGAAGACCGACCATGCTGGAAGAGAAGCGCGGAACTTTGCGTTGTCCTTCGACCTCTTTCAGCTGCTGAGGCAAGCGATGAGGGTACCAGATGTAGTAGGCTATACAGCCAATTGCCTGAACCTTTTGCTGACAACTGATCCGGACAGGTATCGTGTTGAGGTTACCTCCCTTGGGAACCTCCGATCACTGTTTGGTGAAATCTGTATTTACATATTCCCCACCAGCTTCTGAACCACATAGTGTTAGGCGAGTATGGAAATACAAGTCAGCAGATTGGGATGAGATGCGGCATTTCTTTGCGTCTTATCCTTGGCGGCAGGTCTGCTTCTCTTCTTTGGATCCGTCGATTTGCTCGGATGCTATAACCGATGTGGTAGGTACATCAGGCAATGGAGTACTTCATTCCTTTTGCTGACGTACCCATCGGTGGCAAAGCTCGCCCATGGTTTAATGCCGAATGTGGTCATGCTGAAGACCAAAAACATTCGGCATACCTCATTTGGGCTGATGCTCGAAGCCGCAAAGCTGCGGATGTAAGTTTAAAGAAGAGAGCCTTTAACCAAGCTGCCAAGTCCTATAAAAAGGCATTACGGAAGAATCGCTAAGAATGGCGAAAAGCTCCTGTCAGACCTACTGGCAGTCGAGCTTTCTGGTCTCTTGCCAAAGTGATCGAATCGAACTTCTGCCAACCCTCACTACCTGCTCTGCTGAAGCCGGATGGATCTCTGGTCCATACAGCGACAGAGAAAGCGAATGTATTTGCTTCGCTGTTCGCTGATAATTCATATCTAGACACTGGCAATGCTTCTCCAGCTCATCTTCCTCACTGCGGTATTTCGATGCCTGAAATCCGCATCACTAACAAAGAGGTATGAAGAGCATTGTGTCGTCTTGATGTGAATAAAGCTAGTGGCCCTGATTGTATACCAGCCATTCTGCTCAAGACATGCGCAGCTGAGTTGTCTCCTGTATTGACACGTCTGTATCGTCTCTCCTTCAAGTCTGGAATAGTGCCGAAATCTTGGAAGCTTGCTAACGTGCAACCAGTGCCCAAAAAAGGCAGTCGTGCCGATCCTGCCAATTATAGACCGATTTCAATCACCTCCATACTCTGCAAGATTATGGAGCGTGTATTGAACTCGCGCCTTTTAGCGTACCTTGAAGGTAACGATCTCCTCAGT
Source organism: Melinaea marsaeus rileyi (assembly GCA_918358865.1). Taxonomy (NCBI): domain Eukaryota; kingdom Metazoa; phylum Arthropoda; class Insecta; order Lepidoptera; family Nymphalidae; genus Melinaea; species Melinaea marsaeus. The sequence continues at coordinate 19,586,648 of OU911094.1, read as the reverse complement.
GACCAACAGTACGGGTTTCGCCGAAATAGGTCCACTGGGGACCTTCTAGTGTACGCTACGCACATTTTAGGCGAGGCCATCGAGAAGAACGGAGAAGCGGTCGCCGTCTCTCTTGACGTCTCGAAGGCATTTGACAGGGTCTGGCATGCGAGCCTTATAAGCAAGCTTTCAACATACGGTATATCTCCTGGTCTGATCGGCTGGGTAACGGACTTTCTGAACCAAAGATCTCTCCGAGTAGTTGTCGACGGGTGTTCCTCGGAACCCTTGACAATAAATGCCGTGCCTGGGGTCCGTTCTTTCTGCATCTCTATTTCTGCTGCACATTAACGATCTGCTGAAGCCCGGTCTGCATCTACGGGTATGCAGACGACAGCACAGTAGTAGAAAGATACCTTCCGAGTAGTCGGGCTAGTAGAGATCAAGTACATTCTGAAAGAGAAGCCATGGTGCAACGTTTGAATGAAAAACTTCAGGCAGTCTCCGCATGGGGCAAAGCCAATCTTGTCAAATTCAACGCCACCAAAACGCAGACGTGTCTGTTCACCGCTAAAAGGAGCCCTTTCACCTTAGCTCCTACTTTCCAGAGTGTATCTTTGGTATTCCAAATTGGTATTCCAGTGACCGACTTCAGTTGTTAGGCTTAGAGATTTCCTCGAACCTCAACTTTGGTCGGTGTATTGAGTCCAGAGCAAGAGCAGCTGCAGGAAAGCTTGCCGTTCTTGCGAAGGTCCGTCAGTACTTTACACCGGGACAGCTACTTGTATTATACAAAGCACAGATCCGGTCGTGTGTGGAGTACTGTGGGCAGGAATTACATGATTTAATTCCTCCATCCCCCTTCCATCACAGGACGTTCCGACGCACGGCAGATATCCATCCTTACGTTGTGGACATTCCCCTTGTCCGAACAAAGCGTTTTGCTTCGTCTTTTTTAGTTCGTACAGCGAAGGACTGGAACAGCTTGCCTGCGTCGGTATTTCCGTCCCAATACGATGTGGGTGTCTTCAAGAAAAGAGTGAATAGGTTACTGGGTTAATGCGCCTTACCATCTATGACTACATTTCCACTTTCCATAAGGTGGAATGTAGTCAAGCACTAACCCATAGGGTATAAAAAAAAAAAAAAAAAGGATTAAAACATTTTTTTTTCCACAGAAGTTAATAAAGCAGGGTATGGTATAATATGTTAGGTTTTCTTTTAGAATTAAACCAATAAAATGTGGAATGCACAATATTATATTTTGTCTTTTAATAATTAATCACTTTTATATTTTTGTTTCAGTATCACTGTACACCAAACTTTGCCATTTACTGCATATAATTCGTATTTCACGACTCATAAAGTATCATAACAACATTTGAATTATAAGGTTGTTGTGTTTTGATACTTTATTTTTGACTCAATTTTTTTTATCTAACAGCTATTAATCTTTTGAAATAATAGGACCTTCCTCTGTACCTTTAAAGAGGGGTAGTTTTAACTTCTCGTACTTTATGACGATTCCATAATTTCGGTTTTTTATACTATAAAAAAGTCAACGAACCGCTTTTTTATTTATTTATTATATTTTATTAAATTAAACTCTAAAAGACACTGAGAAGGTTCACAAATTATAATTTATATGGCATTTATACCATTTCAAGGTATGTAATTTCTTTTGTATTTCTTTAGTAAATCTTTAAAAGTAAATCAATAGTCTTAACAATTGAAATCCAACTAGAGTGTGTTTATTTATAACACAAAAAAAATTGTTATGTAACAAATCCTTTGAAAGTAGGCAATTAAAGTTTTATAATCTGAACTGCGAGGAAAGATTACAGAAAAGTTAAATCGTTAGCCAAAATTAGGATATGTTGGTTTAATAACTGATTATTAAGTTTTCACGCTCCAAATACATATAATACATACAATATAATAATAATTAATTGAACCAATAATACATAATGTATGACGGCAGATTAAATTGAATATTCGATTAACCACATTATCGTAGTAACCAAGTAAACTAAATTGTAACACAATCAAAGCAATATATACTCGTAACAGTAACAATCATTGCTATTCCAATACTACCGGTTCATTCGTTTATATATTGACCATATTTATGTCTACACTGAAATTAATCAAACTTTCCTATATTATTTATGATTTAAAAATAAACAAAACAACGAATTAATTCATATTTGTCTAATATAATACATCATATTTATTAGTTTTATTTTGTTAACAAGTATTATGAAGCATTGAAATCCAATTATAGTATACAAAATAGAAATCAGTATAATAAAATTCCTTATTAGAGAAAGAGACGAAATTATCTTTTGTTACTTACAACATATTATAACAGTTTAGTAAGCACTTATATAAATAAAATATTCTTCATACCTTTGCCAAAATTACAAAAATAAACATAAGAAAGACTTAAAACATTTGTACGTAATAATTCGTAAGATATTTGATTCAATAAAAAATGATTTGCATTTTTGTTAATGTTGTGTTTAAATCTTATCACGTGTCAGTGAACAGCAGTATGCAGCTTAATTAAGCAGAGAGTACTTTTTGGCAGCTTGCCTTAATTACAGTGCAACTTGCAATACTAAGCTTCTAACTTGATTAGACTTGGTGAATTGGCAACGTCTATAACACCTTCGAATTACCTTTTGAAAATCATCATTTTATAACTTTCATTTTTAGATACCGAGACCAATTATAAGTCAGATTATTCTAAAACATTTTTACAGAAGACTAGAGAATTAATTCAAATGGTTATTTTAAAAGCTTTTCAATTTGTAGCTATATTGTACAAATGACAATTTTATGGCCCTAGTATTTAAGCAATTTTTAATCCTAGCAATAAAATATTATACTATTTTATTAATTTGTTATAAATTAGAATCATGCTGTTCTAATATAATGTCTTTCGAGAAATTGAGTTAATAGGCAATCTAAGTAGCAGCGTATTAACAGTGAAAGTTAATGTTACCGATACAAAGTACTTTGTCGAATCCTTTATTTTTCTTTTCCTTTCCTTGTCACCTGTTTTGATATGAACATAATTTTTTTCGGAGTGATTCTTCATTGTCTTTTATATAACTAGCTTTATATAAAAAAATCATTTTTCAGTTTTATCTTAATACATTAAGCTATAGAGAGATCTTTTACAGACTCCATGACGGAAAAATAATATTAGGGAAAACGCTGTTGTACGTGTGATGTTTTCGTTCAGTAAGACGGAAATATTGTCCGCCATATATTATCACATATTATTTTTAATAGTATTTTATGTAGTAAAAATGCAAACTTGAAAACTATTTATCTTAACGACTATAAGTAATTGTTAATAAAACAAATAAATGAGAATGAATAAATGAGTCTAAATAGCCGATACAGTAAAGACACGGACTAGAATTTCATTTTTATTTAATAGATTAGTTAATTCTGTTATCCGAAATAGTAATTAATTCGTATTATAACTAGTGTTTGGTAGAAGTGTGTGTGAGAAGAGCCGATGTTGTTACTCATCTCCATTAGGTACGTCCAAGCACTGACTCAGTCAACATAGACACAACACGAATAGTCTTGCTAACTGATTTGTACCAATATTTGTTTCACTACTAAGACCGGTGCATGTATCACGTGTGTACATTCAATGTATACAAACTAAGTAATGGTTCAATATATCGCTGTGACTCGTAAGTTGCACCGAGTCAGACTTTAAGTAAATAAAACTTTACAGAGAATTGAAATAAAAACTTAAAAGGGTTTTGAAAGTATTGTTTAGATGTTCTTATACATTTAAACTATAAGTTATCGATATGATTTTTGCAATTCTTTTGCCCATATTTTTAAATAGATGTATTTTTTCAATTGGCATATATATAATTCAAAAGACTTGCGAGGAAAACCTTTAGTAAACCAGAATTGTTTTCAAAGTCTGGGAATAGCAATCATGCTAATAAAACGACTTATTTAACTTTCTCAATCTTAACTTGTTAAGATTCGTCTTTTATCTTTAGCATGATAGCAGCTCTTGGCTTTTTTATAATAATAAATTAACCCTTTCAGATATTTAAAATAGTATTCTATAAAGTATTTTAAATATAATACGGTAATAATTTATTTCAATTCATAATATGTTATTTGTTATTAAATAGAAATGGTTTGTAAATTTTGATCAAATTTTTATACATTAACTAGTAAATGTATGTATAACATAAAGGTATTTACAAAATATTTAATTAAGTGGTGGAAAGTTTATTACTCTTTGCACCGCAATTGCAATGATATTTTCTTTTCATTAAGAAAATTGCACAAGATATGTCGACCCTGCAGGACAATAGTCTTGTTTCATCCTGTGAAACTACTACTACTATTTAACTTACACTTTAAAAAGACTTATTATATTGAAGTTAGAAGAAAAAAAAGGTTTTTGACTCCTGAATTATAAATTTAGTTTATAGTTTTCATAGCGGTTAGAACACCACCTATCAATTTAAGATTTTAAAAATATACTGAAATATACCTCTTTTTTTGTAAAGCGAGCATGATATTTAACCAAATGACATTATACTATGAAAAAAAATAACCTCATCAATATTATCGTTAAGAATTTCGTTTTTAAAAAGAAAATACATAGTAGCAAGTTACTTGCTTTTAATCTCAAATAACGAACGAGTTGTCAAAAAAACTATTAACTTTTCTCTCGCCAAACTCTCATTTTACATCACAGTTTCCTTTCCGTGATTTGTATCATAAAGTGTCTCATTGTATCTATACAAAGTGACATATATTTTGAGTTTATTTTACTAAATTTATCTAATTATAACAAAATATTTTTAAATTAACGATATTGCTTAAAAAATATATATATACTTATTACTTATACGTACGTATTTAAATTCAACAAAGTGATGCATCAAGCGATATATGTAATAGATGTTACAACTATTTAAGGTTTCCATTATCCAACTTAGTATCAGTAACTAAATACTCACTTTATTCTTCACTTCATAAAAAATACGTAAATATTAACGCTTACCAAAATTAGATGTAACTCAGTATACATTTTAAGCTAATTTTTGCAACGGCACGCTTTACTTTGAATATATGAACATAAATTTAACTCACTGTAAGAGATTATGGCATAGCAATTTAACTTTGGTATTAACAAGGACTCGTTGGGTTAGAGTCGTTCTATGAATCCAAGAATTTGTCACCATTTTGTATTACAATTTATATTTAATACAAAGTTTAAAATAGTACCTACGTGTACATCGACGTTTAAGGCTTTATTGTAAGCTTTTTCAATATTGTTCTAACTTATAATATTCTGAACATTGTAACAATCAAGAAAGACTATACCAATTATAATAATATATTTTCTTTGTATATATATTTAGTTATTCTATATATCAAAATAAATTTTACAAGTATACCATAAATTACAATCACAATCGAATATCTTACCTCATTAAAATGTTCCAAGTGTCAGTGTCAGAGATTAATACGATATCTCGCAGTTTAATGAAACACAAACATATCTCCCACTTTTGTTAATCTTAAATGTTTTCGGTTTTTCCTCCCTACACCTCAATTTATAAACAAATTTATCAAGTTTCATCTTTCACTTTTTTTCTTTTGTGTTTGTTTTCTTTTCCTTGATAATATCATGAATTTTTCAAAATGTTTTCTTTTTTTATTTTTTGTTGTTGTCACTTGCGAAGCGATATTTCATTTGTAAAATGGACACAAATCACACGCATGCAAAATTGATGGTGTCCGCTCTATCAGTAAGTTGACTCCAGCTATTTATTAAGATTTACTGACGTACTTTTTTAGCTTAAATAATTTACTTACATAGCTAATTGTCAGCAAATCTAACTTCACAGATTTCAGAAGGGAGTTAAACATTTAAAACGATGGATTGACGTTGGCAACACATATATTCAACAATATTTTGCTCATATTTGATACATTTTTTGAAGAATTGTTTGTAAGGGCCACAGTCAGTTATATATTTACTATAGGAACCCATCGGTTATATGACAAGGGACCCAGCCTTATAAGAACTCGATTTGACATATTGTCCTTAAATATATTAAAGATCGTAAACTTCACATTTCCTTTGTAGCTCTCTTATAATTATTACAACACCAATATACATAAATTACATACATACTTTACATACATTGCATCCATATATATACACTTTACATACATTGCATCCATACGTTCCTTATTAAATAATCTCAATTGTAATCTAATCAAACGTCATAAGCTTAGAGTAAAACACGAACAAGGCTTATATTAATGTTAATAAATAAGGAATTGTAGGACTTGAAGAATGACAGAAGAAATATTGTGAAAGACACACTGTATTAATATGTACGCTGCAGTCTTAATTAACTCCGTAGTTGGTTTCGTATTGTACTTTTTTAAATATATACTTATAATTTGTTTCCTTATCGTGTTTTTAATATATAAGTTTTATCACTTAAAAAAAATATATATAAAACTAAAAATTTATTTTTACTGAAGCTTCAATTACTTTTAAGTAATTATTCAGATTTTTTTACCCATTTACATACAATGAACGGGATTTGTTAGAGCGTTTCCAGTTATACGTGAAATCATTACATTAAACCACATAGCATGTTGATTTATGTTTATTACTTTTATCAGTATAGTTAATAAAATAATGTATTTTAATAATGTCTGTAGACGTTTAAGCGTACATTGGACCAAGTATTTCAATGACTTCAAAACCTATTAAGCTCCTTCTGATAAACCAAAACTTAGAAATACATTTTCTCTGGATTTATACAATATCACAAATTGTTTCTTTTCAAAAACTGTAACAAATTTCTCAACATCGACAACAAACAATCATTTTTCGTCAAATACTTTACTATTATAAATAAACAAAAAAATTATGTATTTAAATAACTTGCAATCAATTTATTCGTACTTTTGCATTCCCACATTGTGCATTTAAATTCTTTATCTCACCGCTAGACCGTCTGGATCATTCTAATTATGTGCTCACTAAAAGTTTTCTTTAAAAAAGGATAATTTAGAGTCTCTGTGTAGCTTACGAAACTAGTTATCGTAATTGGAAAGAAACGTGCTCCGAATATTGTATTAGTTTTGGGTGTAGAATAGCGTAAATAACGAAATTAATAATAAACTGTACATTATGTTTGTGTAACAGACAGGTTAGTTATATGCCTAATAGGAATTTAATAACCTTCTCTTAAGGTCTTAAATTTACTGAAACGGACTCGGACTCTTTTTTATAAAACTAAGTAGGTTAAATAACGTTAACATTGATTAAACGAGTCTTAGGTTTTATCCTCGGCTCCAACAAAATATTTGTATTCTTAATATCCTGATTTCCTGAAGGAAAATAGTTTTAAAAACATAAATACCAGAAATTATATACATCCCTGTACATCCTATGTGGTGATTTAAACTCGGTACCACTCAGTAATTTGAAATATGGGATTTATCCGGTTGTGAGATATATCATAGTCATAAAATATATTCCACGATCTAGGAATTATGAAAATTCTGTAAATTGAAATGAAAACCTTTAAAAAAGAGATGTCCAGAGAACATTTTAGTATTATAAAGGTGAAGAACAATATTTTATTTGACAGGTATTTTCATTCAAATATTTTTCACCTTACATAGACTGACGAATACAATTCGTCAATACATTGATTGAATCTAAATCAGTGCAGTAGAGTTGTCAGAGCTCAGATAACAAGTCTTTGTTTAATAAAATTTCCATTCAGCTAAAACTAACAATATAACATGTACATTTTTTTTGCGTTAAATTAAAAGTGCGAAAAATGAAATGCGTAAAAGGTAACTCTTGTTAGATTGAATTTTATTTACTTACATACATTTACAATTCTTACTTTTAAAATACATTATGTATGCCACCCGTCTAATAAGTTTTAATAGGTGTGTTAGTTTTCGACACTATTAAAATATCATTTCTTTCGGTTTGGATGATCAAAAATATATTATGAATAATTTAAAAATGGATATAAATTAATCACCGAATCTATAAAGCAGTCAGAACCATATATGTGTTGTGAGCTGTGAACCACCAATTTCTTGATATTATATGGGGTCTCATCCAGCGCCGAGGAATAATTAAACCTTTTACTAATATATCTCATGATCTCGTTATAGTCAGGTGACTATAACGAGATCATGAGTGTTATAATGTAGGTATATTATAACACTTTTTGTCTGTCTTTGAGCATGGTGCGTAGAACTATCCACTACTATCTAGTACTGAATCATAATATAAAGTAATATATTTCTAATAAAGCTCACATAATAGTAGATATTTCATTAAGTTTATATCTTACAAGTTACGGCGTCCTATATCCTATCGCCATATTTATATCATCAATATTGTTAGGTTCGTAATGAGATATATGAGTTGAAACGATTTTTGCTTAATATAACAAAATTATATTAATATAATTAGCATTTTGTATTCATAAGACTGAAGACAAAAAAAATAAGAATAATTGTAGAATGGTTTGAAGAAATACTTTTCCCAAACTAATTTAAAGCTTTACAGAAGCTTCGAAAGAAAATATTTAGGCATATAAAACTAAGCCTTAACTGCTGTTGGTGATAATAATGAATGGGTTGACGTCGATGTACACTATTTGTTATGATTACAGAGAAGTTGGTTATTGAGGTCCGATACAATTTATTAAATTGAACTATAAAAGTTATAAAATCATATAAAGTTCATAAAAGTTACTGAAAAATTTTATTAATTTGTGTTCAATTGGAACTTTAATTAAATGATATCGGCTTTTGCCATTGCTGGTTAAATTAAGTAATAAAGATTTTTTTTGAAAACATATTTAGTATTAAGAAATGGCTTGTCTTTTTTGCTGCTTGTTTGCACAGAGTTGTAATAGTTTCGACTTAGTGACCACTTTAAGACAGGGCAGTTAATAATTTAAGAAACATTTAATTACTTTTTAACAAAAAAAGAGCCAATGACATTTACAAATAAAAAAATATATAGTATTTACTAATATACATCTATATCACAATTGGAGAAAACGAGAAATTTTCACAAAAAAAAAAAAACGCAAGAATGTTTGTTATTTGAATACAAACGTCAAGTTATCTATTCCATCAGATTATTTTGTTTCTTCTTAGTCATTAATTTAAGTTGTGGAGTTTTATGAAAACAAAGAAAAGAAAAAACAAAGACAAACATTATATATTGATTTACAAACTGCGATGTAGAGTACAAAAACGTAAACATTTAAGATGAATAAGAACGGCGCTGTGTTTGTGTTTTATTATACTCTGAGATATCGCACAACGCATTTATCTTTGAGATGACACTTAGAGCGATTTGTCTTTATTAATGGAACGTTAGATTATTACTAACTAAGTATACGTGTAGGTTATCTACTTGAAATATGTACGATTTTGTAGTAGAGCATTTGAATTTGTATTCAGAATTTTAGCTTTAGTTTCTCGAATCTCTGTAGATTTTGAATCTGGATGAAGGATTCTAACTATACTCTATTCAGAGGAATATGATCAATATTCCTCTGAAAGGAAATTCACAGACTTTGGTCGGTTGTTATATGGGCAAAGACAAAACATTTTACCCTCGTACTGCCGTATTAGATTACACCTACTGAATGAATTTAAATTACATTACAATGGAAAAGGTCAACATACCAGAAATTAACTTGAGATTTGAGTTAAATATGTTAGTTTATTATTTTATTAAATAAAAATAGCTATAAGTAATTACGCTCATAAAATCATATAATACTAATATCATTTCATATTTTAATTTCGATAATGACAAATTAGGTGTCAGTGAAATCTACGAGATTATGACACTACCTTTAAAAATCTATAGACGAGAGAAGCAAAAGAGACGGTACATCTGTTTGTAGAAAATACCATAAATATTTTTTTATTATTGATAACATAAAAATGTTCTTATATACTAGATTTAACCACTTTTGTATATACAAATATCAATACATCCAAATATCATTCAAAAGTAAACTCTTTAATTATATTATATGTGTGTTTAAGACTTCTGCAACTGATACCAGCTACCAATCGACTATCATACATATGATATAATATATCAATATCCAACAGTCAGCATAATTAAACTGCTGGTCAATAGATTTTTGTAATACATCTTGTGAGGAATACTATTTAACGTACGTAAATCTTCTGGTGTGCCCTATGTAGATATGATACCAAATTAAATTTGAGAAATCTTTCATTACAAAAAAATATATTAATAAAGACAATATTCATACTCTAGTTTTCTTTAGAGATATTAATTTATTTCATCAGTACCTTGTAATTTGATTCTTTGAATGATAATTAAGTTACACATCTATATTAAGATATTAAGACTTCTTCATCGTGCTGCAAAAGGACCTTAAATAATGCAAACAAATAAAATACCTGTCATATTTAAGAAGTACGAATTAAAGAGACGAATTAAATGATTATAAAATTGTTTATTGAACTGAGCGAAGCGAAGCTCTTTACTGGTCAGATCGCAAGAAATGCGAACTCTCTGTTCTTAAAAACTATTCAAGCTACGTTGACGAAATTCGCCACAACGATTGCGAGCATAAGGCGCTAAGCATATATTTAATTTTTTTAAAATTGTAATTCTAAATTCAGTATAATTTACTAATTCAGTTTAGGACAATTTACGTGCTAGCTCAGAAACTACGCATACTACAGTTTCGAAACTCGGCGTGGTGTTTGATGCTACATTGCTTTATGACGGTACAAAATTTCGGATAATTTCGATCGACAGATCTTGAACAATTAACAAAACTAATTTAGTTCGTTACGAGTGGATTGAAATCTAAGAAAGTTTGTAACTACTCTCATACATAGCAGAACTGACTATAAATTCGTCAGAATGCAGTTATATATATATATATATATATATATATATATATATTTACGTCTTTATATATTGATTTAGTTTTGAAAATTATAAACTATAACTTTATATATATTATACATATTCTATACAATAACAATTAATATTGTTAACAACCACAATTTGAATAGGCAAACATTTTATTTGTTACCACATAGTAAAAATGTCATCTTAAATTTGTTTGGTTTATTTTAAAGTCTGTTATGTTTTACCGATATGATTAAAATAGTTTACATTGCTCACGGTAAGTAATATGAGTGAGAAGCAGATAGCGTTCCGTGTGATTGTGAGCGAGACGTCATTAGTTCCTATGACACTTTACGTCTCCTTAACTTATCTGTCACGAATTATTATATCATCCCAATATCATAAAATGGATCGTGGACGAGGCAGAGGAAGAGCAGACGGCGTGCAAGTGGCATATCGCGATACACAGCAACTTCTGGCCGTTCACAACAGTATCGAGATAGTGCAACCACACATATAACGCTTCCTAATATCGCAGCAAATAAGCGTCGATTCAATAAAGAGTTCGAAAAATTGGCATATGTTTCCTGTTCTAAATGTTCAAGAACCGATTTAAAAGAAGCAGGAGTTCCGTATACTTGCTCTGCAAGCTATTCCATTCGAACATCAGCAATGTTCGCCATAGAAAATTTTATGGATCCTGGGGCAGTGCCACCACAATTACAAGGGCTGACACAGATCGAAACTATGCTCGTTGCACGCATACAATCAATTATGCGAGTGTATCGGCTCAGGGCAAGCGGTGGGCCCGGACAGTTTCGTTATGCGGGACATATTTTAAACGTCTAACAAGAAATTCAAACGATGGCAACTGTACTTCCTCAACGATTTGCAGATCTGCAAATAATCTTTGTACGACGCGAAGCAGCAACAGCTACAGGTTTTATCCCCAAGGATGCCGAAAATTTTCTACTGTATCAATAGTATCGCAGTGGACCTGATTGTTTCAGCGTGATGCCATAACGAAAAGAAGGGTGTTATGAGCGATACTGTAGAAAATTTTCCATTTAAAGACCTGAAACGAATATCAAACTTGACATGATTGGCAAATGATTTATTGCTAATATCCTGTATTTCCATTTAACTCTTGTAACGTTTGTAAGGACTAAGCTAAAGAACATCGTAGTAAATACCCTGCCGTGCACAGAGCAAAAGTTAGCTCAGCTCACGACCCCGCTTGCGTGACCTAGTATATAAAAAATATAAAGTGTTATATTTTATCATTTGACATTGAATACAAGTTTGAGTTTGAAGTTTTAACGGCTTTTGTCTTGGATTGAATATATTTTTCAACAGTTTTTTTTGTGCCTACTATTACTATGTAGTAGTTATAAATCTAAAGGTTAATTAAATATTATATTTTTGATATGAAGCACAGAAATATTTAATTTTCTGTTTCTCTTTCTAACCCTCAATATCAAATGACAATGACAAAAACAACATTTCATAGATTGTATTACGACTGTTAACAGCTAGGTCATGTTAATAGTTCACACTATCACACTATACCCTGTTATCATACGAAACGTTAGCTTATCAAAGTTTTTTGTAACTACATACTGAAAGTTTTCAAGAAAATAGTTTACACAATTCAATACCTCTGCCACATTTCCAGATACTTCACTTTTTTGCTAAGCTTAATTGAATACATCTAAGTATATCACAACGTGATGATATTGATTTATATCTTTACTACACTTACTTTTAAGTAATCATTAAACGATGTAAAAAGTAAATAGTCTGAAAGCATTCATATCAGATAAATAAAACTATAAAAGAGTTTCACAAGTTTTATATTTAAAAATGATATGGCATGATCGTTCCCTTTAATAAAATTGATGTGTCAAGAAAAATAACTAACACTTAACAAAATTGGAATATAATGATTAAACAAAATCTATAAGAACTGCATTGTTAAATGTTTTCACATATTTAAATGTACTTTAGAATTTCCTCTCCAGATTTCTAACGTAAAGTGTCTCATTAGACCTATACAAACTGATGTTGCATGCATGTTGGACAATATTAAAATATTATAATAGTGGATATCTAATTATAACAGAATATTTTATAATGAAAGCCCAACATAGTAACAATGAAGAAAAGCTATATCAATTATAATAATATATTTTCTTTAAAAAGTTATTCTATTCAGCAAAATTAGAAGCCAAATCGTATCATCTTTAAATAATTTTACAACAATATATAAAATTACTTTTTGATATAATCAAAAAGTCACAATCACAATCGAATATCGTACCATATTATAATGTAATGTTTCATTGATACAGACAAATTGTTCCAAGTGTCAGTGTCAGAGATCAATGCGATGTGCGATATCTCACAGTTGATAATGAAACACACACACATCTCACACCCTTATTAATCTTAAATGTTATATGTTTTTCCTCTCTACGCCTCAATTTGTTAGGACATTTATCATGTTTTTTCTTACGGTCTCTTCTTTATATGTTTGTTTTCTTTTCCTTGACAATATAATAAATATTTTATAATTTACTCTGTATGCAACAAAAGCATGTCCATTAAGGTATTAAGAAATATGAAAATTTAACTGTATTGTTATAAAGCTTTTAATTACTTATCAAATATTGTTTTAACTTTTGTTGTTGATATCTCTGAAGCAAATAAGGTCTCCTTTGATAATCCAATGCTGCTCTCATATCATTATTAAAACGCCTGCACTTTATCATACATACATAAATTAGGTTGTGTACATACATGTTGTGCAGGACGACGATGAATTTGAGTTAAGATAATCTTAAGTATTTAAATATAAATTGTAATAGTTAAAAGTTGTATAAAAAATCACTTGTAATTAATTAGGATCTAATAAATAAGGCTCTCAAAAAGAACCAACAAGTTCGCTTGGGATTGGCTAATTGTTAAGAGTTAATTAGGTAGGCGAAATTAGTTAGGTGGGGGAAGACTCCCTCTCCCGCAACACTCTAACCGTTGACACGTTAGAATCGCTATAAAAAACGAGAATGAAACATGTTTGGACGGTAATTCATCCGAAATTCGGCAGCTGTGGAAGAAACGTCTCCAATGAAAATTAAATCAAGAATAAAGAAATTACGAAGATCAAAAGGAACTTTTTCTTCAAACCTCGATCCCAGCAACAAATTGTACAAATTATCGCCTCCGTACACATGTATACATTGCATACACGCATTGTTAGGATATTATTATCCTTCCTTGTTAAGTAATCACCACTATATTCTAATTAAACATCAAGTCTTAGAGTAATACATGAACAAAGTTTATACTAATGTTTATAAATAAGGAATTGTAAGACATTGACAATATGACAGAAGTAATTTTGTGAAAGACACACTGTATTAATATGTACGCTGCAGTCTTAATTAACTCCTTAGCTGGTGTCGTAATGTACCACAGAGCGTTTTACTTAAAGAATTCTTGTCGTGTGTTTAATATAAGTTTTGTTATTTACATTTATGACAAAATATTTTTTTCATATAGCTTTAGTTACTTTTTATAATAAAATCAAAAATTATTCTGAGATCTTAACAAATAAATAATGCATTTCAATGATTTCAAAATCTTAACTCATTTGGACAAACCAGTATTTACTTTTAAAACCAGCTCAAGTAAATTGAAAATAGACTTTGATCTCCCAAAGATTAATTACATACTTACATTTAGTAGTATTAGCGATTCCAATAATGAAGTAAATTTGGTAGATTCATTTTCTCGGGATTTTTATATCACTAAGATTGTCCCTCATTAAAAAAATGTAACAAATATTTGAACGTTAATGAAAAGCAGTTCTAATTTTTTATTTTGATTACTATTTTTATATATAAATAGAATTAAAATTATGATGCATGTATTCATAACCACTAGTTTTGTTTAAAAAGAACAAGTTCCGATTACGTTAGAGTCCCTAGCTCTTGAAACTAGTTATCGTAGTTGTGAAAAAACGTGCTTGGAATATTGTAGTAGTTTAGGACCTAACATAAACAATTACATAAATAATGAACGGTATAATACGTTTGTTAGCGGACAGCGGGTCTGTGTAACTTGATTAAATATTTTAATTATAGATTACTATTATTAACCACATCAGGTTACTGAGCGTGTGTATTTTTTGTATGTTTTAAAAATACTGTAAATTGCAAAGTATTAAAGAATATAAGATTCTAAATTGTTAACTGACAAGGTAACACAAAGAATACTTTGAATCAACACAGTTTTATTAGTATAATAATGGGTACATGTTAAAATAATAAAACAAGTAACTTTCCATCAGATGGAACGTGTAATAGAATTTCCCTTGTTAATATAACAATAAACTAAAACAATTATTTTGAGAGTATAGAAATCGAAACGAACACAGAAGGACCAATTTAATGAAAGATATGTTTTTTATTAAGGACACAGCTCTTGATAATACTGACAAACAATATTTAATTATCCTTCTAGTATTTGCTCATTAGTCTAATAAAACGATACTTTAATACTTTATATTACAAAATTTTTAACAACATTAAAACTATTAATTATTATTATCGAGAATCAGTCTCAAATTTCAGAAAAATCTGAATTTGTATTCAGAATTTAGCTATAGTTGGAACACATTACTCTGAATTGAAATTCTCAGACCATAGTCGGTCGTTATGTCGCCAAAGACAATATATTTTCTCCTTCTAGTTTCATTTTATATTACACCTACTGAATGAATGTAAATACATTGCAAGGAAAAAAGTCATTATACCCGACATTTATCTTCAGATTTCAGTTAAATATTATAGATTGTTGTATTTCTAAATCGCTATTTTTAAAATAAAAATTATTTATAAATAATTAAGTTCATAAAATCATATATTATAATTTTTTTTAAGTACTTAAGATCTCTGTAACTGCAAATCATTTGGAAGTATCATCCATATCTATGACATTAGTGATATCCCGCAGACTCTATTTAGGAAATTGACTTCTTTATCACTTTAATAGCCTATTTAAAAGCATATAAAACTATCAGATATCAATCTTGATAAGAAGGTATTTATGTATCTTATTAAAGTACATACTTATATAATAATAGTACGGATATAATAATATCTACTTACAAATATACAGGTAGCATTATTCTCCTTCTGAATGATTGAAAGCAATCCAATAACTCTCATTACGTCAAAACTAAATACACTCCAATTAATAAAAGAAACCTCTCAGTTCCAGCAATAGAAAGTAATTTAATTTAAAATTACAAATTGATGGTGATTCAATTTAAAATTACAATCTTCATGTTATGTTTATAAGTATTTCATTTTGATTTCGTTTCGTTGCTTAATGAAAATATCTATGGAACCAACCTTTCGTTTATGGATTTTCTACTAATAATGAAAACAATGTCTTTGTATGTGACAATGAATGAGTATTGAGACTACTATTATATTATGTAGTCAATAGACACGTATTTATATGTATACAATATCTAATTTAAGTTTGTTTAAAATAAAATAATCTAGCACTCTAACAGAATTTTTGTGCCGGTATGGTATAGTTTGTTCCAACCGCGCGGCGCCGGCGGTGGTCTAATTCAAAATAGAAAGGTTTTCTTAAAAATACAATTTGTGCAAGTTGCCTGTTACTGTAAAGGATAAAAAGCGTCTGCTTTGCTTTGGGCAGTAACGTCCATGTACAGAATTACGAAAATTTTCAACCAAAATTTATAAAAAAAGAAGTAAATACGATCCAGCCATATTAATTTATGATCTATTTTTTATTAAATACACCTATGCAAATACAGCATTTAAGCTTGTAATGAGGGTAGATTATTAGTACTGAGTGTCTTTGTATATTATGTAGTTCATTGATAATGTAATGAATATCAATTGACAATTAATCATACAATTAATTACATTAAATATGAATTATATTAATCATAAAATAAACCATATCATTACTTATATTAAGAAATGAATTACTACTTCTCACTCGACAATACACAAACAATGTTACAATAAACAAACTTTATAACCGCTTTTGATTACACTTTATTTAGCCTGTAATTAACTATCAATAGTTTGGCCGATAAATAAATGCAATTATAATATTAATATGTTGCGGAATAAGATGAAGTAATTGTACTTCACTAGTTATACATTTCCTGTTCTTAACCTTACGAAAAACTAATATTAGTCATTTATTTTACTTTAATCGACATCTATCGGTAACATATATTATGCACACAAAAGTATATAAAACCTATTTAAACAACTAAAACTAATATAACAAGATCAAAATTTTGAATTAGCAAAAAAACATATACTTTTACAAGTGATTCATAAAAATCACAATAATAATGTGATTTTACTTTCTTTATTTATACTTAAATATATAAAAATAATAAATAAAATATACGTCCAACTAAGAACAATGTCATAAGTTAATATGACATAACTTGATATCAATATGGTATTGAATTTCGTTAATATACCTAAAGGTAACTTTGAGCTTGGACGGATTGTACGTGAAATCCTCAGGGCAATTGTTTCGTTGATAGAAGGAACGCTATTTGGATTTGATTACTTCGTATCGGAATCGAGAATTTTTTTCTCTAAAAATAACATTTATTGAAGTTACATTTTTTTATCATTATTTATTGACATCTTTCATAAATCTATTGAGTTTAAATGTTACAATGAGAAAATAATAAAAGAAATGTGTAATGAATAATTTGGTAATTTAAGTAATTAGAATATATATTTTTTTAATGAACCGTCTACATTTGTGGTGAGTAGTATAATAGTAATGTCACATACTTTGAAAATTATTACCCAATATTGATAAAGAGCAAGCAATAAGGGTAAGAAAACTATTTATGGGATGATACAGAGACATTGCTTCCGCCGCTAACGAATATTGAGACTACGATACCTAATATAAGTTTGTTTAAAATGAAATAATCTAGTGTTCTAACAGAATTTTTGTGTTGGTATGGTTAAATTTGTTCCATTCCGCGCGTCGTCGGCGGTGGTCTAATTTAAAATAGAAAGTTATTCTTAAAAATACTATTTCTGTAAATTACCTGTTACAATAAAGAGATGAGAAAAGGTAAATAGCGTCTGTTTAGCTTCAGGGAGTATGATCCTTGCACAGAATTACGAAAATTTTCATCCAAAATTTATAATTTTAAAATCAATCCTGAGGTTTACTGTAATAAGGTAGTGGTAATAGTTAAAATTTTCCGCTTTAACCCAAATGATGCGTACAAGAGTTATTTTTATGTTCGACAAGCGTTAGATTTAACTCAATTCTCCTATCTATCCTTATTTGTTTGCTGTTCTTTCTGTGAAGGCACCATAGTACACTCGACGGAGTACATTCTGTGGTTCTTAATCTTTCTTTTTATTTGGTACATAAAAATAAAATGCTACTACTTTCATTGAACAACTTAACAATCCTAAACAGATAAAAATATATAGATAATACTTTTACCATCTATCTAATTCGTTCCCAATCCCAAGGTAAGTATAACTTGTCAAACCAACCAGCATTCTGATAACATTTAAAATATTTATAGAGCTCTCAAATATAGTTAATAGCTCCTGTGAAGTTTTTCGTTGTAACCCTCAGAGCTATTAGGAAGTGTCGCGATAGGATTTATATTGCGATTATAGACTTAGGATCTATAAAAAATTACACAATATTTTAGAATCTAGAAGTCATATATGATGTTTGTATTTGTAATTTATATTTTTTATTGATTTGAATTCATGGTATAAGATAATTAACAATTAATTTAGGCGGTCGTATTAAATCACACCATTTATAAGTTATAAGGGCATAAATATTCGAAAAACATCAACAACATATTTTATGTCTTATTCATTATACAAAGATGAAACAAGATCATAAAGTATTTGTTACATTGGTGTGAAAGTAGCTTCAATAAAAATACGTATACGTATAAACCCGGGTGAGTTAGTTGTGTGATTCTTATCAGACAAGGACGGGCTTGGAACCCTCGTAGCCTTATTTTAAGTTGGAGAGTGTCTTTACAGAAGGGCTTTTTGTGATACATACGATATCAAAATAGTCCCTCCTGTCACTTCCATTTGACGTATACAAGTGATCACTGGTATTGATTCAAAGTGGAAAGTATATAAATAAAAATAAATACTTCGAGCAGCGACTCGCTTTACAGAGGATTAGTGAAACTAATGCAGATGGACCGACTTCAGCTAATTCACTCAACTTTTCATTCGAGGTGCCGAGTTTTAATTGTCCTGTTATTAGGTTACGATAACCGAAGAAAAGCAACGTTTAACATTCCAACCAACAAATGAGGGATATCTTATGCTTTAGTTATTTATATATTTCTAGCAAAGTAAATGACGAAGAACCAAGTCTGAAACCCAATTGTCGACGGTTGTTTTACATAAAAATAGAAAAATAATCTGTGAAATGTTCTGTTCAACTTTTTGATTGATTCGATTAAAGTCTTTAAATAATATAATAGTAGCTAATTTGCGTGTTAGCTATAAATATCTTATATTAAATTTAGTTATAAAATAAAAATAAACTAATTAACCCTAAAGATGTATATACATTTAGTCATAAAATATGAATTCAAGGACATCTCAATTCAATAAATACAAAGTAATCAGATATAAATATCTTTATTGTATAAAAGACACAGTGTAACCGCTCCTGTAACGGAAGAGACCTCGATGACGTATCAATACAATTGTATCCAATGGAGCAGAGACAAGGGGAGAGGGAGGGCTTCAATTGTTTTACTAAACCAATCTTGGGATTGTAAAGATAAAACCAACATATATGAAGTGAGTAAATATTATATTATACAATGAAAGTATATAAATTGAAAGAAATGAAAATTAACTCAAATTTACGAGCAGACAGTGACTTGCTAAAATCCAGTTGTTTTTTAAAACTGGAAAAATTAAAATATAATATTTATCCAGTTTTTACTATACGTTATAATATTATGAATAAATTTCAATTGCAGTTGTCCATAGCTAAACTAAACTTTCAGTCTAATACAGTTAGTTTAAAAGTCATTAGCTTATACAAACGACTTAATAAGCCACATTTGTAGATTTGAAACTAAGTTTACAACAAAAAATTCGAGACTATATTAATGAACTATACATGATATAATATTAACATTTTTACTAGTAAAAGACAACTAATATCTATTCGTTAATCATAATGAAAATCATACAGTATGTATACTGTATAGTTATATTTTATTTAAAGTGTAATCCACATAAAGATAAATTATAATAAAATCTAAAGTCAGATAAAGGATGTGAGACCCATAAAACGCAGAGCTTATAGATCACGGTTGTTCAGTTTGTGCCAAGTGATTTAATAGTTCTAACTTTAACAATCTGTTACTCGTATTTAACTTTTGCTTTAACTCAAAACTTACAAAGTTTTTTTAAAACACTTTGTATTGTGAATATAATAGTATGAGTAATGATTAACCTAAAACGTTTTGTTATATTATTCTTGAATACAGTCAGAATAATTAAAGTTTTTATTTCTATTTAATAAGCATTATTTTAAGTATCCGGTATACAAACACTAGGAATGCAAAAAGAGAAATCGAAATTCTGATTGTACAGCGTGTACAATTGAATTTAATCACTCGTGATTCATGATTGTTATTATTTATTGATTATATATTTTACCCGTTGTAAACACGTATTTTTTTCGGAAGTTATCGAACTAGTTTTGCACCCATTCGCGGTCCTTATTTACGATCTCGGAGCATCAATAACCTGGGTACAGCCGGGTACACATATAATAGTGTTACTGTTTCTGTTATATATTACTAATTATAACTGAATACGGGAAGAAACTAGCAATGTTTATTAATTAACCAGACGCTTTATTAATAAAAGATTACGAAATAAAAGCCATAAAGCCCTTTCATAAACGTTAGTACTGAAGATAAAATTGTATTTGATACTGATTAAAATGGTTTTTATGAATAATAACGGTCAAGCTTTTTCTGTTGGGGTCTTATTAATCTGTTTTAATTCACATTCTAGCTCAAATAAACTGATATCACCTCCTAAGGACAAACGATTTCCAAAATGTCTATCGAGTTTCAATTATATTGCAAACGTAGATAATTACGTTTCTTATATTTCATTAGCATTGTAAGCCTTCTTAATACTTTGATTTCTTTCTCGGTATACGATGAATTATATTGCAATGGATGTAGTCAGAAGCAATGGCTAGTTTAAAGGAAAAAGCATTGTAATAGTATTGAAACTTGCTGCATTATTGATTAAAATTACCTTTATGGTTATCAAATAATGTCTTAAAAAATGTCATGATTTTTTTCTTATGCATTTTGATTTTCAAAAGATACGACTACACTCCAAACAACAAAGTTTAAGAATAATAAAATATTTATTATAATATTAGTTAGTTATAAGAAATTTGTTATCTTATCAAAAGAAATTTATATTTATGATTGTCACATGAGTCACTATGAACCTTTTAGTTCTCATTATAGTCGGTTACAATATTCACACTGTGCATAATAATATTATTGACAAGATGTTCCTTGATACGGGTTCCCATGAAAGGGTTGTCGCTATATCAAGTTGCGAGCTTTGATATTGTTAGACACGTATAACAATAATTAATGATATTATTGCAAGTCGATATTATTGTTAAAAGCTGCTCTACATCCGTCGTGACACGCTCAGTTTCGAAATTTATAATAAGATCTTTATGTTTCTGAATGATACGAAGCATTAGAAAGAGTAATTAGTTGTAAGTTTGTTGATATCATTATATACGATTTAAAAAATGTTTCTAGAAATCTAGTTCTTGTAGTTTATTCAAAATAATCTGTGTTTTCCGGTAATAACGAACAGAATAAAAGTTGTTTCGTCATATCTAATTAATACAAAATCCTAAATAAAGTTTCCTGTGATAAACAACATTACGTCTAAATCTTATTAAAATGTTTTTTAGTTATAGCACAATGAGCGAACAAATAAAAAAAAAAACTGACTGACTTCATAGTTTGCTGATTACTGCTTTAGATAATAAGTTAACTACTTAGAACTATAATAAAATAACCTACACATATGCATGAAGTTATATCTCAGTGATTTAAAACACAAAGAAAATATAAGTATTGAGTGTTACTGCAATAGTACCTCATTAGGAGCATTTATTACTGTGTGATGAAGCAAAAAGTGCTCTAGTGATGTATTTCTTCCAGTGAGCCTCATTTGAAGTTGCACGTTATATATTACTGTACTGTGAAATTAATTTGAATAACATCTTTAGCGGTATGATTGTTGTAATCTATTGTGTAACTATCCTTTTAATATTTTATTATAATCAAAGTAACAGTGAACTAAAAATAAATATAACTTTGTTATAATCACCACTAATTTGATTATCATAATGACTTCTACTTGAAGTTAAAGGAATTTCATTTACTCATTGTGCATAATAAACGAGATCTTCTAATAATGAAACAAAATTTGTATTAAAAAATAAATAAATATGACCTAAACGCTATTTAATTGAGAAGTTTCATCTCAGCTGGTTCAGTATTTTTACATGAAAGAGTAGAACAAACACCTTTCCAACCTCACCAACTGTTGATTTATTAATAGTAGTAATATTATCAAACGCACAATGTAGATATTCCGCTGTAACGGTTTAACAATTGTCCGTTGATTCATAAAGATAGCGTGTTTTAATTACTTTCAGTGAATAATTTTTTTTCTTAAGTCTTCTTGAAACTTATCACCCACCTCACCTCACCTCACCTCATCTTATTATAGTCACCGGAGACAAAAGCTAATAAATAGCAAAATAGTAAACCGTTTAATTGCAATAAATATATATATATATATATTGTCTCCAATTAATATTAAGCTTTAGACTTATATTAATCTATAACCGACCACAAAGTAGTAAGTAAGATATATAAAAATAAATAAAAACACGTTTGTTACACATTTCCAAGATTTCAATATAAGTAACTGCACTACTTGTAGTAGGCAACATTTAAGCTTACTTCAAGAGTCTTTTACTATTGAATAATTTAAGTTAATTGTTATATATATAGATTTTGTATATCTATGATCATTATTTAAACAATTTTTCATCAATATTTAACTACGCAATAAATGAATATTACAGAAAGGTACGTCGGCTAACTTTTATCAGAAAAAAGTCTTTGTCCCTGAAGTATAGAAAAAATACTTTTTGAGGACTGTCCGATATATCATCCAGAATATTTCTGTTTATCTATATAGAGATGGCATTGCGTAAAGTAACATTTATTATATTTCAACCTCGTAGAGCTTTCTACCTCATTGCCTGGTACTTTGGATAAGTACTAAGTACTAGGAGTATCAACTTAGAGGGACTTCAAACTTTGATAATATTGTAAGAGAGACTTAAAACTTTGTAATATTTTGAGAACAGAATATTTATTCTAGAAAAGTTTGATGTATTTGTTAAAAATTTTCAATAAAATTTCAATAATTTAATGCAAATGTCAATGCAATATTACAAACACTGTTCTGATTCACCTACTTTTGTACACATATGTAGAAATAATGGAAGTTGAATTGTTTTTTGCTTTATTATATTTGGTTTATTAATAAGTTGTTAAATACTCTTACTTATAACATAACATATAATTTACTAGAGCGTCAAACATTAGATACAATACTTAAAATATTAAAAATAACAAGAGGTAGAGGTATAAAAATCAGGTAGTGAATTTATAGAAACCATTTAGATGCAAATATGATGAACCTTTTGCTTCCTGAAATCCCTGGAGAATTAATACATTTATTTTTAAGATGTAAAGAGAAAATAAAACTATTGTGGAAAGATTCTTGGTGTCAAAGGTTACATCTCGTTAAGGAAGTTTCACTTATTTTATACCAAAGGCTGTTTCACGACGTTAATAAACGTTTAATTAACTGCTTAGCTGAGTAATAAGCTGGATGCACCAAAGTCATACATCATTTAGATGACTGTCTATATCTATGATTTCATAAAAAGGTTACTCAATATGGAAATAAATAGTGAATTATCTCTTTTTAATTTATTATACACAATCGTATATTGCATTTACATTTTAAATGTACTTACTTCACTATTTATTAATTATTTATTAACTCTAAGAAAATCTTTGTATTAATATAGTTTTTGTACTGATCTTCACATCACTATTTATTTTATAATGTTTTTAAAAGGTAGGTAATTAGGTAATAGAGTTCTTTGCTAAAGTTACTTATTTCTTTTATTATTAGATTCTAATACAATATGTTGATTCTTTTTATATTTTATCTCATCAAATTATATATGTAATATTGATGTATCAAAAACTCGTACATCAAATTTCATAATAATAAGAGATAATGGAATTGAAGCCTCCAATCTGTTTCATTTCAGTCCAATAACATCGATATAAAGTTAGAATCAGTAAAATGTGGTTTTACTAATAACTAGTTAGACTCAGTCCAAAAATCCTATTCGATGATATATCTTGTCAGTCTACATTAGTTAGTTCTATCTATGTATAAACTAAATTTAACTAAATTTCAACTCGCTGCGCTCGCGAAATCTCGGGTGCCGTTTGCATATTGAGCGAAGTGAACCCAGTGTAATGACTCATCGTTTCTCATTGACTTCAATGGGATATCAGTGTTTTGACGATTATTCCTCAATGACGTGATATTTTTTTTTTTTGTAAACCATCACCTAATGTGTGTGTGTGTGTGTGTAATGTTTTTGATTGCAAAATTTCTTAATTTTCCGTCAAGTATTTACGAGCCTATTCGTGACAAAGAATGTAAAAGTCTCCAGTAGACCGCTCCGCTCGCTACGCTCGCTTCGCTCAATTAATACAATAAATATGTTAATAAAATCAAAATAAGAGTATTAAAAAATCATAGATCTTCGTTGCAATACAAAATCATATTTCTTTATTATGATATTACGAATCTGGAAAGTATTAATAAATATGAATGAAGCCCACAGCGCGACGTTTACTTTGACATAAGAGTTTTAAAATGATTTTAAAACGTTACTTACAAATTTTATGGAAGAACAACTGAAAAACATATGTCATATTTCTTGTGTATTCAGGTGCATACATGACATATGGTAATCTAGGTAAATGTGATTTGTGTAAAATGAAAATTGAATAAGTCCCGTATTTCATGGAACACAAAGGATGATATTCGCTTGTTAGTACTTTAGCCGTACAGTATCCTGTAGTCCATTAACTACGCAATGTTTGTGAAATATGTACCTGCAGAGATATCCGTCGATTGCAAGTCGCTAGCAATATTATTTATTAAAAGAATTTGATTTCCCAGTGTTTGTTATAATATATTTAAGGTAATTGATATCATTTCAATGTAGACGGATAAGAATTCAGTTTTCAAATCTTATCACAGCAAGTAAATGTGACAAAGTTACATAAATAAATAAACAAGGACTTCGTATAATAATTTCATTTCTGTTCATTGTTTATTTTTTTGCGACTCCGAAAATCGATATCCACAAAAAAATGTTATTGCAATAGTTTATTTATTTTTTTTTTTTTTTATCTTTTAGTTAAAACATAAATATAGAAAAAGAACACCAAATCACTATTATAATATCAGGATATTGTACTTACGAGTCTTTGTATCAACAGGCAATAGCTATACCTGAACTATAAAAGCGGCAAAGCGAACATAAATACTACACATACACACACACAGCGTCTTCGCCGGCGAAGACGAGGCCCCCATCCAAGCACGTTGCTCCGGCGTTCTGCCGTCGGAGGACGTTAGTGTCAAATTCTAACCCACATCCAACCCTCGCTTCCCACCTAACGGCGTCCTGAGCCGTGGTCCGAGCCTCATAGGAGGCGCCCTCAGGACGCGCGTTCCGCTGGGGCCCTTCAGGCCCCCCTTTTCAAGGGCGGGTCTCTGCACCCGTCCATTACACCGGTGACGCTGTCATGGCCAGTAGGGCTAACAGCAGAGACAAACAAAAAAAAAAAAAAAAAAAAAAAAAAGAAAAAATACCTGAACTATACCTGAAAGTAAGTGACTTTGATAGAACTACGCTCTCAAAATCTCACAAGGGTTACTTGATATGATGTCTGATAAAAGATATAATGCCTAGGCAACCTATCACCGAATTTGATTTATTATCAAAATATCTACTACGTAGTACCTACTTATCAAAAAACAATCAACTAGAATGTCTGAGAGTGTATTATTAGTCTTTATTACATAATGTTATTCTTAACAATTTGAATATCTGCGGTCATATCCAGAATTATATTTGTTTTTTTTACCAAAAAAATACAAAATGTGGACACTATCCCATGGATGTAGTTATTGAGTGATTAATAATAATTTTCACGCAGGCAGAGCCGAATGCAAGATCTAAGTTATCTATATGTAGGATGAAAACTCATTTCAGCTTTGTCCTTGAAACCTTTGGTTACTTAAGAGCATCCAGATGCAAAGACGGAAGTCTTCCAGCAGTTAATATAAACAAAATAGAAATTTGGTGTAAATATATACAGTTTATTGATTTAGGTATAAAAATACAATTTGTTATTGACACCTTAGTAAAGTTTTGAATTTAATATAAGAAATAGATAAATTCCAGACCCAATGAAAGGGTGAAAATAATACAATTCAACGGAAGAAACTCATTTGCTTCGGTTAGCATTACGTGTGATATTGACTTTAGGAGTATGTAAATAGCCTTTTTCTTTGCGCAACATTCAACACCCTCCCGCCATTAAAGGGCAGAAATGTAGCGGAATAAATATATTCATGTCGTACAATTTCAACACGATATTAAAAGACTCTGCTATAAGTAACTTACTTTTTTGAACGATTTTATGTTCGTATATCCTTAGACTGAAGCATATATAAAATAGGATGTTACAATGTTTTTTACTATTTTTGCCGCTAATCTTTCATACTTCATAGTTATTATTATCAATGGTAAAATATTAAATTATGGAAACTTACAGAATACGGACGAAAATGCAGGAACTTCGGATGCTTCAAAAGCGTCGTGCGTGTCGGAAGAACACCCGTGCTCCTCGAACACACGGGATGTGTAACTTGTACTAGTTGCTAAGTGTCAATAAATGACGCTTTCTTCTTTCACGCATCATGGAAACTTAACGATTTTTCATGAAATTTAGATAAAGTTAAAGTTGTATAAGTGGGACTCCGCAAATGTGAGTACATGTGTATTTATTCTAAAATAAAATTGGTGTAAATATCTTATTTATTATATTTTTTATAAGTTTTGTTATTTCATTACTTTTTACACGATTACTCACGTTACATGCAAAAGTAATGTTGTGGTCAATGTGGTAGTGATATTTATAAACGAGCATTATTCATAAATAGAGAATGTAAATTATTCCAAGAAATAAATTAAATTTGTTCATAAAGGTACAATGACGTAAATTATAGTTGAGCCTTTATTTATTGTCTTTCCAGTTAAGTCAAACTCGAACGATAATTAATGATTTTAATGATAATTTAAATTGATGTTATCCTAATTTATTATTATTTTTTTTATTTTCAACTAATTTATTCTGTTAAATTACTATGTAGTTTTAAATCAATGTCGTTTTATCTATGTTATGGTACAAATGTAAGGGATATAAACAAATCTCCCCAAGCTGTGATGATTAAAAAAATATAGTGGTTTACAAATGTAAAAAAATATTATATCTTTTTACCTGAATGTATCCACGTATTTTTTGTAATTTACCCGTTTAGTTTTTCGGAATGTGTCTCACTAGTTTCGAACCTATTCAAGGTCTGAATTCAACTGAACTCAGAGCATGTTGGCATTGAGAAATGAAAACAAAATTAGTCAGACAAATACTGAAAAAAAATGTCACTTCAGATGTAATATAATAGATATTATGGTAATCATGAGACACGAAATCTTATATATAAAAAATATTTATATATATAATGTATTTAATGTACTTCCATTGTATTCCTCTAATATATTTATTAGAGGGAAATATGTACTATGTACCAGTCTATTAATAACATTGCTTAAGGGTAATTTATCAGACACTGTTGAGGGTAATTAGATTTACAACAAAGGGTCGGGTACTTTTAGTAAAGTGTTGTGGTTTACAGAGGTTACTTGTGTAATTTAATTTGTTGTTGCTTCTAAGTTTATATCTCTGTTAGATTTAAATTTATTTTGTCCTTTATATATTCGGTGTCTTGGAAAAATCTATTTAGTCATTATTAATCTAAAAGTTTTAAAAATAAAACTAATTTTAAAGAACCTATGTTGTTTCTTATAAATTTTTCTCTACATCCCTAGTATAGAGCCTCATGTAAAATAATTAATATGTTTGACCAACACGAATTAAACAAAAACTTGACTTGCAAAAAAATTAAATCATATATTAGTATGTAGAAAAGGTGATAAATGAAGTTTATGCTAATATAATATGTTAAATGTTATTAAGAAAACATATGTATTTTATCAATGTGTTTGATTTTTTTCAACTACCTGTTGCCAGTCACTCCGTTTAATTGTTACAAAAACAAAACTACGCTATCCTGATTACAGTAGTATACAGATTATTCAAATTCATTCCAAATGCATGCAGCTTGCTTTACTTGCTTACTCTAAACATCTGTTTGACAAAACCTCACGTAGTGTAATATACTACTACGTGGTGTGTCTAATCTCAAGATGCATTTGATGCATTTGACCAAATGAATATCGACATAGTTTTATTTCGGAAAGCACTTCTTAGCGGTTTGCCCTTAATTATAGTTTCACTTACCCGCTGCAGCTGACCACTCCTCTATAACTTACTATTACCTAAATGGTAAGCATAAACATTATCAGTATTACTTGCCTGTGCACTCAAAGCTTAGTACTTTAGAATTCCATATCAGCACAAAACAAATTAGCGAATATATTATCATAAGTCAGTTTTTTTTTTGCAATAAAATATAACAAAGATGTAGACGTGATTATGAAAAAACTGAAATATTTTACCTTTTATTTCAAAATACAGATTTCATTCCCTTTATTTCAATACGTGTAACAATCCTTTGTGGTTCCTGTTCGTTTGAATCTAAAGATAGGTAACAATTATTAACAATAATAGCAATTCATTTATTATCCAGATCGACTTAATAAGAAAGTGTTTTAATTATGTCTTATTTATTATTATAAAAAAGACCTTAATGCAATGAGCAAGGCTACTTTAAAAATGAAATAATCTTTGTAAGCAAAACAAATTAAGCGTCTTTATGTTAGTATAAATTTAAAACACCTCAATATAAGATTTTACGGAAACTTTTTTTTTTCAAGAGACAATGTGATCTTAAAATATTTTTTGAAACGTTACAAATTTTATGGAAGAATAACTGCAAACATATTTCACAATTTCTTTAGTATTCAGGAAGCGTGCTTAACGTACGGTATTCTAGGTAATTGTGATTTGTGTAAAGTAAAAATTAAATAAGCCATGTATTTGATGAAAACAAAGGATTATATTCACTTGGTAGTATTCTAGTTGTACAGTATTCTGGAGTCTATTAATTAAACAATGTTCGTGAAATATGAACCTGCAGAGATATCCGCCGATCACAATTATTTTTATTTCATTTATTAAAAGAGTTGGTGCCGTCAATGTTTCTGCGATAGGTTTTGTAACTACTTTTCATTCAGCTATATTTGAACGAATATATGTATGTAATGAGAAATGTTTCTATTAAATATTATTTTATCATAATAGAATATTTATATATCTAAACTAACGTTTTAACTTATGAGGTTTTTTTATGTTTTCAGAAATATGCTTAAGTTCAGTTTCTTTTCAAGATCTAGAATTTAAACAGTGTATAATTGTAATTAGTTATCATTTCAAGTTTAATTTAAACTTAAGTTAATATTTTTTTAATGAATCCAGTAGTTTTATTAGGAAATTACTCATGCTGTAAAGTTTATTTCAATTGAATTCTTGTATTATCTTTTGCATACTTAAGCATCGATTATAAGCCTCATCGTCAACATATATTTATTTCTTTTATAATAGAAAAATCAGACACGAGGCCGACCTTCGTCATAAAGTCTCAATAATACTATCTGAATTTGATTTGCTTTTGGTATTAAGTCAACAAAATATATTATGGTGTTCGCTCAATATGCAAACGGCACCCGAAATTTCGCAAGCGCAGCGAGGTGAAATTGAGGGTACGAGTAGTATTATACTTTAAACAAAATTCAGTTTAAAAAATATAAGGAAAAAGTTCAAGAGGTATAAATATTTATAATCATCACAATATTACCATTATCATACAATTTTTAATCTTTGTAGGATATGAATGATCTTAGTCAATTTGCCGTTAAGTACCTGTTTTTGACTGACTAGTAACTCAGGCATAGAGGAAGTATATATTTAAACAAAGTCAACAACACTTAGTGTATCTTCAGTTATCCACCAGCGGTCTTCGTTTATAATGTCATACTAATGCAGTACGAAATGTATAACTGACAAATTATTACTTTCAATGGAATACTAGTCATTAAAAATATATACACTTTATTTTGTTTTAAAACTTATTTTAAATCCTTGGTGCTTAGAGTCTTAGCGAGTGGGTACTCGTAGGTCGATTGTAAAATGTAAGAGGGCACTTACATTTTAAAATCGACTCATACACAAAATATCAGAATAGCAGTTGTCTGTTTTAGTTTTCGAGATCACCAAACTATTTCAAAAGATTTGAGATAAAGTTAATATATTACAACGTAGATTTTCTTCTTTTAAAGACAAAGTTAACAAATTCCTAATAACATTTGAATTTGGAACGAAAAATATTTGTAAAGGTTATTTTCAGCACTCGAAAGATATAGTAAGGGTGTATTTTTAGTTTTCATCGTTAGATGATAACAATAATGTTTTTTATTATTGGTAGTAAGTAATGATATTACGGAACTAAAAGTTTTTGTCATTTTATGATCTCCAACCAATTTTTGGGCTTGTCTTTTTAGTTAACTTTCATTTATAAAGATAAAAAAATACATGATATATGGATATTAAATAATTATATTTTAGTTAAAATACTAAACATTAATCTTTTGTGTCTACATTTTGTGGTAAAACATTTTTTTTGTAATTTCGTATCTTTTCCAGTTGTCCTTAAGGTAAAATGTTTATATTTTTGTTCCGTATTCTGTTATAATACTTCATTGAAAGCAAGGGAGAGGGTCTGGCAGTTAGTCTGGATATGGCAAAAGCCTTTGATCGTGTATGGCACAAGGGGCTTCTTTCGAAGCTACCTTCCTATGGGCTTCCCGAGAGTTTATGCAAGTGGATCACCAGTTTTCTCACTGGGCGGAGCATACACCGTTACATACATAGAGCCGTTCGGATTGTCGGGGACCCGGTGCTCTGTGAACGGCTGGACTCTTTGGCATTGCGTAGAGACGTTGCATCTCTGTGCGTCTTCTACCGCATTTACCACGGGGAGTGTTCCGAAGAGCTATTCGATCTGATGCCTACCGCCGAATTCCATCACCGCACAGCGCGCCATCGCCTCCAATACCATCCCTACCATCTGGATGCGTGGCGATCCACCACTGTGCGGTTCTCAAGTACATTTTTTCCTCGTACCACTCGAATGTGGAACGAACTCCCTTCGGCGGTATTTCCAGATCGGTACGACATGGGTACCTTCAAAAAAGGCGTTTACTCCCACCTTCAAGGCCGGCAACGCTCCTGTAAATCCTCGGATGTTGCAAGAGTTCATGGGCGGCGGTGATCACAAATCATCTGTGACCCGCCAGCTCGTTTGCCCTCCTATTCCATAAAAAAAAAAAAAAAAAAAAAGATCCATACAAAGAAGGCATAAACAAATTATAAGCGTACATTTATATAACATTTTGTAATATTGTGATAGTTTTGTTAAAATATGTTTTGAGTAAATGATCCTAACTCAGCGAATACAAAGGATGATAACCAGCGGCAGTTCAAATTTCGCGATATTCTTCAAACAAATCTCATACACTAACATCGTATTCAAAGTTTAATTAGAGCAGTTTAATACTAACATCGCTTTCAAAGTTTAACTAGAGAGGTTAAATTATTTCGTATATAGTCAGAGTTAGTTCTAATGAAAGGTCTTATTCTCTACTTTTCTTTAATCATGACATCCTTCTCATTATATTGAATAATTTGAGACTTTTGAGAGTTTAATTACGGCCGGTCATTACATCGTACAATTGTTATTACGTTAAACAATTTTGTACTGAATGATATTAATAAAAGACAATATAATATTATATTAATGTTTATCAATCACAAAGAGTTGTTTATAAAATACAGAGTAGACATCTACGTAATGATCACAAGTTTATATCCTGAACGCAATAAAATAAAATGCAAAGTTGATCAGCGTCCATTGTGAGTTTTTATTCTACAGAGAAATAAATATTTTATACGAGAAGCGAATGTTCAATTATTTTTACAGTTTTAATATAATAAAAAATATGAAATATAATAATTCCTCGGTTAAAGAACACTAATACACAGTAATAATATTGCAAACAAAATTACTAAACAAATGAAGCTACTAAATTTGGTTAGAAAAAACTCTGTAGGTACTTTATCTTTTAGTAAACTATTTATTCGTTAATATTTTATAAATGTTGTAAATAAATTTATATTTTTAATAATAAATGGTAACAAAAAAAATTTTTAATAACATATCTGTAAAAACATATCTGTGTTAGCATCCAAGGTTCAAGATAAGCAGGTTTAAACTTTAAAGGATGTGTTTGTTGTTTGTGTTCAGAATTTTAGCTATAGTTTCTCGAATCTCTGAAGATATTTAATCTGGATTCAGGATTCTAACTATACTCTATTCAAAGGAATATAATCAATGTTTCTCTGAAAGGAAATTCACAGACTACGGTCGGTCGTTATATGGGCAAAGACAATAAATTTTCTCCTCATATTTCCGCATCACGTTACACCTACTGAATGAATTTAAATTATATTCCAACGGAAAAAAGTCATTATATCAGAAAGTGGCTTGAGATTTGAGTTAAATATGTTAGTTTATTATTTTATTAAATTCGATATCTACAAAATAAAAATAGCTATAAGTAATTATGGTCATACAATCATATAATACTAATATCATTTCATGTTTTTATTTCAATAATGACAAAATGGGTGTTACTGCTCTCTATGAGAGTATCTCACTACTTTCAAAACAATTTTATGGACGAGAGAAGCAAAAGAGACGATACATTTGATGGTAGAAAATACCATGAATATTTTTTTACTATTGATGACATAAAAAAGTCTTATATACTAGCTTTAACTACTTTATGTTAAGAACATTATTTCTACTATTCTGGTACAGTAAAATAAACAAATAGAAATACACTCAAATATTAAATAAAAGTAATTTCTTCAATTATGTTATGTCAATGTGTTTAAGACTTCTGTAACTGATACCAGCTATAAATCGACTATCATCCACACATAAGACATATATCAGTATCCAACAGTTAGCCTAATTAAACTGCTCGGCAATAGATTTTTGTAAGACAATCTTGTAAGGAATACTATTTAACGTACATAAATCTCCTGTTGAGCCTTATGTAGATAAGATACTATATTTAATTTCAGAGAGCTTTCATCGCAAAAAAATATTAAGATAACGACAGTAATCATACTGTAGTTTTTTATAGTAATATTGTATTAATTTATCAGTATCTTGTAATTTGATACTTTGAGTAACAATTAAGTTACACATCTATATTAAGATACTAAGACTTATTGATCGTGTTAGAAAAAGATTTTAAATAATGCAAACAAATAAAATAAATGTGACATTAAAATAGTACGAATTAAAGAGATTTTGTACTTATTTATAACATTCTATTCAATATATTATTAATCTTGGTTTAGAGGCTTCAGCAGAAAAAGGAATAAGTATTCAGGACGGTTCCATGCCACATTAACTTTATTGAATACAACAACATACAATACAATACATTAAATTTCTTCGGGACGGAAATCCAACGATTTAATCGACTAAAATTAATCTAAGAGGTTTTCCGATAAATGCCTCAATATCAAGTGGAACGTAGATTAAATAAAGTGTTCCTAAGTTGGTTTAATGTTCTAGCGGTTTCAAGAACTGTACATTTTATTATTGTAAAATATTTTTATGTTTGAGCGAAGCCAGCGCAGCGCTCTGCTGGACACTTTTTGCATTCTTTGTAATCCTTTACCTGAGTACCTTTTCACCTTAACGACCCGTGTTTTAACTCAAAACTATGGAAACTATTTTGTAAAGGTTTGGTTTCTAATTATAACTATCGACATGTTTGTACATAAAACATTTAATGGCATACTTATTGGTAAATGTTTCCTGAAAAACGCTAATTATTGTATTTTTAATAATAACAGCAAATTAAAGTATTTTTAATATTTATTACTGGCTAGCCTCCATTTGTATTGATTCCCTAATGAGCACGTTTCTTCGCAAACGCTAATAAGCTCACAGGCACTTTAATATGTTTAATGTGTTCCAAAGCATTGGACCGAGACAAGGGATAATTGTCTGTTAATTGAGCACCAGAGGACGACGGAGATATTATCTTCACTATAAACAAAATATTCACTGTAACAATGGCTCTTTTCTAATATATTCTATTTAGTTACACACACATACAATCAAATAAATATCAAATATGGTGCTATTTGTGAAAGATACGAATAATATAAGGATATGTTTTGAAGCATTCTGATCTGATAAACATATTTTATTCACTGAATGGAATGAAGACACGCTCACATTTATGATTCAAAGACCAATTGTTTAACCGTCACAGCGGGAATACCTACATTCTACATTTGATAATATTACTACTATAATAAAAGAGTGTGATTGTGAAGATGAGTGTGTGTTTGTTCTACTCTTTCCTATTTAAAATACTAAACCGTTTAAGATGGAATCTTCTAAATAAACAGCTTCAATATCAAGTTAATTTATATTTTAATAAAAAGATACGACATTAAGTATATGTTTTTTTATTGCTAAGATATAACGTTTATCATCCACATTAACTAAAAACATCAAATTCTTTTAACTTCAAGCCATCTTCCTGCCCTTATCCCACTTTTGGGGTCGGCACAGTATGTTTTTTTCCTTCCATACACTCTCGTTACTCGTCATCTCTGTACACACTCCCTACTTCTCCATATCATCTTTTACGCATTCCATCCATCTTTTCTTCGGCCGTCCTCTACCTGTCCATACCTCCACTACCATACTCAGCACTCTTCATGTCACATACCTTTCATCTCTCCTCCTAACATGCCCATTCTTTTAACTTCAAGAAATAATCATTATTAAAGTTCAAATAGTGAGAACTAAAACAACCAATCTACAAATATATTTAATTAATATAAAAGTTCTTTACTATAGCGTTATTTTATAAGACCACTATCCCTTCTTGAAAGTCAAATGAATTTCTGAGAAAGGTCTTTTAACATTTCAAAATTAACTTTCTCTAATAGGGTACTGAAATCAAGAGAAATGTTAAGCTTTGAAGAGATTTACATAACACCGCGAAGTTCATAGTAAATGATTTACCGATTCATTTACAACTTCCAAACTTTAGTTATTGATATCTTCGGGCACTCGAAGTTTTCCTTTGTTAATAGCTGAACTCTATCAGTTGTTCGAGAAAATAATTTGTTTTGATTTCAATTATAAAGTGCAAAATCTCCCTTCCAGGATGTTAACATAAACCTGTAGGTGGAATATTTTTAAGAGAATGTTATTTAAATATTGTATCAATAAATTTATAATAATAATACGCTTAAACTATTACCTAATAAAAAAAAGTTTATTATCCATATATAGACTAAACACATAAAAAGTTGTAACTTAACAATGTATGTACGTAAAGAAATATATAAATGATGTATATAAGAGTAATAGAAACGAAACAAACTATCTTTACAATTTTTGTTCATCTCTCTCTTTTATTTATGTGCTTGTAAGAGCATCCCGTAAAAAGAATTTCATAAAATTGTTTCTTTTTTCCCAGTTGTTGTGTTGCTGAAGATCTAACAAAGTACAGGTACCAGTAACCAATGTGTCTGATCTTTAATATGCTATGTAACAATAATAGAAGTAAAAACTTTGACTACAATCTCGGAGTTGATAAAACTTAAATGTATATCTCAGTTTTTATTATAATCATATTATTATTTCTAAAAATTCGTTTACTAATTTCAATTACTTTGAAAGACTATAATTATTTATTTTTCAGTGAACACTATCAGTTATTGATGAATAATTAATTTTATTAATTTATTATTATTAAACATCGCATAGCGTAGGAACGGCTAAGTAAGTGTAATAAGCTGTGTTATTAAATATATATACATATCGTAAATACATTATATATTCTTGTATTATACACAATTATTATAAAGGCTTTGGTATTGGGATCTTTTACACTTCATTATTGGTGTTGATAAACATGTCTTTTTTTAATTTTTTTATATCGGTGTATTATATTACACCTAATACAAATACTCCCATCAGTTAGACGGATCTTTGTTATTATGTAAAAGTTACAGGATGTTAAACAACAAACGCTGCACATAGGGGTATATTACATAAAAAACTGGCCAAAACCTAATTGTTGTAAATTTGGAATTGTTTCATTATCAAAATAACTTTACAGCTTTTTTATAATAATTCCATCGACTTTTTTAATACAATTATTAAGAAAATTATTCAAAATATAATGAAATGCCAAAAAATAAATAATAAGAACAGGTATTGTATGTTATTAATTAATATTTATTAATTTTCCTTATTTCTAATTAATTATACTTATTTTGAGCTTTAAAATTAATATATTACCTATTATTAATAATCATCAGCATCATCACTTTCGCTACCTTCATCAACAGTATTCGAACTCGTACTCTCGTACTCGTCTGCTTTTAAAAAGGATAATGCTTCTGACGAGAACGGTTTCCTGATCCTTTTTATAATAGCTCTGCTGCTGCAGCTCAAGAACACATCTGAAGTCAGAAGGAGGCGATTCATCACGTCTTGGAGGCAGTCCTTTCGCGAAAATTTCCTGGCAAAGTTTTGCCTATATAAACGAAAATGTTTATTTCTTGATTCAGCAGCCTCCTCTGACAATTGACCGATTGGAAGGATAGCATGTTCTATTATTAAAGACCCATGACATAAAATTTTATGAAGAGTGGGTGTCATTGGGTACCATTTATACAAATGAACATATAATTCTGCAGTGGATCGCATATAGTTTGAAAACTTTTCTGTGTCAATACGAAATCCACTTGCCAGAACTTCTAAAATTACTTTTAGATTTTTTAGAAACTCTATATTCAAGCCTGTGATTCTGGCCGTAACTTCTGTATTGGCAAAAACCTTCTCGACGTGTTACCATCATTGGTATTACCGAATCCAGTTTTCGGCACGTCTACGAGCAAACCCAATTCATTTTTGAATGCTTCCTGAATTTCTTTTTTTTTTCGCAGCTGAAATAAATTTTTCTTCACTGCTTAATCTCCATTTCCCTATTGGTAGTTTGTAAGCAATGTGCAGACACGTTTCCAAGAATCGAATGCGTGCATGTAAAATAGATAGGCCAAATCTTAATGTGCTGGGATCTATGGCACTTTCTTCGATTCTTTCGAGCGAGTTAAAGTCCTTGCTACTTTTTTTGCATATGTAGCACCTTATGGGATGTTCGCCGGTGTGATCGAGAAGATTTTGAACCGTTACTTCAACTTTCACTTCAGAGACAATCACATCTTTAGGATAGCACGCTTTTTTGGCTCTTTGAAGCAGCGAATAGCACGGGTAAATATCTTCTTGCCCACTTCTAATGACATTGTATTGTTTACGGGTTAAGTCAGCTTCCACGTATTTCATAAGTGCCTTTGTCACAGTCAGTTTGCCACTTTTTGAACATTTTTCAGCTGAACTAATAATTTTCCGAAACTTGGTGGCTCTTGTCGGGGTTACTGAAGCCTGTTTAATCAGCTTTGAAAGATCGTTATTTCCTGCGGCTCTTTCGCTCATCACTGCAGCATAAGTCAACTCATCATGAGGTAATTCTGACCTCACGTGTTCTGTTTTGCGCCTTTTGCTTCGATCACTACATTCCTGGAATTCCTTTGAAGGGTGGCCGGGTTTATGGACTCGCCAATTAGGTAGTGAGATTGTACCCTCAAGCCATTGTTCATTTGTTTTGCGGAAACGGTCTTCTTTGTAGCTCGCTGCGGTCCATTTGGACTTGTAATAGTGTCTAAAAGACTTTAGACTATCGCGGAGTAAATTGATTTTATCATTGGGGCATTTAGTCATTTCGGTCAGTTTTCCCTCAAGAAAGTCTAGTTTTTTGTCTATATTTTTCACTTTACACTGTTTTATTATGTTGAACATATCCTCTCTTGCTATGGTCATCAAGGACTCAACACGGGGACCTGCCGACAAAAGACAACCATTGCTTTTATTACAGAACTTAAAATACTAGAACTATTTGTGCCTAAAACACTTTTAATTAAATATACATAAAATATGAAGGCGGAAAGTTGCGGAAGGTTTTTCTCTTGATAATG
Organism: Melinaea marsaeus rileyi; assembly: GCA_918358865.1. Classification (NCBI taxonomy): domain Eukaryota; kingdom Metazoa; phylum Arthropoda; class Insecta; order Lepidoptera; family Nymphalidae; genus Melinaea; species Melinaea marsaeus. Next base: position 19,547,895 of record OU911094.1, on the reverse strand, counting down.
CAAGTCAAAAGTGCATAGAATACTCCCAAATAAGAAATGTAGCTTAACTCTATTTAACTGATACACAAATGTACTCTATAAACTTATTTTAATGGGAATTATTTGACTCAAAAATGGTCATGACTGCCTTTAAAATTTTATGAATGAAAAAGTGTTCGTAATAGTTTAGTAATGTATTAAAATACATGTACATACCCATGCCTGAAGAATCCATGGAAGTATTTTAGGCCTGCACTAAACACAACAGCGTGAAACTGCACAGAATAATGATTAAAAATTGGAAGTGTTGAGAAAACAAACGTGTAATTAGCACAACAGATGAGTTCCAATTAACGCGGTTGGTTCGGGGGGCGCGTTGGTGGCATTAATGAACCGGTTTTGTATGAGTTAGGTTGTCCTATTGTTAATCCAAAACAAAGGCTACCTGTATCATGAAGTTTGTGAATATGACTTATGGCCATTTTTTTATGTATTATACCCGTAAGTGCGCTATATGTAATGCATTTTGTAGCTGAGAATGTGATTACAAAAAAATAATTTTCGTTGAAGGCAATTGGTATCCGTTCCTTAGAAGTTCAGCAACACCAAGAATTTGCTATTTCCATTCAAATGGCTAGTTCAGACGGGGTTTCCTCTTTCCGTGTTTTCCTCGTCTGTGATTTCATATCCGTAACTAGTGCGTGTCTGTTTTCTCTGTTCCGGATACAATTTTTACCTTTTTCATAATCATTTGTCTTTGTCATATTCTATTACATATAATATCCAGCTAATATTCATAAACACGGTTACTAATTTTCTTTCCTACTGATGTGAGACTGTGCCTCACACATCTGGATCAATATCTTTTAATATATTTAGATAAATGTTATCCTTATGAGACTCCTTAAATAATATTATTGAGGTGATGAATTTTATATTTTACTTCGTAAATTAATTAAGAATAGTTTTGTTCTGATGTTAATTAATGATGTATCAGTATAACAATAAAATCGATTAACAGTTACAGACAGCGTTATAATAGTTGGAAAAACTCCAGTTATAGTCCTACAGTTATTATAAGTGAGGCAGAGTTAAATGTTTAAGCCTTAAGTGATAGGTTTAACATATACATTTAGTTAATCGATTTTTTCTTTAATTTAGAACCCCATTCTATTTCCAATACATTTGAGATTGGAGTTATAGAGCTGCAATGTTCTGTCATACAATATGAGTAATTAATTTGTTCAAAGCTTTACTTCACTATTTTCTCAAAATAATAAATATGTTTTTTTTTAATAACTTGCAATCGCGTCTGCTGTAAGTAATGTTCATTGCTTTTATTGAACTTTTATTATCATTGTTCTAATCTGGTATTTAAATATAGTATTAGGAAAATGTTATTAATAATACAGAGCTTTTTAATCCTTACTAGTTGACTACAGCTAGTATGTAAATAGGGAAGATGATGAAAGAGGAACAAGACATTGATGGAATGTGTGAAATGTAATATGACCAATCGCTGACGAGACGAGCAGAGAACAGAGTCTTCACTGAGATAATTGACGTACTGCCGGACCCAATGACTGGAATATTGAAGATAGAAAATAAAATAAATGCGAATTATAAACGACTATAGCTCCATATATTAATATGTATTGTTAAAGGTTTATCGGCAATCCTAAAAAAATATTTATAACTCTTAAAAATAATATTTTTAATTTAATTAGTCAATATATGTTAAAATAATTTTGTTAAAATTGCGATAAATATGAACTTACTTTTACATAAAATAAACAAAGTCATAATTATTATGAAAATATAAAATCATCAAATAATTTCAATAATACTGCGCTATCGAAGCAATTTCAACATTTTGAAAATGCCACTGCAGCTCTGATTATGTTATTCAGTGAATCAAATCTGTAAACAATTTTCTGTAAATTTTATTAAGAATAAATTTAATTAGAACTTTCAAAATAGAAATGCATTCTAATAATTTTCCAAGTCATTTGGATTCTATTCACATAAAGCTCGCCAAAAGTACCGGAAGGCATTGAATGATATTTCATTAACAAAAATCTTTTAAATATCTGTAAGCAAGGCACGATTTAAATAACAAAACAATTTTTTTATTTTCTATAAATTCTTTAAACTGTAAATTTGTAACACGGTGTGTTATTTTATTTTAATACTAAAAAATATCCATCATCATGATAGTAATTGGTAAATTCCTTCAAATAAGTCTGGAACTATTAAATTGACGAAACTATTAATACATTTATATTTAAGGAATGCAGACAAATGCAGGGAACTCCTGTACACGAAAGAATATAGATATACCCATTGTCACTAAAATGATATCATTAAGTAAGCATAAAAATACATGAAAACTATATATATCTAGGTAGAGGATAAATTAGGTGATTAACTCACAGATATTACATGAATGATTACATTTCATTTCTTTTACATGAAGTATTTCAAATGTTACAAAGGAAATACTACATTTATTTAGTAACTCCTATAAACTTTGGAGATACTTCAAAATGCGGCAGCATTAGTTATAGTTATTAAGGAATGTGTTTTTAGGGATTTTTTTTTGTAAGGAGAGAATGTTTTGGACTTCTGATTTTCACTTAGTCCCTGTTTAAAATTCAGATATAAGATTTACTTTACAAAGATTTAGAAAATTTTGATTTCCTCGGGTAGATTCAGTCTAAATACGTGCTGGAGTCAATTCATACCACCAAGACTTTGTCACTATTATTCATTACTTAAATTACACTTTAACTACAATTTATAGATTAGAAAGAAAAGTGTATGTCAGAAAAAATATAAAGTAGTAGTTCGCCAAAAGAAACGTATAAACCAAAGACAACCATTCAACTTACCCTTATTAGTAAGATATGTGAAAACAACAGTCTATTTTTGCTGAACTTCTGGGTAATTTATCTAAACAGAAATTAAATTTAGTAAATTTTAATTTTACTTTTTGGAAGGTATTACGGAGCAAAGATGCTGAGCTAAACAACAACTCGATTTGAAACAAGAATAAACTATACAACTCTTTATAAGTAGAAGGACAATTAATTTAATTTAACACAAAGTAAAACGACATAAGTAGCTTTATTATATAAACAAAATAATGTACTTAACCGCTTCTACAACGGAAGGGATCTCGATGACGTATCAATGTAATTGTATCGAATGAAGCCGAAATGAAAGTAAAGCGATAGCAATTGTTTTTATTAAACCAATGTTGGCAATACATAGGAAATAACATTTTGATACTCACAAAATAGTAGTTAATATCAGAATAAGATAGGCGGTAAGTGCGTTACTACTATTACCGACGCAGCTCCGTTCAAATTCTTAGGCAAAAAAATTACCAAGGGCGCACTCCATCGTTAGATATAATAGTCGATAGCTTTTTGAATGATCTTAAAAAGGTAGACAATCAGCCAATAAGTAACATCAAAGAGGCTTGGATATATGATAATTATTTAACATCACGTTTAAATTAGCCTTTCCTCGTTTACGATATTAATAAGACCCTTTTGTTAAAGTTAGATGCAAGCGTCATAAGGACATTGAAGTCATGGCTCGGGTTAGCGCATCCCAGCGGACTCTTCTACCTTATTTAGAGACCGACACAATTTTGGGTTAAAATTAAAGAAACCATTGGAACTCTATAAATACCTAAGAGTGACCAAAAGACATATCATCTCAAAATCGAATGATGATACTATAACGTCTCTCCCAAAAGATAAAATTGCCGCAGAGCTCGAGTTACGATTTCAATTCCATAAACAATTTATGACAGGTGCTCAAACAAATAAAGCAGGGCTAGGATCAAGTAGGAAAGAACAAGACATAAAAAAAATCCTTTATTCGGCACGATGAAAATGATAATTACCGGTTGCACGCGATGAGCCTAGAATTGCAAAATGAATGGGTGACCATAGGAGATTTTTGTATTCAGCTTTACGATGGCGTACCCTGCTTCATGATTGGTCACCAGCATTATTAATATTTTATCTTAATGCATTCCAAATGACTCTCCCAGATCAAAGTAACTTAGTGAGATGGGGCAAAACCACCGAACAATCATGCAATATATGTGGGGCGGCAGTAGGAACCGCGAAACACTTGCTAGTAGGGTGTAGAGGACTTCTAAATAGAGGTAAATACTCGCGTCGCCACGACAAAGTATTAGAAATCGTACGAGAAGCGGTTAGTCTCTCTGTAGCCAGAGCGCAGACGGGTATAACAACCACCAAAATATTAGTAGAGTGTGTAAAGGCAGGTTCGTCCAAAAAACGTAAACTAAAACCTTATTCCATCTTGGACGCGTCTCCTGATTGGACTCTCATGATGGACACGAACGAAAGGCAATACAAAATCCCCGAGGATGTTTGTGTTTCGTCATCTAGACCGGACTTATCCTTATCCTATACTCAAAATAACTAAGGCGCGTTATACTTGTGGAGCTTACTGTACCCTGGGAAACAAACATACCCAATGATGATACATTTAAGCTTAACAAGTATTACAAACTATGTAACGAACTGATCAGGAATAAATTTATAGTTAATTTGTACGCTGTAGAAGTAGGAGCGAGAGGTATAACAGCAAAATCTCTCTACAACTTATTTAAGGATTTCGGCCTTTCTAGAACGATCATCAGTTCATTTCTGGAACGTATTTCAAAGGCGGCTTTAGTAGGTTCTTACGATATTTGGTTAGGTAGGGAGAGGAGCGTAAACAGTGAAGGTGAGCGTGTATGCGCATAGTAAAGGGGCCCCTTAAACCTACATCTGGGTGGCAAGTTCCAGGTATTGTCTGCGCTCCTCTTCTTGCAACGCGATGGGCCCGGAACCCGCACGGTGAATCCATGGAATGCTAAGAAGCTTCGTCTCATAGATTCATGGATAAAAAAAAACACAAATATTTTGTTTGATAAATATTGTCTTTCTCGTAAATAACAAATAATACCATAGTTAAAATCTGCTGGCTTTTTACTTTATAATATACATTTAATAAACCTAAACTGATATGAAAAACTTTGTTAACGGTCTCAGATAGTCAGAAAAGATAATTTTACTTTCAGTGTATTACAATTACTTTACAAGTTATCAGTGTACACCAACGACTTAATAAATTACATTCGTAGAATTGAAACGAAACCATTGAGACCATTTTAAAAAGGAAAAATATATGATGTAAGAATAACATTTTTATAAAATGTTGTGTTGAAATCATTTACACATTGATAGGTCTAACAGTACTATTATATTACAAAAGTACTCGCTGAATCTTTCGTTGTTTTCTTTTAAAAACAATTGTCAATTTTATTTATTGCTTTTTTAATATAGACTCTGGCCCAAATAGTAAATAATTTTAAATATAAAAATAAGTGTTCAATACAATAATGTTCCTAACTATGACCTTAAATTTCTAATGGTTTTATATATATCCTGTATGACTTACGTCATTAGGGAGTATGAGATAAATGTTTGTTGTAAATTGTACTAAAAGCACTCGGAATACACTTCATCTCTGTGTTTGGGATGTCTCTTGTGTTTATTTGGTTCAATAATATCAAATATGTTAATTTATTTTTGTTTATTTATTTATATATTTTCCACTATGAATCCATACAATTTTTCCATTTTCACCCCCTGTAAGGGATGGTAGGGGGTGATAGTGGTCATGAATTTATTTTTAGTTATCATTTTCGGTTTGAGCATCCAAAAAAACGTAGAAATACATATCTATCTTGATTTTATACAAAAATTTCTATTTTCACCCCTTAAGAGGTAGTAAGGGGGTGCTAGCGGGAAAACGGGCATTAAAAATTAGTTTTTATTGTCATATACAGTTTCAGAGATCCCAAAAACCTAAGAATAATGGGGTCTCCCCTCTGGTTCATGATATTTTTTTTTTTTTGTGTGCCTGTGTAATTATCGTCTTTGTCGTGAAGAACCAATAGTGCCATCGATAAAATCTACTGGATGTATTACTTTATAATATACATTGAATAAACCTAAATTGATATCAAACATTTTGTAAACGGTCTCAGACAGTCAGAAAAGATAATTAAACTTTCAGTGTATTACAATTAGTTTAAGAGTCATAAGTGTACTTAATAAATAACGACGATACGACGATATACGACTTAATAAATCACATTCGTAGAATTAAAACGAAATTTATTATGAAACGAAACTATTCAGACTATTTAAAAAGAAAAATGTATGATATAAAAATAAAATTTTTATAAGATGTTGTGTTGAATTCATTGATGATGATGTTGAATTTATACATTGATAGGTCTAACAATAAAAACAATTGTCTATTTTATTTATTGCTTTTTTAATATAGACTCTGGCCCAAATAGTAAATAAGTTTAAAAATAAAAATGTGTTCAATACAATAATGTTCCTAACTATGACCTTAAATTTCTAATTGTGTTTATCCTATCATGTACCATATCCTGTATGACTTACGTCATTAGGGAGTATGAGATAAATGTTTGTTGTAAATTGTACTAAAAGCACTCGGAATACACTTCATCTCTGTGTTTGGGATGTCTCTTGTGTTTATTGGGTTCAATAATATCAAATATGTTAATTTATTTTTGTTTATTTATTTATATATTTTCCACTATGAATCCATACAAGTGATCACTTGTGTACGTCAAATAGAAGTAACAGGAGCGCCTATTTTTATATCGTATGTATCAAAATAATCCCTTCTGTAAAGACACTTTCCAACTTAAAATAAGGCTACGAGGGTTCACGATAAATTGTTAGTAATAAATTGTTTTACTAATAAAACGCTGCATTATTCTCAAAACAAATCGACTAAAATAATAATTACTTTAAGGGATTTCTCTAATCCTTCTGTCACACACAAACAGGTTACCAATCAGCACCGAAATTTTGTTCTTTCCAACTCTTATATAAGAAATAATGAGCAAAACAAAACATTAAATACATTCATTGTCTTGTCTTTGTCTTAGGTTTAAATTATTTTTCCTTCAAGTCATGCCTCCGTAAAATATTTTAAGGTAAATACATTTTTTACAATTTTATTTACGATGTTGTAGAAAAAATACACCTAATTTAAATATTATATTTCCTTGTCACGGTATCGGTAATCCTTGTATTTCTAATTTGGGGAATAGCCAACACTTTTAATAAAATATTTCGTCGAAATAAAATCCGGTCTTCCCTAAAAGGTACTTCACTCTTAGAATTACCGTCACGTCCGTTGATTTAATTATTAGGCTTTCCTTTATAAATATTACAAATTGCATTTAAATCAAACTTTTCAATCGGCGTCACTCCAATCTGAACAAATAAATTACCATCCTCTTTAAACTTTTATATAAAAGTTTATAAGTCTAAACTTTAAATAATTCTATTAGCACTAAACACTGACATACACACACACACACTGTGATGATGAAAGGAATAATTAGCTAAACAAAACTTCCGATTTTTTTTTCCAAGTTGAGACCTTTGACAAAAGTAAATAACACAAAACGAGAAAATACGTATATAGAAAACAATTAGTATAATAACTGAAAGATCAACACAACAAAAGACAATATATCTATTAACAAGTGATACAGGATCACAGGATAACAGGATCTTCGAATATAATTTGCGTCTCAGAGAGCATACAATCATTTGAAAACACTATCTGTGATCGTGACGTAGACTTTTCTATAATAGACTAAAGGCCATTGGTTCCAGATGTCTTCAATTGAAAAAGTAATCAATTCATCTTGTATTCAACTCCTTGTACCAAGAATTTTCATTCCATTTAGAGCTAGCTCGGTAAAACATTGATGGAAAAGTTATAAATGCGTCAAAAGAGGTATATATGTTACAGAAAATATCTATAGGTATATAAATCCTAAATTCTCTTTTAATTACCTACTTGATTGAATAAAAATGTGATTGGAATATTTTATGTACCTATATCAATAACATTGTTTTGAATTTAAAAAATATAATTATTATTTTGAAGTAGCTCTTAAAATATAATGAATACGAACTAAAAGAAAAACAAATGTGTTTAGAATTAATTAGAAAGATTTGTATGAAAAAGTATAACCTGTTCTCAAACGTATATGAACTATCAATTAATCGAGTATATTTTACTTCATAACATCTTAGAAAAAAGGGTCTAACCTAATTTTAGCAAATGCAAATTAATATGCACTGTATACTGAACCATACCGACATTCGTAGATGCTGAATTACCGGTCATAAAAATGTTTAGCTTTGTGAAGACGGACTTCCTTTTAAAGAGTTAGAGCCCAGAACCTATTTTGGCAACTTGCAAGAAACAGCTTGCTAACACCGCGATTAAGTCAAATTAATATAAGTCACGTTTTACGAAAATGTTTCATACTGGAATAAGATATGTCGATGCGGAAGAGGAATGTGGCATAAACAGACAATCGACAATAGACAAATCTAACAATAATAATTGTACTAGATAAGCATTTTATCTTTGTTACAATCATAATAATCAAAGAATAAAATATAATCAAAAAATTTAATCGAAATTGTAATTTGTGCCATTTCTTTCCTTTGGCAGAACATGAAAACAATGAATGCGATTTAATAGGATTTTGAATGTTTTGTTTTCACCACACTGCATCATTTTTCTCTAAAACATATCTACGTTTCATTAAACGTTCATAAATTAAATAGGCGTTCATTGTATGCAATACTATCGATACATTACAATCAAGTTTCATACAAACAGCTTAGTTGCCGATGCCAGACAAGAAATCAGGAAGGGAAAAAGTTGGTACAAAAGTATTCATATCTGCCAACCTATCTCTCATATTCAATCAAAATCCATCTAAGTTTTCGGTCTGAATATCTTCCTCGTTGCTTTGTTAAGATCTCTCATGCTTCATTTCATGCACATTGTATATTTTTCAGGAACTTGTGAACATCACTTGACATTCTAATCCTAATATCCTTTAAAGAAAACATTATTACAATAAAAATTATGTCGATATTTACTTAGAAAAATATAACTATAATATAACTATCGAAGAACAGAACAGTCAGTTAGACATATTTCTGAAAATAACACAGGCACACAAAAAAAAAAACATCATGAACCAGAGGGGAGACCCCATTATTCATAGGTTTTTGGGATCGCTGAAACCGAATGTTACAATAAAAACTAATTTAAAATGCCCGTTTTCCCGCTAGCACCCCCTTACTACCTCTTAAGGGGTTAAAATTGAAATTTTTGTATAAAATCAAGATAGATGTGTATTTCAACGTTTTTTGGGATGCTTAAGCCGAAAATGATAACTTAAATAAATTCATGACCACTATCACCCCCTACCACCCCTTACAGGGGGTGAAAATTTCATTTTTTCTTTAAAATCAAGATAGGTGTGTATTTCTATGTTTTTTGGGATGCTGGAACCGAAAATGATAACTAAAAATAAATTGATGACCACTATCACCCCCTTACCTTCCCTTATAGGGGGTGAAAATTGCAATTTTTCTATAAAATCAAGATAGATGTGTATTTCTTCGTTTTTTAGGATGCTGGAACCTAAAATGATTACTAAAAATAAATTTAAAACCTGTCTGTGTTATTAGAGATAAATGTACGGGTCATTGGAGCAGCTGAAGTATCAAATGAGGATGACAGACGAGCTGTTAACAGAGCCGTTACTCTTTCAAGTGATATGTGAGCTAAGAGACATATATAATTCTAAGTGTCACCTTATAAATGACAGTAGGGCGCGTAATGGCTTAAGATGCCAAGATTTTAGAAACATAATACTTTCTGTCTTATTAAAGTCATTGTTCTAAAAGTTTGAGCTACTTTTCCGTTCCGTTTCATTACTTATATTCCGTGCTACGAGGGTCAAACTGAAAGTTCTTAAAAAATCAAAAACTAAGCATTCTAGCAAGTTATTAGTTTTATTGTAACTTTTCAAAATAGCGTCCATTTACATCAATACATCGCTGCATTCGATGGAACCATTGAGAAAAGCACCTGGCCCACTCGGCCTTAGGGGTCTCTTCGACGGCGTTTTGAAACGCAGCCACTGCTTCTTCGGCGTCTATAAAACGTTTTCCTCGAAGTTTTTCTTTTATTTTCGGAAATAAATAAAAATCGCAGGGTGCGAGGTCGGGGCTATACGGCAGGTGACCCAGTAATTCCACGTCTGAGGTCACCAAATAGTCGATCGTTTGCCTGGCGGTGTGCGACGAGGCATTGTCGTGATGAAGGAGGATCCTGCTGCGAGGTCGTTTCTCTCGAACTTTTTCCAAGACAAGTGGCAAACAATTGTTAGTATACCACTCTGCATTAACCGTTTTCTGATCCTCTAAGACTACTGTCGCGTCGCGTCGCCACCATCTTTTTTCCAACACTTCGACCTCTCTTCACTTTAGTTGGCAACTCTTCGGAAGGAAACACCCACTGAGCAGACTGTCTTTTGGTTTCCGGATCATAACAGTAAATCCAGCTTTCGTCACCCGTTAGTATGTCGAACACAGCATTTGAGTCACCTCCGTTAAATTTTTGGATCATTTCTCGGCACCAATCAACACGGCGGAGTTTTTGAGCCTCGGTCAAATTATGCGGTATCCAGCGGGCACAAAGCTTTCTGACCGCTAAATGTTCATGGAGGATTTTGTGCACTTGACTCATACCTATGCCTAGACTTGTCCGAATCTGCTGATAGGTCACTCTTTTGTCAGTCTTTATCATACGCTGCACAACACTGATGTTATCTTCAGTCGTCGCTGTAGAAGGCCGTCCCTCACGCAAATCATCGGTGAGATTAGTTCGACCACGTTTGAATTCATTAAACCAGTTGTTAACTGTGGCACGAGATGGGGCTTCATCGTGAAAAGCCATTCGAAGTCTATCATAACTTTCTTGTTGACTTAAATGACATCGAAAGTCATAAAAAATCATTGCACGAAAATTTTCTCGGCTTAAATTCATTCTGACGTGCACAGACAATTTTCAATTTGCCGCCAAATCGTAAAACAAATGACAAATGAATGAAATGTACACTCAATAATATTGGTAAAGAGTTCTATTTTCAAAGTTTAAACTATTTTTTTTAATATAATGCTTTTAAGTGGCCAGTTCTAAAAACTTTCAGTTTCGCCCTCGTATTATATAAGTAATAATAAAATGTAAAATATATATTTTCAAATATAGTTTCATAAGGTAGCTTATTTCCCGGATTAATGAAATATGGAACTCAATAAACTCATAATCTGGAAGCAGTCGTGAAATGTGACGTCATAAAGGTAGCACATTGAATTTGGACAATACATACATTCAGATGTATACGTGTGTAATACGTAGAATACATAATACTTACCTGTATCTATATTTTTTTAGGTTAATAATGGGTTTTTAGTTAGTTATTTTTTATTTTAATACGATAAACCAGGCAAATGGTGTTTATAGAGATGCTTTTACAATATTAATGGCAATACTAATGTAAATGGTGAAATTAACTTCATCCACCCACTAAAGATATATGGAAAACAATCAATAAAGTTTAGGAAGGTTTTACTCACACAGGAATTCAAAGGACTCAGCTTGGTTATTAATTACAAAATAAACTGAGAGAATAAACCGGTCATTAGTTGAGATTTACACGCATACTGATTTTAAATGTATTATTATTTAAAACGAAGTTTAATATGACTTGACATTATAATTGTATTATGATTGTATAATCGAATTATATGCATAGAATACCATATTTTTTATTTATTAATTGTTTCTCATACTAATTAAGTCAGGAATAAATATGTGAATTTCAGATACAGAAATCATATGTAAATTCAAATGATTTAAAAAAGTCGTGAAATTTTTTGTATGGCTCTAAGTCTAACCACAATATATACTGGTTTTGAGAGGTACAACGGAAAACTTCACAGAAGCTATTAAGTTTATTTAAGAACCTTATAAACCTTTTAAATGTTATCAGAATTCTGGCGGGTTTGATAACTTATACTTAGAATGTAATTATGATTAAACTTAATATGTCGTGATATACAATCAGCATTAAAAACCTTGTTATTTTAAATTGTACCACCGCCGCGACGCGATTGGAACAAACAATACTATACCAGTACAGAAATTCAATTAACACTTTCGCTGCCACCAGATTTTCAGAAATTGAGCCCTGTGTGCTGTTTCAATTTTTCATATAAACTTTTGCATAAAGGCATTTAAATAAACGGAAAAGTAGTAAAAAAAATGTTGAGCCAATTAAATACTATAAAAAATTGACTTTTAATTGCTCCGTACATGCTACGGCCCTGCGGCCCTGGGGTGAAACACGGGGTGAAACTTGCGTCTCCGTACACGCTACGGAGCTGGTAGTGAAAGTGTTAAAATAAGGTAGAATATTATATTTTGAACAAACTTATATAAGTGAGAATTGTATATATACATAACAATACATGTATATATTCGATATTTTATATTTATTTTGCATGTCATAATTTTAACTTTTGTACATAATATATTTTTTCTGTATCGAATTCCGTTTGAAAGGTAAATAATGCTTTAGCATTAAGTCCGCTAATTGTATAAGTTATTGTACAAAAAAGTTTTTATAAATGGAAATATGAAAATACAATTCCTATAACTAAATAATTTGATGGTAGTCTCAAGACTCAATAGCAGTCACATACAGACATTACTTTCGCTATTAATAATTCAATAAACTACATTTCATTCAGTTAAGTCCTATAAAATATATTTTCTTACATTTACCAAGTTTATTTGCATTTGCAAATGTTGTAGAAACTATATTGTATTATTCTAGTATATTGTAACTGTTACCTAATAACTAACGTTTAGGAAATTAATATAAAAATATTATTAGAATCTAATTCTAATAACAACAAATATTACTATGCGTACCACAGTTTAAATCATTCTGTTTAAAAAGTAGCATGTCTTTATTATATTATCATCTGAGTAGAATTTATCCGCGTCTTTATCGGCTCATTTATCTTTAGTTCATCCTCCCGCCTTCACCCGTCAAGATAGCTACAATAGGGCAGGATTTTTCTAACTTACGTGATATTTATCGTTGTTAAGGCAAAATAATACAAAATATTTATAAATTTTAGCTTATGTGTTAATCTGATGTATAAGCAAATACGGATCCATATATATATCCTACAAACTTTCACATTTATAATACTAGTTTCTGCCAGCGGCTTAGCTTATCCTAAAATTTAGGTTGGGTGGTATTTTCCAAAATTCTAGCCGATATATGCCATGCCAACATCCCTGTGCCTACTTTCTAAAGTGTACTTTTTTTAAACAAAACAGATTTCTAAACTTAAGATTTTAGAATATTGAAAAACCTTATTTAGTTGTAAAACGCCAACGAAACTAACATTTGTATTTTAATTGTAATACTTAAAATGTTAAGACAATATAACACCCGTTCATGTTTTGAAATTTTCTATCTTTTTACAACTACGCTTATAAAGATGCTTTGATTTAACAATGGTTTGTTATTTTATTTTTACAAAGTTTTTATTATTTCAGTATAGTGTATTTTTTTTACAAAATCGTTCCAAATTTTAAGGAAAATATTATCTTTTGTACACTACACTAACAGATCTAAAAGTTTCACTAACAGTGCTAACAGTTTCCGTCTATTTAAACATATTGTATTATAATAGCTAAATGTACAAGCTAAATATTTTTTTAGAAGTTAATTACATTATGGTAAATACTTGAGGCTATAGACCCTTATCTTAAATCCGTAAAGTTGACGTGGTATCAACTTGTTATCTGGGTCAACATCCACAAGGCTTTAAAATATTTTTTTCTTATATCATTTGTATTAGTATTATACTCTTATAAAGGTAGGTATCACTTACCATCTTAAATTGTAAATTATAAACTGAAATAGAAAAAGATTTTAAAGGTGGTATGTTTTTGTAAAAAGCAGTTATTAACTTTTTTATTTCAAAGTCAAAGAAAATTATAATTTTCAATTAAAATATACGATAATACCAAACATTAAAGAAGAAGATTCCTGTAATTTTATCCGATCCTTTTATCCATTAAAATCTTTTATTACTTTCAATAAAATAATATCGATAATCAGTCTTATAATATGCAATGTATTCATTATATCTAATGAATTGGAATAAAACCATTGCAAGATTTTTTTTACAATAAAGTATTAGATTCGCAATAGTACTAGCCTGCGGCTTCGCTCGCGTTGTGGAAGTTTCTTTCTTTCTCTTTTTAATCATTGACTTGATTTTGTCTTAAATTTTTCACTCTGAGGAGCGTGTGCTGTTCGCACGAGGCAGAGAATTGTTTAATGTCGTACAATATTAAATTTAAAATAGCTTCTAAAATATTCATTGTTAATTGTTGTTGATTAGTATAATGTAAAAAACAATGCTAATGTATATAAAATGGAAAAGTTAACAAATGCAAAGCTAACAAACTATTTATTTAGATAAGAGTTAATACTTAACAGAAGAAAACAGCATTGAAAATAAAGTAATATTTTTAATTGACATTTTGGACATACAAGTTAATTTGAGTTAACCATAAGCGATAGAACCTTGTTACCATGGATTACGGATTTCTCTATACTATTTTGATAAATCTGTAATTCTATAATACGTTACTTTAGTAAATCTTTGGTGGTTTACGCAGAGAACAAGAGTAAAGCTTCCCGCAGGCGAGACTTTCCACGAACGCCCGATCTCTATAACAGTTTATGTTATATTTCAGGCAATTTACATAATACTATAATGTATATACTTAAGTTTACTTCAAGAATTGCACTATATTTCAGGTTTAAGGCCTACAATTACAAATAAACAGTTAAATTTTGAGGACTTTGTTTTTATAATATTCGTAGATGTCTTCGTAATTTTTAATTTAAATAGGATTTTATTTACTGTTCCTGTATCCTTGCCACTAACAAATATTGAGTAATTTAAATTCACTTCACTTGCCTTTTAAACTTTTATTTGTGAATGTATACCCGGTAGCCATCAATGACTCATATCCACTAAATGTCAGCAATATAACGGAGGCTGCAGCCAACACGTCGTGTCGTTGTGAATGTCTCGTTACAGTTCTGAAAACAATATGATGTATTTACGGTCAACTGAACAGACATTGTGAAAATGTGTATCACGGCAAGTTGCTTTGACGGGAAGTGAGGTCAATTGTCTGACATTGTAATTAACTATCATACGATAACTTTTGTATTTCTTCGGTACCAGGTGTTAAATGAATGTTTTATAAAGACATTATAAGGGATAACTTAATAGATGGTCGAGTGTATTCGAGTCGTATTTATTATACTCTTATTAATGGGTCTTAATATATTGAATATGTTAATAGTACAGCATAATATAAATCAAAGAATAGACCAAAAATATTTTTTTTAATAAATATAATATTTTATGAAAACAATTTCAGAAGTTATCAACATTTTAATCAAAAGCAATCCAAGGTTACATTAAAATGAAATTCCAATTATTCTAATATTTCCGTTATGTTTGAAAATCATAATTTATTTATTTTTAAGTGAAATATATTTTTATATTTTATTTAATGTCTGGTACTAATGTGATGTTTGATTTTGCTTGCTTGTCGTAATTGTAGACGCTGTAGATTATATAAAGCTCATCACAATTTATGATCGTTTAAAACTATTTAAGTTTGTTAAGATTTTGTGTTAGATGTGTAACTTGTATTATGAAGTTCAAGATGAATTGGACTAAAAGTGCTCAGTTATTAAACTCTAAACGCTGTAAAATATTATTCTGAGGCTACAATACAGATGTACGTGTGACAAATGGTTTAGATCTAAAAGTATCGTTAAAATATTCAGTTCGTACAACTCAATGTTTTACTTTTTATTAAACAACTTACATGTTTGTTCACAAAATCACAAAATCACTTTGTTCTATATTGCCATATATTCCTGAAAGGCAGTGCAAACACTCATTAATACCTATACACTTATCACCGCTCAGCTTACTCGAAGGAATATGAAATTATTGCGCTTTTATAATAGAATAAACGCTTTACTAATAGATAACATCATCGTGAAACGACCAAATGTTAGTATTGTAGTTCAAACAATACTTACTATGTCTATTTCTCTCTCTCTCTCTGTCTCCTGTCTGTCTCCCTAAATCATACTTCACTTTGGCAGTGACCCAACGTCCTTACTCATCATATAATTATATAATATAATCATATTGTTTTGATGAATGAATTTATTCATTTTTATAACCAGAGAAGTCGAGAGCCGACATTTTATGAATTCTTACATTTTGAAAATTTCAGGCTAGCTAGTATGTAATGATGACAACAATATGAATTTTGCATTATGTTTTAGCAACATAACATAGCTATTTACAAAATAATTAACATATGTCTATCAAAAAAAGTTGCCACAGTGTGATGAATTGTGATATATTATAACTTTTTGGAAATCATAAGTAAGATTAAAACCCCTGGAGTTCACTAAGACTTGTTTTTTAACAACAAAAGAACAAATGACCGTCACAAATAAAATAAAATAAATGTTATTTAATATATATATATGTAATAATTAGAAGTAGCAAGAAATAACATTTTTTTTTCAAAAAATGCAACCATATTTTTGTTATTTTAACACAATGGTAAAATTATCCATTCCAACAGAATCTTACGTTTCTTCTTAGACATTAATATAAATTGTGGTGTTTTATGAAAATAAACAACAGAAATAACAAAGATTAAACATGATATATTGACTTATAAATTGCGCCGTAGAGGAGAAAAACGTAAACATTTAAGATGAACAAGAACGGCGCTGTGTGTGTGTTTTATTATACACTGAGATATCACACACAGCGTTTGTCTTTGAAATGACACTTAGAGCGATTTGTCTTTATCAATGGAACGTTAGATTAATACTAAGTGTATGTGTAGGATATCTACTTGAAGTGTGTACGATGTTGTAGTAGAGTATATGTTTGTCACAACAGCAATATATGTTGAGGTATTATTATTTTCTTCGTTAAAACCTTACTACACATCTCCTGAATATCTTATAAACAATTTTTTCCTTTCTTTTTTTAACAGCCAAGGAAGCTTAATAAATATACATATCAAATTTAAATCTAAGACGAGGAGAAAAAGTACGAAGTAACAAATGATTTTCAAATTCAAATATATTTTTTCACTGCTAAATGTTACCCACAATGACATTTAATTTTCTGTGTAACCTGTGGCTTAAGTATGTTTATTGTATTTCCTTCTTTTTGTTTAAGTTTAAATATATAAAATATTCAAAAAGACAAGCAGAAATCGGATTGAGATCATAAAATAATGAAATATGTAAACATAATCATATTATCAAAAGTAGCTGAAGACTTTTAGGTCCAAAAATATATTACCACCAAAAATAACAATTATATTATATAACATTTACTCAAACAGATGTAAAATAAAATACACACTAACTAATAATAAAAGAAGGAATAAAACCTTTACAAATATTTTTTGTACCGACCGATGTTGTGTTTGACTCCGGACGCTTCAAATTTACATGTTAATGAAAATTTGTTTACTTTGAAGCTGAAGCTTTTGAATTTGGTTACAAAAAACTCTATACTTTTTAATTATCCTTCGAGCATTTAATCATAAATGTAATAAAATAATACCTTAAAACTGTATGCTATTAAGTTAATGTTAAATTTTTTTATTCCATTTTCGCAAGTTTTAACAAAGTTATGAAAATAAGTTTTTAATGATTTCAGAAATCTGCTTAAGTTCAGAGTTTCTTTTCAAGATCTAGTATTATTTTAAGTTCTTAGAGAAATTACTTTTCATTTCTTGTTTTATTAAAACTTTGATTAATATTATTTAATGATTAAAAGTGTAGAACAAATTTTCTTTAAAAGTTAATATATTCGTATTATTAAAAACCAAAACTGTTTTTTTATATAATATTTTTTTACAAGAATATCAATAATTTCAATCACAATCGAATAGCATAGTTTATTATAATGTGATGTTTCATTGATACAGACAAATTATTCCAAGTGTCAGCGTCAGAGATTAATGTGGTGTGTGATATCTCACAGTTGGTAATGAAACACACACACATCTCCCATTCCTATTAATCTTGAATGTTTTGGTTTTTCCTAAATTTATATGCAAATTTATCATGTTTAACCTTTCGCTATTTTTCTTTTGGGTTTGTTTTCTTTTCCTTGACAATACAATTAATACTTTATAACTTACACTGTGTGGAACAAAAGCCAGTCCATTAAAATATTAAGAGGTATGAAAATTTACGAGTAACTGTATTGTTATAAAACTTTCAATTTCTTATCAAATATTGTTTGGAGTTTCGTTGTTGCTGCCTCTAAAGTAAACAAAGTCTCATTTGATAATCCGATGCTACTCTCATAATATTCGAGTCGTATTAATTATGCTCAGATAAATGTGTCTGAATATTTTGAATATGTTAACGATACAGTATAAGATAAATCAAAGAATAGACCAAAAAATAACCAAATCCATAAGGCCGATGTCTCGCCTTTTACTCTAGATTTTCAGTTACGCTTATGATTTTCGCACCCCCTTTAAATATTTCTGTCAAAATTCATTAATCACACATGGTTGGATGTGGCTTTATGACCTTGATCGAGTTCATATTAAGAGTTTCTGACTATGATTCTTTTAGGTAGATTCCATAGATGAATCTACCTATTGCAATCGATGCGATGAAGGGACCCAGACCTCAGAGTAGGGGCGCTACGCCGTTTATGAACTGGAGATTGAGAATCCGTCGAAAAAAAAAATTTACATATCCCTCTATATATATATATGTATATATGATCCATCAGTCCAAACTCATCGTAGGCGAAATCTGACTTCACAGGTCGATAGGATAAATTAGTAGGACAAACGAAACATCTCGATTTTTTGGAAAAAGTGAAAGGGGTGGCTGGGAGAGGGGGTGAAAGTGCAAACCTTTGGGACACGCTACAGGTCGCAAATATTGACGGAGGATTTTCAAACTCGGTATACACATTCTTAAGGACAAAATGAAGGTTAAGTTCTTGAACGGGGGAAATCGGCCGGGGGGTTGGGGGGCTGGGGGGTTGAAAGTTAAAAACCGAAAAAAGTCACAGAAGAAGGCAAAATTTTCGTGTCGGAAAGATCTTATAAAATTAACAAATTAAAAGAGGAAACTTTTTTGTACGAAGAGTTTTTTGATGCGACCCCCCGTTTAGGAGATAGGGGTGGGTGGTAGTTACCTCACCCAATATATGCCGAGTGACCCGTCATAAGACTCGTAATGACTAGTAGAATACTGCTGGCTAAGTTTTCTTTGTCGGTCCGACCACCGCCCCCCCCCCCTCCCTCACAACTAAAGTAAATCATTCATTCTAATCATTGTTACCTTCGAATATTGCATATCGAGAATCGCGTGACGGGAATCTACCTAACACGATCGACCCTGTCGAACGAGGTATTTTTGTTTCAGCAGATTAATTCATTTCGAACTTGATACTGGAAATTTAATATATACATAAAATGATTATTTTATAATTATAGTTTTTTATTAAAGTACGACGTCTAATTAAAGTGTCTCTTATAAATCCTTTGAATTCTATTCATAAAGGACTCGTCAAATAAAACAGACTGCATTGAAGCGCACTACGTAATTTATCGTGTATTTCTGTAACAATATCTTATTATCTCTTCACCTGTTGCTTTTATCTTTAAATATAATAAGAAACAATATTAGTTGACCCCATTTTTTTTAAATATGGGTCATAAAATTATTTTCGTCGGAAATATAATTTAATATTACATTTTTTTACATATTCAATCATTATTAATTAAATACTTCAATACTAATATATAATAAAATTATTAAAAATTCAATTACAATTTACAATTCTCGATTCACAAAATATAGACTGAATTAATTCTCTAAATATACTGAAGTAAACATAAATTATAACAATAATAGTTGAGGATTGTGTTGGTAAAGAGTGATTCATCGTGACGGTGGTGCGCTGAAGAGTGGAGGTTGTCGCTGCAATAGTGAAGGAAGGGTCAACTGTCAAATCTGATTTAGAAGTATTCTGACAGATGGTATTTTGTATGCATCGATATGTACCATATATAAATAACTATGTTTTATAAATATTCATTGTTGGTAGGTATAGTTATGTATAACTAAACATACCCTTTTATAATTCTCTTCACAGGACGGTGACTTGATTTTTTATTTCTAAAATCGAAACGCCATGAAATATCAATAATAAATATATGATTTAAAAAATTGTTTCTTTACTGACAGTAAGATTACACATAAAATGCAGCCAAAAGTGGTGTCAACTACAAAACTATATATATTTTTTTACATCTTTATCAAAGATTTTTGTTAGTGTTGATAAATTTATAAATCTTATTTATTGTTTCGAACAAGCGAGCAATATAGATGACTTTATTGTGACAAACCAATATCAATATCCAATATTTACGTAGAGCCTAGAACTTGATGCAATAATTCTGGAGAAGTTGTTTTAATTAAATATTTGTATTTGTATTACATTTGCAAGTTATAAAAGAAAGAATAAATAAAATTCAACATGAATAACATAAATAAGAAAAATTACAAAATATCGTAGTAATGTGACAAAGATGATTTCTAACCAAAAATTTATTCAAAGCTAAACATATTTTCCTTTTAAACTCAAATAACTCAAGTTTCGCTTGAATTTTATTCACGAAATCCCTATTCGATTTTCTCCATTTAACGGTCAAATAAAATTACGTACGACATGGAAATCCTGGTTTCAAGATGGCGTGTAGATCCTTCAGTAAGTGAACAGAAAATACCATGGAATATGTATGACAGCTTCTACACGATTTATTAAACTCTGGATTACATAATATTATAATATATTTAGATAAATTCTTTTGATATAGAAAACAATGCGTAAATACATGAGCTACTTAGCTAAGCTATTGAGCTGGGTTTGGTATTATTGTTAATAAGAAAGTTTGTTTACTGCATATTAAAAATACAATAAATGTTAACTTTTTTAAATAAATAACAAAGTGATGGCTCAGCGATAAATTTCTTATATAAACTAGTCGTTCTGTGAACAGTAGACCTCAGTACGTTAGGGAATAAGATAATGCTGGTTCTTAATATTTATATTATATGATAGTATAAGACTAATTAAAAATAATAGAAAGATAACATCTCCAAACTCATAGTGGGTTCATAGAAGTGTGAACGGAACGGAACTGCGATCAATAGCGATAATACTGACTATTTATTCCTAAAAAATAAAATATCTTCGATAAGAATATAATGAAGTATTTGATTACTTTAATATATTCATGTAACACAGACGTTACTCTTATGAAGTTGTATTCTTAAATAACTGATACGAAACACGTACATCATGTCTTGAGTTTATCTGAGGTCATATTATCAATGAAATATGTACACAATATGAAACAATAACCATAATCTGTCGGACGAATTAATTGTTCCAGTATATAGACAGTAACAACTTCAGTAACAACTAAGAAGATTAAGGGTGTAGATGTATGTATGTTCTTTTACATAAACCGTTCATCAAACAAACATTTTATTATATACACTTATATTACATATGTCAAACACGCAGTTAAGTGATTATTCTTTGCTCTCATAACTATTTATTATATTTAAAAAGATGTACCCTCCTTTAAGAGATTGTAATTTATCTTCTTGTATTCTTTAAATACATTGTGAGATGAAATAAATCACGAGAGCATTATAAATGTCCAAACAATATTGTCACATCTAGCAACCTTCTGTTGTTATGCTTTAATTTAATAAAATAAAAGGTTATATAATTAAAGTGAACTAAAATACACTAATTAGATAAATATAAATAAAGAAGATAGCCGTCATTAGAGAATCGACGTCCGTTCTCAAGACTTGTGGGGATAAAAAATATCTAACTATTTAATATTTATATTATACACATACAGACATAGTCATTCATCAAACAAAAAGCAAAGGTGAAAAAACATGTTGTTCAAAGCTGTAACGAGTTATGTTTATAGTCCGCAATCCGCTGACAAATCTCCTTTATTTGCATACAGATTGTTAACACATGTTTACGATGGCTTTTTCTCTATTGGGAATAATTTTGTATGTCCACACATTAGTGCGACGAAACTTTAAATCCTTTTGCTCTTATATAGTGAATATAAAAATGAACAATATGGTTTGCTAAATGTTTTTTAGGTATTTATTTTTTAATGATTTTACCTTATTAAATACATTCCAATTTAAAGAATATTTGAATTCATACACCTTAAATATTTCGAAAATAAATGTAAAGTTGGAAGAGACATTTCTTGCAGTTTATTATTTCGATATTAGAGACGATGTTAAATCGGTGAACGATTACTGTTCAAGTTTCAATAATTTGACATAACTTGACACATTTTCCAAGGATAGGTAGCACGACTGACCATTCGAGGAAATTACTAATTGGTACCGACTTTACTCCACCACTCTGCTTCATAAGCTGTACACCACTTCACTTCATAGACTGTAGACTGATATGCAATGCTATGATACGTCACCTAGGAATCGAACTTAAAACCTGTTTATTCAAAGGCAACCAACAAACTCTATCTGCCAACCTGTTCAAGAAACAAATATTGTAACATTACTTTTAAAAACCAATTAATTCACTTCAGATAATCATAATTATAGTACGTAAGTACATTCAACATTTAATAAGCCAATTAAGCTTCGAATATTATTTCACGCTGCCTCATAGCCGGTAACCCGCCCTCCTCACCACAGGATATGAATCAGAGTACAAACCTCTGACCACAAACCTCTATAAGTTATAATGAGATTTTCAATTCACATAAAACTATTTTATTATATTTCATATTTCATTATGTTCTAATATTTTTATTTTATATAGTCAAATAAAATATGAAAAACATTGATATTATAGTATAAAGCTGGTTAAAAATCGGTATTTGGTACTTTTTCAATATTGGCTACGTTGAATGAGATTTAAATACAATTTACGAGTACATATAATATAAGACTAGTGATATACACTACTAACTTGTTTTAAAAATAGGAAAATTGACATTAGGATGAGCTTGTCTTTATAATCCACATACTTGTATTCATCTTTTTATTTGTTATCCTTTTTCTTTTATTTACTTTTTTATTTATTGTTTGATTGTTCATTTAGCTCAGGCAAATTAATTAATTTATGTAATAAAATATATCTTTAAAACAGTTTTATGATTAAAATATGTTATGTAATATATAAACTTATAAATAATTGCTTTAATTAGTAACTTCTCGCCAGAAAAGCTTCGTGTTTTCCCGAAAGTTGTCCGTCAACATTTCATCCCTTTCTCTCTCAGAATTTTCACGCTTCATCTTTATAAGTGCTTTCGTTTTGTGCTTTTGCAGCTTGTACGCTCTTTTTCTTATCTCTCTCGTACTTTTATCCTTACCAGAGGCTTTATAATCCAGCCATGCTTTCTTCTTTAACTCTACAGCATCTTTCACTTGATCATCCCACCATTACACATCACCATCACGCTTTTTACTAAAACCTCTTTTCCTCTTACCACATACTTCTGTCGCTATATTAACCATACCATTCTTAAGGTTCTGCCAGCAAACTTCAACACTTTCATTTCCAGAATCGCAGCTTTCAAGCTTCTTGGAAACCCTTTCTTGATATTCCTCTCTGATCGGTGGATCTTGAAGCTTCCAGCTTCTTATGCGATAATTCGACGCCAATCTTGAACACGTCGTGCGGCTGCGCCAACTTGCAAACAGACCTTTTATTCTAGCAACGACTAGATAGTGGTCCGTTCTCAGATCAGCACCTCTGAACACTCGCGTATCCATAACTTGACTCCGAATACGCTGGTCCACTAGGAATAAATCAATCATACTTCTTTTTTCCTCTCGCTCCCATGTGTACATGTGAATTTGTTTGTGATCAAACATCGTGTTTGCCACATACAAATTTCTCTCCTTACAAAATTCCAAAATAAGCTTTCCAACCTCATTTACCCTACTATCACCGTATTTGCCTAGCACGCTTTCGTAACCACTTTGCGCGGTTCCAACCCATCCATTCATATCTTCACATACTATCAACTTTTCATTATCTCTGACACTACTTAGAACATCACTGATGTTCTCCCAGAACTCCTCGAGCTCGCTCATTTGAGCTGAAGATACTGGCGCATACACGGCTAACAAGAATACTCTTGCTATCCCCAGCTTAAAGCGAACCCAAAGAAGCTTCGGGTTGATCACCTTGTATTCTATCATTGCATTAACCATTCGAGAGGACAATAATACGCCTACAGCTTCGCAACCTCGCTCACCCTCTGGAACCCCAGCCCAGAAAGCGACCCGGTTGCCAGGCAAATCGGTCGTATTATTGCCTTTTCGCTTGGACTCATACACACAAATAACATCCAGATCTTTGTCATCCATCACATCTAATATTTCATTCATCTTCTGTTCCATTCCTCCTCTTACATTCCACGTAGCTATTTATAGCTCCGTCCTCCACTTTCCGCCGTTCGGAACATGGCGTGTTGGTTGTTTATTTTGCTCTTATATTAATTATTATTTTTTGTTAAAACTTATCCATGAATACACTTTCATACAAAATTTTTGAATCATTTTTTGAATATAAACTTAAACTAATTGAATAATAATTACTTTCCCAGGTTTTTGTTTTGCAAAATAAGAATTTAATTCTTGTGTAATAACTCATAAGTCTTAAATATATATTAATAAAAACTCTTGAATGAACTAATGTGTATATGATATATTACAAAATGTTTAAGTATTATAATACTAAAATATACTTAAAGATTTTATTTTTAATTTCATTTATTCGAATACAATAAAAAGATCAAAGGGTAATTTGGTCGTATCTTTTTACGCTTAAATCGGATTTCTCTCTACTTCAATCATCAAATAAGAAATTTAAAGGGATTCTAGTCACAAAGTCCTTTCAGGCCCTTTGATTCCTCGAATTAAATTAATTATTGTTTTTTATTGAATTAGAAAGAATTTGCTTTACTTTTAATTAATATAATATGATAAAATATTATTTTCAAACCAAACGCCTAATACAGGTAGTGTCATATTATTATATGATCTTTAACTTGTATCACGTAATTTCTGTGCTTTCCTCAGAGCTCTGCAGATAGCGTACCTAATACCTAATACAACTGCAGAGCGAACTCCCTGCTATGGAAATTGTTGTCAGAATAGAGTTAAACTGTCATCGTTAACTTCAAAGTGCAGTCCAGTCTACTTTAATAAACTTTTATTACCTTTTATTGCATTTATTTAGTTACTTGTTAAAATTCAGTCTTTCAGAAAATGCAAGTCTCGTATCGTAAACTAATGTCAATTTTCTATCGACGACCATCAGATTTTTTTCAATTGAATAATAACGATATAACAAGCTGTCTTTTTTAACTATACTTTTCTCAAACTTGTCATTTGTTTTTAATATTGGCTCTTGCTTGAAGCTTTAAGAAGTTCTGAAAATAAAAAACTTAAAAACCTATTAGATTTTCCTCCATCGAACTTATAAATATTATACACAAAAAATTTATATAACACCACGAAAGTTTGAGTCCTTAACTTAACACTAGGAATTAACAAAAATAACAAAATAATAAAGTGTTTCCTATTTTCCACATAATAACACACCGTCGTTATAAAGCACATAAAGGCTGTGTTATCACTACTGCTGTTAGTCTGATAGTATATGATCGTATTATTTGAGTGGTGAAGATGAATGTTTATGAGGATTATTATCATGAAATTTTGGCTGAGTTTCTTAATTTTTGTAAAACCATGGTTGTAAAATGTTTAAAATATTAAATCGCTTTATTAAACAAAATAACCTGAATGAAACCTGAATGTAGATAAGATAAGATATGAAGAAGGTTCTGATATTTGAAAGAAATGAAAAAAGAACAGAATGTAAGATCAACGTGAATGGTAAGATAATAGAACAAGTGAATGAAGCGGTATAATTAGGAAGTATGTTTAGCAGAGACGGAAGATACGAAATGGATGTGGAAAGGCGTATATACACCAGAGCACTGTTCTTGGCATCTTGCCCTTAATTATAGTTTCACGTGAACGTTGCAGCTGCCCTCTAACTTGCTTACCTAATTGGAAAGTATAAGCGTTACCAGTATTACTGGCATGTGCTAGTAAGCTTTAGTACTTTGGAACTTCCCACTATTACGAAAAAAAATAGTAAGCGTATTTATAACCATAAGACAGTTTTTTAAGGAATAAACTATGACAGTTATTCTTTTTTACATTGGTATGATTGTGAAAAAATATCCAGAACAGAGAGAACAGACATGTACGAGTTACGGATGAGAAATCACACCCGAGGGAAACATGGAAAGAGGAAATCTCGACTGAACCTAATATTTTACCTCTTATTTCAACATACAGATTACATTCCCTTTATTTCAATACTTCGTGGTTTCTGTGGTTTCTATTCGTTTCAAGCTAAATGTATGTAACGAAAATGAATTAGGCAGATTTAATTAATTCAAAAGAGTTTTAACTAAATATTTGTTATATTAACCATGACATAACATACATTTATTATATTAAACAACATAATTTTATTATAATCTATATATTCACTAAATAAATACAAGAGTATTTTACAAATGAGTAGATCTTTGTAAGAAAAACAAATTAAGCATCTTTATTAATTATAACCCATATTTAATAAAACCAAGACACGTAAGTCTACCTTAAAATATGATTTAAAACATATTTTTATGTAATAGGGATAGTGCGACTATAGAAATGTTTTCAAAACGTTACTTATAAATGTTATGGAAGACCAACTTAAAAATATATTTCACTTTTTCTTTTGTTTCCAGGTGCATGCTTAACATACGGTAGCTTAGGTAATTGTGATTTGGTTAAATGAAAATATTTGTATTTCTTTCAGAATACGAGAGAGGCAGACACGAGGTCGACCCTTGTCATGAGAACTCAATATTACTTTGTGAATTCGATTTTCTTTTGGTAACAAACCAATAAAATCTGGAAATCACAATATTATATTTAGTCTTTTAATAATTAATCATAAATATATTTTTTGTTTCAGTATCATTGTACACAAAACTTTAACATTTACCTACTGCTTATAATTCGTCTAACGTTTTAACTTTCTTTGTACTTTATAATGATTTCGGTTTTTATTTTGTGAAAAATCAATGAACTGCTTTTTTATTTACTATTATATTTTATTAAATTAAACTTAAACATTTAAAGACACTGAGAAGGTTATGTGTTTATTAATAACAAAAAAAAATGCTTGAACAAATTCTCTGAGAGTAGGCGAGTAAAGTTTTTTAACCTGAGCTCCGAGGAAGGATTACAAAAAAATTAAATTGTTAGCCAAGATTAGGATATGTTGGTTTAATTCTTAATTTCTCATGTTCCACAATTACTGAGTTACATTAGGTACTTAAGATTCATTTAATATTATATACTCGTACAAGAAAAAAAATAAATTACAATTATTCCAACCAATAATACATAATGTACCACGGCAGATTAATTTGAATATTCAGTTAACCACAATATTGTTGTGACCAAGTAAACTATATTGTAATACAACCAAAGCAATATATAACAATAACAATCATTGGTGTTCCGATACTACCGGTTCATTCTTGATCATATTTTACGTCTGTACTAAAATTTATCAAACTTACGTATTTTGTTTACGACTGAAAGTAAACAAAACAGCGAATTAATTTATACTTGTGTAGTTTAATAGATCATATATATTGGTTTGTAAAGAAGTATCATGAATCATTGAAATATAATTAACAGATTTTTTTCATTGTATAAGTCGTCCGTTTCTTCTATAATATCAATGAAAATTGTAAATGTATTATATTTTATATTACTTATAGTTGTCCAGTTGAAGGCTTCTGTATTTTACTGTATTTGCGTTTTACTTTTGACTTGAAATAATACTTTATTAAACAGACTCTCAAGATTATATTTAGTTTATAAATATACCATAGATTTAACATATATATTATACGTTATATAACAAAAATAACAAATATACATATGTACATAAAATTGTTGTAAATGGTTTTTTTATATCTTCTCTCGTATGTTCACTGAACAGATATGGAGCCAAATTAGTTAGCTTAGCGTAGTTTTTTGGCAGGTTGCCCTTAATTACAGCGCAACTTGCAATTCTAAGACTGTCGTTTTCTAAGTTGATAAAACCTGGTGAATTGGCAAGTGTATATTATAATTAACCATAAATATTTTAATGATTTACGTATTTATAATAAGTGAATTATTAAAATAAATTGTAGACTGAGTAAATAAAAGCACTACTGCTATGTGTGTCAAATTTAAATTACACCAATTTTAATTTACATGTAAATATAAAAAGTTCTCCGCAAAAGCCACATATTCAACTAAGTCTATCAGTGTCCGTTGCGTTTTTATACTTCGGAGAAATACAAGTTTTTGTTGGTATTAATTTACGAGAAGCGCATGTCAATTATCTTTATAGCTTTAATATAATAAAAAATATATAATATAATAAACTCGGTTAAAGAAACTTGGTAATATTACTGCAAGTAAAACTCGTAAAAGATTATTACATGATTAGAGGATATAACATTCTGTTCCTTTGTAATGTGGAGCTTAAACTTTTATAATTTTGTTGTATAAATGAATCTTAAGTATTTTTGGGAAGTTTGGAGTTGACAAATTACTGTTTCTTCTGAAGTTCGTCCTTCTCTGAGAATAGTAACACAAATACATGATTTCCCAAACAATCTTAAAATTGAATTGAGTTTGAAATTATTGAATGATGTATTATGACAGAAACACGCAAATAATATAAGTATAAAAAAAGCGAAGTTGAGAAGGTATGGGAGTTATAAATTATTTTCACTTTAAAAAAATATTATTTTACTGCAAAATGTTATATTTCTATGTTAACTTAAATATGAATATTTAATATCCATATATCATGTATTTCTTTTATATCTTTATATACAAAAGTTAATTAAAAAAACAGATACAAGAATTGGATGGAGATCGTAAAATGGCAGAAACTTTAAGTTTCATATTATCATGAACCAACACTAAAAATATATTTTTTGTTTCATTCATAATATGTAAACTAAAAATACACCCTTACTACATCATAAGAGAGCTGATCAAAACCTTTATAAATATTTTTCGTACCCAAATGTTGTGTTTGTTTTCAGACCCTTCCAAATTCACGTGTTATTAAAAATTTGTTTACTTTTTCTGTTTTAGGAAGCTAATGAATTTGGTAAAAAACCTCTTATTATATATTAATTCAATAACATTGAGGCAGCGTTTGAGATAACGTTAATGTATATAAATATGTCTAAGTATCTATTAAGACAGCGACCCTATTACACATTTCACTTAAACACCATTACTTATCAAATAATACAATTACTTTGTTATAGGTGGAAGAGATTTTCTTCATGTTACGATCGACCTACTATATTGTGTGGGAGCTTAATGAAAAAGATACATTTATAAATTGTTCAAGACAGTAAAGGTAAGCTAATCATCAAAGAGTAAACAATGTTCTATGTTGTATTAGTAAACTAAACACTCATAAGATTATACAACAAGTACAAATAATTTCCTCTTAGAAAAGAAAATAAAGTAACTTTGTCTTATAATCAAAATCTGTAAGTACCCATGCCATTTTCTTAATTTTCAAAATAACAAACAGTGTTATATATTGTTGGTTTATGAAAGTATACTATAATAACGATGACACTGATAAAACTGTATTAGTATACTAATATAAAGCGGAGGCCGCGGTTAAAGATATATATAGTACCAAGTGTTGATAACTTTCTTTAGCTACATACTTTTTTACACTTAGGTAGATATTACTTGTTAATCTAAAATAGGTGGTCCTTTATCTATTATACCTTTCTCACGCTCCTCCTCAGTTTTACAGTTGTTTAAAGTAAAATATAAATGTACAATAATGAAAAAAAGCAAAATATATCTCACATTTTGATAGCTTTTAGTTACCTAATCCATTATTTAAAGTTAAAATTTGATTTTATATCTATAGCGCTGCAGTGTAAAAATGGCCTATTAAAAGTGCTTTCATTTCGGTGCACCAAGATGGCTTGTTCCATTACAAGACGGCGACGGTGATTCAATTTAAACTAGCAAAGTTACCTGAAAATAACAATTTTGGTGAATCTTCATATTTTGCTTAAGAGCTTTTCATTATGAGTTTGTGTGACATCTACATAATACTATTATTAATAAGTGTATGGAGTTACTAAATATGTTATTGGAGAATACGATTACCTTTATGTTTTAAATTTTTACAGTAAATATTTATTATTTTCTAAGAACAAAAAAACTACAATGTCCTCAAAGTACACACTTTGATTTTAACTTCCGAATACATATCTTCGATTTTGATCTGAAATTATGTTAATATGAAAATGTGAACAGTATCTGCGAAACAAACTTGGCTCACCTCGTGCCGCTGCTCTCATGAGAAATTAACTGTTCCAATGATTAAATAAAATCGACGCCTGCGCGCGCGTATCTCTAAAAGAGTAGGTTTTTTTGTTTCATAAATTAAAAAGATTACGAGTGATTTAGCACCAATTCAGTGCATTATACGTCTTTTACATATTTTATTTATTTTGATAACCATTGTTTGATTGAAAATTATTTTTTTCGTCGGTCACTAAATATTACATTAAATTTATTTAATAAACCGATTTAATATTTAAGCTCATAATTCTTATATCAGTTACACTTTTACCAATGGTTGATATTTATATCTGTACAGGTATGATTATAAATAAAACACGGAAAATAGTAAACAGTACCTCCCCAACTCAACATAAAACAGTGTGATAGGTGTCCCATTATAATTGAGCTGAGCATTAGCGAAGCTCTTAACCGTTCATTTTAATGTTTTACGACATCGGTAATTTTAAAACCTATAGATGTATTTTTTAGAATTTGGCACACGGATAGATCTTTTACTAAAGATGGTTCTGCAAAAAACAGAACAAAAAAAAATCATTCTAGAAAAAAGAGACACTAAATAAATATAAGATATCAAGTAAGATATTATATATAATGCAATAGCTCGCAGTGTCAGTGATATAATGTTATATAATCTATATTAATAGTCATTATTAACAGTACCATTCAATTGATTAACAAGAAACAATACTTACATCTTGATTAACACGTCACATGTTATTACATTATTATATATTCTCACACTACCGTCCTATTTAATCACTGTGAGTGAGGCTAATGGCTAATGGCACATTATCTCACTCAAAGAAAGTGTATGATATTTGGTCAAGATGTGTTATACCATTAGATCTCTTGGTCTGACAAAATGTAATAACTAATATACGCTTTGATGTTTAATAATTCTCGGATTTTGCTCGGGCTGCCCGTCGTATCTGGGGCGGGCAAAGTATCGCCTTTTGTGTTTTTTGAGGGCAAACGACGAGTCAACGCAGCGGCACCCCGACCCACTCTAAATGTGGACTTTTGCAACATTCGGGGACTTCATTCCAACCTGAACGCCGTCCACTATCATCTAGAGACGGCGCAGCCGGCCTTGTTGTTTCTGACGGAGACGCAGATATCTAAACCTAGCGACACAGCGTACCTGTCATACCCCGGGTATAATCTAGAACACCATTTTATACCACACGCCGGGGTATCTGTGTTCGTAAGGGAGGATATCTGCTACCGTCGCCTTCAGGTTTTTGAAGGTCGGGACCTGTCTGTACTCTGGCTGCGCGTGGACATGGACGACCATGTCAGAGTCTACGCATGCCTCTACAGGTCCCATAGTGGTAATGCAGAAACGGATCAACTCTTGGGCCATGTTCAGGCGAAGATTGACGATCTGCTTTCACAGATTCCCTCCGCCGAAGTCGTAGTCCTCGGTGACTTCAATGCGCACCATACCGATTGGTTAGGGTCACGTGCCACCGACTACGCGGGGAGATCTGTGTTTGACTTTGCTCTGGCAAATGATCTGTCCCAATTGGTCAAGACGCACACTCGTCTACCGGATGTGGACAGCCATATGCCCTCTTTGTTGGATCTTCTGCTGACTACACATCCCGGAAAGTACCAGGTCACTGTCGAGGCTCCGTTAGGGTCCTCTGATCATTGTCTGGTACGGAGTGTAGTGCCCATTCAACGTTCGGGTCGCACAACACCTGCGACTCGACTCGTTTGGCACTACAAGTCAGCGGATTGGGATGGAATGCGGTCCTTCTTTGCATCCTACCCATGGGGGCCGATTTGTTTCCCTTCCGATGATCCTAGTGACTGCGCTGCGGCTGTAGCTGATGTGATACTACAGGGCATGGAACTATTTGTACCAAGCTCTGTGGTACCACTTGGTGGCAGATCGCGGCCTTGGTTTGATGCGTCTGTCAGGGCTGCAGCAGCTGGCAAACGGCAGGCTTATCAAGCTTGGGCCAATGCGTTAGTCACTAAGGATCCGAACTCTAGAGTTCTGAAGAGGAAATATAATCGTGCCTCCAGATTCTTCAAACGGCAAATCGCTAGAGCAAAGTTCAAGCACATCGTCAAAATTGGGGATCAGCTGGCAAAGTACCCGCCTGGCACGCGCAAATTTTGGGCGCTTTCAAAGGCCACTCTGGGCAACTTTAGCCAGCCATCCCTACCGCCGTTGCACATGGGGAATGACTTTCTGGCCCATACGGCAAAAGAGAAAGCCGATCTCTTGGGCACTCTTTTCGCCTCCAACTCGACTTTGGACGACCAGGGGAAGACACCGCCTATCATCCCGCGGTGTCAGAGCTCAATGCCGGAAATAGTTTTTAGGCAGAAAACTATTAGGCAGTCTCTATTTTCCTTGGACGTTCATAAGTCGAGTGGGCCGGATGGCATTTCTCCATTGGTGCTACGAACGTGTGCCCCTGAGTTGACTCCAGTGCTAACGCGTCTATTTCGGTACTCCTACCTTAAAGGCGTAGTCCCGGTCTCATGGAAGCGTGCCCTCGTCCATCCGATCCCTAAAAAAGGTGATAGCTCGGACCCAGCTAACTACAGACCTATCGCCATTACCTCTCTGCTCTCCAAAGTAATGGAGAGCATTATCAATAAACAGCTCCTAACATACCTCGAGGATCACCAGTTGGTCAATGACCGGCAATATGGCTTTCGCCATGGTCGATCGGCTGGTGATCTTCTGTTATATCTTACGCACCGTTGGGCAGCTGTTATTGAAAGTAAGGGAGAGGGTCTGGCAGTTAGTCTGGATATGGCGAAAGCCTTCGATCGTGTATGGCACAAGGGGCTTCTTTCGAAGCTACCTTCCTATGGGCTTCCCGAGAGTTTATGCAAGTGGATCACCAGCTTCCTCACTGGGCGGAGCATACAGGTCGTTCTCGACGGTTTTTGCTCGGACCCCAAGCCCGTGAACGCTGGTGTACCCCAAGGCTGCGTGCTATCCCCAACCCTGTTCCTCCTGCACATCAATGATATGTTGGATATCTCCAACATACATTGTTATGCGGATGACAGCACTGGGGATGCGGTATATTCCGGCCGTGCAGGTCTCTCTCGGGAAAACGTCGACGAGTGCCGAAAGAAACTTGTGTCTTCTATAGAGACTTTCTTGGGGATGGTCTCTGAGTGGGGTGAACTGAACCACGTTCAGTTCAATCCCCTAAAGACACAAGTTTGCGCGTTTACCACTAAGAAAACCCCATTTGTCGTATCACCGCTCTTCGAGAGCACTCCTCTTAATGCCTCGCCAAGTATCAGAATACTGGGTCTCGACATTTCGAGCGACTGTCAGTTTCGTGGTCATCTGGAGAGCAAGGCCAAGTTGGCCTCGAAGAAATTGGGAGTGATCAATAGAGCGAGGCAGTACTTCAAACCTGGCCAAAGACTTGCGCTCTATAAGGCGCAGGTCCGGCCTCACATGGAGTACTGTTCTCATCTCTGGTCCGGATCACCCCAATATCAGCTTCTACCATTTGACCACGTACAACGGAGAGCCGTTCGAATTGTTGGGAACCCGGTGCTCTGCGAACGGCTGGACTCTCTGGCATTGCGTAGAGACGTGGCTTCTTTGTGCGTCTTCTACCGCATTTACAACGGGGAGTGTTCCGAAGAACTATTCGATCTGATGCCTGCCGCCGAATTTCATCACCGCACAGCGCGCCATCGCCTCCAATACCATCCTTACCACCTGGATGCGTGGCGATCCTCCACTGTGCGGTTCTCAAGGACATTTTTTCCACGTTCCACTCGCTTGTGGAACGAACTACCTTCGGCGGTATTTCCAGATCGGTACGACATGGGTACCTTCAAAAAAGGCGTTTATTCCCACCTACAAGGCCGGCAACACTCCTGTAAGTCCTCGGATGTTGCAAGAGTTCATGGGCGGCGGTGATCACGTCCATCTGTGACCCGCCAGCTCGTTTGCCCTCCTCTTACATAAAAAAAAAAAAAAAAAAAAAAAAAATAACACAGATCGAGGACACTGTTATGATGTGTCTTGAGAAAAAACATTTATACGTATGATACTCACATGTATCATATTTTTTGAATTGTAGTTTAATTACTTATGACAATATAGTACAAACAGTAATTCATTTAAATATTAAAAAATATATATGAAATATAAAAATGATTAAAGAGTGTATATATGTATGTATATATTTTGTTTCAAACGTGTGTTCCTATTACATATATAATATTCATTAAATATAATTCTAAAGTCATAATCTATACCATTGTTATTTGATATCATCAATAGAATGGTGCCAGAAATAATAACTCATTTAAAATCATCCAAAAGCCATAACCTAAATGCCATATCCCACAGGCAGTATTTAAACCGATCAGCCTTTATTCAAACAGTGCCATTCATAATCGTTGTTTGTCTCATAAATAATTCAACACCACCGCCATACAACAAAGTGTGGATTTGGGATTTTAATAAAAATTGTGTGGATTTAAGTAAAACCAACTGGTATACAATGTCATTTTGTCTCTATGTTATAGTAAATTGTCATTATTATTTTTTGGTCAATGAATTGGACATAAGTAAATAGAGATAAATAATAAAGCCTGACATACCTAACAAATATATTACTATTACTCTTAAAAATATTATTATTATTATATATTCTTTATTGTACACATCGATCCACATTTGTGGTCTTACAGCTTTACCTTATTTCTTCCTTGATATATCGATATATATAAGTTGTTTTTTATGAATACTAATACTAGGCTTCCTTATGGCATATGTATGGGTTTGCATATGTGTATGTGTAAGTGTGTACGTCTATGTGTGACTGCGTAGGAGATATAATATGTAATCAATTCGTTCGTCATTTGTCGTTATTTAATTTTTGCAGCCCCTTATATACGAACATATTCTAGCCAATTTTTTATCAATTACTGGAACTCGAGGAGTTTAGGGAGACTGTCAGGGACGTTCTAAGTAGTGTCAGAAGTAATGAAAAGTTGATAGTTGATATTAATGGATGGATTAGAACCACATGAAGTGATTAAAAAAGCGTGCTAGGCAAGTACGGTGGTAAGAGAGCAAATGAGGCTGGAAAAATTATTTTGGAATTTTGTAAGGAGAGAAATTTGTTTGTGCCGAACACGATGTTTGATCCCATACAAATTCAGATATACACATGGGAGCGAGCGGCAGAAAGAACTATGATTTATTTATTCCTAGTACATCAGCGTATTTGAAGCCAAGTTATGGACACGAGAGTGTTTAGGGGTGCTGATCTGGGAACGGACCATTATCTAGTCGTTACTAGGATAAGAGGTCTGTTTGCAGGTTGGCGCAGCCGCACGACGTGCCATAGCTTAGAGTCGAATTATCGCATAAGAAGCTGGAAGCTTCAAGATCCACCAATCAGAGAGGAATATCAAGGAAGAGTTTCCAAGAAGCTTGAAAGCTGTGACTCTGGAAATGAAAGTGCTGAAGTATGCTGGCAGAACCTTAGGAATGGTATGGTGAAAGTAGCGACAGAGGTATGTGGTAAAAGGAAAAGAGGTTTAAGTAAGAAGCGCGATGAATGGTGGGATGATGAAGTGAAAGACGCTGTGGAGTTAAAGAAGAAAACATAGCTGGATTATAAAGCCTCGGGTAAGGATAAAAGTATGAGAGAGATAAGAAAAAGAGAGTACAAACTGCAAAAGCACAAAACGAAAGCACTTATAAGGATGAAGCGTGAAAATTCTGAGAAAGAAAGGGATGAAAGGTTGACAAGCAACCTTTCATCCCTTTCAACCGGGAAAACACGAAGCTTTTCTGGCGAGAAGTAAGTGATTCCCGGGGTTGTTCGATAACCTATACAATGAAAGGGGTGCTTTCGAAGAACAGTGAAATTTTAACAGAGCAAGCACACGTTTTGCAGCGGTGGGCGGAATTCTACAAAGTTTAACTAGAAGAGTTAAATTATCTCGTATATAGTCAGGTTTTGTTCTATTAAAAGGTCTTATTCGCTACTTTTCTTTAATCATGATATCCTTCACATTACATTGAACAATTTAAAACTTTTGGGAGTTTAATTATGGTCAGTCATTACAATTAATAGGGTGCCCAGCGGACGGGAATCAGCTAATATATTTATATGTGGTACAAGTATATATGTATATATATATATATATATATATATATATATATATATATGAATATATATGTAGTAAATGTTATCTACATAAGTTGTGTGTACCCCTCGTTTGTTTTTGTGCAATTTATTTATTCGGTTGACTGGTAGAGAAGGCTTTAACATTAAGTCCACCACTAGAATTTTTGTACAATAAAGATTTTAAATAAATAAATAAATATTTATTTTGGGTACATGAGGCATTTTAAATGTTACACAGGAAAAAACTCATTTACGTAGCAACTCCTATAAACTTCGGAGACACAAGAGAAATTGGGGGCGGCGTTACTACCCTTAAGCATAATTCGTTGGGGAATCGAACATTAGATATCAGACCAAATAAGATATCATAGTATCAAGGAATGATGAAGATGGATTACCTCAACTTAAATACTTGTCAATTCGATACACCAAGACTTTGTCAGTTATAATCATATATTTACTTACTTACAAAACATATATAGAAAATATATTAAGTTTTATGTTTGCATTTATCATAAGTTATACGATCTGAATAAAACAAAGGCCATTGAAGGCAGAATTTCTATTCATTTAATATATAAGACAGGAACTAAAATTTAAAGTAAAACTCAATGTGAAATATTAAATAAAACATTACAGGAATTAATAGTCCTGCCACGCGTTTGAATTTATAAAATTATTCTCAACAGTAAAAAAGACACCGAAAACATGTGTAAATAATCTGTATGCAAATCATAGAGTTTTATCAACGGAGTGAGAGCTTTGAAATCGGTTTGTTAAGGCAGAATTTGGTCTCTTTTGTGTTTTTCTATAATTAATAATATCACTATTTTGAATAAAGTCTGATTAAAAGTTGATATCAAATATTGAATAAAAAGTATTATTAATATAACTATACAACTTTTAAGGGCCTTCCAGATCGCTATTTGTTATGTTTTATATTTAATGTGCTCGAATACGTAATTAATATTATATTATTAAATTTCACGGTTATTTCTTGTTTCACTGCAGTGAGCGCTTCATAACCACGGTTCATTATATTTGTAGTAGCTACTTGTTTCTGTATCAACAAAAATGTGGTGCATTAAAGATTTTTACATAAAATAAAAAA
This sequence comes from Melinaea marsaeus rileyi, assembly GCA_918358865.1. Lineage (NCBI taxonomy): Eukaryota > Metazoa > Arthropoda > Insecta > Lepidoptera > Nymphalidae > Melinaea > Melinaea marsaeus. The sequence goes on along the minus strand of OU911094.1, from coordinate 19,509,911 downwards.
TCAGTAAAGCATTAATTTCACAATGGTATGCATTGTATATTAAAATTAAAAGTTACCCAAACCTCTTGTCATACTAATTGACAACTATCCCAACTATAACATAACTTAGCACTATTTATTATTGTATTGTAAGTTTCTTTATGTACAAATTAAAGTATAATAATGATATATTCTTGTTAGTGGAACATACTTGTATCTTATTACAGCGTAATTTGAATCTCATATTTGTAAGCAATTTGAAAATTATTTTATTTTTAAATACTTATTCCTTTTGCGATTTTGTGATAAAAATAATTAACTAATGGATATAAAAATCATTTGACAAAAAAATATCATAAAAATGTTAATTTTGAAACTGGATTCAATGAATATTTCAAATAAAATATTGAAAGAGAAGAAGAATGTTTACTTTGATAACGTCGTCAACTGAAAAATATAAAAAAGCAACGCTCATAAACAGCTTCGAGATCTTTTTTATTTGTTCTTTGTACAATAAAAATAAGAACGGTTCCAACTGTCATTATAAAATGATAAAAAGAATGGTTCCTATCGTATAATGTCATTCTTATCGACTCTGAAAAGTTTTGGTCTCTCTTACAACATCCGGGGAATCGCAAGTTTTGCCAGCCTTGAAGGTGGGGGTATAAAAACTAATTTCTACTTCAACCTCCGTTACAACGTACAACGTTTTTTTAATCATGAATTGATTATCATACTATCGCCCTATACATGAATGTATGTATGTATATGTATGTATCTTTTTATATATTTAATATATTTATACATATTCATATAATATATTTATATGTAGTACAAGTATATATATATGTATCATATATGTATTAAATGTTATGTACATAAGTTGTGTGTATTTGTTTGTTTGTTTTCTATTGTACCCCTCGTTTGTTTTTCTGCCATTTTTTTTTTCGGTTGACTGGTAGAGAATGCTTTAGCATTAAGTCCGCCACTTGTATAATTTTTTGATGTACAATAAAGTTTTTAAATAAAAAATAAATTATCTTTTTTAACAGAGTAAATATATTAAAATGTATTATATGAAAATATAATATACAACACTATTATAAAATATTATAGCAATAACAATGCCCTGGTATTGATTATAGATGAACTTATATGTAAATAGAATGTAAAGAAAGTACATAGGAAATGTTAAGACATTGAAATATTAAAAATACTAACCTTAGGATGTAGATATAGGCAATAGGTATTTAGACAACTTTTAATTTTTTGTGTAGTGTATTATGTATGTAGATAAGAGTTATTGTTAGTATGAATGAATTAAAATTGGTTTGAGCAATAGTGACAATAAAGTGCAAACTAAATGGATTTGTAGTAATAATTAATCTTTATTCCATAAAGTAAATTTTAAATAATATTTTCTACTCCTCTATAACAGGGTGATTAAACAAGTCAATGGTACACCTGATGGTAATGGTCAGTGTTATCCCAACACACACTATGAGTAACTAGTACACAAGGTGAAAAAAGGAATACAATATATTGCTCTCTCACTCACTATACAAATCTTTAAGCTGATCTTCTGTGATTAAGCAGTACTACTAGATACTATCCAGTCATTGAAATAACTACAGTACACTTGTAGTAACAAGTCTCAGTTGTCTGACAACTTACTCATTAACATTGGTAATAACAGTTCCTCTGTGTTGTAATTGTTGTTTTAGCATCTGTGATGAATCACTGATCACAATAATTAATTTCCCGCAATTTGCAATTCTGATATAGATTTTGTTATATTGTATATTAATTTTCGTGAATAGTAATTGGCTAAACCTAGGACAAGGTGACATGCCATAACTAATACTCTGTTAAAATAAAATATATTTGTTGTATACAAATAATGGATCGAGGTTATATTTATTATGTTGTAAAATATTTAATTGCGCTTTAACTTACTATCTAGATAATGTTTTCCTGTTAATAAATAAAATATAGTAATTTTATTATACCACAAAATTGTCAGAACATTCTGTCTTTAATTTACTTAATAAAAAAGCTAAATATTTTTCAATTTCTTTATAACATATGTATTATATATAACAATTAAAAGTTATAACACTTTTTAATTAAATATGATAAAAAAGTTTTCTCAATATCTTCCTCATTTATTTTATATCAAAATCGAGTTTTTATAAATCGTTTAACAGTGTCATCATCATAATATCCGATCACTTGTTGTAGGATCTACGCGCCATCTTGAAACAGGGATTCTCATTTCGTGTGTGATTTTATATGACCGGTAAATGGAGTAAATCGAATTGAGCTTTATTCGCAAAAAGCTCAATTCGATTTGATTTTGAAATTGAAACGAAAATAGCTTTATCCGAACTTTAAATGTTTAAAGTTTAATAATATTATTTGCTTAGTATTCATCATTTATTACTTTACAATTTTGTTTTTCTTCCTATCATTTCATTCATTTTTATCAATCGTTATTGTTACCATCGAAGTATGTTGAGTTTTATTGATTCTTTCTTTTATAAATGTACAAATGTTCAGGATAGCTTCATATCATAATTTATAGTTTACACATAGAAGTAATTTAAACTCAATCAAAACATCAAATCTCGTCTTCAAAAGAATTAGGACTTGACGTATATTTAATATATTATTTTGATTCTATTCTTGGTCTTAGTTTCTTATATAATATGTAACTAATGCGCATTACAATTTAATTACCAATATGGTGAGTGTAAAGTTTTAGTATAATGTTGTTAATTAACCACAATATCGAGTAATCTCACACTCATAAATCTCTTAACCTAACTAGCGATAGTTAAAGCATATTGGAATTTATCGGTTGTGATAAAATTTGAAATATGTGATTAATGAGTATTAGCGGTATTTCCTTAAAGAATGTGAGTTACGTCATATATCAAGAAATTGACATAAAAAAGATATTAATATATTTGTTATGAAAAACTGTGCTATAATAATTTTTTTTTAGACATTATGGATACATTTAGTATGTCAACTACATCTACTGCTATATTCATAAAATCCTTACATAGTTTGTATCATCCCCATATAACACTTTTGTCTGTATGTGGGCAAAAAACATCTGTGGAACAATATGGTTTGGTAAACTAGTTTAAAGTTTTATAGAAGCTTCAAGAGTAAATATTTAGGAATATAAAAACTAAGCCCTAACTGCTGTTGGTGATACTAATACATGGGATGATGTCGATGTACACTATTTGTTTGTATTACAGTTGAGTTGGTTATTGATGTTGAATATAATTTATTAAATTGAACGATAGTCATAGTTTTTGGTAAATAAGTATGGATTTGTGTCCAATTGGTGCTTTGATTAATAATCTCACTAAAACCTTTGTTATTGCTGCAGAAATGGCTTGTTTCTTTTTATGCTTGTCTAGACAGAGTTGTTGTTACAACTCTCGGTCGACTTAGTTATCGCCTTAGAATAAGGCAGCTAATAATTTAACAGACACAATAGTTTTATATTCATAAATCGTGTAGTATAATTATTGGTTTCATCAACATTAAAACGTTACCAAATATGTGGAACGACATGTGTGATATTTCATAATATTTTGAAAACTGTAAGTAAGAATAAAACCCTAGAGCTATACGAAGACTTTTTCTTATATAACAAAAGATCTAATGATATTCGAAATAATATAAGATAAATATTATTTACTAATGTATATCTATATCAGAATTCGAAGGAACGAGTAATTATAGATGCAAGAATGTTTATATACCAGCAGACTATTTAGTTCCTTGTTAGCCATTAATATATGTTGTGTAGTTTTATGAAAAAAAAGAAAGACAAAACAAAAACAAACATAATACGTTGTCTTACAAATTGCGGCGTAGAGGAAAATAACCTAAAAATTAAGATAAATAAGACAGGCGATTTGTTTGTGTTTTATTTCAAACTGAGATATCGCACACCACGTTTATCTTTGAGGTGGCACTTAGAGCGATTTGTCTTTATCAATGGAACGTTAGATTATTACTAAGTAAATTTGAACTTTATCTACTTGAAGTATGTACGATTTTGTAGTAGAGTCTTTTAATTTGTATTCAGACTATTAGCTATATATCTGGAATCTCTATAGATATTCAATCTAGATTTAGAATTCTAGCTACACTCTATTCAGAGGAATATGAGCAATATTCCTCTGAATGGAAATTCACAGACTATGGTCGGTCGTTATAGGGGCAAAGACAATAAATTTTCTCCTCGTATTTCCGCCCAAAATTACACCTACTGAATAAATGTAAATTTCAAGGGATAACGTCATTATACCAGAAATTGGTTTGAGATTTGAATTAAATATGTTAGTTTATTATTTTATTAAATTCGATATCAACAAAATAAAAATAGCTATAAGTAATTATACTCATAAAATTATATAATACTAATATCATTTCATATTTTAATTTCGGTAATGACAAAATGGGTGTAAGTGACCTCTACGAGATTATCTCACTACTTTCAAAACAATTTTATGGATGAGAGAAGCAAAAGAGACGGTACATTTGATGGTAGAAAATACCATGAATATTTTTTTACTATTGATAACATAAAAGAGTCTTATATACTAGCTTTAACTACTTTATGTTAAGAACATTATTTCTACTATTCTGGTACAGTTAAATAAACAAATAGAAATACATCCAAATATTAAATAAAAGTAATATCTTTAATTATGTTATATCAGTGTGTTTAATACTTCTGCAACTGATACCAGCTACAAATCGATTATAATCCACACATATGACATATATCAATATCCAACAGTTAGCCTTATTAAGCTGCTCGGCAATCGATTTTTGTAAGACAATCTTGGAAGGAATACTATTTAACGTACGTAAATCTTCTGTTGAGCCTTATGTAGATATGATACTATAATGAATTTCAGAAATCTTCATTACAAAAAAATATTAAAATAATAAGACAATATTCATACTTTAGTTTTCTTTAGTAATATTAATTTATTTCATCAGTATCTTGTAATTTGACTCTTTTAATAATAATTAAGTTACACATCTATATTAAAACACTAAGACTTATTCATCGTGCCTTTTGCAGCACCTTAAATAATGCAAACAAATAAAATACCTGTCATATTAAGGAAGTACGAATTAAAGAGATCTTGTAAATGTTTATAAAATTGTTTATTATTAATATTGGTCTAAACCAAATTGGCTTCAGCAGTAATAGGTACAAAAGGCGGTTTCATGCCACATTAACTTTATTGAATACGATGTTTCTTCGGGTCATAAATCCAACGATTTAATCTAGTAAAATTAATCTGAAAGGCTTTCCGATAAATGCCTAATGAAACTCTATTTTATATGTAATTAAAGTAAATGTTTTTTTGTAATGTTCATAAAATTTTAACACAACGTATTTATGAAAAAAATATATTTAACGATTTAAAATGCAAAAAGTGATTATTATACTCTTCTCTTCAATAAAAACAGATCAGTTGTGAGGAAAACAATATCTATAGAAAATCCGTGCCCGCAGAGGGACACGCGCGGGTAGACCTCGTGTGTAACTCGTTTAAACTATAACTCACTACCTAAGAATAACACATGATGCCATTGTTTACATCAAAAATTTTCAAGCAAAAAGCGGTTTTAATTTTTTTTCTTGGAAAAGGTATCTTTTTTGGAAATACTTTTGGTACTTAAATTTAGAGTAAAAAAAAACCTTTCTATTAAAAATATTTGCAAGGAGGGAATTTTTACCAGAAAAAAGTTGCCGTGGTTTTACCTACCTTAAATTTTCAAGCTAAAAGCGGTTTTTATTTTTTTTCTCGGAAACGGTACTTTTTACGGAAAAACTTTTGAAACTTAAATTTAGTGTAGAAAAATAAACTTTCTATTAAAAATATTTGTGATGTAAGAATGTTTACCAGAAAATAGTTATGAATTTTTTTTCAAAAAATTTCGGTTTTTTTACCTCCACCCCTAAGTTATTGAAGTTAGGTTTTCGGTTCATTTACATTAGTTTTAGGTATTCATTAAACACATCATATAATATGAATGCGATTGATCTACTTTGTATAGGAAAAAAGTTATGGTCGAAAAACTGAAATCAGAAAAAGCGAGATTCTAGCGCCCCCCGTGGCCGGATTTCTTTGGTTAACGAACTTGACCTTTATTTTCGGATGGTTGATTTTTGTGCAAAGTTTGAAAGCGATCCGAGCGAAACTGCGGCCACTATCGTGCTGACAAAAGTCGAATCTGGACGCACGCACGCATATATATATATATATATATATATATAAACTTTTTGACCAATGGTCATTTCGGACTCAGGGGGTCATAAGAAGACCTCCTGTGAAGAAATTTTTCCAAAATTCGAAAGTCGGGTACAAATGAATGGGTAGACCGAATTCTTCGAGGTCTACCCAATAGGATTTACCTTGAAGTGAAACATTGATGATTACCGATAACAGAATAAAATTGACATTTACTTCGAAGCTCGCAAAAGAGAATTGAAGTATTTAATTAATAACAATGATTAAATATGTTAAAATATGTATTAATAAATTATATTTCCTGCGAAAATATTTTGTGATCCACATTAATGTAAAAAAAAATCAACAAATATGGTTTCTTATTATTTTTAAAGATAAAAGCAACAGGTAAAGAGATAATAAAATATTGTTACAGAGTCCTTTATGAATAGAATTCAAAGGATTCGAAAGAGACAATGCATGCATATCTTGAATGATATAGTTTTATTGAATATGACGCAATTTATATGAATACCTGCAATGAATACCTGAAGAGGGATCTTCTGCTCAAATACTTCAATATTTTCTACTTGTAAAAATATCGCAGCTAAAGGCACTGTGAGATAAAATGGACAAAGAAAGCTTTACGTTCACGATCATAGATTGAACTCTTTGTCGATAAAACCTTTAACAATATAAAAAACAAGAAGTAAAGAGTGTAATTTTCATCTCCATAAAACATATCAGTTATGAAACTACAGTCTATAGAAGGGATGTGGCTCGAGGCGAAGCTTTAACGATGACCAAAGAACAACCGTGCAGAAGATGTATTTATATAACGAAGTTAGATCGGGCCCCTCACTATCAGGACGGTCCGACATGACGCAAGTCTTGAAATAATAGTCTCAACGCGTAGTACAATAGTCTGTTTAATCAATTCACAACACAGATTACAGGAATATCACACGATTGAATTGACACACTCCGATTATAATAGAAAATGCGGTGAATTTGAAGCAACGTGGAGACTTAACAAAAATCAACCGTCTCCTCTCGTATTCCGTCAAAGACTGATTCCACCATCCAAGTCACTCACTTCAGTAAAGTCAGCTGTCAGCTGTCATCTATCAGCTGACACTGACAACTGTCAATCGATTGTCATATCACCACGATGCATCGACTTCACCCAAGCATACTGCTTGACATTTCCAAGAAGTTTTGATAACTGCCTCACTGTCTCATCAATAATGTGTGAAACCTCAAATAGTGCCCGAATACTAAGGCTACGATACGGCCATCTTGACAACTCACACGTCCTCGCGTGATGCTTGGGTATCTGAAATAAGATTTTATCTCTGCACAGTAAAATTTCTTTCGCTCGGCCTTCCTGACCGAAAGGATCAGGATTAAATAAACTCTCTTACGTAATCAGACTATTTTATTTAAACACAGCGTCTATTTATAATAATTTAACAATTTGTACCATTGCCTACACTTGTCATTATGAACAATCGTTTTCATCTTAATTATCAAATTTTACACGACTCAACACAACACAGGGTCAATCTATTTCAAAAAGATCAGATCAGTCTAGTATGCAATACTCTACAACTCAATCCATTGCCTCCATCCGGCAATCACCTGGGTGATCTACATCTGGTACCCATTTCCAAAACAACACATTGCCTCCATCCAGCAATCTGAGTTCCCTCCATCTGGGATTCAGTTTTAACCCAACACATTGCCTCCATCTGGCATCACAACGATCGCCTACATCTCCGAACCAAACGCAAGCCACTCACATTCACGGCCGTACTGCGACGGGAAATGATGCCCGATTTTACGCCTACGCTACGAGTGGTACGGAGGTGCATGCCATCTGAGCGACTTGCATACTATTTAACAACTAGTGACATGAAGGTCCGTCCCCTCCGTGATCACATAGGCTCGTCTCGTCAGTTTTGCTGCAGTCCGAATCAAAGTCTTTGTCGTCGAAATTGTCAATGTCGGGCATTTTGCGTAAGCGGTCGTGCGCGTATTTGTAAGTCCGGATTGAGTTCAAAGCTTTAAGAACATAACGATCCCCATCTAGTACCTCAGCAATTTTAAAGGGGCCCCTATATTTGGGATCGAGCTTTGTTTGATTTCGCTCTTCATTCTGCAACAAGACAAAATCTCCCACAGAAAACCGTGTTATCTTGGCCTTGTTAGAATCAAATCGTACTTTGTCATATGCAGAACCCTTTTCCATATACTCGTAATCTACAACCTTGGACCTAATCTCTTCAATGTCAATGTCAAATTTTATCTACAGCAAATAAAATGTCTAAGGGTCTAGCTACCTTGCCGATAAACAGTTCCAATGGACTAGCCTTCGTGACTCGGTTCATGGTACAGTTGAGAGCAAGCTGCACATCTATTAGAGCATCTTGCCAAGAGCGATTACTTGTTTCTACAGCTGTCAGCAAATTTTTTAGAGTGCACATAATACGCTCTACCTGTCCGTTGGCTCGCGAGCTACCTGTGGCTATTAGATGGAGCTTAATACTTACGGAGTCGCAGTAGTTCTTAAAATCTTTGCTAGCAAAGCAGCGTCCCTGATCAGCGATTATACGATGGGGTGCGCCAAATAACGCAACACTCGCCTTAAGTGCTTTGATACTGCTAACGGTATCAATGTGAAGTGTGTGTTGTAGTAAAACATACTTGGTGAATGCATCGATGAGCACAAAGACATACTCCTTCCGATCATTTTTACCGCTTAGCTTTCCAGTAGTATTGACATGTATCGTATGCCAGGGTATTGCTACCTTTGGGATAGGATGCATTTCTATTTGTACTTTGCCAGAATGCGCCTTAGAAATTTTACAAGTCGCACAATTATCTACGAACTTTCTTACAAATTTCGTGATATTTTCGAACCAATAGAGCTCATAAACTTTTTCCAACGTTTTCTCCCATCCCAAATGTAGCAAACCCTCGTGCACGTTATTAATAATGGACCATCGAAATGACCTGGCTACTATTGCGAAGCATCTAGTTTTACCACGCCGCTTTTCGGTGCAAGATACCTGATCGAAGTTTATAAGTCTTAGCCAGATCAGAAGAAAGATTCCCCTCTTTTAGACCAGACATCAGTTTCGAAAGCTCCTCGTCTCTGTGCTGTTCCGCTATCAGCCAGTTGTCAGTGAGTTTTGCAAGATTAATTTGTTTCGGTGTTACCTTATTAACCAGGTTGATCTCTTTATCGGCTGGTAATGGATTTCTTGAAAAAAAATCAACATGAGTTATTCGATTACCACTGCGATGTACAACATCAAAATCGAACGCCTGTAGGAACACCCACTACCTGTGTATGCGCGGTGTGAAGTCTAGTTTCTTCCGGATGAACTGGAGTGAATTACAATCGGTCACTACAACAAACTTGTGACCGTATAAGTAGTGCCGGAAGTGTTTAACAGCGTTGACAACCGCAAGAGTCTCTAACTCATAAGAGTGATACTTGGACTCTGCGGCTGTCGTGCGCTTACTAAAATAAGCAACTGCATGTGATTTACCTTCCTTCCGCTGAATTAGGACAGCGCCGTATCCCATGGCGCTGGCATCTGTGCGTAACTCCGTTTTGAGAGTTGGGTCGTAGATCATAAGGACTCATACTTCACAAGGACAAGATAGAAATTACCTGCTGTCTGATGGACTCGTGCTCAGGCTTCCAATCTATCTTGCCATTGGTTGAAGTCAAAGCATATAAGGGAGTCATCAGCTGAGAAAACTTTGCCACGAACTGACGGAAATATGACGCCAGGCCGATGAACTGACGTAGCTGTGTTGCTGTTTGAAGAGGTGGTAAAGCAGTCAGAGAGTGAACTTTACGAGAGTTAGGGCGTATTTGTCCTTGACTGATTTCAAACCCAAGATACTCCAGTTTCTGCTTCAAGAAAGCACACTTTTTATGGTTGAGAGAAAATTCCTTTTCGGCAAGGACTTTAAGTACTACCTGGAGTCGTTCAAGTGCCTCCTCTACACCGCATGCCACAATTAGTACGCCATCCATGTACACCACGACATAGGTATTCACCATATCCCCAAGAGCGTGAATCAAAGCTCTTTGAAAAACTGAAGGTGCATTTCGGAGCCTTGCACCACGTGCACTTGCACCACGTGGGCCGTTTGGGTTACATCCCACTTCTGATAACGAAGTTAGATCGGGCCCCTCACTATCAGGATGGTCCGACATGACGCTAGTCTTGAAATAATAGTCTCAACACGTAGTACAATAGTCTGTTTAATCAATTCACAACACAGATTACAGGAATATCACACGATTGAATTGATACACTCCGATTATAATTGAAAATGCGGTGAATTCGAAGCAATGTGGCGACTTAACAAAAATCAACCATCTCCTCTCGTATTCCGTCAAAGACTGATTCCACCATCCAAGTCACTCACTTCAGTAAAGTCAGCTGTCAGCTGACACTGACAACTGTCAATCGATTGTCATGTCACCACGATGCATCGACTTCACCCAAGCATACTGCTTGACATTTCCAAGAAGTTTTGATTACTGCCTCACTGTCTCATCAATAATGTGTGAAACCTCAAATAGTGCCCGAATACTAAGGCTGCGACATATATATATCCGTTAAAGCTCATTATCATTTCTTTTATAACGTAAGTAGAATACTTAGTTGTATTTCATAAATATTTTTTGACGCTAAAGTGTCTTGTGTTGCGAGAACATTTTGAGAAATACCCACATTTTCTTTATTTAAATTATAATTAATTAAGCCTGATTCTTATAACTATGCACCGTAAATACTTCAATTGTAATCTTATAGTTATGAAATAATTATTATAATATTTCATAATTTCATTATTCTTTATTAAATGTGAATATAAAAGTTTCAAAATATGTTATCAATTTATATTACAGAATAAATAACTATAATAACTAAATTATAATCTCATATATTAATATATATTTCTTATCTATCCTCCTATGGAAAAGCAGAAGAGTATAAAACACTTTCACAGAAGGTTTTAGTTAGAACTTTATAAAAAGCGTATTTTTAATGCATAAATAAGTATAATCTTACATGTTAGCATTGCACGTTAGTAATCCTACGCTAAGCAGAAGACATCCTTGCTGTACTAATATAAGCTTATATTGATATCTTCATCAAACTAGTTTGAAATATGTAAGATAAAAAACATGCGTGCGTACAAAGTACACATGTCAGAAGTGAAACTTCTTTGGCGAACTAATTTATAAATCTTGTTTATATTTATACAAATCTAAAACTTTAAATTTCCAACATTAAGAGGAAGGGAAAAAGGAAGATAGGTTAGGAATTTAATTGTCATTAAAATAAAATTAACTAGTAAACGAATACACAACCAATAGTAATACGACGTTCGCTCTGTCTCACTTTTTCTCTCAATCTTTCTCACTCGCTTGCTCCCTACTTTCACTCCACGGCTAGTTGCTCATGCTACGTTCGCCCTGTCTTACTCTCTCTCAATCGGTCTCGATCACTCTCTCTCTCTTTTCCGACACTTCCGTTGCATACCGGCGTGACGTTTCATTTGTAAAAATTTTACCCTCATGCGCCTAAAGAAGTTTCACTTCAAAAAAGCAGTCATATCGGCCGAAATTTCGTCGTTTTTGAATCACTAAATCTCGCCAGATGTCGCGTTAATCTCGTTTCGTGTGACTGATCTTGATCTAGGCGCCGGTGCTGACATCGCCCCATAATGATGGTTACATTCACCATTTCACACCGATAATTTATTTCTTCTACTTAAGGTTTTCTGTGTAATCTTTATGATTGTATTTTGTTTTCTGAAGTGCATTTTTTTTGTGATCACAGGAGAAGGAAGAATAATCACCGCAAAAATATTTACAATAATTCATACTATCACATATTGATAATGAATTAATACTACAGAGATTTTTGGGCCTAGTCGGTATTATTATAGAAATTTAGCGAGTACTAGAGTTTTTGTTTTATATAATTATTTATTTATATCTTCTCGGAAAAGCACTGTTAATGTTTAACTATTTTTCTTATGTATTATAGCAATATTAAAAATACAATTATTGGAAAATGAAACCTATAAGTTTATCATTTGCTTATTAGTTTGAAAAAAATCGTACTTTAAAATTTCAACTCAATGTAATAAAATATTTAGTTCGTTTGTTACAAGGCATAATTCGTTGAAAGATATTACTCACAGAGCTACACTTACACCCTGCGGCTTCGATTAAATCACTTTGAGATTCAATTAATTCAAATTCAAGCTAACTTAATTGCAATGTTCCATTATTTATATTTAACGTGAGGAAAATGCTCCAAGAAAGGCAACAAGGTTTTAAATTTTGTTAATGAATGTTAAATGTTGCGTAAAAGGTTATAATGAGATACGATAAGCTTGAACAATAATATAAATACATAACGAGTTGAACAGTCAATAATCTTGTGTTCCAGTTCATATAAACGACACAAAACATAAGAAAAAAACAAATTTTACTTACAAACTGTTTAATCTTATTTACCTAAGAAGTATAAAGTGTACATAACAAAATAAAATATGCAAAACAACACGGCATATGCATTTAAAGCTTGAAAAGAAAGAGAAAAATATGAATTAGTATAGTTTTCTTTTACCTTGTTTCCCCTTCTAACACACAAAGAAAAGTAGGTTTGAAGAGACAGACATAGTTATACTTTCAACTCTCGACAGATGTTTCTATTCAAACAAAGACCTTAGAATAGAATATAGAATTAAATTTACAATGCCTTTTATGTTAATTTCAGAATACATGGCAGAGGATTTAATTGTAAACATTTATAAAATAAAGATACGGTAATATCTTTATTTTAACTTGGGAGACAGTAGAAAACGGAATAGCTACTTTAACATATGTATTAAATAATGTTTTGTTTGTAACAAAGATATTTCATATAATTAGGAGGTAATAATCCGTCTGGAGAGTGCCGGAAGGATATGATGTCCCTCACCCGATCTTCTTATATCTAGTGCTTTGAACCATGACCTATCAGTACCATAAATTTACTCTCATTCTACACTCTATAATTATCATACTTCTTAAAATTTCTTGTACATAAATATTATAAATATTTATGTACAAGAAATTTACTGCAGGTCCCTGAAACGATACAGTTGCACACATAAGCTTCGACTTTTTATAAATAGCACAAAACTATAGCCCGCTTCTGACACAAATAGAAACTAATACTATCTACAGTGTGGTGTGCATGTGTGTGTGTGTGTGTACGTTCAATGAGCTCCGACGGCTATCTAGGACGCAGGACGAGCTTAATGAAGAGAAAAACTGACCGACCATCTGTAATAACCCCTTTGTATACCTTTATGAATAAACATATTGTCACCTCATCACAAGCGTGTCATAGTTATATGTATTGAATATTCATATTTTAATTTAAAAAGTATGTTTAATGAATTTACTTAGAATTTACTAGAAAAGAAACTTAGAAGATCGTTATAAGAGTAATTTTATTTAACTTTAATTAGTATTATCGCGTAGATTCGTTAATAATTTGAAAGTTTAATTAAGATATTCATATTAAATATATAATAAAGTATTTAAATAGGAGAATAATTTAATCTATGCTTTAGTGGTATAAACTATATATAATAATATTAATTAATAGTTTATATACCTATACGGGGTAATGTAACTGTAACATTGCATTCCTATTGAACTTACATGTTACTTGAAATGTATCAAAAGTGTATTTATTCCCGCAAGGTTTATTCCAGTTCCACTTTGCTTATTACTTAATAGAAAACTGTGGAGACCGTTAATACTAAAAAAATATAAAAATACAGAACTTATAATTTAACCAATGAAATTAAAATACTATATCGTAGTAATATTAATATAAATGTAATTTTGAAATGAAAATACATGAAGTGTATTATTATATTGTTTTTTTTTATGGATTTTTAAACATCTTTTAACTTTTTAACACGTTAACATTCTTTAAAAACAGGTTAGTTAATGAAAATAATCAAATGATGTTTTAGGATGAATCTATTTGTAAATTAAAATATAATGATAATAAGATACTTCGATTCAAGTCCACAACATTTAATAAAACCCACTTCGTGAAACCAATTGAAGTGGTATTATACATTCGTATTCAACAAGAAATAGTTCCAACATCCAAAGCACTAAATACCATTATAGAGGAAAACATAATTTATACTGCACTATACGAGTATGTTACGAAGGCAATTTATGTTGTGTACACATACTAATTATGTTCTCTTCGAGTTAAATATTTGTTGCATTAAATAAAAGAAAAAAAAATAGATTTAAAACAACAAGCAAACTTTTTACATACACGTTACAACAAATAGTTTAAACGAAAACATTGAATAAGTTTTTAATACTTTAGACGATGAAAAGCGAGGAAACTTAAATGAAAACGTAACTTAAACAAGATTGTGTTTACGAACTTGTTTTAAAAAATAGCAATATAGAAAGCACTGAGTTAAAATGAACTCAATATAGAATATAAAGTTTGATAAACATCTCGTATGTTGGTTTAGTCACAGTAAAGTAAAGATTTAATCACACAACAAAGTTTAATGTTTGTTTAATGACTTGAAAAATAATTTGTTTTAATTATTTCATTGTTTGTCTTATCATCCAGGTCCTATATTTAAATTAAATATATTTTGATAATTGCAGTTTATAAATATATACCAACCTTACCAATATTTTTCTTAAGTATTTCAATTGTCTGAATTTTGTTTAAAGTAAAATATAAATGTATCATAATGAGACAAAGCAAATATAAACATTACAATTTGTTAGCTTTTAGTTGTGTAGCTCCGTTAACTTAAGTTAAAATATGGTTTTATTTATAGAGCTGCAGTGGAAGAATAGCGTCTGAAAAGTGAACTTCGATTTCGCTGCACCGAGGTAACTTGTTACATTACGAGACAGCGACGGTGATTCAATTCAAACTGGCAAAATTACCTGAAAAGGACAATTCCGGTGAATCTTCATACTTTGCTTAAGAACTTTTCATTTTTATTTTATTTC
This sequence comes from Melinaea marsaeus rileyi, assembly GCA_918358865.1. Taxonomy (NCBI): domain Eukaryota; kingdom Metazoa; phylum Arthropoda; class Insecta; order Lepidoptera; family Nymphalidae; genus Melinaea; species Melinaea marsaeus. The sequence goes on along the minus strand of OU911094.1, from coordinate 19,494,548 downwards.
ACACCTACATAATAGTAATCTATTATATAAAAATGAATCGCAAAATGTGTTTGTAAGCGCATAACTCAACAACGCATGGACCAATCTTAACAATTCTTTTTTTAAAATGTTCCTTAAAGCCCAAGAATGGTTCTGACGGCGAGAAAAATTCGAATAATTTCCAGGAAAACCCTAAAAGAGCCCTTTTCTTTTTCCTATACAAATATTTTCTAACTAAATGTAGAGTCAATTTAAACTGTATTGCTATTCAATAAAGTTCATATTAAATTACAAGCATTCATTATTGTCTAAACAATGTAGGTGTGTTGCTAACGTCGAAGAGTCAATTCGCGCTTTATTGTCGCTGCACAAAGTTCAAATTCAATCAAATGTGCGTTCACGCAAAAGTGATAAAATCGTGACCCGACCAAATTGAAAAGTCAAAAAATGTAAGAGCTATGGATTTGATTGGCCTTGGAATATTCTTTCTTTTGTTTTAGTTTCGGAATGCGACATAAATTGTCATCAGTTTTCACGTCATTGCATCTGTCAAACAAATCGCGTTAAAAAGCCTATATAATATTTAATAATTAATTTTAATTGTTTTATATCGTGTTTTGTGCAAAGTGTTTTAATACCTGTGATTAATAATTATTGCATGTGACATTATTTAGGTAAGTATATTCGATATGCCTTCTATAAGACGAAGTAATTTAGGTAGAAGAACCCGAAATGCTACAAACCAAACTAATTACCGATCTTATCATACTGCACAAGAACGTGACGGCGGAAATAAATGTGAAAGAATTTGTATATCGAGAATGCGGGCAGCGAGGGCGAGAGATTCAACTAATAATCGCGAAAGTTTGAATCGAGCTGCTTTCAATTACGATTTGTCAATTGACTACAGTAACTACCAATGTATTACTATTGAATCTATGAACTTGGTTTGCTTTCATTGTAAGGCATTTAAATACAAAAATCATGCCAATGGATTATGTTTCGCAAATGGGAAAGTGAAATTGATACCATTGGATCCACCACCAGAGTCATTGTACTCATTGGTTTCAGGAATAGAACCAGATTCCATACACTTTTTGTCAAATATCCAACAATATAATAATTGCTTTCAAATGACGTCATTTGGGGCAACAAACGTAGTTCGGGAAAATTTCATGCCAACTTTTAAGGTATGTATTAAAGCAGTTATCATTATTATTTTAATGAACTAAATTTCCTGTTAACTAAGTAAATATGTGTCATTAACCTTCAGTTCCCTAGACCCCAACACATATATTACTTAGTCATAATATTATTTGGTGATTCAGTATTAGCAACACTTTTATTATTTTGAAACACAATATAAATATTTAATGATGGATATTAGTTACAAATAATTATTACATATTGACATACCTAAGCATATCAATTATTATTTGGTGATTCAAATTAGGACACAGATATATTTTTTAGGAACAAATATTATTTATATTTGGCAAAAATCATTTTTTTTATTTACAGATACAAGGAAAAATATATCATAGAGCAGGTTCACTGTTACCAGTGTCAGATAGCAAATAGAAATTCCTGCAAATTTATTTCATGGGCAATTGACCACAAGAAATTGATATGCGTTTTGAAGATGGCTATGATTTCTCAAACAAGATGATAAATCCCATTACAGGTAATAAAAAATATTAGTTTAGCTATGGAGATATATTATCAGTTACTATATTACCTATTATTTTTTTTATTTTCAATGTTATGAAAACAAAAATCTATTTTCAGGTTCTGAAACCAACAAAAAAGTCAGTTCAATGAACTATTATTCATACCGCCTAATGATTCGTGAAAATGAAGACATACTCAAATGTCGGCGATTATATCACAAGTATGTTATAGACATGTATGTTAAAATTGAAACGGAGAGATTAACAGTCATCAGGTTGAATCAGACCAAACTCAGATCTGAAGAGTATATTCACCTTCGAGATGCGATTAACTACTACTACTGACTATTCTTCTAGCACCATACATCGGAAGCCCTCTACATATGCATGAATATGCTCAAGATGCCATGTCATATGTTCGTCATTATGGTACAGCAGATTTGTTCATCACATTTACATGCAATCTACACTGGATAGAAATCAAGCAGGAGTTATTCCCTGGGCAATCACCCATTGATCGTCATGATATTACAGCCAGAGTCTTTAAACAAAGTTGAAATCTTTAATAGATTTCATTGTGAAACATTATATGTTTGGAGAGACACACTACTGGATGCATTCTGTGAAGTGGCACAAACGGGGATTGCCACGTGCACACATTTTGATTTGGTTAGTTGAAAAGATAAGGCCAAATGAAGTTGATGCAGTAATATCAGCTGAAATCCCTAATGTAGAAGTATATCCTGGATATGTAGTTATCAAAAACATGATTCATGGTCCCTGTGGAACTCTTAATCAAAATTCACCGTGTATGGTGGATGGTAAATGTTCAAAGCGATATCCACGGACATTAATATCTGAAACAATTAGTGGTAATGACGGTTATCCTTTGTATCGTCGCCGATCGACAGCAGACAATGGAAGATCAACAATTGTCAAATTAAATCAACAAGATATTGAAATAGGTAATTGCTGGATTGTTCCATATTCACCCATTTTATCAAAGACCTTCAAAGCGCACATCAACGTTGAATCTTGCAATTCATTAAAATCTATTAAATACATTTGCAAATACGTAACCAAAAGGAGTGATATGACTGTGATTGGTATTAATGCAGAGAATTCCAATGATGAAGTTATCCAATACCAAATGGGTCGCTATATTAGTAGTAATGAAGCAGTTTGGCGAATATTTTCTTTTCCAATTCATGAGAGACACCCTACTGACGTTCATTTAGCTGTGCATTTAGAAAATGGACAAAGAGTGTATTTTACAGCACAGAACGCAGTAGAAAGAGCTGTACAGCCACCATCTACTACATTAAACAGTTTTTTTTAGACATGCCAAAACGATGCTTTTGCTCAAACATTGTTATATTCTGAAATACCAAAATATTATACTTGGAATCAATCCTCAAGGAGATTTATACGAAGGAAACAAGGAAAACCAGTTCCAGGATACCCAGATGTATATTCTACCGATGCGATTGGTCGAATTTATACAGTACATCCAAGCAACGATGGATGTTTTTATTTACGACTGCTATTAGTCAATGTACGTGGCCCAACATCATTCCAACATGTACGAACTGTTGGTGGTGATTTGTGTGGATCATACAGAGAAGCTTGCCAACGTTTGCGATTGCTAGAAAATGATGCTCATTGGGATCAAACTCTCAATGATGCTGTAATATCATCACAAGCTCATCAAATACGAACATTTCTTTCTATAATCATATCTACATGCTTCCCATCAAACCCAAAGGATTTGTGGATCAAGTACAAAGATAATATGTGTGATGATATTTTGGATCAAATACGGATTAGAAGGGGAAATTCAAATATACAAATAAGCGAAGAAATTTACAATGAAGTATTGATTTCAATTGAGGACATGTGCTTGATGATGTCAAACAAACTATTATTTAAATTAGGCCTGGCCGCGCCCAATCGTCCAATGCATGATGCTTTTAACCAAGAGTTGCACCGAGAAAAACTGTATGATCTCAACACTTTGAAAGAATTAATTCAAACGAATCTTCCACTATTGAATGAACAACAGAAGTATGTATTTGATACACTTTTGAAAGTAATAAATGATAAAAGAGGAGGGATTTACTTCTTAGATGCACCTGGTGGTACAGGAAAAACTTTTTTGATTTCATTGATATTAGCAAGAATTCGCTCACAAAACAAAAATGCACTTGCACTCGCTTCGTCGGGAATCGCAGCAACTTTGCTTGAAGGTGGTAGAACAGCTCATTCAGCACTAAAATTGCCATTAAACATGCAAAGCAACGAAACTCTAACCTACAACATTTCGAAGAACTCTGCAATGGCAAAGGTTTTGCAGCAATGTGAATTGATTGTTTGGGATGAACGCACGATGGCACATAAAAAATCTATGGAGGCTTTAGGTTCTATACCTTACAAGATCTACGGAGCAATCATAACCCATTTGGTGGTGCAATGATTTTATTAGCAGGAGATTTTCGTCAAACATTGCCAGTGATTCCACGATCAACGCCAGCTGATGAACTTACTGCATGTTTAAAGTCCTCCAATTTGTGGAAGCATGTGTAGGTATTACACTTATGCAAGAATATGCGTGTCAAGTTGCAAAATGACCAATCTGGAGACATATTCTCTAAACAACTCATTGACATTGGTAATGGCAAATTTCTTATAGACACTGACTGGTTGCATTAAGTTTCCTCAAAGTTTTTGTCAGTTAACTTGATCAAAAGATCTTCTTATTCAAAAGGTGTTTCCAGATGTTGCTCAAAATGACAGAAACCATGAATGGTTAAGCGAACGGGCTATATTGGCTGCAAAAAACAGATGTAAATGAATTAAATTTCAAAATTCAAGAACAAATTACAGGTGAATTGAGGATATATAAATCAGTTGATTCGGCTACTAACCAAGATGATGTCGTCAACTATCCGCCTGAATTTTTAAACTCGCTGGATTTACCAGGATTGCCACCTCACAATCTTCAATTAAAGGTTGGATCAGTAGTTATAATGTTGAGAAATATCAACCAACCGCGTCTTTGCAACGGCACACGGTTAGCGATAAAAATTTTTGAACAACGTGATAGAAGCAACTATACTGAAAGGAAAGTATAAAGGAGAAGACGTTTTGATACCACGCATCCCAATGATTCCGACTGATTTACCATTTGAATTTAAACGACTACAGTTTTCAGTACGGCTTGCTTTTGCTATGAGTCATAATAAGTCCCAGGTGCAATCATTAGGTGTTTGTGGTATTAATCTAGAAAACCCATGCTTCTCACATGGTCAACTGTATGTTGCCTGTTCCCGGGTTGGATAACCATCAGATTTGTTTGTATATTCACCAGGTAATCAAACAAAAAACATGTGTATCATAAAGCACTACAATAAAAATCAAACAGATATTTGTTAATAATTGTGATTCACTTGATTTACAACAAAGCGATTACTGAAAATAATTATATACGTTTTATTTCATTATTCTTTATTTCATCCCTATGTTAATAATAATAGTAATAAATAATTAATTATCTCCATTTTTTGTCATTGAAGCACCCACTTTATAAATATTTGTCACCTTTAGGTTCCCACTATTTTCAATCAAGTTTGAACCTTAAGTTTCCCTCTTAGTTTGAAGCCCTCTGGCAGACATCCCAGTCGGGGTTTTTAGTGGGTCTCGAAAGGGTGGCCAAAGTTCGTTTAAGTAAGTGGAAGATATTCTTAGGTCACCCGAGCTGACCCTTTTTCTTTAATTCTCCTGAACAGAACCGTCACCATGATGATAGGGCGATGTGTGAGAGTCAGCAGAGTAGAAACGTCTTAAGGTCGAAATATAAACTGACACTTTCCAATTCTATTTCACAGAACGAAGTCTGCCGAGTTGTATAAAAATTGTTGTATTTATTATAAAAATCTATTTTTTTCATTTTTCATGATTTATCTTTTAAAATTTATGTTTTGAGTTTAACTTTTATTATATGCATTAGTAAAACCACCAAATATTTTTAATTATGAACTACTATAACTATATACAACTATATACAACTATATACAACTATATGCAACTATATACAACTATATACTACTAAACTACTTAACTGATTGTAATAAATTTACACACCACGTACGTTTTCAACTCAATTCATAGTCGCAATATTATTTTATTGCAAATTATTTGTTTATTATTTTGCAGTTAGCTCCTAATAATTCTAAAAGATGGTGGTATCTATTGACTGGATTGAATAATTACGAATGAGGTATCTGCCCTACCTACCTCATTCGTAAGTTTAGTGTTCCAAGCTATTTACTAAAAACTTTGTAATATACAAATAGTGTTATAAACTTGGATAAAATTAAAAAAATAATTTTAATTATTTTGTTTTGATTTTTGCTTAATATCGACTGTAAGAAAACATTATGGTTTTCATGACAGATGTACTCTGAGCGTTACCCCTTAAATAGTTTACTATAATGTAATACATCAAAAATAATACGAGTAGTCACAGCAACGCGTGACCGGGTCTGCTAGTATTATTAATAAGAATATGGAGTTACGAAATATTTTATGGGATAATACGATAATCTTCATTTCAAATATTTATTAAGTTTTCAATAATTTGTACACTATGAACTACTTTGTTATAATTGTATCTCTTTTTAATTATTGTTTTAATGAAAAAAAAACATTGTTTTAATTAAGTAAAACGGATAAATATTTAAAACATATTATTTAAATATTAATTATAGCTTATACATGAGAATAACATGTAGGCTTGAATTTTGGAACATGCAACCCAACATAAATTTTAGGGCAGGCAAAGACGCGGGCTGAAGCCAGTATTATTTATTTATTTATTTATTAAAACTTCATTGCACAAAAAAAATGGTACAATTGGCGGACTTAATGCAATCTAGGCATTATCTACCAGTCAACCAACATTGTTAGCAGAAAAAATAAAAACAATGAGGGTAACAAGTAAACATGAAAAAATTAATAAAAGAAAATCACATATACATGAAATAAACTATACTATACTAAAATAATAACATACTACACTAAACTAAAAGAAAGAATAATAAATACAACATAATTATCTTATTGCTATAAAATAAACTAAATACGAAAGTGTAAATACGTACAAAGACTCAAATTTAAGAGTCAGGTAGTAAATGAAGAATAAATATTCACTGCGTTCTCTCATGAAGAAATTCACAAATGCGCTTCTTAAATATTTGTCGGTTGGGAGCACGACGAAGTGTATCAGGAAGGCTATTCCACAGTTTAATAGCGTGTACCGTGAAGGAATTTGACATAAAACCAGTATGGTGCGAAGGGATACATAAACTTAAGTTCGATGATGAACGGAGATGAAAGTCATGAGTTGTACTCAGTAGTTGAAATTTGGACTTCAAGTAGAGAGGAGAAGATGAATTGTTTAAAATAGAAAATAACTGACAGAGAGTTCTTGAAATTCTTCGTTTACGGATGGGAAGCCATTCCAGCTTAGAACGGTATTCAGATATATGATCATATTTACGTAAGTTGAAAATAAAGCGAATGCAATTATTGACGAGACGGTCCAATTTATTTAGATTGGCTTCAGAGATATTAGAGTAACATACATCAGCATAGTCAATAAGTGGAAGAATAAGAGACTGCACCAACAGAGTTTTGGTTCGAATGGGTAAAATGTTTTTGTGCCGATAAAGTGAACGTAACGAGTACGTAACTTTTCGACATAACTCAGTTATATGGACACTCCAACTGAGCGTATTATCTATATGAAGGCCGAGATTTTTTACGGACTGCGTGAGTGGTATCCTAACAGTATTATAAGTCACTGGTGTTAGGGCGCTGTACTCTATCTTGTTAAGACCGTGCTTACTGCCGATAATTATTGCTTGACACTTTTGTGGGTTAACAGAAATTCCAAAGCTCTTACACCAATTATCGATTCGAATCAAGTCCATGTTAACACAATCGATAGCGGAGTTAATAGAGTCAGGTGTGGCATGAGCATAAATTTGTAGATCATCGGCATACAAATGGTAAGAGGAAGAGAGGTTAAAAGTTATAAAATTTATGAAAACAGAAAAAAGAAGCGGGGAGAGAATGCCACCTTGCGGGACACCAGATACCAAGATGCACCACTCTGACAAAATTTTGTCAATGCAGACGGCCTGCTGGCGGTCCCGAAGGTAAGAGGAGAACCAGTTTAGTTCCTTGGAAGAAATATTAAGATATCTTAATAAAGCCAGAAGTATGTCATGATTAACTGCATTAAAAGCGTTAGAAAAATCAATTAAAACTAAAACAGTTAACTAACAATGCTCCATCGCTTCTCGGACATCTTCAGTAACTTTGAGAAGAGCTGTGGAAGTGCTGTGACCAGGACGAAAGCCAGACTCAAAACTACTTAGAAGATTGTTCTTTAAAATGTAGTCAGAAAATTGTTTGTGAACAATTGCTTCAAGGATTTTGGACAGATAGGGTAATATAGATATGGGTCGAAAATAATTGCAAGGAGTGGGATTAGAAACTTTTGGAAGAGGAAGGACATGGGCGCTCCGCCAAAGTTTAGGAAAATACCCATTGGATAAGGAAGTGTTAATGATATGAGTCAGAGTGGGCAGGATAAAATCTAGCAATGTGACAGTCATATGCCGGCTAATATCGTCCTCGCCAACAGCATTTGATTTAATAGACATCAAAACTCTTTTAATTTCTTCCTCGGAGACTAAAGAAAAAGAAAATGCGACATTAGTAAGATTTGGCAGGGAAGATATATATGAAATGGTTTTGAATGTAATATTAGAGTTTAAAGTAGAAACTTTAGAAAAATGACGATTTAATTCATCAGAAGAAAATAAGGTTAGACCAGTGGAACTTTTAGATGACACTGCACCTAGAGTCTCAAGAAACTTCCATGTCACTGCCGAGGACGAAAATGATAATTTATTATGGATATGGAGCCGTTTGGCAGCTCTTACCATCTGATTGCAACGATTTCTTAAAATTTTGTAATTGCACCAGTTAACTTCGTTTCGGTTTAGTTTAAATTTACGGAAAGCCCGATCCCGTCTCCGCATGGCTGCCCTCACATTATCGGTAAGCCAAGGAGCAGGTGGACGTTTCAACTTTACAGTTTTTATTGGCGCATGTTTGTCAAAGAGTCCCAAGATATTTTTGTTTAACATAGCAATTTTCGTGTCGACGTCCGTGACGTCCCAAATGTCACTCCAGTTTATATGAGAGGCATCCCTTAAAATGCAATCAATATTTAATTTAGAAAAACTCCGTAAGTGCAGTATTAAAGGTTTGAGTTTAGGAGGCTTAAGGTTATAAGAAAGAAATAATAGGTCGTGTCTAGAAAAATTTGGAGCGGGTAACTGACCATGATTTATTACCTTATCGGGAGAAGCGGTGAGCATCAGGTCAATCCATGTATCAGGAACATTAAGGTTAAAGTGGGTAGGGTCCAAAGATAGAATATTTAAACTAACGGAACTGAGAACGGATCTTAATTTTTGAGAGGTAGGAGTATCCAAGAGAAGGTTAGTGTTAAAATCACCCATAACTATCTGATGCATGTACTCTGAGCTAATGCTTTCAAGCGCAGGCTCTTAAGTTAGAAAAATAGTTAGTAAAAGGAGGACAGTACATGACACCAAGAACAGCCTTTACTCCTATAAAGCTAATGTGTAGGAAAAGAAATTCGGCTGAAGCAGAATAAGGACCCTGTGACATGTTTAAAATTTGATAAGGTATCTCACTTCGAAGATATATCGCAACTCCACCGCCTCTTTTACCAATACGGTCGCATCGGATTAATACAAAACCAGGTAAGGGGTAAGCGGTGGAGCAAAGATTAGGTTTCAGCCAAGTTTCTGAGATTAGAATTGCATGAAATTTAATATTATAAAAAGTGTTCAATAAATCAGGGTAATGTTGAGGAATACTTTGAGCGTTAAGATGACAACAGTTAAAGGAATTTTGGTGAAGTGATAATTTAGAAGAAAGTTCTTCGCTCAAAGATGAGATAGAAGTATCTGTCGAATTTAGAGAGAGAAACGAACCAGTGCTACAAGCAGAGTAATAAGACTCACTATCGGACATAATAAATGTATAATTCAATATATAATATAATACGATAAAATATTTGTATAGTATAAATAAATAATTTAATATATATAAAACAATATTATATGTATGTCCTAGAAAAATATAAAAAATGATATATAAATTATAAAATGTAAAGTATACTAATGTATATTATAAAACTAAACACAAAATCTACACAACCTGCCATGGAAATGTAGTTATATAAACTTTGGCAGACAAAATTAGTGTTTGCACAAGCATTACATCACCTTCAATATGTTACATACAAAACAAGAAAAAAAAACTAAACATTAGAGTCGACTGAATAAAAAATACAGAAAATAAATTCATGCCCAAAAATATCTACAGTAAATTATTAATAATAAAAGTAATAAATTGATTTCAGCATAAAAACAATAATATAAAATAACAGTTTAAACCGTTAAACAGTTTAAAGTTTAAAAAAAGCATAAAAGTAAATAAAAAGATATATAGTTTACATTGTTAAATTAATAATGCTAAAATAATTTGTCAATGGCAATATCGCTAATGTCATTGTCATGAAATCTCTTGCTGTCAGCTGTCAACAGAAGTTGTTATTGACAACTAGTATTATAAAGCTTATAAACATATGTAACACTTTTAAAATCATTATTTAATTAAGTTTATAGCTACACAATATAAATGCTGAGATGAAAACAAAAGTGGCAACTATATACTAGAAGATAGAAAGAATATTATTATAAAACACATTTACTAAATACTTATCAAACTACAATATATCTACAGAAATAAAAAGTGAAATAAATATGTTATAAATTAAAAGAAATCTTAAATGTTCAATATATTAATAAAATAACTAAGAAAGTCATCGAAGCTAATGTAAAGCCAATACAATACAACTAAATTGAAAGAAACAAGAAAACAAAAACAACATCAAAATCAACAAATTAAATAACGAAAAATAATAAACCATAACCACAAAGAAACACATAAAATTAATAACTATTTCTTCTTACTTATGAGTCTTTTAGCACGGCCAACCTCAGATGTAGAAGTGGTTTTGGGGACACTTGCCGGGGACTTAGATGGTTCCAGCCTGATGGCTGGTAAATCCAGTAGTATGGCATCTAGCTCTTTTTGAGTATGGATGTTCTTCAAGTTGCCAGCAGGAAGCTTTACTACAATTGAACCATTGTGTGTCCAGACATTCCTCATACCAATGTGGTTACTGGCTGATATAAACAAAGACTGTCTGTATTTTGTAAGGTACTCACTTAAGACATAAGAAGAACCTTTAAGTAAAGCCTTTTTACTCCAGACGATTGTTTTCATGTTCCGGTCAGTAAATTTAATTAATATTGGTCTACACTTATCATTAGACACTTTGCCCAAGCGACTACAAGTTTTAATAGACACTTCATTGTTAATTTTTAAATTATTTGATAAAATTGAAGTGACACTGCTTGTAACGTCCTCATTGGGGGTCTCCGGAACACCCATCAATAAAAGATATTTGCTGCGATGCCGTGACTCGGAATAATCAAGAGTCTTCATTATTTCATCGACTTGTTGTTGAAGCAGACACAAAATATCACAGACATGTTGTTTAAAGCAGTTAAACTCCTCAGCCAAGCGAGACACAGAATCAGTACTGGGTGACACTTTACTTTTTAACTGTTTCTCAAAATCTGCCATACGAGCCATAAGTTCTGAACTTAGTGATCTTTGTGTTTCGGCAATTGAGTAAATGGTCGTCATAATCACAGACTCAGATCAAGCACTTTAGATAACAGATGTTTAGGCAAAAGTGAATAACGATCTTGAAACTTAATGTATAGGCAGGAATGTGAAGTGCTGTATTAAAGAGTATATGAACTCATTTGTTACAAATTACTATTAACACTTTTAAAATGGACTTTGGTAATGTAAATAAACACAATTGAACTATAAAAACACATAAATTACTATTTTAAAAATAAATTATAAGCACTAGCACTTGTATACTTTTTGAAGCCTACCCTCCAAAAAAAGGAGGGTAAAAACAATTAAAAAAATACAAGATATATTTATCAATAAATGGACTTGTATTCTGGTATTGGTTTTTTAAAGAGAGTGGAAAATATACAAATTACATTTTTAGATGTTTGGTTTAGAAAACGGTTCTTGTAAAAGATCATAAGATAACAACAATTTAATAGCACTGCCAGGAAGGTGTGCTGACGCATAAATTATCATTAATCAATAGAATATTAAGAGAATTTAATTGAATCAATCAAAAAGTTTCACAGATTCTTTTTCTATTCTTATATAAAATCAGGTTTAATACTTGATTCTTGGTCGTGGTTTGGTAAGCGTTGTTCTGCTTTGGTTATCGTAAACTCACTACTCGATCTGTACAACAAGATTGTTGGAGCTGGCATCAAATTAAAAGTTTGGAGAATTAGCTTCAGTCGGCTCATCTTCACTACTTTCACTAATCCTTTGTAAAGTGAGTCTCTGTTACTTAATTGAAGCCGACAACTACTTCACAACATCATTATAAATCATTTATCGGCTCGCTGCTTATACTGAATAAGACGTAAAGTAAATTGTTATCCCTGGAAATTTATAATATTAAATTTTACAAATGAATAATGTTCATAAGATATGAGTTGTAAGAGCCAGTAAGTATTTATTTCTTATGTTTAAAACTTAATATGACGTGTTAAATTATTGTATTTTTTTATATTATAATATTTCTTTAACATTAGAATATTAGCAAAATAAAAGACTTATATCTCTTCATTTTTATTGAATCCTCTGTGAATAGTTAAACAGTTACATCATAATCTAGAGTAAACTCTCTTTAAACAATATTTGAACTTAATAATTAGGAAGCATTAAGACACTTTTATTTTAAACGATTATAAAGAACTGTATACGACGCTAAATTAATGCTTAAAAAATCTCATCCTAAGTACCTACTTAAGATATTTTGTGGTATTCGTACGTACAAAGCCAGTGGGAAGTCTCTGATTATAAAACCACAACAGTACTTTATTTCTCTTTATATTAATATTAACTTAAAAGCAATAATATATTGTGGCTATTACTGTTAAATAAAATTCTTAAATAGAAAAGGCCTCATGGTTATAAGTCCGGATTTGTAGCGGTTTGTTTCAATTTCCTTAATATTAAGAAATCTTTTGTGTAATATTTAATGTTAAGATAAACGTGTCATCAACAATTATAGATTTATAAAGGATCATTATTTAAAAACATGTTTAACAAAATATATTTAGTGTAATAAGTGTGATAAGTGTCAGGTGTTTTTATTCCTATATATTAATATTCTTTTAGTTGTTCCTTGTCTGTTCGGCAAGAAATTTGAATACTAAAGTATACTAATAAGAAATACATAGGAATTAGATGGAACTTTTAATCTCGGTGCCAAATGAAACAATAATAACAATAAGAGAAAATTATAGACACTTTAGATATAAATTTGGAAGAGCTAGTTAATAAATATATTACTTATTGTTAGGTACTAAACAATTATTTCATTTCTTTTTTATATTGCAGTGTTTTTTCTTTTTATTTCTAATAGGATAAATCTAAGATAAGAGATGTTTATAGACTTACATTTACAAAATGCATAGTATGTATATAAAATATAATTATAAATGGTGTGATTTACTTCGCCTACTTGCTGTAGAAAAATGGAAAACAATCAATAAATGTTGGAAAGGTTTAAATAACGAAATACAGAAATGGACTGAGCTTGGTTATTAGTTACCAAATAAACTGAGAGAATAAATCAAATTTATAACTATAAATAATTTAAAACAATGTTTGCTTAATATTACTTTTCATAATAAATATTTTGATTGTAAAATTGAACTATATTTTATATATATAAATTATCCACCACAAGGTTTATTAATATGGGTTGGCAAGGTACTGTGTGATACTATACATGATTGTACAGTTACAGTGTTTTATTTATAACTAGCAGACCCGGTCACGCGTTGCTGTGACTATTGTTTTTGATATATTACATTGTAGTAAACTATTTAAGGGGTAACGTTCAGAGTACTTCTGTCATGAAAATCATAATGTTTTCTTACAGTCGATATTAAGCAAAAATAGAAACAAAATTATTTTTTAAATTTAATCCAAATTTATAACACTATTTGTAAATTACAAAGTTTTTAGTAAATAACTTGGAACACTAAACTTGCGAATGAGGTAGGTAGGGTAGATACATCATTCGTAATTATTCAATCCAGTCAACAGATACCGCCATCTTTTAGAATTGTTAGCAGCTAACTGCAAAATAATAAACAAATAAAATAATATTGCGACTATGAATTCAGTTGAAAATTATTATATATCTTTTAAGTTAGGTCAAACTGTACGTGGTGTGTAAATTTATTAAAATCGGTTAAGTAGTTTAGGAGTCCATCGCGGACAAACAACGTGACACGTGATTTATACATGTTAAGATTTCTGGTGGATCTTTTTTATCATTTAATATTTTAAATAATATGATAAATAAATCGTAAAATTATCCTTTTTTTTAATATGTTACTTTATCATTTTAATAAGATTTAATAAAGAATAATGAAATAAAACGTATATAAGTGTTTTCAGTAATCGTATTAATAACAAAAATCTGTTTTATTTTTATTGTAGTGCTTTATGATACACAATGTTTTTTGTTTGATTACCTGGTGAATACAAATAAATCTGATGGTTTTCCAACATGGGAACAGGCAACATACAATTGACCCCTGGGACTTATTTATGGTCATAGCAAAAGCAAGCCGCACTGGAAACTGTGAGTCGGAATCATTGCGATGCGTGGTATCAACACGTCTTCTCCTTTATACTTTCCTTTCAGTATAGTTGCTTCTATCACGTTGTTCAATAATTTTTTTATCGCTAACCGTGTGCCGTTGCAAAGACGTGATTGGTTGATATTTCTCAACATTATAACTAACGATAATTAAAGGTTTAATTGAAGATTGTGAGGTGGCAATCCTGGTAAATCTAGCGAATTAAAAAATTCAGGCGGATAGTTGACGACATCATCTTGGTTAGTAGCCAAATCAACTGATGTATCCTGAATTCGCCTGTAATTTTTTCTTGAATTTTGAAATTTAATTTATTTACATCTATGTTTTTTGCAGCCAATATAGCCCTTTCGCTCAACCAATCATGGTTTCTGTAATTTTGAGCAACATCTGGAAACACCTTTTGAATAAGTTCATCTTTTGATCTAGTTAACTGACAAAAACTTTGAGGAAAGTTAATGCAACCAGTCAAGATGTCTATAGGAAATTTGCCATTACCAATGTCAATGAGAATATGTCTCCAGATTGGTCATTTTGCAACTTGACACGCATATTCTTGCTTAAATGTAATACCTTCACATGCTTCCACAAATTGGAGGACTTTAAATATGCATTAAGTTCATCAGCTGGCGTTGATCGTAGAATCACTGGCAATATTTGACGAAAATCTCCTGCTAATAAAATCATTGCACCACCAAATGCGTTATGATTGCTCCGTAGATCTTGTAAGGTTCTATCTAAAGCCTCAAAAGATTTTTTATGTGCCATCGTGCATTCATCCCAAACAATCAATTCACATTGCTGAAAAACCTTTGCCATTGCAGAGTTCTTAGAAATGTTGCAGGTTGTGGTTTCGTTGCTTTGCATGTGTAATGGCAATTTTAGTGCTGAATGAGCTGTTCTACCACTTTCAAGCAAAGTTGATGCGATTCCCCACGAAGCGAGTACAAGTGCAATTTTATTTTGTGAGCGAATTGTTGCTAATATCAATGAAATCAAAAAAAAATTTCCTGTACCACCAGGTGCATCTAAGAAGTAAATCCCTCCTCTTTTATCATTTATTACTTTCATAAGTGTATCAAATACATAGTTCTGTTGTTCATTCAATAGTGGAAGATTTGTTTGAATTAATTCTTTCAAAGTATTGAGATCATACAGTTTTTCTCGGTGCAATTCTTGGTTAAAAGCATCATGCATTGGACGATTGGGCGCGGCCAGGCCTAATTGAAATAATAGTTTGTTTGACATCATCAAGCACATGTCCTCAATTGAAATCAATACTTAATTGTAAATTTCTTCGCTTATTTGTATATTTGGATTTCCCCTTCTAATCCGTATTTGATACAAAATATCATCACACATATTATCTTTGTACTTGATCCACAAATCATTTGGGTTTGATGGGTATCCTGAAACTGGTTTTCCTTGATTCCGTGGTATAAATCTCCTTAAGGATTGATTCCAAGTATAATATTTTGGCATTTCAGAATATAACAATGTTTGAGCAAAAGCATCGTTTTGGCATGTCAAAAAAAACTGGTTAATGTAATAGATGGTGGCTGTACAGCTCTTTGTACTGCGTTTTGTGCTGTAAAATATACTCTTTGTCCATTTTCTAAATGCACAGCTAAATGAACAACAGTAGGGTGTCTCTCATGAATAGGAAAAGAAAAAAAAAATATTCGCCAAACTGCTTCATTACTACTAACATAGCGACCCATTTACCATACCATAATACCAATCACAGCCATATCACTCTCTGTGGTTACATATTTGCAAATGTATTTAATAGATTTTACTGAATGGCAAGATTCAACGTTGATGTGCGCTTTGAAGGTCTTTGATAAAATGGGTGAATATGGATTGTTGATCTTCCATTTTCTGCTGTCGATCGGCGACGATACAAAGAATAACCGGCAATCCCCGTTTCTCCCACTCCACAGAATGCATCCAGCGGCGTGTCTCTCCAAACACATAATGTTTCACAATGAAATCCATTAAAGATTTCAACTTTTGTATAAAGACTCTGGCTGTGTCTATTTCTATCCAGTGTGGATTGCATGTAAATGTGATGAACAAATCTGCTGTACCATAATGACAAACATATGACATGGCATTTTGAGCATATTCATACATATGACGAGGTCTTACGATGTATGTTGCTGGAAGAATAGTTATCGACTAAGATTCTGTGCATTACCATCAGTATTAATCGCATCTCGAAGGTGAATATACTCTTCAGATCTGAGTTTTGCATGATTCAACCTGATGAATGTTAATCTCTCCGTTTCAATTTTAACATACATGTCTACAACATACTTGTGATATAATCGCCGACATTTGAGTATGTAATTGTCATCATTAGGCGGTAGGAATTCATTTCATTGAACTGACTTTTTTGTTGGTTTTAGAACCTGAAAATAGATTTTTGTTTTCATAACATTGAAAATTAAAAAAAAAATATGGTGACTGATAATATATATCCTTGCTAAACTAATATTTTTTATTACCTGTAATGGGATTTATCATCTTGTTTGAGAAATCATAGCCATCTTCACCTTGCCAAAATATAATGGGATATTGCAATGCGTCATATGAGCGGTGTGTTTCCTTTATACGTTTTAATTGATCATTCCGACGATGTAAAACAATATCAAGGGATTCCAAGTTTTCTCCAACTACAACGACGGCAACTTCATCAATAGTTGGTGCATTAAAACGTCTTGCATGTTGGCCAACAGGTGTTTTATCAGCTTTGATTACAATTTTGTGATTATCAGATGGCATCAGATCCAGTGCAGTTTTAAACAACATAATCAATTGATTGTACTCATGAAATAAAGTTTGTAATTGTTCTACAATAGACCTCTTTACTGAATTGTTATTTGAACAACGCATATCAATTTCTTGTGGTGAATTGCCCATGAAATAAATTTGCAGGAATTTGTAATTTCTATCTGTCACTGGTAACAGTGAACCTGCGCTATGATATAGTTGGCCTTGTATCTGTAAATTAAAAAAAATGATTTTTGTCAAATATAAATAATATTTGTTCGTTAAAAGTATATCTGTCTCCTAATTTGAATCCCCAATTTATAATTGATATGCTTAGGTATGTCAATATGTAATAATTAGTTGTAACTAATATCCATAATCAAATAATTAAATTGTGTTTCAAAATAATAAAAGTATTGCTAATACTGAATCACCAAATAATATTATGACTAAGTAATATATTTCTTGGGGATTAAGGAACTGAAGGTTAATGACACACCTTTACTTAATTATCAGGAAATTTTGTTCACTAAAATAATAATGATTAACTGCTATAATACCTACCTTAAAATTTGGCATGAAATTTTCCCTAACTACGTTTGTTTCCCCAAATGACGTCATTTGAAAGCAATTGTTATATTGTTGGATATTTAACAAAAAGTGTATGGAATCTGGTTCTATTCCTGAAACCAATGAGCACAATGGCTCTGGTGGTAGATCCAATGGTATCAATTTCACTTTCCCATTTGCGCAACACAATCCATTGGCTTCATTTGCCTTACAATGAGAGCAAACCAAGTTCATAGATCCAATAGTAACACATTGGTGGTTACTGTAGTCAATTGACAAATCATAATTGAAAGCAGCTCGATTCAAACTTTCGGGATTATTGGTTGAATCTCTCGCTCTCGCTTTCCGCGTTCGTGATATACGAATTCTTTCACGTTCTTTTCGGTCGTCACGTTCTTGTGCAGTATGATAAGATCGGTAATTAGTTTGGTTTGTAGCATTTTGGGTTCTTCTACCTAAATTAATTCGTCTAGGAGGCATATCGAATATACTCACCTAAATTATGTCACATGCAATAATTATTAATCACAGGTATTAAAACACTCTGCACAAAACACGATATAAAACAATCAAAATTAATTATTAATTATTATAAACGCTTTTTAACGCGGTTTGTTTGACAGATGCAATGACGTGAAAACTGATGACAATTTATGTCGCATTCCAAAACTAAAACAAAAGAAAGAATATTCCAAGGCCAATCAAATCTATAGCTCTTAAATTTTTTGACTTTTCAATTTGGTCGGGTTCACGATATTATCACTTTTGCGTGAACCTGCACACACATATATTTGATTGAATTTGAACTTTGTGCAGAGACAATAAAGTGCGAATTGACTCTTCGACGTTAGCAACACACCTACATTGTTTAGACAAAAATGAGTGCTTGTAATTTAATATGAACTTTATTGTATAGCAATACAGTTCAAATTGACTCTAAATTTAATTAGAAAATATTTGTATAGAAAAAAGAAAAGGGCTCTTTTAGGGTTTTCCTGGAATATATTCGAATTTTTCTCGCCGTAAGAACCATCCTTGGACTTCAAGGAATATTAAAAAAAAAGAATTGTTAAGATTGGTCCATGCGTTGTTGAGTTGTGCGCTTACCAACACATTTTGCGATTCATTTTTATATAATAGATCATACCTGTACTGGAATGTAACTGAAATAAGAGTCACGAGTTTAATAATAAATCTGTTTTTAAAATTAATTTAATGTACTATTTAGTTACAGAAGAAAACAATCGAGAACAACAATTAAACTAAACAAATAAAACTAAAATGTGTAAAAGATGAGAAATATACTATGGTAAATTTTTTGTAAACCATTTGTAAACTTGTTAATTTATGGTTACAAAAAACTTTATTAATTTTGCTTTTTGAGAGATACGCTGAGGCGTCGGGTCGAGTTTATTTTAAATAAAATGTAACAATTAATTTCTCACGAGAGCAGCGGTACGAGGTGAGACAAGTTTATCTCGCAAATTCTGTTCACATTTTCATATTAACATAAATTCAGTTGAAAACTAAGATTATGTATAATATTTTGGTGGTTAAAGTCAAAGTGTGCACTTTGAAGACATTGTAATCTACTTATTCTTAGAAAATAATAACAGAAAAGCAAAGGAATTTATAAATTGTAACTTATTCTTATTATTATTATTATGTAGTTGTGAAACAAACTCAAAATGAAAAATTCTTAAGCAAAGTATGAAGATTCACCGAAATTGTCCTTTTCTAGTAACTTTGCTAGTTTGAATTGAATCATCGTCACCGTCTCGTAATGGAACAAGTTAACTTGGTGCAGCGAAATTGAAGCACTTTTCAGATACTATTCTTCTACTGCAGTTCTATGGATAAACCATATTAAAACTTAAATTAATTGAAATACATAACTAAAATTTGTGATGTTTATATCAATTATATGAAGAAGAATGTTTGAAAGGTATAATAGGTATCAACTGTTATAGCTAACTTAAGGCATTAAAAAGGAATAGACACTTATAAAGTGCCATCTATTTTTAACACACAAATAATATCTCCCTATGCGTAGAAAAAGTATATAGCTAAAGAAAATTATCAACACTTGTTGCTCTATATATCCTTAGTTATTCACCAGCATCCTATGCTTTATATAAGTATACAAATACAATTGTATTATAGCTACACTATAGCTGACTATGATTTTTCTATTAATCAAATTCTAGTCATAAACCAACAATATATAACAATTTATGTTTGTTATTTCGCAAATTAGGAAACTGCCATACAAACTTACAGATTTGTTTTAAATCCGTATTATCCAAAGATTCTAAGACAACGTTACTTTATTTTCTTTTCTAAGAACAAATTATTTGTACTTGTTGTATAATGATCTTATAATTGTTTAGTTTATTAATACAACATGAAACATTGTTTAGTCTGAGATGCTTTGCTTAGATTTTTTGTCTTGAACAATTTATGAATGTTTCTTTTTCATTAAGCTTCCACACAATATTGTAGGTCGATCGTAAATTGAAGAAAATCACTTCCACCTGCTGTAACAAAGTAATTGAATTATTTGATAAGTAATGGTGTTTAAGTGAAATGTGTAATAGGGTCGCTGTCTTAATAGATACTTAGATATATTTATATACATTAACGTTATCACTAACGCTGTATCAATATTATTGAATTAATATACAATAAGAGTTTTTTTACCAAATTCATTAGTTTCCTAAGACAGACAAAGTAAACAAATTTTTCATAACATGTGAATTTGTAAGGATTAACGGAGACAAACACAACGTTGGTGGGTGCGAAAAATATTTTTAAAGGTTTTGATCAGCTCTCTTATGATATAGTAAGGGTGTATTTTTAGTTTACATCTTTTAGTTGAAAAAAATGTATATATTTGGTATTGTATCTTGATAATATGAAATTAAAGCTTCTACCATTTTATGATCTCTATCAAATTCTTTTGCCTGTCTATTTGCAGTAAAAGAATATTTTTTTTAAAGTGAAAATAATTTAAACTCCATACCTTCTCAACTTCGCTTTAAAAATAAAACATCAATTTAATATTTTTATACTTATATATTTTTTGCGTGTGTCTGTCATAATACATTTTTCAATAATTTCAAATTCAATTTTAAAATTGTTTGGGATATCCTGTATTTGTATTTAATATTCTCAGAGAAGAAACTTCAGAAAAAACAGTAATTTCCCAACTCCAAACTTTTCAAATAAACTGAAGATTCATTTATATAACAAAATTATAAAAGTTTAAGGACCCGGACACAGGAATGAAATGTAACATCTCTAATCATGTAATAATCTTTTACGAGTTTTACTTGCACTAATATTATCAAGTTTCTTTAACTGCAAGTTTAATATATTTGATGTATATTCTTTATTAAATTAAAACTATAAAGATATTTGAATAAGCGTTTTTCGTAAACTAATACCAACAAAACATTTTATTTCTCCGGAGGATAAAACTTACAACGGACGCTGATACACTTTGCAGAGTTGAATATGTTACCTTTAGGGATAACTTTTTACATTTGCATAAAAATTAAAATTGGTGTAATTTAAATATATGTATCCATTAAGAGGTAAAAAATATGGAATTAAGGCAAATCAAAAATAAGTGAAAGCCTAACAGATTAAGAATTAATGGGCTATTTCTTATAGTTTAAATATCTTGTTATGATCCATACAAAGAAGGCATAAATAAATAATAACCATGTATTTATATATCATTTTGTAATAATCTGACAGTTTTGTTAAAATATATTTTGAGTAAATGATCATAACTCGGCGAGTACAAAGGATGATAACCAGTGGCAATTCAAATCACGATATTCTTATAACAAATCTCGTATACTAACATCGTATTCAAATTTTAACTAGAGAAGTTAAATTATTTCGTATATAGTCAGGATTGGTTCTTATCAAAGGTCTTATTCGCTACTTTTCTTCAATCATGATATCCTTCACATTACATTGAACAATTTGAGACTTGTGAGAGTTTAATTATGGTCGGTTATTACATCGTATAATTGTTATTACGTAAAACAATGTATTGAATAATATTGATGAAAGACAATATAATAGTATATTAATGGTGATCAATCACAAAGAGTTGTTAAGAGTTGTTTGTAAAATACAGAGTAGACACCTACATAATGATTAAAAGCTTATATCATTAAAAATAGAAACAATTTTGAAATATAATTGAAGAAGAGAAGTAGAAGTTGGATACATACTGTCCAGTAAGGTATTCTACCAAGCCCTTGCAGGTTGGATTAGCTTGCATCAATTATGATGTATGAGAGTTGCTCTATCCTGAGTTTCATGATATAGAAAATATATTTTTCTTTTTCGTACTGTAATACAAACATTATTATTTGTTTAATGATTTTGGATAAAAAAAATAATTATAGACCCCATTGCAATGAATCGTTTACCATTATATCTGTATTGTATTTGAAATATTCGAGAAAATATCTAAAATTTTTTGTTATTCACTTAAGATAATTTAATTAATTTGTTACAAATGGAACCAACGATAACAAACTAATATATCCGTTTTTAAGGCTTTGGATAGATTAATAATATTACCGCTTACTTGTTATATTTATTTTATTAAATGTCATAATTTAAAATTAAATGTTTTGTTATTATGATTAAAAGTTAAAATCGAATAAAATATATTTTAAGTCCCTAGAATAAACCTAAACAATCAACAAGTTCACAAAAACACAGGAATGTTAAATAAATGTTTGTTTTGAGATAATAATGTAACAGGTTAATAAACAGAGAGGAACGGAGATATGATAATGTTAATTCGAGTATAGGTCTGACGACAAACAAAAAAGCGATGTATGAAAATTATTTTAAATGAAATGTCAAGCCAATTTATAACATGTTATAAATATACAATTTAATTATGAACTCCTCAGTTTGAGTCCTGCTTGTGTTCATAATTTTGTTTCAAAAACATATGAATGTTATAATTAAACTTTTTGTGTACTACTTAATACTACTAGAATGGCTGTGTAAATAAAACAAAGTATTAATTTACTTTATAATATTATAGTCCACATGTAAGCCGCAGGTTCTTTTATCACATTTCTTAGAAACCCATCTCCCATAATGATTATTATTTCAAATATTTCTATAATAAAATTTGAGTTGACTAAGTAATTAATTATAATATTTTAGTGATAGAATATTGGTGTATAGGTATGTGCTTGTCTGCGCATGTGTTGTAGTTGTGTTCATGGTTTTATTTATATTATTGTAACTTCCAAAGTTTGAAGACTATATTATATAAGATGCATATATAATTTTGAAGTACTTTCTGTAAATTTAGACTGATATACTTGTAAAGAAAAGCTGAGCCTCAAAAGTTTTCAATAGGTAATGTGTTCAATTCGTCTTTTAGCCAACTCATAAGCAGATAATACTTTATTTAGGATTACGAAAACAGTTTTTTGATAACTATCAGTTTATTATAAATAATTATGATAGGTTTCATAATATAAATAATATTAATTTTAATGTCTTTGACAGTCATATCTCAGTGTATAATAAAACACAAACACATCGCCGTTCTTATTCATCTTAAATAATGACATTGTTCTCCTTTCCGTCGCAATTTAAAAGTCAATATATCATGTTTTGTCTCATTCCTTTTATCTTGTTCTTATTTCTTTCGTTTATTCTCATAAAACTCCACAATTTATATTAACGTCTACGAAGAAACTTAATATTCTGATGGAATGGATGTTTTACCTTTGTGTTACTAACAAACATTTGTTTGCATTTTTCGAAAAAATTCTGTTATTTGTGACTTTCATTTGCTCTTTTGTCGTTAAAAAAAAAGTCTTAGTGTAATCCGGGTATTTTAATCTTACTTATAATTTCCAAAAAGTTATAAAATATCACAATTCATCACACTTTTTTTTTAATAGCCATTTTCAAAAAATTAACAATATGTGAAATATTTTGAAAATGGCTATGTTTTGTTGCTAAAATATAATACAAAATTCACATTGTTTGCAATATTAAATAACAGCTAGCCTGAAATTTATTCGTATCATTTTCATAATGTAAGAATTCATAAAATGTCGGCTCTCGGCTTCTCTGGTTATAAAAATGAATAAATTCATTTATCAAAACAATATGATTAATGATCAAGAACTCTTTCTATAAATACAAATGAAGGAAGTAAGGACATTGGGTCACTGCCAAAGTGAAGTATGATTTAGGGAGACAGACAGGAGACAGAGAGAGAGAGAAAGAGAGATAGTAAGTATTGTTTGAACTACAATACTAACATTTGGTCGTTTCACGATAATTTTATCTATTATTAAAAAGTTTATTCTGTTATAAAAGCTCAATAATTTCCTAATCCTTCGAGTACTCTGAGTGACAAGTGTATAGGCAGTAATGAGTGATTACACTAAAGGTCATTAAAGGTAGTGTAAACACTCATTACTACTAGTGTAAAATAACGAAGTGATTTTAGTTTAATTTAAAATGTTTTGACACTTAACATGTAAGTTGTTTCATAAAAAGTGAAATATTGACTTATACGGGCTGAATATTTTATTTTGCGGTTGTTAGGAATTACATTTTATCCAACGACTGTCGCACGTGACGACGCTAGCGGCAGATTGTAAAATTGTTATTCTAAGCGTGTTTAGTTTCACATTGTTTTTCCAACAAATGTTCGGCTTAATGCTACTTTTGGATCTTAACCATTTGTCACACGAACATCTATATTGTAGCTTCAGATTAATATTTTACACCGTTTTACAGTTCAACAAACGGAACACTTTTAGTCCAATTCATTTTGAACTTCCTAATACTAATTACACATCAAACGTGAAGTCTTAACAAACCTAAATAGCGTTAAACAAGTTGCATAAATTGTGATGAGCTTTAAATAATCTACAGCGTCTACAATAACTATGACAAGCAAGCAAAATCAAACTTTAAAATTAGTATCAGAGATTGAGTAAAATATTAAAATATATTTCACTTACAAATAAATAAATTATGATTTCCAAACATAAATGTAATATCAGAATAATTGAGACATCAATTTTATATAACCTTGGATTGCTTTTAATTAAAATCTGAAATTATTATCATAAAATATTATATATATTTAAAGATATAAGTGTTAGTCTATTCTTTGATTTATATTATACTAAATTGTTAACACATACAATATATTATGACCATTGATATTAGTATTATAAATACGACTCGAAAACACTCGTCCGTCTATTAAGTTATTCCTTATAATGTGTTTTTATAAAACATTCATTTAACACCTGGTACCGAAAAAATACAAAAGTTATCTTGAGACTGTTGATTACAACGTCAGATAATTGACCTCACTTCCCGTCAGCAACATGCCGTGACACACATTTTTATAATAAAGTCTGTTAAATCTCAAACCAATTTCTAGTATAATGACCTTCGCCCTAGGAATGTAATTTGAATTCATTCAGTATGTGTAACTTTATGCGGAAATACGAGGAGAAAATTTATTGTCTTTGCCCATATATTCTATTCAGAGGAATATTGATCATATTCCTCAAAATAGACCATAGCTAATAGAATCTAGATTCAAAACCTACAGAAATTCGAGAAACTATAGCTAAAATTCTGAATACAAATTCAAATACTCTACTAAAAAATCGTACATAGTTCAAGTAGATACCCTGCACATATACTTAGTTTGTAATAATCTAACGTTCCATTGATAAAGACACATCGCTCACAAGTATCAGCTCAAAGATAAATGCTGTGTGCGATATCTCAGTGTATAATAAAATACAAACACATCGTTCTTATTAAACCTAAATATTTACGTTTTTGTCCTCTACGTCGCAATTTGTCTGTAGTCTTTGATTTTTTTTCTTTATTTTCATAAAACTCTACAACTTATATTAATGTTAAGAAGAAACATAATAGTCTGAAGGAATGTATAACTTGACGTTTGTACTAAAATAACAAACATTCTTGCATTTGTAAATTTAATATTGTACATAAATATATTATTATTATTTTTATTATAACAATATGAATATATTATTTATTGTACATCATCCATCCTTATAAGTGGTCTTAATATTCATCTAAATATTTAGAATTCAGTTCCAAATTTAATTTTCATCTAAGGTATGCAGATGTAATACATTAAAATTTCCATTATATCTAATTTTCTACAGTGTATGTGGAACCCTCCTTAAGAGCAAATTAATTTCGACATGGGATATAGTTACATTAGCAGAGCACTGTTCTTGGCAGTTTGCCTTTAATAATAGTTTCACTGGCCCGCTGCAGCTGACCACTCGTCTCTAACTTGCTATTACCTTATTGGGAAGTAAAACCATTACCAGTATTACTTGCATGTGCTCGTAAGCTTTAGTGCTTTGGAACTTAACAAAAATCAAATTAGTAAGTGGATTCATAATCATAAGCCAGGCTCATTATGCAACAAGATATAACAATGATGTAGACATGATTGTGGAAAAGGTTAAAATGTTATTCAGAACAGAGAGAACAGACACGTACGAGTTACGGATGAGAAATCACACCCGAGGGAAACACGGAAAGAGGAAACCCCGACTGAACCGAATATTTTACCTTTTATTTCAACATACAGATTCCTTCTCTTTAATCCCTTTATTTAAATAATTCTATCAATCCTTTGTGGTTTTGTGATCATTTGAATCTAAAGGTGTCTATTCAATTTACAAATTTCAATAATTAGAAAGATTTTAAATATTTGTAACTTTTTATATTAGCATCTAGACTCTATTATAGTAAAATTAAAAACATTTATACGTTCAAATCAAAAATCAAATAAAAATTTACACAAATCTCATGTAATATTGTGCTAAAAGTTATGTGAATAAATTTTTTATGATATTAGAAATTATCTAAGTTCAGAGTTCCTTTTAAGCGTTAATTTTAAAAGCATACTTACACTCTTAATAGAAACAACTTTTTATTAACAGCCTAATTCTAACTGTGGTTAATATTTTTAATAGTAGTTTTATAGTCTAATAATATATCGTAAGAAAACTATAATAATGAAAATATTCTTTGTTCATACAATTTCTCCGAGTCATTTTATATTTAATTGTAAAGTTAGTATATTTTCCTTCACGCCATATCCCTTGCGGGGTAGCCAGAGACGACGAAGCGCCAAACGCTACGGTCTCTGCATACCTCTTTCGCCTCGGCCACAGACATCAACCTCTTCATACATGCCCTCCGGGGGGTCCTCATGCTTTTTACGTGACCTTCCTCCAGTATCGTAGCTACTGTGTTTTCGAAGGTCACTCGAGGCCTCCCCCGTCTCTCTTACCGCTCACTTTTCCTATATAAATCTTTTTTACCATTCTTTCATCACTCATTCGTTCAACGTGCCCAAACCACCTGAGCACATTCTACTTCATTCTCACCGTGACATCTTCGCTAGTACCTGCCATTCTGTGGATCTCTTCATTGCGAATTCGGATGATGTAGATAATATCTAGCCCGAAATTGCTTACATTTTGAAAATAAGAAAAGTCAATGATTGCAATCGTTTTTATAACAAAGTAACATTTCACGGTTGAATTGTAAGATATTCATCCAGGACAGCTCCGTTATTGTTATATTATATTAAGATTAATTTATTCATATTACTTGCAAAATATAATAATTTATAAAATGTCAACACGCAAGTTGTTTCATAAAAAGTGAAATATTGAATAAAATTGTAAAGAGTCTACAATTAAGGCCATCAAGCAAAAGTAAATTTTTAATTAGTACGAGATATAAAATAAAATACAATATATATTTTATAGTTTCGCAATACGAAAATAATATTTTTGTATCACCTGTTTAATTAAATGAAGTAAATCTCATATTTAAAATCGCAATTATAAAATGATATATTCTTTTGTTTCCAGATAAGCTAGGTTAAAATGTTATTACAACATTATAAGTGAATCTTATCAATATTTTGTACATAAAGAGTTTGTTATTCATTACAAACAAAAGTATAAAAGTAGGAAAGTTAAATATAAATCATAAATTGTGTTAAATGCAATAAACAGTAGTTGAGATTCACCTTTACAAAGTCCTCGTCAAGTAACACGTGGTGACAATGTGTTTAGTTCTGATATAAATCATACCCTTTGCATTCTTGACCTCCATTGACTTGTCAAATTGAAATATTATATAAACCTTTTCATATTTTTTCTTTTCCTCTGTTACAAATAAGTCTAAGAAAATTTGGACGGAATTTATTGTAACTACTCTTTTCCTATTGGAACTTTTTTACTAAGTTCTGAAGTTTGTAAGTGAAGTGTATAACACTTTGACCTAAAATGTTCAATATACATCTAAATTGTAAAATTGTGATTAGCTCACTATATGTGGTTCTTTGTAATAAAAAACATAAATTTTTAGATTTTCCTAGTGAAAGGGAGTGTTCATAACCTCATTATCAAAGCTACCACTCGCTTGGATGAATTATTGCCTTAGACATGACAGATTATCAGCGGTCCTTATACGTATATTCATATTTTATTTCCACTCAAAACGTATCACAATTCAGCTAAACAATCAAACTTGAAGTTTCCTTGCAGGGATTACTTATACTCAGTACCCTGACATTATAAAGTTGTAAGGATAATAAAAGTAAATTAATCAATAAAAGCCGTATAATTTTATATATATATATATATATATATATATATATATATATATATATATATATATATATACTCGTATATATCCCAACTCTCACTTATAAAAACAAAGAGGGACATTGGAGTATAAATTAGAGATATAATATTTAGAGACAAAATATATAACGCATTCACTCTGTGAAACTTGATTTAAAAGTGAAAATAAATCGAAATTGTTACACAGCGTTAAAATAAAATCAAAAATTTACAATTGGAGTTAAAGCACCGTGATAGAGCCATTTTCATAACAAAGTTTGTTGTGTTGACCGTAATAAAAAATGTATTTTTAATTTTCTGTGCAATATCAAAGTGCTTACGAATTATAAGTTAAGCTAGATTAAAAAAATAATTGAATATTTTGTTTTATGTTCCACCATCAATGAAAACATCCTCTCATTAATTAACGATAAAATAATTTAGGTCTTTTAAGATATTCATAATATGATAGCGATACTACTAAAAATCTTATAATAATATGTATTTAGTAGTAGTAGATTTACAATACAAAAAAATAAATAAGAAAGAATACTGAAGAAGTATAAACAGATTTTAAATAACAATAAAGCTTATTATATTATGTTGGATGTTGGATATGTGTTTATTAAAATGGTTTCAACGAACACATTGAATTACTTTTTAAGACTAGACGATAAACCGCGACGGAAGCATAAATGAAAACGTAGATAAGTTTACGAACTCGTTTTAAAAAAGAGAACAAGGAAGAAAATTTCAATATTTAAACATTTAAACAAATATTTCTTTTAGTCACAGTTTTAGGTTTCGCGTTTCTGTGATAGTATCAAAGGTAATTTATAAATTGGATATTTTACTTATATTATATAATAATACATATTTCAGTTTTATATTAAAATCACGTAGCAGGGAAGGAAGTTCTTGTTTAATGAATGTAACTGTAAACCAGAGTGCTGTGAATAACCAACAAGCTATGCACGATGATATTTAAACCAACAATGAATTTAAATATAAAGTTCAGTATGCTTAAGGCATTAATTGTATAATGTTATTTTAGTGTTTAAAAAACAAAATAAAAAATCTACATTATTGCGTATAACTATCAATTTATATGCAGATGGACTTTAAAGACCACCAATGTTTTGTAGCACGATGAAACATTCTGTTAAACTAATACGATTATATATCTTATAGTAAAAATAAAACACTACATTTTGGACAGTTGAATAATAAGTTCACTACAAGGTTATATTTTTTTAATTCTAAATCCTTACGAATGAGTGAAATATTAAAAATATTTCGGCTTTTATGAAATTTAAATAAACTTTTTATCAAAAAAGAAGTAAAAAAAAATGTTTAACATCGAATAGCATTCATTCAATTTCTCCTACACAGACTTTTTAGATAACTGACTATAATATATGGACTTTAAAAAAATAGGAAAATTAAAGAATCTGGTTACATTTATTTTTATTTTCGAGATTATTAATAAAAAAAAATACATTATAAAATAAACATAAAAAAGAGCAAAAATATAAAAATTATAAGAGTCTGAATCTATTAGACTGAGCAACAAAAATATATAAAATACGTAAAACCAATACGATGCTTTTATTCGAAAATATGAACATGTGAGACGGCTGCATCCCGACGCATCGATGTATCTGGCGGTTCCATTAGTGAGACTACGGTTTGAAATGTAAGATATAAAAAAAGTATAACCATTTATTTATTTATTATTCATTTTCGTTAAATAATATTTTTTTTCAGTTTTCAAAGATTTCTGTTTCAATATCAATACATTAATATACAGTGAGAAAAAAGTATAAAGCTTTTTCTAATCAAATGCAGTAACTTTATAAACAACACAAAGTTAACAAATTTTTAATAACATATGATCTTGGAAGGGTCCGGAGATAAACACAACATCGGTCAGTACAAAAAATATTTGTATAAGTTTTGTTTAGTCTTTTTATAAGATACTATATATAACCTTTTTTTATTTTTTTATTTTTATGATAATATATTTCTGATTCTAAAAGTGTTTAACTACATTCGATGTTTAAATATTTTGTCATTTTATGATCTCCATTCAATTCTTGTGACAAAGGGACGGAATGTTAGATCTCTAGTCATGTGTCATCCCACAACTCAGTTCAAATTCTATATGTGTTAATACAATTTTATTTAAAAAATATACGCAAGGTTTAGTTGAAACTTTTTCTTTTTTCATAAGTTATACTATGAAATCAGCTGTGAAAATATAAATTTCCATTTACTCTATTAAACCATATGCTACGTGTAAGCCGCAGGTTCTAGTATCATATTTCTTACAAACTCATCTCCCATAGATACTAATGGATTAGCGGTCTGATCTCACATGGGGATAATAACCATAATTGCTAATGTTCTAAAATTTTTTATGTAACTTTTCCTTAATCTTAATTAAGTTAACTCTTAATCTCATTATTGTAAGAAAATTATGTTTTAAAGGTTGTATATCTGAGACGACATATAACACCGCCTCATCAAAACAACTGCAACAACAGAAACAATGGAAAATCTTTTGTCAAATAAAAAGATAATATTTATATATATTATTTATAATAATATTATTATTTGATTATGTTCATTTTATTTACGTAACTTGACATGTTTGTAAATCACTTTGGATTTACCTCAAAGTACCTCAAAGTGTACAGCACTTCACTGGAAAAACATTTTCCATTATACAAATAGCTCCTGATAAATATATATATATAATAATAATTTGGTAAACATTGATAATATTTTTTAAGACTTCATCTCAATTTTAGTACCAGAGATTATTAGGAAATTACTATTTGTTGTATAGATTTAGGATCAAAATGGTTGTAAGTAACTTAGGCGTTAAAGATTGTTCGTCAAAAAAGTCGGTCACCGATCGCAACACTGCAGTGCAGTTCTTTGGATTTGGAAAATTATTACAACATCGTCAATATGTATGACTTACTACAATATTTACATCATAATAGATCGATTAATCTATTTAGATTATTCTTTATTTCTAAGAGATCTTACATATCCTACACAAATTGATATTAGCATTTATTTCCTTTTATTAATAATTATTTATATTTGTTAAGATATGTTGTTCTGAAGTGTTTATTTTATATATTAAAATAACATTTCGACCTTTTTCATTGAATGAAAACATCACCTATAAATATTACAAGTCACGGTCAGATAATACATGTTCCCTCGTATCTCAATTACCGAGTCTCGCTTGGTAAAAGAGTAAATTTACTTTCAATAGGCTGATCGTTTATCGCTAATATAATACCGTAATGGAGTCCGTAAAAGGACTCTCTTATAGCTTAAGCTATATTTTCGGCTTTTCAGGTCGCGCTCCAATTTGCAACAGCAGCAGCATATAGTAAAATTAGTATTATCTTAAAACTGAATTATGAATTTAATGTTCGACAAAGTGTATTATACTATTATTACAGTTTATTAATTAAGTTATTATCTAACAAGGCTTGTAAAAATCTCACCAAACAATGTCTATGAGAATTAAAAGTAACCCTTTAAAAGAGTTAATGTTCATTAATAGTTTGTTCAAAGGCCGTCTCATGTTTTTCTCTAAAGCTGACAAGTTCCTCATTCTGTAGCTTTTTGCAGTTATTTTATAGTTATTACTAGTTATCCTAATAGGGAAGAAAACGCGCTTTGAATACAAATTACTTTTGAGGTTATGATGGAATAAAATGTTGTGTGTATATTTGGAGGAATGTTGATTATCCATAGTTTTAAATGTATTATATCATAAGCTCGATTAACATTATGTTAACAATTATTGTACAACATTTATTGTATTAATATCTAGTTCTTAAAAATAACAAATCATAAATACTGAAAAAGTTTTCTATAAATTAAATGGATTATCGTTAAATATATTTCAATTCAAATGAATAGAATCCACTAAGGATTTTTACACGTATTGAAACAAAGAGAATGACATCTATATGTTAAATTAAATGTAAAATATTCAGTTCAGTCGAGATTGCCTCTTTCCGTGTTTCCCTCGGGTGTGATTTCTCATCTTACATTATGTTTCATATTTATCTATTGAGTTGTGTCCAAATACGCAATTAAGCATTTATTTTAGTTAGAGCACGATCAAATAATCAAACGATCAATAAATTACTCCTTACGAAAACTTCAGAAAAATGGTTCCCAGTTTTAAAATCCTTGTCAAAAAAAAATACATTGAAACAAAGTGTATAATAATTGAAAGATCTACACGAGATTAAACAATATTTCTGTAAGCAAGTGAGCCTGAAAATCTAAAGTAGTAAGATCTAGTATTTTTTTCCCCTTATAAATCAGTGTTTCTGATACAAGTTATTTATAACGGCCATGATATATGGTCTCTGTGGTACGGCCAGTAACTTGCAAAGAACATGGAGATTTTTAAGAACTATAGTGTTTGTACATCTTATAAAGTAAAGGAAACTAGTTATATTATACAAAACAATTACCGCAACTACTTCCTCAGTATGTATACTATATATACTTTATATATTAATATTCATAAAACGTACCATACCATACCATACAGTATACAGGCATCCGTAAACAGAGTTCACAACTCATTTCAATAATTATAAATAGAAGCAGAATAACCCATGTTGAAATATTATCTTCATATGTTATATTATAAACAAAGAGTGACAAAGAATAGTGATAAATATAAAATATATACACAAACCTAAATCAACATCTTATTGAAATATACGAATAATTGCATTAATAAAACCGTATTCGGTATGATTCCTGCCTAGTCGGTTTAATAAAGTGATTTAATATTTTCAACATTTGACAACCAGGGTTTTACGAAAATTGAGTAGTTCAGCCAAAACTTCATGATAATGATCATTATAAACATTCTGCTTTACCACTCAAATAATTCGATAATACACTATCAGACTGACAGATAGTAGTGATAACCTAACCTTTATGTGCTTTATAACGACGGTGTGTTTTATATATGAAAGAACGAATATGAAGTAGGTAAAAAAATATAAGAAATTTTTTATTTGGTCAACATTGATTGATGGAGAGAACTGAAGTGTAATGAGTTACAATGTTCGAATATTACTTAAGCAATGTTACTTATTGTATCACAATAGCTTCGTTTAGCAACACGTGTGATATTGACGTTTGTCATATTAATTTAATCTAAGTATATATTTTCATATGTAAATAAATAACTTTTTTCATTCTTAGTATTCTCCGCTTTTTCGCCATAAAACGGGGAAAAATTGGCGGAAAATTAAATAGATTCCTGAAATATGTCGGACACTTTCGAGGTGATATTAAAAGTCCCTTCAATATTACTTTTCTAATTTATTATCTTTGTTGGTGGATTTGTTTGTATCTTCTTAGACTTTGGTGGAATAATTTATTTTCTTCTTTCATTCAGATGTATAAAAATAAGTAACAGTTATTTTCAGGGCTCTTAACATTTTAAAATTAACTTTCTCTAAGTGAGGACTAATATCGAGAGAAATGTTAAGCTTTGAAAAGTTTCACATAACACCGGGAAATTCACAGCAACTAATTTACCAATTCAATTAGAACTTCGAAACTTTCATTATTGATATCTTTGGGCTCTCAAAGTTTTCCTTTTAATAATTTTAAATAACAAATTAATTGAGTAAAAATCTAAAGTTAAATAACAATGTGATATTTCAGTTCAAGCATTAATTTTAACCCCTAAGTGGATCATGATTTCAAAAGTTAAGTTTTAATATCAATATAATGTAACATTACAGCATAAACTTAATTATTTTGATTAAATCAATAATTTTGTAAAATAATGGATAGTTATGATGCTTTAAAGTATTTAATTCGTAAAGAACAGCACAAAATTAGTCCTTGCAATTGTCTTTCTTCTTATGTTGGTTACATTTGGTATTCAGTACATCTAAAGATAGGTTTTTGTTTTTTCTACATAGTCGCCTTTTTATTCTTTGCCCGAGATTTTTTACTTTTACGGGGATTATTACTTATTTTTAGTGAAGAAAGAGAAATTCACTATCATCATCCTTACTTTTTTCGATTGATAACGATCACAGAAAACATTAATAGACGACTGAAGACTTGAAGATGTCGACAACATGATATATTCTGTATTTATTTGAAAAGGTTGTAGAAACATCTATTTTGTAGCAATATGCGTTTGGTGGTTTAGATTGGGTTCTTCATCAGACTTATCACTATCTTCATCCACAGCCTGACCACTCCCTTCAATGGGAGGTTCTATATAAATATAGTTTCCATACTCTCATTCTAATTTTCGCATTTTGAAGGCAAAAAATACAGTAAACTTTATAATATACTTTTAAAATATGAACCCAATACTATCTATATATAACTTTTCTAACTTATTAATATCTGTACATAGATTTCAAATTACGCTATATATAAATAATCCTTAAAAATGTTACATATACATTATATTGGGTTATGTTATTTTGTTAATTTCGTATTTATTATTTGTATATGTAAAGATGCTGCATTTTAGGAGTACTCTTATGAAACATCATATTTGTGGTCTACAGAAATAGAATTACTATTTTTAGTGTCTCCAGTACTTTAGTGTAAAGGAAATGTTTGTGTAGATAGATTAAAAATAAATGTATCTCTGATAACAACAGCACAGTGAATGAAGCTTGTAAAATTTTATGTTTAAATAAATTGAAGCACCAAAGTAATAAAAGCGCTGTCCGTAACATTTTTATCACAGTGTTCAAATTGTGAAGATTTAAACCAGAAAAAAAATAAACAAGTAATTTGAGTTTATTGCTAATCCTCCAAGATGAATATATTCAGCATTCAGCTAAAGAGAAAGTTGAT
This sequence comes from Melinaea marsaeus rileyi, assembly GCA_918358865.1. Classification (NCBI taxonomy): domain Eukaryota; kingdom Metazoa; phylum Arthropoda; class Insecta; order Lepidoptera; family Nymphalidae; genus Melinaea; species Melinaea marsaeus. The sequence goes on along the minus strand of OU911094.1, from coordinate 19,458,971 downwards.
GCAACGTAAAAATGCTTTGTACTTTTGTAGTAGAATCACAGACGTTAGTTAGTTTATTGTTTATTGATCCTGGTAGCTCAGTCCAGATAGATAGACAGATCGGCAGATAGAACAACTATTTAATAAGAGACAGAGTTTTTAGATGTAAAGAGTTGTTAGGAGTCTGAATGTATTTTATATCCTTTATTTTTTATCAGTGAAATTTTAGTTTCCTTTTATTCGAAAAAAATAAAAAAACTCTTTGATTTATAATCTTGATTAATTTTTTTTTTAATTAGATATTCCATAATATTTCCTGTTCCTGGTAATTTATTTATATCTGTTTATTAATAATTTATCACGCTAAGATAATTTAAATTGTAAACGAAACAAAGACACGTATATAAGAAGCCCAATAAATATAAGAATAACATTTAACAAAGAAAACAGATATTACTGAACATTGAACATATATTTTACTTTTTCATTAGCACGAGACTATTATAACACCAGAATACAAAGAACTAATTCTCACTCTGATTATTTTTGGTGTTTTAAATGAATAAAGTATATTCGGGTTCATGTATTATTAAAATCGTTAGTTCTGTTTGTCAAATATTTGAATGGTTTGTGTTGGATATTCTTAATACAAAGTAATCATTATCTTAATACATAATCATCCATAAATTTGATCTCGTGATAACTAATATCTAAGATGAATGAAAGAAAGCTTAGAAAAGATTTATTGAGCGAAGCGTTTTACTGGAGACTTTTGGCATTCTTTGTCACGAATTGCCTCGAAAACTACTTGACGGAAAATTATGAAACTTTGCAATCAAAAAGACACACATTAGGTGATGGTTTAAAATAAAAAAAAATTGAAAAATGTCCTCAAAAATTTTTTTTTTTTTTAATATCATGTCAAAAAATTGATATCCCATTGAAGTCAATGGGAAACGATGAGTCAATACAATACACTGGGCTCGCTTCGCTCAATATGCAAACGGCACCCGAGATTTCGCGAGCGCAGTGAGTCGAAATTGAGTGTTTGTTGGCGCCCCTAGTATAACATCGATAAACCCAGAGATGCTTCTATATATTGTTTTCATTATTTAATCGTACTTCGAAACTTTCGTCATTGATACCTTTCGGCTCTCAAAGTTTCTCTTTCAATATTAGAATTCCGAAAGCTATTACTTTAAAAAATATAATGTTGCTATAATTTCTCAGCCATAATCATTTATATTTTATTTGTTATCGCTTTCTTAATTGACTATCATTTCATACTTCATCTTCATATTTATTTAATGTAATAGATTTTAAAGTGAAAAACGTAGCAATAATATATTTAGCTTCAACAATGTTTTAAATTTATATTTAAATACAATGTAAAAAATAAAGTAAATGGTTTAGAAAAAACAAAAGAGGGATAATTTATTATTTAATTTCATAACAAAGAGATTTTCTATTTTAGAAATTGAAAACCTAACCTTTTATGAAAGCATAGATATAGACAGTCATCTAAAGGAAGGATGACTTAGGTGCCTCATTATTCAGCATTTTATTACAGCGCGGAGAAACAACCTCAGCGTTGGCATAAAATAGTTTGATCTTTTGTGAGGCGCACTTTAAAGATATCCGTCCAAGATAGTATTTTTTTCTCTTTATCTTTTAAAAGAAATCGTATCCATTCTCCAGGGATTTCAGGAAGCAAAAATTCCATTATTTGCATCGAAATAGCTTTTATAAATTCACTACTTGATTTTATGCCTCTACCCCTTACTTCAAAAACTAAAGGAACTATTTTCGGTGTATTAAATTATGTTTATTATAAGTAAGAGTATTGAACAGTTTATTATTATTGAAATAGGTATATTTTTTATTTATTATAGTCTGAGAAAAATATATATCATTATCCGATTAAAGAGACGCGGAAAAGTTTTTTCTTACCTTTTTTAAAAAGCCCGGAAAATTTAACAAAAATACATATTAAAATTAAATCTAAAAAAAGGGTGAAAAAGCATAAAGCTACGACAAAGTAAGAAGAAACGATTTTAATTTAAAACTTTCACTTTCATTGCAAAGTGTTATGATAATAATTTTGATGTAACCAGTCACTAAAGCGTTCATATTTTATATCCCATTAGAAAAAAAAACACAAATTGGATGGAGACAAATGAAATGACCAAATATCTAAACATCAGAATTATGAAAACTGTCTGAAGACTTTTAAATCTAAAACCATTACCACCACACTAGACCAAAAATATTATATAACATTTTTGCATACACGAGTTGTAAAATAAAAACACATACTTACTAATAAAATACGGAATAAAACCTATACAAATATTTTTTGTACCGACCAATGTTATATTTATCTCCGGACCCTTCAAATTCACATGTTATTAAAAATTTGTTTACTTTGTCTGGTTTATGAAGCTACTGAATTTTTATGGAAAAAAAAACTCTATATTTTTCTCTTACTGTATATTAATCCATTAATATTAAAAAAGCTTCTCCTAATAATCTAGTTAGTAATTAAATAATTATTAATTAATCTATTATTATTTATTCTAAATTTACCCACATACAGTTTGTGATTACTTGTGATTATTTTCAATTTACTCACACACAGTTTGTGATTATTTGTGATTATTATCAATTTACCCAAATACAGTTTGTGATTATTTTATATTTACTCACATACAGTTTGTGATTATTTATGATTATTTTAACTTGATCCTCATACAGTTTGTGATTATTTTCAATTTACTCACACACAGTTTGTGATTATTTGTGATTATTATCAATTTACCCAAATACAGTTTGTGATTATTTTATATTTCCTCACATACAGTTTGTGATTATTTATGATTATTTTAACTTGATCCTCATACAGTTTGTGATTATTTTCAATTTACTCACACACAGTTTGTGATTATTTGTGATTATTATCAATTTACCCAAATACAGTTTGTGATTATTTTATATTTCCTCACATACAGTTTGTGATTATTTATGATTATTTTAACTTGATCCTCATACAGTTTGTGATTATTTTCAATTTACTCACACACAGTTTGTGATTATTTGTGATTATTATCAATTTACCCAAATACAGTTTGTGATTATTTTATATTTACTCACATACAGTTTGTGATTATTTATGATTATTTTAACTTGATCCTCATACAGTTTGTGATTATTTTTAATTTACCTACATACTAATTGTGAGATTATTTATCAAGGAAGGATAATACTTTTAAGAAATTATTTAGATTTTTTAAAACATTTTTAGTTATACTTTGAAGTCATAACACTAAACCACATTAGGGCACTGTTTTTTTATAATTAAGAAAAAACATTAAACAAGAATATTCAAGTCACGGCCTTTATATCTTAATAGTAATATTATCTCTGTATATCTCAGTAACAAGTTGAAAACTGCATATGAAAAAGAATATTTAGCTTATTATTTTATGTTTATTACTAATCAGTACCATTAATAAAATAATGTATCTTAATAATGTCTAGACAAGTGTTTTAGACAAGACTCTGAAACGAGATATTAAAGAGTTATTGAAGCAATTATAATGTCACAAGTTATTTATAAATCATGCATTTGGATGAATTACAAATCTTTTAACATAGTTCAACAATTCAGTGTTTACTGAACTGAAACTGAAAATGGACTTCGATCTCCAAAGACGCATTACATACTTAATAGTATTAGTGAATCCGATATGGAAGTAACTTTGCTATAAAAAAATCCGAGATTTATATAATATCACACAGATTGTTTCTCGTTAAAAAATGTAACAAATATCTAAACGTCATCGACAATATTTTTTTATTATTTATTATTTTTATATTTGCTTTATGAATTCCAATTCCTCATATCACCCCATATACCATACATCTAGACTATCAAGATCTTTCTAAATATTTGCAGACTAAAAGACTGTCCACTAGTTTTGTCTAAAAAGAACAAGTTCTAGTTACATTAGAGCTTTGGAACCTAGTTATCGTAGTTGGCCAGAAACGTGTTTGGAATATTGTATTAGTTTCGCTTCTAAAATATCGTAAACAATTGAATTAATAATAAACGATATACTCGTATTGTGTTTGTGTCGCGGACAACGGACTTCATTAAACATTTTAATTCTAGATAACTATTATTAAGTAAGTCAGGTTATTGACTGTGTGTATTTTTTGTATGTTTTAAAAATACTGTAAATTGCAAAGTATTAAAAATTGTTACATAAAAAGAGATATCTAGAGAACATTTCATTACATGATTTTTATCATCCCTCAACGATGAATGCGAATACTTCACCTTTTTATTATCTTCCATATAAAGCTAATGACGCATACAACTGCGTCTATATATCAGGATCTCGATAGTAAATATAAAAAATAGCTTTACTAAATCATTTATATAACATCGCAATTGTTTATAATGTTATAAATGGAATGAATCCTTAATTAATAGTTTCACTGATGTCAATAAGGAATATTCAGCGTCTCGGTGTATCTTTTAGAAGGTCAAGTTGTGTTTCACCTTTTAAAATAAATGGGTATTGATTGACATATTGATTGCTTTAAATCATACATTAATATATTTAAATTATTGATTTAAATACTTACGCGTTATTACAGAACTGAGAAAAGAATGCTTACCATTTTACTTCAAACTGCAAATTATTTATCCTTCAGGCTATTTTGTATATTCTGAGACATTAGTATAAATTGTGGTATTTTATATGCAAATAAAGAAAAGAAGAAAGAAAAGACCACAAAGGTAACAAAACTTGATACATTACTTTATGACTAACACATTGCGATGGAGAGGAAAAAAACATAAACATTTGCTTCGAGTAAGATAACAAGATTAACAAAATTAACAAAACAATTAAAGATATTATTATCAAAAACAATACGGAAATGGTGATAAACAATTTATTGTATTTGAATCTATAATGACATTTTTTTTTATTATATGCAAACATAATTAAGCAAAAGTATTAAACACATAATAATGCTAAAGATAATTTGTATTACAATATGAAATGTATAAATATGTTTTATATTCCGTGAAACTCTGGATGAGTTTCACGGAATGAGTTTCACGAAGTTGAGAACCATGAGGACCCCCCGTAGGGCATGTATGAAGAGGTTGATGTCTGTGGCCGAGGTGAAAGAGGTATGCAGGGACCGTAGCATTTGGCGCTCCGTCGTCTCTAGCTACCCCGCAAGCGATATGGGCGAGAAGGTAAATAAATAAATAAATAAATAAACTCTGGATAAAGCAACTCTCATACGTCATGAATAAGTGATGCGAGCTTTACTGAATGCATTAAAACTCTCTTCTTCGTTTATGCGATGCATTAGTTGCGGCGTAAAGAGATAAATTGATTTACAATTATTTATATATAATGAATGTTATTTGTTTATAATTATTACTTATATTTAGCAATATATTAGTATTTATTCATTTGTAGGGTCATTTTTAATTAACTATTTGTTTTTCATAACTGTTTTGACAATTCTAAGGCGGTAAATATAATTTACTATACTTACCTGAGATTTGTTGTTATATACCACTGCCATCGATTTTAGATTCCTAACATAATCTGCGGATAATGGCCGTGTTGTTGAGGTTTTCCTTTTAGGTATAGCTGCACGTTTGGCTGTACACAATGCAGTTTTGCTACCGACGCTGTTATACGGCAGCCAAACGTGGGTAACACAGAAGAAGAATGTAAGAAAGATGAATGCTGTTGAGATGCGATCTCTTCGCAGAATATGCGGAGTCAGTCTAGCTGATCGAATCCGCAATGAAGAGATCCACAGAATGGCAGGTACTAGCGAAGATGTCACGGTGAGAATAAAGAAGAACGTGCTCAGGTGGTTTGGGCACGTTGAACGAATGAGTGATGAAAGAATGGTAAAAAAGATTTATATAGGAAAAGTGAGCGGTAAGAGAGACAGGGGGAGTCGTCGAGTGGCCTTCGAAAACACAGTAGCTACGATACTGGAGGAAGGTCACGTAAAAAGCATGAGGACCCCCCGGAGGGCATGTATGAAGAGGTTGATGTCTGTGGCCGAAGCGAAAGAGGTATTCAGGGACCGTAGCGTTTGGCGCTCCGTCGTCTCTGGCTACCCCGCAAGGGATATGGCGTGAAGCTAAATAAATAAATAATGTATTAATCCTTTAAAACACCTTTTGTTTTATTGCAAGCCGTAATTTGTATAATTTTATAGTACATCAAATTTAACTACTGCGGAACTCAACAGTTACGAAACCGCACTGTCTCATTTATGAATGTTAAAATGGAAAGATAACTTTACTGATAGATAATAATAATGACGAACAGGTTTTCCTTAATTTGTTGATTAAACACACAATTGGGGGAATTCTGAATCAGATTATCTGTTATAAGTGAAAGTGGAACTTGTATAACAATTAAAATTAACCGTTGAAGTTATTAGAATTACGAGTAGCAGTCAAACACGTCACTAAAACGTACAAAAGAATGCACTTGTGTCCTGTGTAATATCTATTTATTATATTTTGACGCCTGTCACAATTATTATAGCAAAGTTATGTTATAAAGAATTGCTAAGTTAAAAAAGTATATATTGATCTATGGGACACTTTTTGACCATTTAATGAAAATCTACAATCACGAATGTCACCAAAGAACTGCTAAACGAGTAAGACACTTTCTTGAATGCATATGCAAAATTTTAAAGCTCTAGCTCAAATGGCTTAGGAGGAGTAGGCGAACATCGAAACACACTTTTGACCAGTAAGAGCAATAATATTGAAAACACATATGCATCAACTAATTTTATACGTTTTAATATCCAATTTTCCTAAATCTAAAGTTAATTTATGTAAATTACTTGTAGTAAAATGGGAGTAAGGTTATTTATACCACAAAATGCACAATTACAAATACAAGAAAACATTGTGAGTACAACAGACGGCATTATTACTTAAAGGCGATTTCATCCAGGATTAGGAAAAACAAGTAATATTATTCATACATATAGGTAGAGTACAGTTACTTCAATAAGCATGCTTTTATTTTTTATTATTAACCATATAAATTATATGGTTAATAATATATATAGCTTATTATTTACACAAGAATGGATACTGTTATAAAATTTATAACAGTATTTCAACTTTTCCTTTTTAAGTAATTGATACAAAAGAATCAATTGACATTAATGTAATGGGTTTGAATCTTAGTTAATTATGAATTTTAGTTAATTATTTTCAGCTTTGTTTTTCTCTTCGGTCTTCAATATTAAGTGTTTATTTGAGAGTCAAATTATACTAAGAATAACGGCTTTGCATTTAAATGTGTAATTTATCTTGCGATATATAATATTAAAAAGAAAACATTCAAATACAACATATTAAAATCAAGTTGTTGAATAAAATATTTTATTTATTAAGCGAAACATTTACTTATCTGAATATTTAAAGTGTTTTAATAATATAATAAACTGAAGTGCTTAATAATCCGATTATTTCTGGCTGGTGGATTTAAGCAAATACACATATTCCAATTCCAAGTTTCAAAATTTGTTAAAACCAAATAATAACTTTATAAGTTCTTTTATAAAAATGTTTAATTTATATTTTTGTAATTTTTTTAATATTAAAGAATTGAAATAATACCTAACATCACATTAGTTAATAAATTAGTAAAATAATTTGACTTAATACATTTAAAAGCAAAATATTAATGGCAGCAAGATGATTGCAAAATGCTTAATAGTTTAAAGTGTTAAAACATTTGAGCTGGGTGATAGAAAAATGGAAATGGAGTATAGGGTACTTGCTTGTGGCTACCAAGGAAGAGTTACAAAATCAAATGGATATCATATCTTGTCTACTTAGAGGGATAAAATAATGTCGAAGAATGGAAGGGGTAATCCATATTTTTTACATAAAATTTAGACTAAACTTAAAAAAAAAAACAAGTTATTCATTTTGTGAAAACAAAGCAAGAGGTCTACTTGATACTAGAACCAATAACTTATATGACTTTCCAATACCAAACTTATTCATATACATACCCTTCTAAAATTGTATTTCTATTGATATTGACGTGTCGTAATTCTTCAAAATCAAATATATTTGAAAGTAGATTTATTACATACCTTCACAACTGCTAAAAGTTTTACCTTACTTTGTAGATTTGTAATGAAAAATTAATTTCATAACTTTTAACTGGGAGGAAATTGTTCCAGTATGGAGAATTGGCAACAACCAACTTGGTCATAAATTCACTGCGTAAAAGTCGAAATATCTTTGGTAACATGTTCTCATACATTTCACTTACGAGTATGACACGTTACACTGGACGCCCGGTTCCATGGGAGTAGTTTAGTGAATAAGGACCAAAAATCTTTATATACATTTTTTAACATATTTACCTCACGTCGTGGATATAAATTTATCTTATAGGTATTTAAAGATAGCGTTTTAAGCTAGTGGTTAGTGTGATCGATCATCGTGGTGATCTTTGAGAGAGGACATAACCCTATAGAGGCTTACAAGAAGAAGAATAATTTAAATTGAATTATTAAATTATCTATTTTGACAGTTTTGTTATTGTTACAATAAGGTTAATTTAATTGAATCATTTGCAAATAACTTTCAGGTTGTCACCCTCTTACAATAATAAAAATAAGAAATTAATTTACCAAAACAATGATTAATGTTCCTGAACTCTTTCTGTAAATACAAATGTGGGAAGTAAGGATGTTGGATCACTGCCCAGGTCAAGTATGACTTATGACTTTTGACATAGAAATTTTTCTAGAGAGATAAATAGGAAGAGAGTAAGTATTGTTTGAATTACAAAACCAAAATTTGTACGGAACACTATAACGTAGTCTATTATTATAAAGTGTATTCTGATATAAAGTCAATGTTTCCATGATCTTTGGGGTAGACGATGTAGCGGCAAATATAAAGAGGTAGTAATTATGTATGCAGTATCCTACATAATTTTATTAAGCAAATTGAGTACTTTCAATATCAATAGATTTTGAAATAATATGTTCAATTTACATTATTTTTAACTGTAACACATATAGAGGTATTAAACAATCCACATAAATATTTAATTCATTTGTTCTTATCTGATGCGATCTTTTTACAACAAAAACTCCCAACACTTTTTATACATAGATTTTCATTGTCGTATATATGTAATTTGTTTCATAAAAAGTAAAAAATATAGTTGAACGGACTGAATATTCTACATTGTGGTTGTCAGGAATTATATTTCGCCCAACGAACGTTGGACGTGACGACGCTGGCGGCAGATTGTAAAATAGTTATTCTAAGCGTGTTGAGTTCGCACAGTTTTAGGAATATTGTTTTACGAATAAATGTACGTTATATTTTAACGATACTTTTACTTCTTAACCATTTGTCACACGTCCATCTGTAATGTAGCTTTAGAATAATAATTTACAGCGATTAGAGTTTAACAAATTAAGTAGTTTTAGTCCAATTCATTTTGATCTTCGTAATAAAAGTTACACACCTAACGCAAAGTCTCAACAATCTTAAATAGCTTTAAACGAGCTGCATACACTTTAAAGAGCTTTAAATAAATTTGTAGAGATTCAATTACTCCCGTCAAGCCAATGTAAATTTTTAATTAGCACGAGAGATAAAAATTCAGTTATAAAATACGAAAATAATATTTTTGTATAACGTGATAATATTAAATGAAGTAAAACTAATATTTAAAATCGCAATTGATATAAAATTTTGTTTCCAGATAAGCTAGGTTAAGATATTATTACAACATTACAAGTGAATGTTATAAATAATTTGGACATGACATAAACTGTGTTAAGTGCAATAAACAGTAGTTCGGTTTCACCTTTACAAAGTCCTCGTCAAGTAACACGTGGTGACAATGTGTTTAGTTCTGATATAAATCATACCCTTTGTATTCTTGACCTCCATTGACTTGTCACATTCAAATATTATATAAACTTTTTCATATTTTTTTTCTTTTCCTCTGTTACAAATAAGTCTAAGAAAGTTTTGACGGAATTTATTGTAACTACTCTTTTCCTATTGGAACTTTGTTACTAAGTTCTGAAGTTTGTAAGTGAAGTGTATAACCACTTGAAATAAGAACTTTGACCTAAAATATTCAATGTACATCTAAATTGTATAATTGTGATTATCTGACTATATGTGGTTCTTTGTAATAAAGAACATAAGTTTTAGATTTTCCTAGTGAAAGGGAGTGTTCATAACCTCATTATCAAAGCTACCACTCGCTTGGATGAATTATTGCCTTAGACATGACAGATTATCAGCGGTCGTTATACGTGTATTCATATTTTATTTCCACTTAAAACGTATCACAATTCAGCTAAACAATCAAACTTGAAGTTTCCATGCAGGGAACAAAAGGCGTATAATTTTATATACACCTAAGTCTGTTTTTACACGGTTTTGAAATAACACGGTTTGAAATTAAAATATTTTTAAATTTTTTACACGATTTTATTCCATTTAGCACGATAAAAAAAAATTTGGGCTTAATTTTTTTTGTCACATTTAATTTCTGCGAAATATGTTCATATCACAAATTTAAGGGAATTCCCTTTTTGTGCATACAAGCAAATTTACTGTTCAGAGCAATTGAAATGTGTTAATATTTTGTGAATAATCTTCAATAAGCATGCTTGTAAAAATAAACATTGTATATGTGATTTAATTAAATAAACATGAATACTTGTTCTTAAAAAATCCTTGGTTTTCACTTATTTTAATAGGTTTTAGAGATTAGGAACCAATCACCTATTTTTGGATACGATCAATGTCTTTTTTTACACGGTTTTTTCTGGAACCAATCTACCATGTAAAAGCAGACTTAGGTGTATATCCCAACTGTCAGTTATAAAAGCAAAGAGGGACATCGGAGTATAAATTAGAGATATAATATTTAGAGACAAAATATATAACGCAATCACTCTGTGAATCTTGATATAAAAGTGAAAATGAACCGACATTGTTACAAAGCGTTAAAATAAAATCAAAAATTTACAATTGGAGTTAAAGCACCGTGATAGAGCCATTTTCATAACAAAGTATGTTCTGTTGACCGTAACAAAAAATGTATTATTAATTTTCTGTGCAATATCAAAGTGCTTACGAATTATAAGTTACGCTAGATTAAAAAAATAATTTAACAGCTTAGTAATTGACAACCGATATAAAATTTTAATGATGAAAATTCTAATATTTAGTTTTATGTTTCACCATCAATGAAAACATCCTCGCATTATTAAAACGATAAAATAATTTAGATCTTTTAAGATATTCATAATATGAAAGCGATACTACTAGAAACTCTTATAATAATATGTTTAATATTATTATAAGATTTACAATTAACAATAAAGCTTATATGTTTCACAAAAATAGTTTCAACGAATACATTGAATTACTTTTTAAGACTAGACGATAAACAGCAAGGGAAACATAAATGAAAACGTAGATTAGTTTACGAACTCAGTTACGAACGAAAGTTTCAATATTTAAATATTTAAACACATATTTTTTCTAGTCACAGTTTTAGGTTTCGCGTTTCTATAAGAGTATCAAAGGTAACTTATAAATTCGATGATAAACATATTTTACTTATGTTATTATATAATAATACATATTTCAATTTTATATTAAAATCACGTAGCAGGGAAGTTCTTGTTTAATGAATGTAACTGTATACCAGAGTGCTGTGAATAACCAACAAGCTATGCACGATGATATTTAAACAAACAATGAATTTAAATATAAAGTTCAGTATGCTTAAGGCATTAATTACATATTGTAATTTTAATGATCTATGAAAAAATTAATTATAGAATCTACATTTTTGCGTATAACTATCAATTTATACGCAGATGGCATTTAAAGACCACCAATGTTTTGTAGCACGATGAAACATTTTGTTATACTAATATATATCTTATAGTAAAAATAAAACACTACATTTTGGCCATTTCAATAATAAGTTCATTACAAGAGTAAAGAACTAGGTCAAGTGTGGCTCAAAACAACCATTTAATTGATTTCAAATTCAAATTTAAATTCAAAATATCTTTAATCAAGTAGGCATTTACATGCACTTTTGAATCGTCAATTTTTACAATACAAAAAAAAAAAGTTCAGTGTAGTCAGTCCGTAAGTAAGCTACCACCGGCTCGGAATGCTCCTCTGTTGAGAAGAGCCGGCCAGAAACTCAACAGTTGCTCTTTTCAAAAGAAATATAACAATCCTAGGTGATGTACATGATAATATAAATCCTGCAAATGATTCAACAACTTAAGTTCCACATATTTCGATCTACTAAAAACTCTTGAATGTTATAATAAAATTTATTTAATAATAAACTTTTGATTTAAGATTTAAGATTTTGTTCATATATTCATTTCGCACGTGTTTGATAGATAGTCCTGGGGGTATATTTATTTAAATCCTTACACTTTCACTGTAAAATCTGCTGGAAAAGTTAATTTACATCGTAGAGCTACTAGCTACTCTCATGAGAAATTAACTGTTCCATTTATTTTAATTCGCTTAACTCATGACACTTTCGCACTTCATTGTTGTAAAAAGTAAAATTAAGGTTTTCCTTTGGTATAAATTTGCAATGTTTAAAAAGTTTTAATAATATTTGAGTATCCTCTTCTCGAGATTCAATATTGTACTAAAATTCTTGATTCTTGTTTGGATCTTGTCACAACTGGTTCATGTTCTCCTGGTGTAGATATGAAATAGAGAGTAAGTACTCTATCATCATCATCATCATCATTTTCAGCTGTCGTGCGTCCACTGCTGGACGTAAGCCTTCCCCATTGACTTCCACCGTGATCGGTCCAAAGCGGCCCGCATCCATTGGTTTCCAGCTGCTCTTTTTATGTCGTCTGTCCACCTAGTTGGTGGTCGTCCTCTACTTCGCTTGCCAGTAAGTGGCCTCCACTCAAGGACCCTTTTTCCCCATCGGCCGTCACTTGAGCGGGCTATATGCCCAGCCCATTGCCACTTCAGCTTACAAATCCGTTGGGCTATGTCGCTTACTTTTGTTCGTCTGCGAATCTCTTCGTTTCTGACTCTATCTCGCAGCGAAATGCCCAGCATAGCCCTCTCCATCGCACGCTGAGTGACTTTAAGCCTCTCTAAGAGTCCCTTTGTTAGAGGCCACGTCTCGGTTCCATAAGTCATCGCTGGTAACACACACTGGTCGAAGACTTTCGACTTAAGGCACTGCGGTATTCCGGACGAAAATACGCTCCTTAAGTTCCCGAACGCTGCCCATCCTAGTTGGATTCGTCGATTGACCTCTCCCTCGAAGTTGGACCTGCCCAATCGGACTTTTTGTCCCAGGTAGACATATTCGTCGACAACTTCGATAATGGAGCTCCCAACGGATACCGGGATAGGCGCGACATGGACATTCGACATAATTTTCGTCTTGTCCATATTCATTTTAAGGCCCACCTGTTGAGAGACTCCATTAAGATCGCCGAGCATAGTGCTGAGGTCTTCCAGGGATTCTGCCATTACTACTATATCGTCGGCAAATCGAAGGTGAGTTAGGTACTCGCCGTTTATATTGATGCCGAGTCCATGCCATTCCAGGAGCTTGAAAGCGTCTTCCAGTGCAGTGGTAAATAGTCTCGGAGAGATAACGTCTCCCTGTCTCACGCCTCGCTGTAAAGGAATAGCGTTTGTGCAATGCTCCTGGACTCGAACCGACATGGTGGCATTTGTGTACAAATACTTCAACACTTCGATGTACCGATAGTCAATATGGCACCTCTGAAGAGACGACAGTACCGCCCACGTTTCGATCGAATCAAAGGCTTTCTCATAATCCACAAACGCTAAGCATAATGGCCGATTATACTCCTCGGTCTTCTGTATAATCTGCCGCAGCGTATGAATGTGGTCTATGGTACTAAAACCTTTTCGGAAACCAGCTTGTTCGGAAGGCTGGAAGTCATCAAACTTGCTCGTGAGACGAGTCGTGATAACCCTCGAAAACAGCTTATAAACATGGTTCAGAAGCGAGATGGGCCTGTAATTCTTCAGCAAAGTAGTATCGCCTTTTTTGAAGAATAGGGCCACCACACTTCTGTTCCATGCTTCCGGCGGTACACCCTCAAGCAGGACGGCATTAAAGAGCTTCTGAAGGACCCTAAGTACTGGCAATCCGCCCGCTTTCAGAAGCTCTGATGTGATACCGTCTTCACCTGGTGCCTTGTTGTTTTTAAGCTGTTTTAGGGCCATACTGATCTCGTGCAAGCTGATGTCCGGGATTTCATCGGAATAGTGCCGGGTGAGCTCCGCTCTTGGGTCTTCTGCTAAGCTATCAACAGGTTTAGCGACTGAGGTATATAAGTGTCCATAGAACCTCTCGACCTCCCTCAAAATGTCAGCCCTACAGGACACTGTGCTTCCATCCCCCAATTTCAACTTCGATAACCGGCTTTGCCCAATTGACGAATCTCGCGCAAACACTTTGGAGCCTTGGTTCCGCTCTATCGTATCTTTAATACGGTTAGTATTGAAAATACGGATGTCGTGTCGCAGACATTTCCGTATGCGTCTGTTGAGCTGCCTATAAGTCTCGGTATCATTGAGGGACTGAAGTGCCAACGAGCGTCGTTCCGCCATAAGTTTGAGAGTTTCGTTGGCTAGTTTTCGGGGTCTATTCTTACGGCCGGGTCTGCAGAATTTTCCTCCGACCGTATGGACAGTTTCTACCAACCTGTTGTTAATTTGGTCCACGGATGCACAATCATCTAGGCAAGCGAAGCTGTTCGATAATTCGAGTTGAAAGTTTTCGAGGTCTTGAATATGAGCTTTAGATGGACGGAGCGTAGACTTCACCAACCGGGATCGTTCCAGCCTGACATTGAGATTCAGCGTGCCTCTTACCATTCGGTGATCGCTCCCTGTTTTTGCGTTGTTGATCACAGATACATCGTTAAATGTCTGGCGTCTAGTGGTCAAGATGAAGTCAATCTCATTTCTAGTGGAACCATCGGGACTTAACCAGGTCCACTTCCTTTGAGGCGGCTTCTGGAAGAAGGAATTCATCATAAAAAGTCCCTCTTTCTCCAAAAAATCGGCCAGCCTCTGTCCCCTAGGGTTCCGCTGCCCATATCCAAATTGCCCAACTCTCAACTCATCGTCGTTTCTCTTGCCCAGCTTTGCGTTGAAGTCCCCCATAACAACATTAAAGTGAGTTTTTGTAGTATGTATGGCCCGACTAATATCCTCATACACTCAGTATACTACAGTACAGTACTCTATACTTTAAAGAAAGCAAAGGTTAAGGAAATTCGTAAATGTCTGATCCCTAATATTTAATGAAATAGAGGTTATATTATCTTTATTATTTTAAAATATGTTATATTGCATTTTTTATATATCCAGACAAAATAAACACTCAAATAAAAACCACATTGAGATTAAAATTATGCACATGAAACTAAACACTTATTTTATTAAAAGATTTCAATCTGCCAAAGTCAGAGTTCCATATTAAATATGAAAAAACATAATCAGCAAACATTACAATGTTACAGGTATTGCGATTTATTCAAGATGTTATAAAATATGATCAGATTGATATTTGCATAGAACCCGGTTACGGAGATAGTGCTGAGTTTATACGTCTTTAATACTAAATCCTCACAACTTCACTGTAATTTGGCTGGAAAAATAATTCACATTCTAGAGCTGCTCTCATAAGAAATGACTGCTCCATTGGTTACAATTCTTTCAACTCACGGCACCTGAATATACACCTGATACCTGTATCTTACTTTACATACATACTTAATATTTTTTTGGAGTTAAAAAAACTCCTAGTAAAATAGATCCTAAAATATGATGAATTTAAAATAGGAAAACCCTTGCTATATAATTGTTTGCAATAGCTAACTAAAAAAATAGTTAGCTATCCCCAACAATTTAATATTTAACGATTGGAATTCAAAGGATTAGTAACCATCGTGTGTGATATTATAAAATGATAACAGACGCTCCATTTAATGGTTTTAAAGAAAAAAATGTGGATTATAATTACTAGTAATATATAATAATGCCTAAAGAACAATCTTGATTTTCTTTTCCTTTCACTGTCATCTCAGAATCTTCAAGTACAATTTGTGTGTCAAAAGATGCATTGAATCAGTTGAAACCACTATCTGTAAACGTGACATAGACATTACTACAATGAACTAAAATTCAACCGATTCCAGATGTTTTAAATAGAAAATGTAGTCAATTCATATTGTATTCGACTTCAAAAGAAATTTCCATTTATAGCTGACTTGATAAAACATTGACCGATAAGTTATAATTGCTTTTAAGAAGATTTTATGCTAGGGAAAATAAATAAATCGCCAATTCACTTATTTAACTGAATTTTAAAGTAGTAAACAAGAAATATTATGGGATTGTTACTTAAATGTTTTTCGTTAAAGTCCTCAATATTAAATGAACATAGCGTCATTTCATAGATTGGATTACGACTGTTAATAGTTAGGCCATGTCAATAGTTCACACTATTGTTATAGGTGATTTTAGAATACCTTCGTAGACCAAAACACCTCGTTGCATTGCTTTCAAGAAAAATGTACTTATTATATAGTTTTTATATACTTATTTACCTACCTTGTTAGGATTCGAAACGTCAACTTATCAAAGTTTTTCGTAACGATACTCTTAACTTTTCTCCAGAAAATAGTTTAAAATATTTTAATATCTCTCGCACGCAAGATTACTTCACGTCATTTGCTAAGTTTAATTGCATACCTCGACTTCGTGTACTTATATCAAAACGATTAAATCTAACATAAAACGTATAGGTACTGTACGATTTCTTTTAAAGCTATTGCTTTTATCAAACAAGTCGTACCACTTTAAAAAACATTTTCTGAAATGCTTTTTTTTTAAATCGTTGGTCGTGGTAGGAAGCATTAATTCAATAAAACTATAATACAATATAATATACACTATGATATCAACATATCATATACGTGTCTATTTATCTATCTATCTATTTATATCTAAACAGATGAACAAATGACATTAAACAAAATAACAAGACATGAAACTTGAGATTAGTATCGACAGTATTGTTAAGGATATCTTTTAAATATTTGCCATAAACCAAATGTAATTATGGATTTCTAACATGAAATTGTTTACAAACTTTCTCACGCAGCATCAATTAACATTATTACTTTCATTAAAAGATGAGATTACACTTTATGTCAGACAGTTATAACACCTTTATTTATATTTTGTAAATAGGAGACGCTCTTAATAATAATAAGCTTAGTTTTATATAAATAATTTCGATAATTGCAATGTAGAAGAACATTCACAGGTGAAAAGTTTCTATAATGTCTAAGATCTTACGTAGATTACAGTCTTTTGTTTCTTGGACCCACATCTTGATATTATATTAAGGTATATATATTAGGTGACTAAGGGAGTAAATCCGTTATTTTTTCACATTTGTCTTTAAAGGTTTCCTTACAGTAACGTGGACTTGTAAGCGATGTGGTTTAATGACAACGTATGGTATGATTTGTACTACATGAGACGACATCGTTGTTAATGGTGATAATATTTTATTTTAAAAAAAGGAACCTGATCTGAAGGAACCGCGATGAGAAAATAATATGCTATTCACAGTTGATAAAATATATTACACCATTTAATATTTAACACGCTTATAATACAGGTACCTATTTGTATGAAAATCCCTGGAGTGTTTCCAGCTTTACTTGAGAATATATAAATGTGCTGGTAAGAAATCACATACTTCATAGTATGACTTGGTAGTTGCTGGCTTCTATAAAGCAAATAAGTTAAGGATAATTATGATTTCCTTAGGTGATGATCTGGTAATAACTCGTTGGTTTTCAGATATCCTTTCGTGAATCTGATGTATCACTATATTTGCTTTTACTCGACCATCCATAAACTTTAGGATTTTAGAACGCTTTTCGTTATATTGTATTTGTATTACGTATATTGTATTATAAATATTAGATTACGTTTTTAATTGAATAGTTATAACTTACTTACCTTCACGCCATATCCTTTGCGGGGTAGCCAGAGACGACGGAGCGCCAAACGCTACGGTCCCTGCATACCTCTTTCGCCTCGGCCAGAAACATCAACCTCTTCATACATGCCCTCCGGGGGGTCCTCATGCTTTTTACGTGACAACATGAGTTATAACATGAAAAAGAAAATATTATTATATACACACAGCATCACTAAAGGCAAAAACCGATAATGAGTTTGGTTTGTAATATAACATGATACGTCGACTGTGAATTGATTTCAACTAAGGGAATTAATTAGAAAAACATTTCCGAAACATATTTATCGAACAACTCCTATAAAAGCTCATAAAAGCTGAAAAAATTGTAAACAAAGATTTCTAAAAACATGCCCGTAATTAAAAATCGGACGAGACTGTTTATATGATACTATTAGAGTTTTTATATTATTCGGTCATTGAATACAATTAGGAAAATACAATTTAAGTGATCAAGTTTTAATACTGTATTGATAATAATAAACTATATTGATTCTTAAGCCAAGATGCTGAATGTTTATATGAAAACTTTATGATCATAGTTTCGACAATAGGAGTGCTGTTTTTATTTCATTATTTGTATTGATTGAATTGAGAATTTTTTACTGTGTTTCATCTATTGATTTCTGAATCTGAATCAATCATACTTCTATATATTTATACACAGAAAGATAGATATAAACAAATAGGCCGAGTCTAGATTTCAAACAATGAAAATTAAGTATGTCAACCTTAAGCACGGTAACTCGTAGTCATACATCTTACAAAACAATGCTGTGTTACAAATAGTACTTTGCAAATGTATCAGGGTAATATTACGAACGTGTATACAGAAGTCCTGTAAAAGAAAAATATCTTACAGGTCAAACGAATATACAAGTCACTTGTGATCATCGCCACCCACGATCTCTTGCAACATAGAGAAATGACTAGGGTGATGCCAGTTTTTGAGAAACAGTTATACACTTTTTTCCCATCTCGTATCGCACTGGAAATAAATTAAACTATGATTGAAATACAATGTACGGCAATGTAAAATGTTTTAATTTGCTTTCACCTCATTGGTATTGTTTTATTAGTCTAAAGATAGAAAATATAAAAAGGAAGAAATCGTCGATTTGATATAAATATACAGTGAAAACTGACAATTTATAATTACCAAAATATATTTTGATATAATGTAATTCTGTTCAATGTAGTTTCTTTTTTTTTTTTGTTTTAGAAATATGTTTAAATTATTGTGAAATTATGAAACAAGAATGTAGTGAAAAGTCTTTGGTGCTACTACGAGTACTTAATATAATCCTTAAAAAATAAACACACTGGAGAGTTATCTTAATACTTACTTACTTAGTTTCACGCCATATCCCTTGCGGGGTAGCCAGAGACAACGGAGCGTCAAACGCTACGGTCCTTGCATACCTCTTTCGTCTCGACTAATGTTTGTGCATTAACCTTTTCATACATGCCCTCCGGCGGATCCTCATGCTTATATATGGTTATCTTATTGAACTTTATAATATAATATTTATAGAAAAAACGATTTATGTAAACGGTTGGATGGATGGTGGACTCAAAGAACGAAAAGCTCTACCGCTAATCGCTTCCGTTTTGTGTCTTAAATGTAAATACAAAACTATGTGTTAGTACAATATAGCATTACAATAATAACTAACATTCAATCAAATGGATTTAGTTTCAAATCCCAAGTATATCGGCGAAATCATTTGTTAACAATTTGTTGATTGAAAATAACACTATTATTTCGGTATCGGAGAGTAGATTGCTTTGGTCTCGCAGTATATAAGGACGTGCCAACCGCTCTAAGACTCAGAAGCAAGTAAAGCGTTGGACTAAGCGCTACTTCAGTGTTGGCGTAATAAGAAGGAAATCGCTGCCGGAATATTGGAAAGTATTTTCATCTTGTTATCATTATTTTAAATGATTTGTTTTTATATTAATTAGTGTCTTGTTTTGAAATGAATCGTTGCTTTATATTAAGTTAAAATAACTTATAATGTTGTATAAATTTAATTATATAATAAAATAAATAATAGTGTTTTAAATTAGCAGGTTAATATTATAATTGTATTAGATTTATTTATTGGCTTTTGAATTTAGTTCACAGCTTATGATTGCTACAATAAACTACTGATTCATATAATGTCTTCTCTTTTAAGTATACCTATCTACTGCCAAACTTACCAGCTTTCTGATAACTTTCAAAAGGTTTATAATGATCTGAAATAAAGTTAGTAACTTCTGAAGTGAAGTCTTTCTTTTATTCTATTTAGACATTTTATATAATGTTCGTAACGTTTATTATGTAACTTAGAAAAAAAATTCTTTTAGACTGTAATACAAATCTAAACGGTCTTTTTAATAAATAACCATAACAGTTGGAAGTTTTTGTTTGAAAAATCGACGAGAAATAATCGTTTATTCTTCACGCTCAGTCCATTTAAGTAGCTACGTGAGGAAAACTTTCCTAATGTTTATTGATCACTTGTAATTTATAATATATAAGCTAGGTGCTATAAATATTAAGATAAATAAATTATATAGTCCATTTTGGTCATATGAACAAATGTCATTTTCGACAGTGGCTTTTGTGTAATTAACAATAATTAGTAATTTATTAATATTAAATCTAAATGTTATTTTAATAATATAAAATTGAACATTAAATATGCAATGGAATTAAATATATTGAACCAAAATTCCACTGCCATGGGATATTATTGAGCTGAGCGAAGCGAAGCTCTTACTGGTCAAAAGTGTGTTTCGATGTTCGCCTACTCCTCCTAAGCCATTTGAGCTAGAGCTTTAAAATTTTGCATATGCATTCAAGAAAGTGTCTCACTCGTTTAGCAGTTCTTTGGTGACATTCATGATTGTAAATTTTGATTAAATGGTCAATAAGTGTCCCATAGATTAATATATATTTTTTAACTTAGCAATTCTTTATAACATAACTTTGCTATAATAATTATGACAGGCGTCAAAATATAATAAATAGATATTGCACAGGACAACTCACAAGGGCATTCTTTTGTAGGTTTTAGTGACGTGTTTGACTGCTACTCGTAATTCTAATAACTTCAACGGTTAGTTCTATTGTTATACAAGTTCCACTTTCACTTATAACAGATAATCTGATTCAGAATTCCTCCTATTGTGTGTTTAATCAATAAATTAAGGAAAACTTTTACGTCATTATTATTATCTTTCAGTAAAGTTATCTTTCTATTTTAACATTCATAAATGAGTGCGGTTTCGTAACTGTTGAGTTCCGCAGTAGTTAAATTTGATGTACTATAAAATGATACAAATTACGGCTTGTAATAAAACAAAAGATGTTTTAAAGGATTAATACATTACTGTATTAATTATACCATTTATGTATAAATTATATAATAAAAGGTTTTAATTAGTTTCCTGTCCAGTTACAGTACTTTCAGATTATTACATTAGATACGGGACAGACCTTCTACGTCATTACTACAACTTTGAATTTGATAGAATAGAAAATATTTTAGGCAAAGAAGCCTACATTTAATATACATTACATATTATTAAATATATTTATTTATATATTTATATAAAAAAATTCTCATTTAATTTTATTGGGCATAAATATTTGTAAAATTATGAACCTAATTATAAAATTAATTATAGTGGAAGAAATTTATTTACTTATGTCAAAAATCTCGATCGATTTCTCGCCGTTTCATAGTTCTTTCTGTTCCATATATTTTTACAATGTAAAAAAAAAAACCGTATTGCTCTGCACAAGTTGGAGCGGTCAATCATTTTCAAGACTTCAAAGACCGTAAGATTCACCTAGATACATCAACAACACCTCTCCATTTAACATTCTTCAATGCGTGACATCAGTCTTGAGTTCCACCACCAGATACGACAGCAGCGCTTCCTCTATCCTTCCTCTATCTACAGATATTAAAGCTGATTTCATGCGAGAAATAACGATCAAGGATTCTGTCGCAACTCGCGTACAATAAATCAAGAATTGAACCTCTGTGCTCATCAAAGGATATGCGGATGAAAGGCAGAGAAAGATTCTCTTTACTGATGGAAAATTAAGTTCTAAACTAATACATTTTCATTTGTAATAGAACTTATTTGGGCCCTGGGACTGGAGGTACAATATGGAGCATGGAGCGGACTTTTCAAGAACCAAATTTTAGAGAAACATTTGAATTAAAATTTGGTTAAGAAGTTAATTGAGCTGAACGTAAGCGAAGCCAAAGACAAAACATTAGAGCTGCCTTGCGCCTGCGAGCAATGTGCTAAGCTAGAAGGTACCAATTAGTCCTAATAAATCGATATTTCCTGTAGCTATTTAGATGAAAGGAGAGGGGCTCAGCTCAACACCCGCCGCGCACCGTTGGCGGATCCTAGGTGCATGTAATATTTTATCATAAATGTCAAAAATTATTAATTCTTTCTAATCCGTATTCCATGTATTTACACCATAAAAAATCCAATTACAGACAGCAGAATTTATTGCGCAATTTAAATATCGTTCCACTAACCTTCATAAAATATTCAATAAATTATAATATTTTTACTATCACGGTAAAGTATAAATAATTTGGAATACCTTTTTTATTAATATTTTGTGTTTGTTTTATAATGTTTCTTGTAGCACTGGATTCAAGTGTAGTGTTAATAACTTTTTAATCATCAGTCAACGTGACATAATAAATCTGGTAAATGACGAATGGCCGAATTGCTGAATCACTGTTATATTTTCTTGTTAAAATATTGGAAAATAGTGAGATCGCTCAGTGATTTTTTGACTCACGCGCACATGTTGAACATCAACGAAAGTAGCGCGTGCGAAGGAAAAGTTCACTTTAGAACAACTTGAGCATCAGAATAATTTTTTCTTCTTTCTTATTATTCTAATTAATTTTAAAAAATTTAAAGCTTTTAACAAATTTATTATAAGTTTTTTTTTAATTTTTTTTAATAGAAACAAAACAATGTCGCGACTTGCTGCGCGACAAGTACCCGCTTACGTTACCCGAGATGCAGATAGAATGCGAATGCCAAATTTACCGCTGCAAGCAAACGACCGAGTGATACAAACATTCAAGGCTAAATTCGTACACGACCTTTGCAAGCTTAATTTAATTGTGTGTCCAAAATGCTCAAGACAAGAACTTAAAGACGAGATCGAGAGTGCAACGTACTTATGCAATACGTATTGCAGCTCGAGGACATGGATCCAGGAGAAGTGCCACCTCAGCTGCAAGGATTGACAGACATTGAAGAGATGTTGATTGCTAGAGTTCATCCAATCTTACGCGTGTACCAGTAAGAGCAGGCAATGGTGCTGGACAATATCGATACACTGGTCACGTACTTAATGTCGAACAAGAATTGCAACCGCTCGCAAGAATCCTGCTACAGAGATTTGCAGATATAATTTTTGAGAGTCATGGTCAAGTCATTGAAGGACGGTCGGAATTACTTAGAAACGCTGGGGATGAAGAGCCATTTGTAGTAGGAGATACGTCAGATGTTTTCGCAAATTACATAGAGAAAGGCAACGCAAAGTTACTCAAGTGGTATGTAAGAGATCGCGGAGCAAACATTTCTGATCTGAAGAAACACTATTCTGACACATACTTTGGCAAACTAACTAAAGACAAAATTAAAGAACTGACTCCTAATGATGTGTTTATTGCTTGTGAACAACGTCACTCTTATGTTGTATATTTTAAGTCTTACGAGGAACTGCGAGATTTTGATCCACTTACAGCAGAATAATCGGGGGTTAATCTTGGTCAAAATCGACAAGCACCGGAATTTGCAAATATCATTAAAAAAGTTTTGAAAATTGCAAATGTCAATATGTTGCATGGAGAGCAGACTGACAAAACTAACGATTGCGTCACGCGCTGTTTGAAATATTTATCTGTTTTTTTATATTAATTTTTTTATTAACCTGTTATGTTTGTTAAGAACAGTTGTTTTGTTAATTTACATTGCTTTTTAGTTTAAGCACGCGAGTTTGAGATCGCTCAGCTCCACCCGCTTGCGCGGCGCTAGTTAAAAAATCGTTAGTTCTGTTGTTCAAATACTTGAATATTTTATGTTATTCCTTGCTCATATTTTTGTATTAACAAAAATTTATTACTGATCTGTAAGATGTACTTAACACGAAGTAATTATCTTAAAAATATCCATAAATTTGGTCTCGTTACTATTTTATTACATTATTAAATACACGATTTGGGTCCAAACAAGTAATTACATAAAATCACTAAACCCAGAGATACTTCTTTATATTATATTCATTATCTATTCCTAATTCAAAACTTTACCTTTCGGCTCTCAAATAGAATGCCGAAAGCTATTAGATTAAATAATA
This sequence comes from Melinaea marsaeus rileyi, assembly GCA_918358865.1. Lineage (NCBI taxonomy): Eukaryota > Metazoa > Arthropoda > Insecta > Lepidoptera > Nymphalidae > Melinaea > Melinaea marsaeus. The sequence continues at coordinate 19,434,392 of OU911094.1, read as the reverse complement.
TAATATTATTATAATTTCTCAGTAATAATCATTTATATTTTATTTGTTATTGCTTTCTTTATTGATAATCATTTTATGAAAAACATAGTGTCAATATATTTAGCTTCAAATATGTTTTAAATTTAAATTTAAATACAATATAAGATTGTTTAGAAAAAATGAAAAGAGATAATTTACTATTTAATTTCATAACTAAGAGATTTTCTATTTAAAAATTGAGAACCTAACCTTTTATGAAAGCATAGATATAGGAAGTCATTTAAAGGAAACATGACTTTGGTGCGTCATTATTCAGCATTTTATTACCTTACCGCAGCTTTGTCATAAAATAGTTTGAACTTCCATTGCGAGACGCAATTTGACGATTTCCGATTACTATAGTATTGTTTAGAATATGTTTAATAAATGTATTATTTTTTAAAATAATTTATAAACTGAAATGACATCTCATTATATATTAATCCTTTTCTTTGTGTTTTGTAATATTTTCTCACATACACATAATATACAATTGTATATCTATATTTAATTTAAAAACATAATACTAAAAATCAAGTAGAACACGGTGGAAGAAAAATTATAGTTTTCAACAGCAATAAACGGCCTATTTCTGGCACAGCTCCTTTCTACCGGAGTATCCTTACTCCATTCACTGTCTAGAGAGTTAAGAGAGATTAATGTAAAAAATGTATATTTTAATATACTTAAAGAATTGATAATATTTATAATTCGTTTGTTAATTAATTTAAAAGCGTAGGAGTAATATGAAATAGAAACTAAATAAAAATACATGAAACTTTCTTCTACTACGCCTTCTGCCTTATTTTATTTTTTAAAGAAACTTTCTAAACACAATCTTGTGTAACTTAGCATATCTACATTTTCATTTAAGTTCTTTCGCTGTTTATCTCCAAAGTATTAAAAAGTAATTCAAATATTTTCGTTTAAATTATTTTTTTGTTTATCATGAGTAACGAGTGTCGTTGTTGTTTTTAATATATTTGAACTTTTTCGTATAAATATTCTTTCTTATTTTGTATGTTGTATATATATTTGTATTGTTTTCAAAGAACTAGCGATCCCATTCACATTTGTGTAAAACGCTGCATTATAATAATATTATAACGCTCTTCGTAGTGTTGTAGTGACTGACTGTTATAGTGACTGATCCCATCCACGGCCATCACTCTATTTGTACAATACATATTCATTTATTTACTAATCTAATCGACAAATAAAAACATCAATTTCTTACAATAACAATATAAAATATTACCTTTTAAAATATCTTAATTATATGTATTACATCTTGGTACTTACTTAAATGTGATGATTATAAGGGAACATGGATGGAGTGCGTGAAACTGAATAGAAATAAGTTTCCACTGAGATGACGTATGATAGAAGTGTGTAGAAGGAAATGACATATCGCGTCTACTCCACATAATTATAATAAGGGCAGGTACAGAAGGACAAGATTATAATAATATAGTATATATTTATAAACTATACATTAATAATACTCTTACAGAATAGATTAGATAAAAAAATATTAATATGATAATACTTATTAAAGTAAAAAAAGTTGAGAGTTATAACAAGTTTCTTGTTCAGTAAACTGTAAGTATATCCATTGTATATATTTTTAGAGATATTAATAATAATCTTTAAATATAACTATGACACGATTGACACGTGATGAGGCGACAAAATGTTTATTTATATTCATAAGGTATACAACGGGGTCATTACAAATGGTCGATCAGTTGTTCTCTTCATTAAGCTCGTCCTTCGTCCTGGATAGCCGATAGCATTGAACGTACTCACACACACATGCACACCCCACAGTTAAATAGTTATGTAGGTATTTATTAATTTTTTCATAGAAAACGTTAATATTAGTAACAAATGTTTAATACATTTAACTTCAAACAAGGGATCTAATGTGGCTATTACTGATAATTTATATTTTTAAACTAAAATGACTTCATCGGTATTAGTCCATCTAAATTATAATATAACAGAAGGCGATATATTCTAATTGGGATAGTTAAGGCGAAGGTGACCAAGTAGGAGCAAAGAAATGTTTTGGAGGGTGATGATAACTTACTTCTTTACTCAATGACTTAAATATATAAAACAAATAATATAAAAAAAGAATAACTAAATCAAGGAATGGTTGAACTTTTTTAGGTATCCAACATTTATTTTACATATTTTGGGTAGACCTCGAAGAATTCGGTCTGCCCATTCATTTGTACCCGACTTTCGTATTTTGGAAAAATTTCTTCACAGGAGGTCTTCTTATGACCCCCTAAGTCCGAAATGACCATTGGTCAAAATGTTTATATATATATATATATGCGTGCGTGCGTCCAGATTTGACTTTTGTCAGCACCATAGCGGCCGCAGTTTTACTCCGATCGCTTTCAAACTTTGCACAAAAATCAACCATCCAAAAATGAAGGTCAAGTTCGTTAACCAGAGAAATCCGGCCACAGGGGGCGCTAGGGCCTCACTTTTTCTGATTTCAGTTTATCGACCATAACTTTTTCCCTAAACAAAGTAGATCAATCGCGTTTATATTATATGATGTCTTTGATGAATACCTATAACTAATCTAGATAAACCGAAAACCTAACTTCAATAACTTAGGGGTGGGGGTAAAAAAAACGAAAATTTTTGGAAAAAAATTCATAACTTTTTTCTGATAAACATTCTTACATCACAAGTATTTTTAATAGAAAGTTTATTTTTTATTCTAAATTTAGGTACCAAAAGTTTTTCCGTAGAAGGTACCGCTTCCGAGAAAAAAAATAAAAACCACTTTTAGCTTGAAAATTTAAGGTAGGTAAAATCACGGCAACTTTTTTCTGGTAAACATTTCCTCCTCGCAAATATTTTTAATAGAAAGGTTATTATTTACTCTAAATTTAAGTATCAAAAGTATTTCCAAAAAAGATACTTTTTCCGAGAAAAAAAATAAAAACTGCTTTTTGCTAATTTTTGATGTAAACATCATGTGTTATTCTTAGGTAGTGAGTTATATTTTAAACGAGTTACACATGAGGTCTACCCACGCATGTCCCCCTGCGGACACGGATTTTTTTATTATTTTAGGATATTTGTGGGGTTTCAAAGTCAGGCAAATGTTGTTTATGCTTATGTTTATGTAATAGTAGCATCACTCGAGAGACTGTTTTACATAAATATTTTTCCAATAAAAATTATCCAATTATTAGTTGATATAACCCTTTATTACATATATTATTAAAGTCTATAATGAGTAGTAGTAGAAGTAGAAGTAAGACTATCAATACCCTCTTGTAAAGTCACACATAAAAGTTTAAAAAAAAACTAAAAATAAAGATAATAAATAAAATAATTTAGTAAAACATTTTCTAAAAGGGTTTGAAATACAAAAAATCCGTGCCCGCAGGGGGACACGCGTGGGTAGACCTCGTGTGTAACTCCTTTAAAATATAACTCACTACCTAAGAGTAACACATGATGCCATTGTTTACATCAAAAATTTTCAAGCAAAAAGCGGTTTTTATTTTTTTTCTCGGAAAAGGTATCTTTTTTGGAAAAACTTTTGGTACTTAAATTTAGAGTAAAAAATAACCTTTCTATTAAAAATATTTGCGAGGAGAGAATGTTGGTCAGAAAAAAGTTGGCGTGGTTTTACCTACTTTAAATTTTCAAGCTAAAAGTGGTTTTTATTTTTTTTCTCGGAAACGGTACCTATTACGGAAAAATTTTTGGTACCTAAATTTAGAGTAAAAAATAACCTTTCTATTAAAAATACTTGTGATGTAAGAATGTTTACCAGAAAAAAGTTATGAATTTTTTTCCAAAAATTTTCGGTTTTTTTACCCCCACCCCTAAGTTATTGAAGTTAGGTTTTCGGTTTATCTACATTAGTTATAGGTATTCATCAAATACGTCATATAATATGAACGCTATTGATCTACTTTGTGTAGGGAAAAAGTTATGGTCGAAAAACTGAAATCAGAAAAAGTGAGGCCCTAGCGCCCCCTGTGGCCGGATTTCTCTGGTTAACGAACTTGACCTTCATTTTTGGATGGTTGATTTTTGTGCAAAGTTTGAAAGCGATCGGAGTAAAACTGCGGCCGCTATGGTGCTGACAAAAGTCGAATCTGGACGCACGCACGCATATGTATATATATATATATAAACATTTTGACCAATGGTCATTTCGGACTCAGGGGGTCATAAGAAGACCTCCTGTGAAGAAATTTTTCCAAAATTCGAAAGTCGGGTACAAATGAATGGGCAGACCGAATTCTTCGAGGTCTACTCAAAAGAATGTGAAGTATTTAATTAACTATATTTGTTTCCTGTGCACTGAATTAGTTTCAGAGTCATTATCCGTGGTTATCATGACCCTCTGACAAAAGTTATAAAATAAATTATACCTAATGCTAGTTAATAATGATTACATAGTTGATTTTATTTTTACTCAAAACATACAATTATTTATAAAATAACCCACAATATTTATTATTTTTGTATAAATTATATTATAAGTGAAAGACAAGTGATACTTACTCATTAATCACAATGAAAATTATACAGTAGTGTATTACGTATAAGTAAAAAGTTATCAAATAAGATAAATATTTCACATCGTGCATTTTAAACGGTACATTTAATTTATATATTATAAAATGTATTGTTAACGTAACTTATATACTGACAGTAAAAACGATACTATTACATTAATAAAGTACTCATAAAACTTCTTGATGTTCGTTTTTTAAAATAATTATTAATAACTAGCTTTTGCCCGCGACTTCGTCCGCGTTTCCGTCGTTTTTCGAAAAAAAATTAGCAGATGTCCTCCCTCATAGTTTTGACGTAACAGGCAGATTCACTTTCGTATTTTAGAAGGGCAATAGTAATATAATATGCCAATCCACAAAACTGTTGAAAAATATAAGTAACCGCAGAATATTATAATATACCCACGCTATACCCACGACTCGGTCAGCGTGTAACTCCTTGTTTTTTATTAAGATAATATATTGCTAATATTTTTAGATCAAATTAAAATGTTTCAGCGCAAAGCGTCTGGGTAGACTATGTTAAGAGTCGACCCGTCCGGCACGTGAACGTAAAGATTCCTAGAATTGCTAACCCGGGAAAGAGCGACGTATAATTGACCATGCGAGAAACAGCTAACACCGAGATCTACTCCAGCAACACGAAAAGTCTGCCCTTGAGCTTTATTGATAGTCATGGCATAGCACACCGATACTGGGAATTGCGTTCTTTTAAATTGGAATGGAAAATTATTTGGTATTATGGGAATTCTGGGAATAAAGACAGTTTCTCCTGCACCGCAACCTGTTAAAATTTGAGCCTCGATTACATTTTGTTGCAACTGGGTTACTTTTAGCCGAGTTCCATTGCAAAGTTGAGGTGGTCTTAAATTTCGGAGCAGAATTATCGGTATGCCAATTTTTAAACAAATTATATGAGAAGGTAGTCCAGGCATACTTAAAGAATTTAAAAATTCTATCGGGTAATTAGTGGCTTCTTGTTCATCAACCATTCTATTTATTGAACTATAAACTTTGCTTTCTCCCTGTATATTAGACAGTATTTTATTATTAATTTCAGATGCCTGGTCATTGCGAGGAGTCAAAATGGACCTTTCGCAAAGCCAAGAATTGTCCCTATTTAATATAATTGTTATGTCACCGTAAACCGAAGATATAAGATGTTGTTGGGATTGCACTATACAACATAACTCAGGTGTCAGAATAAGTTTTCCTTGGTGTAGTTGTGGATAGGTACCTTCACCAATCTTCAATAATGTATCAGAAAATTCACGATTATCTGCGTTGTCTCCAGTTCTCACTCGCATATTTATAGTCAAATGCACCGATTGTATATCACGCCACAAATAAGAGCTTTTCAGGCAAGCCCTAATCTCATCAGCTCGGGTTCCCCGTGGTATTACCGGTAAGGTTTGTCGGAAATCACCACAAAATAAAACCGTAATACCGCCCATTGGTCGATCATTTTGTCTTATGTCCCTTAGAGTTCTGTCTACTGCTTCTACTCCTTTTCGATGGGCCATCGTACATTCATCCCATACGATTAAATTACACTCACGCAATACCTTAGCTTTGTCGCTATTTCTTGAAATACTACAGGTTGGACTTTCCGTGCGATCTAAATTAATTGGTATTTTAAACATAGTGTGAGCAGTCTTACCTCCTGGTAGCAATGTTGCAGCTATACCTGATGAAGCCACGGCAAGAGCGATTTTACGCTGATTTCGAACATAAGCTAATATTAATTTAGTCAAAAAAGTTTTCCCAGTTCCTCCAGGTGCATCTAAAAACCATATTGTTCCTAAATTATTCTGCACACTCTCGCACACGCGATCATAGACTAAGCGTTGTTCTGCAGTCATCATTGGGACACCGTTTTCTAATGTTACCAGCAGTTCCATTGGGTTGTAACCAATCTCTGCGGAATATTCCCTATTGGTAACCTCTCCGACTGAGGTTGGCGTTGGCAAACCATATTCACAAAGTGATTTACCGCCTACTGCTGTTAAGTCTTCCTGAAGAGCTAATAAGCACTGATTTATAGCCAGATCTCGAAAATTATCATTAGTTGCGCCTTCATTATTGTGAGATAAATTCCGAAGAAAGTCTTCTGCAAATTTTTCTTTATATTTTTCCCATAATTGGACAGGATCAGATAAATTACAAAATGTGAGTAATGTTACAAATAAATGGCGTAACCGTCGTGGATTATCACTAACACAGGATTCTGCTAAAGCGTCATCCCAATGTTGATCATTTTCAAGCAAATGACGCGCTTGGCAAGCTGCATGATAAGTTGGATAAACAACATCGTCTACTTTTCTCAAATCTATAAATGATGTTGGTCCTCGCACTGTATGTAATAATAATCTCAAATAAAAACACTCTGCGTTGTTAGGATGAACAGTATACACTCTACCAAGAACATGTTCTTTGAAAATACCTGTCTCGCCATCTACAGGCCTGCCTCGGCGTCTACGGTTAAAGACACCTCGTTGTTTATCGTAGGTATAATACGATGGAACTTCTTCATACAAAAGAGACTTTGCGAAATTATCAGTTTGGCAAAGTCGAAAGAATGCCAATAAAGTTGTTTGTCTAGGGTTCTCTAATCGTTCTGTAACATTTTCGGCGTTAAAATATATACGTTGACCGCCTTCCAGATGAACATCCAGATGGGTCACAGGTGGATATTTTTCGTGAATATTAAAACTTAAGATCCGCCACACAGCTTCTGAAGAGCTGATATATCTGCCTGACTGAAATCTAGTAACTTCATCATGTTCATTTCTTAACGCAAACGTAGCTTGGTCACTGCCCTTGTTAATGTACTTACAAATATATTTAATTGACTCTACACTATTACACATTTCTACATTTATGTGAGCTTGAAATGCTCTGGACAATACAGGCGAATACGGAACGACCCACCTATTATCTAAAGTAACCTGTTGTCCAGACATTCGCTTTTCAACAGTAAAACCACCATTGTCTCTTGAACGGCGACGATATAATGGGTATCCATCATGTCCTGTTACAGTTTCATCCACTAATGCTTTTGGATACCTTTTAGTGCAACGACCGTCTTGCATGCAAGGAGCATTTGCGTTAAATGCACCACATGGACCATGTATCATATGAGTTTTAACAATGTCGTATAACAGGGGATCTGCAGTCGGATCTAGAATTTCAGCACTGATTAATCTGTCTACATCATTAGGTCGAACCTTATCTTTTAACCAAAGCAAGATACGTGCGTGAGGTAAGCCGCGTTTTTGCCACTCAACACTATACATATAACACAATACTTCTCCAAAAATGTTATCTTTGGTAAGAAGATCTATCATTGATTTTAATTTTAAATGAAACACTCTTGCAATAATATCATGGCGGTCATGCGGTGCCTGACCCTCAAGAAGCTCCCGAGTGATTTCATCCCACTTGGGATTGGTAGTTACAGTAACAAATAAGTCGGGACGTCCATATTTTCTTACGTAACAAAAAGCGTCTTGAGTACGTTCATGCATGTAGCGTGGACCACCAGTAAAAGAAGAGGGTAAAATAACTAAACGACCCATATTCACAGTATCGTTATCTTGCTGCATGGCATCGCGAAGGTGCACGTATTCTTCAGCGCGCAGCTGCCTTTGATTAGATCGTATATAAACTAATCTTTCGGTTTCAATTTTTGCGTACATGTCAACAATAAAGTGATTAAATAAGCCACGAAAACGTTGAAAGTATACCAATCTATTCCGTCTCACTTGCAGGTGGTAACAATAAAATTGAAGGCATGACACCTTTTTATTATAATTAGGTGCGCCTGTGCGCGGATCGGTTTGGTATACAGCGAAATTATAACCATCTTCCCCTCGACAGTATATCATAGGATATTGCAAACTGTCGTAAGCCCTGTGGGTTTCGAAAATACGTTGCAAACGATTGTCTCTGGAACGTATAACGATATCACGCCTATCACATTCCTGGTCGACCAGTACTACAGCAACTTCATTCGTGGATGGAACGTTATGACGCCCAGGGTGTTCCTGAGTTGGACGCTTATCGGCATTTATAACAATTTTATAATTGTTATTACCATCTTGAGAAAGGGCTTCTAATGCCGATTTAAAACTGCATACGTACGAATTAACCTGATGTAACATGTTCTGAAGTTGTGAAATGAGTTCAGTATTTAAATTCGGAAAATATTGATTTCTTATATTCGACTGTTCGTTGTAATCGGATACAAAATATATTTGAAGAAATTTAGGTTGTTCTTCAGGCAAAAGGGACCCTATCAAATGATAAACCTGACCTTGTACCTTAAAAGTAGGCATGAAAGGGCCTTCTGAGATTTGTTTAGCACCAAAGGATGTCATTTGGAATGCACTATTATAAGTGCGAATATTATCTAAAAACTGTTTGGATTGCAAATGTTCCCCTAAAAGTAGTGATTTTAAAGGTTCCGGTGGGTCTTCGAACGAAGGCAAATTTATTTTACCTCCAGAACAACAGAAACCAGCAGACTCCTTCCTCCACTTCGAAGCATTACAAAAGGAACATACTACGTTCATATCGCCTATTTCAGAAGATGATCTGTAATCAATTGTGACGTTATAAGCAAAACCCACTTTTATATTTATCGGACCACGCCACCGAATTTGTAGATTGATCTACCACGTGTATATCTAAGTCATTAAGACCATGTCGAAATCTATCTGCAGTAAGACGGGCCTCTCGCTGTTCTTCTGTTTCAAGCGACCGAATATTTTCAATTCTTAATCTTTCATTAGATAAAGTAATCAATTGTTCTTGTCTCAAAGAATTGTAATAATCGCGTCCCGACTCTAGTCGTTGTTCATGCTCATGTTCATCTTCAAGAGATCGAATCATGTTATGGTGCGCCCTATCATTTGTCAAACGGTCTTGATATTGAGTAAAAGTTTCAGATTCTCGAGACAAAATATGACGTTCGCGATCAGCTGTAAGCCGTAATTCCCTCTCAGTGAAGGTTTCGGACTCGCGAGATAAAATATGACGTTCGTGGTCAGCTGTAAGCCGTAATTCCCTCTCAGTGAAGGTTTCGGACTCGCGAGATAAAATATGACGTTCGCGGTCAGCTGTAAGCCGTAATTCCCTCTCAGTGAAGGTTTTAGACTCGCGAGATAATGTATGCCGTTCGCGGTCAGCTGTGAGTCGCAATTCTCGTTGTAAAGCAGTTTCAGCTTCTCGGGATAACGCATGTTGTTCCCGGTCAATGGAACGCCTTAGCTCTCGTTGAGAAGAGCTTTGAGAAGCCCGTGTTGTAGCTCGTCTCGCTCTTTCAGCTGCTAATCGCATCTCTCTTTCTGGAGAGCTTTCATTAGCTCGAGATGTTGAGGCACTAACTCTCATAGAGTTTAACCGATGTGCTCTTTCCTCTTCCGATTCTTGAGAACGCGTCATTCTCATTCTCCTAGCTTGACTCGAAGTTCGAGATAAAGATGGTCGTTTTTTAGGTGGCATCGTTTATTTTATTTTTAATCGACGGTAACTTAAATTCTATTTAGTTACCCAACAAAAAACTTACGTCAGAGGTCCTAACTATAGCTAAGTATATAATAAATAGAATATAAATCTAAGTGCCTATTAAAACTAAAATAATATTCTAATCGAATTATAAATATGTACGTAGGTACCTACAAATTACAAAAGAATAAAAAATGAAAATAAAGCTATACTTAATGCGTGTGCAATACTATCTACACTTACCTACTTCACTTAAAAATGAATAATAAGAAATACCTACAACTACTGTAATTAATCAAAGTACCTATGCTAATACAAAAAAAACCTTAGATGTTCTAACTACAGCTGCTATATAATAAAAAAATATAAATCTAAGTGCCTATTTAAACTTAAATACCTAATATTCTAATAGAATTAAACTAAGAAATATGTACCTACCTACCTACAACTTAGGTACAAAAAAAAAAGAAATGAAAATAAAGCTAAAACACGTGTGCATAGGTAGATAGTAGGCAATATCTACCTATACCTACTTCACTTAAAAATAAATAAAAAATACCTATGAATACTATAATTAATAAAAGTACCTACCTACGCTTTTATCTACTCAATACAAAAAAAACTAAACATAAAATGCCCAAAACTAACCTATCAGTAACTAAAAATCGAACAATAATCTAATCTATCTATCTATTATCTAATCTAAAAATCGAATCTAAATCTACTTAAAAAGAAATAAAATAGGAACTATTAATAGTTAAGAATTTAAACAAAACTAAAACTAATTTAGAAAATAACAACAAAAGAAATTAAAATAAACTATTTAAAGACAAAAAGTCGCGCTGATAAGCACGGTTTATAAAATAACAATTATTGTCTGTCAATAAAGTTCAACACTCTGAACGCATCAACAGCCAAATATTGAATGACGCTTGCGCTCGCCTCCCGCCCCTTTTATACTCTGCCGCCGCGAGCCCCGTCGAGCGCGGCAACCGTTACGCAAAAATAATCCTTATAGCTTGATTCACTATTCACGCGCGATGTCTTGTTGGCGTATTTCATGTAAGTAAGTATAAGTTTGGTGTTTCTATACCGATTTCAATGATTCTTTTTTTATTGAATTGGTGCTAATGTTTATTTTTTTTTTAATTAGGAATGATGGTGAGCATTATTGGTTTTATAAACGTAAAAGTAAACAAATATAATAAGAAATCTCCGAACTGCTAAGCTATCGAGAGTTATGCGTGTTATTGTGAGTTAACTATAAAAGGTAGATATATGCTGTCTTGGAATATTTTTCGTGTATTTTTATGTAGAATATTTCCGTTATACATAGTTTCTATGTAGCTCTAACCATTAAGGCTGCACACGCGACGGAAGCTTAAAAAATCAAGCAACTTCTCCCATTTTCTCAACATTTCCTTTCACTGCTCTGCTCCTATTCATTGTAGTGTGATGAAAAGTATACTATTACCTGCCCAGGAGTATAAAGAATAATTGTACTAAGTTTCGTTAAAATCCGTCGAGTAGTTTTTTTTTCTATAAATAACATACAAACAGACAGACAGACAGACAGACAGACAAAAATTTTTTTAACTGCATTTTTGGCATCAGTATCGAACACTAATCACCCCCTGCTACTTATTTTGTAAATATATTTCATGTACAGAATTGACCTCTCTACAGATTTATTATAAGTATAGATTTTAATTATTAATAGACTCTCTCCGTCATCCTTTAATTTTTGATTTGATTAAGACATTGGGATTGTTTTAAAATACTATTTTGTAGACAGAATATTCGAATATCTTTCATAATTATTCACTTTATATCATATAATTGAATAATAATATAAATAAAATTAAAAGCAAAAATTTTCAATACAATAACTTTCATAACCACAATCTTATATTTCTTTAGTGGTCTTTAGATATTTCTTGTATGACTTACGTCACTGGGGAGTATGGGATAAATGTTTGTTGTAATTTGCACTAAAAGCACTCCGAATGCACTTCATCTGTGTGTTCACAATGTGTCCCTTATGTTTATCGTATGACATATCAAAATATAATATATGTCTATTTAAAAGTATATATTACTTAATGTATTGTTTTATTAATAAACGCTGCGTTATTCTCAAAACAAAGCGATAAAGGAAACATTTACATTAAGGGATGTCTCTAATCCTTGTCACACACAAAACAGATCTGTGTGGTAATCACTATTCATCACTGAGGTTTTGTTTTTTATCTCGATCTTCTTAAAGAAATAACATCCATAATAAATCATTTATAAAATATTTATTTCTATTGATCTTACTTACACATGATCTTGAAACAACTTGCATGATTTTTTAAATAATTTTCTCAAAACGAAACTACAGAATAGGGATTAAGAGACAATATTATTATATTTTCCTTTCCATAAATTATTATTAAATAACTTTGTGCTTCCTGTCATAGACTTTTTCATACAAATGGTCACAAGTTATCACATGGAACAACGAAGGGTTGTTTAGTTTACCCACTGTGACAGGTGTAGTCGTGTTTTAATCTATGTTTTGATGTATTAAATTTACTAAACAGTGTCTTATTGAGTATTTTTTGTAGTAAATATTTCTTGCGTACTGTTTAATTATCAAACACTTCATGGTAAGAACAATATTGTAGATACAAATCTTCAGGTAAAGTTATTCCGTAAAGAAATACTCAAATCAATTTTAACATTAGAAAGGTTACTTAATGTGCAATTCTCGAACACACTAGATAACCAGGTCACGGGTTTAATGCAACCCCAGATTGGTTTATTAAATTAAAAGTTGGCGATATTCTGTTGTCGGAAACTTGAAATTCCCTAAATTGATTCTGATACAAATAAGAAAAAATAATTATAATATATTATTTATTATCCCTTTACATCGTTTACATAATAAATAAAACATTAAACATATTTTAAAATTCCATTAAATCTAGAATACATATAATGTAATGAAAACAAGAAACTTTAAAGGACTGAAAACTATTTATTTTACATAATATAAGTCTTATATCTGAAGTGCAAATGACATTAAAAGGAGACAACGACAAAAGATTAAATATAAAATGAGGGATCTAATACGGCTGTTACTGATAAATTTGATTTTTAAACAGAAATGTTCTCGTGGGTATAAGTTCTGACAGAGACCGCAATTTGAAGAACATTGAATTTGAAAATAACGTCGTTCTTGTTTTTTACCATTAAACCAAAAACACTTATGTACTTTATATTACATTAAGTATTAACATGTACATCATTGTTAATGAACACTATAGATGTGTAATCGGTATAGTACGGAGGATAGTATAACGTACTCTGAGACAAAGCGCTCGGTCGCGTTCAATTAACTGACATCTCTTATTACGATGCGTGAGACGTGCACTGCTGCACTACTAGCGATATACCTCACACTACACATATTTTATTTACTTTGTGTTTCTTATTTGAATTGTATAATTGATACAATGTATTTACAGGATATAATTATAACTACTTAACAAACGATGAAAAAGACAACGAAATCTTTCCGAAATAATATTTTAGATAAGTTGTTTTTGTGTTCTCAGCAAAAATAAATACTGCTTCAAATTTTCCTATTAATGTCTTTGTAGAAGATAACAATATTTATATTGCCCAAGAGAACATAATTTTATAATACTTTGCTTGTCTCGTTTTTGTTTTCGCTTCAAATATTTTTTTCTTCAAGTCCTCAGTATAATATTTTCAGGTTAAATATTTTTTACGATTTTATTTATTATGTCGTAGAATATATAAACTTAATTTAATTACAGTGTTTACTTTCTCGTGGAAGTCTGCTGAAAAATGCATGCCATAATTTTTAAATTAATCCTATTATTGTTGCTTGAGAGAATAGACAAGTATTTTTTAATAAATTATGACGTCAAATAAAACCGTTTTTCCTAAATGAGAATTCACACTCTGAGAATTAGCGTCACGTCCACCTGTTATCCAGCATTTCTTTAAATTAAAAAATATATATTCAAAACCTTACCTTTCTCGCGGCGCGGCTTTAGTCAGAATAAATTGGTTATCATTTTTATCACTTTTCTTAATTTTGAATTACGAATATTTTTTTAATTAGTTTCTTAAATATATAATACAAACTGCATTTTAAAGAACCGAACACTCAATTATCTCAGTACAGCGTCCTTCATCTCTTGTGATATCTAAATCTTTCTCGCAGACTATATTTTTAATGTACCTTCCTAATGTTATTCTAAAACTGCGCTTTATCTAAGAAATTTTTATTTTATTTATTAATATTCATTGTACAGTCATATTAATTTTATTATATAGTCACGGGGCACATAAATATATGATTCATCTGATAGTTAATGGTCATTGTCTGTAGGCATTTGCAAAATGTATGAAGTTTTAGTTCTTCAGGCATTTATCATATAAAGAGTTGCTCTTTTTAGACACTAAGTTGTAACTGAAGCACAGTCTGCCTTCTCAATTTATAAATAAGTATTTAAAATTATATTGATTTTAATAAATTTTAGGTAAATTTGATGTTCTGACAACTTTTCTATAGAGTACTTTAAATTGTCAGAATACAAAATTAATATGTGTGGATTTAATAATGTTATTGTTATTTATTCTAAATACAGATATTTCAACCAAATTTACAACGGTTTTAGTTGAAGTTGATATAAGCAATGTTGACTTTCAACATTATTTATTGAAAATAAGTTCTTTGCAAAACATTTTATCATAATATCTTATTAAAATAACTACAAGCGGTTGTTTTAATTATGTATTAAACGTCAAGAAATATTTTAAAACACATGTAATATTTTATGATTTATAATAGTCTCTAATGTCTTAAATTAATGTAAATTATTATTATTGTACAAGGGAACTACCCGGCCCTTCGGGCCAGGAAGGGTCAAAGGTCACGTATGAGGTTGGCACCCACTCTATTTTGTAGCCTGATTCAATAGCTTTTTTTTGATGTATTACACATTATTGTGTGATTTGTGGGTGATAAGTGATGCGCGTGCATACAGAGTCAATTAGCTCATTATTATATAGTAAGGATTATAATTCATCATTATTTATTGGAACTACCTATTTAAATTTTAACATGACGATATATTTTTTATGTCTTACTTTATAATGTAAAAATATTTATTAATGATTAACGAAAGTACTTTAGTAGTAATGCCTTAAAATAAAAATGTTTTATTTTCAATAATAGTTTTTATTGAATTTATTGTTATTAATGTATAATATATGTAACGATGTAAAATGGTACTGAAAAATAGATCAGTTTAAAGAAATATATTGCAACCAAGTCATGTAATATATTATTACTATAAAGTATTTCTAAATCATCTTCGAATGTTATGAAATAATAAATACGATGTACCTTTATTTTCATCGACTTCTACACGGAAAGTCAATTTATGTCATAAACTTTTAAGGTGAGGTAATTCAGAAAGGTTATATTGAGTTTACTTTCCATCAGAGATTTTGGTTTAACGCCAATCCGTCACTAGATTATACCGACACTTACAAATGTAATCATATATATTTTTAAGTAAGTTTCTAAAATATTTGTATGTATTTGTACTGCACTATATTAATAACCTTAAATATACTTTAATTAAAGACATATATGATTATTTCTTTAAAAAAACAAACAGCACAACATAATTATAAAAACATTTCTTGTACTAGTTAATTATTTTAGAGGAAAGCAGGTTTAAGATATTCAAAATGAATAGTTAAGTTGTAGTGATTAGCTGACAAGTATATAATTTATAAGATACCAATAATACATATGTTTATTTTAAACAAAGTACGGACCAAAATTGTTAGGAGTAAATAAGTTGTATACACTAGATGTCATTATAGCATTGTTTCTTGCGATGAGTAAGAGGGATGGATGCACTAACTCCCTCTCTGTTTAGCTGTGTGTCCTACTTCCTATATCGTTATTTGTACCCAATCCCATAAAATAAGGTATGCGCATTTATTTGTTAAAAATAAGAAAATAAAAAAAAAAACCCAAACTTCAATAACTACTATAACAAAAAAAAATCATTTTTCCTTTGATTATAATAGCACAAAAGTTAAGAAAGCAAAGTATTATATAAGATGAGATCTCGAAGTGTTTGTCTAACGCTTAATTTTGAAGTTTCTAACTCGATATGGTAACAATGTTGGCACCGTCGCGTTCGTCGTTTAAATTTTGCTGTTTATAATCATTAAGTATATATTCTTTACATTTAAGAAAACAAATACAGAACTTTACTGTAACTACAATATTACGAAAAGTTTTTAATATTCTTGAAGTTATTCATATAAAAAAGTATTCAGTGCAACAACAATTATGTAAGTTTAATTTGTAATAAAGTATACATTTACAAATATGTACAATTACAATAAAATTTATAAGTGAATTACTCTATTATACCAGAAACTAAATAAATACAGTTAAAAATAAAGAAAACATGATCACGCTTTGAAGTAGATCTTGTCAATTTAACTCCATTCTGTTAACAATTTCCATAACAGCGAGTTCACTTCAATTATTATTAGATATGAATCTGCAGAGCTGAGAGTAATACGAGCCCAAGAATAAAATTTTAATTTTATTGAGCTCGTTTGAATGGAAAATTTTAATTTTATATTTATTTTGGTTTATTTTGTTATAATAATTTCTAGAGGAAATAAGTTAATCGGACGAGGTAATGAAAAATGCTTCAAGATTTAATTTCTCATGAGGATACATTCGTTATTAAGTTGATATCTGCTTTGGTTCTTTTATTTTACATTTATATCAGCCCATTACATACATAGTAAGAAATATTAGGGAAATTATATTTATTATTTCAATATTTCTTATTTCTAAACCAAAAGGTAATATAATATTGCTCTGCCCTGTCGTGTATCATTATTTCTATTATTAAGAACATCCACATAATATATAAAGCTAATTTTCTTTCTGAATATATACTTATAAAGTTGCAAGAGGAACATTTTTGATCAGTTCTAAGATACGTGTAGTCAAAATATGTCCTGCATAACGAAACTGTCCGGGACCACCGCTTGCCCTGAACCTATACACTCGCATAATTGATTGTATGCGTGCAATGAGCATAGTTTCGATCTGTGTCAGCCCTTGTAATTGTGGTGGCACTGCCCCAGGATCCATAAAATTTTCTATGGTGAACATTCCTGATGTTCGAATGGAACAGTATGCAGAGCAAGTATAGGGAACTCCTGCTTCTTTTAAATCTTGAACATTTAGAACAGGAAACGTATGCCAATTTTTCTAATTCTTTATTGTATCGACGCTTATTTGCTGCGATATTAGGAAGCGTGATATATGTGGCTGCACTATCTCAATACTGTTGTGAACGAAAAGAAGTTGCTGTGTATCGCGATATGCCACTTGCACGCCGTCTGCCTCTTCCTCTGCCTCGTCCACGATCCATTTTATGATTATGGGACCATATAATAATTCATGACAGATGAGTTAAGGAGACATCAAGTGTCATAGGAACTAATGACGTCTCGCTCACAATATCACGGAACGCTATCTGCCTCTCACTCATATTACTTACCGTGAGCAATGTAAACTATTTTAATCATATTGGTAAAACATTAGCGACTTTAAAATAAACCAAACAAATTTAAGATGACATTTTTACTATGTGGTAACGAATAAAATGGTTGCCTATTCAAATTGTGGTTGTTAACAATATTAATTGTTATTGTATAGAATATGTATAATATATATAAAGTGATAGTTCATAATTTTCAAAACTAAATTAATATATAACGACGTAAGTATATTTATATATTAATACATATATTAATACATTAATATATACTTACCATTCTTTTAGTGTCTTTTAGTGTGTTTCGAGCTCAATGTGAACTGCATTCTGACGAATTTATAGTCAGTTCTGCTATATATGAGAGTAGTTACAAACTTTCTTAGATTTCAACCCAATCGTAACTCGTGCATCGAGCAGGCGCGCGCTGGTGAGTCACTAATCGAACTAAATTAGTTCTGTTAATTGTTCAAGATCGAAATTATCCGAAATTTTGCACAGTCATAAAATGTGGCATCAAAAACCATGCCGAGTTTCGAAACTGTGGTATGCCTATTTTCTGAGCTAACACGTAAATTGTCCTAAACTGAATTAGTAAATTATACTGAATTTAGAATTACGATTTTTACAAAATTAAATTTATGCTTAGCACCTTATGCTCGCAGTCGTTGTGGCGAGTTTCGTTAATGTAGCTCGAATAGTTTTTAAGAACAGAGAGTTCGCATTTTTTGCGATCTGACCAGTAAAGTAAAATTATTCCATCACAGATATTACCTAAGTGATAATCCTCTCATCTCCTGTATCGTAGGTCGAGTATCGACCAAACTGAATTAGGGACGTTTGTCTCCATCTAAAACACTATAAGGAGTGAAATTGAGTTATAAAATTTACTTTATTTTATAAAACGGTCTGCCTCTAAGAGATTATTGTTTATTTTACACATAAAGTGAAACTTAAAGTACTTTTTAAATTGTATTAATGTAAATGGTTTAATGATACTTATTTACAATAGTGTTAATGTTTACAAATTATATATATATATATATATATATATATATAATGTATATATATATATATATATATATATATATATATATATATATAATGGCGTAATATTTTGAAACAACACATCCTGACCATATATCGTACACTTTCTTGGAGTAAAATAATGTACCGCATTAGTCTCACTTACAGTGATTAAATAGGACGGCAGTGTGAGTATGTAATAAAATGTTAACATTGTCTCACACATAGACAACAAATACATTTATATATAAATTAACAATTATGTAACAATAAAAATTTACTTTATAAGAATAAAAAAACACTTTATTTAAGTAACTGAATAGTAATTTTAATAATTATTTGTAAGAATGCATCTAGAGACTGACTTTTAATATAGATTATATAAGATTATATTACCGACATCATGAGTTATTATATTAAAAGTAATATCTTACATCATATTCTGTATTTATCAAACAGTGTAATGTCAAAATCACGATGTAATGATAGATACTTATTTTATTTACTGCTTAAGAAAAATACACATAAATATTTCTAAAGTTAAATACTTTACTTCCAGTAATCTGGATCTGTTTTAACTTAAAAGTAAATTTTGTATTAAGTGATAACGCACTTACGTGTTTATAAAATGTGTCCTTTATAAAAGGATATTCATAAAACATAAACAGTGTACAGGCGTCCTTATACAGAGTTAACAACTCATTTAAATAATATATATATAAAGAGGGAAAATAAGCAATGGTGATATATTATCTAGTAGGTTATTTTATAACAATCATTGACCTATACAGAAGACGTTGATTTACATCACCACGTCACAATATTTAAAAATACCTTCAATGTTAAAATAGAACAAATATATAACTAAAATTTTTAATATATCAGTGTCTTTTCTCATGTGAATAAGATTTATGTCAACAGATCGACTTGTTTCCGTTTGAATAAATAATTGTATATTATAACGCTGAAAGTTACCTGATATAAAACTGTGTATGATGTGATAAAATATTTATAAAAAATAAGCATATCTATTTAAGTCTAAGTTTAAGTTTGAGTATAATAAGTAGCTAATAAACTCAAATGCTTGTGACCAAATGATAAAAATTGTATTTTGCAAATGTAAACAGTTTTAGTTTTATTTTATAAAATATATAAATACAATCTAAATGTATTCTCATACTTGTACAATCCTACTTGGTATAAGTCCTTAATATTTGGTTTAATAAAGCAATTTAATATTTTCAACATTTTACAACTTACCTAAAATTTCCTACGAAAATTGAGAAGCTCATCCAAAATTTCATGATAATGATCCTCATAAACATTCGGTTTTACCACTTAAATCTTTACGATGAGGAAATTGCATTTTCTGAAAAGTCTGAGTTTTAACAAATAACTAAATAAATACAGTAAAAGGTAATAAAAGATAGTTAAAGCGGACTCGACTGCACTTTGAAGTTAACGATGACAGTTAACTCGATTCTGACAACAATTTCCATATCAGGGAGTTCGCTCTTCAATAGTTATTTAATGGCAATTTCTACTCGAGATTAGACACACCACGTAGTGTAGTGTGTACACTTCGTTTTATAAGGTTTTATAAAACATATGTTTATAGTAATATTAGCGTCAAAAGAAGCTGCATGCAGTTTGGAATATATTTGAATAATCCATATATATCATAAAAATATTAAGATATTATTCATATTGATGTATTTATACTCTTAATAGAAAAAAATCTGAAAATTCTACACTTTCAGATTTTAACATGTTAATTACATATGTATGATATCATATGTTATTTATTAAAGGAATAAAAACTGTCCAAGAATAGAAAAGTACAGAATTAACGATATATTAAAAAATCTTTGAGCACAACGTTTGCGAAATTTATTTTTTGTACTTATATTAACTGTTTGTATATCGGAGTTCTTTTATACGTTTTATATAAAATTAAGGTTGTACCTAAAAGCAAACAAATTCATAATGCGATCTTGTTCTCTGTTTGGCAGAATCAATAAATTATACAACCTTTAAGTGACACACTTATTCATATTCATCTAAAATTATATCACATTGATATTGACGTGGCGTAACTCTTGAAAACCAAATTTATTTGAAATGTAAATTTATTACGAATCGTCAGGACTGTTCTAAAAGTTATAAGTGACTGTAGATTTGCAATGAAAATGAATCTTATAAGTTTAAACGAGGAGGAAATTGTTCCAGTAATGAGAATTGCTTTAAACCATTATTGCTATTTGCTTCTTATCCAACTTAGTCTTAAATTCAACACGTAAAAGTGTAAGTATCTTTGCTATTGAGTTCCCATCCATTTCACTTATGAACCGTCATACTCAACGACGGTTCCATTTGGAGTAGTTTCGTGAATAAGAACCGACAAAATACTTCATAGATACTTTTTAACTTATTTACCTCAAGTTGTTGATATAAACTCAGATGGCTTGTTAAACTAGCGCTTAGTAAGTCTGAGGCAGGTCTCAAATTTACTCTTGATCTTCAGGACGTAGGATCAGGATCTTTGAGACAGATCTTCACGATAGGATGTCAATATATGAATATCGATTACTTACTATTTTAAAATAGCTTACCATTGAATGTAAACCTAATTACACTTCCAAAACAAATTACGTCATTTGTGTCAAAAATAACATATGATCCAATAATATTATACATTTGTGGAAAAAGTATCCTTTGTAGTTATAATTGAAATTAAGAAACAAATTCTATAACTTATTTCAACTCAGACCGAGACATCGATAGTAGCTATCGATTGCTATTATTGTTTATTTCAAGAGTGTGATTCAGGAGGTTATTGCTAGGTCGATGAGGGCTAATATTTAATTTACGAATAAAACCCAAGCGATAACCAACATTCAAGTTTGATTTTAGATGAGACGTTGATTGACGATTGACGATTGACGTTGCGATATCAATATCGAACAGATGTTTATTTAAATATGTGCATATTACGTATACTTACGTATTTTAAGAAAGTAGAAGGTTTCGTTAAGTACTTTGTAATGTTTTCAATTATTAATTATCGAATGAAACTATTCATTACTTACCATCAATTGATATTAAATGCACATTTGATCTAATATAGATAATGTAATAAACAATCGTGTATTGTAAAGAACCACACACAGAGTCACAAACAGTGCCGGCGTTAGGGGGGCGCCAAATTTGGGGGGCGCTGAGGTCTGGGGCCTCAGCCTTCTGCCTTCCGCGCCTGTGTACCCTCAATACTGTGCTCTATGTGTCGTATTCACAACTATGTTCAGCTGTCAGATGATTTGGTTCAGCAAAAAATAAATACTCTATATTGATTTCCTTAAGTGGGCGCCTAAGTATTTTTGCCCGGGGTGTCATAGTCGCCCTAACGCCGCTACTGGTCACAATGCAACTCAAAGTTAAGTTGTATCACACAGACTCATTTACATCTCAGTTCAATCAACGCAGCTAACATTGATATTTATTAATTTGCTCTCTACATCTGATCTGATTTTTTACGGACATTTCAACTTCAAAATCAACGTACAAAAGCCTTTTTTTATGTGTTATATAATTTGGTTGGATAAAATGTATATTTTCATTACATATTAAATATACTACAAATTAATATATTAGGAAGTCGAGTATTTATTTGAGAATATTAATATATTTATCACTGTTTTGGAGGTACCTGTCTACATTTGTTAGGTGAATGATGTGTGTGTTTGTGTGAATATGTTCAAGCCTAATCACCTTGGCTAAGGTTTCATGCAAATTTACTGACTGAATAGCTGCAGTAAGCTAGTAAGGATTATTATGCTCTAGCTTCAAAATGTAGTTTTCAATATTATTTAATAATAAATTTTTCGTAGTATAATGGTAAACCCCAGTTTAGAACAATAACAATATAAGTGCAATATAAATATATATAAATATTACTTACAGCGGACGTGACTACTACAAAGTTAGAGCTGATAGTTTGAACTCGATTCTGACCCAATAGATATTGGATACATTACGAGTATTACGTGTTACATCCAGTGGTCGTAATATCTATTGCATTAAAACTAATACAACTTTTAAAAATTCCCTTTGCAATGTATTAAAAAAGAAACATGTATGTTGTTTTAAGGCCATCTTTATTTAAACTATGAACAAAACTACTTTCTAATATTTTGAAAGGACTAAAATCATTAATAAAATATAAGTATTTGTTTAATATATTAAATAAGTAAAAAAGACATATAATATTTCTTCATTTGATTTATTGATAATAGTATTTCAGAATATTCAAGATCTTCAACTTAAATTTAAATTTGTCAATAAAATGCGGTGTATATATGTAGGAAAGTCGATTAATTACATATTATTGTGTAAGTAAACACCTGTATAAGAATAATAAAGTGGATATTTGTACAAATATCAAACATCATATTAAAACTATTGTTTATTAAAATGAAATCCAAGGTAAATAATATTGATTGCAGCGTCTAATATCTTAAAATAATAGGTATTTATGTATATAATATATAAATTACTGAAAACTTAATAAAAGTTGCTTATTTAGTATCTATTATTAATTTATAGTCACCATATTTCTGCGTCAGGTAATATTGTACGGAATCAATTATGTATTTTTAATAAGATTACATTATTTTCCTTATCAATATACAATGTTATTTCCTGATATATTCAGAAATAATAAAGAGTCCTTTGTTCTCTTCAACTTCCTCAAAGCTCAACTTATTTCCGAAAGTATTGTGTAAGGTCGAAGCATTAACATTGCAATCGTAAGAGTAGTTACAGATCTATTATCATCTTAAAAATATTTGACTTTTACGGGTTGTATTATATAAGATAATAAAGAATATATAAATATGTGCTTAATAGTATATAAAAACCAAACTAGGAATGAAAGATTGGAACGAAAACGAAACGCTTGCCGGTCGGAAGAGACATAGGTTAAATAGTACAATATATTCATAAAATATATTGTAATATTTAATCATGTAATATATTTATAATATAAATATATTAATTAGATAATGGCTGGACATAAATGTGCAGGAAATAAATGACATACTTCGTAGTAACATTTAAGTTAATTCCCTAAGGATAATTATTGTTTCTTCAGGTGATGATCTCGTGATAACTCGTTGGTTTTCAGCTTTAGTACCATTTACAAAATTTATCTCATGCTCCCTAGTGACGTAAATCATACAAGAAACATCTAAACACAATTAGAAATATAAGGTTATGGTTAGGAACATTATTTATCAAGAGATCTTAGAGATTAGCTCTAAGATCTCTCATGAACGATATGAAATGTTCCACTACACTAGATTTGAAATCGAATCTAAAGTTAACTCGGTTAGTCGAGATTCGATTAATGTTATCTGTGGATTCTTTAAACTGTTGGATCTGAGATGTTTTAGGTCAGAATAACCGAGCAATATTTCTTTTGCAGAAACTTGATTCGTCAGAACAGGTCGTGACAAAGACGGCAATATTTATCGAGGATTTCTCTAATGTGTCTCTAAAAATAATCACTTGTCTTATCATCCTGACATCTAAAAACACTTATATAACCATATAACATAACACTAAGATGTTATGTTATGCGAAACGTGTAATCAACAATAAAAGATTCTTAAAGACTCACCTTATTAAAGAAATAAATAACAAAATAAATGTAGTAAATATAATAAGGATCTAGTGTATTTTATTTCTATATATTAATATATTTTAAAAGCCTATAGGCTATCACCTACAGTGATATTACATCAATCTCGCATTAAATCGAAGTAAAGTAGCTTTTAAATCCGTTTTGTTCGTTTAGCGAGATATTTAAATGCCGAAGTGTCTAAATTTTAATTTATCAAAAGGTGATGATAAACAATTAGGAACAAAGGGAATGTTTGATGTCGGTGCCTACTGCTCAGAATTTATTGGTGGTTTTAAAATATTTACTTATTTTAGGTATAATTTTTTTTTTTGTTTTAATTTAATGATAAATCAAATGAAAATGTTTTATTCATGCACTGCATTCTAGATTCTAAAAGATTGTGTAATTTTTTTCATGGTCCTAAATCTTTAAAGCAATATAAATCCTATCGCGACACTCCATAATGGCTCTCGAGAGGTACAACGAAAAACTTCACAGGAGCTATTAACTTTATTTAATACATCTATAAACCTTCTAAACGTTATAAGAATGCTGGTGGGTTTGGTAGATTGGATACTCACCTTGGGATTTGAAACGAATTCCGTTTAACTGAATGATTGTTTTATTTAAAATTAATATTGTATACATTTTAAAGTATGATAAGGCCTGTTTCTATTTTAGTATTTTATCATTCTGAAGTAATACCTGATTAAGAAATCATAACTATTAATGTTTATTTTGATATAATAGAGTCATCTTAATCATGATAGTCAGTATATTAGGAATCAAGAAAGTGATATACAAAGACACTCATTACTGATATCAGAGGTGCATCGAATTCCTCCTCACTGTAACACATTTAAAGAGTGATAACTACGTCGAACAAGTAATTTTCAAAATCACAAATGATACATAACCGTGGTACAACCTGGGTCAATTTTGATTCTAATTTAATTTTAAGGTGAATTAATCAAAATATCAATGTCAATAGAATTATTTTACATCTCATTATTGATCTACGAATTGCAGACAGATTAATTTAAGAAAATGTTAGATATCCTATTTATTTTTATATTAAGCGACTCAATTAATACTTCTTTTTAATGATTTTAAGGAACTGACGATAGTGATTCAGTTTTGGTTGTTTTAATCGTCAATAAAATTATGAAGATAATATTTAGGACGAAACTTACATAAACTTATCTGTTTTGACAGTTAAGTTTTTAATGAAAGTAGTTGCATTTTATTTTCATGTATTAAATAACAAGAACAATTAATAACCACGGAATGTATTCCGTCGAGTGTACTGCGGTGTCTACAATGATATAATATCAAGAGCACGACACTGACGAGTCGTGAGAACGCCATCAAAAGCATTATACTTCATAAAACTATAAATATATTCATGTGAGCCTCATTGTCACAACTAAACAATATATTAATATTGAATCTATATTTAACTGTAGTTTTTATATCTTGTTTCATCTTTGTAAGACAAAACAAGATAAAAAAATATTTATCACATTGTTGTGATAATGCCGGCCGGCTTCAATAAAGTAACTGTGAGCAGCGACTCGTTTTACAAAGGATGAGTTAAAGTAGTGCAGGGCCGGCTCCAGCTAATTCCTTTAACTTTCCATTCAAGATGCCGAGTTTCAATGATTCAATGAATGAAAAAAATTCAATGAATGATTCAATAAAAAAGAACCCGAATCCAAAATCTTCACATCTCTAAGAAATCTCTAAAAACTAATTGGAATATTACACTTATTTGTATACTCTTTAGTAATATGTAGTATTTTTTTCATAATGATTAACAAATAGATTCAGTTGTTTTTTTCATATAATAATGTAATGTAATAATGGTTTAACCCATAGTCTTGAATTTCTTGCTATAAATTTAGTTTTAATTCCACGAATGTCGTTTGTTAAGTTGTTAGTGTACTAATTAATGACTTAATAAACTAACTGACTTAATAGTAAACTGAAACTTTAATTATCTTTTAAAGTTAGACCGTTCTCAGAGCTATAGACAACATCAATATAAGTTTATTAAATGTATATTAAAAAGCCCGTGATGTGTGGAAAACAATTTGTATGATAAATATTATATATGACTTTATTTCTCTCCACTTACTTATTTTTTATTGTATAATATAACATTTTATGAGCTCCATTTTGTTGTTTTTTCTGTATA
Organism: Melinaea marsaeus rileyi; assembly: GCA_918358865.1. NCBI lineage: Eukaryota > Metazoa > Arthropoda > Insecta > Lepidoptera > Nymphalidae > Melinaea > Melinaea marsaeus. Next base: position 19,407,770 of record OU911094.1, on the reverse strand, counting down.
AAGCCAAAATTGGTTTACCAAGACAATTGTAGATATCCCTATATCTTCATCTCGGCTCCATTCGATACAATAGTATTGATACGTCATCGAGGTCTCTTCCGTTACAGGAGCGGTTCCGTACTGTTTCATTTATAAAAGAAAACTATTTATGTCTGTCTTTGTGTTTATTGAATTGAGATGTCCTTGAGATACTTTATAAGTTAATTCGTAAACCTCTTTAAGATATATATTTTTGATTTTAAAACAAATTATTGAGTGCTATTTTTATAACTTTTACTTGTTTATAGAAATGAGAAAGAATAGTGAATTAAAAGACCTTTCTAAGACCACTAAGCCAATTTCCATTTGCAGTTAACACCAGCACGAACTCAAACACGAGGGAAATGTAAATGTATAAATGGATTTTCAGCATCCTATACGGATGTAGTGATAAAAATAATATTTTGGAGCGGCAGGATATATAATTTTTGGCCATCAATTTTATTATTGATCGTGTACACTAAGTAATGTGCACGATATTTTGTTATCTTAACATAACAATTATCAAAACAAAAGTTTTTGATATATTTTTTATTAAATCGTAATCCTCCGATTTGATATTGACATTCCATAACCTTCTACCGCTTCCGTTTTCGCTTCAATTATCACCGACGCTAAAACACCACATTCACGACGAGAGTTTGCGCTTCAGCTTCTGTAACCGCGTTGCTTGCATATTTCCTTCTTGATATTGGAATTAACAGAAAGAAATAACAGAAAATCACATTTCAACTACACAACACTCTATGGTATGCTACTTTATTTATAAGAATTTAAAAAATAAGATAACACTTAAGCATTAATCTTTGTTAGACTGATTTCGCAACAGAATCAGCGGGACAAAGTTGACTCACCTCGTATCGCTGCTCTCAAGAGAAATAAACTAATACATTCCTTAAATCCATTGGCACGTACCCTTTCTCTTTAATATCAAAAATGTAAAATTAAAAAGAAGTTAAAAAAAAAAGTTCACCAAAAATTATGTATCTCAACCTTGAGCACCGTATCTAGCTGTCATACCTTTTACGACACTTGGAAATGTATTATGGAAAAATTGTAGTAATTTTTCCATCCACTTTCACAGAGAAAAAAAGAATGCCGTTAAAATTATAATTATGTATTAAAATAAAAGAATATAATTTTTTTTATGATAAGTATCTTTCGTTTGGAGGACTATTATATATTTCCATAAATAATATGTAGAATTTAGAATAAATTTGAATGATGCTTGAATATAATATATTTAATAAAATAAAAAAAGCTAGTTAAGTAAGAATACATCTCATGTGAATCACATGGCAGTGTTTCGTAAATAAGTAATGTCAGTTGATTGAATGACATAGAGTTCGCTCACAGTAGTATTGTGATTGAATACAATGTACGGTAACGTAAAATGTTTCATCATTCATCATTAATGTATTTATGTGTTTTTTTTATTTTCGTTAAATGTATGTAAGTGGTCTTTATCGAAAACCCACTGAATTGATCAATCTGGCCGAAATGCCTTGTAAATCAAAACTTTAATGAAAAATATAACCAATAGGCATGTCTCCACTGAATTTATTTACGACTATAATAGAATAGAAAAAAAATCAATTTCTTTCAGAAATTGACATACTGCGCCGCCTTAAAACGTAGGCAAATATTATTATGAGTTAGTATAAAACTAAATAAGATTTAATAATAATAATTACTAATTATAATATAATTAATCACGGGCATGAGTTAAAATTGTAATTTATTTTATAAATAATTGTAAGTGTTATGGTAAGTTAAAATGTAATCACATATGAGATCATTATTTAAACAAATTAGGTATAAATTATTTCACTACTTTCGCCAGAGGGTCATGGGCTAGGACTAATGACTCTGAAACTAATTTAGTGGACCGAAAACTAATACAATGAACTAATTAGCTTCCCATTATCGTTATATTCGTTATCCCTGTTAAAAAAGCTAGAAGTTTAATATTTAATTTATTTCTTTTTTATATTTAACAATAGTATATTTTTGTAAAATTTAAAAACCATAATGTTGTTAAAAAATCTTAAGTACTACTACTGCTACAACTACTGTTACAGCTACTGCTACTGCTACTGCTACTGCTACTACTAATGCTACTGCTACTGCTGTTGCTACTATGCTATGTCAACTGATACTCAATATAAACTTACTACACTATTTTCCAATAAACAATTTGAGTGGTTCTCGAGAAATATCATATATGTATATATAATATCAGGATATTATAATAGTTATAAAAAAATCTTTGTATCAAGGTGTTTCTCTGAGGATGCTTCTCAATTAACTGAAAGTTTCAACTCTAAAGGTATCTGTTTTCTGACTTAATTGTAACTAAAAAAAACTACATTCAATAGCATAACATATAATTACATTCAATAAAACGGGTTTGTTCCAAATCCCAAGGTTAATATAATCCACCAAACCCGTCAGCATTCTGATAACGTTTCAAAGGGTTATAGAGCTTTTAAACAAAGTTAATAGTTCCTGTGAAGTTTTTCGTTGTACCCCTAAGAGCCATAAGGGGGTGTAGCGATACGTTTTATATTGTATTAGTTAATTTAGGGTCGAGAAAATAATTTCACAACCTTTTATAATCTACAATTTGTGTATGATATAATGTTGATAACATTTATTATATATATAACTTAAATAATATTCATTTTCATTAATTTTCTACTAACAAAATGTATTTTAAGACTGTATGTATGGTATTATTTCCTTTATATTGTATATAATAACCACATTCAGTCCATTAACGTTGCTACGTGAGGAACACCTCCCAAACGTTTATTGACCGCTTGTAATTTTGTAAACTAGTTGGGTGTTACAAATATCGAGAAAAATATAATATGTTATTTCGAACAGTGATTTATTAAACATTATAAATTATAAGATTAATAGTTTATTGTAACAAAATATATAAGATTCATAACTAAATTTATAATAAAATGAGGTGTATCGAATCAAAACTCCAATACCACGGAATATTAACAAATAATATTGGTTAATGTAATTCAAATATTATTTGTTAGAGTACATATTTATATTAGGATATTTCAACTCAAAGCAAATACACAGACAGAAACAAACACTAGATATGAATGTTCTGTATATTATTATACAAAGACCACTACTATTAGAGTATTAATTAGATTTTACTTTAATGAGGATTTTTTTCTAAATAACTTATATTATACACGTATTGTATTTATATAAGTATTTATACTATATCTAAGAATATTTAAAATTATATTATTAATGAAATATGTTCACAATATAAAACATCAACATAATCTGTAGGACAAATAAATTGTTTCAGTATATAAGGTAGACAACGTCACGACTTTGGTCTTCAGTAACAACTAAGAAGATTAAGATTGTAGATTTTGTATGTTACGCGCACCAATATATATTTTATGTAGCAAAATTTATTGAATAAATCTATAGCATAGGCAATTTTTAAGATACTATTTAAGAATATATTTTATATAGAATATAGCAATTATACAGAAATGTGAAAGACAATACAGTAGATTAAATAATGACAGACTTTACTCACTCAATGATACAAACATAATAAAGAATGGTTTTATATGTATGTTATAAAAATGATGCAATAGAAGTTACATTAATTGTATCTTATGTAGCTTCTACTTGAGACAAATTTGAAAACACACGATTATAAATACGATTATTACAGCAGTGCATTTGAATCAGAATTATAAACAGGATTTCTCAATTAAAGTTTAGTAGTTTATTAAACTAATTTTATTGAATAGTTTGAAAAGAACAGATAAATATTAATAATTAATTGGAAGCATACAGACCGTAGGTACTTACGTTTTAGAAGTTTGCAATTAATTTAAGTTTTTAGAGCAAATTATTATTCATTATTCATAATATATATATATATTATAAGATACAAAACTTTTCAGGTAAAATTATTCAGAAAAAAATACTTAAATCATTTTTAACATTAGAAAGTTCTTGAACTCTCTTGATAATCAGATCATGGTCTTAATAAAACTCTGGATCGGCTTATTTATTCACATGTTAAGACGATATGTTGACGGAAACTCGTTATTCACTAAATTGTATTAGATTTCGATACAAATAAGTAACAAGCTACAATCATTTTAGAAAATATCATTATAATATAATATTTCTACATAATAATTAAAACGTATAACATTATTTATATAAAAAACATTAAACCCCAAATAGATATAATGTAATGTATAAAAATTTAAAAAGTAAAAGCTTATCTGTTTTACATCAGAAGCAGGTATTACACCTCAAGTGCAAGTTAAGTCAAAAGGACATTACAACAAAAGATTAAATATAAAGTGGGAGACATAATGTGGCTGTTACTGATAAATTAGATTTTTTAACAGTACCATACGTCCTGACAAAGGCCGCAATTTGTAGCGTTGATTTCCCTAACGTCACGCCAAATATAATCACTCGTTTTGTCTTTTTAATATTAACTTAAAAACATTCATTTACTTCATATTATAATAAGTATTAATATAAATTTATTATTAAACTTAAATATTATCTAAACCGTTCGTCCTAAGACTAATATTTATTTAGATTGAATTATCTGATTATTTACCATTATTTAATTAATATTTTTTCAAGTAATAAATATGTTATGTATGTATTGGTGTTGTGATCGGACAATAAGTGATAACTCATTTTTTTTATTATACACTATTTTTGTGTCGGCAACTTTAACCCATTTCCGTCTCACGCACACACATCACAAGTCTGTAAAGACGAATCGATAAGAAATTCTCTCTTAAATAATTTGTTAAATTCTCTTTTTTAGTCCAATTTCATATACATATATTATGTTTACTTTGTGTTTCCTACTTGTATTTTTTTAAGAGAAACAATGTATTTACAGGATAATATTATATATTTTTAATAAACGATGAAACAGATTTAAAGAATTTGTAAATTTTACAGCAAATATTTTGTTAAAATAATACTTTAGATAAGGGTTCTCAGTAAAAATAAAGAATGCATAAAATTTTCTTATAAATGTCTTGGTAGAAGATAACAACATTTGTATCAAACAAAACAATATAATTTTATAATACTTTCAATGTCTCGTTTTTGTTTTAGCTTCAAATAACTTTTCCTTCAAATCTGACCTCAGTATAATATTTCAAGGTTAAATATATTTTTACAGTTTTAGTTTAGTTGTCTTTCATAAAAGGCAATTCACACTCTGAGAATTAGTGTCACGTTCTTTTACCCGATATCCAGCATTTCATAAATTAAAAAAATATATATATTCAAAACCTAACGTGTCTCGCAGCGCGGCTCCAGCCTCAATTATAATGTTATTCTTTTCATCACTTCTCTTAATTTTAAATAGGGATATTTTTCAAAACACTGATTCAGATTATTTTTTATTTTCTATCAAATGAAAACTTATTTTTTTAAGTACTGGCTAGTTTATAATACAAACAGCGTTTTAAAGAACCGAACACTTAATTAATTATCTCGGTATAGCGTCCTTCATCTCTTGTGATATAAATCTTTTTTACAGAATCTTTTTTAGTGCACCTTCCTATTATCATTTTAAAACTGCACTTTAACTTTAAAAGGTTATCATACTTACATTTTTAGTAATTCATAATTATTGTTAAGGAGCATTTATTGATTATTTTATTATATAACATAATCAATCAATATACGAGGGGAGGTCCAAAAGTTCGTGGAATGGAGAGGATGGAGCGGGGGTAGGGGCGCTCGCTTGGTGTCATACGAATCGGAGACTCATCATTAGCATAATTACCGAGTTTCAAGCCGATTGCGTCATTCGTTTACGAACAGTCGCCTGTTAAACAAGTCAATCCGGAAGAAAACTGAAACTATGGAGACAATTGAACACCGCGCTGTGATAAAATTCCTTAAAAAGCAAGGAAAGAACGCTCAAACCATTTTGAATGAAATGGGAGTCGTTTATAGGGAACAGTGTCCTAGTAAATCAATGATTTACAATTGGCATGGTCTTTATAAACATGGTCGAGAGTCAATTGAAGACGACCCCCGCTCAGGAAGACCAGTTGAGGCCACATCGGACATCGTCGAAAAAGGGGAGAAAATTGTACTAGAGCATGCCCGTTTGAAGAAAAAACAAGAATCTGCATTAGTTGGAGTACAAGATATCACCATTTTGCGAATCCTACATGATCACCTGGGTATGACAAAAGTCAGTGCAAGATGAGTACCGAGAATGCTCACGCCGTTTCAGAAAGAGCAGCGCGTCGATGCGTCGAAGCATTTTTTGGAGTTGTGTAGAGATAAACCTGCACAGATTTTAGACCAAATTGTTACGGGAGATGAAACATGGGTTCATCACTTTGAGCCTGAGTCCAAACAAGAGTCCATGCAATGGCATAAAAAGGGGACACAACCGCTAAAGAAATTCAAGGTGACGGAGTCGGCTGGAAAGATGATGGCTACTGTTTTTTGGGATTGTGAGGAGATAATCTTGATTGATTACAAAGAAAAGGGAAGGACTATAACCGGAGAATACTATGCAACGATATTAGAAAAATTAAAAAATGCCATCTAGGAAAAGCGGCGAGGAAAATTGACAAAGGGTGTGTTGCTGTTGCAAGACAACGCGCCAGTCTACAAGAGCAGAATTGCAATGGCTGCTCTGCACACGCATGGGTTCGAATTCCTAGTTCACCCATCCTACAGTCCAGACCTGGCCCCAAGTGACTTTTTTTTACTCCCCAATTTAAAAAAAAACTTAAGAGGAAGGAAATTTTCCGACGACAATGAGGTAAGGGAGGGAATTTCGGCTCATTTTGAAAAGATAAAACATTTTATATAGTGGTTTACGAAAATTAATTTATAGGTCTAATAAATGTATTGAGCTTAACGGTGATTATATTGAAAAGGAGAAATAGTTTTGTTGTTTTATTTTATTTAGACCCCTTTCATTCCACGAACTTTTGGACCTCCCCTCGTATGTTCCATCTTATAGTGGTTAATGTCATTGTCTATGGGCTTTGGAAATTATAGAAACTTTTCATTATTTAGGGATTTATGTACAGAGTCTATTTTTAGACATAACTAAATAACATGTAACATATAGAATCATAAATCCAAAGGCTTCAATGCTAAATGTACTGAATCCATCTTCGGTGTAATGGCTCGAGTTTATTTAACCCTATTACAGTATAATATTTTGACTCCATATTAATATTTATTACAATAACTAATAACAATTAAATTAGTCATCTCCATTTCAAAAGAACTAATATTACTTATATGAATCTAGCTTGAAAATAAACTAATGTTTCTAGGAACAACACAAAAAGTTACAAAGAATTGTAATTTAGACCCTTCATAAAATATCAGTCAGTGTTCATTGTAACGAGTGAAGTCAATTGCAACGAGTGAAGAGGAAACTTTACAACGATATGAACTGTGTTCATTTAAACTTTAAATGATGACTAAAATAGTTCTCTATTACAATTATTTATATACTTATTCTTCATAGGTGAAGGAAACAGAACTTTTTAACATAATGTAATCAAAAATTTTACATAATTTAGGTTATAAAATATATTACAATAAAAGTATAATATATATTAGGTATACTTTAACGAAAACATTAAATTGTTTTCATAAAATAGTTTACTAATATCTGATTTTTTAAACTGCAGTGTACATATCGTGTGTCATGTTGCTGTGTAACTTCAGTAATCAAACATGTCGTAATCTGTCCTCCTCATAATTGCTATCCTTCATCATAAACTTACTTCATATTACAGAGTACATGAAAGACAAACGAGCGAAACAAAGAACTGTCTAGTTTAACATAGTAAATGTATTTTTATACTAAAATATAAAAAAATAATGGGTTTGGCTTTATTTTAGAATTTCATGTAAAACTAGCTTTTGCCCGCGACTTCGTCCGCGTTTCCGTCGTTTTTCGAAAAAAAATTAGCAGATGTCCTCCCTCATAGTTTTGACGTAACAGGCAGATTCACTTTCGTATTTTAGAAGGGCAATAGTAATATAATATGCCAATCCACAAAACTGTTGAAAAATATAAGTAACCGCAGAATATTATAATAAACCCACGCTATACCCACGACTCGGTCAGCGTGTAACTCCTTGTTTTTTATTAAGATAATATATTGCTAATATTTTTAGATCAAATTAAAATGTTTCAGCGCAAAGCTTCTGGGTAGACTATGTTAAGAGTCGACCCGTCCGGCACGTGAACGTAAAGATTCCTAGAATTGCTAACCCGGGAAAGAGCGACGTATAATTGACCATGCGAGAAACAGCTAACACCGAGATCTACTCCAGCAACACGAAAAGTCTGCCCTTGAGCTTTATTGATAGTCATGGCATAGCACACCGATACTGGGAATTGCGTTCTTTTAAATTGGAATGGAAAATTATTTGGTATTATGGGAATTCTGGGAATAAAGACAGTTTCTCCTGCACCGCAACCTGTTAAAATTTGAGCCTCGATTACATTTTGTTGCAACTGGGTTACTTTTAGCCGAGTTCCATTGCAAAGTTGAGGTGGTCTTAAATTTCGGAGCAGAATTATCGGTATGCCAATTTTTAAACAAATTATATGAGAAGGTAGTCCAGGCATACTTAAAGAATTTAAAAATTCTATCGGGTAATTAGTGGCTTCTTGTTCATCAACCATTCTATTTATTGAACTATAAACTTTGCTTTCTCCCTGTATATTAGACAGTATTTTATTATTAATTTCAGATGCCTGGTCATTGCGAGGAGTCAAAATGGACCTTTCGCAAAGCCAAGAATTGTCCCTATTTAATATAATTGTTATGTCACCGTAAACCGAAGATATAAGATGTTGTTGGGATTGCACTATACAACATAACTCAGGTGTCAGAATAAGTTTTCCTTGGTGTAGTTGTGGATAGGTACCTTCACCAATCTTCAATAATGTATCAGAAAATTCACGATTATCTGCGTTGTCTCCAGTTCTCACTCGCATATTTATAGTCAAATGCACCGATTGTATATCACGCCACAAATAAGAGCTTTTCAGGCAAGCCCTAATCTCATCAGCTCGGGTTCCCCGTGGTATTACCGGTAAGGTTTGTCGGAAATCACCACAAAATAAAACCGTAATACCGCCCATTTGTCGATCATTTTGTCTTATGTCCCTTAGAGTTCTGTCTACTGCTTCTACTCCTTTTCGATGGGCCATCGTACATTCATCCCATACGATTAAATTACACTCACGCAATACCTTAGCTTTGTCGCTATTTCTTGAAATACTACAGGTTGGACTTTCCGTGCGATCTAAATTAATTGGTATTTTAAACATAGTGTGAGCAGTCTTACCTCCTGGTAGCAATGTTGCAGCTATACCTGATGAAGCCACGGCAAGAGCGATTTTACGCTGATTTCGAACATAAGCTAATATTAATTTAGTCAAAAAAGTTTTCCCAGTTCCTCCAGGTGCATCTAAAAACCATATTGTTCCTAAATTATTCTGCACACTCTCGCACACGCGATCATAGACTAAGCGTTGTTCTGCAGTCATCATTGGGACACCGTTTTCTAATGTTACCAGCAGTTCCATTGGGTTGTAACCAATCTCTGCGGAATATTCCCTATTGGTAACCTCTCCGACTGAGGTTGGCGTTGGCAAACCATATTCACAAAGTGATTTACCGCCTACTGCTGTTAAGTCTTCCTGAAGAGCTAATAAGCACTGATTTATAGCCAGATCTCGAAAATTATCATTAGTTGCGCCTTCATTATTGTGAGATAAATTCCGAAGAAAGTCTTCTGCAAATTTTTCTTTATATTTTTCCCATAATTGGACAGGATCAGATAAATTACAAAATGTGAGTAATGTTACAAATAAATGGCGTAACCGTCGTGGATTATCACTAACACAGGATTCTGCTAAAGCGTCATCCCAATGTTGATCATTTTTAAGCAAATGACGCGCTTGGCAAGCTGCATGATAAGTTGGATAAACAACATCGTCTACTTTTCTCAAATCTATAAATGATGTTGGTCCTCGCACTGTATGTAATAATAATCTCAAATAAAAACACTCTGCGTTGTTAGGATGAACAGTATACACTCTACCAAGAACATGTTCTTGGAAAATACCTGTCTCGCCATCTACAGGCCTGCCTCGGCGTCTACGGTTAAAGACACCTCGTTGTTTATCGTAGGTATAATACGATGGAACTTCTTCATACAAAAGAGACTTTGCGAAATTATCAGTTTGGCAAAGTCGGAAGAATGCCAATAAAGTTGTTTGTCTAGGGTTCTCTAATCGTTCTGTAACATTTTCGGCGTTAAAATATATACGTTGACCGCCTTCCAGATGAACATCCAGATGGGTCACAGGTGGATATCTTTCGTGAATATTAAAACTTAAGATCCGCCACACAGCTTCTGAAGAGCTGATATATCTGCCTGACTGAAATCTAGTAACTTCATCATGTTCATTTCTTAACGCAAACGTAGCTTGGTCACTGCCCTTGTTAATGTACTTACAAATATATTTAATTGACTCTACACTATTACACATTTCTACATTTATGTGAGCTTGAAATGCTCTGGACAATACAGGCGAATACGGAACGACCCATCTATTATCTAAAGTAACCTGTTGTCCAGACATTCGCTTTTCAACAGTAAAACCACCATTGTCTCTTGAACGGCGACGATATAATGGGTATCCATCATGTCCTGTTACAGTTTCATCCACTAATGCTTTTGGATACCTTTTAGTGCAACGACCGTCTTGCATGCAAGGAGCATTTGCGTTAAATGCACCACATGGACCATGTATCATATGAGTTTTAACAATGTCGTATAACAGGGGATCTGCAGTCGGATCTGGAATTTCAGCACTGATTAATCTGTCTACATCATTAGGTCGAACCTTATCTTTTAACCAAAGCAAGATATGTGCGTGAGGTAAGCCGCGTTTTTGCCACTCAACACTATACATATAACACAATACTTCTCCAAAAATGTTATCTTTGGTAAGAAGATCTATCATTGATTTTAATTTTAAATGAAACACTCTTGCAATAATATCATGGCGGTCATGCGGTGCCTGACCCTCAAGAAGCTCCCGAGTGATTTCATCCCACTTGGGATTGGTAGTTACAGTAACAAATAAGTCGGGACGTCCATATTTTCTTACGTAACAAAAAGCGTCTTGAGTACGTTCATGCATGTAGCGTGGACCACCAGTAAAAGAAGAGGGTAAAATAACTAAACGACCCATATTCACAGTATCGTTATCTTGCTGCATGGCATCGCGAAGGTGCACGTATTCTTCAGCGCGCAGCTGCCTTTGATTAGATCGTATATAAACTAATCTTTCGGTTTCAATTTTTGCGTACATGTCAACAATAAACTGATTAAATAAGCCACGAAAACGTTGAAAGTATACCAATCTATTCCGTCTCACTTGCAGGTGGTAACAATAAAATTGAAGGCATGACACCTTTTTATTATAATTAGGTGCGCCTGTGCGCGGATCGGTTTGGTATACAGCGAAATTATAACCATCTTCCCCTCGACAGTATATCATAGGATATTGCAAACTGTCGTAAGCCCTGTGGGTTTCGAAAATACGTTGCAAACGATTGTCTCTGGAACGTATAACGATATCACGCCTATCACATTCCTGGTCGACCAGTACTACAGCAACTTCATTCGTGGATGGAACGTTATGACGCCCAGGGTGTTCCTGAGTTGGACGCTTATCGGCATTTATAACAATTTTATAATTGTTATTACCATCTTGAGAAAGGGCTTCTAATGCCGATTTAAAACTGCATACGTACGAATTAACCTGATGTAACATGTTCTGAAGTTGTGAAATGAGTTCAGTATTTAAATTCGGAAAATATTGATTTCTTATATTCGACTGTTCGTTGTAATCGGATACAAAATATATTTGAAGAAATTTAGGTTGTTCTTCAGGCAAAAGGGACCCTATCAAATGGTAAACCTGACCTTGTACCTTAAAAGTAGGCATGAAAGGGCCTTCTGAGATTTGTTTAGCACCAAAGGATGTCATTTGGAATGCACTATTATAAGTGCGATTATTATCTAAAAACTGTTTGGATTGCAAATGTTCCCCTAAAAGTAGTGATTTTAAAGGTTCCGGTGGTAAATTCGAACGAAGGTAAATTTATTTTACCTCCAGAACAACAGAAACCAGCAGACTCCTTCCTCCACTTCGAAGCATTACAAAAGGAACATACTACGTTCATATCGCCTATTTCAGAAGATGATCTGTAATCAATTGTGAGGTTATAAGCAAACCCACTTTTATATTTATCGGACCACGCCACCGAATTTGTAGATTGATCTACCACGTGTATATCTAAGTCATTAAGACCATGTCGAAATCTATCTGCAGTAAGACGGGCCTCTCGCTGTTCTTCTGTTTCAAGCGACCGAATATTTTCAATTCTTAATCTTTCATTAGATAAAGTAATCAATTGTTCTTGTCTCAAAGAATTGTAATAATCGCGTCCCGACTCTAGTCGTTGTTCATGCTCATGTTCATCTTCAAGAGATCGAATCATGTTATGGTGCGCCCTATCATTTGTCAAACGGTCTTGATATTGAGTAAAAGTTTCAGATTCTCGAGACAAAATATGACGTTCGCGATCAGCTGTAAGCCGTAATTCCCTCTCAGTGAAGGTTTCGGACTCGCGAGATAAAATATGACGTTCGTGGTCAGCTGTAAGCCGTAATTCCCTCTCAGTGAAGGTTTCGGACTCGCGAGATAAAATATGACGTTCGCGGTCAGCTGTAAGCCGTAATTCCCTCTCAGTGAAGGTTTCAGACTCGCGAGATAATGTATGCCGTTCGCGGTCAGCTGTGAGTCGCAATTCTCGTTGTAAAGCAGTTTCAGCTTCTCGGGATAACGCATGTTGTTCCCGGTCAATGGAACGCCTTAGCTCTCGTTGAGAAGAGCTTTGAGAAGCCCGTGTTGTAGCTCGTCTCGCTCTTTCAGCTGCTAATCGCATCTCTCTTTCTGGAGAGCTTTCATTAGCTCGAGATGTTGAGGCACTAACTCTCATAGAGTTTAACCGATGTGCTCTTTCCTCTTCCGATTCTTGAGAACGCGTCATTCTCATTCTCCTAGCTTGACTCGAAGTTCGAGATAAAGATGGTCGTTTTTTAGGTGGCATCGTTTATTTTATTTTTAATCGACGGTAACTTAAATTCTATTTAGTTACCCAACAAAAAACTTACGTCAGAGGTCCTAACTATAGCTAAGTATATAATAAATAGAATATAAATCTAAGTGCCTATTAAAACTAAAATAATATTCTAATCGAATTATAAATATGTACGTAGGTACCTACAAATTACAAAAGAATAAAAAATGAAAATAAAGCTATACTTAATGCGTGTGCAATACTATCTACACTTACCTACTTCACTTAAAAATGAATAATAAGAAATACCTACAACTACTGTAATTAATCAAAGTACCTATGCTAATACAAAAAAAACCTTAGATGTTCTAAGTACAGCTGCTATATAATAAAAAAATATAAATCTAAGTGCCTATTTAAACTTAAATACCTAATATTCTAATAGAATTAAACTAAGAAATATGTACCGACCTACCTACAACTTAGGTACAAAAAAAAAAGAAATGAAAATAAAGCTAAAACACGTGTGCAGTATAGGTAGATAGTAGGCAATATCTACCTATACCTACTTCACTTAAAAATAAATAAAAAATACCTATGAATACTATAATTAATAAAAGTACCTACCTACGCTTTTATCTACTCAATACAAAAAAAACTAAACATAAAATGCCCAAAACTAACCTATCAGTAACTAAAAATCTAACAATAATCTAATCTATCTATCTATTATCTAATCTAAAAATCGAATCTAAATCTACTTAAAAAGAAATAAAATAGGAATTTAGAAAATAACAACAAAAGAAATTAAAATAAACTATTTAAAGACAAAAAGTCGCGCTGATAAGCACGGTTTATAAAATAACAATTATTGTCTGTCAATAAAGTTCAACACTCTGAACGCATCAACAGCCAAATATTGAATGACGCTTGCGCTCGCCTCCCGCCCCTTTTATACTCTGCCGCCGCGAGTCCCGTCGAGCGCGGCAACCGTTACGCAAAAATAATCCTTATAGCTTGATTCACTATTCACGCGCGATGTCTTGTTGGCGTATTTCATGTAAGTAAGTATAAGTTTGGTGTTTCTATACCGATTTCAATGATTCTTTTTTTATTGAATTGGTGCTAATGTTTATTTTTTTTAAAATTAGGAATGATGGTGAGCATTATTGGTTTTATAAACGTAAAAGTAAACAAATATAATAAGAAATCTCCGAACTGCTAAGCTATCGAGAGTTATGCGTGTTATTGTGAGTTAACTATAAAAGGTAGATATATGCTGTCTTGGAATATTTTTCGTGTATTTTTATGTAGAATATTTCCGTTATACATAGTTTCTATGTAGCTCTAACCATTAAGGCTGCACACGCGACGGAAGCTTAAAAAATCAAGCAACTTCTCCCATTTTCTCAACACTTCCTTTCACAGCTCTGCTCCTATTCATTGTAGTGTGATGAAAAGTATACTATTACCTGCCCAGGAGTATAAAGAATAATTGTACTAAGTTTCGTTAAAATCCGTCGAGTAGTTTTTTTTTCTATAAATAACATACAAACAGACAGACAGACAGACAGACAAAAATTTTTTTAACTGCATTTTTGGCATCAGTATCGAACACTAATCACCCCCTGCTACTTATTTTGTAAATATATTTCATGTACAGAATTGACCTCTCTACAGATTTATTATAAGTATAGATAAATAAATGTTCTAAATGGTTCATACCATATTTTGACTTCATAGTTGATGTTTTATGTGAATACGGATGTTTCATCCGTTGTTTTATTATTATAATGTAAATAAGATACATAACTATGTCTTTGACTATTTTGTAAACTTTTCAATAAAACAAATAAAATAAATATATTTTTAATATAGTAAGTAGGCTTAGTAGCAAATAGATATATTATTCCATTACAGACATTACCTATGTGATAATCCTCTCATCTCCTGTATCGTGGGTCGAGGACCGACCAAACTGAATTAGGGACGTTTGTCTCCATCTAAAACACTATAAGGAGTGAAGTTGAGTTATTAGACTTACTTTATTTTATAAAACGGTTCGCCTCTAAGAGATTCTGGTTTATTAAGCATATAAAGAGGAACCTTAAAGTTCTCTTTAAATTGTATTAATGTAAATGGTTCAGTGATACTTATTTACAATAGTATTACTGTTTGCAAATTAAACAATTATAAATATTATTCATACAATACTCCAGACATCTGTATACTTATATTTAAAGTAAACATACATTGTCTGTGTTTATTGAAAATGTTTACAAATATATTTATCCTGCAATTCTGTCTTTGAGTTCCACACTGATTTTTTTGGAGCATGATCGCATACAAAATAAACGGCACTTAGATCATACAACACAATTCTATTCGTTAAAATTTATACTATCTATATTATACCAGAACTTAAAACATTGTTAAATTAAAATTGTTTTTTTTTAATAATTATATATTATAATTAACAGACAAAGAGAATGTTGTTATTCACACAGTACTACTGAAGTCAAAAACTGATAATGAGTTTGGTTTACACGCTACGTTGACTGTGAATTGATTTCAATTGAGGGAAATAATAAATAATGATACTAGAACCTGCGGCTAACACGTGGCATATGTTATAATACAGTAAATGGATACTTATATTTTCACAGCCGATCTAGTAGTATTACTTGTGACAAAAAAAAACGTTTAACTACTAACATGCATATACATTTTAAAAAAATTGTATTAACATAATAAGGATTCGAAATGAAGGGTAACATGTGAATATAAATAATTTAACATATTTGTTTGTAGATTGATCTTTGTAAGTTGTCATTAATAAGTGTTTTAGTTAAAGAGCTCATTATTGAAATGTACATTCAGAACAACCGCTTTTTTGTTTGCTGTCAGACCTTTTCACGAATCAACATAATAATATCTTTGTTCTTTTTCTGTTTATTAACCTGTTAAATTATTTAATGTTAATTTTTATTTTAGGCACTTTAATTATATTTTAATAGACTGTAATGTTTTAATAATAGTAACAGGGCAATTTTAAATTATGACGTTTAATAAAATAAATTTATCAAGGTAGCGGTAATATTATTAATCTACCTAAAGCCTTAAAAACGAATATATTTTTGTCGGCTTTGTTTCCGAGTATAAAAAGGTAATAAAACCATTGATGGATGGATAAAGGATCAATAAAATAGTTTAAGAAATTTTCTCATATATTTGAAGTATAATATAGAAATTGTGATAAGCAATTCATTTGCAATGAGGTCTATAATTATAATTTTTTGATTATCCGCAATCACATAATCATTCAAAATCATTAAATAAATGATAATAGTAAACATCGTTTGTATTACAATACGAAAAAATATATTTTCTATATCATGAAACTTGGGATAGAGCAACTTCCATACATCGTGTATAAGTGATGCAAGCTAATTGAACTTGTAAGAGCTTGGTGAAATACCTTACTGGATACATACAACTTACGTTCTTCAATAATGATTCAAAATCATTTGTATTTGAATGATATAAACTTGTAATCATGATGTGGGTTTGTACTCTGTATTTCATGAATAACTCTTAATATCTCTTTGCGATTGATCACCATTAATATAATATTATATTGTCTTTTATTAATATTATTCAATACATTTTTTTACGTAATAACAATTGTACAATGTATTGACCGACCGTAACTAAACTCTCAAAAGTCTCAAACTGTTCAATGTAATGTGAAGGATGCCATGATTAAAGAAAAGTAGAGAATAAGACCTTTTATTAAAACTAACCCCGACTATATATGAGATAATTAAACGTCTCTAGTTAAACTTTGAATACGATGTTAGTATATGAGATTTGTTTCAAGAATATCGCGATTTGAATTGCCGCTGGTTATCATCCTTTGTTACGCCGAGTCATGATCATTTACTCAAAATATATTTAAACAAAACTGACAGAGTATTAGAAAATGTAATATAAATATAGGCTTATAATATGTTTATGCCTTATTTGTATGGATCATAGCAAGGTATCTTAAGTATAAGAAATAGCTCATTAATTTTCAATCTCTTAATCTTTAACTTACTTTTGATTTATCTTAATTCCATATTTTTTACCTATTTTGTAAACATATATTATTTAATATTTAAATTACACCAATTTTAATTTATATGATAATATAAAGAGCTGACCCTAAAGCCAACAAAATAAACTCTGCGAAGTGGATCATCGTCCGTTGTGAGTTTTTATCCCTCGGAGAAATATAATATTTTGTAGGTATTAATTTACGACAAACTCATGTCCAATTATCTTTATAGCTTTAATATAATAAATAATGTAAAGTATAATAAGCTCTTGGTTAAAGAAACTTAGTAATATTACCACAAGTAAAACTCGTAAAAGACGAAGACATGATTAGAGATGTAACATTCCGTTAATTTGAAGCTTAAATTTTAATAATTTTGTTATATAAATGAATCGAAAGTATTTTTGAGAACTTTGGAGTTGGGAAATAGATGCTTTGTCTGAAGTTAGTCATTAAATTGGAATCCTACAAAGTAATTTAACAGATTAAATAGTTACATTACTTACGAATTTGTAAAAAAAAAAGTTTATAATTTAGGATGACAAACACAAAACTTCGTATCGATACATTATTGTAATACATTTTCACTTATTTTATTTATTTATAAAGATAAAACGATATTAATTAACGTCATGTTGGTCGATGTACAACGTTTTTCTAATTAACAAATTTGAACTATTTAACTAAAGATTTATTATGTGTTGTTATTACTTTTACATTGGTAATTATCTCACATACGCGTAGGGAGGTCTGTGTTCACTGCACTGAGCTAATTACAAGGCAAGTGATATTTTATTGTGTTTTAACGTATTATATACTGATAAATTCGTACCACCTACATTCATTTTAGTACTTTATTGGTTTTATTAGCATAAGCACTTTATATATTTTCCAAATTAAATGTGGTTGATTATTTTATTACATTCTTTTCATTTTATTTGTTTTACTGATACTATATTCCTATTAATTTAACTATATATTAATTATTTGGTACATTGAACTTGTGGAGCAAATAGTTGAACTGTTAAAATAGAAATGATCATATTTCGATTTGTTTAATATTAAATTACTTAATAAAAACTTGTTAGTTAGTGTCTCTTTTTATTATTAATTATATCATTTAGGTGTATCATAAAAAAGTAATTAGTCAGCATTTTTATTTTTTATATTTTTAGTATTTAAACCAATAACTAATTCTTACAAAATCAGAATTTTACTTAGTTCAACTAACAAGACAGCTGAACTACTAAGTTCATCACATCACATTAACATACTTTCAAGTTGTAGAACTGATTTGGTCTTGAACATTAACAATAGGTACAAGTAGTTACGTACTTGTTAGGTGAACTCGTTAGCATTATAACAAAACTACCTTCGATTTCATACACGAAAAGAATTTAACTAGATTGTGTAGATAGAATAAAATTTTGTAAAAAGTTTAACTTTATTCTGGCAACAATACTATTTCGGAGTTCTCCAATTGTTATTAGGAATAATATCTACAGAATTCATAGCAGTAGAACTGCAATTAAGCGATAGAAGTCTCAAAAAAAAAATTACAAGATTTTATTTTTTTCATTTAAATGAAATGGTAGAGTGCTTTTGTAGGATGCAATAACAATACATATTAAAATAACTACGGTCGATATAACATTCGGTACAAAAATATTGTGAAAGTTTAATAAATATCATTAAAAAATTTATTATTACAAATTTTTTTGAGATTTAAAATTAAGCCTATAAGTAAATTGTCTCCTGTGTAATGACTAAGTTGTTGATTGTTACATAGATAATGGGTTCGAATCCTAGGAACTAGGAGACCGTCTTGTTCATCTTTGTTCATCAAGTACCTAATATAGTGTACATTATGTAGGTACATGTTGTTTTCATAAAGTTGGTTTCATGGGATTAATTCCGTGAATAAGAACCAATCTAGATATGAACAATCTTCATTCCGTGAATAAAGATTGCTTATGTCTAGAGTGTTACGCAGAAGAAGACAGTTATTGCTAGCTCGATGCTAGCTAATGTTTATTTATAGTATTTAAGCTGCATAAGTCGTGAAGAACTTTAAATAAATTTAAGAAGAAGAACTTTAAAAAATTAGATAAACATTATTATTACATACAACACATTTTTATGAAAAAAAAAATAGAATCTAAGTTTTCTAAGAAATAATAAATCTGCGAAGTCCATTCAGTCCATCTTTGTGAAGTCCATATAATACAGCACATGGCGACAATGTACCAAGTTTAGACGTAAATTATACACCAATAATGTTAGTCTTTGACCTTCTTTGGGTCAACTTAAAGATATATGAACATTAAGTGTGACAACCCTTTACACCTCTTGAAGGTACATCATAGTTTGATTGTGTAAAAATTTAAAAGTCAACTATGATCCTGCAGCAAATTTTTAAAAATAAGAGGTGGTTTTATACGACTCGAAGACGCACGACCGTGTATTAAGTTATCCCTTCTATATAGTCTTCCTTTAATTAAACTTTTATTTAAACTCCTGGTACAATAGAAATAAATAATCTATCTTAAGATTGTTATTTATAACGTTATTCTACTACAAAGCGACGTCATAATTAGAAAAATAAGAAAAATTAGAGCATCATAAATGTTATATTTAAATTTTTATTTATTTAAATATATATCAGGTTCAAATAAATTATGTTTTTAAATACATTAATTACTTAGCTTTACAATGAAATATTTTTTTATGGATGTATATATTTTTCTCAAATTTAATTGCTCCTTCTTTGATAGGTTTTTAATAACTTTTAAACGTATGTAACTTTAGTCCACAGTTGTTAATAATTTTAAATAGTAAAATATATAAGATAATTTGAAAGCAAAAAAGTGGAAAAAGCTCCGTTTCACTCGAATATCATATTTTTACTACAGTGATGTTGAATAAAGACTTTGTTCCACTAACGAGGTAAGAAATAGAATTATTATACTTGTACCTGCATAAGAGTAGTTTTAAAAAATAATAGCAGTATTTTATAAGATATATTATAAAGCGGATAAATTGTTTAAATCATTATTTTCTTCGTGGATCTGTTTTTTGGATGATGAATTATCTGTATAACAACATTATTTTGTTGTGGTTGCAGAATTTAATATTTACTATATATTAGTTAATTTAAATAAGTAACTCGAAGCTTTTTATGTCAGATATACATACATTAAAATTAGGAAATGATGTTTTGTATGCTTCCAGATAAACAAGAAAGATATATTTTGACAACGTTGAAAGCGGTTCTTATAATAAGATATAGGTATTACGTACAATAACATCTGAAGGACTAATCTAATACGATAACAATGTTGGCACCCTACTTACCTTGTAAGTTCGCATTCTAAGATATTCTAGAGGTTAAAAGTATTCTTATTGTTAAAGAAAATAATGTCAGCTACAATATTCTGATAATATTCTCTTAGATATATTTTCACATACATCCACTTGAGCCAAGGATTACCATATTAAAAGTAATAGAACATTATGCAATTTGGTACAGGTTATTCCTAAAAGTATATTGCGACTAAAAATATTTTTTTATTAAGTCGTTTAATATTTGTAGTTTATCATTATTAAACTCACTCTCTGATACACTTGACCCGAACATTACCGACAGGAGCCGAGCAATACTCAGATATAATCTACGAGTAATAAGTGTAATAAGTATGTTGAGTTAAATACACACAATATATCTTTAAGTTGTATGATATTTATAAACTTTAAACTTTTGTTGGTATTCCGTGAATCGTTCAGTCAAAGATTAACATCATTAAACAAATACAGATAGAGAATTACTGATTGGTAGTTTTTATTCCGATTACAATATTTTATATAACGACACGATATTATTTAATAAAGATAAATATAAACTAAATAAGCAAATTTTGTGAATGTCGTGACTTAAACTTTGACTTACATAATTAAATAAAAGTTGTTAATTGTTTAATATTTTTCTAAACATTGTTATTCTGAAATTTGTTTTCTTGAACTTATCAAAGCGGGCGTCAGCTAGCTCCGAGTGACGAAAGCACCCATAGTGCTGAAACTCTAACTCGGGTATATATACGCGCAATATCGAACTTTTTATACAGGAGACCTTCTGGTATGAGTGTGGTATTTTTAGAAAGCCCTTGGCCCATAGACCCAGAAAATGCATATACACTTAGCAATATACCCACCGCCTCCACCTCTACGGCCGTTTGAAAAATGAGACTAAAATTTAGTTTTTGGCTCTGCACCAGTATAAAATCCTTATTTCCACCTTGAAAATTTTCCTGAAGGTTCTCATTGAGACCTTTCCAACAAGCCCAAAAACGCCAAAATCCGACCACCGGTTGATGAGATATGACATTTTGAAAATTTTGACTGGAAGATTTCTTGAAAGTACTTTGTCTGTTTCTGTGTATGTTCGTAGTTTCAACCGATTTTGTTCAAACTTTCAGGGATTGAAGTACATCAAAAACTAACACTTTTTTGTTTTACGACTTTTCGATTTGACCGCCATATTAATATCCCTTTTGATGGAAAAAAACATTCTTTGGCGTGACATTTTTGGTCAAAAACCAAAAAATGGCCGACTGGCCGGGGACATATCGGCCATTTTCTCGAAAACGGCGCCAACGATTTTTTCCAAAATTTCCTTATTTGTAGCCCAAAATTAGAGCTAAAATTTGGTATATAGCACATATCTGGGAAATCTCGTTATTTTGAGATATGGCCCTGAGAAGTTCAAAAAATCATGAAAAATGACCAAAAATGGCCAAAAAATGACTTTTAAAGCCAGAATCGTACTCACAACACGGTGACATCGAAAAAAAATATATTCCATAAGATACCAATTCCCACTCATGTGTATTTCTAACAAACACCAACTAATGAGCACCATAAATGATGTTATTTGATGAAAATTCCAGCTGATTTTTTTATTTTTCAATTGTTTAATGGATATTGGTTTCAAAATTAATTTTTTTCAGCATTCGAATTTTTTTTTCTGTACATTTTGTTTTGTTTCTGACATCGGCAAAATTTTCATGATAATTTTACTAGTTGCACAGTGAATAAACTCACTAACGCATTGCCGACTGTGAAAATAAAAGAAAATTTACAGAATAAAATCCAAATGCTGAAGAAAATCTGTTTTGAAGCAATGAGTTAAAAACATAAATGGAAACTGAAAAAATCAAATGAAAAAAAAAATCGGGCACCTGTGGGAATCGAACCCAAGGTCTCGTCTTTGTCATTACAACGCTCATCCTCTGAGCCAAAACACTCTCATTTTGTCAGAGGCAACTATACCATATAAATGAGTATGTGTACCAAAAAATGTGAATGTGTTCGGAACGTTGCCAACTTGCCTTGATCAATCTAATAAAATAAAAACAAAAATGCAATTTGTGCAATGTTTCGAGCACATTCACATTTTTTGTGTTTGTTTACGTTTGTGAATAAAGATGTTCGTGGTTTTTTTCGTCGCAAAATTCATATCAGGAGTTTTGTGTCAGTGGATTCGCTTTCGTCACTCGGTATTTACTTCGTTGAGAAGTTTTTGTTTTGGTATAATATCTACCTCCTGATATTCCTAACCAGTAAAGTTTAAACGACGCACGCGACCGACAACATTGTTACCATATCGACTTAGAAACTTTAAAATGCAGTGTTAATTAAAGACTTCGAGATCTTATCTGATATAATAGCCTGCTACATTAACTTGTGTTATTAAAATTAAAGGAAAAAAAAAATCTTGTTATTGTATCTTTATATAGGATTGGGCAAAAATAACGATACAGAAACGATACAGCTAAACAAAGAGGGATTTTGTTCACCCGTCCCTCTTAATCATCTCAGGAAACAATGCTATATTAACATCTAGTATATACAACTTATAATTTTCTTAACAATTTTGATCCGTACTTTGTTTAAAATAAACATATGTATTATTGTTATCTTATAAACTATATACTTGTTACTAATCACTACAACTTAACTGTTCATTTGAATATCTTAATCCTGCTTTCCTCTAACATAAATAATGCTAGTATTAGAAGTGTTATTGTGATTATGTTGTATTGTTTAATTTTTAAAGAAATAATCATATATGACTAACTATAATATATTTAAGTTTGTTAATATAGTGCAATACAAATACACATAAGAAACCTCATTAAAAATATATATGATTACATTTGTAAGCGTCGGTATAATCTAGTGACGGATCTGCAAACGTTAAGCAAACATCTCTGATAGAAAGTAAACTCAATATAACCTTTCTGAATTATCTCACCTTAAAAGTGTCTGAAATAAATTTACTTTCCTTGCGGAAGTCAAAGAAAATAAAGGTACATCGTATTTATTATTTCATAACATTCCTGGAATGGATCTTGAAATACTTCATAATATTAATATGTTATATAATTTGTCTGTGATAGATTTCTTTAAACGGAATTATTTTTAACAAAATTTTTATAAATTTAAATTTATAATTATGACTTTAAAAGAAAAGATTTCAATATAAACTATTTTACTATTACACATAAAATAGTTTCATGTTAAGGCATTACTTTAATAAAAGTACTTTTAGTAGATTTATATAAATATTTTTTTCATTATAAAAGTAAGACGTAGAGTAAGTTTTCATTAAAAAAAAGTAGTACCAAGTTTACTCAATATCATCCATTTATTTTAAATGAAAATAGAAGTTTCGTGAATCGTGTAAAAATATCCATACTTTTTGATATTTTTTCACTTATTGGAGGATCTAACACGCCATCTTGAAATAGGAATTTTCATTTCGTTCGTATTTTTATTTGTTCGTAAAGTGGAGCAAAATGGAATTGGGCTTTCTGTGAATAAAATTGTAGTGAAGAATTCTTAATTCGGATTTAAAAGAATCATATGTTAAGCTTTTAATATTTTTTGTCTAGAAATCATTTTTGTCACATTACATTTTTCTTATTCTTCTTATTTGTGTTGTTTAAAGCTGAAGCTGAAGGCTGTACATTTAATTTTATTATGAAACACTTTTTACTTATTGAATACATAAAAAGAGTATTTATAGAGGTTCTTGACTATTCTTCTCCGTTGACTACCCCATTGCAACTTGAATTATAAATTGATATTTTATAAACAATAAATACTTATTTAAGATTTCATAAACTTGGCTCAAGAAGAACACGTCTTGTGATACGCTCTGCGGCTTGATGCAGTCCACATAAATCATCTCACGATTTTTTCGTGTTACAAGCTGCGTAATTTATAACTTGATATTTATTTAACTTACAAATTCGACTGACCTTATTTATTACATTACTTTGTTATTACATGTATGTATGTATGTATGTATGTAATAGTAGTTATTTCTTATCGATTTTTGAAAACATAATTATTTTGTTGAGACTATATTTTTAATTTTTAGTATTTCAATAAGAGTTAGCAAGTGAGGTCAAGTTATTAATAATTCTTATAAATATAGCATGACAATTGGCACTGTGGTAAAATATTAAAAATTAACTACGATTTAACGCTGCTTCAAATAAAACATAAGCTGAGCTATAATATACACAATAGTGTAAGGAATATTTCAGACAACAGCAATACAGACATTTAGTCAAAATAACTCTGGAGTTATTGCGTTAAGATTTAACTCTACGTGCGTACTGACTTGTGAGACGAGCCTTCATTTTATATTAAATTATTGAAAGGTTAACCTACATTTAGCATATCAATAGAATATTGGATTTTGGATTCAATTGTCACAATATAGTCCTTTGTATTGCTCGTTTGCTCAAAGGCATAAATAAGATTTTCTCAACAGGATCAGATCAAAAATATTCGTTATTAGTATTCAAAGGCGTTTCGATTTAACAAATTAAAAATTATGTCATCGTTCACTGAAGCGGACTATGGGAATGAAGGACTATGGGACGGGATGGGATGGGACGGGACGGAACGACGAGACGGGACGGGACGACGGGACGGGATGGGATGGGACTTAAGCTTTATAAAAAAAAATAACAATTTAAAAGACAAACAGTGATTGTTTTACTTTTCTTTTCCAAAAAGTATTCAATTTTTAATTAATAATGATTAAATATGTAAACTATATATATTATTAAAATATATCCCGCGAAAATACATTATAACCTATATTTATGTAAAAAAAACAATCAACAAATATTGTTTCTTATTATTTCTAAAGATAAAAACAACAGGTAAAGAGATAATAAGATATTGTTACAGAAATATATGATAAATTACGTAGTACGCTTCAATGCAATCTGTTTTATTTGACGATTCCTCTATGAATAGAATTCAAAGGATTTAAGAGACAATGCATGCACATCTTGAATGCTCTAGTTTTATTGAATGTGAACAAATTATATGAATACCTGCATTCCTTCTTCTGCTCAAATACTTCAATATTGTCTACTTGTAATGAATATCGCAGTTGAAGGCTCTATGAGGTTAATAGGACAAAGAAAGCTTTCCGTTGACGATCAAAGGTCGAAATCTTTATAAATTTTGTGTGTGATGTGAGAGGATAGAAAACAAGTATCCATTTTATTAATATGAATTTAAATATTTATTCATCAATCAACAAAAATCACAAAGCCACGTGAGCTTATATTCAACAATTTCACGTAAATGGGATTTCAAAAGGATTATTGGCCATTGTGTGGTTTTAAGAAAATGATAACAGACCATTTCACATTCTTTAAGAGTAAAATGTCGACTATAAGTATTACAAATAAATAACAATCCTTTTGACAAACTTTATCTTTCCTTTCCTTTTATTATCACCACAGAATCTTCAAGTAAAATTTATGTGTCAAAGGATGCATAGAATCAGTTGAAAACATTATCTGTAAACATGACGTAGACATTCCTACAATAAAGTAAAAGGCAACTCGTTCCAGATGTTTTCAATAGAAAATGTAGTCAATTCATCTTGTATTCAACTCCTAGTATCAAGGAAAAAATCCTTGTTATAAATTCATATTCTATAGAGGATTACATAAATTCAAAATTCGCAATAATTTTTAACAGACCTCCTAAATCTAAATGGCGTATAGATTTATATAACACAGAAATATGTTATTTCAGTCGCTTTCCTAAATGATATAATGTATTTAAAATATATATATATATATATATATATCATTAAAACGATAACTTGTGGTCTTGCGTTAAGCTGTCTCTTAAATGGCTGACTAGAGCATTAACGGAGCGTAAAGGAGATTATGTGTCCCAAAGCTCAGTGTAGTTTGTTTGAAAGTAACGAGAACTTATGAGGAGTTCAGAGATATTACAGGTATAATAAGAGTATCTCACTTTTAACTTTTTAAAAGAAACTTATATTTTATTTGTATTGAATTTTTTTAATACGTTTAGTACGTAAATAAAATTGTAAAATAGGAAACCAATTTTTTTTAATACCAAAATAGAAAAAATAAAAACAAATTTTATGTTTTTTTTAAATGCATAAAGCACTTTTAAAATAAAACGATTACTTTTTAGTCACCTAACTAATTATTTCCCCCCATTTTTGTGAGGTCTTTATGCATTAATCTAATATATCTTAATATAATAATAAGATATATTAGAAGATAATATAATATAATATTAAGATATATTAAGATATATTAGATATATTAGATATATAAAGTATTCAAAAGATGTAAACTAAATGTATACTTACTATATCATAAGAGAGCTCAATAAAACCTTTATAAATATTTTTGCTCTATGTTGTATTCGTAAACTAAACAATCATTACAAACAATTTATTCTTAGGAAAGAAAATAAAGTAATACTTAGAATCTTTGGATACTAAGGATTTAAAACAAAATCTGTAAATTTGTATGGCAGCTTCTTAATTTGCGAAATAACAAACAAAGTGTAAATGTTGTTGGTTTATGACTAGAGTTTTGATTAAAACAAAAAATATAGTCAACCATATGTTTAAAATTGTATTAGTATACTACTATAAAGCGGCGGCCGCCGGTGTATAACAGAAAATATATATAGTAACTTGTATTATTAGATTTTAGTTATGAAGTTCCACTATTTTAAGTTAAAATTTGGATTTATCTATAGAGTTGCAGTGGAAAAATAGCTTTAAAAATAGCTGAAAAGTGCTTTAATGTCGGTGTCAAGGTGAATTGTTCCATTACGAGACGTTGTCGGTGATTCAATTTAAACTAGCAAAGTTACTTGAAAAGAACAATTTTGGTGAATCTTCATACTTTGCTTAAGAGCTTTTCATTTTGAGTTTGTTTCACACCTATATAATAATAATATTATCAACAAGTATATGGAATATTTTATTGGAGAATACTATAACCTTAATTTCAAATATTTATGGCAATAATGTAAATACTTATAAATTACTTTGCTTTTCTGTTCTTATTTTCCAAGAAGAAAAAAATTACAATGTCTTTAAAGTGCACACTTTGATTTAATAACAAAAATATAATACATATCTTCGGTTTTGATCTGCACTAATGGTAATACGAAAATGTGAATCTGCGAGACAAACTTCACTCACCTTACACTGTTGCTCTCATGAGGAATTAACTGTTCCACTTCTTAAATAAACTCGACCCGATGCCTGTGCTTATCTCCCAAAAAGCAAAATTAATAAAGTTTTTGTAACCACAAAATGAAGAGTATACAGATGGTTTAACAACATTGCAGTACATTTTAACACATTTTACTCCTTCTGCTTAGTTGTTGTTCATTGTTGTTTTTAATTGTTTTCTGTTAATAAATATTACATTTAATTCATTTAAACATAGATTAATTTTTAAGCTTATTCTTACTTCAGTTACACTTTTTCCAATGATTGAATATTTTATTTGTACAGGACCGATTATAAATTAATTGATAATATTATACATGGATAATATAACGCAGTACCTCGCCAACACATATTGAAACTGTGTGAACTGTCATTTCTGTAATTGTCAAAAAGCTTTCAGCTTTAGTTTATTTGTGCTATATTTTTTCATCCCTCCCTTAGAGGAATACTATATAAACAAACTATATACCAATTAGGCATAATATCCAGGTGGATAAAACACAAATAATGTACTGATATGGACTCCTGCTCTCCATTAATATTTAATTTTAATGTATACATTTAATATATAGTATTTTAAAACCATTTCCGAATTGTGTTATATATTTTAAGAAATATAACTAAGTATCAAAATATTTGTAATTATTTAAATGTCAATCCCAATTAAAGCACTGTAATTAGCGATATAGGATTTGTGAAACTTGCAAGGATGAGCCGACTAACTACTTCTCACTGAACAACGAGTGGCAATAATCCGTTTACGTTAAGTCACAATTATCAAATATAGGGTTATTCCCGCTTTTTGGATTACACTCTGTTCAGTCGAATAAGAAATCTGTAAATTATATGATTAACTATTAAATATTTTTGTCAATAAATGAATGGAATTGGTGATTCTAATTCCGTAACATATTGATATATCTAGGCATTAGATGCAGTAATTGTACTTCACGAGTTTATACATTTTTTATTTTAAACGTTATGGAAAGCTTGTTATTGGTTCTTAACTTTTCTTAAATCGATTCCTGTCTATCGATACCATGTTTTAAAGCACAATGGACTATGATGTCCTTTTAAACAACTAGACTTAAAACAACATCAACATAATTTAGCATTTGTAAGAAAACAAATTAACACATTTTTTTAAGTAAGTATTTATTTCTGGGATTTCGATTTTCTTTGTATATACCTAATAATATAAAAATAATTTACGAAAAAATTTGAACATCATAATAAATGAATATGACATAACTTAATATCAAATAAGTTATTGCGTTTCATAAAAATACCTAAAGATAACGCAAAGCTCGGACGGAGGGTACGTGATATCTTCAGGGCAATTGTTTCGTTGATAGAAGGAAGGCTATTTGGATTTGATTACTCTGTTGTAGATATATTGCAGAAAAAAGGTTAACACGTTGTTTCTACAATATAAAACGTCAACGTTCAGTTACGTTTATTTTTATATTTTGTGATTAATTGACTTCTTTTATTCAAGGTACGGTATATATATCGTACTTCTACGTTTCTGTTACTATTATAAATGTGAAAATGTGTAAGGATGGATGTATGTTTATTACGCTTTTACTCAAAAACTACTGAATAGATTTCGATAAAACCTTACAGTAAAGTATACTTCAGAATAGCTTACAGGCTAGAATTTTGGAACCACACAACATAAATGTAGGCGAAGCCGTGGGCAGATGCTAGTATTACAAACATTTGTGTAGATGTATATTTGAAACGGCACGGATTAAGATGAATCCAACAGTAATCTAACTTATATTTCAGATTAACACATAGGCTACAATTTATAAGAATTTGTATTATTTTGCCTTAACAACGATAAATATCACGTAAGTTAGAAAAAGCCTGCCGGCTGATAGCTATCTTGGTGGAGGAGGGAGGATGAAAAAAAGACAAATGAGCTGATAAAGACGCGGGTAAAAGCTAGTTACATGATACTGACATAATACTGACATAAAAAGTAATAAAATAAAAAGGTATGAATTTATAGGGCTGCAAATATGTTCGTGCGGTTTTCACAACAGATGGCGTAACTTGTTTTTCATTCCATCGTAGCACATTTCCAAACATTCATTCGAAAGCTACTGCCATTAGACACAAACGTCAGTGTAAATTATTTAGTTGCAGTGTAAACAGCAACACTTTTTATATCAACGAAAATAGCTAATTGTGTCGTAAATAATGTGTTTTTGCAGTTTAGTTTTACTTCATTATTTCAATATGAAGAAAAGTGCAACCGAAAGCCATCGCATTTTGGTGACAGTTTATGGTGATGATGTTCTAGCTGAGCGCACGTGTCAGAAGTGGTTTGCACAGTTTAAAATTGTAAGTTTATCATGGAAGACGTAGAACGCGTCGGACGGCCAACAAAATTTAACAATTAAGACGAACTCGCAAAAATACTTGGAGTAACTCATCAAACCATTTCACAGTGTTCAAAAGCGTTTAGAAAGATCCGAAAGGTAGGAAATTGGGTGTCGTATGAAATGAAGCCACGAAACGTCGAAGGCCATTTTTACCGTGCGAACAACAGTGTCAACGGCAAAATCGAAAGGATAAGGAAAGGAAAGGAAAGCACTAAGTACCATTATAGAATGGTACTTAGTGCTTTAGAAGTTAGAACTATTTCTTGTTGAATACGAATGTGTAATACCACTTAAATTGAATTTACGGAGTGGCTTTATATGACATTCAAATTAAATTTATGTTAATATTACTGCTTTATATATATTTTAATTAGATTAATTAAATTGTAATGTATTTTTATATTTTTATTTTTCCAGGCTCTGCAATTTTCTACTTTTCCACTTTGTTTTAATAAACAAAGTGGAACTTGAATAAAGCTTGCGGATATAAGATCACTTTTGATACATTTAAAATAACAAATAGGTTCAATAGGAATAAAAAATATTACAGTTGAAATATTATAGTTACAATATCCTGTATATATTTATAAACTATATATTGATATGATTCTTATACCCAGCATAACATAAAATAGAATCTTATTGTTTTTCTTATTGTATATTTATGTATTAAGATATCTTAATTCATCTTTCCGATTATTGACAATA
Organism: Melinaea marsaeus rileyi; assembly: GCA_918358865.1. Lineage (NCBI taxonomy): Eukaryota > Metazoa > Arthropoda > Insecta > Lepidoptera > Nymphalidae > Melinaea > Melinaea marsaeus. The sequence continues at coordinate 19,376,714 of OU911094.1, read as the reverse complement.
TTTTACGATAAAAACTAAGTAGTAAAAGTATTACAGTTAAAAAAAATTAGACTTATAATGAGGTTTTTTATAAGAAATTATGAATATTCTATAAATAAAATATGATACCCTTGTTACAATAGGTTTATTTATATTCACAAAGTTTTACAAAGGGGTCATTACAGATGGTCGATCAGTGTTTCTCTTCATTAGCTCGTCCTGCGTCCTAGATAGCCGTTGGAGCTCATTAAATGTACTCAAGCACACCGAACTGCAGACAATATTAGTTTCTGTTTGTGTTATGGTTACAGTGACCTTTAGAAATATTCTTCTATATAATTCTTTGTAATATTTATAATTTCTAGTATAAAGTTACATTTTAAGACGTACGTCATTATTTACCATACTTCTAAAATATTTGTCTTTGTTTTACGACTGGCCGCCTGCCTGACGCCAACTTTCCTTGGGAATCTTTAATTTCTTAAAATTATAATTTTAATAAAGGTTATCATTACTACTACTTTTATAATAGTTGTACAGAAACATACAATTTAAATAAATATTTATATCAACAGTAAGTAATAGAATGTAAGGGTATTAGTTTAGTTTTTAAGTTAGGATATTGTAGGTAGGGAAGTATTATAAAATTGAATTATAAGTAACATGTTATGAAAGTTTAATAATACCTTAATATGAAGATTTTAAAAAGTAGTTTAAATGTTAATCGCATCTTCAAAATATAAAACAGAAAATTAATAAACGAACGAGAAATTTACCGCTATGGACGGTAAATTTTAACGCAAAACAGTATTCGTTGTAAACATCTGTTGGCATAAATATGAAATTTAATATACCAACTTAGATTATTAAAAGGTTGCAAAGATAATTAAGACAAGACTCTTTATTACAGGAGCTATTGTTAAATTTAATAAGTAAACGTTATTATATTATCAATTAATTAATTAGTGAAACAAATATTATTAATTGATTTATGTATATAAGAATATTGTGTCCTTATTTTTTATTATATGAATGACGTAAATAAAATGAACATCATCAAATCATATTAATATTATAAATTAAATATATTGATGTTATCATACTGTCCCAACAAAGCTTTTCCATTTTTGAGTGCTGTTGCACTTGTTTTGATGAGGCCGTGTTTTATATCGTCTCAGATATACAATCTTCAAAACATTATTTTCTTACAATAATAAGGCCTTCTTCGTGATTAAGGAAAAGTTACATCAGAATCAGTTTAAGAATACTGAACAAGTATGGGTTTCAATGTAAGATCAAACCGCTAATCCATTAGTATCTATGGGAGATGAGTTTCTAAGAAATATGATACTAGTATTTATTTACATAGAGCTGTACACAATTCAGTTTTGCTACCGACGCTGTTATACGGCAGTCAAACGTGCGTAACACAGAAGAAGAATGTAAGAAAGGTGAATGCTGTGGAGATGCGATCTCTTCGCAGAATATGCGGAGTCAGTCTAGCTGATCGAATCCGCAATGAAGAGATCCACAGAATGGCAGGTACTAGCGAAGATGTCACGGTGAGAATGAAGAAGAACGTGCTCAGGTGGTTTGGGCACGTTGAACGAATGAGTAATGAAAGAATGGTAAAAAAGATTTATGTAGAAAAAGTGAGCGGTAAGAGAGACAGGGGGAGGCCTCGAGTGACCTTCGAAAACGCAGTATCAATGTTACTGGAGGAAGATCACGTAAAAAGCATGAGGACCCCCCGGAGGGCATGTATGAAGAGGTTGATGTCTGTGGCCGAGGCGAAAGAGGTATGCAGAGACCGTAGCGTTTGGCGCTCCGTCGTCTCTGGCTACCCCGCAAGGGATATGGCGTGAAGGTAAATAAATAAATAAATAAATAAAAATGATACTAGAACCTGCGGCTTACACGTGGCCTGTGATTTAATAGAGTAAATGGATACTTACATTTTCATAGTCGTTCTAGTAGTATTACTTGTGACAAAAGAAAAACGTTTAACTATAATATGCCTATATTTTTATATAAAAATTGTATCAACGGATTCAAAATGCAGGGTAACATGTGAAGATAAATAATTTAAAATATTTGTTTGTAGATTGTTCTTTATAACTTGTTACGAACCTCGGTATTCGCCAGTCTACAGTACATACAGGATACTAAAGATTCGAAAAATATTATGTCAAATGATAATTAAATCAGAAACAAAAACTAAAACTCACTAAGTACTTCGTACGAGTATCAGTGAGCATAAACATAGGGCCAAATTAACCAGAGCCTAGTTTTTTGGCAGCTTGCCCTTAATTACGGTGCAACTTGCAATACTAAGCTGATCACTCTATAACTTCATAAGACCTGGTAAATTGGCAAGTATATTATTATTAACAATATATAAAACGTGTACAACAAATTATGAATGAAATAAAATGAATAAGAAAGCTATAGATTAACTGAGTGAAAAGTAACCGAAAAAAATAATTGCAACATAAACTATCAGACTGACAGCGAGTAGTCATAACATAGCCTTTATAGGCTTTTATAACGACGGTATGTTGTTACGCGGAAAAAAAAATAAAACATAACGACTACAAAGTGTTGCCTACTTTGTGGTCGTTATGTTTAAAAAAAATAGAGTGTAAACTAGGTCTTACATTTTGTGGTATTTATAAAAAATTAAGCATTTTTTTATGTATAATAGAAATGATTATTTAATGGTTAACATTGTTCGATAAAGTGAAATGAAGTCTAATACGAGTAAGTTACAATGTTCGAATATTACTTAACCAATGTACTTATTGTGCCGCAACTTCATAATTTGGATTATAAATAAAGAAATATTTATAATCTTAAGTCCATACTTCTTTTGTGCTCGTATTTTTTAAAATTTAGGTCCTTAATGTTTCTGAACCAATTGAAGCCTTTTTTATTGTCTTTGCTGCTAACAGCAGCTAATTTATTTATTTATAAGTTAGTATTTTTGTATGTTTACCTCACCGGTCCAGCTGGCATAATATCTGTTTTACAATCATATAAGGAAGGTCTATTAAAAAAAAAACAAGGAAAAAAATTATAGAGATGAGAGAAGAAAGAAGCTGTAGCGTGCTAATTAATAATTAAGATCTCATAGAATCTCATGATTCCTAAAAAAATAATAAATATTTTTATGAGCATCCGTTCATTTTAAGTAACTCCCTTTTAATATAGTCTTGCATTTGGTTTGATATAAAAAAATACTAAATGGGTATTTAGAAAAAGTTTGCTCTGATAAAAGTAAAGCAAAGTGAGATAGAAAGATTTATTGTTCAGTCTGAAGCATCGCCGCGGGAACAACTAGTATTAAGATGTATTTTATAATATTCGAAAAGAAAAGCTGGATATCGGTTGAAAGAACGTGATTTGTTCTTGACAGAATATTTTATTAAAAATTCTTGGCTATTCTCACAACTACAAATTTTACGATCTTTTTACCAATAAATAGATCATTCAATCTTTTATATTTAAACATGTCGATAGTAATAGTGGTTAGAAACAAAATCTTTACAAAATAGTTTCCATAGCTTTGAGTTAAAACAACACTCGTTAAGGTTAAAAACTTAGGTAAAGAATTTACGAGTATAAAGACCATTTGGATGCAAATAATGAGCCTTTCGCTTCACTAAATTTCTGGAGAATGAATATGGATTCTTTTGAGAGGAAACAACCAAATAATACTCTCAAACGTGTCTTCAAAGTGCGTCAAGGAATAAAAAGTAAGTATAAACTATTTCATAACATATAAATAAATACATAAATATATTAATCATAAATATTACTCAGTAGCATATTTAAGAAGTAATATATTATGATAATAATATCAGCAATCTTAAAATGATAGCTTTTTGTATTTTTTTTAGTTTAAATAAGAAAGGAATATATTATTTTTTTATTTCATTTCTTGATTTGAACTAATGAATTTATTTTGTACTTCGATGAATATTGTACCATAATATACATGTACTGTGATTTTGAATATACTGTGTGAGTAGACAATGACGTCAAACTGAAGTGAACTGCACATCTTCAACATATTGCACATCTTCAAGTTTTCAAGCCAATATACCAATGTTGTCAAGTCGCGAGTGTCTTACCGTCCGTCCATTGCTCCGCATGCTTTCAAAGTGTACTTTAAGAAAGTTGAAAAGATACGTTACTTGGAATTACACTCGAATTCAAAGCACGTTTTCTTCCCTACTAGGATAATACTAGTCACAAAAGTTATAAAGAGAACTCCAAATTACCTTGGAACTTTAGAGAAGAACATAAACTCGAATTTTGAGCAAACAATTTCTTAATACGAGGTAATTGTTCTTGTATAATATAACAAATAAAACTATAACATTCAATTTAAAAAAAAATAATGCTAGTTTATGTTCTGATTCTCACATGCATTATTGTTTGAGATTTGATCGAGGGTGATTGATAAGGATTAATTGAGGCTACTTCTATTTTAAAAAAACATATTCGGTACGACCGAAGTCGTACGCACAACTAGTCATAAATAGAATTGTCGAAATGTGTTCTGTATTTATGAAGAAAAAACAAACTCCATCTAAATGTACAAAGTTCATCTAATATTATGTAATGAAAGAGTGTCACAACTCCTCAGCTACCCTTCAAAAAACATTTAAATATCCCATTTAACAAGGATGTATTTGGTTCATAAAGACAGACTCCTCCTACTGCGAATTTTCCTATTTTTAGAACTAATCCTACATTAATTATACTCAGGCATGAGATAAATATATAAATATATATAGTTCGATTCGGTTACATAACACCGAATCGAACAAAATTAATATTACAGATTTCATATTCTGATTTAATAAATAAAAAATAATTTCCATGTTTTCAAAAATATATTTAAATTATTTATTTATTTATTTTTATTTATTTATTCATGTACCAGATTTAGTAAAAACAAAATATTCAGAGACATGAAGAACATTGGATGAGCTTATCTCTAAAGAGAGATCTCTACCAGCTACCCATGAGAGTGACAAAATTCAATTTAAAGGGCAGAAATAGGTACACACTACATATAGTAAATATTCTTAGTAGTAAAAAACTAACTAAACATTACTTATATAATAAACTAAATTATACCGATACATAAATAAATTCAAATACTTATCAATATACTAAATCGAAAATATATACAAATACATATATGAATATATAATAATACAAATACAGATATAATACATATAATTATAACTGGGAGAGATAGTAGAGCTTTAATCTACGTTTAAACAATACAACATTTGGGCTACTTATAATATTGCTGGGAAGGGTATTCCATAACCGCGCCGCATGAATGGAGAAGGATTTGGAGAAAGATGTTGAATTGTAAGGAGGGACATTAAAAGATTTAACAGGAACACAAGAGCGTTTGGGACGGCTACTCGGAGGGGACAGGTGGAACAGTTCATATAAATAAGTGGGAGATGAATTTCTATAAACATTATACAGCGTGGTTAAAATATGCATATTCCGGCGAAGGCGAATAGGGAGCCACTTAAGTTGACGTCGAAAATTTGAAACATGGTCAAACTTGCGCAATCCGAAGATAAAACGAATGCACAAGTTTTGAAGGCGATCTAATTTATTAAGTAGCTCCTCGTTAGCGTCTAATTGGCAAACGTCAGCATAGTCGAGAAGGGGTAGCAGAAGGGAGTGAGATAGCAAGATTTTAGTTTTTAAAGGTAGGAAATTTTTGCAGACGCTTGAGGGAGTGAAATGACGAATGCATTCTTCGACTAGTTTCATTTACTTGTGCTGTCCAATTTAGGTGTTTATCTATCACCAATCCCAGATTTTTTACTACGTCACAATAAGGAATCACGTTATCACTGTACAAAATATTAGGAATCTGATTAAGTTGAACCTTATTATGAAGATATTTGCTACCTATAAGAATGGCCTGAGATTTTTTGGGATTGACAGTGAGACCAAAAGACTCAGTCCATTTCTTTATAAAAATGAGATCATTATTTATCGCTGTTATTGTAGCATCAAGATCATTGAGTGAGCAATGTCTGTAGATTTGTAAGTCGTCTGCATAGAGATGGTAGTGAGAAGATATTATTTTAGTGATTTCATTAATAAAAATGGAAAAAAGTAAAGGAGATAAAACGCCGCCCTGAGGAACGCCGGCAGACAGAACAGCCCAATCTGAGGATAAGTCGTCAGAGCAAGTAGTCTATCGACGGCCGTACAGGTATGATTGAAACCAGTTAATCACAGGTGGAGATATGTTAAGGCTGCGAAGAACACCAAGCAATATATCATAGTCTATGGAATTGAAAGCATTGCTGAAATCCAGAAGGACAAGTATCGTGAGCCTATGGTTATCCATAGCAAACCTGATGTCTTCGGTAACTTTCAGCAAAGCTGTAGTTGTACGGTGACAAGAACGGAAACCTGATTGAAAAGTACTAAGGAGTTTGTTATGGTTCAGGAAATGAAACAATTGTTTAAATACAGTGTTTTCAAGGACTTTAGCTAGGAAAGGAAGGATGGATATAGGACGAAACTGTGAGGGAGAACTAGGATTGCTGATTTTGGGTAGGGGCATGACATGTGCCGATTTCCAGGCAGAAGGAAAGGATTTGGCTGTTAAAGAGAAATTAAGGATATGTGTTATAACAGTCAAGAGGATATCGAGAATAGGAACTAGCATGTCACGACTAATGTTATCATTACCCATAGCTTTAGAAGTTATATTTAAAATTGCTTCCTTAACATCACACTCCGTGATTAATTTAAAAGTGAAACTGTCACAGATAGGTGGCGCGGTCGTACTTAATTTGTTTAAGACCAAGGTTTTCAAAGATTCGGAAAGTTTAAGTGGAGAAGATGAGAAATGCTGATTAAGAGAATTTAAATTTAATATATTATTACAAGGGGTCAAAGTTTTACCCACACCTAGTGACTTGAAGAGCCTCCATAATTATGGAGGCGTAGAATTATTAACCGAGGAGTAAATATAGCGACGTTTGGCGTCTCTACACATCCTATTGCAGCGATTTCGCAATTTCTTATACGTGGCCAAAAGGTCATCCGAAGGGTTTTTCTTAAAACGAATCTTAGCAATATTACGTTTATTCATAATTTTTTTTATGTCTGCAGTAAGCCATGGTGCTGGATAATGTTTCACTTTAATTTTCTTTAAGGGGGCGTGGGTATCGTACAGTTTAGTAATGATTGTGTTAAAAATGTCTACTTTGGTATCCAATTCTGAAGCTAAGTACAAGTTGGACCAATCAATTAATTCGGCATCGTAACGTAGAAGCTCCAAAGTAATTGCTTTAAGGTTGCGTCGCAAAATTACCTTACTCTTGCGTTTAGGAGGAGAAAGATTGTAACGAAGAAATAAGAGATCGTGATAGGAAAAAGGCGCTGTTAATTGGCCATGTGATAGTACATCGTTGGAATTTAACACCATGATTAGGTCAAGGAGAGAGGGATCAGAATTAGGTGAAAAATGTGTTTCCGAAAGGGGGAGAATAGAAATGTTATAAGAAGCAAGTAATGATTTTAGTCTATTAGACCTGTAAGAGTTTTTGATAAGACACGTGTTTAGATCACCCATAATAATGATGTGATCGTAACAGGGGGAAAAAGAGTCAAGGAGGAAATCAAAATTACTAAAATAGTCAACGGTACAGGAGGGGCTGTATAGTACACCAACAAGCAATTTGTTACGCTGAAATACAACCTCAAGAAAAAGGTATTCCAGGTTACCACAATTCGTAGAAGATGAAAGACTAATGATCTTGTAATTTATGTTGTCTTTTAGATATATACACACCCCTCCGCCCCTCTTTTCAAGACGATCATTTCGGACCAGGTTGAAATTAGGCAGAGAGTAAAGTGAGGAAAAAAGAGAGGGTTTAAGCCAAGATTCGGAAACAAGTATGCAGTCGACTTGCACGTTGCTAAATGTTGCCAGGATATCAGAGAAGTGGGCCGGTATGCTTTGCGCATTTATATGGACAATATTAAAACTGTTAGAATTAGTGGGAAAAATAGATCTGAGCCTAGAATCAAGTGGAGTAAAATCAATATCCGATGGTGAGTCACTAGTAGCACTCATAAAGTCTTCAGAGGAAATTGAAGATAAGCAAATATTATTAACATCAGTTGTCGAGTCTGACATAATAAAATAATAAACGTAATAAATAAAAATATTTGAATAAAATATATGTAAATTATAAAGATAAAAATATATATATATATATAATATAAAAATTTAAATATGTTAACAAATTATAAAACTATAACTATTAACATCCTACACTCACTGGCGTAGTGGGAAAGCATCTTCACAAATTGATAAAAAATTACAGACTAAAAAAAAAAACATTAAGAAACAATCATTACAATTACAGGTCCGGTTTTTGAACGATAATCTTTTGACAATTGACGTTGACAGGAGAGTGAGGTATAATCAAGTTGACATACAACATAAATATTAAGTGATAAAATTAAAACTAATTTTTACATAAGCGTAATATTGTAAAGATAAAAGAATATTTATATAAGAAAAAGTAATAATACACAGTAGACAAACTAAAGGCCAATATGATATATAAATGTAAACCAGGACCGGCAGTTACAACATAGTTGACATGCTTAAAAGGAAAAAGAACAAACATTTAAAACGGAAAAATAAGACATAATAATTAAAAAGAAAATAATATCAAATGAACAATTACTTAGCTACGGTTTTAGGGATTTAGTGAAGCGAAAGGCTCATTATTTGCATCCAAATGGTCTTTATAAATACTTTACCCGAGTTTTTCACCTTAACAAGTCTAGTTTTAACTCAAAGCTATGAAAAACTATTTTGTCAAGGTTTTGTTTCTTACCACTATTACCAACATGTTTAAATATAAAAGATTGAATGATCTATTTATTGGGAATAAGATTCTAAAATTTCTAGTTGTGAGAATAGCCAAAAATGTTTAATAAAATATTCTGTCAAGAGTAAGTCACGTTCTTTCAACCGATATCCAGCTTTTGTTTTCGAATATTATAAAATACATCTTAATACTAGTTGTTCCCGTGGCGATGCTTCAGACTGCAAGACTATTTAACCCTTAAATGCATAATGTTGAAAAACTGCAACATACCACTTAAACGGCCCTTAAAACATTGCTTGAATACAATAGTGTACAGTAAATGCATAGTGTTGTATATCTGCAACATACGGTTTTTTAATAAATTTGTATAAAAATATTATAAAGATACTATTTGCTATTTTTCCCTGCATTGTAGTATACTTATCTGCGAGATATATATATTTTTAAAGTATAAATAAAAGTCATGCATTTAAGGGTTAAAAGGGAGTTACTTAAAAATGAACGGATGCTCATAATTTTTTTTTTTTTATGAATAATGAGATTCTATGAGATCTTCATTACTAATTAGCACGCTACAACTTCTTTCATCTCCCATCTCTATAAATTTTTCTCCTTGTTTATTTTATAACCCTTGGATTAATATAATACTAAGATTGTAAAACAGATATGCCAGCTGGACTCGCTGGCAGGTCACTTGAGGTAAACAAAAAAAACTTAGAAATAAATAAATTAGTTGCTGTTAGCAGCAGAGACAATAAAAAAAGGCTCCAATAGGTTCAGAAACATTAGGAAACTAAATTAAAAAAAAAATATGGACATAAATATTTCTTTATTTATAATCCAAATTATGAAGTTGCGGCACAATAAGTACATTGGTTAAGTAATATTAAAACATTGTAATTTATTAGACTTTATTTCACTTTATCGATCAATGTAACCCATAAAAAAATCATTTCTATTATACATAAAAAAATGCTCAAATTTTTATAAATACCATAAAATGTAAGACCTAGTTTACACTCGGTTTTTTTTTAAACATAACGACCACAAAGCAGGCAACACTTCGTAGTCGTTATGTTTCAATTTTCCACATAATAACATACCGCCGTTATAAAAGCCTATAAAGGCTATGTTATCACTAATCGCTGTCAGTCTGATAGTTTAAGTTGCGGATTTTTTTTCCGGTTAACTTTTCACTCAGTTATCTATAGCTTTCTTATTAATTTTATTTGATTTATATTTTGTTGTACACGTTTCATATATTGTTAATAATAATATATCGTTTGCCAATTCCCCAGGTCTTATCAAGTTAATAGAGTTAGCTTAGTATTACAAGTTGCACCGTAAATAAGGGCAAGCTGCCAAAAAACTAGGCTCTGGTTAATTTGGCCTTCTGTTGATGCTCATTGATATGTGAAGAACTTAGTGAGCATTAGTTTTTCTTTCGAATTTAATTATCATTTGACGGAATATTTGTCGAATCCTCATTGATTCACTAAATTAATATTCATCTAACCGTTTAGAATAAAGATACTAATTTATTTTGTTATTAAATATGTTGATATACTACTTTTAGATTTCCATAATATTTAACCTTCTACATTGTATATGGATATATCCTTACGAGCAAATGAATATCGACATAGGACATGGTTACATTTAACAGAGCACTGTTCTTGGCAGTTTGCCCTTAATTATAGTTTCACTTGCCCGATGCATCTAATCATTCTTACTTGGTATTAACTAATTGGGAAGAATAACCATTACCAATATTACTTGCATGTGCCCGTAAGTTTTACAACTTTGGAAAATTAGTAACCGTGTTCATAAATATAAGCAAGGTTTTATAAGCAATAAAATATTGTAAAAAAGGTTAAAATAGTATTCAGAAAGAGAAAACATACACGTACGAGTTACGTATTAGAAATCACACCCGAGGGAAACACGGAAAGAGGAAACCTCGACTGAACCTAATACTTTATTTCAACATACAGATTTCATTCCCTTTGTTTCAATACGTGTAACAATCCTTGATGGTTGTTTTGAATTTATAGATCAATAAAGATAATTTATTCTACAGATTTAATTAATACGAAAATTTATCAGTAATCGAGAAACAATAGTTACGCACACATTAAGGAAGACTACAACAAAACATGTATTGTGTCCTCCCGACGCAATGCTGTTACATTTTGATTATTATATAAGTTTTAAAGAATATTTTAATTAATAATGTTTGTACTTACATCGAGTAGGTCATACATTCTTGTAGTAGTTAATAAGTTTTTAATTGTAATTCTTTTTAATTAAACTTAGTTCAAAGAAGTTTTGGTTTATTTTTGACTCTACGTCTATAGCTAGCTTAATTCATTAGCAAATATTTGTAAGCTCATGACGTTTACCTTGATGCATTATTAATGCATATATTTTTTTATGTACATGTGTTACGAGTTTAAAAATGTTTGTGAAACATTACTTAAAATTTGTATGGAAAAACAACTTAAAAACATATTTCATGTCTTCTTTTGTTTTCAGGTAGCGTGCTTGACAAACGGAAGTCTATGTAATTGTGATTTGTGTAAAGTTCACACACAGTTCATGATCACAAAGGATGATATTCACTTGGGAGTATTCTGTACAGTGTTTTGGAATCCATTAATTACACAATGTTCGTGAAATATGAACCTGCAGAGATATCCGTTGATTGCAACACCCGCAAGCAATATTATTTTATGTATTAAAAAAATTGGAGTTATCAGTGTTGCTGCGATAGGTTTTGTATATATATGACTGTTAATTTAGCTTCATTTAAACAAATATACATATGTGTGAATATATGTATTTAGAAATATTGCTGCAAGTTTATATCATATATTAAAAAGTTATACATAAATATAATTATAAAGTTATTCCATTACATCTTTCCATGTTTTAACAAAAGTTATGAGTATACATTTGTAATGATACAAAAATGATTAAAAAAAGTTTCGTTAAACTTTTAGACATATAAAAATCGAATATAAAAGAAAGAATATAAAATCTTTTTAAAATCGTAAATCCTGAAAAGAAACTCTGAACTTAATCAGATTTCTAAAAACATTAAAAATGTATTCACAACTTTTGTATAAATGGAATGAAAAACTTAGGAAAAAAGTTTTAATGTATATTATTTTATAATAAAAACTTGTAGTAATGTTTTTAATTTCATAATTGGAGGTAATAATAATTAACAACAACTTTTCTAAATACATGTCTCGGTGTATTCATTGAAATATAGCTAAATTAACAGTTATATACAAAACCTATCGCAGCAACACTGACAACTCCAATTCTTTTAATTCATAAATTGCAAGTGTGTTGCAATCAACGGATATCTCTGCAGGTTCATATTTCACGAACATTGTGTAATTAATGAACTCCAGAATACTGCACGGCTAGAATACTACCAAGTGAATATCATCCTTTGTGTCTATGAAATAAGGGGCTTATTCAATTTTCATTTTATACAAATTACAATTACTTAAAATACTGCATGTCAAGCCCATGTATACCTTAAACAAAAAAAGAAGTCAAAAATGTTTTGTTGTTCTTCCATAAAATAAGTAAGTAAGGTTTCAAAATGTTTCCCTTTTACCATGTTTCTTCCCACGGTGTGATTTTTCTGAATATCATTTTAAAATTTTTCACTATCATATGGATACATCTTTGTCATCTTTTATTGCTTATGAAACTGGCTTATGGTTATGAATCAATTTTCTAATTTGTATCGAACTGATGTGAAGTTTCAAATTACTAAAGCCTACGGGCACATGCAAGTAATATTGGTGATGGTTATACTTCCCAATTAGGTAATAGCAAGTTTTAGAGGAGTGGACAGCTGCGGCGAGCAAGTGAAACTATAATTAAGGGCAAACTGCCAAGAACAGTGCTCTGGTAAATGTGGCTATACCCTATGTCAATATTTTTTTCTCATAAGAACAGTTTTATATACAATGTAGAAGATAAAATTAATTCTAAGGAAAATTTACTATAAAATAGAAGCTATATAAAGTATAACATTGTATAGTGGTTGATTTTACTTAATAGAAGTCCTAATGTCAAACTTTGGTATGTAGGTGTCCAGCTCAGTGTAATATGATTGGTGTATCGCGGTGATGTTGAATTATTTATGAGAAAAACACCACGCTTATGAATAGCATCGTTTGAATAAAGGCTGATCGGTTTAAATACTGCCTGATGGGATTTGGGACTTGGTTATGGCTTTTCGATAATTCTCGGTTTCATTTTATTGATATTAATACATAGCAATGGTTGAGATGGCTTATAATTTTAAAATCATATATAGTTAATATATAACTAGGTCACGCAAGCGGGGTCGTGAGCTGAGCTAACTTTTGCTCTGTTCACGGCAGGCTATTTACTACGATGTTCTTTAGCTTAGTCCTTACAAACGCTACGAGAGTTAAATGGAAATAGGATATTATCAATAAATCATTTGCCAAACATGTCAAGCTTGATATTCGTTTCAGGTCTTTAAATGGAAAATTTTCTACAGAATTGCTCATAACACCCTTCTTTTTAACCTTCGATACTATTGATACAGTAGAAAGCATTCGACCTCCTTAGGGATAAAACGAATTATTATGATGATATCGTGGTACGTTCTCAAACAACAGTAACTTTGTCAATTTCCTACGGCAGAATCACATTAAATTCTACTTTTTTGTGATTAGATTTAAATTCTACTTTTTGTACTCGTCTACTGCAATTAAAAGTAGCTTTGCCGGTCGTGAACAGGTGTGGAAAACATTTTGTAATGTAGCCTTCCTCTCTATATTCGTTAATCAGCTGAGCAGTTGACGATGACCACGCTAAGCGATTCGTTACTTGTAGATTAGTTGTAACATAAGGCAAATTAATAACTGCAGTTTCAACTACGTCATCATCTTCGGTAACGTCGTTCATTCCGCTGTTGCCTTCTTCTGCATATGTAAAGAGGCTTGTTACATCTGTATCATCAGACGGTAGCCTGTTCAGTTCTCTCAAATCAATCGGAATGTCTTGATAGAATTTGTTATTTTGTTTCAGCCACCGGAGAGCATCGAGCACTTTCTGACGTCTTAAACGAAAGTCTTGAAAGCCTGTTGCTGCTTCGCGTCGTACAATAATTATTTGCAGATCTGTAAATCGTTGAGCAAGTACAGTTGCCATCGTTTGAATTTCTCGTTCGACGTTTAAAATATGTCCTGCATAATGAAACTGTCCGGGCCCTCCGCTTGCTCTGAGCCGATACACTCGCATAATTGGTTGTATGCGTGCAATGAGCATAGTTTCTGTGTCAGCCGTTGTAATTGTGGTGGCACTGCCCCAGGGTCCATAAAATTTTCTGCGGTGAACATTCCTGTTGTTCAAATGGAACAACGTGCAAAGCAAGTATAGGGAACTCCTGCTTCTTTTAAATCGGTTATTGAACATTAAGAACAGGACACTATGCCAATTTTTCTAATTCTTTTGAATAGACGTTTATTTGATGCGATATTAGGAAGCGTGATATGTGTTGCTGCACTATCTCGATACTGTTGTGCACGGACTGAAGTTGCTGTGTATCGCGATATGCCACTTGCACGCCGTCTGCCTCTTCCTCGTCCACGTTTTATGATAATGGGATGATATAATAAGATTGAGCAATAATTAAATGGAAGCTTGATGAAACTCGATGAAATGCATAGCGAGTGGATATAAAGTATTAAATTGGGATAGCAAAACGAAAAATAAAAGTGAAAGAAAATATTCGAACGGAACCTTGCTTGTTCGAAGTCTTACACTCAACTGAAGCGTTCGTTCAGTTGTTCCTTTTATTTTTCTATTCTTTTAACTTGAGGCGGGCACCGGTATGAGACGTTCCATATGATAAGTCTATGGACAATTTTCTTCAGTTCTTATATTTATAGTCAGTTTTGCTATGTATGAGAGCAGTTACAAACTTTCTTAGATTTCAATCCACTCGTAACTCGTGCAACGAGCAGGCGCGCACTGGTGAGTCAATAATCAAACTAAATTAGTTCTGTTAATTGTTCAAAATCTGTCGATTGAAATTAGCCGAAAAATTTGCAAAGTCATAAAGCAATGTGGCATCAAACACCATGCCGAGTTTCAAAACTGTAGTATGCATAGTTTCTAAACTAGCACGTAAATTGTCCTAAACTGAATTAGTAAATTATACCGAATTTAGAATTACGATTTTTAAAAAATTAAATATATGCTTAGGGTTTTATGCTCGCAATCGTTGTGGCGAGTTTGGTTAACGTAGCTCGAATAGTTTTTAAGAACAGAGAGTTCGCATTTTTTGCGATCTGACCAGTAAAGAGCTTCGCTTCGCTCAGCTCAATAATATACATTAATATGTATAATCAACTATAATGCAAAAATTATGAGACATGTAAATGTTTTGTTTCAATAGATATTGTAACAGGGTCCTCCGTCTGTGTTAAACATCAAAGTGTATATTAGTTACTACATTTTGTCAGAGCAAGAGATCTAATGGCGTAATATTTTGTAACAACACATCCTGACCATATATCGTACACTTTCTTGTAGTGAAATAATGTAGCACATTAGCCTCACTCACAGTGATTAAATAGATCGGTAGTGTGAGTAAGTATAATAATGTGTTAACATTGTCTCACACATAGACAACAAATAGAATTATATATTAATTGACAATAATAATAGAATAATTAATGAATTAATTAAAATTGATAATACAAAAATTCTTTTTTAATTTAAGTAATTGAATTGTACTTTTAATAATTATTTGTAGCAATGTAACTAGAGGATGACTTTTGATGAAAATTACATAAGATTATTGAGCTGAGCGAAGCGAAGCTCTTTACTGGTCAGATCGCAAAAAATGCGAACTCTCTGTTCTTAAAAACTATTCGAGCTACGTTAACCAAACTCGCCACAACGATTGCGAGCATAAAACCCTAAGCATATATTTAATTTTTTAAAAATCGTAATTCTAAATTCGGTATAATTTACTAATTCAGTTTAGGACAATTTACGTGCTAGTTTAGAAACTATGCATACTACAGTTTTGAAACTCGGCATGGTGTTTGATGCCACATTGCTTTATGACTTTGCAAATTTTTCGGCTAATTTCAATCGACAGATTTTGAACAATTAACAGAACTAATTTAGTTTGATTATTGACTCACCAGTGCGCGCCTGCTCGTTGCACGAGTTACGAGTGGATTGAAATCTAAGAAAGTTTGTAACTGCTCTCATACATAGCAAAACTGACTATAAATATAAGAACTGAAGAAAATTGTCCATAGACTTATCATATGGAACGTCTCATACCGGTGCCCGCCTCAAGTTAAAAGAATAGAAAAATAAAAGGAACAACTGAACGAACGCTTCAGTTGAGTGTAAGACTTCGAACAAGCAAGGTTCCGTTCGAATATTTTCTTTCACTTTTATTTTTCGTTTTGCTATCCCAATTTAATACTTTATATCCACTCGCTATGCATTTCATCGAGTTTCATCAAGCTTCCATTTAATTATTGCTCAATCTTATTATATCATCCCATTATCATAAAACGTGGACGAGGAAGAGGCAGACGGCGTGCAAGTGGCATATCGCGATACACAGCAACTTCAGTCCGTGCACAACAGTATCGAGATAGTGCAGCAACACATATCACGCTTCCTAATATCGCATCAAATAAACGTCTATTCAAAAGAATTAGAAAAATTGGCATAGTGTCCTGTTCTTAATGTTCAATAACCGATTTAAAAGAAGCAGGAGTTCCCTATACTTGCTTTGCACGTTGTTCCATTTGAACAACAGGAATGTTCACCGCAGAAAATTTTATGGACCCTGGGGCAGTGCCACCACAATTACAACGGCTGACACAGAAACTATGCTCATTGCACGCATACAACCAATTATGCGAGTGTATCGGCTCAGAGCAAGCGGAGGGCCCGGACAGTTTCATTATGCAGGACATATTTTAAACGTCGAACGAGAAATTCAAACGATGGCAACTGTACTTGCTCAACGATTTACAGATCTGCAAATAATTATTGTACGACGCGAAGCAGCAACAGGCTTTCAAGACTTTCGTTTAAGACGTCAGAAAGTGCTCGATGCTCTCCGGTGGCTGAAACAAAATAACAAATTCTATCAAGACATTCCGATTGATTTGAGAGAACTGAACAGGCTACCGTCTGATGATACAGATGTAACAAGCCTCTTTACATATGCAGAAGAAGGCAACAGCGGAATGAACGACGTTACCGAAGATGATGACGTAGTTGAAACTGCAGTTATTAATTTGCCTTATGTTACAACTAATCTACAAGTAACGAATCGCTTAGCGTGGTCATCGTCAACTGCTCAGCTGATTAACGAATATAGAGAGGAAGGCTACATTACAAAATGTTTTCCACACCTGTTCACGACCGGCAAAGCTACTTTTAATTGCAGTAGACGAAGACAAAAAGTAGAATTTAAATCTAATCACAAAAAAGTAGAATTTAATGTGATTCTGCCGTAGGAAATTGACAAAGTTACTGTTGTTTGAGAACGTACCACGATATCATCATAATAATTCGTTTTATCCCTAAGGAGGTCGAATGCTTTCTACTGTATCAATAGTATCGAAGGTTAAAAAGAAGGGTGTTATGAGCAATTCTGTAGAAAATTTTCCATTTAAAGACCTGAAACGAATATCAAGCTTGACATGTTTGGCAAATGATTTATTGATAATATCCTATTTCCATTTAACTCTCGTAGCGTTTGTAAGGACTAAGCTAAAGAACATCGTAGTAAATAGCCTGCCGTGAACAGAGCAAAAGTTAGCTCAGCTCACGACCCCGCTTGCGTGACCTAGTTACATTACCGACACCGCGAGTTATTATATTATAAGTAATATCATATATCATACTTTAAAATTATCTAATATTGTTTTATTCAAATAAGCACATAACTTATTTAGAGTAGGATCACATTATTCATTTCTCACGAAAAGTTCACAAAACTGTTTCCCGAGTTAAGAATCCCTGACAAGATACTCGTAGATAACACATGCAAATACGTACATTGAAACAAAGTGTATAATAATTGAAAGATCAACACGAGATAAAACAACATTTTTGTTAACAAGTGAGCCTGAAGATCTATTGAGAGAATGTAATAATTTTTCGCCCCTTATAAATCAGTGTTTCTGATACGAGTTATTTATAACGGCCATGATATATGGCCTCTGGAGTACGACCAGCAACTTGCAAAGAACATGAAGATATTTAAGATCGATAGTGATTGTACATGTTATAAAATAAGATAAACTAAATCTTATATAAAACCATTACCTGCAATAATATGGATCCGTTTGAGAGTAAGTCGCTCTTACTGGTATATAATATACTATGTGTCATTCGTAAAACATATACAGTATACAGGCATCCGTCAACATAGCTCACAACTCATTTAAATATTAAATACATAGAAGCAAAACAAACCATGTCGCAATATTGTCTTCATAGGTCATTTTATAAATAGAGACTCACAAGTAATAGTGAAAATAAGATTTTAATAAAAAAATTTGACACTTACCCAAGACGTTAATTTACCTCCTCAGGATACAATATTTAAAATTAGCTCTAATGTTAAAATAGAGCAAATAGCTATAAAAAAAGTTGTGGAGCCGTTTATTTTCTCATGGGAATACGATTTATGTTAACAGTACGACTTGTTTACGTTCGAATAAAAAACGTGATACAAGGCTGGAAAAATACATTGACAAGTCTGGGAGATAGATTTATATCGTGAGAGATGAAGGAGGCTGCACCGAGATAATTAATTAAGTGTGCAATTTATAAAAAGCAGTTTGCTATTTAATTTATAATCGCACTTTTCATTGTTTTGTCTAAGTATAAAGTATGTATACGTTTTTTAAGATTGATTTACAGATTAGACGGAGAGGTATTTTATTATCATAGAATCCAATTAATGATTAAAAAAAAATAGTTTTTATGAGAATCAGTTAATTTATACGTAACTCGTTTTTAAGATAGTCTTGCATTTCGATTGACATAAAAAAATCCTATAATAAAAGTTAGGCAAAGTAAGATAGAAAGATTCATTGTTCAGTCTGAAGCATCGCCGCGTTAACAACTAGTATTAAAATGAATTTTATAGAAATATTAGGACTTGTGTTAAAAATATAACAAATATAAATATGATATTTCAGTTATTTTATATTTTCCAGAATACATGAAAATATAACATAAAAATTAATTGAAACTTGAAATATTATATTCAGACCATCCTCGAAAAATGCACACCGTAATATAAAGAGCACTAGGGATATAAATAATAAAGACTTTGAATCTGTGAAGCGAGAGCCGACAACGGACAGCGCATCCTTCCGGCACCATTCAACCCGACCAGACCATTGCATTCAACAGCTCCTATGTACTTCAACTTGTGATTTTGTTGGCCTTAGCTTTGTAAAAAACAAAAAGTGCTTATCTTATTGTAATAACAAAGCTATGCAAACAATTTTCTAAGGTTTTGTTTACTTGTTTATAAAATATATCGAAGTTGAACTGGATAATAAAATGGAAAAACATAATTTGGTAAATGTTTCCTACATAACGCTAATATGCTACAGTTTTAGCAATAACAAAAAAATATATATATGTTTTATTATTGGGCATGCCCCCATTTTTGTAAGAGAAACATGGAGTTTATCTCCCTGGGTTCGCGGGTTAGATCAAAAAAATTTATTCCCAAGTGAGCAGGTTTTTGCCGTGACCCGTTAATGTAAAAGGAAGCATTAAAAACTTCTATGCCAGCTGCAAAAACAGAGATTTTATAATATTTCAACATCTAATTTAAGATAAAATTAGAGCGTCATCGATTACAACTTTTGTTATTATATTGCTTTTTCTCATGAAATATGGAACATCATTTGAAAACTTAATGTAATAACTTTTATTAATTAGTAGTTTAATAAATCATAGTATACATACATATTGTATATTACGTCTTTATATAAATGACCACAAATCCTTAGAAATTTTGATAAGAAGATAGTATATGTCATGTTTTCTAAAAACTATTCTAAGGATTTATATCGAATATATCATTTACATTTTAATATTAACATGACATTTCAAATGCACTGAACGTGTCTAATGTATATCTTTGAAGTCGTGTCTGTCTGTAAATCAGTTAATTTGTCATCTACTGAACTCATAGAATTACCAAATGTAGAATAACTGGATAAGATATCGAATGAGATCTCTCATACATGGATTGAGTCTATCCATTTGTTAGCAAAACCACATATTAATGATTATAACTTGATGTCGATGTCCAATAAATGAAACAGATTGCAGACTCCAATTCCATTATCTCTTATTAATCATATATCAGGTATACGAGATTTTGATATATTAAATATATATGTAATAAGGTAAAAAGATATTATACAATTTGATGGCATATAATATTACAAAGAATCAACATATTGTATTAGAACCGATTAATAAAAGAATTATTTAATCTTAGCTAAGTACCCTTGTTAAGTTAAGATAGCATTTATTTTGCAAAATATATTAAACCAGCTTTTAGACGCGGTTTCTACTACTATCATGTGCCCGTAAGCCTTACTACTTTGGAACACTTACATGAGTACATAAGAAATTAGTAACCGTGTTAAAGAATATAAGCAATTAAATATGAAATATATGTAGATATATGACTGTGAAAAAGTTAAAATCGGATGAGAAATCACACCCGAGGGAAACACGGGAAGAGGAAACCTCGAATGAACCAAATATTATATTTTTACTAGCTGACCCGGCAAACGTTGTTTTGTCTTATAAATAATTTCCTAGTAATTTCTAGTGTAGACAAAAAATAGCTTACTTATTGTAAGTATGTATGTATGTTAGAATGTGTATATTATGTATGTAAGAATGTAGTATATGCGTGAAATAAGCATGGAGCGTTGTGAACAATAGAAGGAATATAAAAATAAGAAAAGGCAAACATTATTTTTAAGTTATTATAATTTATTCCTTAAAATTATATATCATTAATTAAACAATTACGACAGTAACACTATTAAACAATATTAATCTCTTAATGCTATAGCGTGAACAATATTTTTTGTTAGTCCATCTTTAGCTAACACAAACAAACTGGATGGTTTACCCACTCGAGAGCAAGCCACGTATAATTGTCCGTGTGAAAAACATGGTGTTCTCAAATCTAATCCACAAACAGACATCGTTTGACCTTGGGATTTGTTGATAGTCATTGCAAATGCCAATCTAATCGGAAACTGAATACGTTTGAATTGAATTGGCACATCTGTAGGTATAATAGGAATCCGTGGTATGAGTATATTTTCACCTCTGAACTTGCCATTTAAAGTCCTGGCTTCGATCACGTTTTTCATTAATTTTTGAATGACTAATCGCGTACCGTTGCACAGCCGGGGCGGGTTCAAATTACGAAGCAAGATAATTGGAGATCCAACCTTTAATTGTAAATTATGCGGTGGCATGCCTGGCAAATCCAGTGAGTTCAAAAACTCTGTGGGAAAATTTACTGCTTCGCTGTCGTCACAAACTGTATCAATAGATTTATAAGATACCAAGTTCCCTGGCAATATAAACATAAACATATAATAAACATTTGTATCTTCAGATTTAAATTGTCAACGTCTACATTTTTTGCCGCTAAAATTGCTCTTTCTGCAAGCCACTCATGATTTATGTACTGTGTGTGTACATCGCGAAATATTTCGTCAATGAGAGTATCTTGCGAATCAGCGATTGTGCAGAAATCGGTCGGTAATTTTACGTATCCAGTTTCATCTATAGCAACTTTTCCATCACCGATATCTAAGAGTTGTTTTGAAAATGTTTCAGCCGATGGATCTTGAAGCATTTGAACGCGCATATTTATTTTTAGCTGTAATTTTTCAACATTACGCCACAATGGAGTTGATTTTAAGCAAGCGTTGATCTCATCAGCGTATGTTGAACGTGGAATGACTGGAAGTGTTTGTCTGAAATCACCTGAAAGGACCAACAGAGTTCCACCAAATAGTTTGTCACTGTTTTTAATATCTTTCAATGTCCTGTTCAACGCCTCAAGTGAATGTTTGTGTGCCATAGTACATTCATCCCAAATAATAATTTTACACCGTTTCAGCACAGGGGCCATGGACGATTGTTTCTTAATGTTGCATACTGCGTCAGGGTTATTCTGAATATTTAGTGGCAGCTTAAATACTGAATGAGCTGTTCTACCTCCATCCAATAAAGTTGCTGCAATGCCCGATGATGCAACGGCCAATGCGATGCCATTATTTGATCGTATTTCAGCAAGAATTAGCGAAATAACGAATGTTTTGCCAGTTCCACCCGGTGCATCCAAAAAGAAGAACCCACCTTGTCCAGCTGAAACTGCGAGCATAATGCGATCATAAATGGTTTTTTGTTCCTCATTCATTAGTGGGACATTGCGGGCAACAATCGCTGCCATTTCTATAGTACTGTACTGCAGTTCACGATTCATTTCAGTATTCATTAAATCAGATGCAGTTCGATTTGGCGAATTCATACCGAAATTACTAATTGGTAAGTTGGCAATGACAATGCAAAGATCCTCAATAGCAATCAATGCTTCATTGTACATTTCGTCGCTGAATGTTATGGTTAGATCGTGGCACCGTATACGATGTTGATGCAATATATCGTCAGTCATTGAATCTTTATGATTTTCCCATAATATCTGTGCTCGGGCTGGGAAACATGTAGTCAACACTATAGCGAATAGTCGACGAATTTGTATTGCTGTACAGTTCAATGCAGCTTCAGCAAGCATGCATTCCCACTGGTTGTCGTCTTCTAGCAAGCCGAGTGCAAGGCATGCATCTTTATACGCTGGATATTGTTGCCCATTCACCTTACGTATATCTTGAAATGATAATGGGCCAGTAACATTAACCAACAACAGTCGAAGATAAAAGCACTCAGTGTGTCTTGGATTGACTGTAAATAATCGCCCCAAGGCGTTTGATTTAAATAAATTGAGACATGCAGCAACTGGTGAGCCTTGCTTGCGGGGCATCCATGTTTTTGTTTGAGTCCATGTGAAATAGCGTGGTACTTGTGAATAGAGTAATGTTCGTCCAAAGGCACCAAAATCATCCGCACGATTACACAATTCAAAAAATGCAGTGAGTGTAGTTTTAGGTGGATTTATTGCACGATCAATCGCTGTTTCGTTCGTGAAAAATACACGCTGACCGTTTTCAAGATGTATGGCTAACAACTGCTGGATCCCGTTCATGAATTGGAAAACCAAAGATACGCCAAGCAGCTTCATTGGAGCTGATGTACCGACCAATTTGGTAGAGCGTAATTTCGTCGTAAATTTTATTCACTGGAGGAGCATTCACATTAGTATTTTCCACTCTAAATACAGCCATATCACTGCCTTTATGGACATACTTGCAAATGTATTTGATGCTCTTAACAGAACTGCAGAACTCAACATTAATATGAGCATTATATGTCTTGCTCAGCAGAGGCGAATATGGCACCACCCAACGATTGTCAATATCAATGTCTGTGTTGATGATATTTTTAATAAATGATTGTCCGCCATTTTCAGGATTTCTTCGACGATATATTGGATATCCGTCGACATTTGTGACCGTATCATTGGTAATATCTTTAGGGAAATTTTTAGTACATTTTCTATCAGCCATGCAAGGCGATGAACTATTAAGAGTACCACATGGACCATGAATCATGTTTGTTGTCACAATATCAAACAGCAGTTGGTCAGTGAATGGATCAGGAATTTCCGCAGAAATGATACTATCGATTTCTTCAGGACGGATTTTGTCGATAAACCAAACCAAAATGTGTGCATGAGGTAATCCTCGCTTTTGCCACTCAACCGAATACATCCAGCAACGTGTGGGACCGAATACATGTGATTTAGTAATGAAACTTATTAAAGATTTCAACTTTGGTCTGAACACACGTGCTGTAATGTCATGGCGATGTATTGCATTTTGGCCAGGCAGTAGCAAAGATGTAATCTCTGGCCATTTTGGATTACATGTGAACGTGATAAATAAACATGGTCGTCCATATTCACGCACGAAAGTCAGAGCATCCTGTATATATTCTTGCATATGACGTGGACTGCCTACGTACGATGATGGTAAAATTACATGGTTACCAATTTCGGCGACGTCGGCGTTGTTGTTGATAGCGTCTCGCAAATGAATGTACTCTTACGCGCGCAGCTTTTGTTGATTATATCTTAAGTATCGTAGTCGTTCGCTCTCAATCTTCGCGTACATGTCGACCATGAATTGTTGACAAAGCTCACGACATCGTAAAATGACGTTGTCCAGGCCACGTCTAATCATTAATCGGTACGCATAATAATCCTTTGAGTTAACGTTCTTGTTTGTTTCAGCTCCTGTAATATATGTTTATAAAAATTAATTTAAATTTATTACGTTGAATAATTTAATTGTTTTGTTAAATGATTAATGATCAAATTAATAATCAATGAAGTACCTGATACGGGATCTCGTTGTTTTATGTTTATGCAATATCCGTCTTGTTCCTTCCAGAATATTAGCGGATATTGGAGAGCGTCATATGAACGATGTGTGTCAGCAATGAACTGAAGATTATTATTTCTTCTACGAATCACAATTTCTCGTGCAGCTGTATAATCGCCAACCATGATTCCAGCAACATCATCAACAACTGGTGCATTGAATCTACGAATATGCTCTCCGGCTGGTGTTTTATCAGGATTAATGACGATAGCGTGATTATCGCTTTGTAATTGGTGCATATGTGATTTGAATATTTTCAACAACTCGTTGTGCTCGTTCGAAAGAGCATCTAGCTCGCTGACGATGCGCCTGGCATAAAGTGAATCAAGGTTATTATAATCACAACGTGCATTCACGCGATTGGCAAGTGCGCTTCCGGAATCCTCGCCGCCCATAAAGTAGATTTGTAAGAATTTATGTGGTTCGTTTGGCATTGGCAGCAGTGAGCCCATTTTATGATAAACTTGGCCTCTGATTTTGAATGTAGAATTGAATTGTTGACCATTTGCATTAGTATTTCAAACTATTTCTGTTGCTCCGAACGATGTCATTTGAAAGCATGAATTGAATCTTCGAATTGACTTCAGGAACACGTTAGAATCTGGATCCGTGCCGATAAGTAAGCCGTTCAATGGTTTAGGTGGTGTTTCAATTTCAGGTAGTTGCACTTTTCCTGACGCGCAACACATCCCAGCTGGCTCATTTTTGAATTTCAGAGCATGACAATGCGGACATTCCTTGTCCATAGCACCAATTACCACTTTTGAATGAGCATAATATTCAATATCGGGCTCATACTGGAATGCTAGACGCAGGAATGAATCAGATATAAATGCTCGATGTACCTGTTGTCGTTGTTGGTCATTTGTTCTTCGTCTATTGACTGTGAAACGGCGTGATTGTCGTTGTTCTAATCTTCTGACTTCATTGCGTTCAGCTCGTGTATCTTCTGGCTCTTCTTGATGCAATTGCGCCTTTCTGACACGTGCATCAGTATTTTGTTGCTGGATTTGTTCTTCTGTTCTTTCGGATCTGCTATTTCGCAAGTTTCGAGCTTTACTTGTACTGCGGCTCAAATCAGCCCCTTTGCGTTTTCTTGGCATTGCTCACTGTACAAAACATACATAAATAGAATTAATGAAATTATTTAATGATGAAAAATGTTAAAAGTATAATTAGGGCCAGGATTTTTGCTGCAGTTTTGAAATGATTAGATTTAATTTATGAAATTATAACAAAAATATAAGTTTTATGGAAAAAAATTTCAAACAAAAGAAAAAATTAAATTTTATGAAAACATTGTCCCTTATAATTTTTTCATACAACCAATATTTCCATTGACATTTGACACAAAATGAAGATTCATAATGATTGATTTTTTGGAAACTATGAAAATCTTAATTGTTCAATTACAATTTTTTATTAAAATTAAATTAAAATTACATTTTTATAAGATCAACAACATTTTCGATATAAATAGAAAAAAGTATACTTACAACACAAAATCCGTTGTTATTGGAAGCTCGTGTCACGTGTTGAATATTTTTTGGTTATAAAATCACTTGATTAACTAATCGTGCAAAATACACTCAAAATTGATAATTTAATTATTATTGATAAAATAGGAATGATTAAAAGTTAATATGAGAGTTACACTAAGATAGCAAAATAATAATTGTCAACGTTACTACTACACTTGATGCATAAACAATAATGATGGCCGACAACTGTGTAGGGAGTGAGAAAGAAAGGAGACCGGCTTCGTTCTCATCCCTACTCCGTGCTGTTTACTGGGTCAGAAGTGACACCTGTAGACATCTGGCGGGGACAACTAATTAAATGACAACTGATCAGTTTTCGACCGGAAAGGAAAAATGATTAAATTACTAAAATGGCTATTAAAAAATAAGGGTTGATCGTAGAAGGGTGAAAATTGAGGATTGTATGTATTTTTGTATGTTGTATCATAAAGAAATAGAAATTAAAAATTTTGTCTAAAAAATAAAAAGTTAGGGTTGTACTACCCCTAACATTTAGGGGGATGAAAAATAGATGTTGGCCGATTCTCATAGATACCGGATAAGCACAAAAAATTTCATTAAAATCGGTCAAGCCGTTTCGGAGGAGTATGGCAACGAAAACTGTGACACAAGAATGTTATATATTAGATAGATATATATATATATATAATGTGTAATATATAAGATATTCAAAAAGACAAGCAGATATCCGATTGAGATCATAAAACAATGAAATATGTTAACATCAGATTATCAAAAGTAGCTGAAGACTTTTGGATCCAAAAATATGTTACTACCAAAAATAACAATTACATTATATAACATTTACTCAAACAATAATAAAATAAAATACACACTAACTAATAATGAAAGACGGAATAAAATCTTTACAAATATATTTCGTACCGACCGATGTTGTGTTTATCTCCGGACCCTTCCAATTCACATGTTATTAAAAATTTGTTTACTTTTTCTTGTTTATGAAGCTACTGAATTTGGTTACAAAAAACTCTATACTTTATCTTTTACTATTTATCAATTCGCTAATATTTTATAAATGTTGTAAATAAAGATATATTTTTAAAAATAATTGATAACAAAAAAAAAATAATAGTAACAACATATCTGTGTTAACATAAAAAAATTTAAGATATGCAGGTTTATACTTTAAAGGATTTTGTATTCAGAATTTCAGGTATACAGGTATTTCTCGAATATCTATCTGTAGATTTTGAATCTGGATTCTGGATTCTAACTTTACTCTATTCAGAGGAATATGATCAATATTTCTCTAAATGGAATTTCACAAACCGTGGTCGGTCGTTATATGCAAACACAATATATTTTCCCCTCGTACTTCCGCATTAGATTACACCTACTGAATGAATTTAAATTACATTCCACCTGGAAAGGTCAAAGGTCATACCAGAAATTGGCTCGAGATTTGAGTTAAATATTTTTTTAATTTTTTTATGGTATTCGATATCTACTAAATAAAAATAGCTATAAGTAATTATTCTCATAAATCAATATAATACTGATATCATTTCATATTTTTATTTCGATAATGACAAAATGGGTGTTAGTGACCTCTACGAGAAAATCTCACTACCTTCAAAACAATTTTTGGACGAGGGAAATAAAAGAGACGGTACATCTGATGGTTGAAATTACAATAATATATATAATATAAGAAGAGTCTTATATACTTAAATCATTTATTTTAAGAATATTAGTTCTACTATTCTGGTACCGTGAAATACAGAAATAGAAACACCCAAATGCTATAATACTTCTGAATAAAACTTTTGATCAACTTTATTATTATTGTTAGCAATCATAATCATTTACTACAGTTTATGGAAATGTGCCTTCCATTAATAGATTGTAATTTATCTTCCAGGCAGATCGTATTCTTTAAATATCTCGGGAGAAATAAATCATGAGCGCTTTGTAAATGTCCAAACTATATTGTGAAATTTAATAAACTTTTATTGTAAACCCTTAATTTAATCAAATAAAGGGATTTGGAAAAGATTACTACATACTGTATTATATAACAAAAATGTCTCAAAATGCGAAACTAACTAATTAGGGAAACATAATATATTATACTAACATTATTTGATAAAATGCCATGGTTGTGGAATTCTGTTGCAATTTATGTAATTCTTAATTGAAATTTACGTTATTATATTAATATTTCGATTTTATATTTATGAGTTGTTAATAATATAATTAATACTTCTTAATTACCTCATTGCCTCACATACAAAGCATTTTGATCCTACGAGTATATGTCTTTTGATATTTGTAGTAGTAGATGGGCTGCTATAGAATTATAGAAGATTACAGGCGATCGATAAACCTTGGTTGATCGCGTGTCGCTCCGTGAGCACAAAACGTAAAGAGGCTGAGTCAGGTCATTATTTACAAAATATACTTAAAAGAATAAATGAGTATTTATCTCTATTTTCTATGATTTTTATAACGGTCTTAAAATACATTATTTAGTATATTTTTTAAAGTTTATTTATAAATTTATAGTATATAAATATTATCAACATTATATCATATGTAAATTCTAGATTCTAAAGAAATGTGTAATTCTTTGCATGTCTATAATCGCAATATAAATCCTAATGCGGCACTCTCTAATGGCTCTAAGGGGTACCACGGAACCCTTCACTGGAGCTATTAACTTTATTTAAGAGCTTCATAAACCTTGGAAATGTTATCACAATGCTAGCGGGTTTGGTAGATTATATTTACCTTGGGATTTGGCACGAATTCCATTTTATCGAATGATCATTATAATTGTAATGCTAAGTTGTATTTAAATATAGTTTTTTACTTAAATTTAAGTCACCAAACGGAAGCCATTACCGGTGGAACTTTCAGTTAGTTGAGTAACATCCTCAAAAAGACCGTTTCACATTACGATTTTTTTCTATAACTATTATAATATCAGGTTCATTGAAATAACCCTCAAGTATGTTTATTTTTTCAAGGTTTATATTGAGTAGTAGTAGTAGTAGTAGTTTTTGTAGTAATAGTAATAGCATCTAAGACTTATTCACTACATTCTGGTTTCATAATTACACTAAAATAACCTATAATTAAATAATTGGAATAATGATAATAAATTAAACATTTTAGTAGTAAGTTTTCTAAAAGGGATCGCAGTACAATGAGAATGGGAAGTATTTAATTAACTATATTAGTTTCCTGTCCCCTGAATTAGTTTCAGAGTCATTAGCCGTAGTTATAATAACCCTGTGGCAAAAGTTGTAACGTAATTTACACTTAATTCTATTAAATAACTATTTCATAGGTGATTCTATTTTCACTCAACTTACAATTACTTTTTAAATAAACAATTTAATAAATATAAAAAAATGAAAAAACTTTAACTATTGGTTTAATATTTTTTAATATATTAATGAAATTATTGTGTAAAGTCTCATTTTATAAATTTACGCGTATGTAACTTTTTTCACATCATTTTTTTGCTGTGATAACATTTTAGAGCTTGACTGTTATCTGTCTATACGAGTATAGTTCATTCATTAGTAGACAATTAGAGTATTTTAAAATGCCTTACATAGAAATAGTCTTGTGTGTATAATTGTTTCGTATTTTAATAGTAGAAAATAGATGAATAAATTTATTACTAATATAATAAAGACATGAAAAATATATGCTTGTTGTGGATGTTGAATGAAGCGAAGTAAAACTGTTTAATATGAAAAAACATATATAATGTAAGTGTTTTTTATATCGAATTCCGTAATATTCCATATTAACTGTCGAATATCTGATATATATCAGGTATTTGATAAATGTAATCATTACCTGACTGGTTTATTAACTCACTAACTTAGACAAACGTACATATTATAACTGAATAGGACTGTTGCAAGGTATAAAGAGCTTAAAGTTTGATATTATAAAAAACAACACATAAATGACAGTTAGTTATACACTTCAAGTAGGCATAATTTTGATGGCTTATAAGCTTATAAAGATATTGTCAGTTTTTTTTTTTTTTTTTTTTTTTTTTATGGAAGAGGAGGGCAAACGAGCTGGCGGGTCACAGATGACTTGTGATCACCGCCGCCCATGAACTCTTGCAACATCCGAGGATTTACAAGAGTGTTGCCGGCCTTGTAGGTAGAAGTAGACGCCTTTTTTGAAGGTACCCATGTCGTACCGATCTGGAAATACCGCCGAAGGGAGTTCGTTCCACAAGCGAGTGGAACGTGGAAAAAAAGTCCTTGAGAACCGCACAGTGGAAGATCGCCACGCATCCAGGTGGTAGGGATGGTAAAGAAGTCGATGGCGCGCTGTGCGGTGATGAAATTCGGCGGCAGGCATCAGATCGAATAGTTCTTCGGAACACTCCCCGTTGTAAATGCGGTAGAAGACGCACAAAGAAGCCACGTCTCTACGCAATGCCAAAGAGTCCAGCCGTTCGCAGAGCACCGGGTCCCCGACAATCCGAGCGGCTCTCCGTTGTCTCTCGAGAGACCTGCACGGCCGGAATACACCGCATCCCCAGTGCTGTCATCCGCATAACAATGTATGTTGGAGATATCCAACATATCATTGATGTGCAGGATGAACAGAGTTGGGGATAGCACGCAGCCTTGGGGTACACCAGCGTTCACGGGCTTGGGGTCCGAGCAAAAACCGTCGAGAACGACCTGTATGCTCCGCTCAGTGAGGAAGCTGGTGATCCACTTGCATAAACTCTTGGGAAGCCCATAGGAAGGTAGCTTCGAAAGAAGCCCCTTGTGCCATACACGATCGAAGGCTTTCGCCATATCCAAACTAACTGCCAGACCCTCTCCCTTGCTTTCAATAACAGCTGCCCAACGGTGTGTGAGATACAACAGAAGATCACCAGCCGATCGACCATGGCGAAAGCCATATTGCCGGTCATTGACCAACTGGTGATCCTCGAGTTAGGTTAGGAGCTGTTTATTGATAATGCTCTCCATTACTTTGGAGAGCAGAGAGGTAATGGCGATAGGTCTGTAGTTAGCTGGTTCCGAGCTATCACCTTTTTTAGGGATCGGATGGACAAGGGCACGCTTCCATGTGACCGGGACTACGCCTTTAAGGTAGGAGTACCGAAATAGACGCGTTAGCACTGGAGTCAACTCAGGGGCACACGTTCGTAGCACCAATGGAGAAATGCCATCCGGCCCACTCGACTTATGAACGTCCAAGGAAAATAGAGACTGCCTAATAGTTTTCTGCCGAAAAACTATTTCCGGCATTGAGCTCTGACACCGCGGGATGATAGGCGGTGTCTTCCCCTGGTCGTCCAAAGTCGAGTTGGAGGCGAAAAGAGTGCCCAAGAGATCGGCTTTCTCTTTTGCCGTGTGGGCCAGAGAGTCATTCCCCATGTGCAACGGCGGTAGGGACGGCTGGTTAAAGTTTCCCAGAGTGGCCTTTGAAAGCGCCCAAAATTTGCGCGTGCCAGGCGGGTACTTTGCCAGCTGATCCCCAATTTTGACGACATGCTTGAACTTTGCTCTAGCGATTTGCCGTTTGAAGAATCTGGAGGCACGATTATATTTCCTCTTCAGAACTCTAGAGTTCGGATCCTTAGTGACTAACGCATTGACCCAAGCTTGATAAGCCTGCCGTTTGCCAGCTGCTGCAGCCCTGACAGACGCATCAAACCAAGGCCGCGATCTGCCACCAAGTGGTACCACAGAGCTTGGTACAAATAGTTCCATGCCCTGTAGTATCACATCAGCTACAGCCGCAGCGCAGTCACTAGGATCATCGGAAGGGAAACAAATCGGCCCCCATGGGTAGGATGCAAAAAAGGACCGCATTCCATCCCAATCCGCTGACTTGTAGTGCCAAACGCGTCGAGTCGCAGGTGTTGTGCGAGCCGACCGTTGAATGGGCACTACACTCCGTACCAGACAGTGATCAGAGGAACCTAAGGGAGCCTCGACAGTGATCTGGTACTTTTGTGGATGTGTAGTCAGCAGAAGATCCAACAAAGAGGGCGTGTGGCTGTCCACGTCCGGTAGACGAGTGTGCGTCTTTACCAGCTGGGACAGACCATTTGCCAGAGCAAAGTCAAACACAGATCTCCCCGCGTAGTCGGTGGCACATGACCCTAGCCAATCGGCATGGTGCGCATTAAAGTCCCCTAGGACTACGACTTCGGCGGAGGGAGTCTGTGAAAGCAGATCGTCAATCTTCGCCTGAACATGGCCCAAGAGTTGATCCGTTTCTGCATTACCACTATGGGACCTGTAGAGGCACGCGTAGACTCTGACATGGTCGTCCATGTCCACGCGTAGCCAGAGTATAGACCTTCAAAAACCTGAAGGCGACGGTAGCAGATATCCTCCCTTACGAACACAGATACCCCGGCGTGTGGTATAAAATGGTGTTCTATTTTATACCCGGGGTATGACAGGTACGCTGTGTCGCTAGGTCGAGATATCTGCGTTTCCGTCAGAAACAACAAGGCCGGCTGCGCCGTCTCTAGATGATAATGGACGGCGTTCAAGTTGGAATGAAGTCCCCGGATGTTGCAAAAGTCCACATTTAGAGTGGGTCGGGGTGCCGCTGCGTTGACTCGTCGTTTGCCCTCATAAAACACAAGAGGCGATACTTTGCCCGCCCCAGATACGACGGGCAGCCCGAGCAAAATCCGAGAATCATTTCCCCGATTTTGCTCGGGGAGGGGGTCCCCGGCTTCATCAAAGCCGGTACCCTCCTGGGGTATTTTTCTTGTAGGCATCGCTTTCATGTTTGGCGTGGGGGGGGGGGTTGAGTTGTTTTGTGAGCAACAGCTTGTCTTGTTAGGCTTATCACTTAGGCGTTGTGTACAGAGAGTTTTTGTTAATATTACGCACAACTAATCTCGCTAACTCTACGATAACGCATAAAAAAGACAAAAAGATTTTGCAAAATAAAGAATAATATTAGGGAATGAATTTAGTCAAAAGATTACGTTTCATTGTTTACAAATTTATATGAGAATGTGGTAACGGACTTTACGACTATTGTGGTCCGTGACTTGAAAATCAACAGGCTTGTTGTAATTTTACAGAAATAACGGGCAGAGGTAACAGGGTGAGTTCGGTCACACAAATGAAGCTCTTGGAATAAGTATTACTTGGTATTAATGATCTTATAATTTTTTTTTAATATACATGTATATTTCGATAATAGTATATATATAAATGATATATTTGGGACCTTTTAATCATACTTATGGAAACTGATTAGCTTAAATTTTTCGAAAAATTACTTTAATAAATCAGATAGTATTGTTTCTAAAATCTTTTCATCTTAAGCCACTACATGCACTACTGTCATTTATAAGGAGACTTAGTATTATATATATCTCGAAGCTCATATATCACTTGAAGGAGTAACGGCTCTGTTAACAGCTCGTCTGTCATTCTTGTTTGATACTTTAGCCGCTCCAATGACCCGTACATTTCTCTCGAATAATTCTCCAAAATATTTCTTATTCAATCTTCTTTCATAGTTACTTTTTTTTCTGATGGAATATCGCCATAATTTTAATATTAGTATTGTTTTATTTAAAGGATGTAAGGATTTGAATGTCAAGTGATGTTCACAAGTTCCTGGAAAATATACAATATGCATGAAATGAAGCATGAGAGATATTAACAAAGCAACGAGAAAGATATTCAGACTGAAAACTTATATGGATTTTGTTATGAGAAAAAAGAGAGATAAATTGGCAGATATGAATACTTTTGTATAAACTTTTTCCAATCCTGACTTCCTGTTTATTATCTAGAATTGCTAAAGTTCGTATTATAATTGTTATTCAACTATTATTTGTATGAAACTTGATTGTAATGTATCGATAGTATTGCATACAAAGAATGCCTTTAATTTATGAGCATTTAATGAAACGTTGATATGTTTTAAAGATATCTCATACAGTGTAGTGAAAACAAAATATTTAAAATCCTACTATAACGCGTTCATTGTTTTTGTGTTGTTCCAAAATAAAGAAACCGCACAAATTACCATTTCGGTTAAACTCTTTGATTGTATTGTATTTTTTTATTATTATGATTGTAAAATAGATAAAGTGCTATTATTTTCTTATCTTTCGTACAATTATTAATGTTAGTCAATTATCGCTTTGTGCCACTTCCACATCGATATATCTCATATTAGCAACCTGTATCTGGCAGGTAGTCATAACGGTGTCAGATTCTGGGCTCTAAACCTTAAAAAGGAGGTTCTTCCTCACAAAGCTAGATATTTTTATAACTGGTAATTCAACATCTACGAATAGAACACTTTTCATAGATTGGATCACGACTGTTAACAGTTCGGTCATGTTAATAGTTCACTATAACACTATACCCTGTTATCATACAAAACGTTACTTTTTCATAGTTTTTGTAACGATACACTGAAAAATTTCAAGAAAATAGTTTAAACAATTTAGTACCTCTCCCACATTTTCATGCTTAAATTCAAGATAAATAAAACTATAACACAGCTTCACAAGTTTTATATTAAAAATATAACCAGGGTATGATCGATTCATTTAATATAATTGATATGTCAAAAAAAAATAAACAACATTTAACAAAATTGCAATATAATGATTAAACAAACTCTATAAGAACAAGTATAGATATGGAACTTGAGATTAGTATTAACAGTATTGTTTGATAACTATTTTCCATAAACCAAATGTAATTATGGAGTTCTAACAGAAAATTGGTTACAAACTTTCCCTCGCATTATTACTTTATTACTTTCATTAAAAGATGATATTACATTTTATAACAGACAGTTATAGTACATTAGTTTGTATATTCTATAAATAGGAGATGCTCATAATAAAATGAAGCTTATTTTTGTAAAAAACAAACTTAAATATTGCAATATAGAATAAGTTCCTATTTTTTTCTATGATACGTCAAGAATTATTAACTTAATAACAAATAAAAAATATATAACCAAATTTATGTAAAGGTATGTAGGTATTGATTTATTTTTTTATAGATAACGTTAAAGTTAGTAATAAAATGTTTAATACATTTAACTTTTGACAAGGGATCTAATGCGTGTTACTGTTAAATTATATTTTTAAACTGAAATGGCTTCGTGGGTAAAAGTCCTGACAAAGACCGTAATTTGAAGCGGGGATTTACCTAACGTCGTACCAAAAATAAACATTTGCCTTGTTTTTTTAACATTAAACTATAAATATCTATGTAATATCATGTCATGTATACATTTTTTGAAGAATTGTTTGTAAGGGCCACCGTCGGTTGTATATTTACTATAGGGACCCACTGGTTATATGACAAGGGACCCAGCCTTATAAGACCTCAATTTGAAATATTGTCCTTAAATATGTTAAAGATCGTAAACTTCACATTTTCTTTGTAGCTCTCTTATCATTATTACAACGCCAATATTCATAAATTACATACATACATAATACACACTATATATACATTGCATCCATACGTTTTAGGGTATTATTATCCTTCCTTTAATAAATTATCTCAATTATATTGTAATTAAACATCACGAGCTTAGAGTAATATACGAACAAGGCTTATATTAAGGAATTGTAGGACATGAAGAATGATAGAAGTAATATTGTGAAAGACACACTGTATTAATATGTACGCTGCAGTCTTAATTAACTCCGTAGTTGGTTTCGTCATGTACCACAGAGCGTCCTACTTAAATATATACTTATAATTTGTTTCCTTATGGTGTCTTTAATATATAAGTTTTGTCACTTAAAAAAAAACTAAAAACTTATTTTGACATAAGCTTCAATTACTTTTAGATAATTATTCAGATTATTTACCCATTTACATAAAATGGACGGGATTTATTAAACAGAAATTTAAAATCATGACATGAGAATAACATTTTTATTATCTAAAATGAAATTATTAATTAAGTAACAACAAAAAAAATCTCAAAATTTAATAAGGCTATAATCTAAAATATTTATTCGAATTACAATAATTAAATATTATTCTAACTATGAAACTGATGTTCTCGTACTATCATGTAAAAGTGAAAGTACCAACCTCTCTCTACATGAGTAGGTGTCATCTATCAGCCAACTCCTCCAGCACGAGCGCTCATCGGTCAAATCAAATAGCCCGTGATTCCGGGTAACGCATATTAAATAGCGCTCGCTACCTAGGGTTCCTCTTACATACCTTCGTCTCTTTACACGATATTACTTCACCAGATTGGATTGGAGGCTTAGCAAGTGTTTGGAAATAGAACACAAGAAAGGACTCTGTATTATTTGTAATTATTAATGTTATTTAAAATTGATAATGAAAATAATCTTCATCTAATTAAACATGTACAATTTAGATATTTATTTTGTTCAAACCTGTCTAGATTATGATTGCCATAAATAAATATTAGATAATAGATAAATTTGGTATATTTAGTTTGAGCCACTCTTATAAAATATTAAATAATTTATTGAGCGAAGCGTTTTACTGGAGACTTTTTGCATTCTTTGTCACGAATCTGCTCAAAAGCTACTTGACGGTAAATTATGAAACTTTGCAATCAAAAAGACACACATTAGGTGATGATTTAAAAAAATATATTGAAAAATGTCCTTAAAAAAATGTTTTTTTTTTTTTATTTCATGTAAAAAAAACTGATATCCCATTGAAGTCAATGGGAAACGATGAGTCAATACACTGGGCTCGCTTCGCTCAATATGCAAACGGCACCCGAGATTTCGCGAGCACAGCGAGTCGAAATTGAGGGTTTGTTGGCGCCCCTGGTATATTAAATACTTCA
Organism: Melinaea marsaeus rileyi; assembly: GCA_918358865.1. Taxonomy (NCBI): domain Eukaryota; kingdom Metazoa; phylum Arthropoda; class Insecta; order Lepidoptera; family Nymphalidae; genus Melinaea; species Melinaea marsaeus. Next base: position 19,339,790 of record OU911094.1, on the reverse strand, counting down.
ATACTTATAATTTTAAGATTAGAGATGTTGCAACAAATACTAATTAACTTGATCAAATATTTTAGTAATATTTTAATGACATATTTTTTTTCTCACCAATAAAACATTTCACTGGGTGTTTATCATTGCTTAGCTTATATTATCATTATCATTCAAACTTTTTACTTAAACATTTACTGAAAGTTGTACCAATTTATTGTTTCTACCTCATAAGTTAGAAGACTCAAAATATATCATCAACTTTTTACAAAATGCAGGACATCCTGAATGTCTTGTTTTATTCTCAATAATGTAATTATCTTTAGGTATCTTCAAAGAGTAAATAAGTAGAAAATAAACAACTTTTAAGGATCATTTCTAATATTTGTACGTATACTTTGTTATATCGTACAGGTTCTAATATGGTATTTGGACATAATAATCCTAATAACATATTATGTAATCAATTATATAATGTAACAAAACTGTGGTTTGAATGCTAAAGATTTTTAATCCTTACTAGTTGACTACAGATAGTATTTAAATATGTAAGATGTTGAAGGAGGAAGAAGACATTGATGGAATGTTTGAAAAGTAATATGACAAATCGCTGTCGAGTCGAGCAGTGGACCGAGGCTTCACAATAATTGACATGCTACCGGACCAGATAACTTTAATATTGTTGATAGATAATAAAATAAATGCGAATCATATTTAAGCAATAAATGACTATAACTATAACTATAACATAACTTAACCCTTTCATTTTGAATATCTTATCTGCTTTCCTCTAACATAATTATTACTATTATTAAAAGTGTTATTATGATTACGTTGTATTGTTTATTTTAAAGCAATAATTATATACACAAATATATTTAGAGTTGTGAATAAATTGCAGTAAAAATATGTATAAGGTTGTCAATATATACAAATATTCTAAAAACTTGCTTAAAAATATATATTATTATATTTTTTTAAGCGTCGGTATAATATAGTGACGGATTGACGTTAAACAACTCTCTGACGGAAAGTAAACTCAATATAACCTTTCTGAATTACTTCACCTTAAAAGTTTATGAAATAAATTGACTTGTCGTGCGGATGTCGAAGAAAATAAAGGTACATCGTATTTATTATTTCATAACATTCGTTGACGGATTTTGAAATATATTATAATAATAATCCATTATATAACTTAGAAGCAATAGGTTTCCTAAAACAAAAATTAAAACATTTTTAAATCTTAAATTTATTTATAAGAACGAATTTAATACAAACTATTATACTACTAAAACTAAAACGTTTTTATTTTAAGGCATCACGTTAATAAAAGCACTTTCAGTAAACATATATTAATTTTGTTTTATTGTAAAGTAAGACATATTAAACATTCCGTGCATTGTGACATACAAAATGCGAGTCGTTACATAAATATGTTCGTGTTTTGATTCCTTCCACTGAATAATCGTGATTGATGGCTCCAGAACATAAAACATAATAATATTAATTGTCGCTTTAAAGTATTATCAACTTAGAAAAATAGCTTCGTAAAATAAATAACTTTAGCTCCAAATCTACTGGGGTTTTACGTACTCGTATATACCGATATTTGAAAATAAATTACATTAAAATAAATAGAATAGACCTACCTATAGGTGAAATATATAAATATTTATCCTTTAAACCGCTTTTATTGAATGCCTCTGATATTATTCTATTGATATAACCTAATAATAAACGTTTATTCAAAGTCCTGACAATATTTACATCAAAGGCGGAAATGGAATTCGAGTAGTCAATTTATAGGAGCCATTTGATGCAAATAGCGAACTCTTGGTTTTGCTAAACTTCTCAAATATGAATACCATTTGTCTTTAAGGAAAATCAAATTATTGTATTCACACTTTTAGTTACAAAATGACTTAAGAAGAAAAGCGTTTATTGTTTTATATCGTGTACTTTCCTATTAGAAGTAAAATCCGTCTCATCTCATAGATTAATTTGTGTTAGATGTGATATATTGGAATTATAAGTTATCAACGCCATATTTGTCATTTTCAGAATAATGAAATAGAAATCTTTCTTCTGACACTCGGTATATACCCGGTAATGACTGCATATAGTACTTGCATTTTTTTTATAATAGCATTTATCACACTTAAGCTTTCCTTGGCGATTCGAAGTTTCTCAAAATGAATGAATTGAAATAATTATATCAACAATTTTCGATTTTCGTGTAGTGTTTCCGTGAATAAATTGAAAAAAAAATATACAAAATTGACACTATGAATAATAACATTATTGACAAGATGTTCCTTGATAAGGGTTCCTTAAAAAAGGTTGCGCTGTATCAAGTTACGTGTTTTATTTTGATAGATATGTACAATAATATTAATTTAAATTATATGTTACTATTAATAGCTGCACGAAATCCATCCTAACGCGTTTAGTTTCCTTGTTTATAATAAAATCTTTATTTTTATGAATGATTAACACCATTTTAAAATGAAATTAATTGTAACTTTGTTGATGATATTACATACAATTTAACAAGGTGTGTAGAGCTGTAGTTTTTATATTTGATTCAAGGTAATCTGTACGTCCCTTTAATAAAGGATATAATAAAATTAATATTTCGTAATAGTCTGATAATTATAATGAGAAGGATAAATTGCTATTACATCTAAATTTATTAAAAATATCCATAAGTTGTAAATTAATGAGCTAACAAATAAGAAAAAAACTCAAAAATAAGATTTTTTTTCATTTTTCCTTTCCTGGCTTCATAGTTTGCTGATTACTGCTTTAGAACAGTAACTGCATTAAGACTGTGATTAGATATTTTGAACAGTGTGATTTGAAATGAAAAACAAAATGGAATATAAAATATAATACGGCATGTTACTGAAACAGTTCCTCATTTAGAGCATTTGTTACTGTGTAATGAAGCAAAAAGTACTCCAGTGAGTTGGATTACTTCCAGCGAGCCTCATTTGAAGTTGCACTTTATATATTACTGTATCTGTGAAATGAATTTGAAACACAACCTTTGCGGAATGATAACATTTTATTATATTGAAATTAACCGTGAACAAAATTAAAGTGAACTTTTATTCAAAGCGCAGTATTTATATCTTAGTAATGATTTAATCTTGAACTTAAAGGAATCTGATGTAAGTACTCATTGTGCATAATAAACGGGATTTTTTAATAATGAAAAAAATATAAGACCATGAAAAGCATGAGGACCTCCCGGAGGGCATGTATGAAGCGGTTAATGTCTGTGGTCGAGGCGAAAGAGGTATGCAGGGACCGTAGCTTTTAGCGCTCCGCCATCCTTGGCTACTCCGCACGGGATATGGCGTGAAGATAAGTAAGTAAGAAAAAAATATACTAAATTTACATGTATATGTAATAATATTTGAAATTGATATACATATATGTATAACACCTACGGTAAAAATACTTATTTTATTAATAAAGGTAAAGGTTAACAGCTATTTATGTATTAAATTTCCAGTAAGTAATTTACATCTTGTTCCAGGATACTTAAAACCACGTTGCTTCCTCTCGCTACTTAAGACTAACTTTACCGCAATTAAAAGTTTACTACCAATAAATTAATTCAAGTTTGACTTAACTGGTAAGAGAATAAATAAATGCTTAACTCCACTTTGAAGCTTTCCATATTATCGTACCTTTATTAAACAAGTTAAAATTATTATCACTAATATTTTATGTCAGTAAAGTTTCGAATTAAATATAAGAAATTGATACATTCCGGACCCAATTGAAAATAATACAATTCAAGGAAAGAAACTCATCCGTTTCGGTTAATATTACGTGTGATATTGCCTCTTAGAGTCAACATGATCTAAGTATATGATCTTGTATAACTTTATTCCTTTCTTGATATTCGACATCCCTTCGCCATAAAAGGACGAAAACTTCGAGGAAAATAAAATATATTCACAAGATTTACACATGTCGCACACTTTAGACACGATATTAAAACTCTCTACTTTAAGTTACTTTTGCAAGTTATAGGCTTTGTTGGTGTTTTTTGGTATTCGTGTATTGTTAGACTAAAGTGTATCAATTAACTTATTAAAAAAAAATGTTAGGACGTTTTTTATTACTAGGACATTATTAGATACTGTTTATTGTTATCCATGCTTAATATACAATTACGGAAACTTTCAGAATATGGACGAACATGCAAGAACATCGGATGCTTCAACAGCGCAGTGTGTACTGGAGGAACACCCGTGCTCCTTCGAACACACTTCAGAATGTGTAACATATACCAGTTTCTAAGTGTTCAATAGTTGACTCAGTACTAGTTGTCTGTTTCTTTATTGATGAATTTTATGTTCGTGTATTGTTAGAGTAAAGGGTATTAATGAACTTAACTTATTCAAAGAAAATTATTAGGCCATTTTATTACTTATTATTACAAAACCAACATTTGTACGGATCACTATAATGTGGTCTATTATTAAAAGTGTATTCTGATATAAACGCAATGTTTCCATGATCTTTCGAGTAGACGCTGTAGCGGCAAGTGTAAAGAGGTAATAATTATATATGCACTTTTAATAAGCAAATTGATTTCTTTCAATATCAATAGTTTTTGAAATAATGATATGTTCAATTAAAATTATTTTTAACTCTAACACATTAAAAAAATCACATAAATACTTAATTCATTTTTTCTTATCTAATGTGATTTTTTTAAACAAAAACTCCGAACACCTTTTATACATCAATTTTAATTGAGTTGTAAGTTGTTGAGTACAAGTAAATTGTTTCCTAAAAAGTGAAAAATATAGTTGTACGGACTGAATATTCTATATTGCGGTTGTCAGGAATTACATTTCGTCCAACGAATATCGGACGTGATGACGCTGGCTGTATTGATTGTAAAATTGTTATTCTAAGCATGTTGAGTTCGTGCAGTATTAGGAATATTGTTTTAAGAATAAATGTGCGTTGTATTTTAACGATAATTTTAGATCTTAACCGTTTTGTCACACGTACATCTGTATCTTAGCTTCTAAATAATATTTTACACCGATTTAGAGTTTAACAAACTAACTAAACTATGTCATGTCATTGAGGAATAATCGTCAAAAAACTGATATCCCATTGAAGTCAATCGGAAACGAGGATTCATTACATTGAGCTCGCTACGCTCAATATGCAAACGGCAACCGAGATTTAGAGAGCGACTTTCATAAATCACTAACTTATGCCCGTGGCTTTGCACATCTGGAAGGAGAGAATTTAGAGCAGAGGACGGTTTGAAACTAAATTTCATCTATTATTATTGAGGCAAAGTTTTAATCGAAATTGTTAATATAGATTTACCTCTGTGACTGTAGGCTTCAGACAACGCAGTATTTTGACTTTTTCTATTATACGTTGAATTGAAATACTTTATTGTCAATTAATGTTGATATGGTTTATTTTAAGTCATCAGATTTTAAAACTTCACGTTATTACAAATAATGAGGTTAATGTATAATGTATATAATGGTAATGTTATTTAGTCAAAGTAATAAAATAACAGCTTATTAACATAAAATTAATAATTTAATAATTTCAGAGAAGTATGCAAATAGGTATAAAATATTTTACATTGTAGTACTTTTTTTATAAAAAGTTATGTTATTTAAAATACAAAAGTGAGTACTGTATAAAATTTAAACTTCATTATTTTTTTTCAACCGCCCTTGTGGTATTTTGCTTCAACGCCAAATTAAAGTCTAACACAATTAACATCTTTTTTTACTTTATATTTAAAATGTTAGGAAAAAGAAAATTTGATCTAAAATTAGAGATAAAAGAATAAAAGTAAAGGAGTCTTCTTCTTCAAAGTTTGGAATACAATTACTTTTTGGAAAAAATAAAGCATCTTTCTGATTTTGTTTTACTTTGAACATTACAGAGATTTCAAAGTCTCGCTTTTGGCCATACCAACATTGGCAGCGATTTTATTTTAGTTTACAATTTAAGATGGTAAATATTACTTATCTTGATATAATAATACTATAAGAAGACAAACAGTCATCAATTACAGATTTATTATATGCATAGTTCATAAGAAGGCAGCAAGCAGGTCACAGGAAGTAAGGTGTTTTGGATACAGGTTTGGAACAGAACCTATCAATTACCATTCAATCTTAAAATATAAACAATACTTATCTTAAAAAGTAATTGTAACCAATATAAATGACATTTAAATATGAGTAAAAAGTTAAACCAAAAATGGAAAATGCCCTAATCATAATTATTTCTTTAACTTTTCACTGTCAAAGGTGATAGTAGATCTACACTAACTTTAACATTTCTAATGTTAAAATGCTTCGATAAATACTTCTTCCAAAAAGAGGATGAGGATTGTATGACCAAAGGGTAATTGAACAAAAATATATATTAAATGTGATATATTTTCTTGTAGCGGTCCTAAGCAAACAACACTGACGGAAACTCGAACCTTTCCAAATTACCTTTGACATTAGAACTCTCTGAAATAAATTGAGTTTTGAGGAAGTCGAAAACAACCACGGACTCTTTATTGTTACTGAATATATCAGAAAATAATACCGTAAATAATACTGATAAAGAAAATATACTTATCCAATGAAATATAATTTAGATACTTACTTCATACAAAATTACCTGACACTGGAATATGGTTACTATAAATTAATAGTTGATACTTATTAAATATTATACAATACAATACAATAATACAAACTTTTATAAACTATTATATAATTAAAATATTATATACTTAAATATTTATAATTTTAAGGTTGTTCGACGCTGCAATAAATATTATATGCAAGGTAAATACCTTGGACAAACCATTTATTTTTCAGTAGCGCAATATTTTATTGAATGTTTATTATTGCTTCGATGATGTTATCATTATCTAAATATTTACTGAAAGTTGGTCAGAAACCTCAAAATAAGTCTTGTTTTCTTTTTAGTAATGCAGTCTTTTAGCTTTCTTCAAAGGATAAGATAGCAGAAAATAAAAAAAGACCTGTTTTAGGATCATATGTGATATTTGCATAAATATCGTCTTTATTATACTGATATAGGTTGTTATTTACAAACAAATATATAAGTAATCGATTTTCCCATAAATTTAAACCGCATTTTATTTTCAATACACTTGAAATTGAAGTTGAGGAGCTTCAGTATTCTGTCATACAATTGTCAATAAATCAAACAAATAAATATTATAATTATTTCTTACTGAAATGAAATAGTATATTTTTTTGTTTGGCTGACATTATTATCATAATACTCTTTAAAAATATTAGTAGGTAATTTGTATATCTTAGCTTTATAATAATAGTTAATATTGTCTCAAAATTATAAATATGTTTTTTAAATACATTTCAAAAGGGAATTTATAAAAATTGTATCAGTTTGGTTGGTATAACAAATGTAGTAGACATTACGACCACTGAGTCGTAACACGTAGTTCTCGTAATGTATCTAATAGCTACTGGGTCAGACTAGAGTTCAAACTATCAACACTAACTTCATAGTACAGTCGCGTCGCTCTAAATAATTTATATTGTTTTTATTGCACTTATATTGTTATTGTTCCAACCTAGGGTTTTACATTATACTACGAAAATTTTATTATTAAATAATATTTCAAAACTATATTTTGAAGCCAGAGCATAATAATCCTTACTAGCTTTCTGCAGCTAGTCAGTCAATAAATTTGCATCAAACCTTAGTCAAGTTGATTAGGCTTAAACATATTCACACAAACACACACACACATTAGTCACCTAACAAATGTAGACAGTTACCTCCAAAGCAGTGATAAATATATTAATATTCTCAAATAAATACTTGACTTCCTAATATATTAATGTGTAGTATATTTATTAATATGTAATGAAAACATACATTTCATCCAACCAAATAATTCTGAAAAATAAAAGGAAGCTTATGTAGATTGAATAAGAAGTTGAGACGTACGGAATAAATCAGATCAGTCGGTGAGGGCAAATTAATAAATCTCAATGACAGCTGCGCTGATGGAAGTGAGATGTAAATGAGTCTGCATGATCCCATTTGTCTTCGAGTTGCATTGTGACTATTGAGAAGGTCCTTTACAATTCACGATTGTTTTATTATTTTATCTATATTAAATTAAATATTCATTTAACAGCAATTGATAATAAGTAATAGTTTCATTTGATAATTAATAATTGATAACATTACAAAGTCGTTAACGAAACCTTCTATTTTCTCAAAATACGTAAGTATACGTAATATACACATATTTAGATAAATATCTGTTAGATAATGATATCGCAACGTGGTCGTCTCGTCTAAAATCAAAGAGTTAAATATTCGTTATTGTTTGGGTTTGATTCGTACAACAAATATTAGCCCACAACGAGCTAGCAATAACTGTCTCCTCCTGCGTAACGGTCTAGATATAAACAATAGATAACAACTATCGTTGCCTTGGCTTAAGTTAAAATGAGCTGTAGAGTTTGTTTCTTAATTTTTATTTTAGTTATAATAGTTTACAGGCAATACTTTTTCACAAATGTAGAATATTATTGGATCTTATGCTATTGTTGACACAAATGATGTTAATTGTTTTGAAAGTGTAATGTTATTTACATTTAATGGTAAGTTATTTTAAAATAGTAACTAATCGTTATTCACATATTGACATTCTTTTGTTAATCTTCAGGAATCATGAGTCCTGAAGGTCTGTCCTAAAGATCCTGATCCTGAGTTCTGAAGATCAAAAGTAAATTTGAGACCTGTCTCAGACTTACTAAGCGCTAGTTTAACAAGCCATCCGAGTTTATATCAACAACTTGAGGTTAATAAGTTAAAAAATATGTATGGAGTTTTTTGTCAGTTCTTATTCACGGAACTATTTCCACGGAATAGGGCGTCGAGTGTGACGTGGCATAAGTGTAGTGTGTATGGGAACATGGTACCAAGGATATTTTGACTTTTACGCTTTAAATTTAAGACTAAGTTGGATAATAAGTAAATCTGTTATGAACAACATTTAAGTAATATTTTTAAAACGTATGTATGATATATTATTAATAGAAAAACACTCAGTAAACTTATATTAATATTTTTACATTATAAAATTAAAACATATTAAACACTGCAGCAAGGGGACCACAGTCAGCGAATTGTGACATAAAAATGGCTTGTCGTTACATAAATGCGGGCGTTTTCATTTCTTCCACTAAATAATCATGATTGATGACTCCAACTGTCGCTTTAGAAGAAGATATGAATGGTCGCTTTAAAATATTCTCAACTCTGACAAATGTTTTCATAAAATAAATAACTTTGGATTTGGAGTGATTTTAACTTTCGCAATAAAACTAAACTCGTTAATATGTAAAGATGCTTTATTTAGCTTCTACGATGACATTTATAATAATATACATAAATATAATGAGGAAAATATTTAATACAGTGAAGATATATTATTGAGCTAAGCGAACGAAGTGAGCAGAACGTTTTACTGGAGACTTTTTAAATACTATTGCATATACAGAATATATATATATAGAGTATATATATAGAATATATATATATATATATATACATACATATATAAACTTTTGAACCATATATATTTTCTTAATCAGCTCGCCGAGCTGAGTAAGGAAATGACAATTTTTTTCAAAAGTTCCGTCATGAGGACCAATGCAATAGTTAGATTTCTATGAAATCTACTAAAAAACAGCTGAATTGAGAGTAACTTAAACTTTGATCTTGAATAACTTTTGACTGAGTTGATTTATCAAAAATTGACTTCAAACCTTTTTTGTAGAGCGTTAAATTCTCTACAAAAATAATGAATGGGTATTGCAATACAATATATCGTTCATTAGTTATAAAAATCAAAAGAAAAAAAAATTTTTTTCCTGTGTTATTCTTATGGGAAATCGAAAAGTGCGATGTGGACTACCTTAATATTAATATTAAGGGCTCATATTTTCACAGGCCTATTTTGGCATCTAAACGAAACTTTTGAGCCTGGTTCCGAAAAAAAAAAATTATTTTTTTTTTGAAACGCCTTAATATATATATATATATATATATATATATATATATATATATATATATATATATATATATATATATTAAAATTAATATTTTAGAGTGGAAAGACTTTAATTCATATAGGGATGCTGCAAATCCATTTACATGTTTATTTATCCAATTCTATTCCTTGGTATTTGATCGCGTGCTGCAGTGACCTGCAAATGGAGTAGTGGTTATACAAATATACGTTCCAGAGTTTTTTGCTTTGCTTTCCAATATCAACGGGCTAGAACAGGTTTTGCAAATAAATTTAAATAATTAATATCAACAAAAATAGAAACAAAACAATCATAATACTTTACATAAAGATATCGTTTGCGAATCATCGTATTACAATGATTTTTTTCTCATTTTAAAAGTACATTGTAGATACCAATTTTCGCGAATGAGCATAAAAATTGCAATTGTACTTGCCGATCCTTCAAACGTCCATGAGACATAAAAGGAAGTTACAATTATTGTAACCAAATTTGTTTATATCTTTGTTATATATACAGTTTTAAATTCTTAACCAATTATTACAATATCTAAATAGTACACACAAGGCCCTCTGATCTCCAGAAAAAAAAATGTTTTACCGAGAAAATAAAATAATTGTATGTTGTTCGAAATAAAAATATGTTTTTTACGTATACACACAAGTAATAAAAAAAATTAGCATCTCCAAAATATCTGAATTGTATTTTTGGAATGTTACCTCTTCTTAACTTTTGAGGGCAATGTCCTAAATTTCAGATTGAGCTTAAGAGAAATCGAAAGATAAGGAAGCAGGATTTGTTGTTTTTTTATTTTTGAACCAAACTTTGATTTGTCTAAAAATTTAAAAAGCTTGTAACTATTTTTATAATTTTCCCATTTTAATAAATTTGTTGCCACAAAGTATTTTATTTTTTTTATTTGGCACAACCATCCAAAACATCTCCCTGTTCCTGATTAGTTACCTGTCTTTTTTTGATATATTGTAATTTGGATAGTTTAGCATACAAATATCATGCCAAATGAATAAAATGTACTTAAAAGTTACTCTGCTTCTACATTCTTTGGGAGGCAGGTATTATATGATCTATCATCGTTTAGTACAACTACACTTTTACACCGATATATTTGAATAAAATACATGTTACTTACTACATTTGTTTTAATCTCTTTATTTTTAACTGAAGAGAGTCTTAAAGAATCTTTACTTTATATTAACTTTTACGTGACTATAGGTATTTATAATTTAATGTTATAAAGACGAGGCAAGTGTTTATTTTTGGTGTGACGTTAGGTAAATCCCCGCTACAAATTTTGGTCTTTGTTAAGACTTATACCCGCGAAACCTTCTATTTAAGAATAAAATTTAACACTAATAGCCACATTAGATCCCTTGTTTGAAGTTAACTGTATTAAACATTTGCCCACTAATATTAACATTTTCTATAAAAAAAATACCTACCATTATATACATATATTTTTTATTTGTTATCAAGTTAATAATTCTTAACGTATCATAGAAAAAAATAAGAACTTTTTCTATCTTGCAATGATGTTGATTGTTTTTACAAGAATAAGCTTCATTTTATTAAGACCATCTTCTATTTATAGAATATACAAAATAACGTGCTATAACTGTCTGTTGTAAACTGTAATCTCGTCTTTTAATGAAAGTAATAAAGTTATTCTCTGTTGCGAGGGAAAGTTTGTAACCAATTTTCTGTTAGAACTCCATAAATACGTTTGGTGTATGGCAAATATTTAGAAGTTATTCTATACAATACTGTTAATACTAATGTCAAATTCCATATCTTACATGTTCTTATAGATTTTGTTTAATCATTATATTGCAATTTTGTTAAATGTTAGTTATTTTTCTTGACACATCAATTTTATTAAATGGAACGATCATGCCATATCATTTTTTGATATAAAACTTGTGAAGCGGTGTTATAGTTTTATTTATCTGATATGAATGCTTTCAGACTAATAACTTTTTACATAGTTTAATGATTACTTACAAATAAGTATAGTAAAGATATAAGTCAATTTCATCACGTTTGAATATACTTGGACGTATTCAATTAAGCCTAGTAAAGAAGTGAAGTGTGAAAATGTGGGAGAGGTATTGAATTAAACTATTTTCTTGAAAATTTTCAGTGTAAAAAGCTTAGATAAGTTGGCGTTTCGTATGATACCAGGGTATAGTGTGATAGTTAACTATTAACATGACCTAACTGTTAACAGACGTAATACAATCTATGAAATGTCGTTATGTTCATTTTATGTTGAGAGTTTCAACGAAAAATATAGAAATAGAAATAAATTTACTTCTGTGCCTCATATTAAAAATGTAATATTTCATTAACATTTATACTTATTACTAATCTATTATATAAAAATGAATCGCAAAATGTGTTGGTAAGCGCATAACTCAACAACGCATGGACCAATCTTAACAATTCTTTTTTTTAAATGTTCCTTGAAGTCCAAGGATGGCTCTAACGGCGAGAAAAATTTGAATAATTTCCAGGGAAACCCTAAAAAAGCCCTTTTCTTTTTCCTATACAAATATTTTAAATGTAGAATAAATAACTAAATGTAGAGTCAATTTGAACTGTATTGCTATTCAATAAAGTTCATATTAAATTACAAGCACTCATTGTTGTCTAAACAATGTAGGTGTGTTGCTAACGTCAAAGAGTCAATTCGCGCTTTATTGTCGCTGCACAACGTTCAAATTTAATCAAATGAATGTGTACACCCGACCAAATTGAAAAGTCAAAAAAAGTAAATGTAAGATTTGATTGGCCTTGGAATATTCTTTCTTTTGTTTTAGTTTCGGAATGCGACATAAATTGTCATCAGTTTTCACGTCATTGCATCTGTCAAACAAACTGCGTTAAAAAGCGTTTATAATATTTAATAATTAATTTTGATTGTATAAATACCTGTGATTAATAATTATTTCATGTGAATAAATTTAGGTAATTATATACGATATGCCTCCTATAAGACGAAGTAATTTAAGTAGAAGAACCCGAAATGCTACAAACCAAATGAATTACCGATCTTATCATACTGCACATGAACGTGACGACCGAAATGAACGCGAAAGAATTCGTATATCACGAACGCGGGAAGCGAGAGCGAGAGATTCAACTAATAATCGCGAAAGTTTGAATCGAGCTGCTTTCAATTACGATTTGTCAATTGACTACAGTAACCACCAATGTGTTGCTATTGGATCTATGAACTTGGTTTGCTCTTATTGTAAGGCATTGAAATACAAAAATGAAGCAAATGGATTGTGTTGCGCAAATGGGAAAGTGAAATTGATACCATTGGATCCACCACCAGAGCCATTGTACTCATTGGTTTCAGGAATAGAACCAGATTCCATACACTTTTTGTCAAATATTCAACAATATAACAATTGCTTTCAAATGACATCATTTGGGGCAACAAACGTAGTTCGGGAAAATTTCATGCCAACTTTTAAGGTATGTATTATAGCAGTTAATCATTATTATTTTAATGAACAAAATTTCCTGTTAACTAAGTAAATATGTGTCATTAACCTTCAGTTTCCTAAACCCCAAAACATATATTACTTAGTCATTATATTATTTGGTGATTCAGTATTAGCAACACTTTTATTATTTTGAAACACAATATAATTATTTGACGATGGATATTAGTTACAACTAATTATTACATATTGACATACCTAAGCATATCAATTATTATTTGGTGATTCAAATTAAGAGACAGATATACTTTTTAGGAACAAATATTATTTCTATTTGGCAAAAATAATTTTTTTTAATTTACAGATACAAGGCCAAATATATCATAGAGCAGGTTCACTGTTACCAGTGTCAGATAGCAATTACAAATTTCTGCAAATTTATTTCAAGGGCAATTCACCACGAGAAATTGATATGCGTTGTTCACATAACAATTCACTAAAGAGGTCTATTGTAGAACAATTACAAACTTTATTTCATGAGTACAATCAATTGGTTATGTTGTTTAAAACTGCACTGGATCGGATGCCATCTGATAATCACAAAATTGTAATCAGAGCTGATAAAACACCTGTTGGCCAACATGCAAGACGTTTTAATGCACCAACTATTGATGAAGTTGCCATCGTTGTAGTTGGAGAAAACTTGGAATCCCGTGATATTGTTTTACATCGTCGGAATGATCAATTACAACGTATAAAGGAAACACACCGCTCATATGACGCACTGCAATATCCCATTATATTTTGGCAAGGTGAAGATGGCTATGATTTTTCAAACAAGATGATAAATCCAATTACAGGTAATAAAAAATATTAGTTTAGCTATGGAGCTATATTATCAGTCACTATATTATTATTTTTTTAATTTTCAATATTATGAAAACAAAAATCTATTTTCAGGTTCCGAAACCAACAAAAAAGTCAGTTCAATGAACTATTATTCCTACCGCCTAATGATTCGTGAAGATGAAGACAATCACATACTCAAATGTCGGCGATTATATCACAAGTATGTTGTAGACATGTATGTTAAAATTGAAACGGAGAGATTAACATTCATCAGGTTGAATCAGACCAAACTCAGATCTGAAGAGTATATTCACCTTCGAGATGCGATTAATACTGATGGAAATGCACAGAATGTTGGTCGGATGACTATTCTTCCAGCAACATATATCGGAAGCCCTCGACATATGCATGAATATGCTCAAGATGCCATGTCATATGTTCGTCATTATGGTACAGCAGATTTGTTCATCACATTTACATGCAATCCACACTGGATAGAAATCAAGCAGGAGTTATTCCCTGGGCAATCACCTATTGATCGTCATGATATTACAGCCAGAGTCTTTAGACAAAAGTTGAAATCTTTGATGGATTTCATTGTGAAACATTATGTGTTTGGAGAGACACGCTGCTGGATGTATTCTGTGGAGTGGCAGAAACGGGGATTGCCACATGCACACATTTTGATTTGGTTAGTTGAAAAGATAAGGCCAAATGAAGTTGATGCAGTAATATCAGCTGAAATTCCTAATGTAGAAGTAGATCCTGGATTGCATGAGGTAGTTATTAAAAACATGATACATGGTCCCTGTGGAACTCTTAATCAAAATTCACCGTGTATGGTGGATGGTAAATGTTCAAAGCGATATCCACGGACATTAATATCTGAAACAATCACTGGTAATGACGGTTATCCTTTGTATCGTCGCCGATCGACAGCAGACAATGGAAGATCAACAATTGTCAAATTAAATCAACAAGACATTGAAATAGATAATCGCTGGATTGTTCCATATTCACCCATTTTATCAAAGACGTTCAAAGCGCACATCAACGTTGAATCTTGCCATTCAGTAAAATCTATTAAATACATTTGCAAATATGTAACCAAAGGGAGTGATATGGCTGTGATTGGTATTAATGCAGAGAATTCCAATGATGAAGTTACCCAATACCAAATGGGTCGCTATGTTAGTAGTAAAGAAGTTTGGCGAATATTTTCTTTTCCTATTCATGAAAGACACCCTACTGTTGTTCATTTAGCTGTGCATTTAGAAAATGGACAAAGAGTATATTTTACAGCACAGAACGCAGTAGAAAGAGCTTTACAGCCACCATCTACTACATTAACCAGATTTTTTGAGATATGTCAAAACGATGATTTTGCTCAAACATTGTTATATTCTGAAATGGCAAAATATTATACTTGGAATCAATCCTCAAGAAGATTTATACGACGGAAACAAGGAAAACCAGTTACAGGATACCCAGATATATTTTCTACCGATGCGATTGGTCGAATTTATTCAGTACATCCAAGCAATGATGAATGTTTTTATTTACGACTGCTATTAGTCAATGTACGTGGCCCAACATCGTTCCAACATGTACGAACTGTTAATGGTAATTTGTGTGGATCATATAGAGAAGCTTGCCAACGTTTGCGATTGCTAGACAATGATGCTCATTGGGATCAAACTCTCAATGATGCTGTAATATCATCACAAGCTCATCAAATACGAACATTGTTTTCTATAATCATATCTACATGCTTCCCATCAAACCCAAAGGATTTGTGGATCAAGTACAAAGATAATATGTGTGATGATATTTTGTATCAAATACGGATTAGAAGGAGAAATCCAAATATACAAATAAGCGAAGAAATTTACAATGAAGTATTGATTTCAATTGAGGACATGTGCTTGATGATGTCAAACAAACTATTATTTCAATTAGGCCTGGCCGCACCCAATCGTCCAATGCATGATGCTTTTAACCAAGAGTTGCACCGAGAAAAACTGTATGATCTCAACACTTTGAAAGAATTAATTCAAACGAATCTTCCACTATTGAATGAACAACAGAAGTATGAATTTGATACACTTTTGAAAGTAATAAATGATAAAAGAGGAGGGATTTACTTCTTAGATGCACCTGGTGGTACAGGAAAAACTTTTTTGATTTCATTGATATTAGCAACAATTCGCTCACAAAATAAAATTGCACTTGCACTCGCTTCGTCGGGAATCGCAGCAACTTTGCTTGAAGGTGGTAGAACAGCTCATTCAGCACTAAAATTACCATTAAACATGCAAAGCAACGAAACTCCAACCTGCAACATTTCGAAGAACTCTGCAATGGCAAAGGTTTTGCAGCAATGTGGATTGATTGTTTGGGATGAATGCACGATGGCACATAAAAAATCTTTAGAGGCTTTAGATAGAACCTTACAAGATCTCCGGAGCAATAATAACCCATTTGGTGGTGCAATGATTTTATTAGCAGGAGATTTTCGTCAAACATTGCCAGTGATTCCACGATCAACGCCAGCTGATGAACTTAATGCCTGTTTAAAGTCCTCCAATTTGTGGAAACATGTGAAGGTAATACACTTAAGCAAGAATATGCGTATCAAGTTGCAAAATGACAAATCTGGAGACATATTCTCTAAACAACTCATTGACATTGGTAATGGCAAATTTCCTATAGACACCTTGACTGGTTGCATTAACTTTCCTCAAGGTTTTTGTCAGTTAACTAGATCAAAAGATGAACTTATTCAAAAGGTGTTTCCAGATGTTGCTCAAAATTATAGAAACCATGATTGGTTGAGCGAACGGGCTATATTGGCTGCAAAAAACATAGATGTAAGTGAATTAAATTTCAAAATTCAAGAACAAATTACAGGCGAATTGAGGATATATAAATCAGTTGATTCGGCTACTAACCAAGATGATGTCGTTAACTATCCGCCTGAATTTTTAAACTCGCTGGATTTACCAGGATTGCCACCTCACAATCTTCAATTAAAGGTTGGTTCGGTAGTAATAATGTTGAGAAATATCAACCAACCGCGTCTTTGCAACGGCACACAGTTAGCGATAAAAAAATTATTGAACAACGTGATAGAAGCAACTATACTGAAAGGAAAGTATAAAGGAGAAGACGTTTTGATACCACGCATCCCAATGATTCCGACTGATGTACCATTTGAATTTAAACGACTACAATTTCCAGTGCGGCTTGCTTTTGCTATGACCATAAATAAGTCCCAGGGGCAATCATTAGGTGTTTGTGGTATTAATCTAGAAAACCCATGTTTCTCACATGGTCAATTGTATGTTGCCTGTTCCCGTGTTGGAAAACCATCAGATTTATTTATATATTCACCAGGTAATCAAACAAAAACATTGTGTATCATAAAGCACTAAAATAAAAATAAAACAGATTTTTGTTAATAATTATGATTCATTTGATTTACAATAACGCGATTACTGAAAATACTTATATACGTTTTATTTCATTATTTTTTATTTCATCTGTTATGAACCCTATGTTAATAATAATAGTAATAAATAATTAATTATCTCTATACTTTGTAATTGAAGCACCCACTTTATAAATATTTGTCACCTTTAGGTTCCCACTATCCCTTTAGATTATTTTTCAATCAGGTTTGAACCTTAAGTTCCCCTCTTGGTTTGAAGCCCTCTGGCAGACATCCCAATCAGGGTTTTTAGTGGGTCTCAAAAGGGTGACCAAAGTTCGTGGAAGCTAAGATACTTAAGTCACCCGAGCTGACCTTTTTCTTTAATTCTCCTGAACAGAACCGTCACCATGATGATAGGGCGATGTGTGAGGATCAGCAGAGTAAAAACGTCTAAAGGTCGAAATATAAACTGCCACATTCCAAATCTATTTGACAGAACGAATTCTGCCGAGTTGTATAAAAATTGTATTTATTAAAAAAAAAAACAATCTTTTAAAATTTAAATGTTTTGAGTTTAACTTTCATTGTATGTATTAGTAAAAACCACCAAATACTTTTAATTATGAACGTCTTAATAAAATGATGAAGTAACATATTAAAAAAAAGGAAAATTTTACGATTTGTTTATTATAATATTAAATGATAAAAAAAATCCACCAGAATTCTTAATATATATAAATCACGTGTCGCGTTATTTGTCCGCGAAGGACTCCTAAACTACTTAACTGATTTAAATAAATTTACACACCACGTACAGTTTGACCTAACTTAAAAGATATAATAATTTTCAACTCAATTCATAGTCGCAGTATTATTTTATTGCAAATTATTAGTTTATCATTTTGCAGTTAGCTCTTAACAATTCTAAAAGATGGCGGTATCTATTGACTGGATTGAGTAATTACGAATGAGATATCTACCCTACCTACCTCATTCGTAAGTTTAGTGTTCCAAGTTATTTACTAAAAACTTTGTAATATACAAATAGTGTTATAAACTTGGATAAAATTAAAAAAATAATTATAATTATTTTGTTTTGATTTTTGCTTAATATCAACTATAAGAAAACATTATGGTTTTCATGACAGATGTACTCTGAACGTTACCCCTTAAATAGTTTAGTACAATGTAATATATCAAAAATAATAGTCACAGCAACGCGTGACCGGGTCTGCTAGTATCATCATATATTAATTGAAGGCACAAAGAAAAACCTTTAAAAAATATATTAAATCCAAGACAATAGCCGGTCATACTTATATTATTCTCTAAATTTGTATTTAATGTCAAACGATACAATATAATAATTCATGTTTTTTTTTATTTATTATTATTTTCTTCCGTTAAAAATAAAGTCATATATATGTAATATTAAGCGGATGAGATATACATTTCCTTTGAGAATAAAATTTAACTTCCAATCTATATTTATTGAAAATAGAAGTTAAGTGAATTTGATATATACATTTTCTATATCAGACGTTTTCTAAGTGCGTCAGAGAATTGTAAGTAAAGAATCACATCAATAAAAAACAAGAACTTTATTTTTATATACATATAAAAGGTTCAATATTTTCTTTTCATAATTCTTTTCGTTGGATTATAATACGACTTTGTCTATCACATTAACCAGAAAGCCACCTAAGCTTATAGTTAGATAATACCAACAATTTCGCATTTTGTGGTTGGAATTTAAAAGGATTAGAGACCAATGTTTGTGGTATTTATTAAATAATAACAAACTCATCTTTGATGTTTTCTTTAAACCAAAATGTTGACTATAAAAATATAACAATGTTTTTAAATACAAATTTTATTTACTTTTCTTTCACTGTCGCTGCAGAATCTACACAATTTAAAGGATGCATACAATCAGTTGTAAGCACTATACACTCTAAACACTGTACATGTACACAAACATGACGTAGAGATTTCTATAATGAAGTAAAAGGCAACTGGTTCCAGATGTTTTCAATATAAAATGTTATCAATTAATCTTGTATTTAACTCCTAGTATCAAGGAGATTTATCCGTTTAGGGCTAGCGTGATAAAACAGATGGAAATATATTAAATGTATTAGATGAGATTTAATGTTACGGAAAATGTCTGTATATAAATCCTGTATTCTCTTTCAATTGACTGATTAAATTTTAAAAACGTAAAATGTCATTGGAATATTTTGTTGTACCTTTATCAATATAACCTGAATGTAGATAAGACGAAGGTTCTGATATTTGAAAGAAATGAAGAAAGAACAGAATGTAAGATCAACGTGAATGATAAGAGAATAGAACAAGTGAATGAAGTGGTATATTTGGGAAGTATGTTTAGCAGAGACGGAAGATACGAAATGGATGTGGAAAGGCGTATCGCTGCTGGTAACAGAGTCAATGGTGCTTTGACTGCATTGTTGAGACGGCAAAACGTTAGTATAGCTGCACGTTTGGCTGTACGGAATGCAGTTTTGCTACCGACACTGTTATACGGCAGCCAAACGTGGGTAACACAGAAGAAGAATGTAAGAAAGATGAATGCTGTGGAGATGCGATCTCTTCGCAGAATATGCGGAGTTAGTCTAGCTGATCGAATCCGCAATGAAGAGATCCACAGAATGGCAGGTACTAGCGAAGATGTCACGGTGAGAATGAAGAAGAACGTGCTCAGGTGGTTTGGGCACGTTGAACGAATGAGTGACGAAAGAATGGTAAAAAAGATTTATATGGGAAAAGTGAGCGGTAAGAGAGACAGGGGGAGGCCTCGAGTGACCTTCGAAAACACAGTAGCTACGATACTGGAGGAAGGTCACGTAAAAAGCATGAGGACCCCCCGGAGGGCATGTATGAAGAAGTTGATGTCTGTGGCCGAGGCGAAAGAGGTATGCAGAGACCGTAGCATTTGGCGCTCCGTCGTCTCTGGCTACCCCGCAAGGGATATGGCGTGAAGGTAAATAAATAAACAAATAAATTTATCAATATATTTTTTTTTGCCCTAACTATATTATGAATAACCTCTTAAAATATAAAGAATTCAAAATTGCATTCAAAATAGCCTTTGTGGTAAGGTAAGGATTTTTTAAATACTTTGTTTGAAATTTAAAAAAAGTTTTTTTTTACATAAAATTGGCTACTTAACTCCAGTGAGCATGGCATTAAAAGGAGATAACTTATAATGTTTTTTAATCTATTAGAATATAGAAACTATTGCAAATAAAAACCAAAGAAATGTGTCTAAAATTTCAATTTGTGTAAAAAAGTATAACCTGTTCTTATAGGTTTCTGAATTCGAAGCAGTGCTTTAAATAATTTAGTAAATTTTGCTTCATAATGTATTAAAAAAAAGGGTGTACCCTAATCTTATTTATTGAAAATTAGCACATCAAATATGAACAATGAATGTCCTGTATACACTGTAAACTAGAGCATGCCACTACCTTCAGCATCTACCAACGTATTTTAGATGCTGAATTAACGGGCAAAATAATGAGGGAATTATAATCTATGAGGGAGGACTTTTAAACAGTTAGAGCTGAAATCCTATACGTTTATGGCAAACTTACAGCAAGGGCTTGGTAAAACCACACTAATATAATAAAAAAGTACATAATTACATGTTATAAATTTTACAATAATAGAAATACGATAAGATTACAGATATTCAGAATATTTATTACAACATCAAATGCGTTTTAAGAGTTTTTTAAATGTTTTCTTTTCACGATAAGTTATTTTTAAAACAGGATTTTTTTATTGAAACTCATAAATTAAATAGGCATTTATTGTATGTAATACTATCTAACATTTTTATACTTCAGCGATGCCACACAATAAACATGAAGTCAAAGAAAAAAGTTGATACAAAAGTATTCATTACTGTCAACTTATATCTCTTCGGTCATATTTTATTCAAAACCCCATTACATCGTTCCAATAAAATATTATTATGTATATTATTAGCTTATATTATAATCATGCTCAATCCATCTAACTCTTGTCCTTACTAGACCAATCAGCCTGTCACATCGAGATCTTATAAAATTCCTTTTTGTTTTAAGCTTAAAATGAAAATGATTTTGATAAATTTATTTATCAGATACTTGAAGGAAGGAATCATTGTGTTAACAAAAGTCAGACAGAAATACCATAATTAAAGAACAAACCAAAATTTATGTATATATGTCTAAAATCTAAAATACATCTGCCAGCCTATAAAGTTAAATAACTTGCTATAACAAAATTTCCAATTTTTTCCAGAATATATGTGATCAAACATGATAGGACTTAAAATCCCGATGCGATACTTTCCACTCCACGCTTCAACACGCCTTGAATTTATAAAGTATACAGACTTACTGAGTCTAGCTGCTGAAAGTGACAATTTATACCAATTCGTCACTACTCACGTACAGACGCTCGGATGTCACGTTTGTAATGTTTGTACGTTGTGTCTTTTTATTATCAATATGTTACCGAATGTCAGTATTCTATGTAAGTATATATAATATTTTACACATATATATTATAGTCAGTCTTACAAACATATTATTTATTAACAATAAGCTAGTCTATGAGAATACTATTAAAATTCAAAGAATTGCAACAAAAATTATTGTGATATTCCATCAAGTATTGAAAAAGATCCGCTTAGAAATATTTTTGTAAATTATTAAACATAAGTGTACGGGTCATTGGAGCATCAGAAGGTCGTAACAAGCATGACAGACGAGCCGTTAACAGGACGTTACACCTTCAAGTGATATATGAGCTGCGAAATGCCTCTGTCACTTTAGTTTCGGTACCGCACTAAAAGAAAAAATATAAAAAAAATACGGAAAGACAAGTGGTCTGCAGGAAATAGATAGAAATTTATCAAGCGAGCCTTTTTATGTCGAGTAAAGATCTCACCTAATATTATTTCTATTGAGTTCATTTAATTCTCCTAAAATATTGTCTCATGTTCTGAAAAAATGTTTTTCGATGTATTGTAATATAAACTTTTTTCTACATTCATATCATATGTTAAAAAATAGTTTAGTTAAAAAAAATATCTTTTATAAAATGGATCCGTTTATTCTTGCCATGGTCACTTCGAGATTTATATAATTTATCTTCCTAAGTGTCTCTTCTACATGACAGGGCATGTAGTCAAATCAAATTCAAAATATCTTTATTCAAGTAGGCATTTACACGCACTTTTGAATCGTCAATTACTACAATACAAAAAAAGGTCAGTGTAGTCAGTCCATAAGTAAGCTACCACCGCCTCGGAATGCTGCTCTGTTGAGAAGAGCCGGCCAGAAACTCAACAGTTGCTCTTTTCAAAAGAAATATAACAATAGGTGATGTACATTATAATATAAATCCTGCAAATAATTCAACAACTTAAGTTCCACATATTTCGATCCACTAAAAACTCTTGAACGTTATAATAAGCTTTATTTAATAACAACCTTTTGGTTTTAGATTTATAACTAAGAAATGGAAGGTCTAAGGTCTTGTGGAACATTATTATTGAGCTGAGCGAAGCGAAGCTCTTACTGGTCAAAAGTGTGTTTCGATGTTCGCCTACTCCTCCGAAGCCATTTGAGCTACAGCTTTCAAATTTTGCATATGCATTCCAGAAAGTGTCTCACTCGTTTAGCAGTTCTTTGTTGCCATTCGTGATTGTAGATTTTGATTAAATGGTAAAAAAGTGTCCCATAGATCAATATATATTTTTTTAACCTAGCAATTCTTTATAATATATCTTTGCTAAAATAATTGTGACAGGCGTCAAAATATAATAAAAAGATATTGCACAGGACCACAAGGGCATTCTTTTGTACGTTGTAGTGACGTTTATGAATTCTACTCGTAATTCTAATAACTTCAACTGTTATTTTTAATTGTTATACAAGTTCAACTTTCTCTTATAACAAATAATCTGATTCAGAATTCCCCCAACTGTGTGTTTAATCAGCAAATTAAGCAAAACTTTTACGTCATTATTATTGTCTTTCAGTAAAGTTGTCTTTCCATTTTAACATTCATAAATGAGTCAGTAAGGTTTCGTAATTTTTGAGTTCCGCAGTAGTTAAATTTGTTGTACTATAAAATTAAACAAATTACGGCTTGCAATAAAACAAAAGGTGTTTTAAAGATTTAATACATTAATGTATTAGTTATATCATTTATGTATAAATTATATAATAAAAAGGTTTTAATTAGTTTCCTGTCCAGTTCCATAGTACTTTCAGATTATTACATTAGATACGGGGCAGACCTTCAACGTCATTACTAGAACTTTGAATTTGATAGAATAGAAAATATTTTATACAACAACATGCCTACATTTAATATACATAACATATTATTAAATATCTAAATATATTTACATTATAATTTTTTCAGTTAATTTTATTGGTAAAATTATGAACTTCATTACAAAAATAATTATAGTGGAAGAATTTTATGTAAAAAATCTCGATCGATTTCTTGCCGTTTCATATTTCTTTGTGTTCCATATATTTTTACAATTTGAAAAAAAAAGCATGATTGCTCTCCACAATTTGGAGCGGTTAATCATTTTCAAGACTTCAAAAGCCGTAAGATTCACCCAAATACATCAACAACACCTCTCCTTTTAACATTATTCAAAGCTTGACATCAGTCGTAAGTTCCATCACCAGATACAAAAGCTGCGATTCCGCTATCAAAGAGATATTAAAGTTGATTTAATGCGATAAATGACGATCAAGGATTCTGTCGCAACTCGCGTACAATAAAACAAGAATTGAACTTATGTGCTCATCAAAGGCTATGCCGATGAAAGGCAGAGAAAGATTCTCTTTGCTGATGAAAAATTAAGGTCTAAATAAGTTCTATTACAAATGAAAATGTATCACACATTTGACTCACGCGCACGTGTTGAACATCAACGAAAGTAGCGCGTGCGTAGGAAAAGTTCACCTTAGAACAACTTGAGCATCAAAGTAATTTTTTCTTCTTTCTTATTATTCGAATTAATTTAATTAAATTTAAAGCTTAATTAACAAATTTATTATAAGTTATTTTTTAATTTTTATGAATAGAAACAAAACAATGCCGCGACGTGCTGCGCGACAAGTACCCGCTTACGTTACCCAAGATGCAGACAGAATGCGTCGTTTGAGAACTAAAATGATGCCAAATTTACCGCTGCAAGCAAACGACCGAGCGATACAAACGTTCAAGGCTAAATTCGTACACGACCTTTGCAAGCTTAATTTATTTGTGTGTCCAAAATGCTCAAGACAAGAACTTAAAGACTAGATCGAGAGCGCAACGTACTTGTGCAATTCGTGTCGCAGCTCGAGGACGTCGCAAATGTTTACGGCTGCAAATTCGATGGATCCAGGAGAAGTGCCACCTCAGGTGCAAGGATTGACAGATATTGAAGAGATGTTGATTGCTAGAGTCTATCAAATCTTACGCGTGTACCAGCTAAGAGCAGGCAATGGTGCTGGACAATATCGATAACTTGTCACGTACTTAATGTCGAACAAGAATTGCAATCGCTCGCAAGAATCCTGCCACAGAGATTTGCAGACGTGCCTGTGATTCTGGTTCGACGCCATACAGCAACTGGATGAACTTCGAATTCAGGGTTCGCAGGCAGAAAGTATTGGAGGCGTTGATCTGGTTGAAGCAAAACAACGTGTTCTATCAAGACATTGAAATTTATTTAACAGAACTCAATGCGCTCGCTTCAGGATATGAAGATGTATTAGGACTCCTCCATCACACTGATGTATTCACCACTTTAATAGCAACAGAGAATGACGAAGAGGTAGTAGAGACAGCTGTGATAACTGTACAACCTGTGACAACTAATTGTGAAATTGAGCGATTCCTCTGTTTGAATCGTGATCAAAGACATGATGCTGAACACTTGAAGGCCTTCTCATTCAACCTTCAACGTTTGCTGGCAAACAACAACCACTCATACTTGGTCACCTAAGCGTGCGGAGAATGAGCGACTTAATAGATTATAACGTATACTAATTTTATGTGCATATTACTTCTAGCTCATTTTTCAGATTTTATCATCGTAATACCTAATCATATCGAAAATCAATATTAATCATTACTACTAAGCTTATCACTAATAAAAAATAAGTTAGCATTGTATTGGACCTCACTTTTTTAAATTCGTAATTTTATGTGCACAAAACATGATATGTAATATTGTGTTAATAAAGTTCTAAATTTGAACGACTCGTCCTATCACGCTAAAATTTTCCACACTGTTGCAGCAATGCCGGCTGGATGTCTCTAACTTATATTAGCATGATCAAATAACTCTACGCTACTGCCGTCCACCCCGGGGCAACGCACGCAACTTACAGCATCATCTGACCACTCTATGCCACTGTCGACCGTCCCGGGACAAAGCACTCAACTAACAGCCTCATCTGAGCACTCTACGCCACTGCCGTCCACCCCGGGGCAACGCACGCAACTTACATCATCATCTGACCACTCTATGCCACTGTCGACCGTCCCGGGACAAAGCACTCAACTAACAGCCTCATCTGAGCACTCTACGTCACTGTCGGCCACCCCGGGGCAAAGCACTCAACTGACAGCATTATCCGAGCACTCTACGCCACTGTCGGCCATCCCGCGGCAACACATTCAACTGACAGCATCAGCTGGGCACTCTACACCACTGTCCGCCGCCCCGGGACAACACACTCAATAGACAGCATCATCTGGGCACCCTACGCCACTGTCGGCCGTCCCGGGGCAAAGCACTCAACTAACGGCCTCATCTGAGTAGTTTACGCCACTATCGGCAACCCCGGGGCTACGTAC
This sequence comes from Melinaea marsaeus rileyi, assembly GCA_918358865.1. Classification (NCBI taxonomy): domain Eukaryota; kingdom Metazoa; phylum Arthropoda; class Insecta; order Lepidoptera; family Nymphalidae; genus Melinaea; species Melinaea marsaeus. The sequence continues at coordinate 19,313,052 of OU911094.1, read as the reverse complement.
GCTAATTTTAGTACAAACAAACAACTCTACGCTACTGTCTGCGACTGAATGCCACGTTTCTCTATGATTATTACAGAACACGTTCAATCGGCGGGAATTATTTTGGTGGCAAAGCAGTTCATTCTATTTATTTACATTTTTTCATCTATTATTGTTGTTCATATATTGTTTCATTAAACATGACCCTTACACCTCGACAGCAAATCGGACGGCATACACTTAATGATGTTTATTAAAAAAACATAAGGCAAAGAAAGATAGTAAAGATTTGGTGAAGAAAGATATTCGTATTCAAAATAAAGAGAACCATGAACCTGTAGGCGTATTATTAAGTAAACATGTGGACCAAATTGTTGAGAGTCATGGTCAAGTCATTGAAGGACGGTCGGAATCACTTAGAAACGCTGGGGATGTAGAGCCATTTGTAGTAGAAGATACGTTAGATATTTTCGCAAATTACATAGAGAACGGCAACGCAAAGTTACTCAAGTAGCATGGGAGAGATCACGGTGCAAACAATTCTGATCTGAAGAAACACTATCCTGACATATACTTTGACAAACTGACGACAAAATTAAAGAACTGACTCCTAATGATGTGTTTATTGCATGTGAACGACGTCACTCTTATGTTGCATATTTTAAGTCTGACGAGGAACTGCTAGTTTTCGATCCACTTACAGCAGAATGGTCGGGCGTTAATCTTGGGCAAAATCGACAAGCGCCGGAATTTGCAAATATCATTAAAAAAGTTTTGAAAATTTCAAAAGTCAATATGTTGCATGGAGAGCAGACTGACAAAACTAACGATTGCGTCACGCGCTGTTTGAAATATTTATCTGTTTTTTGATATTTTTTTTTTTATTAATCTGTAACATTTATTAAGAACCGTTGTTTTGTTAATTTGCATTGCTTTTTAGTTTAAGCACGCGAGTTTGAGATCGCTCAGCTCCACCCGCTTGCGCGGCCCTAGTATAATAAATAGTAATTTACACAATACAATAGATAAACTATAATATATATTGTATATATTTTTATAGAAAAATACGCAGTAATATCTGGATATTAAAAACACTTTCAAACGTGACATCCCAGTGTCTGTACGTGAGAACTATTGAATTGGTATGTATCGTTACTTTCAGCATCTGGACTCAGGCGTGTTAAGCCAAGGAGTGGAAAGTATTGCATCGGGTTTTTAAATTCTATCATCTGTGACCAAATATATTCTTGAAAGTATTGGAATTTTTGTTATCCTGTTATTTAATTTTATAGGCTAAAAAATGTATTTTAGATAATTCTTTAGACATTACATACTTTTTACTTCTGTTTATTACGTGTTAAATAAGGGGTTAAGTTATTAATAACTTCTTCCTTTCGAATAATATAATCCTTAAAATATTTAAAACTTAGGTTTATCTACACAGTATAAGTAGATATAAATAAAAATTTTTAAGGACTTTTCGATACGCGGTAGATAAGTATTAAATAAAATATAATCTATATATAATGCTACAAATGTCTCTTCCTTGTAATTAAAGTTTTATTAAAATTGCTCAAGCAGTTCCAAATATTACTCAGAACAAACAGAAAGAAAGCCGGACCAAAACTTTAATATATATTATTGGTCTTGGTAACATGTTAATAGCACTCTTAATAACGGTTATTTTATAATCAGACAGAGCTGCAGGCTATTGTTAGTATAATAATATTTATAGAACATATTCTTAGAAACATGTCGATACGAATAAACAATATTTTTCTGTTCCTTTTTTCCATTCAATTGGTTCGTATCTGGTACGTTATTGAAAAACATACTTCTGTGAATACATTTAAAATATCATGCCTGCAGCTGTACATTCCTTTATCCATATAACATGTGTGCTTTCTTTGCAATTCAGCTGCTTAGTATTGACTAGTTCTTATAAGAGCCGCCTTTTATGAGATCACGCGTGAGTCAGAGACATCTTTGGTATTTATGTATTACATAACATCTAACATGACTGATGACATACCATTATCTGCGATATAATCCTCGTGGACTGTAGATAGCTTTCGTTTAGTATTAATTTGAAGTAAATCGTATTTCTTTATCCTTTGTTTAACTATTTATATATATACGTATTATTTGTTATATATATCCCTGGTACACGGTATTAAATCTAGGTTAAAAAAAGGGCAACACTACCTTTCAAAGTTATTTCGGCTTCGCTTTCGGAAACTACAACCTAACCCAAATTTGGTCCATAATTTTAGGACGATTGCAAAATTCCTTTTATTTTAACCTAAATCTAAAATATTATGAAATCTATATATATAGGATAGAAATAGTGGACTATATTTATAAGAGTTTTGCAATGATCGTCCCTTCACTATTTTTTTACAATATTTTAAGCATGTATGTACGAAATAGGGTTCTTTGTTAATTACCTAATTCTTTAATTATTGAATTCTAATACAGATTGTATAATATTTTCGTATCTTACTTATATATAAATACCAAACACTCGTATATCAAATGTGATATTAATAAGAGATAATGGAAATGAAGCTTTCAATCTATTTCATTTCAGTTATTGGACCTCGATATCAAGTTTGGATCAGTAACATGTGGTTTTACTAATAGCTGGTTAGACTCAATCCATGCATGACAGATCCTATTCGATAACTTGTTATTTGTTAATTCTCTGAGTTCTATCTATCAATTTAATCTAATTATAACTTTAAATACTGCTTATATACTAAAAACTTATATACGTCCACAATTGTTTCTGGAATTCATGATTTTAGGATTAGCATAAAATATATAATACCTAAAAGAAAAAAAAATAGATTGGTGAAATGCGTTACGCATACCACTAGCCACAAGGGGGGAGGCCGATGGTTATGTGGGACTCTCCGCTAGAATGGCAGCATACCCACTAAAACCCCATGGTGTTCCACCTCGTCCACTTTTTAGCGAGGCAGTGAGAACGTATGACTCATTCACTGCCCCGCCGTGGATCACCAGCCACTCTTTGGCGGCGGGCCCTCCTCGGGGTAAAGGGTAGAAGAGGAGTCCTCCTGCCCTTACAGTCGCAAGAAGGCGTACCGGAACACTTGGCCACCTTTCGCCACGAGGCCTTCTACAGGGTGATGAGTGCCCCCGCACCCATCACCCAGCCTCGGTTATGGGGGGAGGAGTTGGTTGTATAACCTCCTCCGTACCCCAGTTCGTCTGCGGCGTTGAGGAAGAGAGAGCGGATCACATTCACGCTTTCTCTCCGCCACTTCCTTCTGCGAAACAACCTCTTCGCAGAAGGACTGCACCGCTGTCCACTCCTTTCTACTGCGTAGCATGGACCGGACGACGGTTGGCAGTGACAGATCAGTCCCCAAAGCTGCGATGAGGTCACAGCGTTCCTGGCCCCATGCGGGGCACTCCTCCAGGGTATGCTGCGCCGTGTCCGCATCACGGCTGCAGTGGTGGCGCTCTGTGGTCGCTTCCCTTCCGGCTATGTGACACAGGTACTTCCCGAAGCAACCATGCCCCGATAGCACCTGCGTCAGCCGGAAGGTGAGCGATCCCCACTCTCTTTGCATCCAGTCCCTTAGGATTGGACGGACCGCCTCGACAGTCCGAATGCCGGCCGATGGTGTGGCCAGAAGCTGCTCCCATTCCAGGAGCATGGACTGTCGGAGTTGGAGCCTCCGCCCTTCCACTTCCGTGAGTGTCGGGTACTCACCCCGGCGCCAGAGCCGATCACGCCACCAGTATTCCTCTAGTACCCAGTCCTCTAGTAGTAGTCTCAGTAGCTCCTCTGAGTACCCAGTCGTATCCGATGTTCCACAGGAGAGGTCCGAGGACTGAACCCTGTGGGACACCGCACGACATGGCCGACCTTTGCTGGTGGCCATCCGGTCCGGTACTCTATGTACCTGTCCGATAGATAGGACCCGATGATTCGGCGGAGGTAGGGAGGCACCCTAAAATACACCAGCGCCTTCCGTATTACCGCCCAGGGCAGGGAATTAAATGCGTTAGCGAAGTCTAAGGACACCGCCAACAGCACCCCGCCCTTATTTACCTCCGCATCAGCCAGGTCCTTTACTCGACGGATGGCGTCAATAGTCGATCGGCGTGGCCGAAATCCAAATTGGAAATCAGACAGGCAGGGACCATCACCCTCGAGCTGCTTGGTGATGCGGGCAGCTATGATTCGCTCGAAAAGCTTACCCGCCTCATCCAGCAAGACTATCGGACGATACCCGGAGGGAGAGTCCACAGGTCGTCCCTGCTTCCTAATTAGGACCAACCTGCCTATTTTCCAGCGGACAGGATACTGCCCGGACTGGAGGCAGGCTTCCATCAGGGCGCAGAATCTCTCTCCGAGTTCCCGGAGCGCCACAACCAAAACGCGTCCGGGAACTCCATCAGGCCCCGGGGCTTTTATACCTTTGCCCTTGAGCTTGTTGACGGCCGTGGTAAACTCCAGCAGTGTAATGTCAGACACTTCGAACACGGAGTCCTCCGCCGCTTGTGGAGCGCCCATCGCTGGAGGGTCAAACTCCTCCCTGTGTGGAAATAGGCTGGAGACAACCCTCTCCAGTAGGGCCGGCTCCATGCACTCCGTGATTGGAGGTGTCCATGGCCGGAGCCTACCGCGGGCCGCCTTATAAGGTCGTCCCCATGGGTCCCGATTCAAGGTTTCCAATTCCTCAGCTCGAGCTTTTTCTCGAGACTGAGCAATGGCCACCCCTAGGGACTGACAGCTGACCCGGTACTCTTCGTGGAGCCGGTCTTCCTCCTGCTGTTCCCGTCGCACCCTGCGGCGGTAGTTGGTGTACTGGCGTCGTTTTCGGACGCAGAGAGATCGTAGTTCAGCGATCTGTCTCGTCCACCAGTACACCTTCCTCTTGGGAGGTTTAAGCCTGGCCCGGGGCATGCATGCATCACATATTTGCGACGCCGCTTCCCCGAACCACCGTACTTCGTCCTCAACCTCAACCTCTGCAGGAGGAGTTGCCCAGGCTTGGACAATTGAAGCTAGCTCCAACGCCTCCCGGTCCAGCTGTCGCAGGGCCCATTTCGGGGATAACCCCACGCGTCTGTGAGGAAGAGTGTTGTCTATGTGCCGGCGGGGGGAGATTTCATATCGGACATAACGATGGTCCGATAGAGTCTCCTCCTCCTCCAGGACTCTCCAGTCCTGGACCGCCTGTGCGACGTTTGGGGTCGCGAACGTGATGTCCACAATGGACCCCCCATTTCGACGCACGCACGTGTTGACCGACCCATGGTTAAGCAGTGTGAGGTCGGTCATTATGGCCCACTCTTCCAGAGCCTCGCCTCGAAGATTTGCGGTAGGGGAACCCCAAGCCGGTGACTTGGCGTTGAAGTCCCCCCCAATGAGCGCCGAGCAGGGTGATCTTTGCCCAAGAAGAGCTCCCACGCCGTCCAGTGCTGCCTCGAACTGAGCAAGGCTCCAACTGGGAGGGAAATGCACACCAACTATGATGTATTCCCCCCACTTGCAGGCCACGAAACCCCTCCCACTTCCAACTAGGGAGGGGAACGCGACACCCGTCCTCCCAGACGTGATTATCGCTACCGACCCATCAGTATCGCCAAACCATGTATCCCTGGTGGCGACAAAGTATGGTTCGGAGACCACCACGACGTCTATCGACCACTCCGTCATGCTTGCCAGCAGGAGGTCTTGCGATCGAGCGGAGTGGTTGACGTTCGCCTGGAGGAAACGTTGAAGAGCCATTATTGGGTCTCCATCGCTTCCTGACGTCCGCTAGCGGACAACACCTGCTGACTAAGGATCGGAGCGGCCCGGGTCCTTCCGGTCGCCTTGCCATTTTTGGGCTTTGTCCCTTTGCAGGTATTACCACCCAGGCGGTGATCTGCTGGCTTACCCGCCGCCTCGCAAACTGAGCAGTGGGCTTCGGCCACACAATCCTTCGCTTTGTGGCCACGCCGACCGCAGCGATAACAAACATCACTGCGGTCAACCTGTGAGGTGCAGTTTGCTCGGACGTGTCCGTCCATCAGGCAACGGAAGCACCTCATGGGCCTCGAGTCCAGCAATTTAACTTGAGCCGAGACCCAGCCAATAAGTAGTCGCCCGGAATTAACCTTTTTGGCGGCCGCCACGGGGCAACTGACCACAACTGTACCCAATCCTCTTTGAGTGCGTCGGATCTCTCCCACCCTTATATTCGTCGGAGAACAGCCACCGCTGCGAGTAACAGCTGCGACGATGTCCTCCGATGTAACGGATTCGTCCAGACCGGCTATCCGCATGTCCACACACTTCACCGGTCTGGACACCTTAACGTCGGGGTCACTGAAGACTTCTCGGAGCTTGTCGGCGAGAGCATCTGCCTTCTCGCCGCTGGTAGCTCCGGGAACCTCAAGAATTGTGGCCCCTGTCGCCGCCACTTTTGCTCTCACGGATGGGATTCCGAGAGACTCTATTTGTCTGAGCCTGCCTGCGAGCCTGCCTGCCTGCCTGCCTGCCTGCCTGTGAGCCTGCTCGACGGTAGTGTTAGTACACGCCGAGCCCGCCCTTGCTCCATCCACTGAGCCTCTCTGATGAACAGAGAGATCGCAGAGGAGCGTTTCCCCAAATTCCCCCCTTTGGTTTTTTATAGAGGGTGTCTCCTCGCGGCCGAAGCCCCCAGTCCTCTCAATGAGGGTTCCGGGTTGGCCGACAATGGTCAGAAGACCCGCCCGTTGGACAATCCTTAGTCCAGCGGACCTGCCGCCCTGACGAGGATCCTCAATGGGCCCCCGTCCGACGCTTTGCGGAAGCCCGCAAGGCGTCCCTCCTTGTTGGTTTTGGTCCGCGCCGGCTGAAGCCGGTACCCCCCATATCTAGAGAGCATTCCCCTATCCGCCACCCGGAAGACGCGCCCGATGGAAGACCAACAAACTCCGCACGGGATTTTGAGTTACCTAAGCTAACCTGCGTGAAGAGCTGATAAAACATATTAATATAATGTAATTATCATGTAATATAATAATTGCACTTCTTTTAAAGTTTCTTCAGTCCATACCTAAATTTTACAAGAATTATTTATAAAAATTAAATTAATTAACTTTTGATATACTGTGTTATTTAATTTATTACTAAAAATATCTAATAATAAAACTGTCAATAGTTGCAGTTTGTGTAAGTAAGATGCTTATCTGTTCGCGTATTTAAAAATTTAATACCTTTAATATTGTGTTCGATTTTGTGTACAAATGTTCGTATTGTGTACAAATTGAAGTTATTAACTCGTACTGTTTACTCCTCAAAGCCTAAATAATAATATATTTAAAATGATATATTTCGACTCCAATTTTATACAAAATTTCTGCTAAAGGCAGCTGATGTTGTAAATTTGGGCGCGAGATGAAAAGCCGAAAATATAGCTTGAGGTTTAAGAGAGCCCTTTTACGATTCCACTACGATAAAAAAAAATTAAAGTAGATTGATTGTAGAAAAACCTAACAAAGATTTACTTAACATAACTTGGATATTTATCTAATTATAACAGTTAATTTTAAAATTTACAACAATATAAAAATTAATACTTAGTTATTCTTTACATGTACGTATAGAAGTTCAACAAAGCGGTGTATCAAGCGATGTATGTAATAGATGTTACAACTTTGTTTATTTGAGGTTTGAATTACCAACTTAGTATCTAGTAATTAAATACTCACTTTGTTCGACGCTTATAAAAAAATACGTAAATTCAAACGCTTACCTAATTGGGTGTAACTCAGAATATATAGTTTAAGCAACGGCACGCTTTACTTTGCATATACGAAAATAAATCTAAACTCACTCTGAGAGATAAGTCATAGCAATTTTACTTTGGTAATAACAAGGAGTCGTTGGGTTACAGCCGTACTATGAATCCAAGAATTCGTCACTATATTTTATTAGAAATTTACGAGTTACGGTTTGGTTTATATTTAATAAAAAACTGACGCATATATCGGCGTTTAAAGCTTTACTTAAACGTAGGCAACATATAATATTTTTTTGCATATATGATGTACAATTTTTGAAGCACATTTATTATAATGTAAGTCTGTTGTATATTTACCACAGGGACCATCAAGCCATGTGGTCAGAGACCCTAACGTTATTAGGGATTCAATCGTATCGTGATTAAAAAAGTTAAAGCTTGTAAACTACATAATTTCCTTGTCATTATTAAAACGCCAACATACATAAATTACTTACATACATACATTGCATCCAAACGTTTTTATCAAACGTTAGGATACTATTGTCCTTATTTATTAAATAATTTCAATTATATTCTTATTAAATATCATAAGCTAAGAGTAATGTACGAACAAGATTTATACTAAGGAATTGTACGACATGAAGAGTGACAGAAGTTGTTTTGTAGAAGACACACTGTATTAATATGTGCGCTGCAGTCTTAATTAACTCCGTAGTTGGTCTCTAAATGTACCACAGGGCGTCCTACTTAAAGACTTACTTTTGGTTTCTAGTTTCCTTATCGTGTCTTTTATTGAGCTGAGCGAAGCGAAGCTCTTACTGGTAAAAAGTGTGTTTCGATGTTCGCCTACTCCTCCTAAGCCATTTGAGCCAGAGCCTTAAGATTTTGTATATGCATTCGAGAAAGTGTCTCACTCGTTTAGCAGTTCTTTGGTGACATTCGTGATTGTAGATTTTGATTACATGGTCAAAATGTGTCCCATAGATTATATGTTGTTTTTTTTACTTAGCAAGTCTTTATAACATAACTTTGCTATAATAATCGTGACAGGCGTCAAAATATAATAAATAGATATTGCACAGGACCTCTCACAAGGGCATTCTTTTGTACGTTTTAGCGACGTGTTTGACTGCTGCTCGTAATTCTAATAACATCAACAGTTATTTTTAATTGTTATACAAGTTCCACTTTCACTTATAACAGATAATATGATTCAGAATTTCCCCAATTGTGTGTTTAATCAACAAATTAAGAAAAACTTTTACGTCTTTATTATTATCTTTCAGTAAAGTTGTCTTTGCATTTTAACATTCATAAATGAGTCAGTGCGGTTTCGTAACTGTTGAGTTTCGCAGTAGTTAAATTAGATGTACTATAAAATTATACAAATTACGCCTTGCAATAAATCAAAAGATGTTTTAAAGGATTAATACTTTAATGTATTAATTATACCTTATATGTACAAAATTATATAATAAAAGGTTTTAATTAGTTTCCTGTCCAGTTATAGCACTTTCAGATTATTACATTAGATACGGAACAGACCTTCTACGTCATTACTAGAACATTGAATTTGATAGAATAGAAAATATTTTATGCAAAGAAGCCTACATTTAATGTACATAACATATTATTAAATATCTTTAGATATAATAGTCGATAGCTTTTTGAATGATCTTAAAAAGGTAGACAATCAGCCAATAAGTAACATCAAAAAGGCTTGGATATACGATAATTATTTAACATCACGTTTAAATTGGCCTTTCCTCGTTTACGATATTAATAAGACCCTTTTGTTAAAGTTAGACGCAAGCGTCATAAGGACATTGAAGTCATGGCTCGGGTTAGCGCATCCAGCGGACTCTTCTACCTTATTTAGAGACCGACACAATTTTGGGTTAAAATTAAAGACACCATCAGAACTCTATAAACACCTAAGAGTGACCAAGAGACATATCATCGTCGAATGATGATACTGTAACATCTCTCCCAAAAGATAAAATTGCCGCAGAGCTGGAGTCACGACTTCAATTCAATAAACAATTTATGATAGGTGCTCAAACAAATAAAGCAGGGCTAGGATCAAGTAAGAAAGAACCAGACATAGAAATAATAAAATCCTTTATTCGGCACGATGAAAATGATAATTACCGGTTGCACGCGATGAGCCTAGAATTACAAAACGAATGGGTGACCATAGGAGATTTTTGTATTCCATTAGCTTTACGATGGCGCACCCTGCTTCATGATTGGTCCCCAGCATTATTAAAATTTTATCTTAATGCATTCCAAATGACTCTCCCAGATCAAAGTAACTTAGTAAGATGGGGCAAAGCCACCGAAAAATCTTGCAACATCTGCGGGGAGGCAGTAGGAACCGCGAAACACTTGCTAGTAGGGTGTAGGGTACTATTAAATAGAGGTAAATACTCGCGTCGCCACGATAAAGTATTACAAATCATACGAGAAGCGGTTAGTCTTTCTGTAGCAAGAGCGCAGAGGGGTATAACAACCACCAAAAAATCAGTAGAGTTCGTAAAGGCAGGTTCGTCCAAAAAATCTAAATTAAAACCTTATTCCATCTTGGACGCGTCTCCTGATTGGACTCTCATGATGGACACGTATGAAAGGCAATACAAAATCCCCGGGGATGTTTGTGTTTCGTCATCTAGGCCGGACTTATTCCTGTATTCAAAACAACTAAGGCGCGTTATACTTGTGGAGCTTACTGTACCCTGGGAAACAAACATACCCAAAGATCATACATTTAAGCTTAACAAGTATTACGAACTGTGTAACGAACTGATCAGGAATAAATTTATAGTTAATTTGTACGCTGTAGAAGTAGGAGCAAGAGGTATAACAGCAAAATCTCTCTACAACTTATTTAAGGATCTCGGCCTTTCTAGAACGATCATCAGTTCATTTCTGGAACGTATTTCAAAGGCGGCTTTAGTAGGTTCTTACGATATTTGGTTAGGTAGGGAGAGGAGCGTAAACAGTGAAGGTGAGCGTGTATGCGCATAGTAAAGGGGCCCCTTAAACCTACATCTGGGTCGCAAGTCCCAGGCATTGTTTGCGCTCCTCTTCTTGCAACGCGATGGGCCCGTCACCCGCACGGTGAATCCATGGAATGCTAAGAAGCTTCGTCTCATATATTTGTTTATATATTTTTATTAAAATTTTCTACGTTAATTTTATTGGGCATAATTATTGGTAAAATTATGAACTTAACTATAACTAGTCGTTCTGTGAACAGTAGACCTCAGTACGTTAGGGGATGAGACAATGTTTATGGCCGCCATTTTGGATTTTGAAATAACAAAAAAAATACTTTAGATTTCGGCAAAGAACTTAGACGAAATTTCAGCCCGCTGGCTGCCACAAAGTCCGTTTTTGTGGTACGGATCAGAAATCCGCCATTATGAAATTTTTCGCTCAAGCAAAAAAACGGCTCATCCTAAAAATTTAAATAATTCAAAGAACACACCTACCAATTTTCGTGACGATTGCATGAAAAATATGCCAAAACAAAAAACTCTAATCACCGCCATTTTGGGTTTTTCTGCCCAGTAAGAAAAATGGTCGGACAAAAAAAAATATAATTCAAAGAAAATTGCTCCTGCTACGTCAAAAACAATACTACAAAACGTCGCCATTTTGGATGTTTTCGCCGAATCAAAAAAACGGCTCAACATAAAAATTCAAATAATTCAAAGAACAGGCCTGCCAATTTTCGTGACGATAGCATGAAAGATACGCCGGCCACGCCGGAACAAACATACTGAAGTACATAAGGAAAAATAGCAGAATGGGATGGAACAGAATGGGATGTACTAGGAACGTAGTCCTTCGGACAAACGCTTTGCTACGCTCAGCATTCGTCCTTCGGTCAAAAATAATTATAGTGGAAGAATTTTATTTACTTATGTTAAAAACCATAATCAAATAAATCATAAGACATTTGAAATAAAATTTGGTTAGGAAGTTAATTGAGCTGAGCGTAAGCGAAGCTCTTAACCGTTTGGGAGACCTTTCTTTGTGTTTAGTTGTGTCCATAATTAGCTAAAAATTTTCTCATGTATGTTGGAGCCGAGCGCGGATGTTATAGGGAAAGTAAATTGAAAAAATGTTTTGCCATTCAAGAGTTACAAAAAAAAAATCACTCCTGTCATAGACAATACATTAGAGCTGCCCTACGCGTGCGAGCAATGTGCTGAGCTAGAAGGTGACAATTAGTCCTAATAAATCGATATTTCCTGTAGCTATTCAGATGAAAGGAGAGGGGCTCAGCTCAACACCCGCCGCGCACGGTTGGCGGATCCTAGTATATATTTATTGACACTTAAAAAAAAAGAACTAAAAACATATTTTGATATAAGCTACTATTACTTTTAAGCAATTAAGATTTTCTAAATATTTGCTCACTGAAAGGCTTCGTCCAGTAGTTTTTTTTAAAACATGATAAATTCAGGTTACTTCAGAGAGTCTCTGTGTAGCTTACGAAATTAGTTGTCGTAGTTGGCAAGAACCGTGCGCCGAATATTTTATTAGATTTGGGTCTAGAATATGTTATACAATAAAATTAATAATAATAGTACATTATGTTTGTGTAACAGACAGGTTAGATTATGTCCAATAGGAATTTAATTACGTTCTCTCAAGGTTTTAAATTTACTAAAAGACGGTCTCAGACTCTTTTTTATAAAACTAAGTAGGTTAAATAACGTTAACATTGATTAAACGAATTTTTGGTTTTATCCTCGCCTCTGACAAAATATTTGTATTCTTGATATCCTGATTTCATAGTTTGAAAAACATAAATACCAGAAATTATATACATTATATATTTTTAGGAATCAGAAGTGGTTTAAGTTAATTTAAAAAAAATAAATACTGCTATTACCTATAGCTATTTATTTTAACAAATAGTCACAATCAAATATTTAATCTAATGATTAACACATTGTCTAACAATTAACAAAAATAATTAAAACAATGGACAAAAATGATATTCAGTAATCCCTAACGCAATACGTCTGTTCGACCCAAAGTCTCAAAAAAGCCTAAGCGTGCGCGCCGTACGCTTCGCTTTGTATATTTGATTGCTGGTGTTGCTAACGGCGTCTTGTAGCCTCTAACAATATATTATTATTCTCTGGCTACCCCGCAATGTATATGGCGTGAAGCTAAATAAATAAATAATAAATGTATACATCCCCTGTACATCCTATGTGGTGATTTAAGCTCAGTACCACTCAGTAATTAGAACAATGGGCTTTATCCGGTAATGAGATATATCCTAGTTTTAGAACATATCCTATATAAATCATTAAAAAATACATGTCCAGAAAACGTTTTACTATTATAAAGGTTAAGAATTAGATTTATTTTCATTCAAACAATGTTCACCTTACATAGACTAACTAATATTGATTGAATCTAAATCAGTTGAAAATCAAAGTAGAAAAAATCTCATTTCAATATTAAAAAGATATTCAAAATTCTATTGTGTTAAAATTTTGTGTTAATATTTCATCATTATGTCGATAGAATAAATTAAATCGAGAATTAATTGTTATACATACTAAATGTACGTTATAAAAGACGTAGGAGGAATATTGTATATAAAGATGAAGGTCGAGCAGAGATCACACGAGATTGAACGCAGTATATGGACCTCTATATTACCTTATAAAAGGAAACATTTTATTCTGTAGTGTGTACAAGTAAATCTGAAAAGTTGCTTTGCTACTCGATACTTTTTGATATCCTTTGTTTTATTTAATACATTTTATTAAATTTCCTTTAGAGTTTGGATATTAAGTGATATTTAAAAAATATTTGTCATTGTTACATATAAAGTAATATTCATATCGACATTCAATTATATTAAAAAAAAAAAGAATTTAATAAATATAGTATTTTATTCTGTTGTTCTTATCACACCAGATGTCTTACATACTTATAATGGATAAAGATTTCGTTTACAATTAAAGTTAATTTTCAGGAGTTACCGACATAAAACGGAAAAACGTTTTCATAACAATACAACACAATTCGTAGGACAAATTATAAGTATTATTATAAACCACGTACTTTAAGTAAAGTTACATTATAATCGGCGTAATATTATTATAAAAAAATACCTGAAGTAAACATTTATAATGAAATGAACACAAAGCAAAAGGAAACCATAACCTTTAAAAAAATATGTCGCTGCCAAATGAGATGCGTAAAAAAATCTACAAAAGGATTTATAATGAATATATGTGTATATATACGTATTGGACACAGCTAACTTGCTAACTTTATGAGATCGCTTTTCACGACAGCTGTAGTAGTCATTTATTAATCTCTTGTTATATTAAATGTTTTTAAATTCAACGAAAACTATTTGAGATTTTAGATTTGAACTTTAATAAAAATTAAGTAAGACATATTCTTGTACATGTGGAAATAAGAGTAAGTTAAGAATAATGAGCAAAAGCAAGTAAGTGATTTAAAAAAACTAACCTTGATAACCTGGTTGACGTTTCTATTAATAATTTTAATACAAATATTTTTTGGGTCTCGCCAAAGTAGTATTAAATACAAATAGAAAGTAAGACCCAATAATGTTAAGTAGAACTAAATCATTGAAGGTGATAAAGGGTAGGGATCAGGCGAGTTTAATTGTCAAGAATGTCACACACAAACGAAGTATTTTGGGTCGAGTATTATTTGGTATTAAAGATCTTGTTATTAACATTAATTTTAACACATATTTTTCATTATCGACAGTTTGATAATCGTATTTATTTATTTAACATATTTGGGTCTCTGCATAGTACTAAGAAAAGTGACTTCAAATAGGTCACAAACTATTATTTTAATGTCACTCGCGCTGATATCTTGGCAACTCAAGCCACTACATGACCTAGTGTCATTTATAAGAGACACTTGGGAAGATGAATTATATATATCTCAAAGTAGAACTTCGCAAGATTAAAAGGATACATTTTATAACAGATATTTTTTCGAACTTAATATAATTTTTAATATATGATATGAAGGTTTATATTACAATACATCGAAAATGTGTGTTCAGAACAATACAGACAGTATTTTAGGAGAATTAAATGATATTTAGCTGTGTAGAAGTAATATTGGGTGAGATCTATCACTCTACTTAAAAAGGCTTGCTTGATAAATTTCTATCTATTTCCTGCAGACTACTTGTCTTTCCGTATTCTTTTTATATTTTTTCTTTTTGTGCGGTACCGGAACTAAAGTGACAGAGGCATTTCGCAACTCATATATCACTGGAAGGTGTAACGGCTTGTTAACGGCTCGTCTGTCATGCTTGTTACGCCCTTCTGATACTCCAATGACCCGTAGATTTATCTCTAATAATTTACAAAAATATTTCTAAGAGGATCTTTTTCGATAGTTGATGGAATATCGCGATAATAATTTTTGTGATTCTTTGAATTTTAATCGTATTCTCATAGACTATTTTATTGTTAATAAATGATAAGTTTGTAAGACACTGACTATTATATATATGTGTAAAATATTCTATATACTTACATAGAATACTGATATTCAGTAACATATTGATAATAAAAAGGCACAACGTACAAACATTACAAACGTGACATCCCAACGTCTGTACGTGAGAAGTGACGAATTGATATAAATTGCTAGTTTCAGCAGCTAGACTCAGTAAGTCTGTATACTTTATAAATTCAAGGCGTGTCGAGGCGTGCAGTGGAAAGTATCGCACCGGGATTTTAAGTCCTATCATGTTTGATCACATATATTCTGGAAAGTATTGGAAATTTTGCTATGGCAAGTTATTTAACTTTGTAGGCTGGGAGATGTATTTTAGATTTTAGATCACCATATATATATTTTGGTTTGTTTTTCAATTATGGTATTTCTGTCAGACTATGTATCTTTTGTTAACACAATGATTCCTTTCTTCAAGTGTCTGATAAGTAAATTTATCAAAATCATTTTTATTTTAAGTTTAAAACAAAATGGAACTTTATAAGATCTCGATGTGACAGGCTGATTGGTCTGTTAAGGAGAAGAATTAGATAGATTGTGCATGATTATAATATAAGCTAATAATAAACATAATCATATTTTATTGGAATGATGTAATGGGGATTTGAATAAAATATGAGATAGGAGAGATAAGTTGGCAGTTATGAATACTTTTGTATCAACTTATTTCATTCCTGACTTCATATTTATTATGTGGCATCGCTGAAGTATTAAAATTGTTAGATAGTATTACTTACAATGAATATCTATTTAATTTATTAATGAGCTTTAATAAAAAAAATATGTTTTAAAGATAACTTATAGAGTGTCGTGAAAAGAAAAAAATTGAAAACCTATTAAAACACATTTCATGTTTTGTAATAAATATTCTGAATGTATATCTGTAATATTATCGTAGTTCTATTATTATAAAATGTAATTATGTACTTTTTTATTACGGTTTTAGCAAGCTCTTGCTGGCAGGTTTCCATAATCGTATAGGATCTCAGCTCTAACTGTTTGAAAGTCCTCCTTCATAGAGCTAGACATTATTTTAACCGCTGAATTAGCGGTATGCTCCAGTCTACAGTGTATACAGGACATTCATTGTTCATATTTTATGTGCTAATTTGCAATTAGATTAGGGTAGACCCTTTTTTTAACACATTATGAAGCAAAATTTACTCAATTAATTAAAGCACTGCTTCGAATTCAGAAACCTATTAGAACAGGTTATACTTTTTTACACAAATTGAAATTCTAAACACATTTCTTTGGTTTTTATTTCAGATAATTTCTATATTCGAATAGATTAAGTAACATAATAAGTTATCTCCTTTTAATGCCATGCTCATTGGAGTTAAGTAGCCAGTTTTATGTAAAAAAAAATATTTTTTTTTATTTCAAACAAAGGATTTACAAAATCCTCACCTTACTACAAAGGCTTTGCAATTTTGAATTCTTCATATTTTAAGAGGTTATTCATAATATAGTTAGGGCAAAAAAAAGATATATTGATAAAGATACAACAATATATTCCAATGATTTAATCAGTCAATTGAAAGAGAATACAGGATATATATACATACATTTTTCGTAATATTAAATACAATAAATACTTTTCCATCTACGAGTATGTTTTATCAAGCTAGCTCTAAACGGATAAATCTCCTTACTACGAGTTGAATACAAGATTAATTGATTACATTTTATATTGAAAACATCTGGAACCAGTTGCCTTTTACTACATTGTAGAAATCTCTCCGTCATGTTTACAGTGTTTAGAGTGTATAGTGCTTACAACTGATTGTATGCATCCTTTAAATTGTGTAGACTGCCTGCAGCGACAGTGAAAGAAAAGTAAATAAAGTTAGTATTTAAAAACATTGTTATATATTTATAGTCAATATTTTGGTTTAAAAAAAACATAAAATATAAGTTTGTTATTATTTAAAGAATACCACAAACATTGGTCCCTAATCCTTTTAAATTCCAACCACAAAATATGAAATTGTTGGTATTATCTAACTATAAGCTTAGGTGGCTTTTTGGTTAATGTGATAGACAAAGCCGTAGTATAATCCAACGAAAAAGATTATGAAAAGAAGATATTGAACCTTTTATATGTATATAAAAATAAAGTTCTTGTTTTTTATTGATGTGATTCTTTACTTACAATTCTCTGACGCACTTAGAATACGTCTAATATAGAAAATGTACATATCAAATTGAGTTAACTTCTATCTTCAATAAAAATAGATTGTAAGTTATATTTTATTCTCAAAGGAAATAAATATCTCATCCGCTTTAATAATACATATATATAACTTTATTTTTAACGAAAGAAAATAATAATATATAAAAAAACATTAAATGTTATATTGTATCGTTTGACATTAAATACAAATTTAGAGAATAATATAAGTATGAACGGCTATTGTCTTGGATTGAATATATTTTTCAATAGTTTTTCTTTGTGACTACTTTTAATATATAATGATATAGTAATTATAACTCTAAATGATAATGAAATATTATATTTTTTAATATGAAGAACAGAAATAAATATATTTTTATTTCTACATTTTTCGTTTAAGCCCTAAATATTAAATGAACGTAACGACTATATATATACTATAGATATACTATAGATTGTATTACGACTGTCTGTTGACTAACTGTTGTTAGGCCATGTTAATAGTTCACATCACATTATTTACCCTGTTATCATTAAAAACATCAACATTTCAAAGTTTATTGTATCAAAAGACTGAAAGTTTTCAAGACAATAGTTTTAGCAATTCAGTACCTCTCCCACACTTTTTCACACTTCACTTTTTTTGCTAAACTTAATTGAATACATCTAAGTATATCACAACGTGATGAAATTGATTTATATCTTTACTACACTTATTATAAGTAATCATTAAGCGACGTAATTAGTTAGTAGTAATTATTCTGCAAGCATTTATATCAGATAAATAAAACTATAACACAGCTTCACAAGTTTTATATTAAAAATATAAGCAGGGTATGATCGATCCATTTAATAAAAATGTGTCAAGAAAAATAAACAACATTTAACAAAATTGTAATACAATGATTAAACAAAATACATAAGAACATGTAAGATATGGAACTTGAGATTAGTATTATAACAATATTGTTTTGGATATCTTTTAAATATTTGCCATAAACCAAACGTAATTATGAAATTCTAACAGAAAATTGGTTACAAACTATCCCTCGCAACAGAGAATAACTTTATTACTTTCATTAAAAGATGAGATTACATTTTATAACAGACAGTTATTGCACCGTTATTTTGTATGTTCTATAAATAGGAGACGTTCATAATAAAATGAGGCTTATTTATGTTAAAACTATCTAAATCATTGAAATATAGAAAAAGTTCCTATTTTTTTGTATAATACATCAAGAATTATTAACTTAATAACAAATAAAAAATATATGTATATTATGGTAGGTATTTTAATTATAGATATTGTTAATATTAGTAAGCAAATGTTTAACACATTTAACTTCAAACAAGGGATCTAAAGTGGCTATTACTGTTCAATTATATTCTTAAACTGAAATGGCTTCGTGGGTATAAGTCCTAACAAGGTTAGTTACAATTCAGATATTTCAGAGATGCTAATTTTCTTTATTACTTGTATGTATACGTAAAAAACATATTTTTATTTCGAACAACCGTCTAAGTTATCTTATTTTCTCGGTAAAACATTTTTTTTTCTGGAGATCAGAGGGCCTTGTGTGTACTAGATATTATGATAATTGGTTGAGAATTTAAGGCCTGTATGTATAACAAAGAAATAATTAAATTTGGTTACAATAATTATATGGTTACTTCGTTTTATGTCTCGTGGACGTTTGAAGGGTCGACAAGTATAATTGCAACTTTTATGCTCATTCGTGAAAATTGGTATCTACATAGTACTTTTAAATTTGAAAAAAAAACATTGCAATACGATGATTCGCGAACGATATTTTTATATAAAGTATTATGATTGTTTTGTTTCTATTTTTGTTGATATTATATATTTAAATTTATTTGCAAAACTTGTTCAAGTCCGTTGATATTGCGAAGCAAAGCAAAAAAAACTCTAGACTTATATTTGTAATACCACTAATCCATCGGCAAGTCACTGCAGCACGCGTTCAAATACCAAGGAATAGAATTAGATAAATGAACATGTAAATGGAATCGCAGCATCAGTATATGAATTAAAGTAATATATGAGTGTGAGTGAGTGAGAGTGGCAGGACTTAGATAAAAAATATTTGAATATTTCTTTAACTTATTTGTTTAGACTGTCTTTATAATTTAGATATCGTGATAAATTGAATTTTGCAATGAATGTACCATTTTAAAAGAAGTATGTATACGATTATTTTTGTCTTAATATAATAACTATAAAACTGAACTGAAAATGACATTTGCTTTAATAAATCAAAATAATTTATTTTAAGTATCTGAAGCTAATATAAATCTTTTATATTAGTTATTTTGGTTTAGTCATAAATGTAACTAAACTTATATTAAACATACGATAAGAAGTCTTTAAGTAAGATGCTCTGTGGTACATTACGAAACCAACTACGGAGTTAATTAAGACTGCAACGTACATATTAATGCAGTGTGTCTTTCACAAAATTACTTATGTCATTCTTAATGTCGTACAATTCCTCATTTATGTACATTAGTATAAACTTTGTTCGTGTATTACTCTTAAGACTTGATGTTTAATTAGAATATAGTGGAGATTATTTAACAAGGAAGGATAATAATATCCTAACAATGAATGTATGCAATGTATGTACATTTTGTATACATGTGTACGAAGGCGATAATTAGTACAATTTGTTGCTGGGATGGAGGTTTGAAGAAAAAGTTTCCGTTGATCTTCCTAATTTCTTTATTCTTGATTTATTTCTTATTTGAGATGTTTCTTCCAGAGCTGCCGAATTCTGAATGAATAACCGGCGAAAAATGCTCGTGTTTTATAGCGATTCTGACGTGTCAACGTGTAGGGTGTTGCGGGAGGGGGAGTCTTCCCCCATCTAACTAATTTTTAACAATTAGCCAATTTAATTCAATTACCTTTTTGAGAGCCTTATTTATTAAATACTAAGTAATTACAAGTGATTTTTATATAACTTTCAAGTATTACAATTTATATTTAAATACTTAAGATTATCTCAACTCAAATTCATCGTCGTCCTGCACAACATGTATGTACACAACCTAATTTACGTACGTATGGTAAAGTGCAGGCGTTTTAATAATGATATGAGAGCATCATTGGATTATCAACTGAGACCTTATTTGCTTCAGAGGCAACAACAACAAAAGTTAAAACAATATTTGATAAGTAATTGCATTAAGCTTGATACAGTAAATACAGTTGAATTTTCATACCTCTTAATACTTTAATGGACTGGCTTTTATTCCATACAGTTTAAGTTATAAAATATTTATTATATTGTCAAGGAAAAGAAAACAAACTCACAAAAGAAGAAACCAAAAGAAAAAACGTGATAAATTTGCTAACAAATTGAGGCGTAGACAGGAAAAACGATAACATTTAAGATTAATAAGAGTGAGATGTGTGTGTTTCATTAACGACTGTGAGGTATCACACACCGCATTGATCTCTGACACTGACACTTGGAACAATGTGTCATTATGAATGAAAGATCATGTTATAATAAACTAAGCTATTCGATTGTGATTGTGTTTGGAATTTTTGATAATCTTGTAAACAAAAATATTATGTAAAAAACAGTTTTTAATAACTCCGAATACAATAACTTTTAAAGAAAATTTGTTCTACTATTTCAATCATTGATATAGACTTTCCTGATTTTTAATATTCTAAGGATGTTATAAGTTTGAAATATATTTTAACAGCTTACGATAAAGTTGTAAACGTCGATAAACTCGTAGGTATTATTTTACAGGTTTTTATTAAATATAAACCGTAAAATTGTTTTATAAATCGGTGAAAAATCTTCAATTCATAAAATGACTGTAACTCAACGAATTCTTGGTATTACAAAAGTTAAAACGCTATGATTTAATCTCTTAGAGTAAGTTTTAATTTATGTATATATGCTAAAGTAAAGTTTATCGTTGCACACATGACCTATATGCTGAGTTGTGTAATCTAATATTCTAAAATGAAACCCAGATACTTTATTTTTATTTAAATTATTTACATCTGAGAACAAACAAGTGCTTGTTATGTTCTCTGTATTTACTGTTTCAATCTTAAAAATATTAAAGGTAAGTAAACTCTAATTTAGTAAAATAAACTTCAACATGTGTCACTTTGTATAGATCTAATGAAACATTTTGATTTAAATCTCGTAAAGGAAACTCTGATGTAAAATTAGTTTGGCGGGAGAAAATTTAATAGTATTTTAACAACTCGTTCGTTCCAGAGGTTAGAATATCTAGAAACTTTGTTATTTGAGATTAAAAGCAAGTAACTTGCGACTCTGTATTTCCTCTTTAAGAACTATATTTTTAACGAGACTTCTGATATGGTAGTTTATTAAGGTTATTTTAATAGCATAACGTCATTTGGTATCCCACACTAGGTTAAAGTTGCTGTCATAATAGCTTCGAGAGGATTCTTGACGAGATAAGTTTAAGGAATCTAATATTACCACGGTCGCTGGTCAGTATGTGTTTGAAAAGCTTAATACGTTCATAAGAACAAGGAACATGTTTAACAAAATTACTAAATATATGATATTTATTTATTACAATTATAAATGAATTTTAAAAAATATGTTTAATTCATCTTTACCATTAAAATGTTTTATATATTAATTGATGATATTATTTTGATTAACTTGTTAAAATTGGTAAATTGATTGGTATTAAAACATAAAATAAAAGGTGGTACGTGCCATGAAAAAAAAATTACAATCTAGGAGGCAATTTTTTTTTAAATAATCTTCTTTTTAATCAGTTGTTATTATAGTAGGTATACGCAATATAAATGGTAGCTTAGGTAGGTAGGTAGTTAAGGGTTTAACATGACTATTGTCCGGCAGAGTTTAACTATTCACTCAGGAGTCAATAAAAATGAAGAAACATAAATAATTTATTTTGCTAATATTCTTATCTTAAAGAAATATTACAATATAAAAAAATTCAATACGCCGAGCTCCAATAATCTTGTTGTACAGATCGAGTAGTGAGCTTACGATGACCGGAGCAGAACAACGCTTACCAATCCAGAGCACGAAAAAAACCAAGTCTTAAACCTTATTTTCAACGGTTGTTTTATATAAAACTAGTCTAACTAACTAACTATCAATTAAATTCTATTTTTTTTTTTTTTTTCGTTTATTTAAAATATATAATGATTACATACATACATCATACAAAATAAATTGCCACAAAAACCTCTCAGAAGTTATCTGGGCAAGTGATTGTTCGCAAGAAAAGTATTAATTTTAAGTACAGTACATTAATAGTAGTTTATCTTATGTAATAGATTTTAGTTTGCATTTAAGTTAGTTTATTTTAAGTTTTTAATCTATAATATATATTTTTATCATACAACAGTGTTTTCATTCATTAAAGTACGGTTGATTTAAGTAGTATTTTTTGAGCGCATTGAAATATTCGTTGTTTTTACATTTATAACGTTTTTGTAAACAATCTGGTACGTTATTTAAAATGTTTGGTATAAGAGTTTTTAACATTCTTGTACCATATGTATTGTTAGTCTTAGGTACACAAAAAATATCCATATATTCAATAGCTCTAAGATTATTAGGTCTTGTTTTTTCTGTAAGAAAAGAAGAATCGTTAACTTCGCTTAATATTTTGTAGCAGAATTTGTCATAAATGTTCATGATATTACAATACTTAAATAGTTCTTTATCGTTATATTTCAATCTGCTCAGGATCTGCCTGGGAACCAACAATTTTAATATTCTTAGCTGAATTTTATAAATTTCTTTGAGATAAGTTTTGTAGGTTCGTCCATAACTACTTAACCCATAATTGATAACTGAATCTGCTAGAGCCATATATATTAGCCTTTTAGTGCTAAAAGGCAGCTTATGTTTTAGTACAAATAATTGGCTGAGAGTAGACCGTAATTTTGAGCATATATGTTCTATATGGAGTTTCCAGTTAAAACGGTTATCAATTATAAGACCAATATACATATGTTGACTAACCAGTTCTATTTGCGGGCAAGAGCCGTTACAAATAATATTGTGCAAACACTGATGAGTATGAGCAATGACAGTTGGTGAAGTAGAAGCTTTATTTTGCGATGAGTGAATATGTATTGCTTTAGTTTTCTGATGGTTTATTACAAGGCCCATGTCATGTGCCCATTTACATAATAAAGTAAAGTTATTTTGCATAATATTTTGAGCAACTTTAGGATCTTTATGAGCCACCAACAGACATGTATCATCAGCAAATTGATAAATTGAACCAGTAGTAATTAAGTTACACATATCGTTAACATATAATAGGTACTCTGTAGGACCGTTTATTGATCCCTGGGCTGTGCCTTTAGAAGTTGGAATCATGTCGCTGTACGAGTCTGCTATTTTAACTGTTGTGTATCTATTGTTGTGGTAATCCTTTATTAACTTTAAAAGTGGACCTTGAATGCCATTTCTCGTAAATTTTTCGTATGGTATGTTATAATTTAGCATATCAAAGGCCCTGCTGAAATCAATGAATAAAGCCAATACGTGAAGTTTATTATTGAGTGAGTCATTAATTTCGTCCGTAAATTTACGTAATATTATATTTTATTTATTATGTTATGCGAGATCAGAAAGTGATTAATTTGATTGTTAATAATTTTTTCTAATATTTTATTTAAAGACTAGCTTTTGCCCGCGACTTCGTCCGCGTTTCCGTCGTTTTTCGAAAAAAAATTAGCAGATGTCCTCCCTCATAGTTTTGACGTAACAGGCAGATTCACTTTCGTATTTTAGAAGGGCAATAGTAATATAATATGCCAATCCACAAAACTGTTGAAAAATATAAGTAACCGCAGAATATTATAATATACCCACGCTATACCCACGACTCGGTCAGCGTGTAACTCCTTGTTTTTTATTAAGATAATATATTGCTAATATTTTTAGATCAAATTAAAATGTTTCAGCGCAAAGCTTCTGGGTAGACTATGTTAAGAGTCGACCCGTCCGGCACGTGAACGTAAAGATTCCTAGAATTGCTAACCCGGGAAAGAGCGACGTATAATTGAACATGCGAGAAACAGCTAACACCGAGATCTACTCCAGCAACACGAAAAGTCTGCCCTTGAGCTTTATTGATAGTCATGGCATAGCACACCGATACTGGGAATTGCGTTCTTTTAAATTGGAATGGAAAATTATTTGGTATTATGGGAATTCTGGGAATAAAGACAGTTTCTCCTGCACCGCAACCTGTTAAAATTTGAGCCTCGATTACATTTTGTTGCAACTGGGTTACTTTTAGCCGAGTTCCATTGCAAAGTTGTACTACGTTCATATCGCCTATTTCAGAAGATGATCTGTAATCAATTGTGAGGTTATAAGCAAACCCACTTTTATATTTATCGGACCACGCCACCGAATTTGTAGATTGATCTACCACGTGTATATCTAAGTCATTAAGACCATGTCGAAATCTATCTGCAGTAAGACGGGCCTCTCGCTGTTCTTCTGTTTCAAGCGACCGAATATTTTCAATTCTTAATCTTTCATTAGATAAAGTAATCAATTGTTCTTGTCTCAAAGAATTGTAATAATCGCGTCCCGACTCTAGTCGTTGTTCATGCTCATGTTCATCTTCAAGAGATCGAATCATGTTATGGTGCGCCCTATCATTTGTCAAACGGTCTTGATATTGAGTAAAAGTTTCAGATTCTCGAGACAAAATATGACGTTCGCGATCAGCTGTAAGCCGTAATTCCCTCTCAGTGAAGGTTTCGGACTCGCGAGATAAAATATGACGTTCGTGGTCAGCTGTAAGCCGTAATTCCCTCTCAGTGAAGGTTTCGGACTCGCGAGATAAAATATGACGTTCGCGGTCAGCTGTAAGCCGTAATTCCCTCTCAGTGAATGTTTCAGACTCGCGAGATAATGTATGCCGTTCGCGGTCAGCTGTGAGTCGCAATTCTCGTTGTAAAGCAGTTTCAGCTTCTCGGGATAACGCATGTTGTTCCCGGTCAATGGAACGCCTTAGCTCTCGTTGAGAAGAGCTTTGAGAAGCCCGTGTTGTAGCTCGTCTCGCTCTTTCAGCTGCTAATCGCATCTCTCTTTCTGGAGAGCTTTCATTAGCTCGAGATGTTGAGGCACTAACTCTCATAGAGTTTAACCGATGTGCTCTTTCCTCTTCCGATTCTTGAGAACGCGTCATTCTCATTCTCCTAGCTTGACTCGAAGTTCGAGATAAAGATGGTCGTTTTTTAGGTGGCATCGTTTATTTTATTTTTAATCGACGGTAACTTAAATTCTATTTAGTTACCCAACAAAAAACTTACGTCAGAGGTCCTAACTATAGCTAAGTATATAATAAATAGAATATAAATCTAAGTGCCTATTAAAACTAAAATAATATTCTAATCTAATTATAAATATGTACGTAGGTACCTACAAATTACAAAAGAATAAAAAATGAAAATAAAGCTATACTTAATGCGTGTGCAATACTATCTACACTTACCTACTTCACTTAAAAATGAATAATAAGAAATACCTACAACTACTGTAATTAATCAAAGTACCTATGCTAATACAAAAAAAACCTTAGATGTTCTAAGTACAGCTGCTATATAATAAAAAAATATAAATCTAAGTGCCTATTTAAACTTAAATACCTAATATTCTAATAGAATTAAACTAAGAAATATGTACCTACCTACCTACAACTTAGGTACAAAAAAAAAGAAATGAAAATAAAGCTAAAACACGTGTGCAGTATAGGTAGATAGTAGGCAATATCTACCTATACCTACTTCACTTAAAAATAAATAAAAAATACCTATGAATACTATAATTAATAAAAGTACCTACCTACGCTTTTATCTACTCAATACAAAAAAAACTAAACATAAAATGCCCAAAACTAACCTATCAGTAACTAAAAATCTAACAATAATCTAATCTATCTATCTATTATCTAATCTAAAAATCGAATCTAAATCTACTTAAAAAGAAATAAAATAGGAACTATTAATAGTTAAGAATTTAAACAAAACTAAAACTAATTTAGAAAATAACAACAAAAGAAATTAAAATAAACTATTTAAAGACAAAAAGTCGCGCTGATAAGCACGGTTTATAAAATAACAATTATTGTCTGTCAATAAAGTTCAACACTCTGAACGCATCAACAGCCAAATATTGAATGACGCTTGCGCTCGCCTCCCGCCCCTTTTATACTCTGCCGCCGCGAGCCCCGTCGAGCGCGGCAACCGTTACGCAAAAATAATCCTTATAGCTTGATTCACTATTCACGCGCGATGTCTTGTTGGCGTATTTCATGTAAGTAAGTATAAGTTTGGTGTTTCTATACCGATTTCAATGATTCTTTTTTTATTGAATTGGTGCTAATGTTTATTTTTTTTTTAATTAGGAATGATGGTGAGCATTATTGGTTTTATAAACGTAAAAGTAAACAAATATAATAAGAAATCTCCGAACTGCTAAGCTATCGAGAGTTATGCGTGTTATTGTGAGTTAACTATAAAAGGTAGATATATGCTGTCTTGGAATATTTTTCGTGTATTTTTATGTAGAATATTTCCGTTATACATAGTTTCTATGTAGCTCTAACCATTAAGGCTGCACACGCGACGGAAGCTTAAAAAATCAAGCAACTTCTCCCATTTTCTCAACATTTCCTTTCACTGCTCTGCTCCTATTCATTGTAGTGTGATGAAAAGTATACTATTACCTGCCCAGGAGTATAAAGAATAATTGTACTAAGTTTCGTTAAAATCCGTCGAGTAGTTTTTTTTTCTATAAATAACATACAAACAGACAGACAGACAGACAGACAGACAAAAATTTTTTTAACTGCATTTTTGGCATCAGTATCGAACACTAATCACCCCCTGCTACTTATTTTGTAAATATATTTCATGTACAGAATTGACCTCTCTACAGATTTATTATAAGTATAGATGAGAGTAGATTTATGGGTCGATAGTTGGTATAATCGGTTCGGGAAACTTTTTTAAATATTGGTCTTATGACCCCTACCTTTAGGGAATCGGGGTAGATACCCGTTTTTATACAACTATTTACCAAGTGAGTGATAATAGGAGTTAAGTTATTTGATAAAAAATTAATTTCTTTCATAGAAATATTATCATATCCCGGACTCTTTTTATCATTCATATCCTTAATAATTCGTTTAAGTCTTTCATTAGTAGCTGGTTGGAACCTAATCGACCTTTCGGGTGTAATTTCGTACTTTGTGGCATCGAGTATCGGAATGTGACAATAGGTAATGTTACTTTGGGTAATTTTATCAAAAGATTCGGCAAAGTTCGTTGTTAAAATGGGTGGAGCTAGTTTAAAATGTTTAATTAATGTATCATCTATACTATTTACTATCCGTCCAGTTAGACTATTAATTATTTCCCATGTTTTTCGTGTGTTGCTAAAGTTATTAGTAATTTGGTTCAAAATATATTTGTTTTTAATATATTGCGAGTACCTATTGTTTTGTTACGATATGTATTATAAAAAAGTCTTTTCTCGACATTATGTCGATCTTTGAGCCATATAATATACAGCTCGTCTCTTTTTTTACACATTTTAGTTAGCCGTTGGTTCGCCCATTTACACAACTTTCTCTTATTGTTAACAGAACATTTCACGGTATATTTGCATAAATTATAAGCTTATATAGGTATAGGTTTTTATTATTAGGAGTTTTGAATACTCTAGAATTTTATTTTAATTTTTTTACAATAATAAAACAGTTTACTGTTATATACAAGGAAGTGAGAATATAATAAGTATTTTTTGCGAACCTAGCACTATTCAAAGGATAAAAAAAATACAAAAAATAACATGGATATTCTTTTAGGTTACAAAATTAGGTATTACTTTGAAACTTATGATTTAAAATGGTAATTAGTTTTTACATAAAGTCCAATATAATAAGGAACGAAACAAATTTGAATATAAGTGTAGAAGTTAAAGCATATTAAATTACACAAGAAACCTTTTGAAGACCACAAGACATTACTTAATGTACCCGACCTTTGTGCTGTAAATCTAATTACCAACAACAGTGATACCGGTGACCAAATGACTTCTAAGTAATGTTATTAATAGACTGGTACATGGTCAGTCAGAGGGAAAAGGTAGAAGTACATTTAAGTACATTTTTTATATAAAAAAATTGTATAAACTTTAGTGGCTATTATATTGCTTTACATGACTGAACTGTCATATGTTTTTCGAAAGATTGCCCTATTAGTTCACTCCGCTGTGTCATGCTCTGAATTTAGTTAAATAAAGACCTTGAATGGGTTGGAAACTAGTTAGGCACTTTCCGATCATATTAAATATTAAGCCTATAAGTAGATTAAAGGCTTAATATGATGGTTTTGAATCCTAGGATCATAGTCCTCTTGCTCATTTTTGGGAAATTTGTTCATCTTTGTTTGTGTTTTGGTCAGCAAATTTTAATTTCCACAAAGACATTACATTTTAATGTCCTCGTATACTTTATCTTAAGTAGATAATAATATTTAAAGAAAAAATAAAAATCTAAAATAAAGATTTTAAAATATTAATACATTTCACCCACACACTTTGATATATTTAATACATCTATATATTTTGTAGTAAAATCCTACAGAATGCTTAAGTACCTTGTAATGCGATTAGTTTAATATAGATAAATATATATGTAAGTGCACACTATAGTTCAATGATGTTTAAACACGGAATTTTAACATAATATTTACGTCACAAATATTTTTTTTTTAATATATTCTATTAAAATTTTTTTTCAATATGAAGTAATTATTAAATACTTATGTACAAATAATTAAAACATATCTTATTTAAATAATGTTTTTATTCATATATTTAAGCCTATTACATACCTTCGAAAGCAAAATAAATCTGAAAGTCAGAAGATGCTTAACTAAAGGGAATTTGACAACTGACTTACCTGCAAGGGTGTTAGAAGATCGGAGCTAAGTGCAGCATAAAGCAAGTGTTAGCTCGTGACTACCAAAGAAAGAGTTTACCGAACTAAATTGTTCAATGCTGCATCATCAAATGGGTGATATCATATCTTTTCTTTTTAAAGGAATAACAAATTGTAAAATAACGGGAGTCGTAACAGGACGATTAACGATCACCAGGTAGCTTGGTTTGAGAAATTAATTTTATTCTGATTGTACATTGGAATTTACTATGTTTTAAACAAAATTAAGGCTATACTTAAAAAATCCAACTATCCAATCAACTTCTATTCGTTATTAGAATTAATAAATTTTGTGACTTTCAAGTTACAAATTTGGTCATATATATATATTACCCTCCTAATATTGTATTTCTTATGTACTCGTATATTGGCGTAGCGTAACTCGTCAAAACCAAATTTATTTGAAAGTAGATTTACTACCTACCTACCTTTCATAACTGCAAAAAGTTCTAGTTAACTTTGTAGATTTGCTAAGAGAAATGAATTTTATAACTTTAGACAAGGAGGACATTGTTTCAGTAATAAGAATTTGCATAAACTATTATTGCTATTTGCTTTATATCCAACCAAGTCCTTACTTCAACGGGTAAAAGTCAAAGTTTCGCTAATAACAAGTTCCCATACATTACACTTATAAAAGGTTTTCGGTTCATGGCAGTAGTTCTGTGAATAAGAAGCAACAAGAAACTCTATAGATACTTCTTAACTTATTGACCTCACGTTGTTGATATAAACTCAAATAGCTTTGAGTCTTAAATATTAACAAAAAACTTTTTAAAATATATTATTAATCGTAAACGTGATGTCACTCCCAACATAAATAACTTCATTTCTTTCAACAATAGCACGTGATACAATTATATTGTAGATTTTTAGGCCATTGCCTGTAGTCATAATACAAATTAAGAAATAAATTTTGAAGCTTATTTGAAATGTTTCTGCAACATCGATAGGTATGACATTACTTATTTCCAGAGCGTTACGCAGAAGAAGACCGTTATTGCTCCCTCGATGCGGCCTAATATTTATTTTACCAATCAAACCCAAACAATAACCAACATGCAACTTTAACTTTAAACGAGATTATTTATAAATAATTTATTCACCTATGTTTTTTATTTAAAATCCAGTATGAGCAAATAGAAGCCCTAGTCATACAATAAACTATCAGTAAATTTTTAAATGTTATCAAATATTCATTACCAATTTTGACATACTCGTATAAAATGAATTAAAATAGATAAAATAATAAAACAATCGTGAATTGTAAATTACCTTCCCAATAGTCACAATGCAACTCAAAGATAATTTGTATCACGTAGACTCATTCACAACTCAGTTCAGCGCAGCTATCATTGAGATTTATTAATTTGCTCTCAAAGTCTGATCCGATTTATTCGGGGGGGGGGGGGGGGGTTAATTTCAAATTTAACCTACAAAAGCCTTCTTCTATTCTTTTTTATTCTATTCCAGAATTATTGGGTTAGATCTTATTTAGATTTTTATCTTGTGTACAATTAAAAAAAAAATAACTGTCAATACATATAGAGGTGTTAAAAAAGTCTACATAAATATTTAATTTTATCGTTTCTAAAGATATCGGAAGTAATATAATTAGTTCATAAATGAAAAAAATAGTATCCCTATTTTATCACTGTTAAAGATGTAATATCAAAAAAATAATTTCTGGCATTGATCCCTTGTAATTTGTGTAATTCTAATATCTTGATGATAACACCAATTAATGTTTAATGTATTGTTATATTGCCTATTTTTATGTACAAACAAAAACCAAAACCAAAACCAAAATGACTTTTATATTAAAATTTTAATTGTCCTATACATGTAAGTTGTTTCGTAAAAAGTGAAACATTGAGTTGTACAAACTGAATATTTTATATTGCGGTTGCCAGTTATTACAGTTATCAGTCTTCTCCGTGCACGCATCGTGAGCGGTCACGGATTGAGTGCTACTAAAAATGTCCGTTACAAACGTGAGTGCTGTTAAATGTACTAATTGTAATATTGTAATTTCGGAGGTGCTAGCGTTTATAAGAAATAGACATGATGTTGTGGATAATGAGAGCTTAATCAGGATATGTTCATCGGCCTTTTCGGAGGAGGATATCGATGAAGCTAAGAAGTTGTTGTTCGTTTCCACGAAAACTACGCAAAAGTTAGTTTCGAGACGAAAGAATAAAAAACAGAAAGACCTGGAGGATATGATTTCGGTGTTTAAGACAATGGATCCTGAGCTTATACCTATATTTGTGGCATATGACTTGCATAAGCTGCCACCGATATGTTTTGATCATGTAGATGTAACAAAATTACTTAAAGATTTGTTGGTGATAAGATCGGACATAAACGACATAAAAGACAACTACTTGACTAAATCTGAATTTGAAGAAGTGAAATTAAGTAACCAATGCCCAAAATCTCCGTTAAAAAATTTAAACAATATTAATTTAAAAAGAGGGTACGTAGAAAACAATAACTCAGACAATATGTTGAGAACACAGCTGACTTCTACCTGCGCGACGACAACTCCCGAGTGCGTAAACAACACTTCGTCTAACAACGTGCTCACTCGCACGCATAGCGAAGCTGTGACTCAGCCACATACTGTCTCACTCACGCCACACAGTTCGGCCGTTGTGGAGAACGCTGATTTACAGCGTGATATTATGTGTCAACGAACCTTCGCGCAAATTGTAAACAATAAGACAGCGAGTAAAAATAAAGAGGAAGATTGGATATTAGTGAAAAAAAATGTTAAGAAGCGTTTTTCTGGAATGACGGGAAAAGCAATATCAAATATGGCAGTAAAATTCAAGGCTGCTGAATTAAAAATTCCGTTATTTATATCACACGTCAGTAAAGAAACTACTGAAACTGACATTTCGGAATATCTATTATATAAAAATGAATCGCAAAATGTGTTGGTAAGCGCATAACTCAACAACGCATGGACCAATCTTAACAATTCTTTTTTTTAAATGTTCCTTGAAGTCCAAGGATGGCTCTAACGGCGAGAAAAATTTGAATAATTTCCAGGGAAACCCTAAAAAAGCCCTTTTCTTTTTCCTATACAAATATTTTAAATGTAGAATAAATAACTAAATGTAGAGTCAATTTGAACTGTATTGCTATTCAATAAAGTTGATATTAAATTACAAGCACTCATTGTTGTCTAAACAATGTAGGTGTGTTGCTAACGTCGAAGAGTCAATTCGCGCTTTATTGTCGCTGCACAACGTTCAAATTTAATCAAATGAATGTGTACACCCGACCAAATTGAAAAGTCAAAAAAAGTAAATGTAAGATTTGATTGGCCTTGGAATATTCTTTCTTTTGTTTTAGTTTCGGAATGCGACATAAATTGTCATCAGTTTTCACGTCATTGCATCTGTCAAACAAACTGCGTTAAAAAGCGTTTATAATATTTAATAATTAATTTTGATTGTATAAATACCTGTGATTAATAATTATTTCATGTGACTAAATTTAGGTAATTATATACGATATGCCTCCTATAAGACGAAGTAATTTAAGTAGAAGAACCCGAAATGCTACAAACCAAATTAATTACTGATCTTATCATACTGCACATGAACGTGACGACCGAAATGAACGCGAAAGAATTCGTATATCACGAACGCGGTAAGCGAGAGCGAGAGATTCAACTAATAATCGCGAAAGTTTGAATCGAGCTGCTTTCAATTACGATTTGTCAATTGACTACAGTAACCACCAATGTGTTGCTATTGGATCTATGAACTTGGTTTGCTCTTATTGTAAGGCATTGAAATACAAAAATGAAGCAAATGGATTGTGTTGCGCAAATGGGAAAGTGAAATTGATACCATTGGATCCACCACCAGAGCCATTGTACTCATTGGTTTCAGGAATAGAACCAGATTCCATACACTTTTTGTCAAATATTCAACAATATAACAATTGCTTTCAAATGACATCATTTGGGGCAACAAACGTAGTTCGGGAAAATTTCATGCCAACTTTTAAGGTATGTATTATAGCAGTTAATCATTATTATTTTAATGAACAAAATTTCCTGTTAACTAAGTAAATATGTGTCATTAACCTTCAGTTTCCTAAACCCCAAAACATATATTACTTAGTCATTATATTATTTGGTGATTCAGTATTAGCAACACTTTTATTATTTTGAAACACAATATAATTATTTGACGATGGATATTAGTTACAACTAATTATTACATTTTGACATACCTAAGCATATCAATTATTATTTGGTGATTCAAATTAAGAGACAGATATACTTTTTAGGAACAAATATTATTTCTATTTGGCAAAAATCATTTTTTTTAATTTACAGATACAAGGCCAAATATATCATAGAGCAGGTTCACTGTTACCAGTGTCAGATAGCAATTACAAATTTCTGCAAATTTATTTCATGGGCAATTCACCACGAGAAATTGATATGCGTTGTTCACATAACAATTCACTAAAGAGGTCTATTGTAGAACAATTACAAACTTTATTTCATGAGTACAATCAATTGGTTATGTTGTTTAAAACTGCACTGGATCGGATGCCATCTGATAATCACAAAATTGTAATCAGAGCTGATAAAACACCTGTTGGCCAACATGCAAGACGTTTTAATGCACCAACTATTGATGAAGTTGTAGTTGGAGAAAACTTGGAATCCCGTGATATTGTTTTACATCGTCGGAATGATCAATTACAACGTATAAAGGAAACACACCGCTCATATGACGCACTGCAATATCCCATTATATTTTGGCAAGGTGAAGATGGCTATGATTTTTCAAACAAGATGATAAATCCCATTACAGGTAATAAAAAATATTAGTTTAGCTATGGAGCTATATTATCAGTCACTATATTATTATTTTTTTAATTTTCAATATTATGAAAACAAAAATCTATTTTCAGGTTCCGAAACCAACAAAAAAGTCAGTTCAATGAACTATTATTCCTACCGCCTAATGATTCGTGAAAATGAAGACAATCACATACTCAAATGTCGGCGATTATATCACAAGTATGTTGTAGACATGTATGTTAAAATTGAAACGGAGAGATTAACATTCATCAGGTTGAATCAGACCAAACTCAGATCTGAAGAGTATATTCACCTTCGAGATGCGATTAATACTGATGGAAATGCACAGAATGTTGGTCGGATGACTATTCTTCCAGCAACATACATCGGAAGCCCTCGACATATGCATGAATATGCTCAAGATGCCATGTCATATGTTCGTCATTATGGTACAGCAGATTTGTTCATCACATTTACATGCAATCCACACTGGATAGAAATCAAGCAGGAGTTATTCCCTGGGCAATCACCTATTGATCGTCATGATATTACAGCCAGAGTCTTTAGACAAAAGTTGAAATCTTTGATGGATTTCATTGTGAAACATTATGTGTTTGGAGAGACACGCTGCTGGATGTATTCTGTGGAGTGGCAGAAACGGGGATTGCCACATGCACACATTTTGATTTGGTTAGTTGAAAAGATAAGGCCAAATGAAGTTGATGCAGTAATATCAGCTGAAATTCCTAATGTAGAAGTAGATCCTGGATTGCATGAGGTAGTTATTAAAAACATGATACATGGTCCCTGTGGAACTCTTAATCAAAATTCACCGTGTATGGTGGATGGTAAATGTTCAAAGCGATATCCACGGACATTAATATCTGAAACAATCACTGGTAATGACGGTTATCCTTTGTATCGTCGCCGATCGACAGCAGACAATGGAAGATCAACAATTGTCAAATTAAATCAACAAGATATTGAAATAGATAATCGCTGGATTGTTCCATATTCACCCATTTTATCAAAGACCTTCAAAGCGCACATCAACGTTGAATCTTGCCATTCAGTAAAATCTATTAAATACATTTGCAAATATGTAACCAAAGGGAGTGATATGGCTGTGATTGGTATTAATGCAGAGAATTCCAATGATGAAGTTACCCAATACCAAATGGGTCGCTATGTTAGTAGTAATGAAGCAGTTTGGCGAATATTTTCTTTTCCTATTCATGAAAGACACCCTACTATTGTTCATTTAGCTGTGCATTTAGAAAATGGACAAAGAGTATATTTTACAGCACAGAACGCAGTAGAAAGAGCTTTACAGCCACCATCTACTACATTAACCAGATTTTTTGAGATATGTCAAAACGATGATTTTGCTCAAACATTGTTATATTCTGAAATGCCAAAATATTATACTTGGAATCAATCCTCAAGAAGATTTATACGACGGAAACAAGGAAAACCAGTTACAGGATACCCAGATATATTTTCTACCGATGCGATTGGTCGAATTTATTCAGTACATCCAAGCAATGATGAATGTTTTTATTTACGACTACTATTAGTCAATGTACGTGGCCCAACATCGTTCCAACATGTACGAACTGTTAATGGTGATTTGTGTGGATCATATAGAGAAGCTTGCCAACGTTTGCGATTGCTAGACAATGATGCTCATTGGGATCAAACTCTCAATGATGCTGTAATATCATCACAAGCTCATCAAATACGAACATTGTTTTCTATAATCATATCTACCTGCTTCCCATCAAACCCAAAGGATTTGTGGATCAAGTACAAAGATAATATGTGTGATGATATTTTGTATCAAATACGGATTAGAAGGAGAAATCCAAATATACAAATAAGCGAAGAAATTTACAATGAAGTATTGATTTCAATTGAGGACATGTGCTTGATGATGTCAAACAAACTATTATTTCAATTAGGCCTGGCCGCACCCAATCGTCCAATGCATGATGCTTTTAACCAAGAGTTGCACCGAGAAAAACTGTATGATCTCAACACTTTGAAAGAATTAATTCAAACGAATCTTCCACTATTGAATGAACAACAGAAGTATGTATTTGATACACTTTTGAAAGTAATAAATGATAAAAGAGGAGCGATTTACTTCTTAGATGCACCTGGTGGTACAGGAAAAACTTTTTTGATTTCATTGATATTAGCAACAATTCGCTCACAAAATAAAATTGCACTTGCACTCGCTTCGTCGGGAATCGCAGCAACTTTGCTTGAAGGTGGTAGAACAGCTCATTCAGCACTAAAATTACCATTAAACATGCAAAGCAACGAAACTCCAACCTGCAACATTTCGAAGAACCCTGCAATGGCAAAGGTTTTGCAGCAATGTGAATTGATTGTTTGGGATGAATGCACGATGGCACATAAAAAATCTTTAGAGGCTTTAGATAGAACCTTACAAGATCTCCGGAGCAATAATAACCCATTTGGTGGTGCAATGATTTTATTAGCAGGAGATTTTCGTCAAACATTGCCAGTGATTCCACGATCAACGCCAGCTGACGAACTTAATGCCTGTTTAAAGTCCTCCAATTTGTGGAAACATGTGAAGGTATTACACTTAAGCAAGAATATGCGTATCAAGTTGCAAAATGACAAATCTGGAGACATATTCTCTAAACAACTCATTGACATTGGTAATGGCAAATTTCCTATAGACACCTTGACTGGTTGCATTAACTTTCCTCAAGGTTTTTGTCAGTTAACTAGATCAAAAGATGAACTTATTCAAAAGGTGTTTCCAGATGTTGCTCAAAATTATAGAAACCATGATTGGTTGAGCGAACGGGCTATATTGGCTGCAAAAAACATAGATGTAAGTGAATTAAATTTCA
This sequence comes from Melinaea marsaeus rileyi, assembly GCA_918358865.1. Classification (NCBI taxonomy): domain Eukaryota; kingdom Metazoa; phylum Arthropoda; class Insecta; order Lepidoptera; family Nymphalidae; genus Melinaea; species Melinaea marsaeus. The sequence continues at coordinate 19,275,816 of OU911094.1, read as the reverse complement.
AAATTCAAGAACAAATTACAGGCGAATTGAGGATATATAAATCAGTTGATTCGGCTACTAACCAAGATGATGTCGTTAACTATCCGCCTGAATTTTTAAACTCGCTGGATTTACCAGGATTGCCACCTCACAATCTTCAATTAAAGGTTGGTTCGGTAGTAATAATGTTGAGAAATATCAACCAACCGCGTCTTTGCAACGGCACACGGTTAGCGATAAAAAAATTATTGAACAACGTGATAGAAGCAACTATACTGAAAGGAAAGTATAAAGGAGAAGACGTTTTGATACCACGCATCCCAATGATTCCGACTGATGTACCATTTGAATTTAAACGACTACAATTTCCAGTGCGGCTTGCTTTTGCTATGACCATAAATAAGTCCCAGGGGCAATCATTAGGTGTTTGTGGTATTAATCTAGAAAACCCATGTTTCTCACATGGTCAATTGTATGTTGCCTGTTCCCGTGTTGGAAAACCATCAGATTTATTTATATATTCACCAGGTAATCAAACAAAAAACATTGTGTATCATAAAGCACTAAAATAAAAATAAAACAGATTTTTGTTAATAATTATGATTCATTTGATTTACAATAACGCGATTACTGAAAATACTTATATACGTTTTATTTCATTATTTTTTATTTCATCTGTTATGAACCCTATGTTAATAATAATAGTAATAAATAATTAATTATCTCTATACTTTGTAATTGAAGCACCCACTTTATAAATATTTGTCACCTTTAGGTTCCCACTATCCCTTTAGATTATTTTTCAATCAGGTTTGAACCTTAAGTTCCCCTCTTGGTTTGAAGCCCTCTGGCAGACATCCAAATAAGGGTTTTTAGTGGGTCTCAAAAGGGTGACCAAAGTCCGTGGAAGCTAAGATACTTAAGTCACCCGAGCTGACCTTTTTCTTTAATTCTCCTGAACAGAACCGTCACCATGATGATAGGGCGATGTGTGAGGATCAGCAGAGTAAAAACGTCTAAAGGTCGAAATATAAACTGCCACATTCCAAATCTATTTGACAGAACGAATTCTGCCGAGTTGTATAAAAATTGTATTTATTAAAAAAAAAAAAAATCTTTTAAAATTTAAATGTTTTGAGTTTAACTTTCATTGTATGTATTAGTAAAAACCACCAAATACTTTTAATTATGAACGTCTTAATAAAATGATGAAGTAACATATTAAAAAAAATGAAAATTTTACGATTTATTTATTATAATATTAAATGATAAAAAAAATCCACCAGAATTCTTAATATATATAAATCACGTGTCGCGTTATTTGTCCGCGAAGGACTCCTAAACTACTTAACTGATTTAAATAAATTTACACACCACGTACAGTTTGACCTAACTTAAAAGATATAATAATTTTCAACTCAATTCATAGTCGCAGTATTATTTTATTGCAAATTATTAGTTTATCATTTTGCAGTTAGCTCTTAACAATTCTAAAAGATGGCGGTATCTATTGACTGGATTGAGTAATTACGAATGAGATATCTACCCTACCTACCTCATTCGTAAGTTTAGTGTTCCAAGTTATTTACTAAAAACTTTGTAATATACAAATAGTGTTATAAACTTGGATAAAATTAAAAAAATAATTATAATTATTTTGTTTTGATTTTTGCTTAATATCGACTATAAGAAAACATTATGGTTTTCATGACAGATGTACTCTGAACGTTACCCCTTAAATAGTTTAGTACAATGTAATATATCAAAAATAATAGTCACAGCAACGCGTGACCGGGTCTGCTAGTATTAAAATGAAATCGAATGAACATGTTATTCTGGAGAAAATAAATATGAAAAGAGAAAGACCATACAATGCGTTTAAGGTGTTTGTTCCAAAACACAAATTGTCCTCTTTTTTGGATGACAATTTGTGGCCGGAGGGTATAACCTTTAGACGATTTATTAATTTTAAAACTAGCACAGACACCCGCCTGGTGAACGAAGTTAACAATAAATCAAGTATATGATGGATATTACGTTCAGGAAAATTACATTTACGACATTTAATTGTAAAAATATTATCAGATCGGCAGACTGCGTGAGGAACCTATGTGATGATTGCGATATTATGGCTTTGCAAGAGACTTGGCTGCTTCCTCATGATGTGGCCTTTCTAGGGAGTCTGCATAGTGACTTTGCCTTTACTGGCAAGTCCGCTGTGGATACATCTACTGGATGCCTAGTTGGAAGACCATACGGTGGAGTGGCATTGTTGTGGAGAAAGTCCATATTTCAGACGGTTACCGTAGTGTCGTGTGATAGTGATCGTTTGGTTGCGATAAAAATCGATTACGCCGATTGCTCTATGTTAATATTTTCCGTGTATATGCCGACGGATTCGGCCGACAATTTATTAGAATTTAATAACTGCCTCAGTGAAATAATTGCCATATGTGAATCTACAAGCATTGAATTTGTGTTTATATTGGGGGATTTCAACGCGCATCTCGGTGAACGTTTTGAACGTGAGCTGTCATCTGTGTGTGTAGATCAGTTGTGGTCATGTGTAGATATTGAGTTGTTGCCTCGGGATTCGTACACTTTCAGCAGCACTGCGAATGGTGCCCTTCGCTGGTTAAACCACTGCGTGGTGAGTAGTGCTGCGAGACAATTAATAAGTAAAGCTGCAGTTCAGTATGATGTATATGCGTCTGATCACATACCCGTGTCAATAGAATGTAATTTAAACTTAATAGTTCCTAGAGTAACATTTAAAAATAAGGAGTGCAATAAAGTACTTTGGGGTGAGAGACATAATAATAAGATTGATGAATATCTAAACCATTGTAATTCAAAGTTTGATTGTTTTAAATTTCCGTTAGAATTTGATAAATGTTCTAATAGTATTTGTTCTGATTCTCGACACCTTACACTGTTGAAGCAATTGTATACCAATCTAATTAATGTACTAAAAGATGCTGCTAAAATAACATATGTTGGTAGTGAAAATAGACACCATAAAAGAATATACGTGACGGGCTGGAAGAAATATGTTCATAGTGCTCACAGGGAGGCTCGATTATGGTATAAAAATTGGCTCTTACATAATAAACCCAGGACTGGTTACATTTACGCTAACATGTGTAATTTTCTAACCATCTTTAAAAATAAATTGAAATATTGTCAGAAAAATCAACAACAAATTAAAATGGATTTAATAGCGAAAAGTCACTCAAATAAAGATTTTAAATCATTTTGGAAACTAACAAATAAATTTAAGCCTATGTCGAGCCGTCCTGTGAGTGTGGCGGGTGTGCATGATCCGGTGGACATAGCTAACGTGTTTCAGCAGCATTTTAAAGTGGACTCGCCTCTAAGGCAATCTGTTCGAATGCCCGGTGCTGGATCCGTGTCGGGTGATATTACAGTCAGATTTACTGAAAAAGATATTGCATTAGTTATATCAAGTATGAAAAGAGGTAAGTCACCCGGCCATGACGGTCTCAGCATCGAGCATTTGCAACACGCAGGTGAACATCTACCTCGAATACTATCTATGTTTTTCAACTTGTGTATGAGTCATTGTTATTTACCTGATGAACTTATGTATACCATAGTTGTGCCAATTGTAAAAAATAAAACGGGTGATGCATCTGATATTAATAACTACAGGCCAATATCTCTAGCGACTATCATGGCCATGCTGGACAGTCTGCTTGACAAACAGTTACTTAATAATATTAAACTTAATGATAATCAGTTCGGTTTTAGACCAGGGCTATCCACAGAGAGTGCTATTTTATGCCTTAAGCAGACTGTCCAGTACTACACTGCCTACTAGTGTTTTTAGACGCCGGTTTTTGCTTGTTTTTTGGACCTCTCCAAAGCTTTTGATTTGGTAAATTATGAGGTTTTATGGCAGAAACTTCAAAATGAAACCACGTTACCACGTGAAGTTATAGATCTCTTTTGTTATTGGTACAATAACCAACTCAACAGTGTAAAGTGGCAGGAATCCTTTTCTAATGTATATCGGTTAGAGTGCGGGGTGAGACAGGGGGGCCTGAGCTCACCTCGGCTTTTCAACCTTTACGTGATTCGTCTGATAGGTGAGCTCAATAACAGCGGCGTAGGGTGTCATGTGGACGGTGTTAGTATTAATAACATTAGTTACGCCGACGATATGGTGTTGCTGAGCCCATCGATCAATGCGTTAAGAAAATTAGTAAAAATATGTGAAACATATGGTGAGGCACAAGGACTCAAGTACAATGTAAAGAAAAGCGAAATCATGGTTTTTAAGGCTGGAACAAAGGGTTACACATCTATACCCAAAGTGTCGCTGTGCGGATTACCGGTTCGTAGGGTAACCAGTTTTAAGTACTTGGGTCATTGGCTAACAGAGAACTTGTGTGACAATAAAGATATCGATAGGGAGCGAAGGTCACTGTCAGTTCGCTGTAACATGCTGGCTCGCAGATTTGCACGATGTACTGACCATGTGAAAATAACGCTATTTAAGACCTATTGCCAATCATTTTACACGTGTAATTTGTGGACAAATTACAGCTTGCGTGCTTACAGTGACCTCCGCATACAATATAATAATGCGCTCAGGATACTGTTGCGGCTGCCGTGGCGCTGCAGTGCCTCGCTGATGTTCGCGGAAAGACGCATTAATGACTTCAAAGCTATTATGCGTAATAGAAGCGCATCGTTACTAAAGCGTTTCCGCGGCAGCCGTAATAGTATTTTAAAAATATTTGTTGATAGATGGGAGAGTCCAATGCTGCAACATTGGATTAAACTACATGTGTAAATTGCTGGCTTATTTAGTAATTGCTGTTTTAATTTGTTAATTTTTGAATTTTTGATTTATAATACTAACACTAGTCTTTAAGAATAATTGTTACTAACAAAATATGGGCTTGTCCCGAAATAAACGTTTATTATTATTACATTTCGTCCAACGAATGTCGGAGGTGACGACGCTGGCGGCAGATTGTAAAATTGTTATTCTAAACGTGTTGAGTTCTCACATTATTGTTTTAGGAATAAATGTATATTCTGTATTAAAGATACTTTTAGATCTTAACCATTTGTCACACGTACATCTGTATTGTAGCTTCAGAATAATATTTTACAACGTTTTACAGTCTAACAAACTGAGCACTTGTAGTCCAATTCATCTTAAACTTCGTGATAGAAGTTACACATCTAAAACAAAGTCTTAACAAACGTAAATAGCTTTAAACGAGCATACATTGTGATGAGCTTTATATAACCAATAGCGTCTACAATTATGACAAGCAAACAAAATCAAACGTCAAATTAGTGCCAGAGATTAAAAAAAATATAAAAATATATTTCATTTACAAGTAAATAAATGACGATTTCCAAATATAACTGAAATATCAGAATAATTGAGACATCAGTTTAATGTAACCTTGGATTGCTTTTAATTAAAATGTTTGTAACTTCTGAAATTATTATCATAAAATATTATATATATTTAAATAAATGAATATTGGTAAGATAAATCAAAGAATAGCTTTGATTTATCTTATATTATATTATAAACACATTCAATATATTAAGACCCATTAATATGAGTATAATAAATACGACTCGAATACAATTGACCGTCTATTAAGTTATAATCCCCTAATAATGTGTTTTTATAAAACATTCATTTAACATCTGGTACCGAAGAAATACAAAAGTTATCTTGGGAATGTTGAATACAACGTTAGACAATTGACCTCACTTTCCGTCAAAGCAACGTGCCGTATAAACTTTTTCACAATAAAGTCTGTTCAGTTGACCGTAAATGCAACATTTTGTGTTCAGAATTGTAACGAAATAGAACATTCACTACAACACGACGTGATGGCTGCTTCCATCTAGCTTCCGGCATCAGCTTCCGTTATACTCGTATTACTGACATTTAGTGAATATGAGACACTGCTTCTGATATACTGTAGAGAAATGCGATATTCAATATTTGTTTATTATATAGTAATCTGATGGCTACCCGGTCTTCATTTAGAAGTAAAAGTTGAAATGGCAAGTGAATTGAATATAAATTACTTAATATTAGTGAGTGGCAAGGGTTGGAGCCACAACTAATGAACCTTTCATATGATTCCATTAAATATTTTAGAGAATATTATAAATTAAAAGTTATACACCCAAAAAAATCATCTACTATGCGCGATTAGCCAGTGCTCTGCAGACTGAAAAATTTAAGACACTAAGAATCAAAGAAACTTCCAAAACGCGAGTGAAGCCGTAGGTCAAATCTAATACTATATATAATAAACCGAATACTTTAATTTTGCAGTTATTTTATTCCAAATCATTACATATAATGACGTAATTACAAATTATAAGACTGATTTTGCATATACTCTTAATCAAAGATTTATTAATATTTAAAATTTTCAGAAAAGAATGTAAATTAATATACGAATTTCTTATTGTCTAGTCCTTGTTATCAGATATTATTTAAGTATATCTAATAATATCATAATAACATTTGAAGCCATTCAGGTTTGAATTTAAGCTGCTTATTAGGTATTTTCCTTCCTGTCTATAAATTCCGATACCATAATTGACTTTCTTTACTTATTAAAGGAACTTTAGGAAAAAGAAAATCTAAACAAAAATTTGAGATAAGGGGATAAAAATAAAAGAAGCTTCTTCTTCAGAGTTGTATAATTTGTATAGTTGTATAGTTCAGAGTGTAAAAAGTGTCAGGTGAAGTGGTATATTTGGGAAGTATGTTTAGCAGAGACGGAAGATACGAAATGGATGTGGAAAGGCGTATTGCTACCGACGCTGTTATACGGCAGCCAAACGTGGGTAACACAGAAGAAAAATGTAAGAAAGATGAATGCTGTGGAGATGCGATCTCTCCGCAGAATATGCGGAGTCAGTTTAGCTGATCGAATTCGCAATGAAGAGATCCACAGAATGGCAGGTACTAGCGAAGATGTCACGGTGAGAATGAAGAAGAACGTGCTCAGGAGGTTTGGGCTCGTTGAACGAATGAGTGATGAAAGAATGGTAAAAAAGATTTATATAGGAAAAGTGAGCGGTAAGAGAGACAGAAGGAGGCCTCGAGTGACCATCGAAAACACAACGTTCATCATCCGAAAATGACAACCAAAAGTGAATTTGATACCTCTTTTACTCAATACCACCCCCAACTACCCCTTACGGGGGGGTGGGGGTAGTTTCAATTTTGTATAAAATCAAGATGTATGAAGAAATTTTAACGATTTACAGCAAATGACATAGGTTACTCTTAGCTCTTATATTAGAAATTGTGTGCCACAGGACTCTATCTTAGGGCCTTTCTTGTTCCTCATTTACATAAATGACTTACCTCACCTAGTGAGGGAAAAACATGGGATAGTGTTGTTTGCTGATGATACTTCTCTTACTTTTAAAGTTAGCAGAAGGCAATCTGTTATTGACGATGTAAATAATGCTTTCTCAGATGTTGTAATTGTAATGAATTAATAGTATGCTTTAGATTTAGTAGTCTGGGTAATTGTGATTTGTGTAAAATGAAAATTTAATAAGCTCCGCATTTAACACAAAGATTAATATTCGTTTGGTAGTATTCTAGCTGTACAATATTCTGGAGTCCATTAACTACGCAATGATTGTGAAATATGAGCTTGCACAGATATCCGTCGATTGCAGGTCGCTAACAGTATTATTTAATAAAAGAAATGGATCCCTCAGTTTTGTTATAATATATTTAGGATAAACAATAGCACAATTAGGACTTAGGACTAACTCAATAGTAATAACATTATTTAATGATATTCAATCAATATGTGTTTATTAACAATATTCAAAATTTGTTTCGACTTTACATTTAGCAATGAGCACTTATCATTATGCAATGTTATTATCTGTTATCATTACTTCATAAATTAATATATAATATCGACTACATAACTTATATTTATATAGTAATTAAAATTGGTATCAAAAACTAGTTACAAATCCTTTGATATTAGTGTAATGAAGTTATTATGACCCGAGCTGCGATTACAGGAAAGTTAAAACGAGATTACGATATGTTGGTTTAATAACTGACAAACAACATATCACACTCCGCCTTTACTGTGTTAATTTATTTAAAAGTAATTAAATTTTATAAATCCGTAAAAATAATGGATATGTCGTATGTATTTTTTGATTATTAATACAAAGACTACCGCGGCAGACTAAATTGAATAGGAATCAGAGTTTCTAAAACAATATTTGATTAAGCACAATATTGTTGTAATCAGGTAAACTATATTGTAATACAATCAAAGCAATATATAATAGTAACAATCATTGGTGTTCCAATACTACCGGCTCAATGGTTGTATGTTGAATTTATTTTACGACTGCACTGAAATTTATCAAACTTATTTATTATATTTATGATTTAAAAAGTAATAAAACCACAAATTAATTAATATTTGTATAGTTTAATAGATAGACAAGTATCATGACACCTCATGTAGCATAAAGCGTATCCGTAGATATCTACACTAGAAAATGACAACCATTCTTCAAACTTTTCATAATTATTTTTGAATAGTGATATTTATACCAATATTTATGTTTTGGCATAATATAATATACATTGGCATATATTATATATATATGTATGCATATATTAAATGTTACACATATATATATATATATGTACTACACCCTACTACACCCTCTCACCAACACCACGGGTCGACTGGTAGAGAATGGCAATAGGCATTAAGTCCGCCCTTTGTATTCCTTAGGTTTAGGTTTATACGATAAAGTTTAAATAAATAAATATATATATGTTTGCATACATATTATATATATATATACATATATATATGTATTAAATATTATGTACATAAGTTGTGTGTATTTGTTTGTTCGTTTTCTATTGTACCCCTTATTTTTCTGCAATTTTTCGGTTGAATGCTTTAGAATTAATTCCGCTACTTGTTTAATTTTATGTTGTACAATAAAGTTTTTCAATAAATAAAATAGTATGTAGTAGTATGTGGAAAAATTGAAAATAATCACAAATAATCACAAACTGTATGTGGGAAAATTTAAAATAATCACAATCAGTATGTGGGGAAATTGAAAATAATCACAAATAATCACAAACTGTATGTTGGTAATTTGAAAATAATCACAAACTATAAATGGGTAAAATATAAAAATTAATTCAATTTCAAACAAAGAGGCAATTGATAATTATCATTGTATTGTTGTGTTTCAAAGGAGTGTGTCCGACAACATTTATATGTCAAAACAATCATTAATCACAACACTTTAGCAGCGACGCAATTTTTATATACCTCGGTTGTATTTACAGGACGAGTGTATGATCATTAGTTATTATATTTAAAATGATTTTGTTTATTTACTTTTGTTTATTTACCAAGAGTCAAAAGAAGAGTGAATAGATTGCTGGGTGGAATGTAATCAAATATTAATATAATGTGGAGTAAAAAAAATAAAAAAATAGTTGATATAGAGTATTTTTAGATAGACCTAGACATTGGGAGTAAATTAATATTTATTTATTTATTTATTTACCTTCACGCCATATCCCTTGCGGGGTAGCCAGAGACGACGGAACGCCAAACGCTACTGTCTCTGCATACCTCTTTCGCCTCGGCCACAGACATCAACCTCTTCATACATGCCCTCCGGGGGGTCCTCATGCTTTTTACGTGACCTTCCTCCAGTATCGTAGCTACTGTGTTTTCGAAGGTCAATCGAGGCCTCCCCCTGTCTCTCTTACCGCTCACTTTTCCCATATAAATCTTTTTTACCATTCTTTCATCACTCATTCGTTCAACGTGCCCAAACCACCTGAGCACGTTCTTCTTCATTCTCACCGTGACATCTTCGCTAGTACCTGCCATTCTGTGGATCTCTTCATTGCGGATTCGATCAGCTAGACTGACTCCGCATATTCTGCGAAGAGATCGCATCTCCACAGCATTCATCTTTCTTACATTCTTCTTCTGTGTTACCCACGTTTGGCTGCCGTATAACAGCGTCGGTAGCAAAACTGCATTGTGTACAGCCAAACGTGCAGCTATACTGACGTTTTGCCGTCTCAACAATGCAGTCAAAGCACCATTGACTCTGTTACCGGCAGCAATACGTCTTTCCACATCCATTTCGTATCTTCCGTCTCTGCTAAACATACTTCCCAAATATACCACTTCATTCACTTGTTCTATTATCTTATCATTCACGTTGATCTTACATTCTGTTCTTTCTTCATTTCTTTCAAATATCAGAACCTTCGTCTTATCTACATTCAGGTTAAGACCATTAATTTCACACCCATCTTTCAAAGTGGTGACCAATGCCTGCAAATTGCATTCTGATGATGCAATGAGCACCGCATCATCTGCATATAGCAAGCAATTGACCTTAAGGCCACCTACTTTCACTCCCATGTCACTATCTTTCACTCTTTGGAGACAACTATCCAAATACAAATTGAACAACCAAGCTGACATAGCGCAACCTTGCTTAACACCCGATTGGATGTCAAACCAGGGCGACATGCCAGCTCCTACTCGCACACAGGCTGAGTGATCTCGGTAAAGAGACCTTACAGCCTGTAGCAAGGGTCCGTTCACATTGTATCGGGGCAGTATCTCCCATAACTTCTTTCTCACAACCCTGTCAAACGCCTTTTCCAAATCCACAAAAGCACAGAAAACCTTTTGGTTTAGGGCCAAAAACTTTTCCGTGATCATGCGGAGGGAAAAGATCTGATCTATACACCCTCTTCCAGGTCTAAAACCTCCTTGGGCCTCCCACAACAGCCTTTCAGATCTCTCTTGCATTCTTCTCACTAAAATTTTAGCATAAACTTTACCGCCCAAGCTAATCAAACTGATGGCCCTATAGCTTGCACAGTCTATCTGTGAGCCTTTGCCTTTATACAAAGGTACGATGACTGCACTTCGCCAATCGTCTGGGACCTCCCCGGATTTCCAGCATAAATTGCACAAAAACCAGAAAAGGTCCCAGACGCGTGGCCCACCATATTTGATCATCTCGGCAGTAACTTCATCTGCTCCCGCAGCCTTACCACATTTCAGACTTCGAATCACGCTCTCTACTTCTTCCAAACTGATTTCACCATCGGCTACGTCTTGACTCAGTATTACGCTGATAGTCAAGACCGAGGCGTCCTCACGTTCATACATCTCCTTATAGAATTCCGCCCACCGCTGCAAAACGTGTGCTTGCTCAGTTAAAATTTCACCGCTTTTCGAAAGCACCCCTTTCATTCTACAGGTTACCGAACAACCCCGGGAACCACTAACTTCTCGCCAGAAAAGCTTCGTGTTTTCCCGGAAGTTGTTCGTCAACCTTTCATCCCTTTCTCTCTCAGAATTTTCACGCTTCATCTTTATAAGTGCTTTCGTTTTGTGCTTTTGCAGCTTGTACTCTCTTTTTCTTATCTCTCTCATACTTTTATCATTACCCGAGGCTTTATAATCCAGCCATGCTTTCTTCTTTAACTCCACAACGTCTTTCACTTCATCATCCCACCATTCATCGCGCTTTTTACTAAAACCTCTTTTCCTTTTACCACATACCTCTGTCGCTACTTTCACCATACCATTCCTAAGGTTCTGCCAGCATACTTCAACACTTTCATTTCCAGAATCACAGCTTTCAAGCTTCTTGGAAACCCTTTCTTGATATTCCTCTCTGATCGGTGGATCTTGAAGCTTCCAGCTTCTTATGCGATAATTCGACGCCAAGCTTGGACACGCCGTGCGGCTGCGCCAACCTGTGAACAGACCTCTTATTCTAGCAACGACTATATAGTGGTCCGTTCCCAGATCAGCACCTCTGAACACTCGCGTGTCCATAACTTGACTTCGAATACGCTGGTCCACTAGGAATAAATCAATCATACTTCTTTCTTCCGCTCGCTCCCATGTGTACATGTGAATTTGTTTGTGATCAAACATCGTGTTTGCCAGAAACAAATTTTTCTCCTTACAAAATTCCAAAATAAGCTTTCCAGCCTCATTTACCCTCCTATCACCGTATTTGCCTAGCACGCTTTCGTAACCGCTTCGCGCGGTTCCAACCCATCCATTCATATCTCCACATACTATCAACTTTTCATTATCTCTGACACTACTTAGAACATCCCTGACATTCTCCCAAAACTCCTCGAGCTCGCTCATTTGAGCTGAGGATACTGGCGCATACATGGCTAACAAGAATACTCTTGTTATCCCCAGCTTAAAGCGAACCCAAAGAAGCCTCGGGTTGATCGCCTTGTATTCTACCATTGCATTAACCATTCGAGAGGACAATAATACGCCTACACCTTGGCAACCTCGCTCACTCTCTGGAACCCCAGCCCAGAAAGCGACCCGGTTGCCAGGCAAATCGGTCGTATCATTGCCTTTTCGCTTGGTCTCAGACACACAAATAACATCCAGATCTTTGTCATCCATCACATCTAATAATTCATTCATCTTCTGTTCCATTCGTCCTCTTACATTCCACGTAGCTATTTGTAGCTCCGTCCTCCACCTTCCGCCGTTCGGAACATGGCGTGTTGGTTGGCGGTTCCCAACGCCGCATTTGTTCATATTATATTACATATTATAAACTTACATTTTATTTATAATACAATTAGTTTTAATTCTAAATACAAAATTTTAAATATAAAATACAAAATTATTAATATTTTAAATTATTTACATAAAAAAAAATATATATACATATATTCTTTTCTTTCGCCTCCCTTGGATACAATATTAATTTTCACAATTTGCACTTCAACAACACAATTCAACGTCTCACGGATCACGTCCGGCCTGAGCGGCCGTCAAATTTTAGAAAATTTTAATTTTAATAAATTTTAGAAAAAAAAATAATTTACATAGGTATTATGTGGAATGACCTATAAATAAATAGGTTATAGGTTGGCAAGCTCGCGTGTACCAGGCGGTGTCGTCCCCAGTACCATCGCCTGCACTTGCTAAAATCAGTCGTCGCGTGGTCGTGGTCGATACCAGGACTCCAATGAAGTTCGGGAGTTCACATGTACGACGCTCCAGATGTATTACTTTTTTATCTACTTTTTCTACTGATTAATTTAAATAATTTAGAAACATTTGACAAAAAAATACGTAAAATATTGTAAATTAAAAATATTTAAAAAATTTTTACTTGACACTTGTCAAATTTCTTTTTAATCACTAAAATATTTTATTATAAATAAATAAACCAAAGGTAACAAAATATGAAAAATAGAAGACTATATTTATCATATTTTATATTATTCAATGAAATCTACGTAGCAGCGTCGGAAGGATACTCCATTCACCTTAATTAATTGACATTTTCTTCTTATACATAATATTTAATATTTGATATATTCTGGCAAATATTATATGATGTATAATATTTGCCAGAATATATAGGTAAGTGTCGATACGTATGATAATAATATGCCAAAAGAAACATTAAAAATTAAATTTTTAAAAATACTTTTTTTTTCAAATTACTACGTATCAAGAGCAGATGGTCCTACTGATACTTAGGACCCAAGTTATCTAACTATCCAGTGAGGAAGAAATCTCCATGAACCTGAAACATCTTGTTATATCATAAGTGTTAGTTTTTTTCATACCCTCGGTATATTGGAACAAAAATAAAAGGTTACAATGATAAATGTTTATACAATATTAACTTAAGTCAGCATACTTAAATTAAGTTACCAATTTTATGAAATGGTTTGAATGGATCAGATCAACCAAGATAATATATTTGAAGCATATATGTTAATGCAATGAACTATAGATTATTAACAAGTCAAGGTAGTTACTGGTCCTGGTGAAGATATAGACTAAGGAGACTTATGTATTAGAACGCCGCTATTCGAGGTTAAAGTTATCAGCAACAAATGCTTACAACATTTAATCTTTTTAACCAATTTGATATTAAATATTTATAATATAAATAATTATACAACACAACATTATAACAACAAACTTGTAAATACAAATTTTCAGGGACAATTATTTCGCAAAAACAAAAACTCAAATCAATTTTAACATTAAAAAGGCTATTTTAACACATTTGATAATCAGGTCACAGGTAATACAACCCCGGATTGGTTTATTAGTTTAAATGTTATGGCAATATTGTGTTTTTGGAAACTTGAAATTCCCTAAATTGATTATGATACAAATAAGTAAAATTCATTACGATTATGCATCATCCCTTTCCATCGTTTACATAATAGAAATATTAAACATATTTTATTTTTTTTATTATGTAAACGATAAAAACCATTAAATCTAAAATACATAGAATGTAATGAAAACACAAAAGTTTAACACTAAACCTACCAAGTACCGGTCAAATTGACCGTTCTTAAACTTTTGTAAAACTTACACATTTTTAAACGTTGTAATATCGTTATCAAACTACATGACAATTCTTATAATATGCATATAATATTGTCTTCACTCTTTACTTTCAGTTATTTCCATTATTACCTGCGTTATATAATAAAATTTAATTACCGGTCAATTTGATCGTGGTAGGAACAGGTGTACAAGAATTGTTGGTAGGTTTAGTGTTAAAGAACTGAAAGTTTTTGTGTTTTACATAATAAGTAAATCTTATACCTGAAGTGCAAATGACATCAAAAGGAGATCACAACGAAAGATTAATATAAAATGAGGGATCTAATATGGCTGTTACTGGTAAATTAGATTCTTAACAGAAATGGCTTTGTGAATATAATTCCTGACCAAGGCCGCATTTTAAAGCGAGGATTTCCCTAATATCTCACCAAAAATAACCTCTGGTCTTATTTTTAAACATTAAGCCAAAAACACTTATTTACTTTATGTTACATAAAGTATTAAGATTTACAGCATTGTTAATGAACACAAGAGATGTCTAATCAGTATAGTACGGAGGATAGTATAACGTACTCTGAGACAAAGCGCTCGGTCGCGTTCAATCAACTGACATCTCTTATGCATGAGACCTGCAGTGCTGCATTTACTGAGATTCACTTCACAGGAGATTTACTATTCTATTAGTGTAGTACAATGGATACAATGTATCTACAGTTTATAATTAATTATATTTATTTAGTAAACGATGAAACAAATTTTCAAAATTATAAAAAAAAAATAAGCAAATGGTTTTGTCAAAATTCGAAGTCAATTTATAGAAGCAGTTTGTTTCATAAAAAAAGCGAACTATTGGCTTTGCTAAACCACTTAAAGATGAATACAGTTTGTCTTTAAGGAAAATCAAATAATGTATGTATGTATTCACATTCTTAGCTGTATAATGACTTAAGAAGAAAAGTGTTTATTGTTTTATATCGTGTACTTTACCCTTAAAATCTCATGGTGTTAGATGTGATATAATAGACTGGAATTATAAATTCTCAACGCCATTTTTGTCATTTCCAGAATAGTGCCTAGTTATTTAATAATAATTAATAAAAAAATAAATAATAATATAAAATACTTTGTCAAATATTAAATTGATCATTCAGTTTTAAGATATTGCTAATTTTGCTATATCCTCTTACAAATTTGGGCGCGAGATGAGAAACCGAAACTACAGCTTAAGCTTTAAGAGCCCTTTTATGGAAGCCAATAGCAGATAATAGATCTGTTAGATATCAAGAAAATGTAGAAAATGTGATTAATTGTAGAAAAACTTATAAAAAGATTTACCTAACAAAACTTGGATATTTATCTAATTATAGCAGTTAATTTTAAAATTTACAACAATTTAAAAATATTTAAAAGTTAACTTTATATATACATATAAAAGTCCAACAAAGTGATGTATCACGCGATATTTGTAATAGATGTTACAACTTTGTTTATTTGAGGTTTTCATTATTCAACTTTGTATCAGTAACTAAATACTCACTTTATTCGACGGTTATAAAAAATACGTAAATGTAAACGCTTACCCAAATTAAATGTAACTCTGTATATACTTTCAGCTTATGTTTGCAACGACATGCTTTACTTTGAATATATGTACATAAATTTAAACTCACTCTAAGAGAGTAACTTACAGTAATTTAACTTTAGTATTAACAAGAGTTCGTTGAGTTACAGCCGTTCTATGAACCCAAGAATTTGTCGCCATATTGTATAACAATTTTACGAGTTTTGATGAAACAGTTAATATTTAATAAAAAAAACTTTAAAATATAATTTCAAACTTACTTTCAAACTACAACATCCGAACATACAACAACAATCAAGTAAGGCTATATCAATTATAATAATAAATTATCTTTCAAAGATTTTCTATTCAAGAGAAAATGTAAAAACAAGGATACAAAAATCACAATCACAATCGGATTTCGCATCTTATTACAATGTAATGTTTCATTGATACAGACAATTTGTTCCAAGTGTCAGTGTCAGAGTTCAATGTGGTGTGTGATATCTCACAGTCGGTAATGAAACACACACACATCTCACTCTTATTAATCTTAAATGTTTTCCTTTTTACTGTCTATACCTCAATTTGTAAGCAAATGTATCATGATTTACCTTTGCCGTACGGAAGATTCCATTGTTTTGTGATTTAATATGCTAAAGATTGTGAACTGCAACATCCGGTTCAGCTCTCATATCATAATTAAATCGCCAACATACAAACATTATGACCATATTCTTTGTTAAATAATCTCAACCATATTATAATTAAACATCATAAGTTTAGAGTAATATAATAGTAAGATACGATAAGAAGAATGAGAGAAGTTATATTGTGAAAGACACTGCTTTAATATGTACGCTGCAGTCTTAATTAACTCCGTAGCAGGTTTCGTAATGAACCACACAGCGACTTACTTAAGGACTTATTTAATTTAATTGGTTTGTTACTTACAAAACCAAAATAATTATCATACTAAAAACATTTTTTTATATTAGCTTATTTACTTTAATAAATATATTAATATATTTCAGTTATACTTTGAAGTCATAACAATAGAAAATATAAGGGAACAGTTTCTTCCATAATTAAGAAAAAGATAGGCCATCGTAAAAAAAATGTAACAAATATTTTGAACGTTAACGACAAACAATCAATTTTTTTTCTATTTCTTTTCTATTTTTATAAATATATAAAATTAAAATCATTTTATTTGTGTCATTGTACTCGTGTACTCATATACTTTGTGAATTTAAATTATTCGTTTCACTCACATACCATCATCTAGACCTTCTATATTTATTCACCCTAAACGTTTGCTCAGTCAAAGGCTGCGTTCAGTAGTTTTCTTTAAAAATATCAAGTTCTAGTAAAGTTAGAGTCTCTCAGTGTAGCTCTTGAAACTGGTCATCGCAGATGGCGAGAAACGTGCTTTGAATATTGTAGTAGTTTTCTGTTTAGACTATAGTAAACAACGAAATTAATAATACATATTACAGTACATTGAGTTATAAATTCAGACTGTTACCAGCTACAATTGTGCAAAGGCTATAGAAGACCATTTTACATTCGGAATAATAGTTTAGAATTTCAGATCGAAATTGAAAAAAAAACAATACTATTTACGTTTGCGATTTTTGTAGAAGTAATTTTTTAGCCAATCGCTTAAAATATATTTTATGAGTAACGCGCTCTTCAGTACTAACGGTAAGTGATGTTAATTATTCCACCTGTAGTGTTTTGAACATTTAGAAATGTTACTGTATAAACATATGACAATCAGCACATTATTACCCCTCAATTATAATATTAGTATACCATATACCTCAGCCTACGGTTCACCGATTTGACATCATCTCTAATATCAAAATATTCAACTGCAGGAATGGCCTCTTGCAGATTGAAATTTCTTTTAAAAATACTATTTGAAATGTACAAGCTTTAAAAATTCTGTAAATTGGAATGTATTTGATGTTGGAAATAATTAAAAAAGATATTTTTAAAGAGAATGTCACTGTTACAGAGGTTAAATATTAAATTTAATTTGACAGGTATTTTTATTCAAACAATGTTCACTTTACATAGACTAACGAATACGATTCGTCAATGTATTGATTGAATCTAAATCAGTGTACCTAGTAGAGTTGTCAGAACATAGATTACAAGCCTTTGTGTGATAGAATTTCCATTCTGATAAAACTAATAATATAACATATACATTTATTTTTTGAGAAATTAAAAGTGCGAAAAATAAAATGCGTAAAAAGTTACTTTTCTTAGAATGAATTTTATTTACTTACAGACATTTTCAGTTCTTACTTTAAAATTGATACGTATGCCAGCCGTCTAGTAATTTTTAATAGGTTGTGTTAGTTATCGAGACTATTAAAAGATTAGCATTTCTTTCTGTTTGAATAAAACATAAAACATATGAAGCAGTCAGAATTACTAGTTTGTTTTGAACTGGAAAGAATCTACCAGTTCCTTAACGTCATTGTACAGGGTCTCATCCCGCACAGACGAATAATCAAACATTTTACTAAATATTTTTTCTCATTGATGAACTTGATTTATCACAGATATAACACTTTTTGTCTGTCTGTGAGCATGATGCATACAACTATCTACTACTACCTACTGCTTGTATACTACTGCCATACTCTCTACTAGTATTATATAGAATCACAATATAAAGTCATATATTTGCAAATATAAAGTCAACATAATAGTAGGTATTTAATTAAGTATGTATTTTATAAATTACGGCGCGATAGAAATAGTCTATCTATTCTATCGTACTTATATCATAAATAACGAATGGTTTCTAATAAGACGTATGGGGTTAAGTGATTTCTATTTAACATAACAAAATTATATTAACCCTTTATAACTAATCACTCGTCGAGGCGACGACGTGCCACTTGACGAAATTCGAAATCACCTACTTCGCTCCGTCCCCTGAACTTGACTCTTTCATTACCTTCCTAATTTGAGTAAACAGTGCAGCCCGTGACACTATTGGGTCCACGCGCATCATAGGACGTGCTCTGTGACCTTTTCGTCGTCCGCTGGACGAAGGTTTAGTAATAACAACAACTTTATTGTTACGGTACGTACATTAATAAATTCTTATATTTATTGTTTTACATATTGTAGATCTGCTTTTTATCGATAAATGTAGAATAGTATTTATTACATTTCTAATTTAATTTATTGGATTGATTTAAATAGAAAGTTTAATGCAAAATTTAGTAGTAAGTAAATATTTGGTTCGGTTTAGATACACGGTACGGAGAAATGTAGAGATGTTTTCACTTTTTTACATTTGTTTTAGATGGATTTGAGGAATCAAGAGGTTCAGATTCGTCATTGACTGGAGTCAGCATCGGAAAGCGACTCGAAGGAGAGATCTGACAGCTGAACATCGGAAACGGACGACATTTTAGAGAAATATATTAGTTTCATTTAACGCCAAATCCAACGAAGTTGTATTTTTATTGTCAACTATTCGTGATCAACCTATTATTAATGAAACGACATGAAAACCAGAAATAAAACATTTTTATAATAGCACAAAAGGTGCAGTGGACACTGTCGATCAAATGTGTGCAAATATAAGCTCTAACCGGGAAACCAAGAGATGGCCGGTGTGTAACTTTTATAACATTCTCAATATATGTTCTATTAATTCTTACGCTATTCATGTCTGTAACAACATAAGAAATAAGAAAAAGCCAATGACTGGGGGCGATTTTGTAATGAAGTTAGGAGATCAGCTAATGGAACCCTGGCTTCGGCAACGATAACAGACCGTGAGTTTGGGGCGTGATATAAGGGTCATGATTGAGGATATTCTTGGCGAATCTTCAACAATAGAATTTCCTGTTCCTTCTTCGTCAAACGAGCGTAAAATTTGCTACCTATGTCCATCAAAGGCCCGGAGAATGACCAAGCACCGTTGCACCAGATGTAGAAAAGCTGTTTGCGGTCCACCAAATGTTGGTATGTGTGGTCACTGTGTAAATTGATATTATAACATTAATTAGTACTTAATATGTTCATTATAATCCTTACTTTTGTGCGATGAAACAAGTTCCTATCTTAATTAAATATTTTTTATTATATTTCATTGTTTTATTCCGTAGTCCGTTGGACGAAGGTGTAGTAATAATGTAACAATGAAAACAGTTTAGTTATCTAGGGTTAACATAATTAGTATTTTGTATTAATAGGACTGAGACAAAAAACTAAAAAATAACTTTGAAATGGTTTGAAAACTAATTTAAACCTTTAAAGAAGCTTCGAGAGTAATTATTCAGGCATATAAAAACTAAGCCCTAACTATTGTTGGTGATACTAATAAATGGGATGACGTCGATGGAGTCTATTTGTTAGGATTACAGTTGAGTTGGTTATTGATGTTGGATATAATTTAGTTAATTGAATGATGGTGTTGAATTTGTACTTTAATTAAATGATATCGCTAGAACCTTTTTTCTTGTTGCTGTGTAAATTAAGTATTAGATATTTCGATCCAAAAATATGTTTTCACCAAAAATACCACATATATTATATGTATAACATTTATGCAAACAGATGTAAAATAAAATACACACTGACTAATAATAAAAGACAGGATCAAAACCTATACAAATATTTTCGTACCGGTCGATGTTGTGTTTGTCTCCGGACCCTTCAAATTCACATGTTATTAAAAATTTGTTTATCTTGTCTTGTTTATGAAGCTACTGAATTTATTTAGAAAAATTCTATATTTTATATTTTACTATTTATTTATATATTAATATTTTATAAATATTGTAAATAAAGATATTTTTAATAATAAATTGTAACAAAAAACGTAATACTAACAACAACCTATTTGTGTTAGCATTCAAAATTAAAGATATGCAGGCTTATATTTAAAAGGATTTTGTATTTAGGATTTTAGGTATAGTTTCTCGAATCTCTGTAGATTTTGAATCTGGATTCAAGATTCTAACTATACTCTATTCAGAGAAATATGATCAATATCAATATTTCTCTAAATGGATATTCCCAGACCATGGTCGGTCGTTATGTCGCCAAAGACAATATATTTTCTCCTCCTAGTTCAGCATTATATTACACCCACTGAATGAATGTAAATTACATTGCAAGGGAAAACGTCATTATACTAGAAAATGGCTTGAGATTTGAGTTAAATATGTTAGTTTATAATTTTATTAAATAAAAAAATCCTATGAGACATAGCAATAAATAAATAAACATTTATTTGAAATTGTACACATTGAATGTACACATGTTACATTCACCGCTCTTAGTAGATGAACAAATATTGGTGCAAGTCGGTTATCAAGCCTATTGGTGTTGTGTGTCTCCTGTTGACTGAGTCAGTGCACTTCAGTAGATGTACCTAATGGATATGAATAACAACAACGGCTCTTCTTAAATTATACATTTCTTCCAAATATTACAATACGAATTAATTACTATTTCGGATAACAACTACAAATCCATTAAATAAAAATGAAACAGCCGCAGCGGGCAAGTGAAACTATAATTAAGGGAAAACTGCCAAGAGCAGTACTCTGCTAAATGTAACCATGTCAATACTTATTTGTTTATAAGAAGGATTTTAATAAGATTTAAATAGATCTGTAGATCTGTTTAGGAAACATAAATATTTCACAATACTTTTAAAATCCAATTAATTCACTACGGATAATCATAATTCTAGCACGTAAATACTTCAACATTTAATAAGCCAATTAAGCTTCGAATATTATTTGAATCGAATGTTTCCTCAAAATCGGTAACCCGCCATCCTCGCCACAGGATATGAATCAAAGTACGAGCCTCTGACCACGAAACCTCTATAAGTTATAATAAGATTTTCAATTCACATATAGCTTTGAAATAGTGAAGATAATTTTATTATATTTTTTGGAAACATGGAAATTATTTCAATCAATTATTTCAAAATTATTATGTTTTTATTAATTTATTTGTAAATTTTTAGTTTCTAATTAAGGAATATAAAATGTTTGATACTAATTTTGTTCGATTCGGTTACATCGAATGAGATTTATATCTCATGAATGAGTATAATTAATGTAGAATTAGTTCTAAAAACAGGAAAAGTCGCAGTGGGAGGAGTCTGTCTTTATGAACCAAATACGTACTTGAGATAAGGGATCTTTAAATGTTTTTTGAGAGTAGGTGATGGGTGATGACACACTTTCAAAACACTACATCATTATTTAATAAATTTACATGAACTTTGTACACTAAACCTATTTTTTTTTTCATTAAAAATACAGAATACATTTTCGACTACTATATAGCTGCGTCCACGACTAGTATATAGCTGCGCCCACGACTTCAGTCGTGCGGAATATGTTTTTTAAAATAAAAGTAGACTAAATTAATCCTTATCACCCACCCTTGATCAAATCATATCATCATCAATAATGTTTGTGATAACCAGTAATATAAGTTTTACTTGTTATATTATATAAGAGCAGTTACCTCGTATTAAGAAATTGTTTGCTCAAAAGTCGAATTTATGTTCTTCTCTAAAGTTTCCAAGGTAATTTGGAGTTTTCTTTATATGTTTTGTGACTAGTACTATCCTAGAAGGGAAGAAAAGGTGCTTTGAATAAGAGTGACTAAAAACTTTTGGTACCTAAATTTAGAGTAAAAAATAACTTGACCTTCATTTTTGGATGGTTGATTTTTGTGCAAAGTTTGAAAGCGATCTGAGCGAAACTGCGGCCGCTATCGTGCTGACAAAAGTCGAATCTGGACGCACGCACGCATATATATATATATATATATATATATATATATATATATATATATATATATATATATATATATATATATATACCATCCAAAAATGAAGGTCACGTTCGTTAACCAGAGAAATCCGGACACAGGGGGCGCTAGGGCCTCACTTTTTCTGATTTCAGTTTTTCGACCATAACTTTTTCCCTATACAAAAAAGATCAATCGCGTTCATATTATATGATGTCTTTGATTAATACCTATGACTAATGTAGATAAACCGAAAACCTAACTTCAATAACTTAGGGGTGGGGGTAAAAAAACCGAAAATTTTTGGAAAAAAATTCATAACTTTTTTCTGGTAAATATTCTTACATCACAAGTATTTTTAGTAGAAAGGTTATTTTTTACTCTAAATTTTTTGTACCAAAAGTTTTTCCGTAAAAGGTACCGTTTCCGAGAAAAAAAATAAAAAACACTTTTAGCTTGAAAATCTAAGGTAGGTAAAACCACGACAACTTTTTTCTGGTAAACATACCCTCCTCGCAAATATTTTTAATAGAAAGGTTATTTTTTACTCTAAATTTAAGTACCAAAAATATTTCCAAAAAAGATACCTTTTCCGAGAAAAAAAATAAAAACCGCTTTTTGCTTGAAAATTTTTGATGTAAACAACGGCATCATGTGTTATTCTTAGGTAGTGAGTTATATTTTAACCCTGTATAACTAATCATTCGTCGAGGCGACGACGCGCCACTTGACGAAATTCGAAATGACTTACTTCGCTCCGTCCCCTGACCTTGACTCTTTCATTACCTTACTAATTTGAGTAAACAGTGCAGCCCGTGTCGCTATTGGGTCCACGCGCGTCATAGGACGTGCTCTGTGACCATTTCGTCGTTCGCTGGACGAAGGTTTAGTAATAACAACAACTTTATTGTACGGTACGTACATTAATAAATTCTAATATTTATTGTTTTACATATTGTAGATCTGCTTCGTATCGATAACTATAGCATAGTATTTATTAAATTTCTGATTTAATTTATTGGATTGATTTAAATAGAAAGTTTAATGCTAAATTTAGTAGTAAGTAGATTTTTGGTTCGGTTTAGATAGGTACACGGTACGAAGAGATGTAGAGATGTTTTCACTTTTGTATATTTATTTGAGATGGATTTGAGGAATCAAGAGGATCAAATTCGTTGTTGGCTGGAAGCATCGGAAAGCGAACTGGAGGAGAGATCTGACAGCTCAACATCGGAAATGGAAGACATTTTAGAGAAAGATATTAGTTTCATTTAAAGCCAAATCCAACAAAGTTTTATTTTTATTGCCAACTATTCATGATCAACCTTTTATTAATGATCAGCTAATGGAACCCTGGCTTCAGCAACGATAACAGACCGTGAGTTTGAGGCGTAATATAAGTGTCATGATTGAGGATATTCTTGGCGAATCTTCGACAAAGCTTCTAAGTTTCTTGTTCAATAAACTGTAAGTATATCCATTGCATCTATTTTTATAAATATTAATAATAATCTTTAAATATAACTATGACACCCTTGTCATGTGGCGACGATAGGTTTATTTATATTAATAAAGGTATACAAAGGGGTCATTACAGATGGTCGATCAGTTGTTCTCTTCATTAAGCTCGTCCTGCGTACTAGATAGCCGTTGGAGCTCGTTGAACGTACTCACACACATGCACACCGCACTGTAGATAATATTAGTTTCTGTTAGTGCCAGGAGCGGGGACCTGGCTTTATATCTACAAGTTTTGTTGTTTCAAAAACATTATAGGTATAAATATTGACTGTATAACCAATTATCTTTTTTTTATTAAATTTTTTGTAACCTTACTTTGTCTTTAATATTGGCTCGAGCTTGCGACGTCAAGAGATTCAGAAAAATTAGAAGTTTGAAAAAAAAAATACTAAGGCAGTAAAATATATTTAGAGATATATACTCGTATAATAAGCAGTAAGAGGTAAATATCTAATTATTTATAAACTAAATAATAAAGTTACGATACAATAAGAAACATTGGTTGAGTAATTTTCGATCATTGTAGACTTTCTAGACTTCATTTTCCTTCATTGATCAATGTTAACCATAAAATACTCATTAATATTGTACATTTAAAAAATCTTATATTTCTTTAATACCACAAAAGTGTAAGACCTAGTTTACACTCGGAATTATAAAAAGATAACGACCACGAAGTGTTTCCTATTTTCCTTATAATAACACACCGTAGTTATAAAGCACATAAAGGCTATGTTATCACTACCAGCTGTCAGTGTGATAGTTTATGATAGTATTATTTGAGTGGTGAAGCAGAATGTTTATGAGTATCATTATCATGAAATTTTGGCTGAGCTCCTCAATTTTCGTAATACCCTCGTTTAAAATGTTTAAAATATTAAATCGCTCTATTAAACCAAATAGGCAGGACTCGTACCAAGTAAGATTTTATTAATGCAATTTTATGTGAATTAGATATTGGTTTAGGTTTGTATATATATTTTATAATTTAACCAAGTCTATTTTTTTAAATAAGCTTTTTATTACTTTTTATTCTCATGAGTATAGAATGAAAAATACCCGAGTTGGACTCGAACCCGTGACTTCTTGAATATCGTCTTGTTGCTCTGCCAACTTGTATATTTATTTTCAGTTGAACTGTCAATGTCTGTGTCGACAAACTTTTCATATGTACATAAAAACATTTAATTTTAATATCATAATAAGATAGTTTCTGTTAAATGCACATCATATACATGACTATTAACAGATAACTTTCAGCAATATTATAGACAATTCTTTATTCCTACGGAAAAAAGGCGTTCTGTTGAAATAAATCATATTCACACAAGAAAAGAAACGGAAATGTAACAGACTCCCTGGATTTATTTATAGCTACTTGCTCTATTTTAACAATAGAGGTACTTTTAAATAGTATGGTGTGAGGAAGTAAATGTATCAATGAATTGTAAATAAAATTATATTTTTCACTATCCTTTGTGAATCTTTGTTTATGAGGTAAATACCATAAGTATGAAGATAATATTTCAACATGGTTTGTTTTGCTTCTATTTATAATTATTAAAATGAGTTCTGAACTCAGTTTACGAATGCTTGTATACGGTATACGTTTTATGAATATTCATATATAAAATATACATAGTATTTATATATAAGTAATTACTGAGTAAGTAATTAAGGTAATTGTAAATCTATAAGATAACTAGTTTCCCATACTTTATAACGTGTACAATCACTATCGTTCGAAAAATCTATATTCTTTGCAAGTCACTGGTCGTACTCCAGACACCATATATCATGGCCGTTATAAATAACTCGTATCAAAAACACTGATTTATAAGGAACGAAAAAATTATTACATTCTCGATAAAGCTTCAGCATCACTTGTTAACAGATATATTGTTTTATCTCGTGTTGATCTTTCAATTATTATACACTTTGTTTCAAAGTACGTATTTTTTGGCTTGTGTTATTTATTCTTGTCATGGGGACAACTTTTGGGAATTTTTGCTTGAGGATTTCACAATTTTTGTAAACTTTTCGTAAAGAATAAAGAATTATTTGATGTTACTCTAAACAAATTAAATGTATAATTGCGTATTTGAAATAACTTAACCTGGATAAATATACAATACGATGTAAGATATTACTCATAATCTAATACAATCTATATTAAAAGTCAGCCTAACCTTTTTAAAAATAATTATTAAAAATACCATTCAATTACGTAATAAGAAATAATACTTTCATCTTGATTATTATCAATTCTTATCCATTAAAATATATATATTTTTGTTAATTAATATATAAATCACATCATAGTTAATATATTTACTCACACTACCGACCTATTTAATCACTGTAAGTGACACTAATGCAGTACATTATTTCACTACAAGACAGTGTACGATAAATGGTCAAAATGTATTGTTATATAACATATTACACCATTAGATCCCTTGCTCAGACAAAATGTAATAACTAAGTGTTGTGTTATTATTATTCAACACCAAAGATAATAAAATTACACGAAACCTTGTTTCATGTTTAACATTTTAATAAGGACGGAAGTTGTCAAATCTCGCAAAATAAGAAATATTATTCTCATAATTTTTGGTGTTTTTTAAACATTATTTTCATGTATTAACAATATAGAACTACAAACAGACACTTAAATTTTATTTATACGTATAGATTATAACCATAGCTACCCTTTCGGGTTGTATCCAGTAATAGTTTAAGCTATATCTTATACTTGATATGAGATAGTGGCTGTAATTTATTAACACTTGATGGAGCAAAGTTGTGACCACGTGTTCATTACAACCTCGCTCCGTACGTATAACTTCACTGCACTTTAGAACTATCACTAAATTAGTTTCAACTTCAGATTACCTGAAATTTCGATAGAGTATAACCCTTATTATAAATTATGTTATTAACTTTATTTTAAGTATCTAAAACAAATATTAATTACCTTTAGTACATTGTGAAAGCTGCTTAGTCAGTTCCAAATATTCTTTATAAAAGATTTTAGATTTCCAAAAATAGGCAATGACAAAAACCCAGAAGGAATTAACTAAGTTAATAATTTCTATCCTTGGTATTAACTAAACCCAGTAACTATGAGTATATAAGTTCCGAGAGAGGCCTCGTATCTCAAAGTTAACTGGTCCGAATGAGAACGCGAGAAATTTAGAACTTTGCAAGAGATTTACATAACAACAGGATATATTGCGAATGACTTGTCTATTCATGTCCAATCTTGAAACTTGAACTATTCATCATCAGTGCTCTCAACTAAGTAAATCAACAAAGTAATAAATTTTACAAAATAAATATGTGACAGTATCTGTAGATGAATATTTATGGATATACTATACATAAGGGTGGTTTTCAATTTGTTAATTCTTAATAAGTTACATTTCTGATGTAATCAACTCGACTAGTCCATAAAATTAAGAGTTTTTTACGAAACATTATTATAAAAAAATCCTATGATATTGAAAATATTAAAAAGTAGCAAAACGCACACTGTAACTAAAGATCACTATGTATTTTTGTAGATCTACAATTCTCTGGTAAATTACCTTAGTGTATATCTTCTGCTCTGCGTGACGCACGCGAGTAAAACTCACAGCATGCTAGATTTTATACGTCCGACTAATTATTTAAACCAACTACAAGAATAGCTTCTTTTAATATCAACTGTACAAAAATTCATTAAGTAGTTTTTGAAAAATATCTCATCTAATTGTATAATATCTTTTTATATTATACCAAATATATTTAATATATCAAAATCTCGTACATCTAATATGTTATTAATAAGAGATAATGTAATTAAAGCCTCCAGTCTATTTCATTTCAGTTCATTTCATTGGACATCGATATCAAGTTATAATCTGTAATATGTGGTTTTACTAATAACTGGTTAGACTCAATCCATGTATGAGAGATGCCATTCGAAACTTTTCTTGTTATTCTACATTTGTTAAATCTATGAGTTTAATTTATATACCAATTACCTTTATTTTTTATATTAGTTTCAAATATAGCCAGTCCTTGTTGTAGGATGTTTCATTTTACGTTGTTTTGTTTTACGGCAGTAAAAAATTTGACAGCAGTTGTTTTGAGTTGAGATGAGTTAAGTTTGTGAAGGCAGCGCACTTTTGTTTCAGTTCACATTGAAATAAATATATAAATATTATATTCCTTTGTCTGTATTATTAATAAAAGCATGTTATTTTATTCAAATCTTATAATACACAATACCACATCTGTGAACAACACAATACAAAAAAACTGTTAGTTGGTTTTGCATCATAAACTCTACGTCTGGAAACTAAGAACCTGTTGGAGGTAGATGACAAATTAACTGATTTATACAGAGACACGTACTACAAAGATATACATAAGACACGTTCAGTGCATTTGAAATGTCACGTTAATATTAAAATGTATCCGATATATTCAAGGTATCCTCAGAATAATTTTTACAAAACATGACATATACTATCTTCTTATCAAAATTTTTAATGACTAGTGGTCATTTATATAAAGACATAATATATAATATGTATGTATATTATAATTTATTAAACTACTAATTAATAAAAGTTATTAAGTTGATTAACTTTTCAAATGTTGTTCCATTTTCCATGAGAAAAAGCAAACATGTAGTAACAAAAGTTATAAGCAATGATACTTGAATTCCAATTCTATCTCATATTAGAAATATTACAAAATCTCTGATTTTGTGGC
Source organism: Melinaea marsaeus rileyi (assembly GCA_918358865.1). Classification (NCBI taxonomy): domain Eukaryota; kingdom Metazoa; phylum Arthropoda; class Insecta; order Lepidoptera; family Nymphalidae; genus Melinaea; species Melinaea marsaeus. The sequence goes on along the minus strand of OU911094.1, from coordinate 19,246,722 downwards.
TGGAATACATGTTTTTAATGCTTCCTTTTAAATTAAAGGGTCCCGGCCTCGATTCCTGGTTCTAACAACTTATATTCTGCTGGGTCTGAAGAAACCTGCTTATTTAAAAATATTTTTTTTGATCTAAACCGCGAACTCAGGGAAATAAACTCCATGTTTCTATAACAAAAATGGAAGCGTGCCCAATAATAAAATATGAAAAAAAAATATTTGTTGTTATTGCTAAAACTGTAGCACATTAGAGTTATGTAGGAAACATTTACCAAATTATGTTTTATTATCCAGTTCAATTTCGATATATTTTATTAATAAGTAAACAAAACCTTAGAAAATTATTTGCATAGCTTTGTTACTGTAATAAGATAAGCTCTTTTTTGTTTTTTAGGTTTATGAGTACAAATTCAAAGTAAAAACTTTATTTAAGTTATTATAAAGCTAAGGCCAACTAAGTCACAATTTTAGGCAATCATATTAAAACGTAAATATGAAAGTGTAGTATATGTGAGCTGTGGAATGCAATGGTCTGGTCGGGTTGAATAGTGCCGGAAGGATGCGCTGTCCGTTGTCGACTCTCGCTCCAGAGAATTAAAGCCTTTATTTATATCATAGTGCTCTTTATATTACAGATATATTATATTATTTATTCATGTTTTTTAATAGATAGATATAAAGTAGGATACATACATACCAATTTATTAAAGGTTAATATTTGATGAATAAATATCTAAATTAATATTAATATGTTTATGTTTTCGATCTTCTGATAAGAGCAGTACGCTTATTGCTTAATAGCATTTAATACAGCTGTTAAAACAGAATTTAAATGTTAGTTTCATAAATATTGAATTCATATTTGTAAATGGAAGACTGCTAACACCACAATAGCATAATTAAGACCAAGGACTAGTCATCTCTTATAAGATCAGCATGATTCTACTCTACTCTCACTATTCTCAAGATACCTTCTGATCTAGTCTCATCTCTCTATCTCATGCGTTAATATAAAATACTTTATGTCTATACATCTGTTAAATAAAGGATTGGTACCTATCTTTAATAGTAAAGATAGATACAATAATAGTAGCGTAATAGATGAAATATGTGCGTAAAGACAAAAATAATTAGAATATCTCCTTGATAATGTATATTTATTACCAAAAAAAGAAAGAAGGATAACTTTTTAATATATAAAGTGCAGGTATACAATTATAGTATGGAAAAGAATGTATGAAAAAGAAAGTCTGTGAGAAAGATTTATATCGTGAGAGATGAAGGACGATGTAGCGTGCTAATTAATTATGTGTGCAGTTTAAAAACAACAGTTTGCTTTTTAATTTATGATCACACTTTACATTGTTGTCTTAGTATAAAGTATATTTACATTTTTTTAAACCGAATTACGGAAAGAGGTATTGCATAATTTCCTAATAGAATAGAATGAATGATAAAAAAATTATAAATATTTTTATAACAATCAGTTCATTTTTAAATTATTCCCTTTTAAAATAGTCTTCTATTTGGTTTCAAATAAAAATAACACGGAATAAGTATTGTGGAATCCTGTAATAAAAATAAAGCAAAGTGAGATAGAAAGTTTCATTGTTAAGTCTGAAGCATCGCCGCGGGAACAGCTAGTATTAAAATGTATTTTATAATATTCTAAAAGAAAAGTTGGATATCGGTTCAAAGAACATGACTAATTCTTGACGGAATATTTTATTAGAAATTCTTGACTTTTCTCACAACTACAAATATTAGGACGTATAAAATATTACAAAGACTTGGAAAAGACGAGGAAATAAATATGCTATTTAAATTATTTTGTATTTTCACAGAACAAATTGAAATATACCCTAACAAATAATTTAGCCTTGAAATATTATATTCAGACCAGATTTGGAAGAAAAAATATTTGAAGCTAAAACAAAGACAATCAAAACAAATCGGTTCAAAGAACATGACTAATTCTTGACGGAATATTTTATTAGAAATTCTTGACTTTTCTCACAACTACAAATATTAGGTCGTATAAAATATTACAAAGACTTGGAAAAGACGAGGAAATAAATATGCTATTTGAATTATTTTGTATTTTCACAGAACAAATTGAAATATACCGTGACAAATAATTTAGCCTTGAAATATTATATTCAGACCAGATTTGGAAGAAAAAATATTTGAAGCTAAAACAAAGACAATGCAATGAAAGTATTTTAGAATTACATTCTTTTTTTATATATAATTGTTGGTATATTCTAACAAGATATTTCTAAAAAATATTTCTTTAAACAATAAACAAATGACTTACTTACCCTACTCGTATTATCTACTCGTAAAACACAAAAGTTTTCAGATCTTTAAAGTTTTCTTGCATTCATTGCATTATATTTATTTAAGGTTTAATGTTATTTTGTATTAACAATGTTGATTTGTGATCTGAATTTAACTGCTTATTACTACTATTACTTACCATATACGCTTCAAATAAATTATCATGAATTATCTGTTACATTCAAACCATATAATAAAAACAGGAATTCAGAAATCTTGTGTGATATTCTGGTATAATATTGCTTTCAGTTATTCGTGTGTATATATTTTTCATCGTTATAAAGGAAAGAGATCAGAAGATTTTAAAAACTTTTTCTCTATTTTTAACATAAAATACTCTCACTATTTACAAATGCAATTTGTGCGTTCTTTTTATTTGTACGATCCAGAGATTGTACAATTCAATATTCTATAACCATTCCAGCCGTTTTAATATATTTCACGGAGAAAAATAAAAACTTCCAAGGATTTCTTTTAAAAAAATTTTTAACAGTAAAGAAAAATATTTCATAATGTTTTATCTCGTTTTTGTATCTTATAAAAGAGCAGAAAGAAAACAAAACCTCAGTGACAAATGGCAACATGATTTGTGTGACAGAAGGATTAGAGAAATCCTTTAACGTAATTGGTAATTGTTATCTTTATAGCTTTGTTTAGAGAATAACGCATAACGCCAACCGTGTTTATTAAATAAACGCGGATCCTAGTAAAACTTATAAAATACTTAAAATAATATGTATGAATGTCCTTACGAATAAACCTAATTTCATCTTGATTTCATATAGTTGGAATAAAGAACCGGTGGGTTTCAATTTTATGTTTTGTGTTTGTGAAAGAAAATAATCTCAATTGCCAATAATCCTTACGCTGTAAGAGTCAGATGGTTTAGGCATAATTATAACATAATATAATAATATATTGATAGTATTATACACAATGAATGCATATTTAATTTATAAACTTTAATAAAATGTAAGTATTTTTTAAAGAAAACTTATGGAGTTTAGTGAACACAAATCTTATATTAATGATTTTATATTTATCAAAGTAAAATATTCTCAATTTTTCTGGCAATGACAATAATTAAATAAAAGATATTTTTGTAGCATGTCTTCCAAGCTTAATGTCTAAAAATAGGCATTATAATCGAGGTCACGTAAATTATATTTTAAACTAGAAGCAAAATAAACACAATACATTACGGAAGTCGAAAGATATATATATCCTATAACAACATCGAAATTAATTCGTATTCAAGGCACGTTTTCTTGCCTATTAGGATAACTAGTCGAGGAAACTGTTCTTGTAAAATATGTTGAGTAAAGTCAAAATATTAAGTAAGTAAGCCTTTGCTTACTTACTTAATATAATTAATCGTAATAATTACTCGTTGAGAAGGAAGAAGAAATGTCTAAAAAGGAGTATTTTGAAGAAAAAATATAGTTTAAGAATGCAATAAACGGCCAATCTCCGTTGCCGGTAGTGCCGGAAGGATGTTCTGCCTAGATTACAGAATTTGAACTTAATTCTCTTTTCTTCGAATAGAAATGAATGAAAAAAAAATGTTTTATTCCTAATAACCAATCTGATATAAAAGATTAGTTATTCTCTAGACCAAATAAAGATTGACATATACAGGGGTAGTATATCCGACCCACAAAATATCAAAAAGTATAACTTAACAATTAAAAATGTAAATTGTAAATACATTATGGTAATTATTATAATTAACGAGAAAAATATCAGAACATTCATAGGTTTTTTAACTTCACAATGGGAATTGCAGACAATGATATAAACATATAAAACAGATAATATGAATAAAGAATAACCAGATAAATGAAATTATTTCTATGTATTGAACATTTTTAAATTATTTTAATATAAGAACAAAGACAAAAGTTGTTTATAGAGATGCTTTAACAACATTTATGGCAATATATTTATAAATGGTGATTCATCCATCTACAATGGAAAAATGGAAAACAATCAATAAAATTTTAGGAAGGAATACCTCACGCAGGACGTAAATGGACTGGACGCAAATGGCTTGGTTATTTGTTACAAAATAACTGAGTGAATATGCTGGTTATTAGTTGTGATTAACACTCACCCTGTAATCATATTATTTATTATGTAAAACAAAGTTTACCTTAAATTACAATAACATTTAACATTATAAGTATTATGATTGTAAAATACCTTAGAACATGAAATAAAACCCATAAAAAATATACAGAAATCATACGTCAATTCGAAATTTTAAAAGATTGTGTAATTATTTGCATGACCCTAAGTCTATTATTGCAATATAAATCCTATCGCGACACTTCCTAAAGTCACTGAATGGGAGGATGAAAAAATTCACAGGAGCTATCAACTTTATTTAAAAGCGCTATAAACCTTTTAAACCTTATCGGAATGCTGGTGGGTTTAACAGGTTATACTCACCTTGGCATTTAGAACGAATTCCGTTTTGTTGAATGTAATTATAATTAAATATGTCGTGATATACATTCTGCAGGAAAACCTTGCTATTTTAAATTCTACCACCGCTAGCGACGCGTAATGGAACAAACAATACTATGCCAGTACAGAAATTCAGTTACAATAAGGAAAATATTTTATTTTTAAACCAACTTAAATAAGTTATAATTGAATATATACATAACAATACATGTATGTATTCGATATTTTATATTTATTTTGCATGTCATAATTTTAACTTTTGTACATAATATGTATCGAATTCCGTTTGAAAGGTAAATAGTGCTTTAGCATTAAATCCGCTAATTGTATAAGTTATTGTACAAAAAAGTTTTTATAAATGGGTATATGAAAATACAATTCCTTTAACTAAATAATTTGATGATAGTCTCAAGACTCAATAGCAGTCACATACATACATTACTTTCGCTATTAATAATTCAATAAACTACATTTCATTCAGTTAAGTCCTATAAAATATATTTTCTTACATTTATCAAGTTTATTGGCATTTGCGGGATGTAAAATCGAAAATAAATGTTGTAGAAAATATATTGTATTATTCTAGTATATTGTAACTGTTACCTAATTCACAACAGGCTTAGGAAATTAATATATGTTGTTTATGTTGATGTTTTACAGACGATTTCGCTTTATAACTCACCCCTTTAGATAGTTGGTGTCAAAAGACTGTAAGAATAAAATATGCACAACTTAAACCTACTATAAGCGTCTTTCACTAGAACAATTTAAATAAATAGTTCTTATATAGATTTTCTATTTAAGTGACTATTTATTAAATAAGCCTGACTAAAACATTATAATCGAATATGTATTTGGTTGTTATGATTTCAATCCTTAGCTACGTAATAAATGAAATTTTGATCAAACATCGTCAAGGTTCAATATTTATGTACATCAGTCCCTTCCATCCCGAAAAAAAAAAATGTTCTGGAGGGATAAAAAAATACTTTTAGAGGGCCATCCAACATATTATCAAGATTATATTTTTCTACCTATATATATCGAAGGTATATTAAAAAGTAGTACTTATTAAATAATAAAATGTTTCAGTCTCTTGGAGATCTCCGTCGCTGGTTGGAAATTTGGATCCTAAGTACTAAGCATCAGGAGGATCATAATTTTGGATGCGTAAGAATTTTAAAACAAAATATTTATCTTATCAAAATGAACATCAGATTGTTTTACCATATTTTTTATTAATTTCAGGAGAAAAGAGAAGTAAGTTCAAATTCTGGAACCTAGGCAGAACATCCTTCCGTCACTACCGTGAACGGAGATTGGACGTTTATTGCATTCTAAACCTATTTTCTTTCTTTAAAATACTCCTATTTAAAATATTTATTCTTTCTTCTCAACTATTAAATATTTTTTCATGTTATGTGTTCAAGTTGAATATAGATCTGTATTGAGAAATTTATAAATAAAAAAAAACGTAGCAAAAGATAAATCTGTCAGATTATTTCAATAAAATCTTTCTCTACTAAGCAATTCTTGAGAAACTTAACATTACAATAGTACTCATAATAGGAAGTTATAAATATCTAAGCGAAATTTGATTGCTAAAGTTAAGACTATTAAAACAGTGACTCAATACTAACTACATAACTTTGAAGTTTTGCTCCCAAGAAAGAAAAATAAAGAAATTTATATAGTTATTGTTTATTACAAATGTTCAATAAAATTTAATATATATTTAAGTATCATTTATTAATATTTTGAAGTCCTATTATATAATAAAACGTTGAATAAGTTATATTATATAATATAATATTTAATGAGGAAAATGTTAAATTTAATGTAAAGGTTAAAGGATATACAAGTATCTGTAGATTAATGGATTTATTAATATCTCATTTAAGCTTCCTTTACCTCGAGTTTAGGTCTATTTTAGATAATGTTAATTTTACTGCTTAGAGTTTTTCACTGCTCATTTGGTATAAGATCGGAATAAGTAATATATTTTTGGTATACAGTATGAAATACCGTGATATTTATTATTGATGATGATAACAGCATGTTCAATAAATGATAATCACTTAAAATATTGTATACTCAAATATTTAAACAACAATTAATATTATTTATTTGTTACCATTTATTATTAAAATTAAACCTTTATTTACAACATTTATAAAATTTGTTACAATATTAATGAATTTACTAATAGTGAAACAAAGTACAGAGTTTTTTCTAACCAAATTCGGTAGCTTCATAAACAAGACAAAGTAAACCAATTTTTAATAACATGTGAATTTGAAGGAACCGGAGACAAACACAACATCGGTCGGTACAAAAAGTAATTGTATAGGTTTGATCCGACTTTTATTATTAGTTACTATGTATTTTACTTTACATCTCCTGTTTGACAAAATATATTATAATATCTTTGGTATTATTAGTGGTTACATATTTTTTTAATCTAACAGTCTCAGCTACTTCTAATAACCAGATGTTTACATACTTCATTGTTTTATGATCTCAATCCAATAGTTGCTTATCTTTTTAAATATCTCAAGAATATAAACTTGAAAAGAAGAAAATACAACAAAAACATTGTGTTAATTCATTATTTTACACTTAAAATTAAATCTCTTTGAGATTTAATTTTCTATGTACGTTACATATAAAATTAAATATTTAGGTCACATTGAAAATTTAATTTCTTTATTCATAACGTTTTGTAGTAAACCATTAACTTTTAATGTCTCGTATTAGAATTTAATTCGATATGTGTATTTATTATATAACTAGCTTATTTCCTCCCGCTACGCACGGCACACTATTTTTTTGGAACTTACGAGTAGGTTGCTATAGTAACCTTAACCCCCGCGTTAAGTGTATAACTCCTACAGGTTGAGAACTTGACGAAATGCAAAAAGTTGAGATCCGTCGGTATAGGAATTACGTAAAATCCGTTCTCAGTGGACGTCTATGTTACAAAAGAAGTAAATATGTAAAATTTTAATTTAATCGGACAGATAGTTTCGGAGATTACGTGATGAGTCAGTGACTGGTAAATCGCCTATATATAAATAGATGACAAAATGTTTAATTTCCATTTTAATATTTAGTCTATGTTTTTTAAACTTTAAATGGAGAAATATAATGCCAGTTAATGGATACACAGATTCCACATCACCTATAAGGTACTGTGTATTGGGATACGTTCCCGTTATGTAATGTGGCGGGATCCCCAGTAGGCCTGTATCACGAAAACATTGCCAGCTTATAACTAAAGAGAAATTTTGATTTTTTTTTATATATTTTATTTATTTTTCAAATATATCTATCAAATTCAATTTTGTAATTTATTACATTTTTACGTCCTTAATTTCTTGGCTGTTATATAAAGAAAGAAAAATATACATGAATGAAAAATTTTATTGTAACATTATTTTGTCCTAATATATTTTCAAACAACAATAAATAAGAAATATAATTCTTATTTACTTTGACAATTTCTCGTATTCATTAGCGTATTATATATATTTCATACTAAATGCCAATTTTGAAATTAATTTCAAATTTTTATTTTTATGTAGTAGTCAAGTATTTCCAAGAAGAAAAGTATACATTAGCAATCTTTATAAACTTTTTTATGTGTTTGAGGAAATTCAATTCAAAGTAACAAGTTAAGTCAATCGAACATAAAATCATATATTTTGATTTTGAACCCAATTATTATTATCTCGAACAATTAATAGAATTCAATTATTAAAAGGAAAACTCTGAAAGAACCCGAAGACATCAATAATAAAGTTTCGAAGTTGTAAATGAATCGGTAAATCAGCTGCTGTTAATTTCCCGGTATTAAGTAAGTCTCTTCAAAGTTTAACATTTCTCTCGATGTCAATACTCTCTTAGAGAGAGTTATTTTGAAATGTTAAGAGACCTTTGTCAGAAACTCTTTTTGACTTCCTAACGAGGTTAAATACTGGTTTCATCAAAGTACACTATATATAGTAAAGAACTTTTATATGTATGAAATATATTTGTGGATTGTTTTTATTTTATATAATAGAATATAAAGTAATCTGTGATTTTATTTCTACTAATTATAAGCAAATTACATGTTAGACGCAGGTTATGTATAAGAAGTTACTGTGAGAAATTGCTGATCTCCGGGAAATAAATAGACTCATGAAGTTCTGTAGATCCCTTGTTGGTTACAATTTTTTATGACTCTACGCTGGTCTCATTAGACTCTCAGTACTAAATATAATTTTAAGGCAACTTTAAGTTATCAGCAAATTTTCTTCTTGTATCAAACTACATGTCTTTTTTTTTTTTTTTTTTTTATGTAAGAGGAGGGCAAACGAGCTGGCGGGTCACGGATGGACGTGATCACCGCCGCCCATGAACTCTTGCAACATCCGAGGATTTACAAGAGTGTTGCCGGCCTTGTAGGTAGGAATAAACGCCTTTTTTGAAGGTACCCATGTCGTACCGATCTGGAAATACCGCCGAAGGGAGTTCGTTCCACATTCGAGTGGTACGTGGAAAAAATGTCCTTGAGAACCGCACAGTGGAGGATCGCCACGCATCCAGGTGGTAAGGATGGTATTGGAGGCGATGGCGCGCTGTGCGGTGATGAAATTCGGCGGCAGGCATCAGATCGAATAGTAATATGGAATGTTTTCACTGCATTTTAAAACGTCGTTGAAATTATACGGCATCTGTAGACATTAAAATATATGTTGTATATTTAATTTCGCTTTATTTATCAAAAAAACATGAAATGACTATACATAATATAAATAAAATAGTTAACATAAATTTATATTTATGTACTTATTACTTAAAAATCGTACAATATACATTATTTAACGTGTATTTCACATATGATAGATAAACTTTAATAGAATCTGAAGTCGGATAAAGATGTGAGACCCATAAAGTTCAGAGCTTATAAATCAGGGTTGTTTAGTTTGTGCCAAGTGATTTAATAGTTCTAACTTTAACAATCTGTTAGTAAACTTTTGTTTTAAGTCAAAACTTACAAAGTTTCTTTAAAATACTTTATATTGTGACCATAATAATACGAGTTATTATTAACCTAAAATGTTTTTTGATATCATTATTGAATGCAGCCAAAATAATTAAAGTTTTTATGACCCATTAATTAACGATAGAATATTTTTTTTAGTGCCAGGTATAGAAACACTAGGAAGACAAAAAAATAAACCGAAATTTGATGGTACAATCTGCATAAAGGAATTTAATCTTTCGTGATCCATGATTGCTAGTATTTATTAATTATATATTTTTACCCGATTGTACTCAAGTATTTAAAAAAAATAGTTATTCAACTGGTATACCTTTGGCGGTCCTTCTTTATGTGCTCGGAGCATGAACCCCGCGGGAACATTTCACAAATTATAAGATGGGCACAGCCAGGTTAATATAAGTCTTCACGATGAATTCTGCTATATATTAATTATTAATTATAACTTAATATTTACATACTGACCAACCAGTAATTTTAATAATTAACGAATCTACCGAAAGCCACAAAGTCCTTCCATGAACATTCATTAATACTAAATTTAAAATTGTATTGAAACTGATTAAAATAGTTTGAATTAATAGTACAACTAAAAATCATTCGAATATAGTTCAATCTTTCTGAATTATTAATTAAAATTACCTGGTGATTAATAGTTATTAACTATTCCTACGGTCCTAAAAAAATTACATCATTATTTTGTTGTACATTTCGATATTCTAAGAGGAACGACTAAACTCCAAACAACAAAGTTTCAGAATAACAAAATATAATTTTTATCATGAATATACACTTGGAAAAAAACATTATTAACATTTTATAAGAAATTGATCACTAAATACATTACTATAGTATGTATGTCTGTCACAAGAGGTACTATCAAGTAGAAAGCTTTCAGTTCCCATTACAGTCGGTTACAATATTCACAACATGACTAATAACATTATTGACAAGATGTTCCTTGATACGGGTTCCTTGAAAGGGTTGTGTTGTATCGAGTTACGTGTTTTGATATTTATAGATATTGTCAATAATATTATTGTTAATAGCTGCACGAAATCCATCCTAATGCGTTAAGTTTCGTAATTTATAATAAAATCTTTGTTTCTGAATGAGTAACCATTTTATAATGCAATTTATTGTTAGTTTGTTGATAATATTACATACAATTCAACAACGTACGAGTATGTAGAGCTGTAGTTTTTTATATTTGATTCAAGGTAATCTGTACGTCCTCTTAAAAGCGTTTAATTGTTGCAGGACTCTCCTATTACTCCAACTGCTCCTGCATCCGGTTCTAATGCAGGAAATAAAACTTGAAAATCTAGATGATGGTCCCGGCATTTTACCTTTTAAACTAGGTCCTTGTCGCATAGTGTCTCATTATCACTCATTCTTGAAGTATATCGATATCCACGAATTGCAAGATAAAGTAAATACAGTTCATATCCAATTAAGCAATATAATCTCTAATCTTAATAATAAAACTTTTTCTTTGTTTGAGCCCCATACTAACTATTTGAAAGAAAAGCTTCAAGTCGTTATAGAACAATTGCAGTCATTTGAAATTAGCCGCTCTAAAAGAGGTCTCGTTGATGGTCTCGGGTCCGTAATAAAAAGTATTACCGGTAATCTTGATTATACAGATGCGTTACAGTTTAATAACGCAATAAGATCACTACAAGAAAACGATAATAAATTAGTTACGGAATTTAAGTAATGTAAGCCTGACCAAAGATTGGATAACACAGCACTCTAAAATAATAGATAAAATAGTAGATAATCAGAACAAATTAGCGGAACTAGTAAAAAACATTAGTCTAAGTTTGAAAAAAGGTATCTATGAATCCAATCAATATGCTCATTTAGGACAAACTATTCTCATAGTCGATGATAATGTTGACAAGTTGTCACAAGAGATAACTAAGTTACGGAATGTGCTAGCATTTACAAGGACATCCACGGCTCATCATGATGTCATTAGTTTAAGTTCTATTAGAAATATAATTAGAAAGCTACGTAGTATGTATGGTAGTAATAAAGTACTAGATATGGAGGCCCGAGAGTATTATGACGTAATACAATTAGGTTCTTATTATGTAGGAAATGAAATAGTTATAGTATATAAATTCCCAATTATAAAATCCCAAATATATAATTTATATAAGATATCCATAATCCCTAACAAAAATCATGAAATTCTTGTTCCCCAACACCAATTCCTTGCAATCCATTTGAAAGATTTCAAGTACATAGAGGCTGAATGCCCGAAGTTCACTAAAGGGTATCTATGTGAAGAGATACACAACATACATAGTCGTACATCGCCGGATTGTGTAACAGCCCTCGTTACTACGCAGCAAAAACTCCCCGAATGTAAACCAGTCACCGTATCCCTACTTACGTCAGCCTACGAGAAACTCGACGATCGCCACTACACCATTAGCTTTCCAACTCTTACTAAAGTACGCTTGTCCTGCGATCAAGATATCTACAAGATGTTGCAAGGAAGTTATCTCGCTATAATTCCATATGGTTGTTTCATTCAAACAACAGAATTCATCATCTCGAACCTCAACGATCGACTAAAAGGTCAAGCCTTGAAGATAATAGATGTCCCTAATGAAAATACACTCAGTTCAGCAGCACATCTGATATTCAAATTAAACTCCATTAATTTGACTAACCTTCACGCTACCAATAGAGAGGTTATTCTACAGTCACCAGTAAACTTAAGCAAGACCAACGATATAAGCGTCTACCATACAACAATACCTTTATATACGTTACTATTCGGTGCATGTGTACTAATTAGCGGCCTTGCATACCGGAAATACCGACTTAAACATACGAAACACACCATCCAAAAAACTCAAAGGGATGAATCAGAACTTCCAGCGCAATTTACAACGAAGGTCTTCAATAGTCGCTGTTCTACGGGGGGAGGTGTTACGCAAGCATAGCCAAGGGCAATTGTTATAGTAAGAACCAACTTGGTTTCACACGGTTAAATGCTGACACCACGCTTCGAGTATCCTGAAGACGACACCATACGGCTTGCGTTCTCACCATCGATGGGAATCGAGGATAAAATATATTCATTCTTGGGTCAATCGCTGACCTGGAATCACCTTTTTTTAGTATTAATTAATTATAAGTTTTAATTGTAACTCTTTAATATAATTTTATAAAATAATTGTTTTTCTTTGCATCCTTCGCTGCCACCAAACTTAATTACAGCTACTATTGTAAAACAATAGATACAACAACAAAACAAAAAGAAATTACGTATATTATTAGTATTGTGAATGTACGAGTATATATATTACTGACTCAATAATTATAAAATAAAAAATATATTAGACTTAACTAACACAGCTTAATTCTATAAATATTTTACATACCCGTGGTAGATTCTACTTTATTTATATCTACAAAAGGTTTACAAAGAGGTCATCATAGTTGGCTGAACAGTCTTTCTCTTCATTAACCAACCTGTTTCCAATTATTCTTCAATGATCAATGTGACTGCTCACTAAAGTGAGACCAAGTGACTGTATTCAGATGCACATTGCAGTCACCTTGCTGATAATATGGAAATTTATATATACTTAAATATATATTATAAGCAACGTGAAGATTTGAAAAAAATATTATTACAATTAAATCATTCTTCATTTGATTTATTCGATAATTTTATACTAGAATTATTTATATAATGAATAAATACGATGTTTTTAATAATAATTGAGTGTAATATTAATATGTATGGAGTGATAAGGGTCCTATGAAATGTCGGTATTGAATTTCGGGTTTACCTTCAGCAGATTAATGACATTCCTACTTCAGAGAAATGTAATTTAGTTTTATAGCCTTCTATTAACTGACGACATATTATAATATAATTAATTCAGTTTTCATGTTTATGTTTAATTTTACACATCCGCAAAATAAAAATAACGTTATGCTTACCAAAATATCACCAGGGAAATGTAAATAAATTTATTACTTAATATATTTTCTTTATGATAATATTATCTTTTATTTGAATACACAATAAATTTCAAAAAGTTATAAAATAAAATAATAAAAATGTAGCAAGTAAAATCTGGGAAATGGGAAGGTATAACTTATCGAGTCGGTTCAGTGAAATAGTTCTACATTGTGAGCATTTATTACTGTGTGATGAAGGTAAAGTACTCCAGTGAGTTGGATTACTTCCAGCGAGCTTCATTTGAAGTTGCACTTTTTAAATTACTGTATCTGTGAAATTACAACTTTTATGAGTTAATGATTTTCTAGTACTTTATATCTATTGCACTAATAGAAATAATATTTTTATCGAATTCTTAAAGAAGACTCGATTGAAACTGTTTTTTTTCAGGTTGTATTACTATAAGTTTAATAATTAATTCAAACGCTTTAACCTGTCTAAAGAGTTTTTCGCTACAATATAATTTTAATAAATTGGTTTTTATATAAATCATGTATAATAAAGAATATTAAATAATTATTATTGAATTATTCCTAACTAAAACATTATAATCGCATGTGTATTTATTTGTAATGCTTACAAACTTTAACTACGTAATAAATGAACATTAAATTTTGAACAAACATCGTCAGGGACACATTAAGGTACGTAGCTTTTTATCCTGAAAAAGATATTGTTCTTGAGAGATGGAAAAAATACTTTTAGAAGGTCGACTGATATATTATCAAGATTATTTTTTGTAGCGAAATAGCGAGGGTATAGAAAAAACTAACACTTATGATATGAAATTGTTTTATCTGTGTATTGAGAATCAATAAAATATATGTCACTTAGCAATCTTGAAAATTTTTATATTGTAGTAATATAATGTTTATAAATATCTAAGTAAAATTATCATCAATTAGAAATTTTACGACATTAATAACTAAGGGCGCCAACAGACTCTCAACTTCGACTCGCTGCGTTTGCGAGATTTCGCATTGGGTGCCATTTGCAAATTAAGCGAAGCGAGTCTAGTGTAATGACTCATCGTTTCCCATTGACTTCAATGGGATATCAGTTTTTTGAAATGAAATTAAAATAAAAAATAAAAAATTACGACATTTTTCATTTTTTTTTAAATAACAATCTCCTAATGTGTGTCATTTTGATTGCAAAATTTCATAATTTTCCGTCAAGTAGTTTTAGACCCTATTCGTAATAAAGAATGTGAAAAAATATCCGGTAGAACGCTGCGCTCGCTACGTTCGCTTCGCTCAATAATTTACAAGTTTTACGTGACATGAACATTAGAAAATGGACTTTATTCTCACTACGATAAAAAACAAACATTGAGATTTTACTTTTGGCTTATATAATATCAAATTTTTACTTCTATTAACTTTATTAAATTAAAAACCAAAGTTAAGAGATTGTTAAGATTAAGACTATTGAATCAGTAAATAAATACTAACTATATAACTATGTAGTTTTGCTCGCTAGAAAAAAAAAAGAATAGATTTAGGTTATTTAGTTATTGTTTTGTTAAATATTGCAATGAAATTTCATATTATATAATATAATATTTAAGAGGAGAATGTTACGTTTTAGGTAAAGGTCAACGCAATATTACAAACACTCTTCTAATAAAACTCAAATATGTAAAAGATTATTAAATTATTATATTACAGTGAATTATTATTATATTACCTTCATAAAATATTACCTTTCTTTGCCAGAACTAGCATATTTTTTTGTTTTTTCCTTTCATGCTTAGAAAATAGATGAAAGCCTTTGAAGTATAGACGAAAAAATCTGATAGTGAATTTATAGAAGCTATTTGTATGCAAATGATGGGCCTTTTTCTGCGTGAAATGTATGGAGAATGAATACCAATTATTTTAAGAGGTAGAAAGAAAATAACACTATCTTGCACAGTTTCAAATTGCGTCTCACAAAGGAAGTTTAAACTATTTTATGTCAAAGTAAAGATTATTTCATCGGGTTATAATTAAATAAATAGCTGAATAATGATGGTCTAACGACATTTGTTTCTGTTTATGTTTATGTTTATAGAAAGGTTAGGTCTTCAATATCCATAATAAATATCGGTAAATAATTATATGTTATCTCGTTAGATTAAATGAAAAAAAATATATTAGATCAATTATTTATAGTGTCATAAAAACCCGCGCCGTAGTTTCTTATATAATTGTCATATCATTTTATATATATATATTCCTGTTGAAATAAGTAAATTGAAAGAAATGAAAAACCGTCAAGTTTTTCCATGATGCGTGAAATAACAAACAAACAGTACTGAGTCTATTATATCTATTAACACGCTGTTGAAGCCTACGATGTTCTTGCATTGTCATCCACCATCTGTAAATTTCTATAATCTTATATTTTATCATCGATAATAATAACCGAGAAATATGAAAGATTCTTGAGTAATATAGCAAACAACATTCTTACAACCTTTATTATACACACTCCAGTTTAACAATATATGAACATAAAATACAACAAAAAAGTCAATAAATTACAAAAAAAAACTTAAGAAAGGGACTTTTAATATCGTGTCGAAATTGTTCAATTTATATCTTTAAATATAATTAATTTCGCGAACTTTCCACCACTTATTCACGGGAGGGTGTTAAATATTGCGAAAAGAAAAACGTTATTCACATATGTAAGATTATATTCTTAGATTTAATTTATTCCTTGAGTCAATATCACAGGTAAGGCTAATCAAATGAGTTCCTTCCGTTAAATTGTATTATTATCACCCTTTCATTGGATCTGGAATTTATCAATTTCTCATTTTCAATTGAAAAAAACTTAGGTGTAGAAAACAACTTGTATTTTTGCAACTTGAACAAACTTTCTACAACAGATTAAAATACCTAAAAAAACGAAATAAAACTACAATTACAAATTATAGATATAATATTTCTAGACCAAATATATATCGCAACCATATTATGTATTTTCATATAAATATTTCATATATAATATAAGTAAAAATTATTCTAAATCACTACACGGCGTTATAATAAAACTGAAATATACAATTGGGGTTACAACGCCGTGATAATCACTTTCACAATGAAGTCTGTTCAGTTGACCGTTAATGCAACATATTGCGTTCATAATTGTAACGAGACACACGACACGACACGACGTGATGGCTGCAGCTTACGTTATATTGATGACATTTAATGGATATGAGACACTGCTTCTGATATACGAGTAATATAGCGATAAGTGATATTAAATAATAATATATTATATTGTAAGCTGACGGTTGTATGTTCATTTTAATTGACAAGTTAAGTAAATAAATACTAGGGGCGCTAACAGACCCTCAATTTTGACTCGCTGCGCTCGCGAAATCTCGGATGCCGTTTGCATATTGAACGAAGTAAGCCCAGTGTAATGACTCATCGTTGTGAACAGTATCGGTAATGTAGGAGATTTCAGATTAGGCTGACAGTCGCGCCACGAAAACGAAACGAGTTAAAGTAAGTTTTGTTTCTACTATTTGCTCAGTGAAAATAAGATATTGCCATAATTTCAATTCATCAATGTTTAAAATGAAATCCTCTGTCATATATCCTGACATTAAGCAAAATGTATAGTTAATTTAATTCTTAATAGTGTGGTCTATAGGTCTGTATTTGTATAACGAGAAACATCTGTCGAGAGTTGAAAGGACGACTATTATAAACTCAGTACTCCTACCGCTTGAAACCTACGTTTCTTTGTGTTAGAAGTGGAAACAGGATAAAAGATATTCATACTATACCATAACTTTTTTTCTTTCTTTTCGAACTGTAACTACGTATACCGTGTGTTGATCTACTTATACTATTTTATATTAAAACCATTATTTATACTTTATCCTTCTTAAGTTAATTAGAAATAATTAAATAGAGTAATATTTGTTTGTTTCGTTGTTTCTATGAACTGGGTAACACAAGGATACTGACAGTTCTACTCATTAGTTATTTATATTTCTATTAAAGCTTACCTTACCTTATTACAGTCTTTTAAGCAACATTCAACATTAATTAACAAAACTATTTATTTTATTTTATTTTTAGAATTCTTGAAACTTTATATTCATTTATAAAAATAAATATGAATATTTAGACATACAATTAAACAATAAGGTATTAGATAAAATAAAATAAAAAGCAAATAAATTATTGTCATAGAATAAATAATTATTTTAAGTAATACACTTTTCTTCACATATGAAATAAGAAAGCACTCGTGCACAAAAGACGTTACAAGAAAGAAAATAGATTTAGTGAAATAAGATTCATAATAACAAAACTTTGCCTTACAAAGATGCACTTTACTCCTTTGTTTGAGAACCATGTTCTAGATTCAATCTGCTGTGAAAATTCTTCAATGAGAGCTGCATTTTTAATATAAACAAATTGTTTACAACTCCAAGTCGGCTAACTTTAATTGATTAGTTGGAAAAAAAATATATTGTCAAAGCAACCACCGACTCAGCAAAGTTATTGTCAATTTTAAAAAAAGATCAGTTTTAAAATAGCAAAGTTACGTATTCCTTTATTTTTAATAATAATAAAAACGCGTGTAAGTTAGTTAAATATAAATCATAGAAGATATTTATTAAGAAAGTTTTTATTTAAAATAATTTAAGTTCATGATAATAAATTGTTAAAAAAGCCATGAGGTGAGTGTGGCTCGTGTCTGCAAGTGAATAATATGTTTGCAATAAATTTGCCATTTATCGAAAAAATATATATTTATTGATTTTAAAGTACTTTTTTAATAAAATAATAAGTAATTTCATGGGTTTCATTTTTAAATAATTAATAAAAAAGCACTTTAGGCAACAAAATACAATAACAAAAAATACAAAGAGAACTTTAAGTATAAGAAATACTTACTACTACTTACTTCTTACTTATCTTCACGCCATATCCCTTGCGGGGTAGCCAGAGACGACGGAGCGCCAAAAGCTACAGTCCCTGCATACCTCTTTCGCCTCGACCACAGACATTAACCTCTTCATACATGCCCTCCGGGAGGTCCTCATGCTTTTTACGTGACCTTCCTCCAGTATCGTAGCTCCAGTGTTTTCGAAGGTCACTCGCGGCCTCCCCCTGTCTCTCTTACCGCTCACTTTTCCTTCATAAATCTTTTTTATCATTCTTTCATCACTCATTCGTTCGACGTGCCCAAACCACCTGAGCACGTTCTTCTACATTCTTACCGTAACATCTTCGCTAGTACCTGCCATTCTGTGGATCTCTTCATTGCGAATTCGGTCAGTTAAACTGACTCCGCATATTAGACGAAGAGATCGCATCTCCACAGCATTCATCTTTCTTACATGCTTCTTCTGTGTTACCCACGTTTGGCTGCCGTATAACAGCGTCGGTAGCAAAACTGCATTGTGTACAGCCAAACGTGCAGCTATGCTGACGTTTCGCCGTCTCAACAATGCAGCCAAAGCACCGTTGACTCTGTTACCGGCAGCAATACGCCTTTCCACATCCATTTCGTATCTTCCGTCTCTGCTACACATACTTCCCAAATATACCACTTCATTCACTTGTTCTATTATCTTATAATTCACTTTGATCTTACATTCTGTTCTTTCTTCATTTCTTTCAAATATCAGAACCTTCGTCTTATTTGCATTCAGGTTTAGACCATTATTTTTACACCCATCTTTCAGAGTGGTGACCAATGCTTGCAAATCGCATTCTGATGATACAATGAGCACTGCATTATCTGCATAAAGCAAGCAATTGACCTTAAGGTCACCTACTTTCACTTCCATGTCACTGTCTTTCACGCCTTGGAGACAACTATCCAAATTTATCCAACAAGTTGAACAACCAAGCTGACATAGCGCAACCTTGCTTAACACCCGATTGGATGTCAAACCTGAGCGACATGTCAGCTCCTACTCGCACACAGGCTGAGTGATCTCTGTAAAGAGACTTTACAGCCTGTAGCAAGGGTCCGCTCACATTGTATCGGGGCATTATCTCCCATAATTTCTTCATCACAACCCTGTCAAACGCCTTTTCCAAATCCACAAAAGCACAGAAAACCTTTTGGTTTAGGGCCAAAAACTTTTCCGTGATAATGCGGAGGGAAACGATCTGATCTATACACCCTCTTCCAGGTCTAAAACCTCCTTGGGCCTCCCACAACAGCCTTTCAGATCTCTCTTGCATTCTTCTCGCTAATATTTTAGCATAAACTTTACCGCCCAAGCTGATCAAAGTGATAGCCCTATAGCTTGCACAGTCTAACTGTGAACCTTTGCCTTTATACAAAGGTACGATGACTGCACCTCGCCAATCGCCTGGGACCTCCCCCGATTTCCAGCATAAATTGCACAAAAACCAGAACAAGTCCCAGACGCGTGGCCCACCATATTTGATCATCTCGGCAGTAACTTCATCTGCTCCCGCAGCCTTACCACATTTCAGACTTCGAATCGCGCTCTCCACTTCTTCCAAACTGATTTCACCATCGGCTACATCCGAACTCGGCATTTCGCTGGTACTCAAGGCCGAGGCGTCCTCACATTCATACGTCTCCTTGTAGAATGCCGAATATAAGTATAAGAAATAAGTTGTGAATATACAAACATTTTGTAAAAAATGGTGAATGGGACTAATATTTTAATATTTTAAGCGAGAGGAGCGAGATTAACGACACATCTGGTGAGATTTAATCGTTATAAACGACGAACATTTCGACTGATATGACTGTCTTTTTATCGTACGTGTTATGAACTAGTC
The DNA here is from genome assembly GCA_918358865.1 of Melinaea marsaeus rileyi. Lineage (NCBI taxonomy): Eukaryota > Metazoa > Arthropoda > Insecta > Lepidoptera > Nymphalidae > Melinaea > Melinaea marsaeus. The sequence goes on along the minus strand of OU911094.1, from coordinate 19,226,093 downwards.
TTTTATGATATAAGTGTGTAAAGTAAAGCAAGGTGGTGTCCTGGTAAGTATAGAGTTACCAACAGGCTATGGTAATATGTAAGATTATATTTTTGAACCAATATTACAATCTCATTGTTAATTTTATGCAATCAGTATAATAGACTTTTGTTGTTGTTATAGACAAGATATGACTAACATTTAATCAAGACTAACCATTTAATCAACAGACACTTAGTTAGATTTATAATTATTTACTTTTTGTAATGGTGATGTTGGTAGAGGTACAATCGGGTAGAAGTGCTTCATATTCCTCTACGTTGTTCAGAGAAGGTACAAAATATATACATTAAAATATATAGACCTATAATCCATTTAGTTATTAAAGATATTTTTCTTTATATTAACCCTAGATACATAACGTTTCTATATAACCCCAACAGCATAACGTGAGGTGAATTTGACACACACAACTCACAACCAATTTATAAACGATAACGGAATTGTTTTTTTAATACTTTAATAAAGATTGTTAAATAACATGTTTAAAGGTATTTAAGAAATAAAGTAATAATATCAAATAATTGTTTTTTTTTTATTATACTTAAAAACAAAAAAAAGGCACGAATTCTTAGAAAATGAAACATAAATTGAGTATCTCTTTTTTTTAAGCCAAAAAAGACTTAACAAATAATTAATTATAATTTTTCAATACATTTAACTAAAAACAAAACATTAAAAAAATTGAAATATTACGTAATCAGTCTCGAAATTGGAACTACTTGCAGTCTAAGCAAGTCAATATCTTATGCTCGCCACAGACAGGTTTTTTACATTTGTTGCACTCTGCCTGTATTTTTCTTCTAAGTTTCCATGGATAGAAGGCACAGTATTTTTTTTTTTCTTTACAGGTGGTTCATCTTCACCTTGTACTAGGTTAGTTACAGAAGAATTTGATATAATATTCTCTATGTTCTCACGTAATTTTCTGGTCAGATTAGGAATTTCTATCCTTTTCTCCATCCATGATTTGTTGTTCATCGACAGTCACATGAGATCCTGGTGTGTATTTTATTCTGTACTGTGTAATAAACAAATTCCAAACTTTTTAGATGGGAGCAAAAACATCTAGAAAGCGATTAGTAGGTCGTATAGTATTTGTTATCAAAACGGAGGAATGCTAGAAGAAATACGAATTGATCTCTAGTTATGAAATGTGTAATATCAAACTATTCAATAGTCGTGAAGTGATTGTCTTTCATTTCTGCGGTCAAAGTTAGAATTCCAATAAAAATTTTCGTCTCGACAAAATTTGTGTCTCGGCAGACACATTATTTATGTTATATTTTTGACTAATCTCGATATTGGTTCATATTACTATTTCTTCAATTATTTCGTCAATAAAAAATATACCAAAACACAAGAATAGTTGAAATAGTTTTCTACACATTCTCGTTGGTCCTCTCGCTACTCGTGCCATATTTATAGCGGCAGTTCTTGTCTGAGTTCGCTCCTTTACTGTAGACCTGCAGCAGATCTTTGAGGCAATATGATTATTCGATTTGTCGTCGAAGTTGAAGGACGAGGTTCTTATTATTTGGAATATTTTCGTTTACGTCCGCAACTTTTTTACTAAAAAAATATCGTCTTCTCATAATCACTTTGTACGTCATCTTCCCTCAAATGATCCTCTTCGTCCTCACTAAATACATCAAAAGTTTCTGACTCTTCCTCCAACAACAAATTTTCAGTTTCTAATTCTTCCAGTGGCCAAGACGATGTTATCCTGGAGTAGAATTAGCCGAACAATGAACTATAAAACTTAAAACAAGAACATAATCAAAATATATTAAAAATAAAATAAATTAATTAAAATAATATTAAGGCGCATTAAAACTAAAATGTTACGAATCACATAACGTTAAGTCATTCTGACTCACTGTGTTACTATGTCTACGTAAATACAATGCTTACCTGCGACACTCGTGCACCGTTCGGACCCTCGGGCTGCGTACTGAGTTAGCTCGCACGGACGACGCGATACATCAAATATATGGAGAGAGAGAGATGAAAACGTTTGACGCGTGAGTCGTTCTGACTCACGTTATTTATCTAGGGTTAATGAAGAGAACAACTGATCGTCCATCTGTAATGACCCCTTTGTATACCTTTATGAATATAAATAAAAATATTGTCTCCTAACAAGCGTAAACTATAAAATGTTCATAATTTCTTATAAAAAACCTACTTTACTACTTAGTTTTTATCGTAAAATATTGTCAATAATGTGAAAGTTGAGTTATGACATTAATATTGAATATACAATAAAAAAATCAATTAAGATCATATTTTATTTTATGCTGAAAGGGTATAAGAATCATACATAATGCATAAATTAATAAAAAGGTAAAAGTGTACTTATGTCCAAGCTTTATTCAAGTTCCACTTTGTTTATTACTTTATAGAAAACTGCAGAGCCTGGAAAAATAAAAATATAAAAATACAGACCATTTACAAATACAAATTTAATTAATCAAATTAAAATACATATAAAGTAGTAATATTATATATTATAATAAATAAAGCCACCACACGTCAAGCCAATTTCAGTTGTAATACACATTCGTATTCAACAAGAAATAGTTTCAACTTCCAAAGCATTAAGTACCATTCTACATGGTACTTAGTGGTTTGAAAGTTGGAATGGAGTACAAATTATGTTTTTCTCTATAGAAATATGTTACTTTGTATTCCACTATGGGAATATGTTACAAAGGTAATATAATGTCTATATTCACATTTTACTCATCGTAAGTTGTTTATTACTTGTAATATGTATTTTCTTACGAACATTTGCAAATAATGACGTTTCCTTTTACATATAATAATCAGTAATAAAAAAATATATATTTTTACAAAATTTAAAAAACTCGAAATAGCTATAGTGGGTTCAGCAATGAATGTATATTACTTTTGAGCAAAAAAATTTTTTTGAGTAGGAATACAATAGAAAAATTAACTAATTTTCCAATTCTAGCAAATCCTTGTTTATTTTATTTAATCAAACTTTAAAAATATACTATAGATAGTAATATAATATTATAAAAAGACTATTTATTGCAAAAATGTTTTAGATCACTTTAAAATACAATACAAATTAATTAATTAGAAGGATTACTGAAAACTGAAAAGGTAAAAACACTTTAATCTTATAAGAAACATTTTTGTTTTAAATATTGATTATTGAATATTTTTTTAATACTTAACTTTAACAGCGAGGGAAACTTAAACGAAAACGCAGCTAAGTTATAGCTGGCCTAAAAAAGAAATTTTATATATTTTTCTATTATAAAAATAACATGTGTGTTTCTATCCAAACCTTTATAAAGAGAAACCGAAAGGCTAAAAATGTAATAAAGTAGTTAATTACTGTTATATTAGAGAAGTAGTACACTCTGTACACAAATTTATACTTTTGAACAAACATTACTTTTGGTTACAGTTAACATTTTTCAAGTTTAATTATTTTATTAGGTAAATTATTATTCTTATATATCGTAACTTTGTAATTAACATTAAAATTTTATATTATAGCCATAAAAGCCACACACAAAGGCTTTTAAAATAAATGTAGCTCTAAATCAGCAAAAAATAAAATATTTTTTTCTTAACCCTTTAGAAAGTGAATGAAGTAAAGATACGAAAGAAGGAAAGGAACGAAATGGGCCATGTAAAACTATATGTTTTCTTCCACAAGGTTCTACTTAATGTGACTTTTCCTACCTACAACAAATTGAAAATATCGTGCAGAATGTTGTCAGAAATTTTAAGTCGTAAATATAAGTATATACTTGCTTTTTTAAAATTACATTATCATGTCTCTGCACGTATTGTGGTCATCTTTACTTCAATGCTCGAATCCAAAGTATCAATTGTCATCGGTATGCCTCGCACGTGATCGTTTCATTCGGTTGTAGCAGCCAATATTCGGCCTGGCCGTCGATGATGAGGCATGGCCAGGATATCTATATATTGCCCGACGTTTAAGATTATGGTAATGGACCCACTTATCGTGGCCCGTAAAGATTCGATGCAGAAATCCTTTCGATTTTGCCGTTGAAACTGTTGTTCGCACGGGAAAAAACAGCTTTCGACGTTTCGTGGCTTCATTTCATACGACACCCAATTGCCTATCTTGCGGATCATTTCAATTGCTTTTCAACAGTGTGAAATAGTTTGGTAAGTCACCAAGTATTTTTGCGAGTTTTTCTTGCGTCTCCAATCGCAAGATTTTGTTGAAAACTTACAATTTTAAACTGTGCAAACCACTTCTGACACGTGCGCTCAGCTAGAGCATGGTCACCATGAACTTCCACCAAAATGCGATGACTTTTGGCTGCACTTTTCTTGATATTGAATTACTGAAGTAAAACTAAACCGCAAAAACACATTATTTAGGGCAAAATTTGCCATTTTCGTTGATATAAAAAGTATTGCTGTTTACACTGCAACTGAATAATTTATGCTGACGTATGACAGTAGCTTTCGAATTAAATTGAATTGTAATTGAAACAAGTTACGCCATCTGTTGTGAAAACTGCACGAACTTATTTGCAGCAATATAAATTCATACCTTTTTATTTAATTATTTATTATGTCAGTATTATATTATCATTTAAATTCATACCTTTGTAATTTTATTATTTATTGTCTGTATTACATTATCATGTAACTTGCTTTTACCCACCCCTATATCAGCTCATTTATCTTTTTTTCATCCTCCCGCCTCAGCCAAGATAGCTATCAGCAGGCAGGCTTTTTCTAACTTACGTGATATTTATCGTTGTTAAGGCAAAATAATCCCAATCCTTATAAACTGTAGTCTATGTGTTATTCTGATATATAAGTAAGATTACTGTAGGATTCATCTTAATCCGTGCCGTTCCATATGGAACGTTCCATATATATATACATCCACACAAATATTTGTAATACTAGCTTCTGCCCACGGCTTCGACTACCCTAACCTTTACGTTGCGTGGTTTCAAGATTCTAGCCTGTAAACTATTAAGAAGTATAAGCTATATTATTGTAAGGTTTTATCTATATCTATTCCGTAGTTTTTGAGTAAAAGCGTAATAAACATAAATACATCAAATAAATACAAATTTTCAAATTTATAATAGTAGTAGAAACAAGTAGCCTTCCTTCTATCAACAAAACAATTGCCCTGAAGATATCACGTACCCTCCGTCCGAGCTTCGAGTTATCTTTAGGTATTTTTATGAAACGCAATAACTTATTTGATATTAAGTTATGTCATATTAATTTATTATGACATGTTCACACTTTTCGTAAATTATTTTTAAACTATTATATATACAAAGAAAATCTAAATCCAAGAAATAACTATCTACTTACATTATGTTAATGTTGTTTTAAGTCTAGTTGTATAAAAGGCCATTATGCTTTAAAATATGCTTTCGATACACAGGAATCGATTTAAGAAAAGTTATGAACCAATAATAAGGTTTCCATAACGTTTAAAATAAAAAAAATTATAAACTCGTGAAGTACAATTACTTCATCTAATTCCTTGATGTATTAATATGTTACGGAATTAGAATCACCAATTCCATTCATTTATTGAACAAAATATTTAAGGTTAATCATTTAATTTATGGATTTATTCGACTGAATGTAATGTATGTAAAACCCTAAATTTAATTATAACTTCGTTAAAGGATTATTGTCGCTGGTTGTTCAGTGAGAAGTAGTTAGCGGGAATCGGCTCATCATCACAAGTTTCACAAATCCTTTAACGCTAATTATATCTTCCTAATTAGGATTAACATTAAAAAAAAACAACAGACATTTCAGTAATGAGTTGTTTTGAGTCTCTTAAAACAGATAACACTATTCAGAAATGGTTTTAGAATACTATGTAGGTATCTATTAAAATTACATATCAATAGAGAGCAAGATTTCATGTCAGTACATTATTTATGTTTTTGCAACTCACATATTACGCCTATTTGGTATATAGTTTGCTTATATAGTAATCCTCTAAGAGAAGGTAAAAAAATATCGTACAAATAAACTGAAGCTTTTTTTAGAATTTTAGAAGAGACACCCGACACACGGTTTCAATGTGTTTGTGTATGTTTCAAACTTTTAAAAATGGTGGTTACAAAAAACTTTATTAATTTTGTTTTTTGAGAGACACGCGCGCTTAGGTGTCGAGTCGAGTTTATTTAAGAATTGTAACAGTTAATTTCTCATGAGAGCAGCGGTACGAGGTGAGACAAGTTTGTCTCACAGAGTCTGTTATAAAATGTTCACATTTTCGTATTAACATAACTTCAGATCTAAATTAAAGATATGTAATATATTTAGGTGGTTAAATCAAAGCGTTTACTTTGAGGACATTGTAAGATTATTCTTTTTCTTAAAAAACAAAGAAACGAAGAAACGAACGAATAGAAAAGAATAGTAATTTATAAATGTTTAACTTGTTGTAATAAATAAATATACAAAATGAAGATTATCGTATTCTCCAATAAAATATTTCATAACTCCATATACTTATTAACAATATCATTATTGTGCAGGTGTGAAACGAACTCAAAATGAAAAGCTCTTAAGCAAAGTATGAAGATTCACCAAAATTTATGTTTTCAAGTAACTTTGCTAGTTTAAATTGAATCACCGTCGCCGTCTCGTAATGGAACAAGTCACTTCGGTGCAACGAAATTGAAGCACTTTTCATGTTTTAACTTAATGATGGAACTGCATAATTAAAAGCAAAACAAATTGTAATGTTTATATTCGTTTTATTTCATTATGGTACATTTATATGTTTTTTTAAACAAAATACATAGAACTGAAAAAATTGAGAATAGTGTGAGATAGGTGTATAATATTTGTAAACTGCTATTATCAAACAATATTTAATATTAAAGTAGGCTATTAATGACCTTGGATAATTTTTTTTTAATTAATTAAGAATATACCTTCATTAAGTGCCTCTTATTTTTTACTAACAAGTATTGTCTATCCATGGGTAGAGAAAGTATAATATAAACAAAATTATCAACACTTGTTACTATATTAATCTTCAGTTATCCAACAGCGGCTTCCGCTTTATAGTAGTATGCTAATACAATTTTATTGAGCGAAGCGAACGAAGTGAGCGGAGCGTTTTACTGGATACTTTTTACATTCTTTGTCACGAATTGGCTCGAAAACTACTTAACGGAAAATTGTGAAACTTTGCAATCAAAAAGACAAACATTAGGTGATGGTTGTAAAAAAATTTTTTTTTGAAAAATGTCCTCAAAAAATTTTTTTTTTTAATGTCATGTCGAAAAACTGATATCCCATTGACTTAACGATGAGTCAATACACTGGGCTCGCATCGCTCCATATGTAAACGGCACCAGAGATTTCGCGAGCGCAGCGAGTCGAAGTTGAGGGTTTCTTGGCGCTCCTAATATCTATAGATGACTATATTTTTTCTTATAATCAAATTCTAGTCATAAACCAACAATATACAACACTTTATGTTTGTTATTTCATAAATTAAGAGACTGACATACAAACTTACATCAATCAACAATCTGTTTGAAATTCTCAATATCCAAAGATTATAAGACAAAGTTACTTTATTTTATTTTCTAAGAACAAATTACTTGTACTTGTTGTATAGTCTTATGATTGTTTAGTTTACGAATACAACATAGAACATTGTTTAGTCTGGGATGCTTTGTTTAGCTTTTGTGTCTCGGACAATTTATGAATGTTTGTTTTTCATTAAGCTTCCATCAATATTGTAGGTCGATCGTAAATTACTGAAGAAAATCAATTTTACCTTCTGTAACAAAGTAATTGAATTATTTGATAAGTAATGGTGTTTAAGTGAAATGTGTAACAGGGTCGCTGTCTTAATAGATACTTGGATATATTTGTATACATTAACGTTATCACAAACGCTGTTTCAATATTATTGAATTAATGTACAAAAAGAGTTTTTTTACCAATTTCATTAGCTTCCTAACAGCTTCCTTCCAAACAGACAAAGTAAAAAATTTTTAATAACATGTGAATTTGTAAAGGTCCGGAGACAAACACAATATTGGTGGGTACGAAAAATATTTTTAAAGGTTTTGTTCAGCTCCCTTATGATATAGTAAGGATGTGTGTTTAATTTACATCTTTTGAATGAAAAATAAAATTATTTTTACTTTTAGTGTTGGTTCATGATAATATGAAACTAAAAATTGCTGCCATTTTATGATCTCCATCCAAATCTTGTGGTTGTCTTTTTAATTAATTTTTGTATATAAAGATAAAAAGAAATACATGATATAATATTAAATAATAATATTTTAACTAACATGGAAATATTTTTGTGAACAATTTTTTAGTAAAATAATATTTTTTTAAGTGATAATAATCCGTAAACTCCGTATCTTCTCAACTTGTCTTTGAAAATAAAACATTAATTTAATATTTTATTCTCATATATTTTTTGCGCGTTTCTGTCATAATACATATAACCGCCATATTTCCAAGTCGAAGCACATAAATAGGAAGTCTTCGAAAAATATATTTAAGTGTTTGTGAAATCATACATTTGGGTTGATATTCTCTACTTACTTTAGAATAAAAAATAATTTCCCAACTCAGAACTCTTCAAAAATATTTAAGATTCATTTACATAACAAAATAATAAAAGCTTCACATTACAAAGAAATGGAATGTTGTTTAATCATGTAATAATTTTCGTCTTTAAAGCGTTCTACTTGCAATAATATTACTAAGTTTGTTTAACTGTAATATTATTATATTTTTTTTATTTATTATTCAAGCTATAAAGATAATTGTATACGCGCTCATCGTAAATTATTATCAACAAAAACTTGTATTTCCCCGGAGGAAAAAAAATCTTTAAATATTATATATTCAAAAGTATTTCCAAAAAAGATACCTTTTCCGAGAAAAAAAATTAAAACCGATTTTTGCTTGAAAATTTTTGATGTAAATAACGGCATGTATTATTCTTAGGTAGTGAGTTATATTTTAAAAGAGTTACACACGAGGTCTACCCACGCGTGTCCCCCTGCGGGCACGGATTTTTTATTATCATTGATATTGCCTGTCTTGATTGTTATTATTTTAAGAACTATGTAAGATTAATTTAAAGCTATAAACGCCGATATGTGTACCTATTTTAAGGTTTTTAATGAAACATGAACCCTTTCATCTTAACTCGTAAAATTGTAAAACAATATGATGACAAATTGTTGGATTCATAGAATTATTGTAACCCTACGAATCCTTGTTAATACCAAAGTTAAATTGCTATGACTTATCTCTTGGAGTGAGTTTAAATGTATGTATATAATATATTCAAAGTAAAGTGTAAAGTTGCAAACATAAGCTTAAAATTTATATCCTGCTAAATTTGATTATAATACATGTAGATGGTTATTCCTTGGCTATTTAAATCTATTCAAATCAGTCGTAAAGCCCAATCATCTCCTACTTCAACAAAAATTGCCAAGACTGATATTCTAGCCAAAATCAATTTTTATCAACCACCCTTGATCAAATTTCACGTGAGAATCAGAACATAAACGAGTAAAAAACTATTTTAAACTATTTATCATATTGTACAAGAATAGTTACCTCGTATTAAGAAATAGTTTGCTCAAAATTTATGTTCTTCTTTTAAGTTTCCAAGGTAATTTGGAGCTCTTTTTATAGCTTTTGTGACTAGTACTATTCTAGTAGGGAAGAAAACGTGCTTTGAATACGACTGTAATTCCGAAGTTACACGACATTGTAAATAACGTTAAATAAAGTTAAATAATGTAGCTTTTGACTTTATTAATATCACAGGCACACAAAAAAAAAAAAACGTCATGAACCAGAGAGGAGACCCCATTATTCCTAGGTTTTTGGGATCGCTGAAACCGAATATGACAATAAAAACTAATTTCAAATGCCAGTTTTCCCGCTAGCACCCCCTTACTACCTCTTAAGTGGTGAAAATTGAAATTTTTGTAAAAAATCAAGATAGATGTGTCTTTCTACGCTTTTTGGGATGCTGGAACCGAAAATGATAACTAAAAATAAATTCATGACCACTATCACCCCCTACCATCCCTTACAGGGGGTGAAAATTTCATTTTTTTCTATAAAATCAAGACAGATGTGTATTTCTACGTTTTTTGGTATAATGAAACCGAAAATGACAACCAAAAGTGAATTTGATACCTCTTTTACTTAATACCACCCCCTAACTACCCCTAGCGGGGGGGAGGGGGTGGGGGTAGTTTCAATTTTGTATAAAATCAAGATGTATGAAGAAATTTTGACGATTTACAGTAAATGACATGTTTATCAAACTAGTTTGAAGTTACTCTTAGCTCTTATATTAGAAATTCAAATGCTTTATCGATCAGAAGTATCTGATATATATTCATGATTTAATTCTATTCTTAGCGTAACCCAGGAACAACGGCGTGGACGTAGTAGATTTCTGTTCCCTTTTGGAGTGCTGGATTAAAGTGAGTCCCCTTGCCTGTCACTATCCGGGGTGCTGAATTAAAGTGAGTCCCCTTGCCTCTCACTATTCAGCGTCTACCTGTTTCTACGATAACGAACTCTCTTGTTGTCAAAAGTTCTTCTAAGTGGTTTCCTTTTATTGGTTCTTTTCTGTTCTGGCAAATCTCTTTTTAAATTCCAACAGTAGTCTGCTAACATATTGACATCCCATTTACCCTGATAGCGCTGTTCCATTGTCTTAAGATCCTGTCTGATGGAACCTTTCACCTTGCTCCTCACTGTAGTCTCCTAAATTGGCCGAAAAATAGTAACCTTTCTATTTCGGAGGCATAGAATTAGGTTCAGCATCTTTTAAGCGTTTTACAAGACTGCCGGATGGATAACAGTATAAACAGAATTAAATAGAAAGCAAAAAAAAAACAAAAAATGAAACAACTTGTTAAGAATAGGACAAAAATCATGATTCAGTCTTAGTATCATAATAAAAAATATATACATACAATAAGGTTACCATATACTTTATAATCATTTTTCTCTCAGCATCTTGAAAAACATAGAAATTCACATATTTTCGGTTCCAGCATCCTAAAAAACGTAGAAATACACATCTATCTTGATTTTATAGAAAAATTGAAATTTTCACCCCCTTTAAGGGGTAGTAAGGGGGTGATAGTGGTCATGAATTTATTTTTAGTTATCATTTTCGGTTCCAGCATCCCAAAAAACGTAGAAATGTACATCTATCTTGATTTTATAGAAAAATTGAAATTTTCACCCCCTGTAAGGGGTATTAGGGGGTGATAGTGGTCATAAATTTATTTTTAGTTATCATTTTCGGTTTCAGCATCCCAAGAAACGTAGAAATACACATCTGTCTTGATTTTATAGAAAAAAATGAAATTTTCACCCCCTGTAAGGGATGGTAGGGGGTGATAGTGGTCATGAATTTATTTTTAGTTATCATTTTCGGTTTCAGCATCCCAAAAAACGTAGAAAGACACATCTATCTTGATTTTTTACAAAAATTTCAATTTTCACCCCTTAAGAGGTAGTAAGGGGGTGCTAGCGGCAAAACGGGCATTTAAAATTAGTTTTTATTGTCATATTCGGTTTTAGCGATCCCAAAAACCGAGGAATAATGGGGTCTCCCCTCTGGTTCATGACGTTTTTTTTTTTTTGTGTGCCTGTGTATTTAATGTGTTTTATAGTTTAGGTACATTAGTTTATGTTTTGAAGTTAGGTACATACTTACCATTGGGTAGACCTCGAAGAATTCGGTCTGCCCATTCATTTGTACCCGACTTTCGAATTTTGGAAAAATTTCTTTACAGGAGGTCTTCTTATGACCTCCTGAGTCCGAAATGACCATTGGTCAAAAAGTTTATATATATATATATATATGCGTGCGTGCGTCCAGATTCGACTTTTGTCAGCACGATAGCGGCCTCAGTTTCGCTCGGATCGCTTTCAAACTTTGCACAAAAATCAACCATCCAAAAATGAAGGTCAAGTTCGTTAACCAGAGAAATACGGCCACAGGGGGCGCTTCAGTTTCAGTTTCAGGGGGGATTTCAGTTTTTCGACCATAACTTTTTCCCTATACAAAGTAGATCAATTGCGTTCATATTATATGATGTCTTTAATGAATACCTATAACTAATGTAGATAAACCGAAAATCTAACTTCAATAACTTAGGGGTAGGGGTAAAAAAACCGAAAATTTTTGGAAAAAAATTCATAACTTTTTTCTGGTAAACATTCTTACATCAAAAGTATTTTTAATAGAAAGGTAATTGTTTACTCTAAATTTAGGTACCAAAAGTTTTTCCGTAAAAGGAAACGGTTTCCGAGAAAAAAAATAAAAACCACTTTTAGCATGAAAATTTAAGGTAGGTAAAACCACGGCAACTTTTTTCTGGTAAACATTCCCTCCTCGCAAATATTTTTAATAGAAAGGTTATTTTTTACTCTAAATTTAAGTATCAAAAGTATTTCCAAAAAAGATACCATTTCCGAGAAAAAAAATAAAAACCGCTTTTTGCTTGAAAATTTTTGATATAAACAACGGCATCATGTGTTATTCTTAGGTAGTGAGTTATATTTTAAACGAGTTACACACGAGGTCTACCCACGCGTGTCCCCCTGCGGGCGCGGATTTTTTTTATATTATGATTACTATGGCTTTGAGGTGATAAATAATTAAAACGAAATAACTATGATGGGAACACTTCCAAGTAAAATTATTTGGTTTTGATGTCTGTTATAATTATAAAAATGTATATATAGGAGCTGTAAGGTCAATTATATTCCTTTTTTCATATTATTGTTAATAAAGGTATTTAATAATTCACTTATAGGTTAAATAGTCTCGCTGTCTCATTTACATTTATTACTATTCCTTGTTATTTAATTAATTTGTTAGCTCAAAATTTTATTAACATTACTTTAGGGAAACATCTGTAATATTATATTTAAGAAAACTTATTTATCAATAAAAAAATTGTTATTCAGAATTAAAAAACTAATAAAAAAGTTTTGTCAATTTATAATTGCTACTGTAGACAGATGACGAACTATTAATTATGCTTCAGCTTGAGCATATATACATGGAAACACGATGAGCGCGTGGTCAAAGCGGTTATTGGTCATATTAACAGATGGGATGATCGAGACGACAGCAGACTATTTGTTAGGATTCACTTTCGATGTGTATGTTGATGTTGGTTAATTTATTTAATTGAAGTATTTTCATAAAAGGTGAGTATTAAAACATTTTATATTGTTATTGATATCGATTAGTAATTTTAACTGTAAGTTTTAATCTTTTACTTTGGTGCTAAAAACATACGTTGTAAGATCTTCAGATCTTAAATACTATATATTTACTAACTACTAAGTATTTGCAAACTCATGGTAATGTATTTATGAATTTTACAAAAAAATATTAACTTTGGGTAAGCATATAAGAAAAAATAATAATGTATATTTATAAATTACGAGGTTTATGTACAATGTACATTATGATAATAAAATAATTAAAATACGTTCAGACTTAATACACCTAACATTTGTTAGGTGTATTAAGTCTGAACGTATTTTAATTATTTTATTATCATAATGTACATTGTACATAAACCTCGTAATGTGTCTTTATGTCAACGTTACGTTACTAACTTGCATATCACACATCTTACAAAGAAATGTCGGTACGGCATTTAATTATTTATTTATATTATATACAAAATTTTGAAATAAGAAATGATTTTTATAAAAATTTAATCATTACCATTTTATGAGTTAAATAGGCAATAACTACAATAGTGCATAAGAGAAATAGGCAATATCTACAATAGTACATAAGAGAAATAAGCAATATCTACAATAGTACATAAGAGAAATAGGCAATATCTACAATAGTACGTAAGAATCAGTAATTTTATATCCTTTAAGCAGGGTGTTGACAATCAGTAGTTAGTACAAACCATTAGCGACAGAGCTTTGAGTTGGGTCAATAACAGTTACCTCAAAGCGCCATTTTAGAACTTCATACAAGTAACCTAATACCACGTCACTTCAAAACAGTGAATAAATATTAGTTTTTAAAAATATCATGTTTGTCAATTAGCTTTAAATGTACTTGAAATATTTATGGCTATAAGCTTGAGTTTGAGAAAATTAATTAATTAATTCCCTTTTTATTATACATTTATATAGTTCGTGATAGTAAGTATTTTGTCCTTTTATTTTATGAAATTGTCTCATGACTGTGATTCAAGGGTCAATAAACTAATACAAAAATAAAAACTGCAAATTAATAAATTAATACAAATTCAGTGCTATTTTTCTATGTATACTATTAAATTAATAATGAACAACATACAACTTCATATAGAAATATGATACTCAATCTTTTTGTACAGGTTATTCCTGATTTTTTCCTCCTCTCAGACACAATACAATAGTACTTTTTATTCAGATAGTCTACAATTTATTTTAATGATTTATTTATTATATAAACGTAAATCATTAAAATATATATAGTTAATTATAATATACACTTGCCAATTCACCAGGTTTTATCAAGTTAGAAAACGGCCGCCTTAGAATTACAAGTTGCACTGTAATTAAGGGCAAACTGCCAAAAAACTACGTCAAGCTAACTTATTTGGCTCCATATTAGTGTTCAGTGAACATACGAGAGAAGATTTAAAAATAAAATTTACAACAATTTTATGTACATATTTATATTTTTCATTCTTTCTTACTTTTGTTATATACCTTATGTGTATAAGTAGTTTAATTTCTATTCAATTTAATCTTATATTTATTTAATGGCAAAGTATTATGTACAGTGAAACTGAAACAAAATATTTATTTAAGATTAATTATTAAAAGACAAAATATAATGTTGTGCATTCCACACTTTATTGGTTTAATACTAAAAGCAAACCGAATTCACAAAGTAATATTGAAGTTCTCATGATAAGAGTCGACCTTATTTCTGACTCTCTCGTAGTATGAAAGATATATATATATATTATATACGTAAGGTAGGTTGTAAGTATATATGTTGGTAAGACTTACAACCTACGGAAAATATTATTATAATATGGATGTTTATACATGAGATCATGCAAATCTTGTAAAAATAAAACATATGTCAGCTGATAGTGTAGTGTTAATAAGAACAGACACTGGGTGATACGAATTTAAAGTTGGATTTTTATGTGTACTGGACCATAATTATTGATTTATAAAGTGTCAATAGTGATCGATATCGTGACTTGATAACACAGCTTTAACAGTATCAATTACATTATAATTATATGGATTTTTATATATTATGAAAATTGTTTATAATAACATTGAACAATATTAGCAATATAGTTAAATGCAAAATCAGACGGAGAAAACTATATTAAGAGAGCATTTCATTATTATAGTTTTATTGTATATTATTATATTTTATTTTATTAGAATACTACCAAGTGAATATCATCCTTTGTGCCATGAAATACGAAGCTTATTCAATTATCAATTTACAAGTATGTTCACCATGCAAGTATGCGTCTGAAAACAAAAGAAGCAGTAAAATATGTTTTTAAGTTGTCCCTCCATCAAATTTGTAAGTAACGTTCAAAAATATATAAAAAAATGTACTTTAACTCATATATCAAGGTAAACGTCGTGGACTCATTCTCCCACTGCAATATTAACTAATGATTATCAAATTATTATTTGTTGTGCCTACGAAGCTATTATTTTTTTTTTAATACTTTTATTTTTACTTAATATATTCATTGAATTAATATCTATTTGTTAAATCATAAATTACAAACAGTGAAAAATTTCTTTATTAATTAATTCTGCTGTTAATGGATTGTCCTTACCTACCTTTATAGTAAAACAACCCACAAAAGATTATTACACGTATTGAAATTAAGAGAATGTAATCTGTATGTTGAAATAAAAAGTAAAAACGGTTCAAACGAGGTTTCCTCTTTCTGTGTTTCCCTCGGGTGTGATTTCTCAGCCGTTTATAAATTTTTCTCAGTCATATATCTACCTTTTTGTCATATTTTATTGCTTATAAAACCTGAGTTATTTTCATGAACATGGTTACTAATTTCTTTTATAGTCATGTGAAGTTCCAAAGTAGTAAAGCTTACAGGCACATGGTAATAGTAAAAACCGCGTCTAAAAGCTAGTTTAATGTAATATACAAACTAAATCCTATTGTAACGAGGATCCTTAGCTAAGATTAATTAATAATTTAATTATTGGGTCCATATACAATTTTGATTCTTTGTTTTATAATATCTCATCAAATTGTATTATATCTTTTTACCTTAATACATATATACGAGGGAACTTCCCGGCCCGAAGGGCCGGAAAGGGTCAAATGTCACGTATAAGGTTGGCACCCACCCTATTTTGTAGCCTGATTCAATAGCTTTTTTTTTATGTATTACACATTATTGTGTGATTTATGGGTGATAAGTGATGCGCGTGCATACAGAGTCAATTAGGTCATTATTATATAGTAAGGATGTTTTATATTAAAATCTCTTACATCTAATATGTTATTAATAAGAGATAATGTAATTAAAGCAACCAATCTGTTTTTTCAGTTATTGAACATCGATATCACGTTATAATCAGTAATATGTGGTTTACTAATAACTGGATATACTGAGTCCATGTATGAGAGATAATATTCGATAACTTATCTTGTTATTCCATATTTGATAATCCTATAAGTTCAAATTATATATCAAATAACTTTAATTTTATTATAAGTTTCAAATATAGCCCGTCCTTGTTTTAGGGCGTTTCATTTTAGGTTGTTTGGTTAAAAACTTTAACCCCAGTCCTCGTTTTGAGTTGACTTAACATTATGAAGACACGCAGCGCACTTTTGTTTTACAATACAAAGAAACAATACAAAGAAACTGTTAGTTCGTTTTGCATCATAAACTCTATGTCCGGAAGCTAAGAAACTGGTGGAGGTAGATGACAAATTAACTGATTTACAGAGAGACGAACTTCAAAGATATACATCAGACACGTTCAGTACATTTGAAATATCACGTTAATATTAAAATGTAACCGATATATTCGATGTTAATCCTTAGAATAGTTTTTATAAAACATGACATATATTATTATCTTATCAAAATTTCTAATTATTATAGTAATCATTTATATAAAGTCATAATATACAATTTGTATGTATATTATGATTTATTAAACTGCTAATTAATAGAAGTTATTTGATTAACTTTTCAAATGACGTTCCATTTTCCATGAGAAAAAGCAATATACAAATTATATTTTTATGTCTTTGATTCAGAAATCGATTTCTGTAAAAAAATTTAAGAATTATCATTAACCCATAGAATATTTTGAAAATTTAATTTAATCAATAATCAAGTTTAAGACTTGGTTCTTGGTCGTGCTACAGATTGGTAAGCGTTGTTCTCCTCCAGTTATCGTAAGCTCACTACTCGATCTGTACAACAAGATTAGTCAAATTAAAAGTTTGGGGAATTAGTTTGAGTCGGCTCATGTTCACTAGTTTCACTAATCCTTTCTAAAGTGAGTTTCTGTTACCTAATTGAAGCCGGCAACTACTTCACAACAATAAACAATTTATCAGCTCGTTGCTTATATTTAATACGGCCTAAAATACATTGTTACACCTCGAAATTTACAATAATAAATAATGTACATAAGATATGAGTTATAAAAGCCAGTAAGTATTAATTTGTTAATTTTAAAACTTAATAAGACATATTAAAATATTGTATTTCTTTGTATTATAATATTTCTTTAAGATTAGAATATTATCAAAATAAATGACTTGTCTCTTCATTTTTATTGAATCCTGAGTGAAATGTTAATCAGTTACATCGTGATCCAAAGTAAACTCTCTAAAAAAATTTAGCAACTTAATAATTAGGAAGCATTAAGATAATATATTTAGACGATTATAAAAAAGTGTATACTAAGTTAAATTAATGATTAAAGACTGAAAATAATTTTATATATTATAACCACGAAGACATTTCTATTTAAAAATTTAATTCAACAGTAATACCCCACATCAGATCCTTGCTTTTATTTTAATATTAATATAAAGACAAAAAATCTACTGCTTTGTTTTTTTTTTTATTAGATACTTCCCGCTGGCTTTGTACGTACGAATACCACGTACGTTTGTAAGTACTTAAGATAAAATTATTTTCAGTTTTTAATCATTAATTTAACTTAGTTATACATTTCTTTATAATCGTCTAAATATATTATCTTAATGATTCCTAATGATTAGGTTCCAAAATTTTTTTAGAGAGTTTACTTTGGATCACGGTGTAACTGTTTAACATTTCACTGTCATTTCTTTTGCTAATATATCTTAGAGAAATATTTTAATATAAAAAATACAATAACTTAACATGTCGTATCAAGTTTTAAACATAAGAAATAAATACTTACTGGCTCTTATAACTCATATCTTATGAACATTATTTATTAGTAACATTTAATATTATAAATTTCGAGGGATACGGATACATTTTATGTCTTATTCAGTATAAGCAACGAGCTGATAAATTGTTTATAACGTTGTTGTGAAGTAGTTACCCGCTTCAATTAGATACTCAACAGATACTCACTTTACAAAGGATTAGTTAAACTAGTGAAGATGAGCTGACTCAAGCTAATTCTCCAAACTTTTAATTTGATGCCAGCTCCAATAATCTTGTTGTACAGATCGAGTAGTGAGCTTACGATATCCGGAGCAGAACAACGCTTACCAATCCAGAGCACGACCAAGAACCAAGTGTTAAACCTGATTTTAACGGTTGTTTTATATAACAATAGATAAATAATCTGTGAAACTTTTTGATTGATTCGATTAAATTTTCAATATTTTATTGGTTAATGATAATTTACACATCAGCACATCTTTCTTGACAGTGCTGTTAAATTGTTGTTATCTTTAGTTTTTTTACAGGAACCGATTTCTAAACCAAACACAACAAAATGTATTTTGTATATTTTCCACTCTCTTCAGAAAACCAACACCAAAACACATGTCCATGTAAACCTTTGTGACACTTTAACCTTCCAAGTAACTTTTCTTTCGACGATCTAATCTACATTTTAGAACTAACTCGAAATTGTCCTTATTTGAATATTTGATCATGAAAACAAAACATATATTCACTTAAACATAGCATCCTTTACAATCTTTCTGATATTTCGTATATAAAATAAATATTTAATATAACATGTTATTCGTCTTTCAATAGGAAGCTATGTGACAATTATTACACGTGTATTGAGCATTACTTGTTATATTATACTGAAGCAGCTTTACTATCATGTAATCTTTTACTTTGTACAACAGATGTAAGTGAGTAAAGTCCGCTATTTATGATCAACCCACAATATTGTGGGAGATTAATGAAAAGGAAACAATTATAAATTGCAGGAGTTGAAAGAACCAACATATTGTACTAGATTAAACATTGTTGTGTAACTTAAAAATATATAAAAAAAAAGGTATTTGTCATGAAAATATTATAAATATCTTATTTTAAAATTAAGATAATTTATCGTTTTAAATTACTATTGTTTTTTTCCTAGAGGTGCTATTAATATCTCATCATACATTATCTCAGGTAAAGTCATAATTATTTTTAAAGCTTTTAAATTAACTTTAAAATAATTAGACACAGTCAGTATTTCCCATAAGGTTAAAAATATTAATTTCGGTTAAAAGTTAAATATTATTAAAATATTTTTTGTAATTTTACTGTGTTTAATACAAAAAAGTAGTTTTATGTTTTGAAGAAGTAAAAGATACTACCCGGAATGTGTATTTATTTCAATAAAACGTCTGTCTGACACCATTACTAGCACGATGAATTCATTCAACCAAAAAGTTTCTTAAATATCTGACATAGATAAAATCGAAACTTTACTTTTATAAAACGGACCAAAATAATAAACGTAATTTTATAAATTTTAAATATGTACCAAAGAGACAGAGACGAAGCCTCTTAGCATTCCATGGATTCACCGTGCGGGTGCCGGGTCCATCGCCTTATAAGAAGAGGAGCGCAAACAATGCCTGGGACTGGCGACCCAGGTGTAGGTTTAAGGGGCCCCTTTACTATGCGGCTCCTTTACTATAGGGGCCAAATATAAATTTATAATATATCGGGTGGGCCAAGAATTCGTTAACATTTAAATGTAACTTACCACGCAAACTATTGCAGCGCGGGGCGCGGGCGCGGGCGGGGGCAATAGCTCGCTTCTTGGAAATTTAGTCGCAATGGATCGCTTCACGGGGCCACAACGCGCTTACTGTGTGAAACCGTTTTATTTAAACAACTTTTCGCTTATTACTGTGAGACGCTTATTTCGCGTTGAATATGGTTTACACGACTTAAGTCAGTGTCCAAGTGCTCCTTTAATAAGGAAATGGGTGAAGAAGTTCGAAGAGACGGGATCTACACTAAATGTGAAACAAACCGGCGGCCCGCGGACTTCTCGAAGCGAAGAGAACGTGCAGCAAGTTTCCGCTTCTGTTCGATGTGATCCAGATTTATCGACGCGCAAACGTTTGGCTGAATTAGGATTATCCCGCACATCATTACGCCGTATTTTGAAATTAGATTTGAAATTACATCCATATAAGATCCAGATAGTGCAAGAACTAAACCCTAATGATTTAAATTTGCGTAAGTCATATGCCGAAACAATGTTAACTTGATTCAGTAATTTTGACAACATCTTATTCTCTGACGAAGCCCATTTCCACCTAAATGGACATGTAAACAAACAGAATTGCAGGTATTGGAGCAGCGAAAATGCCAAAGCTAAACATGAAAGGCCACTTCACTCTCCTAAGGTAACTGTATGGGCTGCAATTTCAGCAAAAGGAATCATCGGACCTTACTTTTTTGAAGATTCTCGAGGCCGTTCAGTTACTGTTAATTCTGCCGAGTGTGTGAAAATGTTACGGGAGTCTTTAGCACCGATGCTACTGGAATTTGCTGGCTATAATCGTAACACATGGTTTCAACAAGATGGAGCCACGTGTCACACATCGAACGAGTCCTTGCCGGTGGTCAAAGAAATGTTTCCGGAAAAGCTGATTTCCAGACGAGGTGACATCCCATGGCCGCCCAGAAGTCCAGATCTATCCCCAGTAGACTTCTTTTTATGGGGTTATTTAAAGAGTCGTGTCTACATTGATAAACCGAATACACTCCGTAAACTTAAAGAAAAAATCGTCGAAGAGATGTCGGCGATCTCGCGGTCTCTTTGCAGAAGAGTATTCGAAAACTTCAGGACTCGCTTAGATGAGTGCAAAAACCGAAACGGTGGTCATTTAGACAAAATAATTTTTAAAAAATAAATTACAACTAATTAGCTTTCTCGTAAATAAACTATTTCTAAAATATGTTAAATGGTTTTTTTTATACGATTTTTTCAAATGTTAACTAATTCATGGCCCACCCTGTATTATCTATATAATATATTATATATATTCAGAATTATTGAACTTTAACTATTACATTAATGACCTCACCTCAGAATGAAAAGCTCTTAAGCAAAGTATGAAGATTCACCATCATTGTTCTTTTCAGGTAACTTTGCTAGTTTACCAATTTAAACTAGCAAAGTTACCTGAAAAGAACAATGACTGATTCAATAATCACCGTCGCCGTCTCGTAATGTAACAAGTCACCACGGTGCAACGAAATTGAAGCACTTTTCAGACGCTATTCTTCTATTGCAGCGCTGTAGAGAAAAACAATATTATAACTTAAATTAATTGAAATACATAACTAAAAGCTAAAAAAATTGTGATGTTTATATCAATTACATGAAGAAAAATGTTTGAAAGGTAAAGGTTTCCCTGGTTCAATTGTCAAAATGGGCGTGTCACAAGACTCTATTTATACTATATTAGGACCTTTTTGTGCCTTATTTATATAAATTGCCTTACCTTGTGAGGGACAAACATAGGATAGTGTTGTTTGCTGATGATACTTCTCTTATCTTTAAAATAAATAGACACAATCAGGAATGGACGATGTAACAACTCTCTCTGATGTTGTACAATAATTTAATGCAAATAATCTCTTACTTAATGAAAAATAACAAAATGTGTTAAATTAACATTACCTAATGTGAAAAAAGTCAAAACCAATGTACAATTAAATAATGAGGAACTAGATTTAATTCGGCTGTTTTTTTTGGGCATTACCTTAGATGCAAAATTGCAATAGGTCTGCTTGCGATGACTTGGTGTATTGCTAGCCACGGATTTCCCTTTTCTTATTATTAATTATTATTAGAACGGCTTATTGAATTGATTACGATGGTTCTGGTTGTTCGTATATTGCTCACTAAATATATTGACGTTTGTGAAAGTGATTACAATTTAAAAAAACCGGCTGAGTTTGTTGTGTGGTTCTTCTCAGACGAGGACGTGTTTGGAACCCTCTTAGCCTTATTTTAAGTTGGAGAGTGTCTTTACAGAAGGACTTATTTTAATACATAAGATATCAAAATAGGTCCTCCTGTCACTTCCATTTCACTTACACAAGTGATCACTGTTATGAATTCAAAGTGGAAAATATATAAATAAATACATAAACGTAATGGCTAAAAAAATATATTGGTGGATACAAAGTATCCTTTTGAAATACATAGACCATTATAAGAACCTATGAAATACTTATAACAAAATAACAATAATTTATTACATTTTATTATCAAAAATCTAAACTGCGGTGCGAGGGGTCGGGTCGCCACCTGTGGCCAGCAATAAATAATCAGACGCGTAAAGACAGATGTTGGTAATCTCATCTGTAAGAAATACAATATCCACATTTATCATATACAACAGTTAGTTCTTTTTAGTTTAGTTATTAAATAATTACAACTACATAAGTGGTTCAGAATATCATAAAAATGTATACATAAAATAATACAACATAAAAAAAACTTTTTTGTCCAGTTTTTTTTAAATGCAACTAAAATGGTAACTTCTTAATCCGATTAAATAGAGCCTTAAGTTTCTTTAATAAAATAATAGAGTGAGAAAAGTGGTCGCCTCTCCGGTTTCAATCAAGGACAATAGATTGAAAAAAGGAAGATAACTAGATATTTCTAACTCGGTATTTAATTTTTGTTTTGACAAAATTAAATTCTAAAGAAGTAACAACTATTTTTGATCAAATATGTTTGCTACAAAAGTATGAAACATTCGGCAAATTATGTTTCTCTCGTATTTTTATCGCTCGAATGTGAGTAGACACTTCACATGAAAGTAAAATATTTCGTTGTATGTGTATACATTCACAACTGAACTCCTTATTTGCTGCTTTATTAACATAAATGCACATTTATTCTACAATCTCATAAAAAAATTTGGCACTAATAATGCAAATAACTTGTAATGCAATTTGAATAATAAGTAAAAGTAACCCTTATTTTGGTTAGGTTTCGATGGACAATTGGCTTTCTATTGTTATCGTTTTATCAGAGCCTCTAAACAACTTGTAATTTAAAATTGGGATACAAGAAATAGTAGCCAGCAGGGGCTCCACGGTCTTGATAAGTCTATTTATTTCAAGGAGATACGCAATTTCTTACGTTGAAACTGACACGAATCGTCGGAATAAAAGATTATGAAATTTATTTACATTTTTTATTCTACCTGGATCTAATATGTAATTTGCTGACCACTAGTAGAATAGTATCAATAACAAATGACTTTATATTGTATATAAAATTAAACCAATATAAATATATTTTATTAATATAAAAGTTATTTACTATACTGTATCTTCATGAAACCGGTAATTAACCCCGATAGAAAGGCAAATGAATCTCTGAGAAAGGTTTCTTAACATTTCCAAATTAACTTTCTCTAAGAGAGATCTGAAATCGAGAGAAATGTTAAGCTTTGAAAAGATTCACATAACACCGGGAAATTCGGGATTTACCAATTCAATAAGAACTTTGAAACCTTCATTATTAAATTAATTATTTCAGGCTCTCAAAGTTTTCCTTTTAATAACGGAATTCTATTAATCGATCAAGATAATAATAATTGGATTTAATATATAAAATTTTGAGTAAAATAATAATGAAGTATCTTAGTAACGTATTTTGTAGCTAAGAATGTAAATACAAATATTGGATTTTCCTTAAAGGCAATCGGTATTCATTCTTCAGACATTTAACAAAACTGAGAGTTCGCGATTTACATTCAAATGGCTCCTGTAAACTAACTACATGAATTGTTGAATTGGGTGGTCGCTGGTAAAGTAAAAGGTAGGTAGGGTCAACAGACTCGTTCTAAATTTAAAGCAATTATTTTTAGAATTTTGTATCAAACGTTTATTATTAGGTTATTAATAACAATAATGCAAAACGCATTAAATTAAATTGGTTTTAAGCGGTTTTTAAAGCGATGTAACGATGCTAATTTTAAGATGTTATATTATTAAATAAATATAATTACTATTTTTAGTGTGTAAGTATATTAGTCTTAATTTTTTCATATAAGTAAAATGAACGCTCCAAAATAATAAAGCTGCTTCACAACAATGTTATAACGCTGTTGACTTTGTAAAGATTTAAACACACAAAAATTAATACCTGCAATATGAGTTTATTATTAATTCTCGAGTATAGGTATATTCAGTATGTTCAACTTAGGATTAAGTCGATACAACGTAAAAATGCATTGTACTTTAGTAATAGAAGCACATATTTGGTTGTTTTGTTGTTTAGTGACTCTAGCAGATCAGACTAAGGTCAGGTACGAAATACAATTGTTTCATTACAAAGAATTTCCCCAAATATTCAAATTAATATCTATAGCAAATATATATATATTTGCATTATGCATATTATATATAATAATTTTAAATTAACGGAACACTGTTGTTTATTAATACGCATTTACATATGAATATACAAAATATATGAATATTAAAATCTAATATTCTTTATTGTTGTTGCAATATATATATATATAAAATTATTTCTTATATTAAGAACAATAACCCACATAATTAATAATATTACAGACAGACATAAAGCCAGTTTACTTTCTGAATATATAATTATAAAGTTATAGTTAAAGTATACGTGTAGCTTAGGTGAACTATTAGATAACCTACTAAAATATATTATTAAAACATGCAATATATAAACTATTTTAAATATTAATATTCAATTTTTTTTTACTTACTGAATATAATTTAAATATTAATATTTAATTTTTTTTTTCCTTGTCGTCTAAACATAACTGTCGACACGAAAAATTTTTGTAAAGGTTTTGTTCTGCCCTCGTAAGATGTAGTACTGAAAATACACCCTGTATTTTCAGTTTTCATCATCAGATGAAAACAATAATGTTTTTTATTATTGGTGTTGAGTCATGATATTACGGAACTGAAAGTTTTTGCCATTGTATGATCCCCAAACAATTTTTGAGTTTGTCTTTTTAGTTAACTTTCATTTATAAAGATAAAAAAAAATGATATATGGATATTAAGCAATTGTATTTTACTTAATAAACTAAATATTAATCTTTTTGTGTCTAACATTTTGTGGTCAAACAATATTTTTTGTAATTTCGTATCTTTTCTACTGGTCCTTAATGTAAAATATTTGTTCAATATTTTTATACTTATATATATTTTTTGCGTGTTTCTGTCGTCATCCATTATTTAATAATTTCAAATTCATCAATCAGATATTTCGAAGACAAAAAAGCAAAAATTTGAATTCTTTGAAAATCTTATTTATGTGTTTGCGAAATTATATATTTGGTTGATATCCTTAGCAAAGGACGAACTTCATTATAAAACAGTAATTTCTCAACTCCAACCTTTTCAAAAATACTTAAGATTCATTTATATAACAAAATTATAAAAGTTTAAGGATTACATTACAAAGAAACGGAATGTTACATCTCTAATCATGTAATAATCTTTTACGAGTTTTACTTGCACTAATATTACAAAGTTTCTTGAACCGAGAGCTTGTTATATTTTATATTCTTTATTAAATTAAATTTGTAAAGATAATTAAACATGCGTTTATCGTAAATTAATACAAAACACTTTATTTCTCCTGAGAATAAAACTCACAACGGACGATGATCACTTTGAGAGTTGAATATGTTGCTTTTAGGGACAACTTTTTACATTATCATGTTTATTAAAAAATTGGTGTAATTTAATATTTGTAACTAGTAAATAAAATATATATAATCAAAAGATATATACTAATTAAGATTTTAATATTATTTTCAAATATAAGATAAAGATTAACAGATTAATTCTTCCTGAGCTATGTCTTATAATATCACGACTCCTTGTTAAGTTAATACAAATAATTAATTAGGATTCCAGACTGGAATTAACGGGGAATGTTAAACAAAATATAAGCGTATATAAATATTTTTATATAGTGTAATTTTTTTGTCAAAATACATTTTGATACAATAGAACTTCTTCATCTATACGAGATCTTTTCTAAAAATATAGCGAAAATAATTTCTTTGAAATTTTTAGGGATTGGTAAAAATCTAACCAAAATACATCATTTCATGCGTCATTCAAATATGTCATTTGAAATAGCCAAACTTGTCGGCATGTGTTGTGGCGTTATGTTGGTATTAAAGGACAATATCAACATAATGGCACCAAAAATATCTAAATACATGGCAATTCAAATTTCGCGATAATACTTAAACAGATCTATATATAGATAACTAGGATAAAGTCTTCTGATTTATGAAATGAAATAATGAAATACCATAATTAATAATATCAATTTGCAATAAATAAAAACGAGGTATACATAATGTCCTGTATCTCATGATTTAACTGAAACTTCATTACATGTGTGTAAATCTCTTTGAATATCGTATTTAAAGTTTAACTAAAGAAGTTTAATTATCTCTTATATAGTCAGAAATGGTTCTAATAAACAGTCTTATGCCTTAGTTTTCCTAAATCATGGCGTTTTTCACATTACATTGAACAATTTGAGACTTTGGTTTTTAATAATGTGCGGTCATTGCAATTATAATTAACAATTACGTGGAACAATTATGTACATGAAATAACAGAAAAAAATAAAATAAAATACAATATAAAATATACAAAACGAAATGAACGAAATGTATAAAAGGCAATATAAAGAATCATTGAAAAAGTTCAGAAACTTCTGATGTAACTTTGCTTTAATACCGGAAAGAAGGCCTCATTTGTTGTAATAAAATATTGTTATGAAGATTGTGTATCTGAGGAGACATAAAATACCGCCTCATCCAAACAAATGCAACAACATTAAAAATATATAAAAGATTTGGTCTAATAAAATATAATATAAATATCCATCCATATCATTTATACTATTGGGATGATTTGTTTACGTTCATCTTGTTAATATAATTAATTAATATAATTTAAAAATAAGGACTAAATATTCTTATTTATAATCATTAAATTTATTTGTTCGCTAATAAATTAAGAGACATAAGAAAACAGTTACTTGTTAAATTTAACAATAGCTCCTGTAATAAAGAGTCTTGTCCTCATTATCCTCGCATGTTTTTAATAATCGGAGTTGCTATATTAAATTCCATATTAATGCCTTCAGCCGTTTACAAATAATACCGTTTTGCGTATTATACTATTTAATATATACTGCATTGCGTATTATTGTAACATTTACGTTCAACGGCGCCAAATTTCTCATCGCTGCGTTTATTAATATTTCTGTTTGGAATGTGAAGTTAAAATAGAAGAGGACCCATAAGGAGGTATGACGAAAAAAAACTTTTCATGACTGTTATATATGTACCGGCTGTACTCACGTTAATTTATCGGTATTTGCCAACCAGGTTTGTACTATTAGAAGTCCTTAGTCATGAGCTCGGAGCGTGTCAAGATCGTGACATGAACTGCTGCATGAGTACAGACAGATAAATATATATAACAATAATAATTTCTATATATTTTTTTTATTAACATTAAGGCAAATTAAAGATATTAATAAAAAATATACACGAAAAAGGCTATCTTATCTGTAGGATGTTACTTGTTAAAAAAATTAATTCATAAATACGATCTACTAAACTATATAAATACGTGTAATTACACTTGCTGCTGTACCAACGTTGTCATATTGTCTTGAAAACTTGGAGATGCTGTGCAACAGACGATTTACTTCACTTCACTGTCATGGTGTACTAACACAGTACATTTAACATTACACTACAAGTATTTTATATTATGGTATTATATTAAGAGAAGACAATAGATCACTCATTATTACAATCAGTTTCAATACGAGTACGATATATATGATTTATTTAGTGTATTAGAATATTTGAAATATTCATTTACTTTTCATGAAATTACCATATATATTATTTTGCTTTTCTACATTAGATATATATAAAGACAAACACAGAGACAAGAGTTTTGAACATTTCATTTCAAAGAAAGTTAATTATATTTTGAAACTCTTTGAACTCTGTTATTTGTCAAGTTATATTAATTACATTTTGTGAGACTTGTTTTAGATTAAAGATAAATAATGAATACTGTTATTTATTAAAATACGTAATTAAGAATATTGTAAATTATATTTAATTACAATTGTAATCGCGTCAACGGATCATAAAATATGACAACTTTATACAATAAGAATATATCAACAAAAAATTGTGATTTTCCCTTTGATATTTTAAAATTAAATATTAGTTTAATAATCTGCTTGTTCTAATTGTAAATGGCTGTGATTGTATGAAGTCCGTTTATCAAAAGTACACACGCTCTTACAATCTTTGAAAATGAAATATCATTTTTAATTTTTTACTTGAATGTTTACATTACCTACTCGTCTGCAATGACAAGAACTATAAATATATAGGTGGTTTGGAATACCCGATTTGTCACCATATAATCTTAAAATGTAAATACCAAATAAAAATACATTAAAACAGATAATATAAATCGAATTAAAATATATTTAAAAAAAGATAATCCGAAAGAGCTAAATCCCCTCATCATCATTTACTGTTCTAGTGTTTTTTTAACTTTCCACTTTTAAAGATGATGGTAGATCTACAACAACTCTTATGTTTCTAATGTTAAAATGCTCAGATACATTCCGTTTACCCTCACGAGGCCAGTCATCTCGTTAGACTTAAAGAAAACAGATGTATTAAAATATGATATGTTTTCTTGTAGCGGCCCTAAGCAAACTTCACTGAACGAAACTCAATAGAACCTTAACAAATTACCTTTGACCCTAAAACTTCCTGAAATAAATTGAGTTTTGAGAAAGTCGAACACAACAACGGACTCTTTATTATTTCTGAATATGTGAGGAACGAATATCGTAATGTTATATAATATTGGTAAGTAAAATAGTTTTTTTCAAACATGTATTATTTAGAAACTCATTTCGTACAAAACTACCTGACACCAGAATATGGTTATTATAAATTAATAGTAGATACTAAATAAGAAACATTTATATTATAATAAATAATGTATATTTTATATTTACCTATAATTTTAATATTGGAGACACTACAATCAAATACTATTTACTTTGGACAATACTTTTAATTTTCTTTTTCTTAGGAATGAAATATATAAGGACTATTATGCTTCCTTTCTTTTTCTCCTTATGTATTTTATTGTAAACACACAGATCACAGATAACTATCTCATAATAGACAGCACAAGTTTCTTTCCTTAAAAAAATCTTTAAATTGCTTTAACTGTATTTAACATAATTAAACTGTAATTATATTATACACTTTTATGTGGAATATTTTTGATATATATATGTACATTTTTATTAAAAAGGTTTCGATGTAAGAAATTTTACTTGTAAATAGTGTATTCGCGGACTGGTATTACTCTCAACTCTGCAGATTACATATCTAATAACAATTAAATTGAACTCACTGTTATGGAAATTGTTGACAGAATAGAGTTAAATTGATAATATTAGCTTCAAGGCATGATCATGTTCTCGTTATCTTTTATTGTAGTTATTTAATTTCGGGTATAATAGAGTAATGCAAAAACTCGACATTTAGAAATTTTATTGTAATTATTATGTATATTATTGTACATATTAGTAACTGTACACTTTGTTTCAAGTTAGACTAACATAACTATTGTTGCATATTTCATAAAAAAAACTTTAAGAATGTTAAATACATTTCGTAATATTATTCTAGTAGAGTAGTTCTAATAGAGTTCTGTATTTAATTTCTTAATCTTTTAGAATATATACCTAGAGACATTTATAAACAGCAAAGTTTAAACGACGCACGCGACGGTGACAACATTGTTACCATATCGACTTAGAAACCTTAAAAAGCAGCGCTAGACACACGCTTCGAGATTTTATCTTATATAATACACTACTTTACTACTACTATTATAATCAAAGAAAAAAAGTTTTTTATTTGTTTTAGTTGTTATTGTAGCTTGAGATATATATATTTTTTTATTTCGAATTTTTAACAAATAAATGCGCATACTTTATTGTATTGTATCTTTTTTATGGGTTTAGGTATAAATAACGATACAGGAATAGGACACAGCTAGACAGAGAGGGAGGTAGTTCCTCCGTCCCTCTTACTCATTTCAGGAAACAATGCTATAATGACATCTAGTTCATACAAATTCTAACTCTGTTAGCGATTTTGTTCCATAGTATATTTAAAATAAACATATGCATTATTCTTATCTTATAAATTATATACTTGTCAGTTAATCACTACAACTGAACCCATTCATTTTGAATATTTAAACCAGCTTTCCTCTAATATAATTAATACTAGTATTAGGACTATTTTTATGGTTATGTTGTACTGTTGATTTTTAAAAGAAATAATTATAATTGACTTTAATAAATACTATTATCCTAGGTGGCGTTGCAACGCCGTTATACTTCAAGTAGATATCCACACCAGCACATACACTTAGTAATAATCTAACGTTCCATTGTTAAAGACAAATCACTCTAAGTGTCATCTCAAAGACACACACGGTGTGTGATATCTCAGTGTATAATAAACACACACACAGCGACGTTCTTATTCATCTTAAATGTTTACGTTTTTCTCCTCGACGTCGCAATTTAAAAGTCAATGTATCATGTTTTGGCTTTTTATTTCTTTTGCTTATTTTCATAAAACACCACAATTTATATTAATGTCTAAGAAGAAACGTAAGATTCTGTTGGAATGGATAATTTTACCATTGTGTTAAAATAACAAAAATATGGTTGCATTTTTCGAAAAATTTCTGTTATTTCTCGTTTCTTCGATTTCTTACATAGATATATAGTATTATAGATAACATTTATCTTATTTTATTTGTGACTGTAATTTTTTTAAAACGAGTGTATTTGTATTACAAAAAATCAATCATCTGCTTCATCTAAATTGTTTTGATATGGTACATTGATATTCATAATATCCTAATTAAATTTTTTATTAAAACTATCATTCCATCCTGTATCAAATTTTATAATAATCGGTCTAGCCGGTAAGCAATTTAGGAACAATCATACAACACAGTAAGGATCACTATATTTGGTTCATATTTGTCTGGTCTGAAAGTCGTAGAATGTTGGATATTGTTTGTAATGGATTTTCCGAATGAATATTAGCTCCATCCCAACTGGGTCAGCGATATCAGGTACCCCACTTTAATGAAATAAATTGGTTAGAGTGATGAACACCGGTCGTTTTTCTCTTAGAGTAGAATTGATTACATTAAATAGATTATTTTATTATTAGAATACTTAATATAAAACGTTATTATAAAATCTCATAGTAAATAAAATTAAAAAATGTAAAGTATATACTAAATATTTAGACATTAAAACATTAATCTGGTGATGAAGATGTAGACAATAGATATTTATACAATTTTTAATATATTCATGTGGTGCTTCTCGGATTATTATTGAAGTCAAATTATATCAAAATCTTCATAGAAAATGTGAACAATTGGTTTGGGCTATAATAACAATAAAACGAAAATTATATTATTATTATAATTATGATAAAAAGGCTAGTATTTGAGTCGAAGCGTGAGCACAAAAGTCACTGTTAACAGCAGCAACGATTATTAACTGTATAGTGCATTTGGTTTTTTGATTATTACAATATTCATAAAGTAAATTTTAAATGGGTGAATAAATAAGTCAATGGTACATCTGATGGTAAATGGACAGTGTCATCTTGACACATACTGTGGAGAACTAGTATACAGATTAAAAGAGGAATGGAAGTTAGGACTTCTCGCTCTCCCACTCACTGTTCACAACTTTAGGCTGGTAATACTAGTTAAGAACCAGTCATTCAAATAGCTACAGTATGACTGTAAGAACAAGCCTCAGTAGTTTGACGACTTGTCTATTAACATTAGTAATTACAGTTCCTCTATGCAGTGATCGTTGATCGAGAAGCGTAATGTATCATCGCTGCACGAGACCAGTCTACAAACACAAATAGCTTATTATGAGTCAATTTGCAATTCTATTATGAATTGTGGTATATTGCCGCAGAGGTTTTATCTGTACTTTCTTAGGCGCTGAAAATATTTTGTTGCTCTATATAGCCCACTTTAATAGTTATACGCTACACCTAGTACAACTTGGCATACCATAACTACTATTCTCTGTTAAATTATATAATATTTGTTGTACACAAGTTATTTAAATTACAATTTTATTTTTCTTATTATTATATTATTAAATTTTATAATATCAATTGTTATTGCTACCATTGGAGTATGTCGAGTTTTATTGATTATTTATTTTATTAACGCATAAAAGTTAAAAATAGCTTCGTATAATAATTTGTAGTTTACGCATTGAAGTGTTTTAAACTCAATCGAAACACCAAATCTTGTCCTCTAAAGAATTACTTATTTTATGTATATTTCATTGTAATATGTAAATAATGTAAGTGTAAAGTTTGTATTCAATTTGCAATATTGTCAACTAACCACAATATCGAGTAAGCTTGACTCTCACTCATAAATCTCTTAACTTAACTAGTGATAGTCAAACTTATTGGAATTTATCGGTTGAGATATAATTTGAACTATGTGAATAATGAGTATTTGCGGTATTCACATAAGGTGTGCTAGTTATTTCACATATCAAGATATTGACATAACAAAGATTTTAATATATTTGTATTATGTAATATAATCTTACATTTATAAAAAAAACTATTCCATAACAAAAAAATTATAAACATTATGGTTTTTTTTGATAATTTCGAATCATAATAATAAATTATTATAACTATACTTAAGAGAATAATTACACGTATGATTTATAATGATCATACATTCCGTTTGTTCAACTTAACATACATAGTTAGATTCATTCTTTCGTTCTTTGTAAGTGTGAAAGCATCATAGAACTAGTTAATTCTGTAATATATTATTTATATTCTATTTATTCTATTCCAAATACCACATTAATGAAATTAAGTATGATAGTACCTTTAAGCACTTAATATATTTTAATTATATAAGCCGATAGCTGACACTGTGGTTCAAATATTAATAATGGATTATATTTTAGTGCTGCTACTTAATCAAAATAATTTCTCTGGCATGTCTATGTAAAGAAGTCACTCTACGTACTGACTTGTGAGATGTACCTTTCTTTTAATATTAAATTATTGAAAGTACTTGAAATGTTAACCTACATTTTGTATATCAATAGAAATAATAATAAGAGCTATGGTCATAATATTTGAAGATAATAAAAAGTAAAAAATTCAAATTAAAGAATAATTTAATATCATTTTGGTCAATTGTGATATATTTATTTATTTATTTATTTAGCTTCACGCCATATCCCTTGCGGGGTAGCCAGAGACGACGGAGCGCCAAACGCTACGGTCCCTGCATACCTCTTTCGCCTCGGTCACAAACATCAACCTCTTCATATATGCCCTCCGGGGGGTCCTCATGCTTTTATAATTGTGATATAATCTGAATAAAATAAAATGATTAACATATAATTAAAACAATTAAGTGCTTTTATCTATTTAAAAGAATTCTGATATAAATTAGACTAAACTTTGATTCATTACTTACGTATCAGGATTAGTTTTTTAGATTTTTTACGTACGAAATTATGTCAAACGATCGGAACACCTGATGTTAAGTGCTGCCCTCGACTAAACACCAATCAACCCAAATTGCAAATCCAAATAAATATAAGATATTGATCCGGTTAATAGAATGAAGTTGGGTCTACAACTCACTTACCTCTTAAAAAACTTAGTTGTAATAACTAGTTCACACTAACCTTCTTTGAGAAGGTACGATGCCTGTTAAGTCAATTTCATGAATCCTTTAACTGCAGGTTGTATACAGACTAACTAAATAACAGCCCACACGTCCTATTGATGGGCACAATCTGCTTTCAATATATATCAGTTATCCTAATTAAACTGCCACGACAATTGATTTTGACAAGACAATCTTACGAGGAACAGTCTTTTACGTACAAATCTTCTGGTGAGTCTTAATACTGTATTAAATTTCAAAGAAATTTTACCAGACAACAATTATTAAGATCACGATATTAATCGAGTTATAGTTTTCTGGAGTAATATTATACACATTCATTACTTCAGTATTTATCAATTTATTTCTCTAAATACTGTGTTTGAAATTGGTAACAATTCAGATTGAATTTTTTTTTTATATCTTTTAATTATTTAATTGTTATTTTATATATTGTGAATTACTTTTAACACTTTCGAGACCATTTTTGGCAATATTTGGTAACGCTTTTTGTTCATTAATCCTCTGACTGAGATATATAAGAATACATCTCATAGGAGGAAGATAATAAATATTTTATTTTAACATTTGTATAGAATACCATAATATTTTAAGAACATAAACTTAAGCAGTCTTATAACAATATGTTGTAAAACAGAATAGTAAAAAAATATTTCAATTGTAGTGAATAATAACAGCAGGAAATATAATATTAGTATTGTGTGAAAATTGTAAAAGCTGTAATGAAAACTGCGACATAATATCAAAATGCTTTAAAACACCAAAAATAATCACAGTAATGACTACTTTGTGTTCTGGGATTAAACTAGCTTCATTTTAATTTAAATATACATTATGTTTAATATTTGTATTTTATTCTTCTTGATAAACTTATTAAAATATTTTTAGTGCCTACAAAAATAATAAAAGACGGTAATATTTGGTATGTGAATAACACAATATGTAATATTAACATGTAATAATTACACAAAAATAAATAACATGACAATATTCTCATATGTCAGTCTTATGTATTGCAGAGGATCAAAACACATATATTGGTGAATTTTTTGTTTTGTCATTGTTTTCTGGAATGCCCTGTTATTAAAATATTTTTCCTTCCACTTATGTTATACCCTTCTCTTGTAAATATTAACGCAGGGATCATAAACATGTGTAATTCAAAGATTGTTTTGATTGATTTCAACACACTATGCGATTGTTCATGGTTGTATTGATATTGAAGTTTGGTAAAAACTACGAAGCAAAGATAAGAATTGAAAATTACAAATACGTGACAATATGTGGTTTAATTATTGAAATAAATATTAATTAACTGTGGATAATATCCACAATTGTTGATTAAAAACGAAAACGTCTTAATGTAAACTTTACTAACACAATCATTTTTTCTATAAACTTTCTTGAATTTATTTTACTGTTACTATAAATAAGCTTATTATTATTAAAGTAAATATTTAATAACAATAATATATCAATTATTCATAATTACAGTAAATTTTATGAAAGTTTTTGGAAAATTTATTAACTATAACACACTTCTTTGCGTTATTCATATAAATACAATAAATATTTATTATAGAGCTCAAAAGCAAAATATGTATATAATATCAGTGGTACATTTATAGAAGTCAAATGCAAATCATAAAATATTTGGTTTCGCTAACGCCCTGGAGAATGATTACCGTTACTATAACAAGGGTACGGAATCAAAGTAAAACCTTCATTTAAGTTATTATGCTTTATAAGGCTAGTTAACTTAGGCATTCGTATTAAAACGTAAATATGAAAGTGTGAGAGTATATGTGAGCTGTCGAATGCAATGGTCTGGTCGGGTTGAATAGTGCCTGAAAGATGCGCTGTCCGTTGTTAGCTCTCACTCCACAGATTCAAAGCCTTTATTTGTATCCATAGTGCTCTTTATATTACGGTGTGTGATTTGATACTTTTCTATTCCTTTTGTATTTTTTAAACATTAAATAAAACGGCAACTTATTACATATTAAGTAATATTCATATTCTAAAAATCGACATTTAATAAAATTTAAGAAGTGAGAATTTGCTAATTCTTACCTTACCTTACTTCTTATATATAGATTAAGTCTACATTTAAAGTTAGCTTTCTGGAGTGTAAGATTAAAACATACAAAAAATTCTAAATTTATAATAATAAATAAATATGTACATATATATATGTATATATATATATATATATATATATATATGTGTACATATATATGTATTGGACTCGGCTATCTAATTAACTTTATGCGATCATGTTTCACGACTGGTGTAGTAGCAACCAACCTTCCAGATCATGAGTTCTGTTTATTGACTTACACATTTTATTAATCTCTTGTTATATTCAATATTTTGAAATTCAACGAAATATATTTGAGATTTTAGATTTGAACTTTAATAAAAATGTAAGTAAGACATATACTGGAGTATGTGGAATCAAGAATCAGTTAAGAATAATGAGCAAAAGCAAGTAAATGATTTTGACCTGGATATCCTGAAAGATATTTAAAATTGTTACAATAAATATTACATCAACTTCTAATTTGATACAAATAATTTTTGGGTGTCAGAGTAGTATTAAATGCTAATAGAAAATAAGACCTAATAATGTTAAAGAGAACTAAATCATTGAAGGTGATAAAGGTTAGGTATTGGATGAGTTTAAATGTCAAGGGTCGAGGTGAGGTCGGTCACGGAAATGAAACATTATGGAATAAGTATTTGGTATGAAGGATCTTGTTATTAACATTAATTTTAATATATATTTAAGTATCGAGAGTTTGATAATCGTATTTATTTATTTAACATATTCTGGTCTCTGCATGGTACTTAGCAAAGTGATTTCAAATAGGTCATAACCTATTAAGTTTCATGTCACTCGCGCTAATATCTTGGCAACTTAAGCCACTACATGCCCTAGTGTCATTTATAAGAGACACTTGGGAAGATGAATTATATATATCTCAAAGTAGAACATCGCAAGAACAAAAGGATCCATTTTATAATAAATATTTTTTCGAACCTAAAATATTTTTTAATATATGATATGAAGGTTTATATAACAATACATCGTAAAATTTTTGTTCAGAACAATACAGACAATATTTTAGGCGAATAAAATGATATTTAGCTTTATAGAAGTAATATTGGGTGAGATCTATCACTCCACATAAAAAGGCCTGCTTGATAAATTTCTATCTATTTCCTGCAGACCACTTGTCTTTCCGTATTCTTTTTATATATTTTCTTTTTGTGCGATACTGGAACTTAAGTGACAGAGGCATTTCGCAGCTCATATATTACTTGAAAATGTAACGGCCTGTTAACGGCTCGTCTGTCATCCTCGTTACACTCTTCTGATGCTCCAATGACCCGTACATTTATCTCTAATTATTTGCAAGAATATTTCTAAGCGGATCTATTTCGATAGTTGATGGAATATCGTAATAATTTTTTGTTGTGATTTTTTGAATTGTAATAGTATTCTCATAGACTAGTTTATTGTTAATAAATAATATGTTTGTAAGACACAGATTATATATAATCGTATGTGTAAAATATTCTATATATTTACATAAAATACTGATAATCGGTAACATATTGATAATAAAAAGACACACCATACAAACATTACAAACGTGACATCCTAGACGCTGGGATGACACGTCAGTACGTAAGAAGTGAATTGGTAAATTAAATTTTTGTACTAAATTATGTCATTAAGAAAGAGTAATACATTATTATAATAATAATAATAAAAACATTTATTTCGGACAAGATAATCCATATAGTGTTAGTATGTTAGTAACAATGTTTACTTATAAACTAAGTTAGTTATTACATTTCATCTTTATACGGTACCGCCTGATGATATCTTGCAATACAATATTAATGGTTTTTACATTGTAACAGGTTTAAATATTACATTTTTGAATGTTGAATGAAGTAATTACGACCTAATTTCTATTTAATTTTACTTAAATTCACCTATACACACAGTAATTAAGCTTGACATGAGGGTAGTTTATTACTACTGAGTGTCTTTGTATATTATGTAGTTCATTAATAATGTAATGAATATCAATTGACAATTAATCATACAATTAATTACATCAATTATAAATTAAATCAATCATATCATTAAATATATTAGGAAATATATCCTATAATTAATAATAATATTAAATGAATTTCGATCAAACAATTAATGTTAACAGTTGCGCTTTCGAAATTGAGTACATTTTAAAATGTTATCTTAAAACACTGAAGTAATATTAAGCTTACTCGTATATATATATATAGACAATGTTTTTCGTCTGCACTGAAATTTACCAAATTTACGTATTGTATCTATGATCGAAAAATAAAACAAAGAATTAATTCATATTTGTATAGCTTCATAGGTTATATGCATTATTTTAATTTTGTAAACAAATATCATGAAATATTATTTTTTATTTCATTGCGTAAGTCGTCTGTTTCCTTTATATTATTAAAGTTGTTCAATTGAAGGAATCAATGCCGGAGTAGGATTGTTTCATTTTTCTTCGTACTTGAAATAATTATTTATTAGACAGATACTAAAAACTATATTACAATATATTAAAATGTTTTGTAAGCACGGTTAATATTAACATCATACAGAATTAATATATACATTTAACATTTACAAAATTAACAATACATAAGGGAATATAACAAATAATTAAAACGATATTTTATGTACATAATAATTAATGAAATATCTGTTTTAATAAAACAAATATTGTTTTCAATTTTTAATAACGTTATTTTTAAATCTTCTCACGTCTCAGTGAACAGCCATGTTGGGTGAAATTAACCAGGGCGTGATAATTATCTGGCAGCTTGCCTTAATTACAATGCAATTTGTAATATTAACCTGGTAAAACTTGATAAAATCTCGTGAATTGGCAACTGTATATTATAATTTGGCAAAATTTGGCATTCAAGTAAATCCTAATAAATGTCAGGCAATTGTTATTGGTAGCAAATATGGGATCTCTACGTTTGATAGTTTTAATACGCCACCAGTTATGTATAACAATGTTATAATACCTTTCACACCTTCAGTAAAAAACCTGGGTCTGTATATTGACAACACGCTTATTTGAAACGTCCACATAGTCGAATTATGCCGAAAAGTAACGTATTCACTACGATCTCTTTATCGGCATAAACACTTTTTACCCATTCGGGCCAAAACTCTGTTA
Source organism: Melinaea marsaeus rileyi (assembly GCA_918358865.1). Classification (NCBI taxonomy): domain Eukaryota; kingdom Metazoa; phylum Arthropoda; class Insecta; order Lepidoptera; family Nymphalidae; genus Melinaea; species Melinaea marsaeus. Next base: position 19,186,360 of record OU911094.1, on the reverse strand, counting down.
GTGCAGACCCTAATCCTTCCGCTCATTGACTACACTGATGTATGCTGCTCTAATATCTCAGATTTTATTTTAGATAAATTGGATCTTCTTTTTAACAGTTCCATTCGTTTCATTTTTTATCTCCAAAAATTTGACCACATCTCTCAGTACCGCTCTAAACTTAAATGGCTACCTATCTGCGAAAGAAGTCGATCCAGAACTTAATGTCGGCTATTCTCTATCCTGAATGATCCAGGTTCTCCTCGATACTTGAAATGTAAATTTCAACTACTGAGGTTAACTCACGACTTACATCTTTGGTCAGATTCTAATCTTAGCTTGTTTGTACCTTCACACCTTAGAGGATTTCTTTCTAACTCTTTCACAGTACACGCTATTAAGCTCTGGAACGGCCTCCCTGATGTGCTTCGACGTTCCCCGAATAAACATGTATTTAAAAAGCATATCCGTAGATATCTACACCAGAAAATTTATTATTAAGATTATTAAGTAATGACATTTATAACAATATTTATCTTTTGGCATAATATTTTCCTTATTTTTATATATACATTATCGCCTTACTATCTCCCTATACATGTATGTATGTATATGTATGTACCTTTTTATATATGTAATTTATTTATGCGTATTCATAAAGTATATTTATATTCCGTACAATATATATATATATATATATATATCCATATATTAAATGTTATCTACATAAGTTGTGTGTATTTGTTTGTTCGTATTGTATTGTACCCCTCGTTTGTTATTCTGCAATTTTTTTTCGGTTGATTGGTAGAGAATGCTTCAGCATTAAGTCCGCCATTTGTTTAGTTTTATGTTGTACAATAAAGTTTTTAAATGAAATAAAATATATAAAATCAAAAAAATATTCTCAAATTAACACAGTCAGTATGTGGGTAAATTTTAAATAATCAAAAATAATCACAAACTGTATATGGGTAAATTGAAAATAATCACACATAATCACAATCAGTATGTGGGTAATTTAAAAATAATCACAAACTGTATGTGGGTAAATTGAAAATAATTACAAATAATCACAAAGTGTATGAAGGTAAATTAAAAATATCACAAATAATCACAAACTGTATGTGGGTAATTTAAAAATAATCACAAATAATTACAAAGTGTATGTAGGTAAATTGAAAATAATCACACATAATCACAATCAGTATGTGGGTAATTTAAAAATAATCACAAACTGTATGTGGGTAAATTGAAAATAATTACAAATAATCACAAAGTGTATGAAGGTAAATTAAAAATAATCACAAATAATCACAAACTGTATGTGGGTAATTTAAAAATAATCACAAATAATTACAAAGTGTATGTAGGTAAATTGAAAATAATCAGAAATAATCACAAACTGTATGTGGGTAAATTGAAAATAATTACAAATAATCACAAAGTGTATGAAGGTAAATTAAAAATAATCACAAATAATCACAAACTGTATGTGGGTAATTTAAAAATAATCACAAATAATTACCAAGTGTATGTAGGTAAATTGAAAATAATCAGAAATAATCACAAACTGTATGTGGGTAAATTGAAAATAATCAGAAATAATCACAAACTGTATGTGGGTAAATTGAAAATAATCACACACTGAATGTGGGTAAATTGAAAATAATTACAAATAATCACAAAGTGTATGAAGGTAAATTAAAAATAATCACAAATAATCACAAAGTTTTTGTGGGTAAATTGAAAATAATCACAAACTGTATGTGGGTAAATTGAAAATAATCACAAACTGTATGTGGGTAAATTGAAAATAATCACAAATAATCACAAACTGTATGTGGGTAAATTGAAAATAATCACAAACTGTGTGTGGGTAAATTGAAAATAATTACAAATAATCACAAAGTGTATGAAGGTAAATTAAAAATAATCACAAATAATCACAAAGTGTATGTGGGTAAATTGAAAATAATCAGAAAAATCACAAATGTGGGAAATTAAAAATAACACTGAACGAGATGAATGTCTATATTAAACCAAACGCAGAAGTATTCTTAAGAATGGTTTTAAAAAATAAATTTATTTTTCTTTATTTCATCAATCATCATAGGATTGAACTTTCATCTATGACGATGGAAGAAGAAAGAAAGAAAGAAAAACTAAACATGCATTATGATTATGGTGTAATCATGGACGAAATTCGATATTAATAAAAAAATATTTGAAATTGAAGTATTGCGCCATCTATTGAATATTTACACAACCTAAAAATAAGATTGTGGAATCTTCAACGCCATCTACTGGAAACTTATAGAACTTAGTAATTACTTAAACCCTTTATGTATAAAAAAGCTTAAATTCACAAATAATAAATTTGAAGATCTGGACTGTCTTATTTTTGAAGTGTGATTAAACAATAGATATTTACAAAATTTCATTGAAATCGGTTTCGGAAATTAGCGCAAAGGAATATGACACGGGATTTTCATATGTACAGATAATGTGATGATCTTTAAAGGCCCGATATAAAAATGATGTAAGCTTATAAAACACCTCTAAAACCCTTTTAGACGCCACGTCTATTGAAAATAAATTGACTCTTTCACCGCGAGAGACTTGGTAATTGAAGTATGAGGTAAGTATATATTGACTGACCGTGACTTGTATTATTTGAAACATTTTCATAGTGTATGAACAACATGATTATAAAGTAGGAAATAAATAATAATATTAGGTTATACAATAGAAAATAAATACTGATATTATACAGCGCAAAGAGCTGGAAAACATATTTTTACAATTTAATCCTTCTTTGATTTTCTTTCAATCCTTATCCAAATTTTACAAGAACTATTTATATGATTAGAAAATATAATATTCGTAAAGGCATTTAATAAAGTGTAATATCAATATGTATGGAATGGTAAGGGTCGTATGAAATTATAATATTTACCTTCAGGTTCCCCTAATAGAGCACATTCCTACTTCAGAGAAATTTAATTAAGTTCTATAGTGCTTTCCATTAAAATAGTTTAATAGAATTAATTCAATTATCATGTTCATATTCACTTTTATACATATACAAACAAATAAAAATAAATGATCCAAAATAATAAAATTAATAAGTTTATAACTTAATCTGTTTTAACCTTATGGCGTACTAAAAACACTAAAACCATAAAAGTTATTTATTTATACAATACAGATAAAAACATAAAAGTAATAAATATATTTATACAATACAGATAAAAAATATTAGTAAAATAATATTTTTATCATTTTTAAGTTACAACTTAACAGATTAAACCTTCACAAACTTGTAACATAAGTCATTTTTAAAGAAAACGTCTGATTTATCACTTTGATAATAATTGCTGCTTTCATAATTCGATGTATTTTATTAATAATACAAAGACAATAAAATTATTAAAACTCTTTGCCCTAAATAGGTAAATTTATTTATTTAATCCCTCCCAATTGATTTACTGCTAGTAGACAAAGTTAACTCTAACTTTTCAGGCTATCGGTTAATCTTAGTAATCTTGAATAATTTGAAAATTAGGATTTATATGTTGTAATTAATTTTAAACAATATAGTTCAGTCGTAAGATACTTTATAACAGGATTGTTTGCGCTCGATGTTCCGAGTGTTAACGGATTACGGCTTAACCTTCTAAGTTACATAAATCACTTAAACGGGGTCACAGTTCATTAATTAGGGCTGTCACCTACTACGTTTTTAGTTTTATTAGATAACAACTGTTTGATTTTCACAACATCTTAACACATATTGACTTTATTTCTGTTTGTTTGTTTCGCATCACGCATAACGTATCGAGGGAAATTTAAAAACTAGTACTTATTAAATAATAATAAGTTTCAGTCCCTTGGATATCTCCATCACTGACTGGAAATTGGGATCCTAAATACTAAACATCAGGAGGATCGTCTAACTTTGGATGCGTAAGAATTTTAAAACATAATATTTATTTTGAAAATTTTATTTTTGCATTTTGCATAAAATGAAATCAGATTGGTTATCAGGAACATAAAAAAAAATTATTCATTTCTATTAGAACAAAAGAGAATTAAGTATAAATTGTGTAATCTAGGCAGAACATCCTTCCGGCACTACTGTGGACGGAGATTGACCGTTTATTGCACTTTAAAGTTATATTATTTCTGGAAAGAACTTTTTTTTAAATATTTCTTTTTCCTTTTCAACGATTAAATATTTTTTGAGTTATGCATTCGAGTTGAATATAGATCTGTGTATTGAGAAATTAATAATTATAAAAAACGTTGCAAAATGATAAGTCTCTTAAATTATAACAATAAAATCTATCTCTACTAAGCAATTCTTGAGAAACTTATCATTTCAATAGTACTCATAATAGGAAGATATAAATATCTAAGTGAAAATTGATTGCTAAAGTTAAGACTATTAAAACAGTAACTCAATGCTAACTACATAACTCTGAAGTTTTGTTCGCAAGAAGAAAAATAAAGAAATGTTTATAGTTATTGTTTTTTACAAATGTTCAATAAAGTTTAATATAAATATAAGTATCATTTATTAATATACCGAAGAAGTTCTATTACATAAATATTGAATAAGTTATATTATATTATAAAATAATTAATGATAATGTTAAATTTAATGTAAAGATCAACGTTATATTACAAAGATTGCTCTAAAAAATCTGTTTTTCTACAAAAATATTATTTTAATAAAATAATATTAACTTTCTTGGTACTATTCTCACATTTTTTTTTCATTTGGTTTATTAATAAGCCGTTATGAACTTGTACCTTTAATGAATATAATTAACTACACTACTTCTACTACTATTGCTACTAGCTTATGCCCGTGGTTTCGCACACCTGGAAGAAGAGAATTTAGAGCAGCGGACAGTGAAACTACATTTCATATTAAATTCTATTCTAATTCTAGATGGTAACCCGGCTTCGCTCGGGTTAAATGTGACTCTTCTCATCAATATTTTAAATAATGTTAGTAGATTATTGTAGTTATAGCTTTGATTAACGAAATCAAGATGGCCTCCAATGTCAGTGACGTTTCGCTGGCGTCCAAAATGGCAACTGCGATTCGTCTGTCACCGTCATTAGAATTTAACAAAATACTTGACAATCCGTATTTTGCGGATACATGTTGGCGAATCGACATTTTTTTTTAATGTTTTATAATTGAGGCGAAGTTTAAATCGAAATTATTAATATAGATTTACCTCTGTGAGTGAAGGCTTCAGACAACGCAGTATTTTGACTCTTTCTATTATACGTTGAGTTGATAGTAATAGTACAAAGACTGAGCAGGAGGTATGAGGAGGTGTAGTCGATAAAAACAAGTAGTGAATTTATACAAGCTATTTGGATGCAAATGATGGGTCTTTTGCTTTGTGAAATCTTTAGTTAATGAATACAAATTCTTTTAAAAGGTAAAGAGAAAATAACACTATCGTGGACGGATATCGTCAAAGTACGCCTCACAAAGGAAGTTTAAACTATTTTATAACAAAGCTGAGGTTGTTTTATAGCGAAACGAAGACGAAAGTTACGAAGTGCATAATGAATGGATATAGTAGTATTTGTAGATTTACTGGATTTATTATTATCAACTCGAAGCTTCCTTTAACCCGAGTTTAGGTCTATCTTAGATAATGTTAATTTTACTGCTCAGAGTTTTTCCCTGCTCTATGATATAAGATCGGAATATATAATATGTTTTTAGTATACAGTATGAAGTACCTTGATATTTATTATTGATAATAATAACTGCATTTTCAGTAGATGATAATCAAGTAAAATATTATGTACTCAGATATTTATACAATTTAATATTATTTTTAAATACGACTGCTACATGAACCTGAATATCCTTTATTCTTTGAAATGATCAAAAATAATCATAGGAAAAATTTATCCTTTGTGTTTTTGTATTATTATAGTTTAGTGTTAATGAAAACGTAAAATATATGCAACGGTGAGTAATATATGTTTTTGGTTTTTTGAATTGGTTTTAAACATTAATCAATAAAATACTTATTTTAATATTATTACCTTAAATACATATACATACATACAGACAAACATATACATACCCTATAAATACATACATATACATACCCTATACATGTGTATATACACAAAGAATCATCATGAATAACCTATAGTATTAATTACAAGCTTCATTAAAAATAATTTTAACCAAAGTTTAAATAAAACAGGAAATTAAAACTAATTTCTCTAAGAGATTAAAAACATTTTTAAAATACTAGATTTTAAAAAGATACTCTGAACTTAAGTTCAGACTTCTGAAATCATTAAAAAAAAAATTTCATATTTTTTGTTAAAACCTCCGAAAGCGGAATGGAAAAATCTTACGTTTGATTTATGTATTTTTTTATTTCATAAAAACTTGAAACAGTGATTTTAATTTAGTATCTGGACATAATTAAAATTAACATCAACATTTTTAAATACAACAATAAATTCGTTGTTATAAAGAACATTAAAATAATTAAATGAAAAGTAATATACAAAACCTAACGTAAGAATACAGACGGCTCAACTTTTCATAATTAAAACAATATTGCTCACGGCTGTTGCAATCGGCGGATGTCTCTGCAGGTTCATATTTCACGAACATTGTGTAGTTAATGAACTTCAGAATACTGTCCTTTGTGTTCCATGAAATACGGAGCCTATTTAATTATCATTTTACACAAATCACATTTACATAGACTACCATATGTCAAGCATGATACCTGAAAACAAAAGAAAAGGTTTTTCCATGAAAGTTGTAAGTAACGTTTCAAAAACATTTTTAAGCTTGCGATGTCTCTCTTGAAACAAAAAATTTTTGCTTTATCTCATATATTTATTTTAAAATTATTTCAAATTTCAAATATCTAATATTTTATTATGAAGTAAGTCTGCCTAATAAATATTTTGTCGTTATTCATTGATTCAATCAAACAGAAACCGCAAAAAAATATTACACGTATTGAAATAGAGAGAATGTTACTTGTATGTTGAACTAAAAGGTAAAATATTAGGTTCAGTCGAGGTTTCCTCTTTCCGTGTTTCCCTCGGGTGTTATTTCTCATCCGTAACTCCTACGTGTCTGTTCTCTCTGTTTTGGATACCATTTTAACCTTTTTCAAAATCTTATGTCTACATCTTTGTTATATTTTATTGCTTATAAAACCTGGCCTAAAGTTATGAATTTATTTACTACTCGTAATTTGTTGCGTATTGATGTGAAGTTCCGAAGCACTTTACGGGCACCCGCAATTAAGGTAATGGGTATTTTTTAGGTAATAGCCCAATTAGGTAATAGCATGTTATATAGGATGTTATATAGGAGTGGTCAACTGCAGCGGACCAGTGAAAGTCTAATTAAGGGCAAACTGCCAAGAACAGTGCTCTGCAAAATGTGACTACCATATATCCTATGTCGATATTCATTTGATCTTGAAAAGGGTTCCACATACATTGCAGGATACTAAATATAATTTAAATAGTAATGTAAAATAGTGTATTCTGTTATAAAAGCTCAATGTTTGTAGGCTTAGATGTGAGAAATGTATACAGGTAATAATTATTAATACGAATTGTCGCTTTAAAGTGTTATCGACGTAGACAAATAGTTTCATAAAATAAATAACTTTAGCTCTAAATCTACTGATATACCGATATTTGAAAATAAATGACATCAAAATTAATAGAATAGACCTATATATAGACGAACTATATATTCTTTTATTTATATTATTCATTTCTATTAGACGAAAAGAGAATTAAGTTCAAATTCTGTAATCTAGGCAGAACATCCTTCCGGCACTGCCGTGAACGAAGATTGGCCGCTTATTGCATTCTAAAACTATTTTTTTTCTTGAAAATATTCCTTTTCTAAATATTTCTTCTTCCTTCTCATTGATTAAATATTTTTCCGTGTTATGTATTCAGGTTAAATGTAGATCTGCGTATTGAGAAAATTATAATTATGACAAAACGTAGCAAAGGATAAATCTGTTAGATTATTTCAATAAAATCTATCTCTACTAAGCAATTCTTGAGAAACTTAACATTTCAATAGTACTCATAACAAAAAGTTATAAATATCTAAGTGCAATTTGATTGTTAAAGTTAAGACCATTAAAACAGTAACTGAATACTAACTACATAACTTTGAAGTTTTGTTCGCAAGAATTATTATTATTGTTTTCTTACAAATGTTTAATAAAGTTTATTACAGATTTAATATCATTTGTTAACATGTTGAAGAAGTCTTATTACATAATAAAATATTGAGTAAGTTATATTATATAATAAAATATCTTAATATTTTAATAGTACGAAGCCATTGAAGTAAGAGGTGGAGGAGGTGAAGGCCAAAAAATCTGGTAGAGAATTTATACAAGCTATTTGAATGCAAATAATCGGTCTTTTGCTTCGTGAAATTTTAAGAGAATTAATACAAATTCTTTTAAGAGATAAAGATATAATAATACTATCGTGAACAGATATCTTCAAAGTGCGTCTCACAAAGGAAGCTTAAAATATTTTATGCCAAAGCTGAGGGTGTTTCATAGCGTTATAATAAACTGCTCACTTAAATAATGCCTCTTTTAGATGCCTGTATCTATATTTTCATAAAATATTTTCATAAAAGGTTAGATTTGTTATCCGTAAAATATAAACTGCACATTCGATCACTTCTTTTTAATATTTTAAATAACGCTTCCCCCCTTTACTTGCATGAGCGTTTTCATGTAACGCCACCAAGGACGAGACCATCTCATGAATGCGTTACTCCAAAATCCCTAGTAGTGCCTTTTTACAACTCTATTTTTTTCAAAAAATCATTCTCGGTTGTTGCAGCTCGGCTATGGAACTCTCTTCCCCAAAGTGTTTTGTATGGTAATCCTTCCCTCAACTCTTTTAAGTTAAGAGTTAAGCAACACTACCTATCTTCGGAAAGATAACTAGTATTTCTGTTTATTTTATTATTTTTATATTTTTTACAATTGTATATATTTATTCACTTTTATATGTGTGTATATATATATGTATATATGTGTGTGTGTGCGTGTGTATATGTGTATACAAGAATGTATTTGTCTAAGTATTTTATATGCTATATTACACAGATAATTTGTTAAGTAACCGTTATAAGATTAATCTATTTTGAATATCATTTCTTTGTTCTCTTTTATTTGTATTTAGTATAAGTGTACTATCTCGTACTCCCTCTCTCATACCAAAGGGTAACAGGGAGAGATCTCTAAATGAGATAAGTAATCCTTTGTACCACATTATTTTTTGTATTTGTTATTTTTATTGGTACATAAATAAATAAATAAAGATGAACGAATTAAATATAATATTTGATGCTCTTTGATTGGAAATGATATTAAAGTGACAGGAAAATGATATCTCAATTGCAATTCAAAGTCCTAAGCAATATCAGAACCCTTTGTTACTGACGTTTTGTAAATCCATTTAGTTCAAATTACTTTAATGGTTCCGTGGGATGGCAATAAAATAATATATTTATAAAGTATATAATTTTTGAAAACAGGTCAAGAAATAACATATCATTTTACAGATAGCATATAGATATAATAAATATATTTAACAGTCTTACAATGTGTATCCGAAGTCGATATCATATTACATATATTAGGAGAATTTTATTCTCATCATGACATAATTAACAACAAATAGCATTTAACTGTCCGCCGTTTGACTGAGCGCTGTTTGGACTTGAGGTCTCTGTCACAAAGACGGAGAGAGTGGCTTCCGTTCACGTGTTCTACGGCCCTCACAAAGGTTTCCCTCGTCAGTGTTCATGTCTGTCCAGATTTTGGAGGAGGTCGTGAAGGCTCAATAAAAATATCTGGGCCTCATTCCGGACGGAATATGAAGCTACGGGTCCCATTTCTCACTTCTGGACTAGAAGCAGGTATACACCGCAGGTGCTTTGGGGAGGTGCAGGTGCGTTTCTTGTTACTGCTGTAAATACAATAGAGAGAAAAATATTTTATATCTATATTATATCCAACAGAACCACAACGATAGTGTATCACGGGTTCTTAAATATTTCATATCGTATTAAGCCTATAAAAGGATAAAGCTCACAACAGCGCCGTAACAAGTCACAATGAGATTCGATTTAGTCATAACGTTCCTTGCGTGTCCAATAATATTCGCATTGAATAATGAATTTATTGAATCGGCCGTAAGCTACTTTAAATATAAACATACTTTCTTTGTGTGTGTATTAACATGTGACAGTTGCAGTGAGTATCGATAACTTTTGATCTCAAGTCGACATTTTAATTAATTACCGTTAATCTTGTCCCGCAGCGCATAAACTTGCTAAAGTAGCGTCGCATAATAACCTGGCAATTTCAAGTGTTAACTTAATCGGTTCGGAAGAGCGAGATGAGAGCGAGATTGATCTCTGCTTAAGTCAAACATCATCAAGCATAGGGGTGCTTATAAACTCAACATGTCCACTATTTGAACGTGTTCTTACATATGTGGGTATTTCTATATATTTTTTAATCTGTCATTCGTTTGTAATTTTTTATTTCTCATATATTTCTCTTTGATCAGGCATCTCAAAACAATTTATTCGACTCCAAACACAAATGGGTAATAATGTGTGAGAAAACTGACCGTGAAGCTGTCGGAGAGCGATCTAACTGTTCTGAACCAAGTCGCGATATCAATGTTCCTCTCTTATCAATATTAAGTAATCTCAATTTAACTATAGACGTTGATATCGTGGTGTCAGTTAACACAGGTGATGATTTACTTATATTAATTATAATCCTTTAGAAACTCGACAAAATTTATTGCTTTGATATATGGTGTTTGACTTCTATTACTTTCAGCAATAATTATTTTTTCTGTCTAATCATGAAAATTTTAATATTTCTAACAAAAACAAAACTTTTGTGAATACTTAAAATAAGGTCCAGAGGTCGCTGGTCTATGCATTTATCAGTGTTGATGTAATTTTAATACTTTATGATTTACAAAACTTTATTCTTCATTCGACCAAATTATTTTTCTTCGTTCTAATAGGTGAAGGTCGTTATTGTCTGTATGACGTGTACAATTTCGGTAAACAAAGAAACGGAAGGTTTGTGGTTGAAGTTATTGGAAACTGGAATAATGTTACAGGTAACAATGTATGAAGAATGTTTTTTGGCACAATCTGTGTCATTTATATTGAAATATTTAATCTTATTATAAATACTAGCAGACCCGCTCACGCGTTGCTGTGACTATTGTTTTTGATATATTACATTGTAGTAAACTATTTAAGGGGTAACGTTCAGAGTACATCTTTCATGAAAACCATAATGTTTTCTTACAGTCGATATTAAGCAAAAAACAAAACAAAATAATTATAATTATTTTTTAAATTTTATTCAAATTTATAACACTATTTGTATATTACAAAGTTTTTACATTTAATATTTTAAATAATATGACAAATAAATCGTAAAATTATACTTTTTTTAATATGTTACTTTATCATTTTAATAAGACGTTCATAATTAAAAATATTTGGTGGTTTTACTAATGCATATAATAAAAGTTAAACTCAAAACATTTAAATTTTAAAAGACAAATCATGAAAAATGAAAAAAATACATTTTTATAATAAATACAACAATTTTTATACAACTCGGCAGACTTCGTTCTGTCAAATAGATTTGGAATGTGGCAGTTTATATTTCGACCTTAAGATGTTTTTACTCTGCTGACCCTCACATATAGCCCTATCATTATGGTGACGGTTTTGTACAGGAGAATTAAAGAAAAAGGTCAGCTCGGATGACCTAAGTATCTTCGCTTCCACGAACTTTGGCCACCCTTTTGAGACGCACAAAAAACCCCGACTGGGATGTCTTCTAGAGGGCTTCAAACTAAGAGGGGAACATAAGGTTCAAACCTGATTGAAAAATAATCTAAAGGGATAGTGGGAACGTAAAGGTGACAAATATTTACAAAGTGGGTGCTTCAATGACAAAACGTGGAGAAATTCAATTATTTATTACTATTATTATTAACATAGGGTTAATAACCGATGAAATAAAGAAAAATGAAATAAAACGTATATAAGTATTTTCAGTAATTGATCGTGGAATCACTGGCAATGTTTGACGAAAATCTCCTGCTAATAAAATCATTGCACCACCAAATGGGTTATGATTGCTCCATAGATCTTGTAAGGTTCCATTTAAAGCCTCCAAAGATTTTTTAAGTGCCATAGTGCATTCATCCCAAACAATCAATTCACATTGCTGCAAAACCTTTGCCATTGCAGAGTTCTTCAAAATGTTGCAGGTTGGAGTTTCGTTGCTTTGCATGTTTAATGGCAATTTTAGTGCTGAATGAGCTGTTCTACCACCTTCAAGCAAAGTTGCTGCGATTCCCGACAAAGCGAGTGCAAGTGCAATTTCATTTTGTGAGCGAATTGTTGCTAATATCAATGAAATCAAAAAAGTTTTTCCTGTACCACCAGGTGCTTGTAAGAAGTAAATCCCTCCTCTTTTATCATTTATTACTTTCATAAGTGTATCAAATACATACCCTGTTGTTCATTGAATAGTGGAAGGTTTGTTTGAATTAATTCTTTCAAAGTGTTGAGATCATATAGTTTTTCTCGGTGCAACTCTTGGTTAAAAGCATTATGCATTGGACGATCAGGCGCGGCCAGACCTAATTGAAATAATAGTTTGTTTAACATCATCAAGCACATGTCCTCAATTGAAATCAATACTTCATTCAATGAAGTATTGATTGAAATTTACAATGTAAATTTCTTCGCTTATTTGTATATTTGGATTTCCCCTTCTAATCCGTATTTGATACAAAATATCATCACACATATTGTCTTTGTACTTGATCCACAGATCCTTTGGGTTTGATGGGAAGCATGTAGATATGATTATAGAAAACAATGTTCGTATTTGATGAGCTTGTGATGATATTACAGCATCATTGAGAGTTTGATCCCAATGAGCATCATTTTCTAGCAATCGCAAACGTTGGCAAGCTTCTCTGTATGATCCATACAAATCACCGTTAACAGTTCGTACATCTTGGAACGATGTTGGGCCACGTACAATGACTAATAGCAGTCGTAAATAAAATCATTCATCATTGCTTGGATGTACTGAATGAATTCGACCAATCACATCGGTAGAATATAAATCTGGGTATCCTGTAACTGGTTTTCCTTGTTTCCGTCGTATAAATCTCCTTGAGGATTGATTCCAAGTATAATATTTTGGCATTTCAGAATATAATAATGTTTGAGCAAAAGCATCGTTTTGGCATGTCTCAAAAAAACTGGTTAATGTCGTAGATGGTGGCTGTACAGCTCTATCTACTGCGTTCTGTGCTGTAAAATATACTCTTTGTCCATTTTCTAAATGCACAGCTAAATGAACAACAGTAGGGTGTCTATCCTGAATAGGAAAAGAAAATATTCGCCAAACTGCTTAATTACTACTAACATAGCGACCCATTTGGTATTGGGTAACTTCATCATTGGAATTCTCTGCATTAATACCAATCACAGCCATATCACTCCCTTTGGTTACATATTTGCAAATGTATTTAATAGATTTTGCTGAATGGCAAGATTCAACGTTGATGTGCGCTTTGAAGGTCTTTGATAAAATGGGTGAATATGGAACGATCCAGCGATTATCTATTTCAATATCTTGTTGATTTAATTTGACAATAGTTGATCTTCCATTGTCTGCTGTTGATCGGTGACGATACAAAGGATAACCGTCAATACCAGTGATTGTTTCAGATATTAATGTCCGTGGATATCGTTTTGAATATTTACCATCCACCATACATGGTAAATTTTGATTAAGAGTTCCACAGGGACCATGTACCATGTTTTTGATAACTACCTCATGCAATCCAGGATCTACTTCTACATTAGGGATTTCAGCTGATATTACTGCATCAATTTCATTTGACTTTATCTTGTCAACTAACCAAATCAAAATATTTGCATGTGGCAATCCCCGTTTCTGCCATTCCACAGAATGCATCCAGTGGCGTGTCTCTCCAAACACATAATGTTTCACAATGAAATCCATTAAAGATTTCAACTTTTGTATAAAGACTCTGGCTGTGTCTATTTCTATCCAGTGTGGATTGCATGTAAATGTGATTAACAAATCTGCTGTACCATAATGACAAACATATGACATGGCATTTTGAGCATATTCTTGCATATGTCGAGGGCTTACGATGTATGTTGCTGGAAGAATAGTTATTCGACTAAGATTCTGTGCATTACCATCAGTATTAATCGCATCTCGAAGGTGAATATACTCTTCAGATCTGAGTTTTGTCTGATTCAACCTGATGAATGTTAATCTCTCCGTTTCAATTTTAACATACATGTCTACAACATACTTGTGATATAATCGCCGACGTTTGAGTATGTGATTGTCATCATTAGGCGGTAGGAATTATAGTTCACTGAACCTACTTTTTTGTTGGTTTTAGAACCTGAAAATAGATTTTTGTTTTTATAACATTGAAAATTAAAAATAAATAATATACTGACTGATAATATATCTCCTTGCTAAACTAATATTTTTTATTACCTGTAATGGGATTTATCATCTTGTTTGAGAAATCATAGCCATCTTCACCTTGCCAAAATATAATGGGATATTGCAATGCGTCATATGAGCGGTGTGTTTCCTTTATACGTTGTAATTGATCATTCCGACGATGTAAAACAACATCTAGGGATTCCAAGTTTTCTCCAACTACTACGATGGCAACTTCATCAATAGTTGGTGCATTAAAACGTCTTGCATGTTGGCCAACAGGTGTTTTATCAGCTCTGATTACAATTTTGTGATTATCAGATGGCATCAGATCCAGTGCAGTTTTAAACACCATAATCAATTTATTGTACTCATGAAATAAAGTTTGTAATTGTTCTACAATAGACCTCTTTACTGAATTGTTATTTGAACAACGCATATCAATTTCTTGTGGTGAATTGCCAATGAAATAAATTTGCAGAAATTTGTAATTGCTATCTGATACTGGTAACAGTGAACCTGCGCTATGATATAGTTGGCCTTGTATCTGTAAATTAAAAAAAATGTTTTTTGTCAAATATAAATAATATTTGTTCGTAAAAAGTATATCTGTCTCCTAATTTGAATCCCCAATTTATAATTGATATGCTTAGGTATGTCAATATGTAATAATTAGTTGTAACTAATATCCATCATCAAATAATTATATTGTGTTTCAAAATAATAAAAGTATTGCTAATACTGAATCACCAAATAATATTATGACTAAGTAATATATTTCTTGGGGATTAAGAAACCGAAGGTTAATGACACACCTTTACTTAATTAACAGGAAATTTTGTTCACTAAAATAATAATGATTAACTTCTATAATACCTACCTTAAAATTTGGCATGAAATTTTCCCGAACTACGTTTGTTGCCCCAAATGACGTCATTTGAAAGCAATTGTTATATTGTTGGATATTTAACAAAAAGTGTATGGAATCTGGTTCTATTCCTGAAACCAATGAGTACAATGGCTCTGGTGGTAGATCCAATGGTATCAATTTCACTTTCCCATTTGCGTAACACAATCCATTGGCTTCATTTGCCTTACAATGAGAGCAAACCAAGTTCATAGATTCAATAGTAACACATTGGTGGTTACTGTAGTCAATTGACAAATCATAATTGAAAGCAGCTCGATTAAAACTTTCGGGATTATTGGTTGAATCTCTCGCTCTCGCTTCCCGCGTTCGTGATATACGAATTCTTTCACGTTCTTTTCGGTCGTCACGTTCTTGTGCAGTATGATAAGATCGGTAATTAGTTTGGTTTGTAGCATTTCGGGTTCTTCTACCTAAATTACTTCGTCTTATAGGAGGCATATCGAAATTCTCACCTAAATTATGTCACATGCAATAATTATTAATCACAGGTATTAAAACACTTTGCACAAAACACGATATAAAACAATCAAAATTAATTATTAAATATTATAAACGCTTTTTAACGCGGTTTGTTTGACAGATGCAATGACATGAAAACTGATGACAATTTATGTCGCATTCCAAAACTAAAACAAAAGAAAGAATATTCCAAGGCCAATCAAATCTATAGCTCTTAAATTTTTTAACTTTTCAATTTGGTCGGGTTCACGATATTATCACTTTAGCGTGAACCTGCACATACATATATTTGATTGAATTTGAACTTTGTGGAGAGACAATAAAGCGCGAATTGACTCTTCGACGTTAGCAACATACCTAAATTGTTTAGATAACAATGAGTGCTTGTAATTTAATATAAACTTTATTGAATAACAATACAGTTCAAATTGGCTCTACATTTAGTTATTTATTCTATATTTAAAATATTTGTATAGGAAAAAGAAAAGGGCTCTTTTAGGGTTTTCCTGGAAATTATTCGAATTTTTCTCGCCGTAAGAACCATCCTTGGGCTTCAAGGAATATTTAAAAAAAAGAATTGTTAAGATTGGTCCATGCGTTGTTGAGTTGTGCGCTTACCAACACATTTTGCGATTCATTTTTATATAATAGATTTATGGTAGTGTTTGTTGTTGTTGTTGTGATGAAATCAAATAAATCCTTCTTAACAAAACAAATATTTTTCATAAAAAAAGTAATCCAAAATAGATTGTTTCGGCTTTTGATTCATCTTATGAAAATATTACGTTAATTTATTTTAATGTTAGTTATAAATCTGAAAAATAATTTTAAATAGCAAAATGAAATTTGTTATAAAACTATACAGTGTTTATATTTGAAGGTCTAAATCTTACGACACTACATAAATATTACCGCCGGTTTGATTTCCATGGAATGATATTGAAATTGGTATTTGTTGTAAGTACAATAATTAAATGTCCTATCGTTTTATTTATTGAGTTTTTATTCGAATGGAGTTTTTATTTTATATAGATAAAGCCAAGCCTCAGATATTTAAATAATAGTAATCTAATTCTATTGTTCTTGTTTCTTTCAGTACGAGTAAGTAGTGAAAGATGTCGAATACTAACGCAAATATATTTTTTGCAGATGTCTAAAATACCGAAAGTTTTCGATCCTGAGATGGTCTTAAATTGGAATCCTGATCCAAATGTGTCTATTTTCACTCATACGGGGTTCATTTTCCTGCACGAAGTCGCCGACGTTCATAACATTAGGTAGCGGTCACTTTGATACATGACTCTGTTGCGTATTGTATGTTTTTGAATATGACGTTATGATGTGTAAGCTATAGGGCTATCAATTTGATTAGCTTAGGCGGTAAAATTTATACTAAAATATTAGCGAGAAGAATGCAAGAGAGATCTGAAATTCTGTTTTGGGAGGCCCAAGGAGGTAGGTTTAGACCTGGAAGAGTGTACAAATCAGATCTTTTCCCTCCGCATGATCACGGAAAAGTTTTTGGCCCTAAGCCAAAAGGGTTTCTGTGCTTTTGTGGATTTGGAAAAGGCGTTTGACAGTGTTGTGAGAGATAAATTATGGGAGATACTGCCCCGATACAATGTGAGCGGACCCTGGCTACAGACTGTAAAGTCTCTTTACAGAGATCACTCAGCCTGCGTGCGAGTAGGAGCTGGCATGTCGCCCTAGTTTGACATCCAATCGGGTGTTAAGCAAGGTTGCGCTATGTCAGCTTGGTTGTTCAATTTGTATTAGGATAGTTCTATCCAAGACGTGAAAGACAGTGACATGGAAGTGAATGTAGGTGACCTTAAGGTGAATTGCTTGTTATACGAGGGGAGGTCCAAAAGTTCGTGGAATGGAGGGGATGGAGCGGAGGTAGGGGCGCTCCCTTGGTGTCATACGAATCGGAGACTCATCATTAGCATAAATACCGAGTTTCAACCCGATTGCGTCATTCGTTACCGAACAGTCGCCTGCTGAACAAGTCAATCCGGAAGAAAACTGAAACTATAGAGAAAATTGAACACTGCGCTGTAATAAAATTCCTTACCAAAGAAGGAAAGAACGCTCAAACCATTTTGAATGAAATGGGAGTCATTTATAGGGAACAGTGCCCTAGTAAATCAATGATTTACAAGTGGCATGGTCTTCATGAACATGGTCAAGAGTCAATTGAAGACGACCCCGGTCAGGAAGGCCAGTTGAGGGCACCACATGGGACATCATCGAAAAAGTGGAGAAAATTGTACTAGAGGATGCCCGTTTGAAGAAAAAACAATTATCTGCATTAGTTGGAGTATCAGATACCACCATTTTGCGAATCCTACATGATCACCTGGGTATGAAAAAAGTCAGTGCAAGATGGGTACCGAGAATGCTCACGCCGTTTCAGAAAGAGCGGCGCGTCGATGCGTCAAAGCATTTTTTGGAGTTGTGTGGAGATAAACCTGCACAGATTTTGGACCGAATTGTTACGGGAGATGAAACATACGTTCATCACTTTGAGCCTGAGTCCAAATAAGAGTCCATACAATGGCATAAAAAGGGGACACAACAGCCAAAGAAATTCAAGGTGACGGAGTCGGCTGGAAAGATGATGGCTACTGTTTTTTGGGATTGTGAGGGAATAATCTTGATTGATTACAAATAAAAGGAAAAGACTATAATCGGAGAATACTACGCAACGATATTAGAAAAATTAAAGAATGCCATCAAGGAAAAGCGGCGTGGAAAATTGACAAAGGGTGTGTTGCTCTTGCAAGACAACGCGCCGGTTCACAAGAGCAGAATTGCAATGGCTGCTCTGCACACGCATGGGTTCCAATCCCTAGTTCACCCACCCTACAGTCCAGACCTGGCCCCAAGTGACTTTTTTTAGTGCCCAATTTAAAAAAAGACTTAAGGGGAAGAAAATTTTCCGACGACAATGGAGTAAGGGAGGCAATTTCGGCTCAGTTTGACGGAAAAGGTAAAACATATTTTT
This sequence comes from Melinaea marsaeus rileyi, assembly GCA_918358865.1. NCBI lineage: Eukaryota > Metazoa > Arthropoda > Insecta > Lepidoptera > Nymphalidae > Melinaea > Melinaea marsaeus. The sequence goes on along the minus strand of OU911094.1, from coordinate 19,167,345 downwards.
ATAGTGGTTTAGAAAAATTAATTCATAGATCTAATAAATATATTGAGCTTAAGGGTGATTATTTTGAACAGGAAAAATAGTTTTGTTGTTTTATTTTATTTAGATCCCTTTCATTCCACGAACTTTTGGACCTCCCCTCGTATGTAGATCTAGATCCCATCTGGCAGGGCTGCAGCAGCTGGCAAACGGCAGGCTTATCAAGCTTGGGCCAATGCGTTAGTCACTAAGGATCCGAACTCTAGAGTTCTGAAGAGGAAATATAATCGTGCCTCCAGATTCCACCCGCCTAGCACGCGCAAATTTTGGGCGCTTTCAAAGGCCACTCTGGGCAACTTTAGCCAGCCGTCCCTACCGCCGTTGTACATGGGGAATGATTCTCTGGCCCACACGGCAAAAGAGAAAGCCAATCTCTTAGGCACTCTTTTTGCCTCCAACTCGACTTTGGACGACCAAGGGAAGACACCGCCTATCATCCCGCGTTGTCAGAGCTCAATGCCGGAAATAGTTTTTCGGCAGAAAACTATAAGGCAGTCTCTATTTTCCTTGGACGTTCATAAGTCGAGTGGGCCGGATGGCATTTCTCCATTGGTGCTATGAACGTGTGCCCCTGAGTTGACTCCAGTGCTAACGCGTCTATTTCGGTACTCCTACCTTAAAGGCGTAATCCCGGTCTCATGGAAGCGTGTCCTTGTCCATCCGATCCCTAAAAAAGGTGATAGCTCGGACCCAGCTAATTACAGACCTATCGCCATTACCTCTCTGCTCTCCAAAGTAATGGAGAGCATTATCAATAAACAGCTTCTGAACTACTTCGAGGATCACCAGTTGGTCAATGACCGGCAATATGGCTTTCGCCATGGTCGATCGGCTGGTGATCTTCTGTTATATCTTACGCACCGTTGGGCAGCTTTTATTGAAAGCAAGGGAGAGGGACTGACAGTTAGTCTGGATATGGCGAAAGCCTTCGATCGTGTATGGCACAAGGGGCTTCTTTCGAAGCTACCTTCTATGGGCTTCCCGAGAGTTTATGTAAGTGGATCACCAGCTTCCTCAATGGGCGGAGCATGCAGGTCGTTCTCGACGGTTTTTGCTCGGACCCCAAGCCCGTGAACGCTGGTGTACCCCAAGGCTGCGTGCGATCCAGAACTCTGTTCCTCCTGCACATCAATGATATGTTAGATATCTCCAACATACATTGTTATGCGGATGACAGCACTGGGGATGCGGTATATTCCGGCCGTGCAGGTTTCTCTCGGGAAAACGTCGACGAGTGCCGAAAGAAACTTGTTTCTTCTATAGAGACTTCCTTAGGAATGGTCTCTGAGTAGGGTAAACTGAACCACGTTCAGTTCAATCCCCTAAAGACGCAAGTTTGCGCGTTTACCACTAAGAAAACCCCATTTGTCGTATCACCGCTCTTCGAGAGCACTCCTCTTAATGCCTCGCCAAGTATCAGAATACTGGGTCTCGACATTTCGAGCAATTGTCAGTTTCGTGGTCATCTGGAGAGCAAGGCCAAGTTGGCCTCGAAGAAATTGGGAGTGATTAATAGAGCGAGGCAGTATTTCAAACCTGGCCAAAGACTTGCACTCTATAAGGCGCAGGTCCGGCCACACATGGAGTACTGTTCTCATCTCTGGTCCGGATCACCCCAATATCAGCTTCTACCATTTGACCGCGTACAACAGAGAGCCGTTTGGATTGTCGGGGACCCAGTGCTCTGCGAACGGCTTGACTCTTTTTGGCATTGCGTAGAGACGTGGCTTCTCTGTGCGTCTTCTACCGCATTTACAACGGGGAGTGTTCCGAAGAACTGTTCCGCCGAATTTCATCACCGCACAGCGCGCCATCGACTTGTTTACCATCCCTACCACCTGGATGCGTGGTGATCCTCCACTGTGCGGTTCTCAAGGTCCTTTTTTCCACGTTCCACTGTTCACTTTTCAACATTCACTGTTCAACATTGTGTAATTAGTGTACTTCAGAACACTGCACGGCTGAAATACTACCAAGTGTATACCATTCCTTGTATACATGGTATACAAGCGGAGCTTACACATCATTTTACACGTAAATCAAGCATGCATGCATGTATGCTGAAAACAAAGGATGAATTGAAATATGTTTTTAAGTTGTTCTTTCATCAAATTTGCAAGCAACGTTTTAAAAATATAAACAAAAATGTGCGTTTAGTCATACGAGTATAGCAAGTAAACGCCATATAAATATTTACTAATGATTCTTGGTGTATATTATAGTAATATAATAAAGAAATATAAATTGTGGTGCCTAGAAATATCTATAATTTTTCAATACTTTTATTTTCATTTCATTAATATATATCTAGTTGTTGACAATAATGAAATATTTTCTTATTAATTAAATCTACATTAAAAATGATTTATATTTACATATCTTTATATTAAAACGAACAAAACCTACAAAGGATTGTTACACGTATTGAAATAAAGGGATTGAAATCTGTATGTCGAAATAAAATGTAAAATATTAAGTTCAAAGGAGGTTTCCTCTTTCTATGTTTCCCTCGGGAGTGATTTCTCATCCGTACTAGACGTGTCTATTCTCTCTGTTCTGGATACCTTGTGGTATATTTTTTCACAGACTGATTTTAAAATAGTAGATTGTCTACATTTTGCAATAGTGAGAAATTCTACTGGAAATAAAATCTCAGTAAAAGACTAATCATTGAAATAATCAATGAAACTGGTGAGAACTAACTTGGATATTAGTTGCTTTTAGCTTGGATGTTGTGTTTTGTGAAATTGTTCAAGTGAAAGAAAATAAACAAAGAAGATATGCAAATAATAAATAATAATTGAACTTTTATAAATATTTAGTATTGAAACTAATTACAGAACAACATTTTGTTGTCGACTTCTTATAATTTCAATAATGATTATGATTGTTTTTCTAAAGCGAGCAAAAAAAAAAATTTCATACGAAGGAAATAAGATTTAAAGAAATCTTCCAAATACTTTTATCCAATATTATTAATCTGGGGAAAACGCTTCCGCAGAAAAAAGGGTAGATACAAACTTCATTTTTCACTGTCACTGCAGTTTTCCAGTACAATTTATGTGACAAAGGATGCATGCAATCAGTTGATAACACTATCTTTGAACGTGACGTAGACATTCCTACAATGAATTAAAAGTCAACTGGTTGATATATACTGTTGATATATACAACTGGAGAAATTCATTCAAAGAATTCCATTTAGAACTATCTTGATAAAACATTGGCAGGAAAGTTATAAATGCATCAAAGAAGGTTTTTGTAAAGGTAAATTTAGTTATTAAATTTAACTTAATTTAGTGAATTTAAAAAGCATAAAATAAAATTATGATATTATAAAATAAAAGGTCTTAATGTACCCTTTATATTTTTTTAGCTTTAAATAACAATATAGATATTTTTAATAATTCTTAAAATAAGTTGAATTCAAAATAGAAAATCTCTTGCCTAGGCTACACTAGACTTATTTCTTTGGTATTTTACGTAGTATTACAAAATAGATATCAGTATAATAAAATTTCTTATTAGAGAAACACACAAAAATATATTTTGTTACTTACAATATATATCAACAGTTTAGTCAGCAGTGCCTTTGACAAATTTACAATAAATAAAGATAACAAAGAATTAAAACAATGTTATTTGTACATAATAATTCGTAGAGCTATTTGATTCAATAAAAAAATATATTTTGTATTTTTGTTAATGTTGTTTTTAAATCTCACGTATCAGTAAAACACAATTTATAGCCAAATTAACCAGAGCATAGTTATCTGGCAGCTTGCCCTTAATTACCGTGCAACTTGTACTAAGCTGGTGGTTTTCTAACTTGATAAGACCTGGTGAATTGGCAAGTGTATATTATAATTAACAATAAAACATGTACAAAACATTATGAATATGTTATTCATAATGTTTCGTTAAATAACTTATAAACAAAATGTAGACTTACTGAATGAAAGCACTTCTACTGTGTGTGTTAAAAGAAAAACAAAATATGAATTACGTTTAAACAGGTTGTTCTTACTTCAAGTAGTATTTGAATATTAATTTTATATTATATAATACTCCAAAATATTATATTGCTTTTATACTTGATATTTTTCCAAGACTTTGCTTAATTTTACAATTACTATTTTGCTTCTGATGAACGTTTTCAATAATATTTATACTTATTACTATAAGTACTTAGTGTGATCAAACAAAGATCAAATTAGATGCAGTTTGTTGATATCTGACTGAAACATAAAAGTCCCATCCTTATACAAGGGAATGGCTTTAAGAAACTATAACAAAAACTATTCGTACTGTACTAATATAATAATGACATAGAATAGTAATTATGTGCCTAACTTCAAAATATCAATGAATATACCTAAACTATAAAACACATTTAATATTAAGTAAAGCTACATTATTTACAATGTCGTATAACTTCGGAGTTACACTCGTATTCAAAGCACGTTTTCTTCCCTACTAGGATAGTACTAGTCACAAAAGATATAAAGAGAGCTCCAAATTACCTTGAAATTTTAAAGAAGAACATAAACTTGACTTTTGAGCAAACTGTTTCTTAAAACGAAGTAACTATTCTTGTATAATATTACAAGTACAACTGTAACATTAAATTTTAAAACAGTTAATGCTAGTTCATGTTAGTGATTCTCACATACATTATTACTTGGGATTTGAACAAGGGTGGCTTATAACTCAATTTAAAAATAGTAACACTGATGTAAGATACATTATCGAATATTTTATTAGTATTTTATTTAGTAAGGTAATATTAAAAATCTGCAGTCACCATATATTTTTTCATGAAATTCTATCCTTTTCCCTATCATATACTTGTTCATATCCATGGCGCTATCCCTATCCATATCCCTACCCTATCTCTACCTATATCTTCATTCATATTATCAGAAAGTAAAGGGATATTAGGATTATTATTATTTTTTTTTAATTTAGCTTTTCTTAAATAATACATTATTACTTAACTATTTTTATTTTACTACAAAAGCTTTATAAATGCCCTTTCAGGGACTTGATAAAAGAAAAATAACATTCGCGGATAACGCCGCGTCTCTTTAAAGTAAATGTACTCTTTTACCAAACAAGACTTGGTAATAGTGATACGAGGAACGTGTGTTATCTGACCCTGACTTGGAATAGGTGATAGAATATTTTTGTAAGATTCAGACCCCATACATTATCCCATTTTATGTTATCATAAAAAACTTAAAAACTACCTATCTTAACAAATTTGGTTTGGTTTACACGCTACGTCGACTGTGAATTGATTTCAATTACAATTAATTAAGAAAAACAATTCCGAAACAAATATGTCGAATAATTCCCAAATATATCGAATAAGTTCTTATTTTTCCAATACTTTGTTAAATTAAGTAAATTAAAGGAGCTTCTTAGCTTTCAACAGCTTACTAATTTCCTTACAAGTCTACGAATTAATTAATTAATCTTAAAATATAAAACGTTGAAACTAAAAAATATAAGTTATTAGGATGTTTTTATATCTTTTCTAACTAGCTTTAAATATACTCTTAAATATACTTAAATATACTACATGGGTTAATCTTTATAACTTTAAAATACGCAAAGTTATAGTTCTTTTACGTACTAATATTTTATTATTATTATTACATTTAATCGATGATATAAAAACACTATGAAACTAGAAAGATATAATAATAAGAATAATAACAACTAATTGTAATTATAATTGTTGGGTTAAAATACAATCATCTATAAATCATTGCTTAGTAAAATTAGCTATAATTTATTTCACAACTTTTGTCAGAGGGTCGTGATAACTATGGCTGATGACTCTGAAACTAATTCAGTTTACAGAAACTAATATAATTAATTAAATACTTCCCATTCTTGTTGTATTGAAATCCCATTTAGATTCTCTCTCTCTCTCCTCTCTGTCTCCCTGATTCATACTCCACTTTGGCAGTGACCCAACTGATTTGTATTTATAGAAAGAGTTCTTGATCATTACTCATATTGCTTTGATAATGTTTTTAGCTGAAAACAAGTGAGCCGGTTTTATTAATTGATACATTTTGAAAATGATAGGAATAAATTAATCTTAAAATAACAATAACAAAATTGTAGTGGATAAATGATCTAGGACATTTTACAATTTAACCAAAACTGTTACTTTGTGATTTTTATATTTAATATAACATTGTATAAAAATGGTTGAAATTAACAAGACTTTAAATAGATCGCTAAGTAACTTTCAAAGGTTTTTTTAATGTACGCAATTTCAGGCTTAATTTTGGCAATATTTATATTTTGGTAAAAAATTACATAGCTATTTTCAAAATCACTTATCTAAGGGAACTAATAACTAAGTATAATTGTTTCACATTATCCTTTTTTAATAACAACTGAACGAACGGAAAGTGCATCTAGTTGCAGCAAAATTAAGAGTAAGTACTATACTAAACACATACACACACGCACCCACATACATACAAACAGAACAACTCATAATACGTGAATATGAATATATTTTTGTTTCACTTTTTATTATTTAAATTATGATCAATACATCTTACTCACTTTATTATTTTGGACCAGGTGTAATCATATTTTAATGTCTTTAACAATTACAATTTAATTTATTGTTTGAAATTAATTAAAAACACATCATATAGAAATTATACATGAAGTCGACTAAGCGTAACTTTAACAAGCCGTCTGAATTTATATTAACGACTTGAGGTAAATAAGTTTAAAAGTATCTATGGAGTTTTTTGTAGGTTTTTATTCACAGAACTACTCCCATGGAACCAAGCATCGAGTGTGATGTGTAATAGGTGTAATAATGTATGGGAACATGTTACCAAAGATACTTTGACTTTTACGCGGTGAATTTATGACTAAGTTGGGTGAGAAACAAATAGCAATAATGGTGTATGCAAATTCTCATTACTAAAGTAATGACTCCTCCTTAAATAAAGTTATGAAATCCATTTTTCATTGTCATTGCAAATCTACAAAGTCACTTATAACTTTTAGAACAGTTCTGATGACGCGTAATAAATCCAAATTTCAAATAAATTTAATTTAGACTAATTACATTACGTCTATATTAATAAGGAACACGAGTTTACAAGAGTACGTATATGAATAAGTTTGTTACTTGAAAGTCATATAATTTATTGATTACCGTATCGAGAAGAGCGAAACATCGCCTAATGAATAATTTGTTTCAATTTTTTTAAGTGTAGCCTTAATTTTATACAAACGCGTATGTCCAATAAGAATAAAATAAATTTCGCAAACAACGTGGTCCTCTAAGATCTCTTAAATTTATCGTTGATCGTCCTGTTACCGCTCCTATTTTTTTACTGTTCGTTATCCTTCTAAAAAGACAAGATATGATATCACCCATTTGATGATGCACCATTGAAAAAATTACTTTGAATATCTTCGGTAAACTTTTATTTAGTAGTCAAGTTCAAACACTCGTTTTGTCACCCAGATCCGATCTTTTGAAAACCTTTGCAAGTATTGGTTACAAAATTTCATCTAGTTAAGCATTTTCTTGCTGTCAGATTTATTTTGCTTTGGAATGTACGTAAAAGCTCAAAATATTTAAATAAAAACATTACGTAAATACGGCATGTTTTTAATAAAGGTAAATAAGTTTTTTTTATTATTTCAAATTAAAAGTATATAACTCAAAAGTGTAATTATTATTGCAACTTCTTAAGAAAAAAAAATATAAATAAATATGCGGTTACTTTGGATTTTTATTTTTCCTTTAAATATAATTATCTACTTAAGATAAACTATACATTAAAATATAATACCCTTGTGCCTAATACAATTTTACTCTCAAATGAGCATTAAATTTTTAAAACCGAAGAGCAAACAAAGATGAACAAAATGCCCAAAAATGATCCAGATAAACTATGATCACAGGACTCGAAAACATAATATTTTTAACCATTTACAACTTAGCCAATAAACCTAGGAGGCAAGTTACTAAGAGATTTAATTTTTTAGTATTTTCAGAAAAAATTCTGTTACATTTTTTTTTCATTCATTCACCGTCTTAGTTTTTTGTAATGTGCCTACCTAGTTTTGAACCTATTAAAAGTCTACAAAGGTCTTTATTTAATTAAATTCAGAGCATGACACAGCGGAGTGAACTCAACTATTATTGGGGCAATTTTTAGAAAAAAATATATCACTTCAGTCGTTTAAAGAAATATAATAGTCACTAAAGTTTATACATATATTTTTTTATATAAAAAATGTATTTAAAGTTACTTCTATTTTTTCCCTCTGACTAACCGTAGACCAGTCTATTAATAACATTATTTAGGGGTCATTTATCACTGTTGAGGGTAATTAGATTTACAACACAAAGGTCGGATAATGTACCCGGCCTTTGTGTAATGTCTTATGATTTTCAGAGGTTTCTAGCGTAATTTAATTTGTTTTTGCTTCTATATTTATATCTCTGGTAGATTCATTTTTTTTTCCCTTTTTATATCGAACTTCTTGTAAATATTATATAACATGTTATATTGTGATAATTTTTCTCTTTATTTTTGAATAGCGCGAGATTCGAAGGAATTAAAAAAAAATACTTATTATATTATCACTCTCTTGTATATAAAAGTAAACAGTTTCATTAGTTTTTCAAAATGAAAATGAAATTCTAGAGTCATAATTCCTAAATACCTAATAATAAAAAACAAAACAAACTAATATATTATAATAAGAGTACTAGTATTATATTACTAAAGTATGTTTAAAGAATTTATCCTAAATTAAATTAATACAAAGACAATAAAAAAGAGCAAAGGGTAAATTTGTCGTAACTTTTTTACTCTTAAATTGGATTCCTGTCTAAATCCAATAATTCGAATTCCAATAATTGTTATTTTGAATTCAATCACGAGGAATTACCTGTACTTTGAATTAATATAATTTGAAATGATATTTTTTTAAAGTAACCGCCTAATACAGGCCAGTCTCAAACAATTTTCATACATAAAGAAACATTAAATTATTATTTATTATTGTTCCTCAGAACTGTAGATATCGTAAATAATAAAAATTGGAGAGGGAATTGTTTGCTGTGGAAATTGTTGAAAGAATCAAGTTAAACTATCTTAATTACTTATTAAAACTCAGCATTGCATAAAATACAATTTTTTCATAGTAAAGATTAGAGATTAGATTATAAGTTATATCAATTTAATAGAACTCATGTAAATTTTCTACCTACAACTATCACACATCTGATCTATATGAATATTAATAATTCTCTTTCTTCTTTTTGCTTTTCCAAAACCATTAAGATCATATTTGCGACTTCAACAGATTCAGAAAATTTCAGACCCTAAAAAAAGATATCTATAGAAATAACAAAGAGTGAGGGTTTAGTTTTTATTTATTAATAAACCAAATAATACAGCTGCTATTCAATAAGTAACATTGGTTAAGTAATATTCAAACATTGTAACTTATTAAACTTTATTTTCCTCCATCATTCATCAATATTTTAACTATAAAACATTCTTTGAAATTATACATTAAAAAATTAAATTAAATTAAATTTAAATTTAAAAAAATAATTTAAATTGTTTTAAAAGTTATCGGCTTCATCTGAATTGTCTTGGAATACTATCACATATACACTTTGTAATATCCACTGTAATGTTCAAATTCATATTTAAAAACCACACTATCACTCAAGATTTCATAGAAGTCAGTTCAGTCGGAAGGCAATATAGGAAGATACCAGTTCAGTTACAAACACATGCAGTCCTACAAGATGTTATGCATCACTGTATTTGCTTCATACTTCTTTCATCTGCAAGTCGGTAAAATGTTGGATATTGTTTGGAATGGATTTGCCAAATTTATTTTACCTCCGTCCGAACTGAGCCAGCGATATCAGTTACCTACTTCACTTTGATAAAATAAGTTGGTTAGAGCGAACTTCGGTAATATTTCTTTAAGAGTAGAATTGATTATCTTTTTTAACAGAATAAAAACAATAAAATGTATTATTTGAATATATAATATACAACACTATCATAAAATAGCAATGATTTTGCCCTGGTATTGATTATTGATGAACTTAATTTTTTTATAATAATAAATAGGCTTTAGTTATAATAAATAGGCTGGTTATTTTCGTCAGAGATCGAGTCAAGGTATTGTTGACAACGGATATTATTAATTGTGAAATAAATTTTGTCTTTATTGATTATTGTAATATCTATAAAGTAAATTTTAAATGATATTTTCTACTCCTCTATAACAGGGTGACTAAACAAGTCCATGGCACACCTGGTGGTAATGGTGAGTGTTATCCCAAAACACACTGTGGGGAGCTAGTACACAGGGTGTAAAAAGGAATACAAGATATTGTTCTCTCACTCACTATACAAATCTTTGAGCTGACCTTCTATGAGTGAGTATTACTAGATACGAATGAGTCCCTCAAATAACTATAGTACAACTGTTATAACAAGTTTCAGTTGTTTGACAATTTAGTCATTAACATTTGTAATTACAGTCCCTCTGTGTTGTAGTTGTTGTTCTAGGAGCTCTGATGAATCACTGCAGCACCTGATCAATCTACAAACACAAATAATTTATTTTCAGTCAATTTGCAATTCTGTTATAGATTGTGGTATATTGTACATTAATTTTCATTAGATTAGATAATAATTGGTTAAACTTAGGGCCAGTTGTCGTGCCACAACTAATATTATCTGTTAAAATAAATATATTTCTTGTATACAAAAAGGAATCGATATATTATGTTATAAAATATTTAATTTCACTTTAACTTATTATCTGTATAACATTTTCCTGTTAAATAGACATTTCTTTATACCAGAAAATTATTTCATTCTGTCTCTAATTTATTTGATAAAAAAATAAAATATTATTCTAATTTTTATTACATATATTAAATATAACAACAGAAGTTATCAAACTTATTAATTAAATATAATACCAAAGTTTTCTCTATGTCGTCAACATTTATTTTGTTTGAAAATCGAGGTTTAATAAACCGTGTAATAGTGTGTCATCATGGTAATACCCGATCACTTATTGAAGGATCTGCTCGCCATCTTGAAACAGGGATTTTCATTTCGTGCGTGTTTTTATATGACCGTTAAATGGAGCAAATCGACCATCGAGTCGACCATTTTGCGAATAAAATTGAAACAAAACTTGCTTTATCCGAGCTTAAACTGTTTAAAGTTTAATAATATTATTTGCTTAGTAATCATCTTTTATTACATTACAATTTTGTTTTTCTTCTTATCATTTCATTCATTTTTGTCAATTGTTATTGTTATCATAGAAGTATGTTGAGTTTTATTGATTCTTTCTTTTATAAATGTACAAATGTTCAGGATAGCTTCGTATCAAAATCAATCAAAAAATCAAATCTTATCTTCTAAAGAATTAGACACTTGATGTATAATTCAATAAAAAATTTTGATTCTATTCCTAATCTTAGACTAAATATTTTTTGCTGATAAAATTATCCGTTGTAATATGTAATTAATACGAATTATTATTATATTGTTAAAAAATTATTATAATATGTTAAAAAGTAAGTTCAATGGCCTAGTCAATTAACTATGATGTTATTAATTAACCACAACATCGTCAACTTAACTCGTACTCATAAATCTCTCAACTCTACTAGCGATAGTCAAAACTATTTCCTAAAGGAATGTGAATTATGCCATATCAAGACATTGACTTAACAAAGATTTTACATTTATAAAAATGTATACTATAATAAAAAAATGTAAACATTATGGATATTTTGTAAACTACATTTTGTATATTAACTACAGCTACTACTTTATTCATAAAATCCTTACATAGTTTGTATCATCGCTCAATGATGAATAATTTAAACTTTTGCTAAAATGTTCTTTTTCATTGATTGACTTGATTTATGATATTATTATAATTACCCATAAAAGTATAACACTTTTGTCTGTATATGGATAAAAAAGAAGAAAAATTAGAAGAAACAAGAAATTACAAATGAAATAATGTTTTTTATTTTAATACAAACCTCAAGATATATATTCCATCAGACTATTTTGTTTCTTCTTAGCCATTAATATGGGTTGTGTAGTTCTATATAAATATAGAAGTGAAAAAACAAAGACAAACATGATACATTTACTTACAAATTGTGACGTAGAGGAGAAAAACGTAAACATTTAAGATGAATAAGAACGGCGATTTGTTTGTGTTTTATTATACACTGAGATATCACACACCGCGTTTGTCTTTGAGATGACACTTAGAGCGATTTGTATTTATCAATGGAACGATATATTATAACAAACTAAGTGTATGTGTAGGATATCTACTAGAAGTATGTACAATCTTGTAGTAACGTATATGTTTTTACAACAATTTTATATGTTGAATTTAGTTTATATATTTTCTTATTTAAGACTATATTACACGTATAGAAAATTAATATATTTATTAGAGATCGGGGTCTGGTATAGAAATTGTAAATAATTAACCTAAAATCCAAGTACGTATAAATAAATTCAAAGCTTAAATATTGATTGTCTTAAATGAAGACGAATTTTAAATAATTACATTAATAAAAGTAGTATTAATTTTCACTTTATATACACAAAATAAGACTAGTGCAAAGACTCTTGTAACTTATTATACATTATATAATTTAATTGAAAAGTAATATATATAATAATTTGATTTTAATTTTTCATTTAACAAATCTAAGTAAAAGGAAACGAATAAAGAAACAAATATAACTTTTACTACGGAGGAACGTAACTAGCAGACGAGGTAATTAAAAAATACTTTAAGATTTAAGTTGTCATGAGAATACATTTGCTCTCTGCTTTGGTTCTTTTATCTTACATTTCTATCAGCTTCATTACAAGTTTTTTACAAGTTTTACAAGTTACAAGTTTACATTTCAATATATCTAACTTTCAACAATGTAAAATATCGCTCATATATTTATATATACATACGTACAGTATTATCCTGTACTCACATTCAATATTAAAACTATTTTATTTGTGTGATTTGAATATGAAATTGCCAGGAGACAGCATTTTACTGGAATGATATCTGTTGCGTTTTTAATATTTATTTTATTGCATGACAAGTTTAATTAAATATATATTCAAATATAGGATCTAGGCATTAAATTACATAAATACCAGAATTTATTAGTTTTTCCATTTCCTTGGATTTTAAATCACATAGAAAGTATTTTCTTCCTAAAAAAATAGGCAAAGACATAAATAAAACTACAAGATTAAAAAAATATTTCTGTCATACTTGAAGCCAAGTAAAAGAATTAAATCACATACTATGTAAGCATGTATGTATTATTAACGTAGACGCATACGATAGTAATGGCCCTTAGTTACCGACAAACCTAACTAATGAAAAGAAAATACCTCCAATTTGCGTCAGGAAAAGGGTCGGAAATCTTTTACCATTTAAGGTGCATTCGGATTTATTCAAAACCTTTATTAAGACAAATATATTTAAATATATTAGATACAATATTAAAGCTTCTAAAAAGTTTAAATTATAAAGCTTACATATATTGGTATTATTGCGAATATTAATAAAAAATGTATACAATAATAAGTAGTAACGATGCATTTGTAACATCTGCTCAATGAATATTAACACAGAATATGTAACTGGTACTGATAACTGTTATTGTTATCAAAGTGTCTGTTTTGTTACAATTACCACTGATGGTGAATAAGATGAGACGTAGCTTTGATAATCCATTAAGTAATTGATATTACATCACCGATGAAACATTGCTTAATATGATATTGTCTGACGTAATTTAGTTTGTATTAAATTATTAGGCTGTGACTGTTAATGTATAAATAATATAATAATACTTCTATTATGTGCATTAAGATGACATTGTATTATTTATTAAAAAAAATAATGTAATATGACACCAATGAACCTCTTAAATTAATATATTTTTAGAATAAATGTTTCAGAAATGTTTTTATATAAGAATTGTTTTCCAAAGACATTTACAAATGATGGTCTAAAGTTATGAAAAGAAATTAGGTACAAAACGGACACATTCTTATAATGTTTAAATGTATAGTTATATTTAAGCAACAATGTTTATACAAAAAGTAATGGTCATAAAAACTTTTGTGATGCATATTATTATTATTATATATATTTATCTGTCTGTACCCACGCTGCAGTTCACGTCGTGATCTCCCCACACTCCGAGCTGATGACTAAGGACTTTGAATAGTACTGAAATAGTCGGCAAATACCGATAAATTAACGTGAGTGCAACCGGTATATATTCAATAGTCATTAAAACTTTTTCAACAACAACATTAAAACAATTTCTTTTCGCCATACCTCTTTATATATTTTTTTTTTATTATAAGTTTACTTTCTAAAAAGATACATTAAAGAACAAAGTGATGAGCAATTTACCGCTATTGGCCGTAAATTTTAACGCAAAACAATATTATTTGGTAACATCTGTTGGCGTAAATATGAAGGTTAATATAACAACTCAGATTATTAAAATATTGGAAGGATAATGAGGACAAGACTCTTTATTACAGGAGCTATTGTTAAATATAACAAGTCAAAGTTATTATTTTTTCTCTTAATTTATTAGTGAAACAAATATGGTTAAATGATTTATTTATATAAGAATATTTTGTCCTTATTTTTTACTATATTAAGTGACGTAAACAAAATGAATATTATAAATGATATATATATATATATTAATATTATCTTACTACTGGGCCAGAGCTTATCTATTCTTATTGCTGTTGCGGTTGTTTTGATGAGGCGCGGTTTTTTATATCTTCTCAGATGTACAATATTTTTTTTACAACAAACGAGGCCTTATTTCCCCTATTAAAGCGAAGTTACATCAGAAGTTTCTGAACAACTGATTATTCTTTACATTGCCTTTTATATATTCCGTTGTTTGTTTTGTATATTTTATATTGTCTTTTACTTTTATTTTTTTTATATTATTTCATGTAATTTTTTTTTGCACGTAATTGTTAATTATAATTGCAATGACCGGATATTATTAAAAACCAGAAACTTCAGATATTATCAAATTGTTCAATACAATGTGTAGGGTGTCATGATTAAAGAAAAGTAGTGGATAAGACCGTTTGTTAGAACTATACTCGAGGTAAATAGACTTCTCTAGTTAAACTTTGAATACGATGCTCAAAGACATTGACGTACATGTAATGAAGTCTGTTAAATTATGAGATATATGACATTATGTTTACCTTGTTCTTTTTTATTGCAAATTTTAATTATTTTTATGGTCTCATTGTATCATTTATTAAATCGAGACATAACGACACAACACATGCCGCCAAATTTGGCCATTTTAAATGTTCAGTTAATATTTGATAGCTATTTTGAGTGGAAGTGTTTTGATTTAGCTTCGACATTTTCCTATTCCTAATAAAGTATTCAATAAATTCGAAATTTGCCATATTTTTTTAATAGATCTGATATAGGTACATGAATAAATTCTATTATACTAAAATGCTTTGTGACAAAATTATTACACTGTAACAAAATATTCATTGATATACACTTATATTTTGTTTAACATTCCCCGTTAATTCTAGACTGTTAATTGTTTGTATGGACCTTAGCAAGGAATCGTGATATTATAAGATATAGCTCAGAAAGAATTAATCTGTTAAGCTTTAACTTATATTTAATAAGAATATTAAAAACAAAATTTTTGTAACTCTATTGTATATATGTGTTATTTAATAATTATAAATATTTAATTACATAAATTTTTAATTACATGCAAATGTATAAAGTTGTTTCTAAAGGCAACATATTCAACTCTCAAAGTGGAACATCGTCCGTTTGTAAGTGTTATCCTCTGGAGAAAAAAACACATATTTAAATATGTTTATAGCTCTAATATAATGAAAAATATAAAATGTAATAATCTCTCGCTTGAAGAAACTTAGTATAATTATTACAAGTAAAACTCGTACAAGACGAAAATTATTACATGATTAGAGATATAACATTCCGTTCCTTTGTAATGTGGTCCTTAAACTTTAATAATTTTGTTATATATTATAAATAAATCTAAAGTATTTTTGGGAAGATTGGAGTTAGGAAATTACTGTTTTATTCTGAAGTCCATCCTTCTCTGAGAATATCAACCCAAAAATATGATTGCGTAAACACATAAATAGATTTTTCAAAGATTTTTAATTTCTTCTTTTCATCTCTGAAATATGGCTGCTACCGTGAAAAATTATTTTAAAATGTTTGAATTTTGTATTATGACAGAAATACGTAAAAAATACATAAGTACAAAAATATTAAATTAACATTTTATTTTTAAAGTGAAGTTGACAATGTACGGAGTTACAAATTATTATCACTTTAAAAAAATCTTTTGCTACAAAATATTACAAACTAAAATATTTCTATGTTAACTAAATTATTAATATTTAATATTTAATATCTATATATCATGTATTTCTTTTTTATCTTCATATACAAAAGTTAATTAAAAAGACAAGCACAAGAACTGGATGGAGAGCATAAAATGGCAGAAACTTTTAGTTTTCTTTTATCATGACACAACACCAAAAAATATATTTTTTTTTTCATTCAAAATATGTAAACTAAACATACACCCTTACTATATCATAAGAGAGCTGAACAAAACCTATAAAAATATTTTTCGTACCAACCAATGTTGTGTTTGTCTCCGGACCCTTCCAAATTCATATGTTATTAAAAATTTGTTTACTTTGTCTGTTTAAGGAAGCTAATAAATGTGATGAAAAAAAACTCTTATTGTATATTCTCTTATATATCTAAGTATCTATTAGGAAGGTGACCCTATTACACATTATACTTAAACACCATTACTTATTAAATAATTCAATTACTTTGTTACAGCAGGTGGAAGTGATTTTCTTCAATTTACGGTCGTCCTACAATATTGTGTGGGAGCTTAATGAAAAAGAAATATTCATAAATTGTTCAAGACAGAAAGCTAAGCTAAACATCTCAGACTACACAATGTTTTATGTTCTATGTTTTTAAACTAAACAATCATAAGATTATACAAAAAGTACAAATAATTTTTCTTAGAAAAGGAAATAAAGTAACTTTGTCTTAGAATCTTTGGATACTAAAGAATTAAAACATTTTTTTCCAAGTTTGTCTAGCAGTTTCTTAATTTGCGAAATAACAAACATAAAGTGCTATATATTATTGGTTTATGACAAGAATTTGATTAAAAGAAAAAATATAGTCAGCTGTAGATATAAAAAACTGTATTAGTTTACTACTATAAAGTGAAGGACGCTGGTGGATAACTGAAGATATATATAGTAACGTTACGTATAATAGTAGTAGTAGTAGTAGTAGTAGTAGTAGTAGTAGTAGTAGTAGTAGTAGTAGTAGTAGTAGTAGTAGTAGTTTACGTATAGTAGTTGTTACTTTTTTGTAGATTATACTTTCTCTACCCATGGGTAGACAACTATTGTTAGTAAAAAATAGATGGCACTTAATGAAGGTATATTCTTAGTTAACGGAAAATTATCCAAGGTCATGCATCGTCTATTTTAAGATTAAATAATAATATTAATGTTCGATAATAGCAGTTTATAAATATTATATACATAACCACACATTCCATTATACCATTCACACACTCACACACCATTCTTAATGCTCTCATGAGAAATTAACTGTTCCACTTTGTAAATAAACTCAATCCGACGTCTGAGAGCGTGTATCTCATAAAAAACAAAATGAATATTTTTTTTTGTAACCATAAACTAAAAGGTTTGCAAGTGGTTTAGCAACAATTCAGTATATTCTCGTCTTTTACACATTTTACTTTTTTTGCTTAGTTCAATTGTTGTTCTCAGTTGTTTTCTTGTCACTAAATATTACATTAAAATTATTTTAAACTCGTGTTTCTTATTTAAGTTACACTTTTTTCAATTATTTAATATTTATATTTCGATAGCTGAAGGGACTGTGAGGTTAAGAAGACAAAAAAAGCTTTCTATCGGCGATCGGAGAGTTTTTAATTCGCAGGGATATCAATTTTCTACAAATTTCAACAACATATGAGGAATCAGGTGAAAATCATCCTGATTTGCTTTTGACGAATAGATTTAATATTAAGACGGTAAAGGCAAGAATTATAACAAAAATCTATGATTTGCTGAGCATAGTTGTAGTAGGCTAAGCTTAGTGTGTATTAGTTTTTCTTTTATATTAAATCCGAATATTTTCGAATCCTATTTTAATATTATCGCTACACTAAATTAATGTTTCACTAAATATTTTGGGCTAGATTACTTATTTAATATGCTAGATTACTAATTAAATATTAAGTTATGCTCATGTAATAAATTAAAATTTACATAATATTCAAACTTCTATATTGTGTATAAAAACCTTCTTAAGACAAAATTAATATCGACATAGGGTATGGTAACATTCAGCAGAGCAGTGTTCTTGGCAGTTTGCCATTAATTATAGTTTCACTTGGCCGCTACAGCTGACCGCTCCTCTGTAATTTGATATTACCTAATTGGGAAGTATAAACATTACCAGTATTACTTGCATGTTCCCGTAAAGTTCAGTGCTTTAAAACTAAGTACGAAACAAATTAGTAAGTGGATTCATAACCATAAGCTAGGTTTATTATGCAATAAAATATTAAAAAAGATGTACAGACACGTATGAGTTACGGATGAGAAATCACCCCCGAGGAAACACGGAAAGAGGAAATCTCGACTGAACCTAATATTTTACTTTTCATTTCAACATACAGATTTTATTCCCTTTATTTCAATACGTGTAACAATCCTTTGTGGATTCCTTCATTTGAATCTAATAGTAGGTAACAGCAATTCATTTATGATGCAGAACAACTTTATTAATTCTTATTTATTATTTCAAAAATCCAGACCTTAAAGCAATGATCAAGAATATAAAAAAATTGATAAGTCTTTGTGAACAAAACAAATTAAGCGTCTTTAGTACGATATTATAAATTCAAGACTGAATCAACTGAAAAACGTAACCCATGTTTACTTGTGTATTTAGGTAGCGTACTTGACATACGGTAGTGTAGGTAATTGTGATTTGTGTAATTATAATTAAATACGCCTCGTACTTCATGTACACAAAGGATGATATTTACTTGGGAGGAATTTAACCATGCAATATTATAGAGTATAATATTACAAAGTGAATACTTTTGCTTTTGGTATTAAAGTCATTAAAGAAATATAGTATGGTATTGACAACATTATATTTTGTCTTTTATCAATAATTTTTTTTTTATGACTATAGGAACGATGAATTAATTTAACTGTGTTCTAAATACCTGACAAAGATAAATTTAAAACTTTTATACAGAAGATTAATAATTATAAATATAATTGAAATAATCTAAAATATCTAAATATTTTTGAATCATTAAACGTAACGTATTATATATGCAACATCCGAGGAGTCACAAGAGCGTTGCCGGCCTTGTGGAAAAGGAATATATGCCTTTTTTGAAGGTACCCATGTCGTATCGATCTGGAAATACCGACGAAGGAAGTTCGTTCCACATTTGAGTGGTACGTGGAAAAAAAGTCCTTGAAAACCGCACAGTTGAAGATCGCCACGCGTCCAGGTGGTATGGATGATAAAGGAGGCGATGGCGAGCTGTGCGGTAGTGAAATTCGGCGGTAGGCATAAGATCGAATAGTTCTTCGGAACACTCCCCGTTGTAAATGCGGTAGAAGACGCACAAAGAAGCCACGTCTCTACGCAATGCCAAAGAGTCCAGCCGTCCTCAGAGCACTGGGTCCCCGACAATCCGAACGGCTCTCCGTTGTACGCGGTCAAATGGTAGAAGCTGATATTGGGGTGATTCGGACCAGAGATGAGAACAGTACTCCATGTGAGGCCGGACCTGCGCTTTGTAGAGCGCAAGTCTTTGGCCAGGTTTGAAATACTGCCTCGCTCTATTGATCACTCCCAATTTCATCGAGACCAACTTGGCCTTGCTCTCCAGATGACCACGAAACTGACAATCGCTCGAAATGTCGAGACCCAGTATTCTGATACTTGGCGAGGCAATAAGAGGAGTGCTCTCAAAGAGCGGTGATACGACAAATGGGGTTTTCTTAGTGGTAAACGCGCAAACTTGTGTCTTTAGGGGATTGAACTGAACGTGGTTCAGTTCACCCCACTCAGAGACCATCCCCAGGGAGGTCTCTATTGAAGACACAAGTTTCTTTCGGCACTCATCAACGTTTTCCCGAGAGAGACCTGCACGACTGGAATATACCGCATCCCCAGTGCTGTCATCCGCATAACAATGTACGTTGGAAATATCCAACATATCATTGATGTGCAGGAGGAACAAAGTTGGGAATAGCACGTAGCCTTGGGGTACACCAGCGTTCACGGGCTTGGGGTCCGAGCAAAAACCGTCGAGAACGACCTGTATGCTCCGCCCAGTGAGGAAGCTGGTGATCCACTTGCATAAACTCTCGGGAAGCCCATAGGAAGGTAGCTTCGAAAGAAGCCCCTTGTGCCATACACGATCAAAGGCTTTTGCCATATCCAGACTAACTGCCAGACCCTCTCCCTTGCTTTCAATAACTGCTGCCCAACGGTGCGTAAGGTATAACAGAAGATCACCAGCTGATCGACCATGGCGAAAGCCATACTGCTAGTCATTGATCAACTGGTGATCCTCGAGGTACGTTAGGAGCTGTCGGTTGATAATAATCTCCATTATTTTTGAGAGAAGGGAGGTAATGGCGATAGGTCTGTAGTTAGCTGGGTCCGAGCTATCACCTTTTTTAGATATCGGTTGGACAAGGGCACGCTTCCATGAGACTGGGACTACGTCTTTAAGGTAGGAGTACTGAAATAGACGCGTTAGCATTGGAGTTAACTCAGGGGCACACGTTCGTAGCACTAATGTAGAAATGCCATCCGGCCCACTCGACTTATGAACGTCCAAGGAAAATAGAGTCTGCCTGATAGTTTTTTGCCGAAAAACTATTTCCGGCATTGAACTCTGACACCGCGGGATGGCAGGCGGTGTCTTCCCTTGGTCGTTCAAAGTCGAGTTGGAGGCGAAAAGAGTGCCCAAGAGATCGGCTTTCTCTTTTGCCGTGTAGGCCAGAGAGTCATTCCCCACGTCCAATGGCGGTAGGGACGGCTGGCTAAAGTTGCCCAGAGTGGCCTTGGAAAGCGCCCAGAATTTGCGCGTGCCAGGCGGGTACTTTGCCAGCTCATCCCTAATTTTGACGACATGCTTGAACTTTGCTCTAGCGATTTGCCGTTTGATGAATCTGGAGGCACGGTTGTATTTCCTCTTCAGAACTCTAGAATTCGGATCCTTAGTGACTAACGCATTAGCCCAAGCTTGATAAGCCTGCCGTTTGCCAGCTGCTGCAACCCTGACAGACGCATCAAACCAAGGCCGCGATCTGCCGCCAAGCGGTACCACTGGGCTTGGTACAAATAGTTCCATGCCCTGAAGTATCACATCAGCTACAGCCGCAGTGCAGTCACTAGAATCATTGGAAGGGAAACAAATCGGCCCCCATGGGTAGGATGCAAAAAAAAGACCGCATTTCATCCCAATCTGCTGACTTGTAGTGCCAAACGCGTCGAGTCGCAGGTCTTGTGCGAGCAGGACGTTGAATGGGCACTACACTCCGTACCAGACAGTGATCAGAGGAACCTAAGGGAGCCTCGACAGTGATCTGGTACTTTTCTGGATGTGTAGTCAGCAGAAGATCCAACAAAGAGGGCGTGTGGCTGTCCACGTCCGGTAGACGAGTGTGCGTCCTTACCAGTTGGGACAGACCGTTTGCCAGAGCAAAGTCAAACACAGATCTCCTCAGTGGCACGTGACCCTAGCCAATCGGCATGGTGCGCATTGAAGTCCCCGAGGACTACGACTTTGGCGGAGGGAGTCTGTGAAAGCAGATCGTCAATCTTCGCCTGAACATGGCCCAAGAGTTGATCCGTTTCTGCATTACAACTATGGGACCTGTAGAGGCACGCGTAGACTCTGACATGGTCGTCCATGTCCACGCGCAGCCAGAGTACAGACAGGTCCCGACCTTCAAAAACATAAAGGCGACGGTAGCAGATATCCTCCCTTACGAACACAGATACCCCGGCGTGTGGTATATTGATATCGTTATATTGATATCGTAATCATAAAAACTAGTTTACAATATGTAAGATAAAAAGACGGTCATATTAATCGGAATGTTAGTCGCTTTAAAATCATTAAATCTCGCCAGATGTCGCGTTAATCTCCATTCGCGTGACTGAATTACATGATCTAGGCGACGGTGTTGGCCACAAGACAAAGTGTTAGTTACATTCACCATTTAACATCGACAACTTATTGCTTATACTTAAAATTCTCTATGTAACTTTTATTATTGTTTAAAATACAGTTTTTTGTCATTTAAATATTTTTTTCATTAAAAATATTTATGTAATTATTGGGCTGAGCGAAGCGAAGCTCTTACTGGTCAAAAGTGTGTTTCGATGTTCGCCTACTCCTCCTAAGCCATTTGAGCTAGAGCTTTAAAATTTTGCATATGCATTCAAAAAAGTGTCTCACTCGTTTAGCAGTTCTTTGGTGACATTCCTGATTGTAGATTTTGATTAAATGGTAAAAAAGTGTCCCATAGATCAATATATATATTTTTTACTTAGCAATTCTTTATAACATAACTTTGCTATAATAATTGTGATAGGCGTCAAAATATAATAAATAGATATTACACAGGACCACTCAGCATTCTTTTGTACGTTTTAGTGACGTGTTTCACTGCTACTCGTAATTCCTATAACCTCAACGGTTATTTTTAATTGTTATACAAGTTCCACTTTCACTCATGAGAGATAATCTGATTCAGATTTCCATTCAGAATTATATAATAAAAGGTTTTAATTATTTTCCTGTCCAGTTACAGTTCTTTCAGATTATTGCATTAGATTGCAGACCTACGTCATTACTAGAACTTTGAATTTGATAAAATAGAAAATATTTTATGCAAAGAAGCCTACATTTAATATACATAACATATTATTAAATATCTAAATGTATTTGTTTATATATTTATATTAAAATTTTCTCAATTAATTTTATTGGGCATAAATGTTGGTGAAATTATGAACTTAATTATAGTGGAAGATTTTTTTTACCTATGTCAAAAATCTCGATCGATTTCTCGCCATGTCATATTTCTTTGTGATCTATATATTTTTACAATTTGAAAAAAAAAGCGGGATTGCTCTGCATAAATTGGAGCGGTCAATCATTTTCAAGACTTCAAAAGCCGTAAGATTCACCCAGATACACCAACAACACCTCTCCATTTAACATTCTTCAAAGCTTGACATCAGTCTTAAGTTCCACCACCAGATACAACAGCAGCGCTTCCTCTATCAGAGATATTAAAGCTGATTTAATGTGAGAAATAAAGATCAAGGATTCTGTCGCAACTCGCGTACAATAAAACAATAATTGAACCTCTGTGCTCATCAAAGGATACGCGGATGAAAGGCAGAGAAAGATTCTCTTTACTGATGAAAAATTAAGGTCTAAAGTAATACATTTTCATTTGTAATAGAAGTTATTCGGGCCCTGGGGCTAGATATACAATATAGAGCACGGAGCGGAATTTTCAAGCACCAAATTTTAGAGAGACATTTGGATTAAAATTTGATGAAGAAGTTAATTGAACTGAGCGTAAGCGAAGCTCTTAACCGTTTGAGAGATTTGTTTTGTGTTTAGTTGTCTCCAGAGTACGACGAGATAATTAGCTAAAAATTTTCTCATGTATGTTGGACCCGAACGCGGATGTTATAGCGAAAACAGATTGAAAAAATGTTTAGCCATTCAAAAGTTATCAAAAAAAACACTCCTGCCATAGAAAATACATTAGAACTGCCCTGCGCGTGTGAGCAATGTGCTGAGCTAGAAGGTGACAGTTAGTCCTAATACATCGATATTTCCTGTAGCTATTCAGATTAAAGGAGAGGGGTTCAGCTCAACACCCGCCGCGCACGGTTGGCGGATCCTAGGTGCATCTAACATTTCGTAATACATGTCAAAAATTATTAATTCTCTCTAATGCGTATTCCATGTATTTACACCATAAAAAATCCAATTACTGACAGCAGAATTTATTGCCGAATTTAAATATCGTTCCACTAACCTTCATAAAACATTTAATAAATTATAATATTTTTATTATGACGGTAAAATATTAATAATTTGGAATACTTTTTTTATTAATATTTTTTTTAATGTTTCTTGTAGCACTGGATTAAAGTGTAGTGTTAATAATTTTTTAACCATCAGTCAACGTGACATAATAAATCTGGTAAATGACGAATGACCGAATTGCGGAATCACCGTTATATTTTTTTGTTAAAATATTGAAAAATAGTGAGATCGCTCAGTGATCGATCGCTTTTGACTCACGCGCACGTGTTGAACATCAAAGAAAGTAGCGCGTGCGAAGGAAAAGTTCACCTTAGCACAACTTCAGCATCAAAGTAATTTTTTCTTCTTTCTTATTATTCGAATTAATTAAAAAAAAATTAAAGCTACATAACAAATTTATTATAAGTTATTTATTAATTTTTATTAACAGAAACAAAACAATGTCCCGACGTGCTGCGCGACAAGTATCCGCTTACGTTAACCGAGATGCAGACAGAATGCGTCGTTTGAGAACTAACGTAATGCCAAATTTACCGCTGCAAGCAAGCGACCGTTGTAAGCTTAATTTATTTGTGTGTCCAAAATGCTCAGGACAAGAACTTAATGACACGATCGAGTGCGCAACGTACTTGGGCAATTCGTGTCGCAGCTCGAAGATGTCGCAAATGTTTAAGGCTGCAAATTCAATAGATCTAGGAGAAATGCCACCTCAGCTGCAAGAATTGACAGACATTGAAGAGATGTTGATTGCTAGAGTCCATCCAATCTTACGCGTGTACCAGCTAAGAGCAGGCAATGGTGCTGGACAATATCGATACACGTGTCACGCACTCATTGTCGAACAAGAACTGCAACCGCTCGCAAGAATCCTGCCACAGAGATTCGCAGATATAATTTTTGAGAGTCATGGTCAAGTCATTAAAGGACGGTCAGAATTACTTAGAAACTCTGGGGATGTAGAGCCATTTGTAGTACGATACGTTAGATATTTTCGCAAATTACATAGAAAACGGCAACGCAAAGTTACTCAAGTGGTATGTGAGAAATCACGGTGCAAACAATTCTGATCGGAAGAAACACTATCCTGACATATACTTTGGCAAACTAACTAACGACAAAATTAAAGAACTGACTCCTAATGATGTGTTTATTGCATGTGAACGACGTCACTCTTATGTTGTATATTTTAAGTCTTACGAGGAACTGCAAGTTTTCGATCCACTTTAGCAGAATGGTCGGGCGTAAATCTTGGGCAAAATCGACAAGCGCCGGCATTTGCAAATATCATTAAAAAAGTTTTGAAAATTTCAAAAGTTAATATGTTGCATGGAGAGCAGACTGACAAAACTAACGATTGCGTCGCGCGCTGTTTGAAATATATAACTGTTTTTTTATATTAGTTTCTTTATTAATCTGTGACATTTCTTAAGAACCGTTGTTTTGTTAATTTGCATTGCCTTTTAGTTTAAGCACACGAGTTTGAGATCGCTCAGCTCCACCCGCTTGCGCGGCCCTAGTTTAAAAAGAAGGAAAAAGAATCGACGTGAAAATATTTATAATAATTCATACTATCATTTATTTATAAAGAACTAATTATTAATGGCATGTATGAAGATTTGATGTCTCTGGCCGAGGCGAAAGAGGTATGCAGGGACCGTAGCGTTTGGCGCTCCGTCGTCTCTGGGATATGGCGTAAAGATAAATAAAGAGAATATAAAAAATTATTAATTAAATCTATTTTTAGTCTTGTTTTATTTAAAGACTTCCAGGGAGTACTAGAGATTATTGAGTTGTATGATGATTTATTTATATCTTCGGGGAAAATATCATTTTTGAAACTGTGTAACTAGTTTTCTTCTCTATTAATACAATACTAAAAAAGTACAATTATGAAAATTAACCCCATGAGTTTGTCAATGGCTTATTATTTTTAAAACCCTCTGTTTAAAATTTCAAATAAATGAATCATTAAATCAAATATTTTATTCTTTTCTTACATTGCATAAGTTGTTACTAAATTATTACTCACATCCAAACACGAGCCACAATTACACCCTATGACTTTGTTTGAATCACTTTGAGAATAAATTATATATATTCAAGCAACTCAATTGAAATGTTTCATTATTTATTTTTAACTTTCCCTTTACTTTTATAATAAAAAAATAAACACTATTTTAAGTTAAAGCTATCTCTTTTCAGGTTTGTGGCAATAACTGCCGAGTCGGTGATTGCTTTAACAATAAAAATGTTTCCAAGTTATCAATTAAAGTTAGCCCGCTTGTTGTAAACATTTCAAAGAATTTGTTTAATTCTTGTAAAAATAAAGCCCTCAAAGCGAAGAATTTCGCAACAGATTGAATCTAGAACTCGGTTTTCAAACAAAGGAGAAAAGTGCATCTTTGTAAGGCGACGTTTTGTTGTTATGAATCGTATTCCACTAACAAGCGATTCCTTTTCTTATAGAATACTAGCTTTTATCCGCGGTTTCGTTCGCATTTGAGTCATTAAATAAGTATTAGAGATCATTGCGATAGAAAAGAATCAATACGATAACTATATTTTATTGCTTGGGTGGGATTGACAATTTTTAAAAATTACTTCAAAAACTTTAAATATGCTTTATTGAATTACAACAACAAATTTAAAAATACATTTTACTGTGACAACAATAAATAATTTCGAATCCTAGCAATTTAAAAGATAAAATGCAGAGTATTTATCTACGATATTTTTATAGACTATATTATAAGTTTTTTCATCGGGTGCAAGTATGTGTAAATTCCGGGCATTAGATCCTCACGAACAGACTATATATAGTTGACTATGAGAGAAGCATGGCTTTTTTAAATGCACTCCCGCTACTTGTAATGTTTGCCCTTGTGCTTTGTTTATAGTAATAGCAAAGCTAAGCTTGATAGGAAACTGAACTCTTTTGGATTGGAACGGAAGGTCAGTGGGAATAATTGGAATCAGAGGTATGATCACACTTTTTCCCTTATCGACCTTACCTGTTAAAATAGTAGCTCCAAGTATATTTTGCCCCTATTTCGTTATCCGTAGCCGTGTTCCGTTACATAGCAGAGGAGCATTTAGATTTCGCATAAGCATTACTGATACATTTAGTTTTAATTGAAGATTATGTGACGGCAACTACAACCGACAGTTCAAGAGAATTTAAAAACTCTACAGGATATGAAGTACTTAGTTCCGTATCTATAATTGTATCCATTGACAAATATTCCTTTATTTCTCCCTGCACCTCTTTTAAAATGTCGGTGTTAATCCTATTAACTACTTTCTTTTTTGGTGATAATATTGCTCTTGCGCACAACCACTGATCACAACTCAAATTTTGTTGCAAATACAGAAAAACTTGAGTTCCACATCATTTTCTACTAAAAAGAATAGTTCTCTTGAAAGTGAAAGTCTCGGTGGTAGACCATAACCTCGGTGGTAGACCATAACATCAGGTCGCCGGCAAGGTTACCACCCATCGGACAAAGTCGTGTCGCAAAGCGACCTAGTCGTGTTCCGGCACGTTGTTCGATGAAGCCGTCTATATGGGAAATGGGTCTGAACAGTTGCGTTGCGTTGGCGAACCGGTTTGGCGTTGAGTTGGTGCTTATTGTGTCGGGTGTCTAGTCGAGGAGGGTAGCGGGATCCGAAGCGACGGCTTTCCGCTGGCCGCCCGCAGATAGTTGGGGGCCCAATTAGTGGGTCAGCCACCCACGAAAGGCTGCCCCGCCAGCTGCGAAAAATCCCAGGGTGGCTCCATCGTGCTGGTTGGCGACCAGACGAGGAGGCCCGGTGGCGATCCCTGGGGGGGTTCGGGCGTCCCCGCAGTCTCCAGACTAGCCTCCCAGTGGCATGATATCACCAATTTTGACGTCGGGTTCGATACGTACCGCCTCGTTCAACTGCCATTTCTCATCCTATTCACTCTTATTTTTAATTTTTTTTTAATGAAAAAGGCCAATAAAAAGATCAAGTTTTCACAGCGGTTGCACTCCTCCTCATTCAAAGTGCAGCTCACTAATATCAGGGGCTTGCACTCTAATCTCCAACCTGTCCACCACCACCTAGAGACAGAGCAACCGCACTTGCTCTTTTTGACGGAGACGCAGATACAATGTCCTTTGAGCACTGCGTACCTGGATTATCCCGGCTACTCGTTAGAGCACAACTTTCGCTCGCGTGCCGGGGTCTGTGTGTACGCACGGAACGACCTCTGTATCCTGCGTCTCCGTCACCTTGAAGACCCCACTTTTTCTTCCCTATGGGTTTTAGTAGATACAGGAAACGAAAAAATCCTGTATTCCTGTGTTTACCGTTCGCACAGCGGTGACCAGGAGACAACTAAATTATTTGAGCATCTCGGTGAGGCTGCTGATTTGGCTCTACATCAGTATCCTTCAGCGCAGCTCGTCTTTCTGGGGGACTTTAATGCCTGTCATCAGGACTGGCTGTTCCCGTACCAGAAGACCGACCATGCTGGAAGAGAAGCGTGGAATTTTGCGTTGTCCTTCGACCTCTTTCAGCTGGTGAGGCAAGCGACAAGGGTACCAGATGTAGTAGGCCATACAGCCAATTGCCTGGACCTTCTGCTGACAACTGATCCGGACAGGTATAGTGTTGAGGTCACCTCCCCCTTGGGAACCTCCGATCACTGTTTGGTGAAATCTGTGTTTACATATTCCCCACCTGTTTTCGAACCACATGGTGTTAGGCGAGTATGGAAATACAAGTCAGCAGATTGGGATGAGATGCGTCACTTTTTTGCATCTTATCCTTGGCGGCAGGTCTGCTTCTCTTCTTTGGATCCGCCGAGTTGCGCGGGCGCTATAACCGATATGGTGCATCAGGCAATGGAGTATTTCATTCCTTTTACTGACGTACCCATCGGTGGCAAAGCTCGCCCATGGTTTAATGCCGAATGTGGTCGTGCTGAAGACCGCAAACATTCGGCATACCTCATTTGGGCTGATGCTCGAAGCCGCAAAGCTTCGGATGTACGTTCAAAGAAGAGAGCCTTTAACCAAGCTGCCAAGTCCTATAAAAAGGCATTACGGAAGGCTCGACGCGATCGAATCGCTAAGAATGGCGAAAAGCTCTCTGTCAGACCTACTGGCAGTCGAGCTTTCTGGTCTTTTGCCAAAGCGATCGAGTCGAACTTCTGCCAACCCTCACTGCCTGCTCTGCTGAAGCCGGATGGATCTTTGGCCTATACAGCGACAGAGAAAGCGAATGTATTTGCTTCTCTGTTCGCTGATAATTCGCATCTAGACACTGGCAATGCTTCTCCAGCACATCTTCCTCACTGCGGTATTTCGATGCCGGAAATCCGCATCACCAACAAAGAGGTATGGAGAGTATTGTGTCGTCTTGATGTGAATAAAGCCAGTGGTCCTGATGGTATACCAGCCATTCTGCTGAAGACGTGCGCAGCTGAGTTGTCTCCTGTATTGACACGTCTGTATCGCCTCTCTTTCAAGACTGGAATAGTGCCGAAATCCTGGAAGCTTGCAAACGTGCAACCAGTGCCCAAAAAAGGCAGCCGTGCTGATCCTGCCAATTATAGACCAATTTCAATCACCTCCATACTCTGCAAGATTATGGAGCGTGTATTGAACACGCGCCTTCTAGCGTACCTTGAAGGTAACGATCTCTCAGTGACCGACAGTATCGGTTTCGCCGAAATAGGTCCACTGGGGACCTTTTAGTGTATGCTACGCACGTTTTAGGCGAGGCCATCGAGAAGAACGGAGAAGCGGTCGCCGTCTCTCTGGACGTCTCGAAGGCTTTTGACAGGGTCTGGCATGCGAGCCTTATAAGCAAGCTTTCAGCGTACGGCATATCTCCTGGTCTGATCGGCTGGGTAACGGACTTTCTCAACCAGAGATCTCTCCGAGTAGTTGTCGACGGGTCTTCCTCGGAACCCTTGACAATTAATGCCGGAGTGCCTCAGGGGTCCGTTCTTTCTGCAACTCTTTTCCTGCTGCACATCAACGATCTGCTGAAGCCCGGTATCTATGGGTATGCAGACGACAGCACAGTTGTAGAAAGATACCTGCCGAGTAGTCGGGCTAGTAGAGATCAAGTACAGTCAGAAAGAGAAGCCATGGTGCAACGTTTGGGTGACAAACTTCAGGCAGTCTCCGCATGGGGCAATGCCAATCTTGTCAAATTCAACGCCACCAAAACGCAGACGTGTCTGTTCACCGCCAAAAGGAGCCCTTTCACCTTGGCTCCTACTTTCCAGAGTGTATCTTTGGAATACAGTGACCGGCTACAGTTGTTAGGCTTAGAGATTTCCTCGAACCTCAACTTTGGTCGGTGTATTGAGTCCAGAGCAAGAGCAGCTGCAGGGAAGCTTGCCGTTCTTGCGAAGGTCCGTCAGTACTTTACACCGGGACAGCTTCTTGTATTATACAAAGCACAGATCCGGTCGTGTGTAGAGTACTGTGGTCACATATTCGCTGGTGCCGCAAAGTCTCATCTTGCGGTTCTGGACTCAATTGAGAGGCGAGCAAAGAGGCTTATAGGCGATCCCGAATTGGTAGAAGCCAACCTCCACAGCCTTGAACACAGGCGTAGAATTGCTAGCCTCTCAGTATTCTATAGGATACATTTTGGTGAGTGTGCGCTGGAATTACACGACTTAATTCCTCCGTCCCCCTTCCATCACAGGACGTCCCGACGCACGGCAGGTTTCCATCCTTACGTTTTGGACATTCCCCCTGTCCGAACGAAGCGCTTTGCTTCGTCTTTTTTAATTAGCACAGCGAAGGACTGGAACAGCTTGCCTGCGTCGGTTTTTCCGTCCGAATACAATGTGGGCGTCTTCAAGAGAAGAGTGAATAAGTTACTAAGTTAATGCGCTTTACCATCTAAGACTACATTTCCACTTCCCATCAGGTGGAATGTAGTCAAGCATTAACCTAGAAAGTAAAAAAAAAAAAAAAATAATATGTGATATATAATCTTCAGCGTCAACATCTTAATAACCAACGCCAATTTTC
Source organism: Melinaea marsaeus rileyi (assembly GCA_918358865.1). Taxonomy (NCBI): domain Eukaryota; kingdom Metazoa; phylum Arthropoda; class Insecta; order Lepidoptera; family Nymphalidae; genus Melinaea; species Melinaea marsaeus. Next base: position 19,135,926 of record OU911094.1, on the reverse strand, counting down.
AAAAACATTTCTACATAAAGTCCCGAATCCACGTCATTATGAAGATGCACTCTCATATTCGTTTTCAGGCTGAATTTTTCAAATCTCAACCATATGCTTGATGTTTTAATCATGCTTGAATTTCATCTGCTGGTGTCCCCCTCTGACTGACTGAAAATCACTATTTTGTCGGAAATCACCAGCCAATAAGACTACCATTCCTCCCACTATATCGGTACTATCTCGCAAGTCCTAAAGAGTTCGGTTTAAAGCTTCTATGGTCTTCTTGTGAGATATTGTACTTTCATCCCACACTAATAGCTTAAATTCTCGCAGCATTTTCCTGTGCCAGATTCAATAGTAATTTTAAAATGAAATGTGTCATACGGCCGCCGTTTAACAGCCTTGCAGCAATACCGGAAGATGCTACAGCAAGTCCAATTTGTTTGTCTTTTCTGACGGACATCAATAATAAGTTAAGCAAAAACCTTTTTCTGGTTCCTCCTGGTGCATCAAGAAAGAAGATTCCACCAGTACCGGAGTCTATTTTCCTTAAAACTTGAATGAAAACATGATTTCGCTCTGGAAGTAATTGAGGAACTAATTCTGTCGCTTGATGTTGCAGTGCTATGAAATCATAATCTAACTCTCGAGCAATTTCATTATTAAAATCATCCCTACTATCTGTCGAGGGCTTAGCATTCCAAAATCATCTCATTTTCTTCCAACCATTGTAGAAACTTTATTGTCGATTATATTTCTTTGAAGATATTATATATTATTAGCTAGATTTTGTGAATTATTGACAAACAATGTTTTAGTCTTTCAGAATTATTAAATTAACGCTAAAACAAAAATATATATATAAAAAGTAACCTATATTACTTCTAATACCTCCAAAAGTATGTATGTACAAAGTTTCATAACGATCAGTTGAGTAGTTTTCGCGTGAAAGCGTAACAATCAAACTAACATTCGCATTTATAATATTAGTAGAGAAGAAACATAGATTATTTTAAAATAAAAATATAAAAAGTAGTCTTAATTTTTAAACCTTTAGATTTATAATGATTAAATTGATTTCTTTCAATATAATAAGGACGAAATAAATTTAAACGTAGCAGAGATTTATATTTATGCTGCCTGTTTTACTCGTTAGCATTATAATAAAAATGCCTTTTATTTTATACACGAAAAAAATTTACCAACTAATGAATACACAATAAAATTTAGTTTACAATCTCTATAAAGTTTAAATTAATTCTAATAACAATATCATAGCACTGAGTCTGATCTCCAATTATTATTAGGTATAATATCTATAGAATTCTTATTATCATTAATTCTTATACAATTAAGCAAAAGGAGTCTCATAAAAATAAAATACTTTTTTTAATTAAATAAAACGGTAGTCTAGTTTTGTAGGATGCATTCATAATAAATTTTAATACCGCAAAAATATTGGGTAAAAAATGTTATTAAAGTTTAATGAGAATCTTGTGACAGATTATTTTCTAAATATATTAAAAATTAGACGTACGAGTTAATCGCCTCCTTGTTTTAAAGGCTAATTTTTCAATTATTACAAAGGTTATGGTTTCAAACCGTAGAATTGCATTTTGGTAATCTTTGTTTTCTCTTCGGTTTTCAAATTTAAATGTTTATTTTAGAGCGAAATTGTACCAATTGCTTAAGGGCTTTACATTTAATAATGAACAACGGTCTTGTTTTCTAACGTGTATAGCACGTGGCTGCCAAAGAAAGGTGTACCAAAGATTTCGGAAGTAAATTCTTCAATGGTGCATCATTACACATATTGTCTTTTTAGAGGATGAATAGGAGCTATAACGGGACGATCAATAAAAGATCTCGGAGGATCATGTCGTTTGAAAAAGTCATTTCATAACTAGGGTTTTTTATTGGCCTTACATAAAAATAAGTCTAAAAACGTAAAAAAGTTATTCATTATGCTGACTTTTAAGTTACAAACTTATTTATGTATATAAACTTCTTAGTAATATAGATTTATTACCTATATTCAAAACTGTTTTAAAAGTTTTAGGCGAGCTTATAAATTACAATGAAAAATGAATCATAACTTTAAACAAGGAGGAAAATATTTCAGTAATAAGTTTAGGGTTGAACCATTATTATTATTTATTTATTTTCTAGTTTAATAATCACATCACTCAACGCGTGAAAGTCAATGTGTTTTTGATTACAAATACATTTGGATTACACTATTCAAAGGTCAGACTGAAATTAAATGTCAATTATTTTTATAAAATAACCCATAAAACTAGGATCCGCCCATCGTGCATAGCTGGAATTGAGCTGAGCGCAGGAAAATCCATTAGAAAAGAATAAAAGGAAATAAATATTTAATAATAATAATAAACAATTAATTGAAAAAGTTTATCGCCATGAAAGTTAGACTACGAGCGACACAATCACGAGCCTCTTGGTTTTTTTTTATAACTTTTGATTTAATCAAGCTATTTTCATTTTGTTTTTATCTGTAGCTGCTTATTTATTAGTTCTACATTCGTGCCAAATTTGACTAAAATCGCTCTAGTAGTTTTCATGTGATGAAGCGACTCAGCTCATTTTGAGGAAGACGATCGGTAAGCGCGAGGGAGAACAGTTAAGCTTAAGTCTATGGGGATTCAGTTTTTCGACCGTAACTTTTGATCAAATCAAGATTTTATGAATCAGTTTTTTTCTATAGAAGCCCGTCAACAAGAGCTACAGCAATGCAAATAATATTACAGACAGACAAAGCTAGTTTTCTCTCTGAATATATAATTATAAAGTTGCAAGATGAAAATTTATATTAGTTTAAAGATAGTGTAGATTAGTCGAAATATTAAATAACCTACTAAAATGTATTTAAAACATAAAATATATGAACTATTTTAAATACAAATATATATATATATTTTTTACTCCGTGCGACTTGACTATATTTTTTCATATTTTCCCTTGAAAGATAAATCTGTATAAAATTTATAATTTACTGCCGCATGTATATCAATTTATTTTATCTCGGTAACTTAATTAACATGAATGTAATCTCATAGGTAAAAGTCAAAGTAGGTCAGGTGAGTCGTCGCTCGTCGAGAGAATGATAATAAATGTACCATTTAATTTCTTGTGGAAGTGACGTTCCTCGCAAGATAACTTTTGATACATATTCATGAAAATGTACAATCACGGCAGTAAATTCAATAAGTACTAGAATTTATTAGCTTTTACATTACCTTGGATCTTTAGTCATCTAGAAAGTATTATCTTCCTAAAAACAACAAACAAAGTCATATACGGAAGTAAGCAGGCTTTTTATACTAACTTTTTATACGAGTAGTAGGAAACACAAACAAACAATTTTGTGTTTGTGTCATATTTGAGGCCAAATTATATAATTTAATAATGTATGTCGTATGTATTATTTGCTTTGGCATATAGTATTTGTCCTTAAGGAGTGTAACATCAAACCTAACTAATGAAAATATGATAATGAAAAACATACCTCCAATTGGCTCTAGAAAAGAAAACGGAAATCTGTTTGTTACCCACTAATTAAATATTATTTAAGATCTTTAGTAGTAGATTTCATTTACTCACTCTACCGATCTGTTTAATCACTGTATGTGAGGCTAATGGAGCACATTATTTCACTACAACGATATATGGTCAGAATGTGTGTTATACAAAATATTACGCTATTAGATCTCTTGTTCTGCCAAAATGTAATAACTAATATACACTTTAATGTTTAACACAGATGGAGGATATGTACACTGTTATAATAATTGCATGGATCATTATTATATTGTAGATTTAGTTAATAATATATATTTTATTAGTTATTTATTTTGTTTCAGACATAATTCATAGTATTAAGAGTTAGTATTACAAGACAAACTTGTATGCATTGTTGTATTGAACTATCAGAGCGCTGGACGCTCGCTGTGTATATCTAACCAAATGTTGCAGGTGTAAAAGGATTGGCAATATGCCTTGAACAAGGTCATCTTTACACGGTCAGCATACCGTGCAAACCTTCGAGCCAGCATATTACAGCGCACAGCCAGCGCCCTGCGCTCTCGTTCCACGTCCTTGTCATCGCTGAGGTTGTCTGAGACCCAGTGACCAAAATACTTAAATCGCTCTACTCTACTTATAGCAGTGCCTCCAAGATATAAAGATGGAACACTGGTATAAACTTTCTTACCGGCTTTAAACACCAGTTCACTCTTTTTCGCGTTGTATCTCAGTCCCTGGGCCCCAGCATATCGCTCTCATACATACATACAAATTATTAAAAACTTATTGAAATATCTTTTTTTAATAATATATTTTAATGTTATAATATTTTTTCAAGTAATACCTACATTTTATTTTCTTTACTCTGTTAAAAAAAAGCACTGTAACCAATTTATTTTTCAAAGTTGAATAGGGAACTGATATCGGTAGTCGATTCGGACGGAGGTAATATTAATTTGGCAAATCCATTCCAAACAATATTCAACATTATATGGACTTGCAGAACAAACAAATATGAAGCAAATACAGTGATGCGACATCTTATATGTATTACTTGTGTGTTTGTAACTGAACTGGTATCATTCTAAACTGTTTACTGGATTTATGGATTTTTATAACATTTGTTGCAGGCGTGATAGTTTGGTATTGAATTTGAAATTAAAGATATTATAAATATGTCTCATATATCATAACATTCCAAGACAATTTTATTGAAGAAGATTAATTTTCCAATAAATTTTAGCTATCATATTTATTTATTGCACATAAATTAATTCAAGGTTCATCTAAAAATTCTTCTGCAATAATAAAAATATTAAAATCAAATTTATATGTATATACACATACACATATTTACACCGTAAAACCGAGGTATATGAAAACTGGTTGCGCCCAAAGTGTTGTCTGATTAATGATTTTTTGACATATAAATGTTTTCGGACATTTTTGTGGCTCCTTTTAGACACAACAATACGATGATAACTATCTGATGTCTCTTTGTTTGAAATCTTAAAAATATAGAAGAAAATAAAAGTGTATTGTTTTTAACGTAGTTAAATAAAACCAACAATCTTTTTATTTATATTTTATGCTACATTATTTTTTATAATTGCTGAACAATATACATTTTAATAAAACTCCTTTTGATAGTTTTCGACGGAATCGAATCCCAACAAAATCAATATCAAGCAATAAGTATTATAGAAAATAATATTTTGTGTATTATAGTTTTATTTTATTAATCTAAACCAAGACTTATAAAAGTTAATTAATATAACTTGACAAATAACAGAGTTCAAACAAAGTTACAATATATATTTAACTTTAACTTCTTTTGGGGTGAAATGTCTAAAACTTATACATACAAGGAGTCATAAATCAAAGCAATATGTATATGTCATTTCATGAATGTTACAGAAATTAAATTATATATTTTTATAAACTTTATTTAAACCAATACCGTCATTTTATAACTGATTTGAACAATTAATAATTTATTGTATTCCCTGAATATAATACCATAATTGAGCTGAGCGTAAGCGAAGCTTTTAACCGTTTGGATAAATAACATTTTTTGTGTTTAGTTGTCTCCAGAATGCGACGAGATAATTAGCTAAAAATTTTCTCATGTATGTTTGAGCCGAACGCGGATGTTATAATGAAAATAGATTGAAAAAATGTTTAGCCATTCAAAAGTTATCAAGGAAAGAAGAAAAGAGAGGGGCTCGGTTCAACACCCGCCGCGCACGGTTGGCGGATCCTAGTATACACGTACTGTGAAAGTATACCAAGAAGTCAAACAAAAGTGAAGCGTCTGTTACATACCATCTTATAGTTTTCAAGTGAGTATCCCCATACTGGCACAGTCACAAGTGACTCACCAACATCGCATCGCATCTTATAAAGTGTACTATAACTTAAACAAACAGATTTATAAACTAGTAACTAGTAACTACTAAAACCTTATTAAGTTAAGCTACTATATTAATAAAACTACGAAACGAATATTTTTATTGTGTAGAAATTATGAGTGTTAGAAAACAGTATATACTCGTAATTAAGATTCTTTATTGACTAGTATACTTTATACTTTACTGTAAGTTTTGCCAACTTTAATGAAATTTCATTTAAATTTTAAATTGTTCTGAATAAATGTATAACGAAAAATTCTTTAATATTTTGAAACTTTCTCTATTTCAAGTGCGCTTTTAAAGGCTTTAAATTAAATTACTGATCAAAAGCGAGAAATTTCTCTACTTTTTCAAAGTCAAAGAGAATCAGAATGATGCTTTGGTTTTTACTAAAAAATACGAAAATAGCAAACTCTGAAGAAGCTTCCTACATACATTTTATTATTTTATCTCTAATTTTAAATACGAATTTCTTTTTCTTAATATTATATTAAGAATAAATTAATAATGATAAATCACAATATTCCGGGCTGGCTCTCGTAACATCGGTATTACCATACTGCTAAAAGATTTGGCTTTGTTTTACGGTCTGCCTGGCGCCAACACTTCTTGGGAATGTTTAATTTGTTAGAATTATAATATTGATAATGGTTATTATTACATTATAAATTATTATTTATATCAACAATAATTAATAAACTATAAGTGACAAAGTATTTAAATCTCCTTACAACTAAAGATTTAACATTGGTACATGACCTAAACATGTATGTATACATGACATGTAAGTATTCTACAAATATAACAATTGCATTCTTATTTATAGAACACAATATCAAATGTTATTTACACATATGTTTTGGAAATTAAAATATCATAAAAATTTTCCTTAAGTCTGTTAATTATTGTAAAACAAATTTGAATGTTAATGTCTTCTTTCTTCGCTAACATATCTGGAAAGTGTTGTTTTATATCTTACCGCATGCTATATTTCATATTCTTTAATTCCTCCATATTTTATTTAGTTGTGGTGCCATCTATGGGTTTCCTAGCGTTTTCTAGCGTTTTTTATTGATAGGTCAATGGTAGCGTGTAAGGTGTTGTCGCTAATTGACGATAGATCAGATCACGGCTTAAAAGATTTATTGGAGATATTTAGTACAACTTTCCTTTATAATTAAAAAAATAATTGATTTTAATTAAAGAAATAAAACGATAGGATAATATACCTTCGCACACACACTTCACTATTATTTAGTAAACGACTAAATAATATATTGTCGTTTACTTAGTTCAGTTTCTTTGATTTTCGTACTTCTTAGATATACTTGTATATACATTGATTCATTATCAGTGATTATTTAAATATAAAACGTTGTAATTTTGTTTCAATAATAATCTTCCCTTTCTGTTCAATAATAATCTTGTAATAACTTTCGTTGATAGATCTCATTTTGCACTTTTTACTAAATTGCACTGTTACTACACTGTCATCTTTATATATAAATAGTTCTCATTCTGGTCTAATATTACAAATACTCCATAATAATAAATTAACAAGGTATGTGTAAAGAACACTTTAATATGAACCATGTAATTATTTTCTATTTAAATAAATGTATTGCTCACAAAATTTTGAAGTAATATAAAACCTAAAAAAAAATCTAAGAGGCTATAGACGCCCTCGTCACTAACGTGATAACAGTCGAAAATATTATATAAAAATTTTACGAATTAATTATTTTCAAAATTATATATGACTTAATCATCAAATCTCAGAGACCCCGGGACTAACTGCAACATTTGTTAATATTGCTTTTATCTTTTATTGGATCATATATATTAAATCCAGCATCGATACTTGTTAACTTTAATAAAAGAGCAGCCTACTTATGAAAACCTCTCGTCTCCCAATTACGGAAATTGCAGATGTCTGTTAGTTCCTGGGGCATAATAATAAATAATTTCACAATATTTTTTTTCACAAAAGAAGCAACGATTTAGGTAATGTAAATGATCTTACTCGAGGTTCGAAATTATTAAATACATTTAGAGATGGAAGTTATCTCGTCTCCTTTGTCATGTTATACAATATTGTGCAGTAAGAATGTTTTAGATAACTTCAGCTGTTTTACTGACAATATGAGTTTCAGAAAAAAAACTTTTTATGTTATTGATTTTTACATTCTATATTTATTATAATTTTATAAAAATATTATGTACGGTATAAACGTTAACGAGCTCAGTTCTGAATTCTGAGTATTTTATCTGATGAAATAAAAAACAATTGTATTGGATTATTTCTAAATGATCTGTATATTATTTACGAAAACATAATCTTACACCACAGAAACTATTGCATTATCAGAGATATATAAATTAGAAACAAGAATATATTAAGTTCAAGACCATAACACGCAATATACTATTTGGAGCTGCTTGTAATTGAATTATTACGATTATAACACAAAAATCCTTTTTCAGTAGCTAACAGTCTTAAACATACAACTCAAGGTAGTAAACAAATAAAAACCATTTAGGAAAGAGCCGGTTGATAAAGGAGGTCCAGTAACAAGAATTTGTCGTTAGGGGAGGGTGTAAATGGAGGTAGAAATCACCAAAACAGGTTGGTTGCTTTACAGTAAAGAATTCAGAGAGTTTAATTACTTAACAAATTGACAGTTGATATTAAAACAATTTTATATTTTTTTCTCATCTCACTCTTTTTTTATATAAACTTATATCAATTTAATGAATCTTTGCTAAGCCTACGATCTAATGTGGTGGAGTAATATAGTGTAAAGGGACGAAGGTGTACCTTAGGAAACTATGCGAAATCCTGAATCGGATTTGATGGACGAGCGATGACGGATTTGTCTATTAGACTCATGTATCAAGAAGTAGGTACTTTCTCTTTAGGCTGACAGTACCCCCAACCTCTCGAAACATTTGCTTTAGTGTAACAAGAGCGTCGGATTCGCAATTACATACTGTCTTTCGAATTTCATTTTTAAGTATAAAGTGCATTCGTAACTACATACATTGCTGTTCATAATCCTTGATAAGAATGCAAGTTAATAATAATTATTAATTTCTTTAACATAAATGTTTTAAAGTATAGGCTTATTAAATTTTGAGGCAATTTTTTATTGTTTCTTAATTTATAATTTTAATTTTTAAGGTTTTTTTTACTATTATTTGGTTTAATTTATATTAAAAAGTTTATAAATTTAATGACTTAAAATTTAATAATTACAATTAAATTACAAACTACGTGATACTCGCCCGAAGTTGGAGATAAGAATGAATATAATGAAATGAAATTATAATTAAAAGAATACAGAGAAATAAATGTAACAAACAAAGGTTTCAGATATTACATTCTGGGATTTTAACATGATACAATTCACCTGTGTCTAATCAGCGTTTCCACGGTTCGTGACAATATACTAAATGCGAATTTAACAATTTTATAAATAAGAATATAAGAAATATTTAATTAATAAACACAAGTATATAGGAATATAACACGCTATCGAAACAATTTTAATGTTTTGAAAACTGAATTGCAGCACTGGGTATATTATTCAGTAAATCAAGTAAGTCAGCAATTTGCTCTAAATTTTGTTAAGAACGTATTTTAATAGAACGTCCAAGACAGAAATGCATTCTAAGATTTTTTCAAGTCATTTGGATTCTATTTCCATCGAGCTCGCCAAATGAACCGGATGACATTACGTTGAATGGCATTTCATTAATAATTTATTTAAATTATCCTTAAGCAATGTACGATATAAATGATAAAACATTTTTTTTTCTATAAATTCTACATTTACATTTTATTTTTATTTTAAAAAACAATATTTATTGTCTAGCTTACTTTATTCCCGTTAAAAAAATGGCCATCTTTTGTTGCTAATTAACCACAATATCGATATTGTTTTTTATGAGTTTTAGTCAAGATTACTCGAGTAATCTTGACTAAAACTCATAAATCGCTTAACTGAACAGCGACAGTCAAAACTTGTTGGAATTTATATGATGTGCTAAAATTTAACCGTAATTTGTGAGTTAGTATTTGCGCCATTTTCTTGAGGAAATTGAGTTATTGTATACTTCAAGGTCGAACTTTAAATTGTTATTGACTTAACAAAGATATCCTATATTATTTATAACATTAATACATGTATGTATGTTTGTAAACAAAGGTACATTCATAATCCTGTAATTATAAAAGCATCATAAAACTTCACTAGTAATTATACTATTATATTTTTTTTCCTTTGCCTAGCTTTACCTACAGGTTAATCTAGTCTCACAAAACACTTAGGCTGTACATTTAATTTTAATTTTATGAAACACTTTTTCTTCTTGAATACATAAAAAGACTATTTATAGAGGTTTTGACCATTCTTCTCCATGAACTTGCCCATTGTGACTTGGGAATTATAGACCGACGTTTCATAAACAATAAATACTTATTTTAGATTTAAGAAACTTGGCTCATAAAGAGCACGTCTTGTGATACGCTCTGCGGCTTGATGCTGTCAACATAAATCATCTCACGACTTTTCCGTGTTACAATGATTTTACCAGCTGACTAATATATAGTTTGATATTTATTTTACTTACAAATTCGACTGACGTTTTTTATTACATTATTTTTACAAATATACGAGTAATTATTGTCGTTTCTAATCGATTTTCGATAGTATAATTATTTTGTTGGCACTATATTTTTAATATTTAGTATTTCAATAAGGGTTAGCAAATAAGGTCAAGTTATTAATAAATCTTATACTTAGCATAACTGTGGTAAAATGTAAAAAATTTACTACTATTTAAAGCTGCTTCAATTAAAACATAAGCTAAGCTAAGCTATAATACACACAATAGTGTAAGAAATATTTCAGACAACAGCAATACAGACATTTAATCAAAATAACTTCTCTGGAGTTATTGCGTCAAGATTTAACTCTACGGACGTACTGACTTGTGAGACGTGCCTTCATTTTATATTAAATTATTGAAAGGTTAACCTACATTTAAGATATCAATAGGATATTGGATTTTGAGAATCGTTTGTCACAATAAAGTCCTTTGTGTTGCTCGCTTGCTTAAATTGATTTCCTCAACTGTTTCAGATCTTTAAATTTATGAGCACTAGCAATAGTTTTTGAAAGAGATGTAAATAAGATTAATTAAAGTTTTATATTTCGACAAGATGAGATGGGATGGGACAAGTCTCAGTAAAAAGACATACCTCTGTAGGTATGTCTTTTTACTGAGACTTGTCCCGTGTGAAAAAAGTACAATAATCACTGTTGATTATTGTACTTTTTTCTTCTATAAAAACAGATCACTTGTAGCTCATAAAAGAGTATTGATATCTAAGAAATAAGTAATATTAAATTATATTTCCAGCGAAAATATTTTATGAGCTATATTTTTGTAAAAAAAATGAATCAACCAATATTATTTCATATTATTTTTAAAGATAAAAGCAACAGGTAAAGAGATAATAAGATATTGTTAACGAATATACGATAAATTACGTAGTACGCTTCAATGCAGTCTGTTTTATTTGACGAGTCCTCTATTAATAGAATACAAAGGACTTATAAGAGACAATGCATGCACAACTTGAATGCTCTAGTTTTATTGAATGTGTCACGATTTATATGAATACCTGCATTCCCTCTTCTGCTCACATACTTCAATATTTTCTACTTGTGGACGAGTGCACTACATTGCAATGAATATCGCAGCTGATGGCATTATGAGGTAAAGAGGACAAAGAAAGCTCTCCGTTGACAATCATTGGTCGAACTCTTAACAGATAAAACATTTATAATATAAAAAACAAGAAGTGAAGATTATAATTTTCTTCTCCATAAAACGAATCAGTTATTTATGATGAAACCACAATCTATGGAAGGCATGTGGCTCGAGGCGAAGCGTTAATGATGACCAAAGAACAACCGTGAGATGTATTTATATATATCCGTTGATGATCATTATCATTTCTTTTATATCGTAAGTATCTTCTTTTTTTTAGTAATTCAAGAGCATAAAATTTTCCTAAAATTCCTTTATGGTGAAAAAAGATGTGACCAATTAAAAGCGATGTTTGTTACTTTTAACATTTAATTTTTTAAGCAAATAATAACTTGCATGCTTGAAGAAGTCATTGCTAAAGGCAGTTTTCATAAAAACAAAATTGTTTCGACGGTTCAAAGTTGATGTTATTTTATAGATTTTATATTTTTTACAGTTTTTTTGAAACGTTTATGACAAATAAAGACGGTGATAAGTGTTTAAATTTTTAATATTATTTACTAAAAGAAATACACAGGACATGATGTCAAAATATTTTTCTATAAACGAGAACAATATATGTACACAAATGAATAACAATATATGGAAACAAATATATATGTACAAAATTTCATGATTTTCCGTCAAGTAGTTTTCGAGCCTATTGTCACGACAAAGAATGTGAAAAAGTCTCCAGCAGAGCGAGAAAGTTTATTCTAACTATTTGAATATATGTTGTAAATTCAAATAGTTATCCAAACAACAGAAAAGCTAAAGTGATAGTATTAAATAGCTGATGTTTATAATTTTATTACAGAAGTTGTAGACTTTGTTACAAAATTAAAAACTTTTAAACAAATGTTAGTTTAGTTTTTGTTCATATTTTTCGCGTTTCTATGATAGTGTTAAAGTTATGTAGATAGTATTATAGTAATATGATTAAAAATTTGTTCATAGTAATAGGATATTAAACATATTTTAAGTTATTTTATATTACGTAATATTTATTACAGTTACTGTTGTAATACTTATCTATTGTATTATTAAAAATAAATTATGTCTCTTATTAGTATTATAAATGTCCATATATTACTGGCTCAATAATAAGAATATAAAAAATATATTAGACTAATCCAACTAATTATATAAATATTTAACACACCCGTGTTAGATGTTAGTGTTGTACTTTCTTTATATCTATAAAAGGTTTACAAAAGAGGTTATCATAGTTGGTTGAACAGTCTTTCTCTTCATTACTCCCGACCTGTGTCTGATGTATCTATTAAGCTTCAGTGACCATGTTCATGAACACTGAAGCAAGACCAAGTGACAATATTCAGATGCAGATTGCATAGTCACCTTGTCTATAATACGGACATTTATATATATAGGAGTTAGTCCAAAACTGAGCAGCGCAAAAATCCGATAAAATATATTAATACAATCTATCAATTAACAAATACGATAATCGTAAAAATATCTAATTGAATGTATTATTAATAAAAGTGGGAAGATAAGGGTCTTAATTTCCAAATTGAATTTCAGGTTCTCCTAACTCAGCAAATTAATGACATTCTATTTCAGAAGAATTTAATTTACTTTCTTCTATACCTTTCTTTTCATAATTTTGGGAATAAAATTATTATATAATGCGATAATTTAACTTGTTTAAATGTATCGTATAATTATTTATCAATTACTTAATTTAATGATGATTGTTGATAGTGAGTGTAAAAAAAAAAATTATAGACAAAATGATTTTGTTGAAAAAATATAAAACATGTTAAAGTACATTTATGAATAAAGTCGATATCACAAAGATTTAGTAATTAAATCGAAAATTATTAAACCATATGTGACTTGATTATAAATTCTCATCTTAGACTTAGATTTTTCACCACAATTCACAATATCGACAAAACAATGAATAATCAGTATAAGTGTAAAGTAGAAATAGATAACAAAGAAAAAGAAAACATATGTTAAATATATTATTTTATTCAAATAACAGAAATAAATATATTCATATGACAAAAGACAAAAAAGTGCATAACACAAGTGGAAATAAAAATATTTTGATAACAGTACATTCAAGATAACAATGACTAAAACAAAAAATACACCAATATATGTGTATTGATCATCCATCAACTATAAGACTGACAGATGATAATATTATCATGTCTTCCTATTTATTTTTATGTGTTAATATTACATGTTAATATTATATATTGTGTTATTCACATACCAAACATTACCGACTTTTATTATTTTTAGACACTAAATATTTTTTTAATAAGTTTGTAGTGAGGAATAAAATACAAAGTATTTTGTAAAAATGTTCTGAACACAATATATATTTTAATTAACATGGAGCTAGTATAATCTCAGAACACAAAGGGGTAGTTATTACTCTGATTATTTTTGATGTTTTTAAAGAATAAAGTATTTGGGAGATTATGTCGCAGTTTTTACAATTTTCACACAATACTAATATTAATGTCTGGCTGTTAATATTTACTACAATTTAAATCTGTTTCTTTAATATTATGTTTTCAACGTATTGTTATTAGACAGCTTCAATTTATGTTCTTAAAATATTATTGTATTGTATACAAATGTCAAAATAAAGTGATTATTTCTTCCTTCTCTGATATGAATACTTCTTATATTATTATTTATTAAAAAATAATAAAAAATTACCTCGAAAGCATTAAAAGTAATTCACATTACGTAAAATTACAACACCATAATTATAATATATGTTTAAAATGAATTTCAATTTGAATTGTGACCAAATCCAAATATCGCATTAAATAAATTAAATAAATATTATCTCTTCTTATTTAAATGATTCACAGAATTTAACCTCTAATTAATCCAACCTTATACCAAATGAGTTTGAAGAAAACTCTCAGCTTTGCTAAATTAACATTCTCAAAAAGAGAACTGAACTCGAGGGAAAAGTGATGCTTTGAAGAGATTTACATAAAACGAGTAAACCCACAGATACTGCTACACCTGTTCATTATACACTTCGTAACTTTGGTTATTAATACCTTTGGACTCTCAAAGTTTCTCTTTCAATACTAGAATTCTCTCAGCTGTTAGATAAAATAATATTGTTATCAAATTACTTCTACTTTTACTTTACTTTTAGGTTATGAGGTTAGGCTATAATAATAGATATAATATACTAATACAAAGGTATACTCGTATTCTTAAAATCAGAAATGTTACAAATTTAAAGATCTGTAAATCTTTTTAATCTTAACAAATTAAATCATAATTACATTACATTTTCGTCTTTTTTTGTTTGTCCCTTTTACTTTGTTTATAAAATAAACTTTTTTATCTTCCATAGCGACACATTACAGGTGCAACCTGGATCGAAAGGTATATTTGTATATTCAATAAATGTACATATATTCAAACCTGTTGACATCACTATTTAAAGTTTAGTTCATTGACATTGAATTTATTGTTTTTATTTACAATGCCATAAAGATATTTAAAATTAAGTACTTTACGAAAAAAACCTTTCCTCTGTTATAAAATAGTTTATACTTGTTTATTTCTTAACGCACTTTGAAGACAAGTTTGAGAGTATTATTTTCTTGTTTCCTCTCAAAAGAATCCGTATTCATTCTTCAGAGATTTAGTGAAGCGAAAGGCTCATTATTTGCATCCAAATGGTCTTTATAAATCCTTTGGCTAAGTTTTTCAACTTAACGAGTCTTGTTTTAACTCAAAGCTATGGAAACTATTTGTTAAGGTTTTGTTTTTATCGATTATTACTATCAACATGTTTAAATACAAAAGATTGAGTGATTTATTTATACGTAAAAAAATCCTAATATTTTTTTTATTTTATAGTAATAGTAGATAGTAGTGGATAATTCTCTGCACCGTACTCATAGATAGACAAAAAAAATATAATAGCAATTATAACAAGATCATAATCAATGAGAACAAATATTATAGTAAATAGTTTAATTATACATCGGCGAGGGATGATAGAAAGTATATAATGATTTAAAAAAATATATAATTTCTTATAACTCTATCTAAACATGGTGTTGACTGCTTCATAGATTTTGTATTTAATTTTAATCCGTTATAAATTATTTCATAATATACTTCTGATCATTCAAACAGAAAGAAATGCTAATCTTTTAATAGTCTCGAAACCTAACACAACCTATTAAAAATTAATAGATGACTTGCATACATAAATCAATTTTAAAGTTAGGAATGAAAATGTCTGTAAGTAAATAAAATTCATTGAAACAAAAGTTACTTTTTACGCATTTCTTTTATCGCACTTTTAATTTAACGCAAAAAAAAATATGTTATATTGTTAGTTTTAGCTGATTGGAAATTCTATCAAACAAAGGCTTGTTATCTGTGTTCTGACAACTCTACTAGGTACACTGATTTAGATTTAATCAATACATTGACGAATCGTATTCGTTAGTCTATAAGTACAGGAAAAGTTTTAATACTGATGTAAAAATGATTAGCTATATCAAATTATATGGTTAATAATCATAAATAAAAGCATAGTATTAGTTGACACATGTATCTTTTCAAGTATTATTTTAATTACAACAAATACTATTGCTCCCAAGTATAGTTGTAGTAAGCTGACCATGTGGGTTTTATATTTTCTTTCAAATTGATAGTAATATAAAATAGTAATAAAGATCGAAAATTAGACAAATCCTCATTTATTGTAGTTATTTTACAAAATTAATGTTCCTTGAAATATTTCGAAATTAGTTACTAATTAAATTTGCAGTTGGAGTATGCTGATTGCATTGCATTGAAATTTTCTTAGTACAGAAACTTATAATGTAAATAAAACACTTGTTAGAACCAAATGTTATCGAAATATTTACATTTACTAGAGCACTGATCTTGGCAGCTTGCCCTTAATTATGGTTTTACTTGCCTGCTGCAGCTGACCACTCTAACTTATTATTAACTGATTGGGAAGTATAACCATTACCAATATTACTACCATTTGCCCGTAAGCTTCAGTACTTTCGAAGTTCACATCAGTACTGGACAAGTTATCAAGGGGATTCATAGTTGTAAACCAGCTGTGTCTCATAGGTTGCACCGAGTCACACTTTAAGTAAATAAAACATTATAGAGAATTTAACTAAAACTTCAAAGGGTTATAAAAATATTGTTTAGATGTTCTTAAGCATTTAAACTATAAATAATCGATATGATTTTTGGGTAGACCTCGAAGAATTCGGTCTGCCCATTCATTTGTTTGGGGGTAAAAAAACCGAAAATTTTTGGAAAAAAATTCATAACTTTTTTCTGGTAAACATTCCTACATCACATGTATTTTTAATTGAAAGATTATTTTTTACTCTAAATTTAAATATTAGAAGTTTTGCCCGTAAAAGGTACCGTTTCCGAGAAATAAAATAAAAACCACTTTTAGCTTGAAAATTTAAGGTAGGTAAAACCACGTCAACTTTTTTCTGGTAACATTCCCTCATCTTAAATATTTTTAATAGAAAGGCTATTTTTTTACTCTAAATTTAAGTACCAAAAGTATTTTCAAAAAAGATACTTTTTCCGAGAAAAAAAATTAAAACCGCTTTTTCCTTGAAAATGTTTGATGTAAACAACGGCATCATGTATTATTCTTAGGTAGTGAGTTATATTTTAAACGAGTTACACACGAGGTCTACCCACGCGTGTCCCCCTGCGGGCACGGATTTTTTTCATATTCTTTACCATTTTTAAATATATATAGAATTACATTACATACAAATAACTAAATATTTAAAATTTTGCAATTAATATAGTTGTATTGTTGTATACTCAGATTCAGATACTTGGAGAATTTAAATTGCTCATCTCACTCCACACACCATACATCTAGACCATCTAGATCTTTGTAAATATTTACTGACTAAAAGGCTGCGTCCACTAGTTTTGTCTAAAAAGAACAAGTTCTAGTTACGTTAGTCTTTCTGTGTAGTTTTAGAAGATAGTTATCGTAGTTGTGAAGAAACGTGCTTGGAATATTGAAGTAGTTTTGGATCTAGAATATCATAAACAATTACATTGATAATAAACGGTATATTTTGTTAGCAGACAGCAGGTTCGTGTAACTAAATAATAATAAATATTTTAATTCTAGATTACTATTATTAACCAATTCCGATTATTGAGCGTGTGTATTTTTTGTATGTTTTAAAAATGCTGTAAATTGCAAAGTATTAAAGCATGTCACATGAAGAGAGACATTTAGAGAACATTTCACAGAGGTCATCATCTTCCTGCCCTTATCCCATTTTGGGGTCGGCACAGTATGTTTTTTCCTTCCATACTCTCCTGTTACTCGTCATCTCTGTGCACACTCCCTTCTTCTCCATATCGTCTTTCACGCAATTCATCCATCTTTTCTTCGGCCGTCCTCTACCTGTCCATCCCTCCACTACCATACCTAGCACTCTTTTGGTCACGTGCCTTTCATCCCTCCTCATAACATGACCATACCATTACAGACTGACATTTCACAGAAGTTAAGAATTAAATTTAATAGGACAAGTATTTTAATTCAAATAATGCTCATCTCATAGACTCTAGCGAATACAATTCATCAATATAATCTTTTTTTAATTCCGATAAAGTTATTTCTTGAATATGTCGGATGTCAATATTTGGACTGAAAAATAGAATATTTTATTATTAATACTGTAGAAAGTTGTGTTTTTTTTATTTATTAGTATATATGTATAAAATTATTATTATTAATATATACTGAAAAGTTGTATATTTTAAAGTTTTATTAACAACAAAAACATCTGAATTTTTAATCAGACTTTATTCAAAACAAAATATCGCGTACGACAAATACACAAATTATCATCAGAAAAAACTCAAAAGGTAACTAAATTTAGTTCAAAAGCCGTAACGAGGCGATTTTAAAGTCCGCACTTCGTTGACAAAACTCCATGATTTGCATACACATTGTTTACACATGTCTACGATAGCTTTTTCTCTGTTGGGAATAATTCTGCATATTCAAACACGACGCACGACTTTCAATTCCTCTGGTGTTGGATTTTATATTTAGCGTTGGGGTTTATTTTAAATTGTGATTCTTGTTTTTTAAATGAAATGGAAGACGGTCTTCAAATATCTTGTTTTTAAATTGAAATTGAAATGAAATCATGATAGTTTATGAAATGATTATTTATATTTTAAAACTGAATATAACATACTTTGAAATAATTAAAAATTGATTTAAACACGACGATATATTTTTAATGTGTCAATATAGTCGATATACTTATGCAATATACAATAACGACGCCCCTAATCTAGTTTTAATGCGAGTTAAGATTATTCAGTTTAAGGAATGAAAACACGAACAATGCGCGGAATGCCGTCCCCTTACTCACATGTTATATTTTGTGTTATTTTATAATGAAAAATCATTTATATAAGATTAACGAAAGTACTTTTATTAAATAATGCCTTAAAAAATATATTTTCTATTTTTAATAATAAATTAGTGTGTATTGAATTTGTTATTATTAATGTATCATAAACGTAAAAATATAAAAATGGTACTTAAAAATAGATCAGTTTAAAGAAATATATTGCAGCCAAGTCATGTTATATTTTTTATTGTATCTTTTTATGGGATTGGGTGAAAATAACGACACAGGAATGTAGGACACAGAAAGAGAGGGAGTTTGTTCCGTAAATAAATTAAATTTAGTTTTTTTTTTAATTTATATCGAATATTTATTGAATCCTCATTTTTATTACAATTGCTTCACTAAATTAATATTCTAAATATTTAGAACTAAGTTAATAATTTAATATGAAATTAAGTTACGCAGATGCTATACATTAAAATTTTCATTAGATCTAACTTTCTACATTATATGTGGAACCATCCTTAAGAGCAAATGAATATCGACATGAATAGTTATAATACATTTAGCAGAGCACTGTTCTTGGCAATGTGCCCTTAATTATATTTTCACTTACCCGCTGCAGCTGACCATTCCAACTTGATATTACCTAATTGTGAAGTATAACCATTACCAATATAACTTGGATGTGTCCGTAAGCTTCAGTACTTTGGAGCTTCACCAGAACTGTGTGCATGAATATAAGCCAAGTTTTATAAGCAATAAAATATGACAAAGATATATATGATTTTAAAAAATATTAATTATTATTAATGGTATCCGGAACAGAGACAACAGACACGTACGAGTTACGAATGAGAAATCACACCCGAGGGAAACAATGAAAGAGGAAACCTCGACTCTAATATTTTTAATTTTTTTTCAACACACAGATTTTATTCCCTTTATTTCAATATTTTGTGGTTTCTTTTCGTTTGATCTAAAGTCTAAAGATCTAACAATAATTCATTTAATATGAAGATCGACTTAATTAAAAACTGTTTTAATTATTTTTAGTTTGCTATTAAAAAAAAACAGATCAGATTGAAATAAATAAGAATATTACAATAATACAAAGATTTTTGTAAGCAAAACAAATTAAGTGTCTTTATTAAGATATTATAAATTCAAGACACATTTGAAAATAATAAGCGTATTCAGTTCAACTTAATATATGAGTTAACGCAAAATTTTCTTTTGAAACGTTACTTACAAAATTTATGGAATAAAAACTTAAAAACATATCTCAGGGTTCCTTTTGTTTTCAAGTTGCAAGCTTGAGACATACGGTAGCGTAGGTAATTGTGATTTGTGTAAAATTTTAACTAAATAATCCCTATATTTCATGAACACAAAGTATGATATTCATTAAAGAGTATTCTAGCCGTACAGTATACTGGTGCCCATTAATTACACAATGTTCGTGAATGAATGAACAATGAACCTGGAGAGATATCCGTCGATTGCAACAGCCGCAGGCGATATCATTTTATTTATTAAAAGAGTTGGAGCCGTCAGTGTTCCTGCGATAGGTTTTGTAATTACTTTTCATTGAACGAATATATGTATCTAACTAATGGGAAATGGTTTTGTTAACTATTATTGTACCATTAAAGAATATTCATAAATCTAATCTAAAATGCAATTTTTGCAAGTTGCACTAAAAGTTATGAGAAGACATTTTTATTGTTTTGAGGAATCCGCTTAAGTTCAGCTTCTTTTCAAGATATAAGATTTTAATTTTGTACATTAACTTTTAGAAAAATTTAATTTCTAATTTAATTTAAACATCAGGTAATATTTTTTAATGAAGCTTGTAATTTTATTAGGAATATCTCATGCAGTAAATAAATAGTTTCTATTTATTGAATTCTTGAATTAATTTGGTATATTTAAGCATCGATAAGAAAAATCAAATATTCCGAAGATTGTAAGCCTCATCGTCATCATATTTGTATTTCTTTCAGAACACGAGTAAGTCAGACACGAGGTCGACCCTCGTCATAAGAGCTCAATATTACAATGTGAATTCGATTTCCTTTTGATATCAAGTCAATAAAATATAGTATTTTATCAACATATATTTTGTCTTTTAATAAAAAATATGTTTATTTTTTAATTGTATATAAAACTTTAGGTATAATACAACTTTTAAATTTTAAGTTCATTTTGTATTAATACTGTTTTTATAACACATATTTATTATCTTATATATTATATTTATAAAACGATCAAACCTTCCTCACTAATTTCCTCTCTATTATTGAAACGGGGGTAGTTTTAACTTTCTTAGAACTTTAGGTTCTAAGAAACAAAGGTTCAAAAGATGATATCATGATTAGGGGAGACCGGGGATGGTTGACTATAGGGGCAGGGAGACTAATTGTCAAAAACGCGAGTTAGGCAAACTTTTTGCAAAGATCGACTAGGTGAGCGTATCCATTATTCCCCCGCGCACAATCATCAGAAAAACCGCGGAGCAGACCCAAACCGTTTGTCTGCTAGAGCCTATTGTTCAAAAACAAGACACTTAAGTAACTATTTTTGCCTTAATTCTATTTGTTATAACTCTTTTCATTGTGTTTTGATTGCTTGTCAAACTGTTTAATACGAATGTTTGATTTCCGAACTTTGTATGCGTCCTTATTATTTTTAATTACGACACCATTTTAAGGTTTTGGCACGTAGTTAAAAATTACTAGGTCGTTTGGGGCTGGTTGACTCATTTATAAAGGGGTTGGTTGACTATCTAGTCAACCTGCCCCATACAATTTTGGATATACTAGATATAAATTGATATAAAAATTATTGTTCTTAACCTAACATTTCCAGTTTAGAATGATGCGAATCTATAAACGAACGTCAAATCGACGTGAAGACATACTGGAGAGGGTATGTCGACAAGTTATTTTCGCCGAAGTATCAATTCCAGCAAAAGAATTTGCTATACGATATAAAATATCGCCATGTAGTAAATATGAAAAAAAAAGAATGCAATCCCGGACTGTCTAGATATCAATTGTCCTTGGAAAGCGTTGGCTACATAAAAAACAGACAAATATTCAGTGACGAGGAAGAGCATGCATCAGAAAATTGTCCATAAGGGAGCTGATGATGTTTATTATGGATTAACGCCTTACGAGTCCCGAAAATTTGCATATGAATTTGCAAAAAAAAATCTATTCCTGAATCATGGGATAAAAAAAAGATTGCTGATGAAGATTGGTTAGGGAGTTTGCTTAAACGCCATCCTATTCTCTCTATTCGGTCTCCTCCAGCTACTATTTCGAGCCACTTCTTTCAAAAACAACGTGCAGTTGTTCTTTGATTACCTAAGAACCGTTTACCTACGTTTAAATGTAAGCCCTGAGTATATTTAGAATGTAGATGAAACAGGACTGACAACGGTTCACATTCCTGATAGAGTAATAGCTCATCTTGGCACCAAAAAATTGGGAAAAATTACGTCTGCTGACCGAGGTTTCGCTAGTGAGAGTCGCAGTTGCTATCTCGGCCTCGGCAATATGGTCCTTCCGTTCTTCGTTTTCCCACGTGTTCACTATAAATACTATTTTGACTATTTTAGACTAAAGGACTATCAAAGACTATTTTAGACTGGAGGTGGACCGATAGGTTCTTAGCGGTGTTTAATGTTGTTGGAGATGTTCTTAAAAATTATGATTGCATTTACTTTAGTATTTAAATCTTATTCCTTCGTAGTCTTGGTACTCATTACTTCTTAGGTCAACTTACCCCTAGTGACAAGTCAACCTGCCCCAGGTACGGGGTAGTTTGACTCGTTTTTCCCGTTCTATAAAAT
The DNA here is from genome assembly GCA_918358865.1 of Melinaea marsaeus rileyi. NCBI lineage: Eukaryota > Metazoa > Arthropoda > Insecta > Lepidoptera > Nymphalidae > Melinaea > Melinaea marsaeus. The sequence goes on along the minus strand of OU911094.1, from coordinate 19,112,896 downwards.
CGAGCCTATATACTATGTTTTAATAGGTATCGAGCTTATTGTAATTTCTTTCTAGAGCTGAATAGTGTCACTATCAATGGAATTGCTTTTCGTAACAATAATGATTAAAGCAATAAAAATATTAACTTTTAAACTGAAAATTGGTCAACCAGCCCCGGTCTCCCCTACTGTTTTTTATTTTGTACAAAATCAACAAACCGCTTGTTTTTTTATATTATATTTTAATTAACTTACTTATAGATTAAAAGACAGACAAGAGTTGTAAATAGATTAATGTCATATTATAAAGAGTATATGTTTATTTCATTTAATTAAACAAATATTACATAAGGCACCACGGTAGATTAAACTGAAGAGAGATTAAAGTTTCCAGAATATTCGATTAACCACAATATTGTTGTAACCAGTTAAACTGAATCGTAATACTATAAAAACAATATATAACAGTAATAATCATTGCTGTTCCAATACTACTAATACTAAAAAGATCGAATTCGTATTAGTTTAATTTCATAAAACATTTAAATCTGATTAACCGATTATTGATAATGTAAGTCAACCGCTTCCTTCGTAATATTAAAGACAAAGTTAATGTATTATATTTAATGTTATTCAAGTTGTCAAATTGAAGGCCTTCCGTGAAGTTAATGACAAAAGATTTGATGTGATTAAAAAATGTTATCTGATTTGATAAAAAAAAATATTTTAAAGTTATTTCTAATTCTTTTCAACGTACCAGTGAACATCGGGTCAAATTAACTAAAAAGTAGTTTTTTGGCAACTTGCCCATAATTACAGTTCAATTCTAAGACATTTAGTAAAATTAGTAGTTTTGTGTGTTGAGGCAAAATACCTAATAGGTAGTTGAAATTTTATAAATCAAATTAGAATTTGAAACACTTAGTAGTCACTTTTGTATTTTAAGCTATGTTTAAATAATTTGTGATAAAGAATATTAAATTTATATACCAATTTGCATACTTCACTGAAAAATAAAATAATAATACCAGTATTAATATACCTTTTTCTTTTAATTGTTTTGATTAAAATTATTTAGATAATCAGTCTTATAATTTGCAAATACGTATATCAAATGACTTGGAATGAAATCGTAGCTAGATTTATTTACAATAAAGTATTCAAGTATTAAAGTATTCTTCGTAGCTTTGAATTTAACTAAAATTTACTGTTTATTATTTATTTACTGTAAATTATCAATTAGTTGTTAATCCGTTCCTTGCCATGATTGTTAAGAAATTTATATTCACTTCATTGACTTATAATATAATGTTTTAATATTTTATACCACTTTACTCTACAATATATCAGAAGCAGTGTCTCATATCCACTAAATGTCAGCAATATAACGTAAGCTGCAGCCACCACGTCGTGTGGTCGTGAATATCCAGTCTCATTACATTTATGAACACAATATGTTGTATTTACGGTCAACTGGACAGACTTTATTGTAAAAATGGCTCCATCACGGCGTTTTAACCCCATTTGTATAATTTATTTTTATTATAACGCTGTTTAATAATTTCGAATAATTTTCACTTATTGAGCAATATATATTTGGTCTCAAAATTCTATATTTATATTTTGTAGTCATAGTAACTTTATAGGTTTATTTTAACTAATAGTATATTTATGAAATTATTTGGTTAAGGTATTTGAAATAACTTTACAAATTAATTCTGTTTTAAATTTATTTTTGTTGACAACTTTATAATCAGAAAAAACATCCTGAGTACAAAGTGGCCCCTGCCAAACCACTTGAAGTTTTATTGTTTAACTGAATTGTATTCGCTTAAAGTAAAAAAACAAAAATAAAATTATTTTCAAAGTTAACTAATATTTGATTGCAGCGTCTCCAATCTTAAAATTATAGGTAAATGTATAATATTGGTGATATTGTAATTGTTGCTAATCCAGTATCTTTTATTAATTTATAGTGACCCTATTCTACTGCCAGGTAGTTTTGTACGAAATAAGTAGTATTAAATATTGTTATTTTATTTACCAATACTATATAACATTATTATTAGAATTATATAGGAAAAGTGAGCGGTAAGAAAGACAAGGGGAGGCCTCGAGTGACCTTCGAAAACACAGTATCTATGATACTGGAGGAAGGTCACGTACAAAGCATGAGGACGCCCCGGAGGGCATGTATGAAGAGGTTGATGTCTGTGATGGAGACGAAAGAGGTATGCAGGGACCGTAGCGTTTAGCGCTCTGTCGTTTCGATAAATAAATAATAAATAAATATATATAACATTAAGATATTATTACCTGATATATTCAGAAATAATAAAGAGTCCATTATTGTATTCGATTATTGTATCCACAAAACACAATTTGTTTCAGAAACTTGCAAGGTCAAATGTAATTTGGAAAGGTTCTATTGAATTTTATTCAGTGAAGTTTGTTTGTGACCCCTACAAGAAAACATATCACGTTTAATACTTGTTTCTGTTTTAAGTCTAACGAGATGACTATTCTCATTATAGTAAGCGATAGGTGTCTAAGCATTTAAATATTAGAAACATAAGAGTAGTTGCAGATCTACTATTAAAAGTGGAAAGTTAAAGAGACATAGCTTTTCCGGTTTACCTTTTTGAACAAATTTTGATCTGATTTTATTATCTGTTAAAAAGTATTTTAGATTGTTATTTATAGACATAATAAATCTGTAATTGATTGGAGTCTGTGTTTTTGTAGTACTATTATATTATCAAGGTAAGTAACATTAAACATCTTAAACATCTTCAAGTCGATTTTTTAGTTTAATTATAAACTAAATAACTAAAATGAAATTGACTCCAACGTTGGTATGGTTTGGTAAAAAATTAAGTAAAATAATAAATTTTATTGCTCAAAAGTGAGGCTTTGAAAACTATGTCATATTCGAAGTAAAAGAATACTCTGAAGAACAAGCCACCTATATTTTTATCTACTTATAGGTATAATTTTAGATCAAATTTAATTTTTCCTGAGATTTTTAAATACAACATTAAATATAATTATGCTGTCGGAATTTATAAAGATTGTTGAAACAAAATACCAATTATGCAGTTGAACAAATTAAAAATTAAATTTAAATTTCATATAGTAGTCACTTTTGTATTTTAAACTATGATTAAATAACTTTTGATAAAAAAAGACTAGAATGTAAGATTTTTTATACAAATATTTATCATACTTCTCTAAAATTATTAAAATATTCAGTTCCTATTATTGAACTGTTCCTTTAATTACTTTGACTAAATTATATCGATAATTAGCCTCATTATTTGTAATAAAGTGAAGTCATACAATCTGATAACTTGAAATAAAATCATAGCAATATGTATTCAAAATAAAGTATTTAATTTATAAGAGTAATTATTTGTCGCTTTGTAACTAATAAATATTTTAATTATTTTATACCTTTACTTATAAAGGAACACTGAGTAGTCGTCAGCTTAAAATAAAGTAAATTAATATTTAATATCACTTATCGCTATATTATATTAGAAACAGTAGCTGATATTTACTAAATATCATCAATACAATGTAAGCTGCAGCCATCACGTCGTGTTGCCGTAAATGTTCTGTCACGTTACAATTATGAACGCAATATGTTACGTTATGGTCAACTGACTTTATTGTGAATATGGCTTCATCACGGCGTTTTAACTCCAATTGTAAATTTCAGTTTTATTATAACGCTGTGTAACAATTTCAATTAATTGTCACTTTTATATCAAGTTTCAGGGAGTGATTGTGATATTTATTTTGTCTAGGGACGCGAATCGGACCTCGATTTTAAATGGTTGCGCTCGCAAAAGTTCGGTAATTCGGTTCGACGAATTGAGCGAAGCGAGTAACCCATCTTCAATTCAGCGTTCAAAGCTGAAACCGACAGGTAAAAATATAGAATTGTCTATGGGACTGTAATTTTTTGGTGAGTATTCATCAATGTCATTTTTTTTTCTCTTTTTTTTATAAACCATCGCAAGTGTCATCTCAAAGATACACGCGGTGAGTGATACCTCAGTGTGTAATAAAACACAAACACAGCGCCGTTCTTATTCATCTTAAATGTTTACGTTTTTATCCTCTACGTCACAATTTTTAAGTGAAAAAGTATTTTGTCTTTCTTATTTCTTTTGTTTATTTTCATAAAACTCCACAATTTATATTAATGTCTAAGAAGAAAAAAAATAATCTAATGTAATGGATATTTTAACTTTGCATAAAAATAAAAAAATCTATTTTGTTGTTAAATAAAAAGTCTTATTATAACGCAAGGATTTTAATCTTACTTACAATTTCCAAAAAGTTATAATATACCACAATTCATTACACACTGGTATTTTTTTATTGTAGACAATGTGTTGTATGAAAAATTAACTAAGTAAAAAACTATTTAGGTGTCTATAAAATGATGAACTGCTCTGTCCTATGGCGGTTACCATATTGAGACTATAACAACTATGTGTCTTGACGAGCCGCAAAAAAGACAAGTCATTATTATTAAATTAATATTCAAATATTCTTCTGAAAGCCTTTCTTAATACTTAATTTTACGTGATAATCTACGTGAAAGCCTTAATTGAAAACAAAGCAATACAATTTTTCAGTCACTTTTATGAGCATAATTCAATTTTATAAACAAAGGCTTGTTATCTGTGTTCTGACAACTCTACTCCTCTGATTAAGCTTCAATCAATATATTGACGAATAGTATTCCTAAGTCTATATAAAATGAACATTGTCTGAATGGAAATACTTGTCAAATGAAATTAATTTCTCAATCTCCGTAACAGTGAAATATTTTGTTGGTATCTATTCTTACACTTTGAAAAGCTAATTAATTCCATGCAGATAACCATAATTATAGTACGTAAGTACATTCAACATGTAAAAAGCCAATTAAGCTTTGAATATTATTAGAATCGCATTTTTCATAAAAATCGGTAACCCACTCTCCTCGCCACAGGATACAAATTAAAGTACGAGCCTGACCACGAAACCTCTATAAGCCATAATGAGAATTTCAATTCGCATAAAGCTTTGAAATAGAGAAGATCACATGTATATATATTTTATTGTTTTCTAGTATTTTTAATTTATCTAGTAAGAATAAAAAATAAAAAACTTATATAAATTTCATAGTATAAATCTATTATACTGGTTAAAAACCAGTTTTTGGTACTTTTTAATGCTCGCTACATCGAATAAGATTTATAACCTTATATATAATGAAAATGCAAAGTACTCGTATTCATCGTCGAGGGATGTTAAAAACCATGTAATTTAATGAATACAGCAGTTGTTTTCCAGCTCCTGCGCATGTGTTTAAGAAGGCGCTCCAGTTTATTAAGAAGCTCTTCAGTTAGGTCTGAGTAATAAACATCTGCATAGATAGATATTATTGTTTGATAGATATTTCTGAAAATAATAGCTTCAAAGGCCGGAAGGATGTTGAATTCGAGTAGTCAATTTATGGGAGCCATTGGAATGAAAATCACAAAGTCTTGGTTTTGATAATCGTCTAAAAAGTGAATACCAATTGTCTTTAAGGAAAATATTTTTCGTATATTGACATTCTTAGCTACAAAAAGATTTATTTACCCAGAAAAGCGTTTACTGTTTTACATAGTGTACTTTTTACAAAATGACGATTATCCGTCGATCTCACCGGGGAATTCGTATCTGGGAACTGGGCACTGGGAATCTTAATCCTGGCAAGTTTTTACATTCAATGAAATTTTCGTTATAAAAAATATATAACATTAATTTTGTTTAAGATTTAAAACTTTTTTTGTTTTTGCCCTTAATATCTAAGACTCTAAAATGACACATGAAGCACTTATATTCTAAAATCGATTCCTACGCAAAATCGGAGTCATAATTGTCCCTTTTAATTTTTGAGATCACTAAAATATTTCCATCGTTTCTGAGACCAAATTATTTTACATATGTTCAGATTGTTTTCTTTTCCAAGAATAAATTATTTGTACTTGTTCTATAATCTCATTTTATTTAGTTTAAGAACACAATATAAAACATTGTTTCCTCTGGGATGAGTTGTTAGCTTTTCTGTCTTGGACAATTTATAAACGTTTCCTTTTTATTAAGCTTCTACACAATATTGTAGGTTGATCGTAAATTCCGGACGTCACTCACTTACATCTACTGTACAAAGTTATTGAATTATATAGTAAGTAACGGTATTTAAGTGAAATGTGTAACAAGGGTCACTGTTTTATTATATACTTGATTACTTTTTTATTCATTAACGTTCGGATCTAAAATAATAATTTACATAACATAAGATAAATATATTTTACGACCATAATATTTCAATGTTAGTTACAAAAATACCTTTGAAACCCATTCTTAATAAAACATGCTACAAAAGTAATTTATATTTTATATGACATACAATTGTGTGCAAAATTTTCTGTAAAATAAAGGATTATTTACCTCATTTAGAAAAACCTCACAGGAAGATTCAATGACTTACGAAGGAAGAATATGTCCTCTGAAGATTCTGAAGGGTGATTGAAATAAATATATTACAGAAATATTAGAAATGTTATTAATATGATAGACAATTAATAAAATAAGCAAATAGCCATCTGCGTGAACAATTTATACACACTGATACCCCGACTAGTAAGAGGAATCTAACGAAACTTCCCTATTTATCGCCTTTTGCATTAAAGCATTAAATTTTCACACTTATGGTGGCTTTTGAATCGAAAAACAATTTTTTTGCAATAATATTAAGAACTGTTTATTAGAAGTTCTGTCATTCACAAAGGTTAACTTGAGATTTTGTATCAATTTATTTACCAGTTTTATAAACCTAGTAAATACGAAACAAACAAGTGTAACCGGAAAGTCCGTCACTGGGCCTACAGTTACTCCTTCTTATATCTTGTTGCTAATCATAAAACACATCATCAGTGATATATTTTTATTATGGTTAACTTCACTTTACCCTTTAATGTGGGAATATACACCTTTGTAGACTTTTTTAAATTGTATATTTTTCTATTTTTCTGTAAGTTAATGGTACATAAATATGTAAATAAATAAATAAATAAATATATTTAATGTTATGGGGATTAGCCAAACAAATTGCACTTATAATTTTAACTCATCTTGACACTTTCTTTACATCCCGAACTAAACAGTGGGGTTTTATATAAAAGGATGTCAAAAATTGTTTTATTGATAAAAAAAAAATGGGTTTGATTACTTTCTATTAATGAAATTGAGAGGTCTCCGTTCTTCATTGGATTGTATTTAGTTTTGACGTTATAAGGATTATTAGATTTCTCTTAGCATTCAAAAACAAAATAATGTAAACATATTCGTAACAATATATTATTGTATCTGTTTGTTCTACTTTAAATACTTTCATGGCAAGATCGATATCTAAAAGATTTATATGCTATTAAATAGACTACGAAAGTGATAAAAAAGGTAATTTTTAAATAAAGACTGTGCGACATCCCTAGTATATATATATATATATAATTAAAGATATTACTGTTATTTAATATTTGGATGTATTTCCATTTGTATATTTTATTGTATTAGGTCTACAACTTTGCTCCCGCCGTTTTTTTTTTTTAATTTTAAAAATTATATAAAAAAAAATGGTATCTTATTTATGTTTCAAAGTATTGTCCGTCACTTTCCACTACGTTGACCCATCTTTCAGGCAACAAACGATTGCCGCGTCGGAAAAATTCTCCATCCTTTGATAAGATCCAAGAATCGATCCATTCTTTCACTTTTTCAAAAGAATCGAAGCACTGGCCCGCCAGGCCGTGTGCCATCGACCTAAATAGATGGTAATCAGATGGAGCAACATCTGGAGAGTATGGCGGGTGAGGTAGAATTTCCCATTTCAGTATTTCGAGGTACGTCTTGACTACTTTCGCCACGTGAGGTCGAGCATTGTCGTGTTGCAAAATTACTTTATCGTGTCTATCAGCGTATTGCGGCCGTTTTGCTTTTAATGCCCGACTCAAACGCATTATTTGCATTCGATAAAGTGCACCAGTAATTTTTTCAGAAGGTTTTAGCAGCTCATAATAAATTACGCTAAGCTGATCCCACCAAATACACAACATGACCTTGGATCCGTGAATATTCTGTCGATGTGCCGCCGTATGCCGATCTTCAACAACAAAATCACCGCTTTTAAAGCGCTACAACCACTCGCGACACGTTCTTTCACTAAAATTATCATCACCATAAGTACTTGAAATAAACCGATGAGCCTCAGCCGCCGATTTTTTCATGTTGAAATGAAAAAGTAAAATCTCCCGCAAATTACGTGAATTCGGTTTATAAGTTGACATATTTAATTAAGTGTAACTATATGACGCAAACAAAAATTAACTAATATCGATGTAAGGTTATATTTATAGATGTCAAAACTGATGGAAAACAACTATGATTTATTTATTTGAACTATTACTGGCTACTAGCGCCATCTTTTGGAAAACGGCGGGAGCAAAGTTGTAGACCTAATACCAGAATAGTATAAGTAATGTTCTTAAAATAAGTGATTAAAGCGAGTATATAAGACTCTTTTATGTTATCAATAGTAAAAAAATATTCATGGTTTTTTAACCATCAGATGTAACGTCTCTTTTGCTTCTCACGTCTATAAGAAATTTTTTCAGGTAGTGAAATAATCTCGTAGAGGGCACTTACGCTGATTTAGTCATTATTATAATGGAAATATAAAAAATTTGTATTATATGATATTATGAGCTTAATTACTTATAGCTATTTTTATTTTGTAGATATCGAATTTAATAAAATAATAAACTAACATATTTAACTCAAATCTCAAGTCCATTTTTGGTATAATGACCTTTTCCCTTGGAATGTAATTTACATTCCTTCAGTAGATGTAATCTATTGCGGAAATATGAGTTAAAAATTTATTGTCTTTGCCCATATAACGACCGACCATAGTCTGTGAATTTCCATTCAGAGGAAAATTGATCATATTCCTCTGAATAGAGTGTAGCTAGAATTCTAAATCTAGATTGAATATCTATAGAGATTCCAGATATATAGCTAATAGTCTGAATACAAATTAAAATGCTCTACTACTAAATCGTACATACTTCAAGTAGATAAAGTTCACATATACTTAGTAATAATCTAACGTTCCATTGATAAAGACAAAGCGCTCTAAGTGTCACCTCAAAGATAAACGTGGTGTGCGATATCTCAGTCTGAAATAAAACACAAATAAATCGCCTGTCTTATTTATCTTAATTTTTAGGTTATTTTCCTCTACGCCGCAATTTGTAGGACAACGTATTATGTTTGTTTTTGTTTTGTTTTTCTTTTTTTGCATAAAACTACACAACATATATTAATGGCTAACAAGAAACGAAATAGTCTGATGGTATATTATAAAGGTTTGTATTAAAACAACAAACATTCTTGCATCTATAATTACTCGTTCCTTTGAATTCTGATATAGATATACTTTAGTAAATAATATTTATCTTATATTATTGCGAATATGATTAGATCTTTTGTTGTATAAGAAAAAGTCTTAGTATAGCTCTAGGGTTTTATTCTTACTTACAATTTTCTAAATGTTATGAAATATCACACATGTTGTTACACATATTTGATAACGTTTTAATATTGATGAAACCAACACTATACTACACGATTTATGAATATAAAACTATTGTGTCTCTTAAATTATTAGCTGCCTTGTTCTAAGGTGATAACTAAGTCGATCGAGAGTTGTAACAACAGCTCTGTCTAGACAAGCAGTAAAAAAGACACAAGCCATTTCTGCAGCAATAACAAAGGTTTTAGTGATATTATTTAATCAAAGCACCAATAGGACACAAATCCATAGTTATTTACCAAAAACTATGACCATCGTTCAATTTAATAAATTATATTCAACATCAATAACCACCTCAACTGTAATCATAACAAATAGTGTATCGATGTCATCCCATTTATTAGCAGCAGTTAGGACTTAGTTTTTATATGATTAAATATTTACTCTCGAAGCTTCTATAAAGCTTTAAATTAATTTACCAAAATATATTTTTCCAAACCGCATAACAGGTAATTTTACCGACATACAGACAAAAGTGTTATATGAGTGATTATAATAAGATCATAAATCAAGTCAATCAATGAGAAAGAACATTTTAGCAAAAGTTTAAATTATTCATCGTTGAGGGTTTATACAAACTATATAACTATTTTATGAATATAGTAATAAGTAATAAGTAGCTGTAGTTGATATACTAAAAGTAAGTAAAAAAAATATTCATAATGTTTATATATTTTTATTATACTATAGTTTTTTATATATTAATATCTTTGATATGTCAATGTCTTGATATATGACATAACTCACGTTGCTCAAGGAAATACCGCAAATACTCATTGACCACATAGTTCAAATTATATCTCAACCGATACATTACAATAAATTTTGACTATCAATAGTTAAGTTAAGAGATTTACGAGTTTGAATCAAGTTTACTCGATATTGTGGATAATTAACATAAGTAATGGACTAGAACAATGACCTTACTTTGTAACATGTAATAGAATAATAATGCGCGTTAATTACATATTACAATGGATAATCTTATTAGTAAATAAATTTCATCTAAGAATCAAAATAGAATCAAAATATTTTATTGATATATACATCAAGTTGTGATTCTTTTAAAAACAAGATTTGGTGTTTTGATTGAGTTTAAAATATCTCAACGAGTAAACTCTAAATTATTAGTCAGTCAAAGTCAAAGTCCAACGACTGAGTCTTGTTCTTGTTATACTGTAGCTATTTGAGTGACTGTTTCTTAACTAGTACTAGGAGAGAGAGAAGTCCTGTCTTCCATTCCTTAATCTGTACACTAGTTCTCCACAGTGTATGTCGAGTTGACACTGACCATTTACCATCAGATGTACCATTGACATGTTTAGTCACGCCGTTATAAAGGAATAGAAGATATCATTTAAATTATTATCATTAAATTATTATTATCATTTACTTTATAAATAAATAATCAACAAAAACCAAATTCACTATACAGTTATTAATTATTGTTGCTGTTACTAGTACTTTTATCATAATTATAATGATAAAAATATCATTTTCATTGATATTTTAACACAAATCAAATTCTTTAGATTTTCTATGAAGATTTTGATATAAGAAGCACCACATGAAAATATTTAAATATTTAGTATATACTTTCTTTACATTTTTTAATTTTATCTATTATGGGATTTTATAATAATGTTTTATATTAAGTATTCAAATAAATAAAAAGTATTTTATATAATCAATTCTACTCTTAAAGAAAAACGCTCGTGGTTTAACTCTAACCATATTAGTTCATCAAAGTGGAGTAACTGATAGCGCTGGATCAGTTTGGACGGAGGTAATATTAATTCGGCAAATCAATTTCAAACAATATCCAACACTCTACGGACTTGCAGATGAGACAAATATGAAGCAAATATAGTGATCCTTACTATCTTGTATGTATGTATTTTCCTAAATTGCTAACCGGCTAGACCGATTTTTATAGAATTTGTTGTAGGAGTGAATGATAGTTTTAATTAAAAATTTTATGAGGATGTTATAAAAACCAATGTATTTATGATATATTATGATAGCATTTCAAGACAATTCAGATGAAGCAGGTGACCGATTTTTTGTCATACAAATGTTTTCGAATATACTCATTTTAAAACAATACAATAATAATTATCTGATGTCTCCCTAATCTGGAATTGTTAAATATACCAGAAAATAAAATAAGTTTTGTGTTTATTATATTATTTATATTTTATTGTATTTATTATATATTGCTAAATAAAAAAACTTTCTTTTATTCAAAATCCTGTTTAAATCTGCTTAAATTTTAACAGATCACAAAAAAAGCGAAATTTAGTAATATTTATTAATTGTTCAACATATTTAATTCTATCCTAAAAGCATCAAATCATATCCCGCGGCCATTTGAATGGGCTCATTGAGGATGTCTCTTTACAAAATTATTCAGGTTGATCTGAAATTTGAATGAAGCTTTTGTCACAATAAATTATAACATACATAATATAAACAGTCTTATTCATTATAGAAAAACTCAAGAAGGAACAAAGTTTAGCTCAAAACTCCTAATGAGGCGATTATAAAGTTCTCACTCAGTTGGCAAAAGTCCATGATTTGCATACAGATTATTTACACATGTTTGCGATGAGTTTTCCTCTGTTGTGAATAATTTTATATATTCAAACGCGAGGCAGCACTTTAATCCCTTTAGTGCTGGTTTTATATTCAGCATTGGGATTTATTTTAAATTGTTATTCTTGTTTTGTACATTAAACTAATAAAAGTATATTTTCAAAAAGTCTGTATTTAAATACGATCCTATAACTTATCACATAAATGTAAGATTTAATCGCGATTTATTATACATTCACATTTTAAAATCATATATATTAATATTGTATATTCTATAAAAAAACCGATACATGATTAAGAGTGAAAGCGTGTTGGTGGAGTGAATTGACTGCAGCACGTCTTTGGATTGAATCTACTTGAGGAAATTCACCTTTTCAACATATTTGTAAAATAAATTTTATATCTGCATTTTATGCAGGGACTAAGTGAAAATGAGAAATCCAAAACATTTCTCCTAATATTCTACTCATCACCACCCTTACTTGTTACTTTGATATCCTATTTCATGTGATGTCAAATGTTCGATTCCCTAAAAACACATTTCATAAGAGTACTAATGCAGCCGCATTCTCTTGTGTTTCCGAAGTTTAGAGGAGTTACTACTTAAATGAGGTATTTTCTTTGTAACATTTGAAACACTTCATGTAGAAGAAATGTAAATATCTGTGATTTAGTTCCGTAATATATAGTCTCATGTATTTTTTATATATTTTTTTTGTCGCAATGCGCCGTCCCCTCACTGACATGTTTAATATGTCTTACTTTTACTTTACTTAAATTTACCGAATGTACTTTTATTAATGCTACGCTTTAAAAATAAATATTTTACCTTTAATAGCAAATAGTTTGAGAGAGTAAATAAAATAGCTTCAGAGAAGTTTTTCAAAAAAATGTGTTGTATGTAATGATAATGCTTGTATTTTAAAAAAAATAACCAAATTTGATTCTCAATTTGCTGGTGTACTTTTATTGTTCTCTTCAATTATTTCAAATGCTTTGGTTGTAGTTGTCTATCAGTTAGTCAAAAAAATTTTCAGTAAGCTTATTGTTTGTAAATTTTTAAGCATGAAGCTCAGATTGAATCTATTTTAGTAAATAATACAGTTTTAAATGAATATATAAAATATATCATCTTATTAGGTTTATACAAAATAGTTTTATAAAATATCTATCACACAAAAAACAAAAAAAACTAATGTAAGGGTTTAAAGCACTCTAAAGTGGAACGATTATTTTCTATCACAGTCATACTATTGTGATTAATGTTATTTTTCGTTATATCCCTTATAACGAAGTTTTTTTATATTTAATGGTACTAAAGAAGCAATTTGTTTTTTATAATACAGAGGCAGATACATTGTATCTTTTGTCATTCTAAAACTATTATAAATAAATTTATTTATGTCAAAATAAAGAAAAGCGTCGCTATGACGGTATGTCAAATTGTACAATGTCATATTAAGATTATATATGTATTTGTTCTGTTTGTCCGAATAAGATAATGAATATGGAAATGGGCACAATACAAATTTACAATTATTTTTGCTATTTTTAATTTATAATTTTTCCATATAAATAATTTCACTTTTCTTAACGGACAAACCATCTCCATGTAATAATACAATAGTACTATTTTTGATCAAATTGTAGCTCATCATTTTATTTACATGATGTTGGTAACTGGCTCCAGGCGTGCATATGTTACATAAATTATCTAATTCATTATTTAAAAGGGACCCAAAGCCTTGACCTAATTGGTCAGAGAAAACAAAGTAATTATTTTGGAGCACAGCGGAGGACTTATTAATTGTTTGAGTGTTTGTCATAATATCTACATCTTTGATACTAAGTTTATTATGTATAGCCGAGTCACAACACCTCAGAGCTTATTTTACTAACTTCATCTAATTTTTTACTCACACAACTAAAATTAGAGTAATTAAAGATGATAAGATGATAGTCATGAGAAGATGATAGTCATTACAGTGGCTGTATCTCTGATGGTACTTCATGTCGTAGCACCCCTATTTGTTTATACTGTCCCTCGGTACAAGCTTTGTTCAAATCTTTAAATACATCAGTTTTTTAAGAGCAGCATAGATTACTTTATTAAAACAAAGAATAATGCACACATTCTGTGAGTCGTACATTAATTGTGTCTCATGTATTTGCGGTTCTATTTTCCTCAATCAGGGAATTTTTTCAAGCAATTTCTTCCTTTTTAACAAATAAGTAACTGATGCCTATTTTAGAATAGGGTAATAAGTTTTTACATGACATCAGATTGTATTATATGAATTATATATTTTTTATTATTTTCATTATAATTCACTTTAAATACTAAATATAAATATGCGTAAAGTTGAATATTTCAAATAGTTTATAATTTGTGATCCTCTTTTTATAGTTTAACTAACGTTACTTACTATTCTAATCTTATGTGCCGCTTAAGATTATTACAAGAACATTTAACTAAGTAATAAAGGGTTTGTTACTTTTGTCATGCCTTTGCAAAGATCTTTTCTTATTAATATAATTGGGTATGATATTACAGCCCTGCAGTACAATAACCATTTTAGACCTCAGGAAACTACCACTTACGTAGCCTAATATTAATTCAATCGTGGTGTAATAAAAACTATTAATTATTGGGAAATTCATATATTACATAGCATATGTTTATCATAAAACTGTTTGAAAGATATATTTTATAAAATTCATTAAATAATTTTCCTGAGATAAATGAATAATCAAACAATAAATAAGTAGGTAAATAAAAGAAAAATAAGAAATAGTAAAAAAACATTCAATAACATATGTACGTGGTTTATAAAGACAAACTCATCCCAATGCGAATTTTCATATTTCTTAGAACTAGTTACTAGTGTAAAGGACTATTACTGTATTATATGTACTCGTTACTAGGATATAAATCTCAATCGATTCATCTAGTATAAAAGTACTAAAAGTACCAAATACTGACTATTAATCAGCTTTATACAACAAAATTAATAATTTAAATTTTTTATTCTGACTATATAAATTAAAAATACTAGAACACAATAAAATATATTAAAATATCTTCCCTATTTCAAAGCTTTATGCGAATTGAAAATCTCATTATAACTTATAGAGATTTTGTGGTCAGAGGCTCGTACTTTGATTCATATCCTATGGCGAGGAGCGCGGATTCCCAACATTGAGAAAATGTGAAATAATATTCGAAGATTAATGAGCTTATTAAATGTTAAATGTACTACCTAAGTCAAATAATTATAATAAGAGCAGTTACAGAAGAATAAGTTATAATTATACACATATTTATAAACTATATATTAATAAAATTCTGTTACATAATAGATTAGGTAAAATGTAAAAGAAATTATACATTAATAAGTTTATACCCTTATAGCTTTAAGTAATGTAACTTTCAAATTATGAATACAATTATGCGATAATATTAATTAAAGTTAATAAAGTTGAGAGTTATAACAAGCTTCTAAGTATCTTGTTCAGTAAACTGTAAGTATATGCATTGTTTATATTTTTATAGATATTAATAATAATATTTAAATATAACTATGACACGCTTGTGATGAGGTGACGATAGGTTTATTTATATTAACAAAAGGTATACAAAGGGGTCATTACAGATGGTAGATCAGTTCTTCTCTTCATTAAGCTCGTCCTCGTCCTAGATAGCCGTTGGAGCTCATTGAACGTAATCACACACACATGCACACCACACAATAAAATAGGTAGGTATTTATAATTTTTTTAATAGAAAACGTTAATATTAGTAACAATATGTTTAATACATTTAACTTCAAACAAGGGATCTAATGTGGCTATTACTGTTAAATTATTGAGCTGAGCGAAGCGAAGCTCTTACTGGTCAAAAGTGTGTTTCGATGTTCGCCTACTCCTCCTAAGCCATTTGAGCCAGAGCCTTAAGATTTTGTATATGCATTCGAGAAAGTGTCTCAGTCGTTTAGCAGTTCTTTGGTGACATTCGTGATTGTAGATTTTGATTACATGGTCAAAATGTGTCCCATAGATTATATGTTGTTTTTTTTACTTAGCAATTCTTTATAACATAACTTTGCTATAATAATCGTGACAGGCGTCAAAATATAATAAATAGATATTGCACAGGACCACTCACAAGGGCATTCTTTTGTACGTTTTAGTGACGTGTTTGACTGCTACTCGTAATTCTAATAACATCAACAGTTATTTTTAATTGTTATACAAGTTCCACTTTCACTTAAAACAGATAATCTGATTCAGAATTCCCCCAATTGTGTGTTTAATAAACAAATTAAGAAAACTTTTACGTCATTATCATTATCTATCAGTAAAGTTATCCTTCCATTTTAACATTCATAAATGAGTCAGTGCGATTTCGTAACTGTTGAGTTTCGCAGTAGTTAAATTAGATATACTATAAAACTATACAAATTACGGCTTGCAATAAAACAAAAGATGTTTTAAAGGATTAATACATTAATGTATTAATTATACCATGTATGTATGAATTATATAATAAAAGGATTTAATTAGTTTCCTGTCCAGTTACGGTACTTTCAGATTATTACATTAGATACGCGACAGACCTTTTACGTCATTACTAGAACTTTGAATTTGATAGAATATAAAATATTTAATGCAAAGAAGCCTACATTTAATATACATAACATATTATTAAATATCTAAATATATTTGTTTATATATTTATATTAAAATTTTCTCAGTTAACTTTATTGGGCATAAATATTGGTAAAATTATGAACTTAATTATAAAAATAATTATAGTGGAAGAATTTTATTTACTTATGTAAAAAATCTCGATCGATTTCTCGACGTTTCACATTTCTTTATATTCCATAAATTTTTACAATTTGAAAAAAAGGCAGGATTGCTCTGCACAAATTAGTGCGGTCAAACATTTCCAAGACTGCAAAAGCCGTAAGATTCACCCAGATACATCAACAACACCTCTCCTTTTAACATTTTTCAAAGCTTGACATCAGTCGTAAGTTCCACCACCAGATACAACAGAAGCGCTTCCTCTATCAGAGATATTAAAACTGATTTAATGTGAGAAATAAAGATCAAGGATTCTGTCGCAACTCGCGTACAATAAAACAGGAATTGAATCTCTGTGCTCATCAAAGGATATGCGGTTGAAAGGCATACAAAGATTCTCTTTATTGATGAAAAATGAAGATCTAAAGTAATACATTTTCTTTTGTATTAGAACTTATTCGGGCCCTGGTGCTGGAGGTACAATATGGAGCACGGAGCGGATTTTTCAAGTACCAAATTTTAGAATGACATTTGATTTAAAATCTGGTTAAGAAGTTAATTGAGCTGAGCGTAAGCGAAGCTCATAACCGTTTGGGAGATCTTTTTTGTGTTTAGTGGTCTCCAGAATGCGACGAGATAATTAGCTAAAAATTTTCTCATGTATGTTGGAGCCGAACGCGGATATTATGGAGAAAACAGGTTGAAAAAATGTTTAGCCATTCAAAAGTTATAAAAAAAAATCACTCCTGCCATAGACAATACATTAAAGCTACCCTGCGCGTGCGAGCAATGTGCTGAGCTAGAAGGTGACAATTAGTCCTAACAAATTCGATATTTCCTGTAGCTATTTAGATGAAAGGAGAGGAGCTCAGCTCAATACCCGCCGGACATGGTTGGCGGATCCTAGTATTTTTAAACTAAAATGACTTCATCGGTATTTGTCCATCTAAATCAGAATATAACAGAAGACGATATATTCTAATTGGGATAGTTAAGGCGAAGGTAACCAAGTAGGAGCAAGGAGATGCTTTGGAGGGTGATGATAACTTACTTCTTTACTCAATGACTTAAATATATAAAACAAATAATATAAAAAAAGAATAAGTAAATCAAGAAATGGTTGAACTTTTTTAGGTATCCAACATTTATTTTACATATTTTTTATTATTTTATGATATTTGTGGGGTTTCAAAGTCAGGCAAATGTTGTTTATGCTTTTAATATTTATAGCAATTCATTTATAAATGGTGAAATTTACTTCATCCACCTACTATAGAAAAATGGCAAACAATCAATAAAAGTTAGGAAGGTTTAACTCACATAGTATGTAAATGGACTAAGCTTGGTTATTAGTTACGAAATAAACTGAGAGAATAAACCGATTAATTGAGATTTACATTCATCATGTATTATATTAATTATTATTTGAAACAATATTACAATTACACTTGATATTATAAGTATTATGATTGTAAAATCGTCTCATTTATGGATATAACAATTAGCTTTTTATAAAGTGTCTAAATATCTAAATCATATGATGCCTTAGAACGTGAATTAAAATCAATTAAAAAAGTTAATCACAAATACAGAAATATGTGAATTCTAGATTCTAAAAGATTGAATTAATACAATCTTTTAGAATCTAGAATTCACATATTTACTATATTTTTCATGGTACTAAGTCCATAATCGCAATATAAATCCTATCGCGACACTCCCTAATAGCTCTAAGGGGTACAACGAAAAACTTCACAGGAGCTATTAACTTTATTTAAGGACTCTATAAAGCTTCTAAACGATATCAGAATGCTGGAAGGTTAGGCAAGTTATACTCACCTTGGGATTTGGAACGAATTCCATTTCATTGAATGATAATTTAAAATAAACTTAATATCGTAATACACATTTTAAAGTAAAGGAGATGGCGGAGGAGCACTTAGTTCATCCTTACTACGCCGGACAAGTCAGTTAAAATATCCCAAAATCATAACAAAACATTGTCAAGCATGGGCTTTAATAATATACTTTAGGGGTTAAACTAAAAAGGAGACGATTTTTATTTCCAGATACTAAAGACAATTTCATATTAAAGGGAAATTGATCAAAATATAAATGTCAGTAGAATTATAACATTTTAAGCAGCTCAGTATTTATTTATATACACATTTTATAGCTTAGTTCTTTTTTATCTTGTTATACACTGAGACAATCTTAATTATGATTATTTTTTTAAAGAATACAACGCTGATACATTATTTAAAGTAAATTTATAATTATTTTATAAATTTATGTTGCTTAGATATTTAACGCGCATTATATTATATTGTACTATTAATGTAGTTTCAATAAATAGGAGTGGATTAAAATAATTATAACCAGTAATTGGTTTTCCATGACGTTAAGAACACAAAACTTACATGTAATTTATATTAGGTCTGTTACAGAATTGGAATCATCGACTGCAAATAATTATTTATCAAAATAATTTATATGAATAATAAAATGAACAAGTTCATTAATAGAATGAATAAAATGTAAAGCCTATAATATCCTTAAGTTAGATGATTGTAACTTTGTAAAGTGATTATTGTCGCTCGTTGTTCACTGAGAAGTAATTAGAACAGTCGGCTCATCTTACAAATTACACAAATCCTTTATCGCTACTTACAGTTCCTTAATTGAGATTGTCATCCAAATTGTTTAAAAGGAATCATAAATAATTGTATTCATGTCTCTTAAAATTTATAACACAATTATGAATTGTTTTTAAAATACTATATATTAATATATTAAATACTAGATATGAATAGACACCAGAAGTCTTTATCAGTATATTATTAATGTATTTTCAACCCTAATATGATGCCTATTTGGTGTATAGCCTGCCTACGCAGTGTGCCTATGAGGAGGTAAACAATTGCCGCACAAAAATTAGAAGTTAAAAGCAAGGCACCGTCACAATAATTTGAAAAATACTTTTACAAATTTCACTTAAAAACAAGTCATAATTATAATTTCTGTCTCTATTTTAGTTTATGAATAACCTTATAAAAAGTAATTTTGTTGAGTATTTTCATGATTCACAAATTGCTTTAAAAGAAGCAACATTATCTAAGGCTCATACAAACAGTCACCTCCATTATACGTAATCAAACAGAGAAATAATATCATAATTGAATTAAAATGATTCACAAACGATACTAAGCTAAATGTTACGGTTCACTTTGTTCAAAAAAAGCATTTATTGTTATTGGCCAATTATATATTTACTTCGATGTGCAAATACTTTGTATCATAATTTCAAACCATTTCGATGACATCTACTCCATACGTTAAAGCAAAATGTATGATACCTAGGTATATAAGGTTGTGTATTTATATACTACCGTCTACCATTGTAATAAAGACACTTAGCACGCTCCTCCAATCTGGGTTGGCGAAGCACTGTATAGTGTTATAGTGTGTATAGACCGCGACAAGGGATAATAGTCTGTGAAGCAAGAACGGTAGAAGTCGAAGGAGATATTATCTTCACTATAAGCACAATATTCGTTAGAACTACGACTTTTCTATAACAAAGTCTATTTAGTTACACACACACATACAACATAAATATCAAATATGGTGCTGTTTGTATAATTTAAGAATAATATAAGAATATGTTTTGAATCATTCTGTTCTGATAAACATCACTGAAAGGAACTCGCACTGATAACGAGTCACGATGGGTTTCAATACTCACGAAAGTCAGTTTTTTTTGTTTATTCCCTTGGCGAAGCACGGGTAACCTGCTAGTATAACATATAATGTAATCATAGGTACTTTATATATATATAAAGTACAATTAAATATTAAAAATATTTTTTACAAAACGTATTTGAATGTTTATAAATGGATTGTGCTTTTGTGTGTATATCCAAATACTTATAGTTGTAAGTGCTAACAATAATGAAAGCCCTAGGATAGGGCAGTTATTAATTGAAAAGGTAACTGCGTTAGCTTTGATCATAACGGTAGTTTTTATTTTTGCTAAAAACATATTGGTTTTAACAATATTACCATATCAATGTGTGATGAATTGTGGTGTAGTAAGTACGGATAATATATATACCATAGATTTAATATATACATTATACCTTATGTAACAAAAATTATATATATATTATATATATATATATATATATATATATATATATATATATATATATATATATATATATATATATATATATATATATATATATATATATACACATAATACTTGTGTAAATGTTATCTTGAAATCTTCTCTCGTATGTTCACTGACCAGCAATATGGAGTCAAATTAGTTAGATTAGCGTAGTTTTTTCGCATTTTGTCCTTAATTACAGCGCAACTTACAATTCTAAAGCAGCCGTATTCTAAGTTGATAAAACCTGGTGTTTTTGGCAAGTGTGTCTTATAATTAACAATATATATTTTAATGATTCACATATATATAATATATATATGGGAATATATACATATATATATATATATATATATATGTAGTGATATTAGAACTATTAAACAGTCTTTTTTAATTGAGCATTTCTTACATAATACGTTTCCACTAAACGTAAATGTACTCTTTTACCAAGCGAGACTTGGTAATAGAGATACGAGGGAACATGTATTATCTGACCGTGACTTGTAATATTCACAGGTGATATTTTCACTTAGCGAGTTAGACCGAAATTTAGACCCTACATATTATCCTTTTTTATATTTAAACATAAAAAATTTAGAAACTATCTACTAACTTAACAAATATAATTCTGATTAAAAGGAATAATGTCAAATATATTTCTGTGTAAGATTTATATTTACAGATTAAATAAATAGGATTGCTCTCGGCTACAATTACTTTTACACCAAGAAATCAAGTTTTACAGTCTTAATTGCACATATGTCTGTTTTAACTAAAGATATCATATACTACCAATATGCGTTCATACTTCTAACATTAGTTTGTAAATTATTGTAAAACCTTAAACAGCTCTTGTATCTAAATAATAATAATTATTATTATTATTATTACAATACATATTACTTCGTGTTAAAGCGTCTCCCTAATTGAACTAATACAATATTAGTATTAGTTAAAGTAATAATAGTTTAATAATAAAAATATATGTATTACGTCCATTTGTAATGTAATATTTTCTTGTAATTAAATATCTTCTAGGGGAAATAAGTTAATCAGACTAGGCAATTAAAATTGCTTAAAGATTTAATTTCTCATGAGGATACATTCGAGGTTGCTCTGCTTTGGTTCTTTTATCCTACATTTATATCAGCCTATTACATACATAGTAAGAAATATTAGCTAAATTATATTTATTATTTCAATATTTCTTATTTTTTAAATAAAAGGTAACATATTGCCCTGTCCTGTCCTGTATAATTATTTCTTTTATTAAGAACAATAACCCACATAATTAACTAGGATCCGAGCATCGTGCGTGGCGGGAATTGAGCTGAGCGCAGGAAAATCCATAAGAAACGAATAAAAGGAAATAAATATTTAATAACAATAATAAACAATTCATTGAAAAAGTTTGTTGTAGGCAACGTACAATACCCTCAAGCAAAAGTCAACGGGAAATTTTGTTTTTTCTTTATAACTTTTGATTTAATCAAGCTATTTTCATTCTGTTTTTTTTTTGTAGATCAAATTTGACTAAAATCGATCTAGTAGTTGTCATGTGATGAAGCGACTCAGCTCATTTTGAGGAAGACGATCGGCAAGTGCGCGCGAGAACAGTTAAGCTTAAGTCTATGGGGATTCAGTTTTTCGACCAAAGCTTTTGATTAAATCAAGATTTTATGAATCAATTTTTTTCTGTAGAAGCCCGTCATCAAGAGCTACAGCAATGCAATAATATTACAGACAGACATAAAGCTAGTTTTTTTTCTCAATAATTTAATAATTTAGTATAACTTTATAATATATAATTAATAATATTAGTTTTAAGATTTTCGAAACATTACATAACCTACTAAAATGTATTTTTAAAACATAAAATAAATGAACTTTTTTAACTTAAAAGATTAATCTGTATAAAATTTATAATTTACTTCCGACTGTATATCAATTTATTTTATCTCGGTAACTTAATTAATATGAATATAAACTCATAGGTAAAAGTCAAAGTAGGTCAGGTGAGTCGCCGCTCGTTGAGATAATGATGATAAATGTACTATTTAATTTCTTATGAAAGTGACGTTCCTCGCAAAATAACTTTAGATACAAATTCATGAAAATTTACAATCACCGCAGTAAATTCAATAAGTTCTAGAATTTATTTGATACACATTCCATTGAATCTTAACTCACGAAGAAAGTATTTTCTTCCTAAAAACAATAAACAAAGATATATGTATAACTAAGCAAGATAAAAAAAAATTATAACTGTCGTGGAAAACACAAACAAACATTTTTTCTTAAGTCATATTTGAAGCCAAATAATATAATTAAATCAAGTATTTTGTATGTATTATTACCGTTGAGATATACGATAGTAATTTTCTTGAAAGTAATCAAACCTAACTAATGAAAAGAAAATACCTCCAATTAGCGTCAGAAAAAGAGACGGAAATCTGTTACCTGCTAATTAAACGTTACTTAAGATCTTCAGTAGTAGCTCCCGGTCCCACTGATATTATTTCGCCAAATAAAATATCATAGAATAAGAGTAACAACTAATAATAATAATATTTCTTTAAATTGCAGTTTGGTTTTTTTCCTTTTATTATATACTTTTTGTTAAGTGAATAATAATATTGACAAATTAGTAACTGGTGATAATACCGCAGTCTCTCGAGCACTCGAGACACTCGAGGTTATTCATTATTCATGGACCAAGTCGAGAAAAAGGCAATAAGTGTCTTTTCTCACATTTGATAAATATCCTCGCATTCCATATATTTCCATATGTTTCGTTACTTACAGATTCTGCTCAGTTTTAGCTCCAAACTTTTGCATTCAAGTTTCAATAAAAATAAAATAATTATCGCAAAAGTTATATAAAAACTTTATTATAGAATACATTGAGTGGATATACATATTCTCAGCAATCTATATTGATTACATACTTTTTAAGTTCAATAAAACAAATATGAACATTGAAATAAAATTTATAATCAGAAAAAAGGGGCTTCATTATCGCTTAAATAAAATATCTAGGAAATTCTTTTGAAAGGCATTCATATAAAGAGAGGCTGAGATGATGACGATTTTAATTTAACAAAAACCTTGATCTATTTTAAAATTAAAAATATATTCTATATTTTTCACAAAAGTTCCAATATAAATCGAACTTTTGTTTAATACATTAACAAACAAACATTACAAATATTAAATATTCATAAAACGCTTATTAAATCCTCCTTTTTCTCCATCTAGTAGTTAATTCACTTTTATAAGTTATTATAGTTTTGGAGTTCTATTAGTCGGCAAATAGTTTTGAAGATATTTTACGAAATAAGATTAACAATAATAGTTAAGAGAGGAAACTTATTTAATCATCTTTTAAATACTCGTCGTGGTATATCACTGAACCATCTTCACGAGTCTCCATTGGGAGGAACATGTAGTTAAGGGTTCAATTTACACTTCTCATGTCTTAAGGTAACTATGTCTCGGTCTTCAAATAGTACACATACGGAGTATCTTAGATATCGATTATTATCAATAAAATATTTTATCATATTTTTTTTTGTTCCACATGTCATTTATGTTTTTATATCATTATTGTGATAATCAGTAGTCAATATTACAATATAGCACTCACTCAGAATTCAGCTCGCGAATTCTTAGCAGTTTAAGCCACTACATGCACTAGTGTCATTTCATTCTTCATAAGATTCATAAGAGACACTTAGAAAGACAAATTATATAAATATATATCACAAAGTCGGATAACGCAAAAATAAAATTAACTACTTTATCGAAACATTGTTTTTCTCACTGTAATATTCTCTGAGGATACGAATAAAAGACAAAAAATCCAGTATTGCTTAAAATATAACGAAATAATATTTATATAAAATTCAGAAGATAAGACAAATCTCAAGATTCAGGAGAAATTAAAGAGATTTATTATTCAACATAAAGCATTTTCGGTAAATTTCTATGCATTTCCTGCGGACCACTCTTGAATCGTATTTCGGTATTCTTTTTATCTTTTCGTGCGGTACCGGAACTAAAGTAACAGAGTCACTTCACAACTCATATATCTCTTGAAGATGTACCAGCTCTGTTAACTCCAAATTCCAGGTGTGTTTAATGATCTGTATATTTATCCAGAATATTTTTAACCGGATCTCTTTCGATAACCAAGTTTTTTATTGGAATAAGGCGATAATTTTATTAACAATAAACATGAAATAGTAATTAAAATAATGTAATAGACAGACTATAATACAAATTCTGAATACGAGTATTTTTATAAGATACGGATATGCGGTAATATCGCAGTAATAAAAAGACAAATTTCAAACAATGTCATGTACCAACAATTGAAGTTCAAACTTTAACTTCTGCCTCGGAGTCTGATGAAACTAACATGCATTTCATAACCTTTCTTATTATAAATATTATTTTTTTTCAATTAATTCACAGGAAACACCATACGAAAATCTAATATTGATGAAATAATTATTATATTTAATTTAATTGAACTGAGCGTAAGCGAAGGTCTTAACCGTTTGGGAAACTTCTTTTTATAGCAACATCACATAAAAAATACTTAACCGATTTGAATGATAATTGGCAAAGCTGCAGAGTTTGGGAATGGGCAGATTTAAAAAAAAACAGAATCACAATACCTCATTCCGTTCAGAAATAATGGTAAAAAAACTGAGGGGGCTCAGCTCAATCAATCTTGTTTAACTCTAACTTATCTACGTTTTCATTTTATTTACCTCTCTGTTTATCATCTAAAGTATTAAAAAATAATCAAATATCTTCATTTAAATTATTTTTTGTTTTAGTTATGTAACAAGTGTCATTGTTATTTTTAATGTTTAAACTTTTTGGTTTAAGTATTCTTTCTTATTTTGTATGTTGTATATATATTTGTATTGTTTTTAAAGAGTTAGCGATCCGGCTGACTATAAGGCGAGATAAATCATAGAAGTAAGTCCCCACTGAGATGACGTATGATAGAAGTGGGTAGAAGGAAATGACACATTGCGCTTACTCCAAATAATTATAATAAGGGCAGGTAGAGAAGGATAAGCTTATAATTATATAGTACATGTTTATAAACTATATATTATTAACACTCTTATACATAAAAGAGTAACTAAAATATAAAAGAATTTATAAATTAAAAATTTTATACCCTTGTAGCTTTAAGTAACTTTCAAATTATTAACAGAATTATGGCAATTAGGCATAATATTTAATATGATCTGAAAATAATTTAAAAATAATAAGCTTTTTGATGATACTGCTCGTTATATTTATTAAACTTTCACGATATTGTTTGTACCGGATGTTATTGTGACCGTAGTTATTTTAAAATGTATTATTATTGCATCCAACAAAAGTACACTACTATTCCATTTAAATGAAAAAAAATAATCTTATAATATTTTTATGAGACTCCTATCGCAAAATTGCAGTTTTTTGATAAGAATTCTGTAGATATTATGCTTAATAACAATTAAAGAACTCTGTACTATAATATTGTTGCCAGACAAAAGTTAAACTTTTTTTACATAGTTTTATTCTACGAGTATCTACACAATCTAGTTAAATTCTTTTCGTGCGTGAAATTAAAGGTAGTTTTGTTATAATGCTAACGAGTTCACCTAACAAGCGCGAACTACTTGTACCTATTGTTAATCTTGAAGACCAAATCAGTTCTACAACATGGCAGTATGAGAGTAAACGATGAACTTAGTAGATCAGCTGTCTTGTTAGTTAAACTAAGTAATATTCTGATTTTGTAGGTATTAGTTTTCGGTTAAAATACATGGTAAATAATTATTAAGAAAAGGAATATTTGGTAATATAAATTTGTGTACAATCTAGCACCTTATTATTAAATTCCTAATTTCTTCGACTCATTATCAGAACAAAAAATATGTAGATGTAAACGTGTAAACGATGTAAACCAAATTAGGTGTAACTCAGTATATACTCGTATGTTAAGCTCATGTTTGCAACGACACGCTTTACTTTGAATATATGTACATAAATATAAACTCACTCTGAGAGATTAACTCACAGCAATATAACTTTGGTATTAACAAGGATTTGTTGGGTTACAACAATTCTATGAATCCAATAATTTGTCACCATATTGTTTTACAATTCTACGAGTTTCGGTTAAACGGTTTATATGTAATAAGAAATTTTAAATAGTAACTATGTATAAATCGGCGTTTAAAGCTTTATCGTAAGCGTTTAAAATATTTTTCTAACTCACAATATTCTGAACATAGTAACAATCATGAAAGGCTATATCAATTATAATAATATATTTTTTTCTAAAGTTATTCTGTTCATCAAAATTAAAAACCTAAACCATATTTTCTTAAATTAATTTAACAAAATGTTAAAAACACAATGACGGTCAAATATCTTACTTTATTATAATGTAATGATTCATTGATACAGACAAATTGTTTCAACTGTCAGTATCAGAGATCAATGTGGTGTGTCTTCATTTTTTCTGTCTGCCAATCAAAATGTAAGAAAATTTATCATGTTTCGTCACTTGCTTTTGGGTAGACCTCGAAGAATTCGGTCTGCCCATTCATTTGTCCCCTACTTTCGAATTTTGGAAAAATTTCTTCAAAGGAGGTCTTCTTATGACCGCCTGAGTCCGAAATGACCATTGGTCAAAAAGTTTATATATATATATATATATATATATATATATATATATATATATATATATATATATATATATATATATATATATATATATATATATGCGTATATATATATATATATATATATATATGCAATATATGCGTGCGTGCGTCCAGATTCGACTTTTGTCAGCACGATAGCGGCCGCAGTTTCGCTCGGATCGCTTTCAAACTTTGCACAAAAATCAATCATCCAAAAATGAAGGTCAAGTTCGTTAACCAGAGAAATCCGGTCACAGGGGGCGCTGGGGCCTCACTTTTTCTGATTTCAGTTTTTCGACCATAACTTTGTCCCTATACAAAGGAGATCAATCGCGTTCATATTATATGATGTCTTTAATAAATACCTATAACTAATGTAGATAAACAGAAAACCTAACTTCAATAACTTAGGGGTGGGGGTAAAAAAACCGAAAATTTTTGGAAAAAAAATCATAACTTTTTTCTGATAAACATTCTTGCATCACAAGTATTTTAAATAGAAAGGTTATTTTTTACTCTAAATTTAGGTACCAAAAGTTTTTTCGTAAAAGGTACCGTTTCCGAGAAAAAAAATTAAAACCACTTTTAGCTTGTAAATTTTAGGTAGGTAAAACCACGACAACTTTTTTCTGGTATACAGTCCCTCCTCGCAAATATTTTTAATAGAAAGGTTATTTTTTACTCTAAATTTAAGTACCAAAAGTATTTCCAAAAAAAATACCTTTTCCGAGAAAATAAATTAATTCCGCTTTTTGCTTGAAAATTGTTGATGTAAACAACGGCATCATGTATTATTCTTAGGTAGTGAGTTATATTTTAAACGAGTTACACACGAGGTCTACCCACGCGTGTCCCCCTGCGGGCACGGATTTTTTTAAGAAGTGTTTTTAGTTTTGATACTAAACAATTATAACTATGTAAGTAATTCAGAACATCTTAAAAATGTATACATGCGAAATTAAATACTGGAGTAAACTTTCAAGTTGCATGAAATGTTATTTACCCAGATTTTTTTAACTGCAACTGAAATGGTAACTTCTGTGTCTGGTTGAATTTAGTACAGAGTCTTAAGTTTCTCTAACAAAATAATAGGGTGAGAAAAATCCGTGCCCGCAGGGGGACACGCGTGGGTAGACCTCGTGTGTAACTCATTTAAAATATAACTCACAACCTAAGAATAATACATGATGCCGTTGTTTACATCAAAAATTTTCGAGCAAAAAGCGGTTTTAATTTTTTTTCTCGGAAAAGGTATCTTTTTTGGAAATACTTTTGGTACTTAAATTTAGAGTAAGAAATAACCTTTCTATTAAAAATATTTGCGAGGAGGGAATGTTTACCAGAAAAAAAATGCCGTGGTTTTACCTACCTAAAATTTACAAGCTAAAAGCGGTTTTATTTTTTTTTCTCGGAAACTGTACCTTTTACGGAAAAACTTTTGGTACCTAAATTTAGAGTAAAAAATAACCTTTCTATTAAAAATACTTGTGATGCAAGAATGTTTATCAGAAAAAAGTTATGATTTTTTTTCCAAAAATTTTCGGTTTTTTTACCCCCACCCCTAAGTTATTGAAGTTAGGTTTTCGGTTTATTTACATTAGCTATAGGTATTTATCAAAGACATCATATAATATGAACGATATTGATCTCCTTTGTATAGGGACAAAGTTATGGTCGAAAAACTGAAATCAGAAAAAGTGAGGTCCTAGCGCCCCCTGTGACCGGATTTCTCTGGTTAACAAACTTGACCTTCATTTTTGGATGGTTGATTTTTGTGCAAAGTTTGAAAGAGATCCGAGCGAAACTGCGGCCGCTATCGTGCTGACAAAAGTCGAATCTGGACGCACGCACGCATATATATATATATATATATATATATATAAACTTTTTAACCAATGGTCATTTCGGACTCAGGCGGTCATAAGAAGACCTCCTGTGAAGAAATTTTTCCAAAATTCGAAAGTAGGGGACAAATGAATGGGCAGACCGAATTCTTCGAGGTCTACCCAAAAGCGGTCGCCTTTTGGTTTCAATCATAGACAATAGATTAAAAACAGGAGGATAACTAGATATTTCCAGCTTGGAATTTAATCTATGCTTTTAATAATATGAAATTTAATTCGACAGAACTTTGAATTATTTTTTATTAAATATGTTTGCTACAGAAGAATTTAAAACATTCGGCAAATTATGTTTTTCTTTTGGCTCTTATGTGAGTAGACACTCCACATGAGAGTAAAATGTTTCGTGGTATGTTTATACTACGACGTATATAATATTTGATACAAAAGTAAAACATACATTCATAACTGAACTTCTCATTAAATGCTTTATTAACATGTATGCAGATTTATTCTACAATTTCATACAAAAATTTGGAACGAATAATGTAAATAAAGTGTAATTAGGTTTCAATAATAAGTTATAGTTATCGTTATTTTGGTTAAGTTCGACGGAGAATTGGCTGTCTATTGATATCGTTTCGTCTGATCCCCAAAGCTACTAGTAATTAAATTTGCATACAAGAAATAGTAACCAGCAAGGGCTCCACGGCCTTCATGAGTCTGTTTATTTCCCGGTGATATGCAATTTCTTATGTTGAAATTGTCAGGAATGGTCGGTATAAATCACAATTATGAAATTTATTTACATTTCTTATACTACCTGGTACTAATATGTAATTTTCTTACCACTGCTAGAATAGTATCAATAACATATTACTCTAATTTATATATAAAATTAAACGAATACAAATATACTTTATTCATGTAAAAGTCATTTACTATAGTGAACTTTCATGAAACCGGTAATTAACCCCGATTGAAAGGCAAATGAATTTCTGAGAAAGGTCTCTTAACATTTCAAAATTAACTTTCTCTAAGAGAGTACTGAAACCGAGAGAAATGTTAAACTTTGAAAAGATTTATATAACACTGGGAAATTCCGGATTTACCAATGCAATAAGAACTTTGAAACTTTCCTTTTTAATATCTTTGGGCTCTCAAAGTTTTCCTTTTAATAATTAATCTTGTTATTATTATTATTATCTCGAACAATTAATAATTCTTTTAATTGTTCGAGATAAAAATAATTGGATTCAATATATAAAATCTAAAGTTAAATAATAATGAAGTATCTCAGTAACGTATTTTGTAGCTAAGAATGTGAATACAAAAATTGGATTCTCATTAAAGGAAATCGGTATTCATTCTGCAGAGGCTTAGCAAAACCAAGAGTTCGCGACTTGGATTCAAATGGCTTATTAGCTAACTACTCGGATTCAAAACCCTGCCTACCTTTACAGCAATTATTTTTTGAACTTTGTATCAAACGTTTATGTTATTAATAAGAATAATGGAAAACGCTAAAGTAAAATCTGTTTAAACCGGTTTTTTAAAGAGATTAAATAAATGTTATTTGTTCTCTTAGTATTAATATGACTTATTTTTAAATATTTCCCTTATTATTTTCTTGTTTCTGATGTAACGATGCTAGTTTTAGGGTGTTATATTATTAAATATATATATATATATATATTACTATTTTTAGTGTGTAAGTACTAAAGTCTAAAGGAAATGAAGCTTGAAATGTTTTAATTTAAGTAAAATGAACGCCCCAAAATAATAAAGCTGCTTCACAACAATGTAATGACGTTGTTGACTTTGTAAAGATTTAAACACGCTGAAATTAATACCTGCAATATGAGTTTATTATAAATTCTCGAGTTTAGGTATTGTACTTTAGTAGCAGACGCACATAGTTCGTTGGTTTATTGCTTAGTGACTCTAGCAACTCAGCCTAAGGTCGGGTATGTGATACAATTATTTAATTATAGAGAATTTCCACAAATATTGTAATCAATATATAAAGCAGAATTGAAAAAATAAATATTGCAACACCAATAAAGAATAATAAGTTTTATTATAATAATTATTTTTATTTTCATATGTAAATGTGTATTAATAAACTACAGTCTTCTTTTAATTTAAATAGTTAATGTAACAAATGTTCAAATGAGAAATTAAAAAACATTAAACAAAACTATTAAATAAAAATAAACCAAAAACAGATATAAAGCTCCATTGCATATATTTTACGTTTTCATTTGCATGAAACTATAATAATGCCAGAACACAAAGGAGTAATTATTACTCTTAATATTTTTGATGATTTCAAAGAATAATAGATATGCGGTTTCATGTAGCAGTCGTATTCGAAAATAATTATAAATTGTTGTTTAAATATTTGAGTATATAATATTTTACTTGATTATCATTTATTGAAAATGCAGTTATCATTATCAATAATAAATATCAAGGTACTTCGTACTGTATACCAAGAACATATTATTTATTCCGATCTCATATCATAGAGCAGTGAAAAGCTCTGAGCAGTAAAATTAACATTATCTAAGATAAACCTAAACTCGGTTTAAAGGAAGGTTAGATGAGATATTATAAATCCAGTAAAACTACAGATACTTCTGTATCCATTCATTATGCACTTCGTAACTTTCATTATTGATAACTTTCAGCTCTCAAAGTTTATCTTTCAATAGTACTCCATAGCTTTACATTAATAAACATTGTATTGAAGATGATGTTGATCCAGTTGGCAGTAACATTGTTATTGTTACAAACTATGTTAGTATATTCTTTTAAACATTATAATACCAATCAAAGCTATTCGTGACAAAGAATGTGAACAAGTCTCAGTAGAGCGCTCCGCTCGCTTCGCTCAATAAAATAAAATTATCAAATCAAAATTAAACTAAATTAATAAAATAATTGGATTCTTATATCATAATACATGTCTTATACAATGTGTTATAAAAGGTAAATCGAATAAAATAAAATAAAACATTATTACTTTTCCCAATAACATACAATTATATTTTTATTTTATGGTTAATTTCTTACTTCATAATTGTTTTTTTTTTATGTAACATATTTTTAAGTTAAGTTTAACTTAAACGGATGGACGACATGTTTTATTTAAAAAGGATTTTAAAACAAAATGGGATATACGATTGTGTACAATAATTGAAGAGTCGATAACAAACTACGTATTTAAATTAATTACTAAGATTTATATTTTAAAGATAGCAAACCTTACCTTTTATGAAAGTATAATACAGTTATTTCAAAGAGGCATGTCGTTAGACCGTCATTATTGAGCTGAACAGTTTATTATAACGCGGTGAAACACTCTCTGCTTTGGCATAAAGTAGTTTGAAATTCCTTTGTGAGACGCACTTTGACGATATCCGTTCACGATAATATTATTTCCTCTTTACCTCTTAAAAGAATGTGTATTCATTCTCCAGGGATTTCATTTGCATCCAAATAGCTTGTATAAATTCAATACCTGTTTTTTTCGCCTCCGCCTTCTCTTGCCTCATGCTCAGGCTTTGTACTATTACAATAGTAATAATATTAGTAGTAGTCTAGTTATTTATATTTATTATAAGTAAAACGGCTTATTAATAAGCCAAATGAAAAAAATACAAAAGGAAATATGAGAATAGTAACAAGAAAATTAATATTCTTTTATTAAAGTAATATTTTTATTTAAAATTGTTTTTTATTAGAACTGTCTTTGTAATATGACGTTGATCTTTAAATTAAATTTAATATTCTCTTCATTAAATATTGTATTATATAATATAACTTATTCAACATTTTATTATATAAAAGGAGTTCTTCGTCATATTGACTAATGATACTTATATTTACATTAAAAAAACATTAACTATATACATTTCTTTATTTCTCTTTCTTGCGAGCAAAACTTCATTGTTATGTAGTTAGTATTGAGTTACTGTTTTAATAGTCGTAACTTTAGCAATCAAATTTCACTTAGATATTTATAACTTTCTGTTATGAGTACTATTGTAATGTTAAGTGTTTCAAGGATTGCTTAGTAGAGATAGATTTTATTGAAATAATCTAACAGATTTATTCTTTGTTACGTTTTGTCATAATTATAATTTTCTCAATACACAGATCTACATTTAACCTGAATACATAAGACGAAAAAATATTTAATCATTGAGAAGGAAGAAGAAATATTTAGAAAAGGCATATTTTCAAGAAAAAATATAGTTTTAGAATGCAATAAGTGGCCAATCTCCGTTCAGGGAAGTGCCGGAAGGATGTTTTGCCTAGATTACAGAATTTAATCTTAATTCTCTTTTCGTCTTATAGAAATAAATAATATAAATCAAAGAATAGACTAGTATATTTTTTTAAATAAATATAATATTTAATGATAATAATATCAGAAGTTATCAACATTTTAATTAAAACAATCCAAGGTTACATTAAACTGATGTCTCAATCATTCTGATATTTCAGTTATGATTGAAAATCACAATGTTTTTATTTGTAAGTGAAATATATTTTTATATTTTCTTTAATCTCTGGTACTAATTTAAAGTTTTCTTTTGCTTGCTTGTCATAATTGTAGACGCTGTAGGTTATATAAAGCTCATCACATTTCATGCTCGTTTAAAGTTATTTAAGTTTGTTAAGACTGTGTTAGATATGTAACTTGTAATACGAAGTTTAAGATGAATTGGACTAAAAGTGTTTAGTTTTCTAAACTTTAAGCGATATAAGATATTATTCTGAAGCTACAATACATTACATGTACGTGTGACAAATGGTTAAGATCTAAAAGTATCTTTAAAACAGAATATACATTTATTCCTAAAACAATACTGTTAGAACTCAACACGTTTAGAATAACAATTTTACAATCAGCCGCCAGCGTCGTCACGACCGACATTCGTGGACGAAATGTAATTCCTGACCTTCCTGAATTCATTCCTGATGGTAATATAAAATATTCAGTACAACTCAATGTATCACTTTTTATAAAAAAATTACATGTATAGTAAAATTATAATTTTTATATAAAAGGCATAGTGGGTTTTAGTTGCAAAAAATCACATTCAACAATATTTTGTTTGTTCATAAATATAAATAATATAATAATATATTACATATTAATTGGTGTTATCATCAAGCTATTATACAAGGGATCAATGCAATTCTTTTTGTTATTACATTTTTTACAGTTTTAAATACAGTAGCGATACAATATTTTTATATATGGACTATTTATATTACTTTCGATATCGATAAAATACGATCTAACCAAATAATTCTGGAATAAAAGAAGGCTTTTGTAGGTTAATTTTGATACGTCCCAACTAAATTAAAGCAGTCGTTGAGGGCAAATTAATAAATCTCACTGACGGCTGCGCTGATTGAAGTGAGATGTAAATGAGTCTGCGTGATACTAATTACCTTTGAGTTGTATTGTGACTATTGAGAAGGTCCTTTACAATTCAAGATTGTTTCATTATTTTATCTATTTTAGTTCAAATGTTTATTTTATATATCAAAGTGTTTTAATTCGTAATTAATAATTGATAATATTAAAACATTCACTGATAGTTTATTGTATAACTAGATCTTCTATTTGCTAGCACTAGTGCTAAAATCTAGATTTTAAATAAACAGCACATGAGAATAAATGATTTTATATTTATTCAATATTCAGGTTGCAACGTGATAACCTCGTTTAAAGTTAAAGTTGCCTGTAGGGTATTGTTTGTGTTTGATTCGTAAACAAAATATTAGCTCGTATCGAGGTAGCAAAAATGGTCTTCTCCTGTGGAAATAATAAATAACTTACCTATCGATGTCGCAGTTTCAGTTGAAATGAGTGTCGAAATTTGTTTCTAATTTGTATTATACTACTACTACAGGCAATAGTGTTTCATAAATATACAATATTATTGTTGAAAGAAATGAAGTTATTTATGTTGGAAGTGATATCATATTTACGTTTAATAATAACTTTTAATAAGTACATCTTTAGGATTCAGATTTACTAACTACTAGTTTAATAAGGTATCTGAGTTTATATCAACGTTTTAGGTAAATAAGTTAAGAAGTTTCTATAGTGTCGCTTCTTATTGACGGAACTACTGCTGTAGAACCGGGCGGATGACGTTTTGTAAGTGTAATGTATGGGAAATTGTTATTAGAGAAACTTTGACTTTTGTCGCGTTGAATTTATGATTTAATTGGATAAGAAGCAAATATTAATAATGATTTATGCAAATTCTCATTACTGAAACAATTTATTCCTTGTCTAAAGGTATAAATTCATTTCTCATTGCAAATCTACAAAGTAAGGTAAAGCAGTTATGAAGGTACGTTATAAATCTGCTTTTGACGAATTACGTTACGTCAATATTTAAAAGGAATATAATTTTAGAAGGATTTTTAATGAATAAGTTTGTTACTTGAAAGTCATGTAATTCTTTAATTCTAATATGGAATAGGATTACATTGGATAGTTGGATTTTTCAAGTATCAAAACATAATAAACTCTGATGTAAAATCAGAATTAAATCTCAAACGATGTGGTGATCTTTAAATGTCCTTTTACCACACACCACTCCTGACTACGGAGAAGAAAGTAATTATAGTGATCTGATTTTAATATGAGCAATTTTGTATGTATTAATCAAATGAGACCTTAATTGCTTCGGTAGCACTGAAAACCTAAAATAAAATCAGTATTTGATATGTAAGCAAAAGATTTATAACAATACAGTTGAATTTTCATACCCCTTAATACCTTAATGGACGGGCTTTTGTTCCATACAAAATAAATTCTAAAATATTTATGTTATTGTCAAGGAAAAGAAAACAAACAATAAAAATAAAGGCGAAAGATAAAACGTGATAAATTTGCTAACACATTGAGGCTCAGAAAGGAAAAACGAAAACATTTAAGATTAATAAGTGTGTGATGTCTGTGTCTAATGAGACACAAACACTTATAGTGAGATATCACACACCGCATTAATCTCCGACACTGACAGTGACACTTGGAACAATTTGTCTATATCAATCAAACATCACATTATTTTTAAAGAAAATGTATTTTTATATTATTACCATTGCAATATCAATGGTAATATTTGGTTACTTGGAAATATATATTTAACGGTTACGATAAAGCTATAAGCTATGGATGTATGGATACTACTTTAGAGTTTGTTTCTATATAAACTATATACTTATATATACTAAACCGTTTCAACAAAAAAAAACTCGTAAAATTGTATTACAATATTTGACATATCAAAGACGTAAAAAGAATAAGGACGACTGTAGTAGGTATATAGAAAAATATATATATGGTGGATAGTTTTATTTGAAAGTACTTAAGTAATATGAAAAAAATCTCTCGTTTAAATTTTTGTTTTATTTTTTAAAACAATGTCACTTCAAAAAATATAGTATTTAAATTGAATTAATGAATGAAACGTGAATTACGTAACCTATAATCCTCAAAATATACAATTGATTACAACAATTATTGATTACAATATTACTCGTTTATATTCACACTTTGAAGCCATTATGAATTTGCACAAATATAATTTTTATTCAACTCAACGCCTTAATGGGACGACACGGGATCGCGTTAGCACTCACCGTGCCGCCCCGGCGGTTACCCCCCGAGCGAGGGTGCCCCGAGCAACTTCGGACACCCCCACGGCGTAGGCCTATGGCAGGTGAGAGGGGTCACCCCCCCCTCTCACCAAGGCCTACTGCTGGGAGAGGAAGCGGCGGGCGTACTCCCGCCTCCTTCTTCCCAGCCTCCCCCGGCGGAGCGGGTCAGAGGGAGAGGCTTGCTCCCTGACCCGCTCCGCGGCCTCCTTCGCGGCGATGACTTGCTCGCAGAAGGAGGCCATAGCGGCCCAACACCTCTCGCTGCCGATCATCGCGCCAACAAGGCGCGGCAGCGAGAGGTCCCCGCCAACCACGGCCACCAGCTCAGCGCGCTGATGACCCCAGGCTGCGCACTCCGCCACGGTGTGACGAGCCGTGTCGACGGACTCGTCACAGTGGTGGCAGGACGGGGCCGCCTCCCTTCTTGCAATCTTGTGCAGGTACGCACCGAAGCATCCGTGCCCCGTGAGCACCTGCACAAGACGGAACGTCAGAGTCCCGTGTCGCCGGTTGATCCAACGATCCAAGTGGTGGCGAACTGCCCCCACTGTCGTCAGACCGGCGGCAGGGGACTCTAAGTCCCTCGTCCACCGTCGAATCAGGGCTCGGTGAGCTGAAGCCCTGATTCGAGCTGCCTCGGACCTTTTTTGTTTGGTAAGACTGCGTAACTTGTATTAAGAAGTTAAAGACGAATTTTACTAAAGAGCTTAGTTTGTTAAACTGCAAAATATTATTCTGAAGCTGCAATACAGGTGTCCATGTGACAAATGGATAAGGTCTAAAAGATTGTTAAAAGAGGATATTTATTCGTAATACTGTGAAACTCAACACGCTTAGAATAATAATTTTACAATCTGCCGCCAGCGTCGTTACGTCACTTAAACGTCACGTTAAATCACTTTGTTCTATATTACTTTACTTGTAAATTCATAAAAGTTATGGAGGGCAGTGCATAAGATTGTGGAAACATTGCGGTTTTATAACAGATTTTTTTTTAATAAGATTATTGTGAAACGACCAAATTTTGCTATTGTAGTTCAAACAATACTTGCAATCTCTCTCTCTCTCTTTCTTTCTCTCTCCCTCTCTCTCTGTCTCTAGACACGTTTCTATATTAAAAATCCTAGCTCTTACTTCACTTCGGCAGTGACCCAACATCCTTACCTCCCTCATTTGTGTTTATAGAAAGAGTTCTTCATCATTAATTATATTTTGATTAATGATCAATATGAAATTAATTTATTCTTTTTTTAACCTGAGAAACCGAGCGCTGGCATTTTATAAATTGTTATATTTTGCAAATGATACGAATAAATTAATCCTAATATTACAATAACGAAATTGTTTCGGATGAATAATTTAATGATCTTATAATTCAATCGTAAAATGTTACTTTGTGATTAATTTGTTTGACTTTGTATTATTACATGTTATAAAAAAGATTGCAATCAAAAAGACTTTTTTTTCTCAAAATGTACGCAATTTCAGGCTTTTATTATGTAATGTTGCCAACAATGTGGATTAAGCTTTATATTTTAACAACATAAGACAGCTTTTTTCAAAATCATTTACTTTAAGGAATTAATAACTAAATTTAATTATTTCAGTTCCTAGCTAACATGGTTACATTATTAGCTAGAGCCAAATTATATATTAAGTAATACACGCGTACGCAACTTACAATCACTTGTTATTGGTTAATATATTTTTGTTTGACGTTTTATTTAATAATGGATATTTTTTACATAGCTATTTTGAACTGGGCGTAAAAATATGTTTTGTTTTTTATAATAAAATAAGAACTCAACATGTTACACACACACGTACATACACATTAATTATTTCAATAGACATTTTCTTTTAAAATATTAAAAAATATAATATTATTTTCTAATAATTACGGAGTCCCTAATATATAAAAGTATGTTATGTATTTAGTAATATATACTAAAAATCTAAATTTGATCGAGCTAAATAATTCTAAAAATAAAGAAGGCTTTTGTAGGTTGAATTTGAAATTGAAATATCCGGAATAATTCAGAGCAGACGTTGAAGCAAATTAAAAAATCTCATTGATAGCTGCGCTGATTGAACTGAGACGTAAATGAGTCTGCGTTATACCAAATTTATATGAGTTGCATTGTGACTGTTGTGAAGGTCCTTTACAGGTCACGATTATAAGATCAATTTTGCATTTAATATCACTTGATAATAAGTAATTGATAATTAATAATTGATAACATTACAAAGTCAGTAACGAAGTCTTCTACTTTTCCAAACTACTACTACTACATAAGTAAATCCGCATACTTAAATAAATAACATTTTCATATATATATCTGCTCGATATCGGTATCGCAACATAGTCGTCTCATCTAAAATCCAAGTTGAATATTGGTTCTTGCTTGGGTTTGATTCGTAAAATAAATATTTCTCCGCAACAACTTATCAATAACTGGTTTCTCCTAAATGACGCTCTAGATATAAACAAAAATATACTTATAGATGCCTTGATTTGGGTTAAAATGAGTTCTAGAATATGTTTTTAATATGGATTGTAACTACAGGCAACACTTTTCATAAATGTAGAATTTTATTGGATAATATTTTATTTTTGAAAGTGAAGTTATATTTACTTTTAACGGTAAGTTATTTTAAAATAGTAACTAATCATTATTCACATATTGACATCCTTTTGTTAATCTTAACATTAACAAAGTTCAAAGATTAAAAATGAGATTAACAAAGGATTAACAAAACTTCTTAAAATCAAGAGTAAATCTGAGTCCTGACTCTGACTTACCAAGCGCTAGTCTAACAAGCCATTCGAGTTCATATCAACGACTTGAGGTAAATAAGTTAAAAAGTATTTATTGAGTTTTTTGTGAGTTCTTATTCACGGAACTACGCCCACGGAACCGGGTGTCGAGTGTAGTGTGTATAGGAACATGTTACTTAAGATACTTTAACTTTTAAGCGTTAAATTTAAGACTAAGTTGGATAAGAAGCAAATATGTTATGAACAACATTTAAGTAATATTTTTAAACGCTATATATTATTTTAAAGAATATAGTGCGTTATTTAAGTTAATTATTAAAAATATCCATCATCGTGACAATAATTAAGTGGTGTATTTTTTTTATTAAAGAGGAGGGCAAACGAGCTGGCGGGTCACAGATGATGTGATCACCGTCGCCCATCAACTCTAGCAACATCCGAGGATTTATAAGAGCGTTGCCGGCCTAGGTGGGAGCAAACGCCTTTTTTGAAGGTACCCATGTCGTACCGATCTGGAAATACCAATTCATAATGTTCTGAAAACAAACTTATTTAAGATATTGCCTTTAAAATGTAGATGTAATATTTTCAGTCCGTCGAATACTTTAGATTAAAGGAAATGTTGATATAAGTAGATAAAAAGATAAATGTATCCACGATAAAAATAACACAAGGAATGAAGTTTATAAAATTGTATGTTTTAAAAATTTGAAACTCCTAAATAATAAACCCGCTGTCCATAACAATTTTATCACAATGTTGACTTTGTAAAGATTTAAACCGAAAAAAATTAATACACACGAATTTTAACCAGCTTTATAGTATAAAATTAATGGTCTTCATTTTTTATTCTGACTTTATAAAATAATAATATTAGAACATAATGAAACATAATAAAATTATCTTCACTATTTCTAACCTTTATGCGAATAGAAAATCTCATTATAACTTATAGAGGTTTCGAGGCCAGAGGCACGTACTCTGATTCATATCCAGTGGTGAGGAGAGCGGGTTACCAATATTGAGGAAACATGAAATAATATTCGAAGCTTAATTGGCTTATTAAATATTGAATGTAAATATCTAATTAAATTATGATTATCTGCAGTGAATTAATTGCCTTGTAAAAGTAATGTTACAATATTTATGGTTCTTGAACAGGTCTCCAGATTTAGTGTGTTGAAATAAGACCGTCTGACATAGCAATGTCAATGCTTGCCTCTGAATAAACAGGTCTCAGTTTCGATTCCTAGGTGATATGTCATGGAATTGCACATCAGTCATGCTGGTGCACATCCCAAGTGGAGTAGAGTGATCGACTAAACTCGGTACCACTCAGCAATTTTCACGAATGGCCAGCCGCGCTATCTATCCTTGGAACGTGTGTCAAGCTATGTAAAATTACTGAAACTTGATTAAATATTTTACTTCTAGATTACGATTAATATAAATACGCGCGCGATCTCTTTACCAGCAATCGTTATATTTCAGTAATTTACTATAATATTATTTACTTAAATATTCCTCAAAACTTGAAATATCTTTCAATAAAAATCGTACAATTTTTTTTTTATTTGCTTTTGAAAAAATTAATTACACACAGATAAACTGCTTTCTAGATTTTTTTTTAAATATGTATAAATTTTTTCGTAGCATGTAAATAAGATTCTAATTATTGTATAATGTCAGTTGTGGTTCCGACCTTTGCCACTAACAAATACTGATTAATTTTCGCTTTACTGACCATTCAAACTTTTATTTATAAAGCCATATTGCTAGGTAGACAGATTATAATATAATATATTAATAAATCTTATTATATTTCACTACATTATAACACAAGCAGAGTCTCATATCCACTAAATGTCAGTAATATATCGTAAGCGGCAGCCATCACGTCGTGTTGTCGTGAATGTCAATATGTTGTATTTACGGTCAACTGAACAGACTTTGTTGTGAAAATGGCTATAGCGTTTTAACTCCAATTGTATATTTCAGTTTTATAATAACGCTCTGTAACGACTTCAATATTTTTCATTTTTATATCAAGGGTGATTGTGATATTTATATTGTCTAGAAATATTATGCTCTGGAAATTGTTGTCAAAATCGAGTTAAACTGTCATCGTTAACTTCAAAGTGCAGTCGAGTCCACTTTAACAAACTTTTATTATCTTTTATTACATTTATTTAGTTACTTGTTAGAATTCAGCGTTGCAGAAAATGCTACATTTTCATCGTAAATATTGAACATTTTTCATTTACGATCATCGGACATCTGATTTATTTGAATAATAACGTTTTAAGAAAATCTTTTTTATATCTTCACTTTTTAAAACCTATCGTTTGTTTTTAATAATATTTTGTGGTTTAAGAGGCTTCAAGAGGTTCAGCAAGATTTAGAACTTAATAAAACAATACCAAAGAAATAAAAGATGTTTATAGACATAGTAAAGAGTGAGAGGTAAGTATTTCTTTATGTATAATTTTAAAGTAAAAAAATATATTTTATTAGGCTTCAGTTACCCATCAATTAAGCATACAATAGTTAGTAACCCTAAAAAAAATTGCTTATATTTTTCTAGTAAATAAAAAAAAGTATCGGGTTTTTTAAAAAATAACGACCACAAACTGTTTCCTATTTTCCGCATAATAACACATCGTCGTTATAAAGCACATGAAGACTATGTTATCACTACCATCTACCAGTCTGATAGTTTATGATCGTATTATTTGAGCGGTAAAGTCGAATGTTTATGAGGATCATTATCATGAAATTTTGGCTGAGCTTCTCAATTTTCATAAATCCCTGGTTGTAAAATGTTGAAAATATTAAATCGCTTTATTAAACCAACTAGACAGGACTCATGCCAAGTACGGTTAAATTAATTCAATTATATTTAAATCAGATGTTGGTTTAGGTTTGTATATATATTTAATAATATACCTATGTAAATTTTTTTAAATATCCTTATTTTTCCTTTTTCTTTACTTATGATTATAGAATGAAATTTACATAACTTGGACTCAAACCCGCGACTTCTTGAAAACCGTCCTCTCGCCCTGCCAACTGTAACTTGTATATTTACACAGCAGCTCAACTGTTAATGTCGGTGTCGCTAATGTACTAAAAAGTTAAAATTTGAATATTATAATAAGACAGTTTATGTTATATGTACATCACACACATGACTTTTAGCGATATAATAGACAATTCTTTATTCGAACGGAAAGATGTCGTTCTATTGACATAAATCATATAAGAAATAAGACTCTCTGGATCTATTTATTGCGCGGAGCGCTCTACTGGAGACTTTTTCACATTCTAAGTGACGGAAAATTATGAAATTTTGCAATCAAAAAGATACACATTAGGCAATGGTTTAAAAAAATGAAAAATGTCATGTCGTTAAGGAGTAATCGTCAAAAAACTGATATCCTATTGTAGTCAATGGGAAACGGTCAGTCATTACTCTGCGCTCGCTTCGCTCTAGCTCTACTAGCTATTTGCTCTATTTTAAAATTTGAGGTATTTTTAAATATTGTGATGTGAGGAGGTAAGTCAATGTTACATATATTAACTGATTTGACAATAAATTTTAAATAAAATTATATTTTTTATGTAATTTGTTTATAAAGTAAGTATGAAGATAATATATTAACATGGTTTATTCTGTTTCTATTTATAATTAT
The DNA here is from genome assembly GCA_918358865.1 of Melinaea marsaeus rileyi. Classification (NCBI taxonomy): domain Eukaryota; kingdom Metazoa; phylum Arthropoda; class Insecta; order Lepidoptera; family Nymphalidae; genus Melinaea; species Melinaea marsaeus. Next base: position 19,068,907 of record OU911094.1, on the reverse strand, counting down.
TCAAATGAGTTGTGAACTCTGTTCACGGATGCCTGTGTACTGTATACCTACGTTTTATGATTATTCATATGTAAAGTATACTTAGTATGTATATACTAATTAAGTAGTTGAGGTAATCGTTTTATAAAAGGCAACTTTACCTTCATTCTTGACGTTTAACCTTAGTAAATGACAAAAGATCTGTGTTAGACTTTGCTCTGGCAAATGGTCTGTCCCAATTGATCAAGACGCACACTCGTCTAACGGACGTGGACAGCCATATGCCCTCTTTGTTGGATCTTCTGCTGACTACACATCCCGGAAAGTACCAGGTCACTATTGAGGCTCCGTTAGGGTCCTCTGATCATTGTCTGGTACGGAGTGTAGTGTCTATTCAACGTGCGACTCGACGCGTTTGGCACTACAAGTCAGCGAATTGGGATGGAATGCGGTCCTTCTTTGCATCCTACCCATGGGGGCCGATTTGTTTCCCTTCCGATGATCCTAGTGACTGCGCTGCGGCTGTAGCTGATGTGATACTACAGGGCATGGAACTATTTGCTATTACTAGCTGCGCTCTCCAAAGTAATGGAGAGCATTATCAATAAACAGCTCCTAACCTACTTCGAGGATCACCAGTTGGTCAATGACCGGCAATATGGCTTTCGCCATGGTCGATCGGCTGGTCATCTTCTGTTATATCTTACGCACCGTTGAGCAGCTGTTATTGAAAGCAAGGGAGAGGGTCTGGCAGTTAGTCTGGATATGGCGAAAGCCTTCGATCGTGTATGGCACAAGGGGCTTCTTTCGAAGCTACCTTCCTATGGGCTTCCCGAGAGTTTAAGCAAGTGGATCACCAGCTTTCTCACTGGGCGGAGCATACAGGTCGTTCTCGACGGTTTTTGCTCGGACCCCAAGCCCGTGAATGCTGATGTACCCCAAGGCTGCGTGCTATCCCCAACTGTGTTCCTCCTGCACATCAATGATATGTTGGATATCTCCAACATATATTGTTATGCGGATGACAGCACTGGGGATGCGGTATATTCCGGCCGTGCAGGTCTCACTCGGGAAAACGTCGACGACTGCCGAGAGAAACTTGTGTCTTCTATAGAGATTTCTTTGGGGATGGTCTCTGAGTGGGGTGAACTGAACCACGTTCAATTCAATCCCGAGAAGACGCAAGTTTGCGCGTTTACCACTAAGAAAACCCCATTTGTCGTATCACCGCTCTTCGAAAGCACTCCCCTCATTGCCTCGCCAAGTATCAGAATACTGGGTCTCGACATTTCAAGCGATTGTCAGTTTCGTGGACATCTGGAGAGCAAGGCCAAGTTGGCCTCGAAGAAATTGGGAGTGATTAATAGAGCGAGGCAGTATTTCAAACCTGGCCAAAGACTTGCGCTCTATAAGGCGCATGTCCGGCCACACATGGAGTACTGTTCTCATCTCTGGTCCGGATCACCCCAATATCAGCTTCTACCATTTGACCGCGTACAACACAGAGCCACTCGGATTGTCGGGGACCTGGTTCTATGCGAACGGCTGGACTCTTTGGCACTGCGTAGAGACGTGGCTAGTTTGTGCGTCTTCTACCGCATTTACAACGGGGAGTGTTCCGAAGAACTATTCGATCTGATGCCTGCCGCCGAATTTCATCACCGCACAGCGCGCCATCGCCTCCAATACCATCCTTACCACCTGTATGCTTGGCGATCCTCTACTGTGCGGTTCTCAAGGACATTTTTTCCACGTTCCACTTGCTTGTGGAACGAACTCCCTTCGGCGGTATTTCCAGATCGGTGCGAAATGGGTACCTTCAAAAAAGGCGTCTACTCCTACCTACAAGGCCGGCAACACTCTTGTAAATCCTCGGATTTTGCAAGAGTTCATGGGCGGCGGTGATCACGTCCATCTGTGACCCGCCAGCTGTTTTGCCCTCCTCTTACATAAAAAAAAAATAAAAAATAAAAAAATAACAATAGTAATAGAATAGAATATAGATAGAAATAGAATACAAAAATAAGAAATAGAATTCAAATATATATATAGAAATAGAAAACAAAAAACAACAATAATAGAATAAAATAAAACAAAAATACACCAATATATGTGTTTGATCCTCCGCAATACATACGAGTAACACTCACAGATGATAATATTATCATGTGTTGCTATTTATTTTTATGCGTTAATATTACATATTAATATTACATATTGTGTTATTTACATACCAAATATTACCGTCTTTTAATATTTTTGTAGGAATTAAGAAATATTTTAATAAGTTTTTCAAGAAGAATAAAATACAGATAAATGAACAAAATGTATATTTTAATTAAAATGAAGTTAGTATAATCCAAGAACACAAAGAAGTAGTTATTACTCTGATTATTTTTGGTGTTTGTGAAGAATAAAGCATTTTGTAGATTATGTCTCAGTTTTGATTACAGCTTTTACAATTTTTACACAATACTAATATTAATGTCCTTCTGTTGTTATCTACTAAAATTGAAATATATTTTTTTACTATTTTGTTTTCAACACATTGTAATAAAATACCTTAAATTTATATTCTTATAATATTATTGTATTGTATACAAATCTCAAAATATAATATTTATTTTTTTCTCCTCTGAGATGAATACTTATATTGCTCAGTCAGATGGTCACAAAACAAAAACATCACAAAAATTACCAAAAAGAACCTTGAAAACATTTAAAGTAATTCGCAATACATAAAATTACAACACCATAATTATAATTTATGTTTAAAATGTATTTCAATTTGAATTGTGACCAAATCCAAATATCGCATTAAATTAATTAAATAAATATTATCTCTTCTTATTTAAATGATTCACAAAATTGAACCTCTATTTAATCCAACCTTATGGTATATCAAATGAGATTTAGAAACTCTCAGCTTTGTAAAATTAACATTCTTCTAGAGAACTGAACTCGAGGGAAAAGTGAAGCTTTGAAGAGATTTAATAAAAACCAGTAAACCATAGTATTCATTATCCACTTCGTAACTTTGATGATTAATACCTTTGGACTCTCAAAGTTTCTCTTTCAATAATAGAATTTTCTCAAGTGTTAGATAAAATAATAATACATGAATTATATGAAATCATAGTCTAAAAGTACTTTTAGGTTATGAGTTCTTTATAATTATATAATAATAGACGCAAGAGAGTGCGTTTATATTTTTTAAACCAGAAATAATACAAATTTGTAGATATTTAAGTCTTTCTAATCTTAACTAGGGGCGCCAACAGACCCTTAATTTCGACTCGCTGCGCTCACGAAACCTCGGGTGCCGTTAGCATATTGAGCGAAACAAGCCCAGTGTAATGACCCATCGTTGTGGACAATGTCGGTAACGTAGGAGATTTCACTGTAAAGCAATTTTTTTTTTCCATTCACTTCAATGGGATATAAGTTTTTTGACGATTATTCCTCAATGACGTGACATTTTTTTTAACCATCACATAATGCGTGTCTTTTTGATTGCAAAATTTCATAATTTTCCGTCAATTAGTTTTCGAGCCTATTCGTGACGAAAAATGTGTAAAAGTCTCCAGTAGAACAAACGATTAGCAAGACAGAACTAATTTTCTTAATAGCATATAGCTTAATGACCTACAAAAGGCGTGATAAAATCATAATTATATTATATGCTGTTTATCTTCGTCATTCTTTGTTTGACCCTCGTAGCTTATTTACAAAATAAGCTTCGATAATCTTCCATAGTGACACATTACAAATGCAGCCAGGTTCAATAGTAATATATTTTCAAACGTGTTGACATCACTATTCAAAGTTCAGTTCATTACCATTGAATTTATTGTTTTCTAAACCATTTACATTTTCACAAATATATTTAAAATTAAGTACTTTATGAAAAAACATTTGCTCTGTTATAAAATAGTTTATAATTATTTTTTATTTCTTGACGCACTTTGAAGACTAGTTCGAGAATATTATTTTCTTGTTTCCTCTCAAAAGAATCCGGATTCATTCTTCAGAGATTTAATGAAGCGAAAGGCCCATTCCATTGCATATTTGAATCCAAATGGTCTTTATAAATCCTTTACCTGAGTTTTTCGCCTTATCGAGTCTTGTTTAACTAAAAGCCATGCAAACTATTATCTAAAGGTTTTGTTTCTATTGATTATTAAATATGTCGATAGACATATTTAAATATAAAATATTCATCTATTTATTGGTAAAAAGATCCTACAATTTCTAGTTGTGAGAATAGCCAAGAATTTTTAATAAAATATTATGTGAAGAATAAGTCAGGTTCTTTCAACCGATTTCCAGCTTTTCTTTTCTAATATTATATAATACATTTTAATACTAGTTGTTCCCGCGGCGATGCTTCAGACTGAACAATTAATCTTTCTATCTCACTTTGCTTTACTATTATTAGAGCAAGCTTTTCCTAAATACCCATTTTGTGTTTTTTTTTTATATCAAACCCAATGCAAGACTATATTAAAAGGGAGTTTCTTAAAAATGAACGGATGCTCATAAAAATATTTATTATTTTTTTATGAATCAGGCGATTCTATGAGATCTTAATTATTAATTAGCACGCTACAGCATCTTTCTTCTCTCATCTCTATAAATTTTTTTCTTTGTTTTTTTTTAATACCTCCCTACTATGTTTGTAAAACAGATATTATGCCAGCTGGACCGGTGAGGTAAACATACAAAAATACTAACTTATAAATAAATAAATTAGCTGCTGTTAGCAGCAGAGACAATAAAAAAGGCTTCAATTGGTTCAGAAATATTAAGGACCTAAATTTAAAAAAATTTTAGCACAATAATAAAATCCAAATTATGAAGTTGCGGCACAATAAGTACATTAGTTAAGTAATACTAGAACATTGTAATTTATTAGACTTCATTTTCCTCCATCGATCAATGTTACCATAAAATAATCATTAATATTATACATTAAAAAATGCTTATATTTTTTTAACACTAAACCTACCGACAATTCTTGTATACCTGTTCCTACCACACGCCGTCAAATTGATCGGTAATTAAAAGTTATTTTATTATATAACGCAGGTAATAATGGAAATAACTAAAAGTAGAGAGTGTAGAAAATATTATATGCATATTCTAAAAATTGTCATGTAGTTTAATAACGATATTATAACGTTTAAAAATGTGTAAGTTTTACAAAAGTTTAAGAATGGTAAATTTGACCGGTACTTGGTAGGTTTAGTGTTAAATACCATAAAAAATTAGACCTAATTTACACACGGGTTTTTTAAAACATAACGTAGAAGGCAACACTTTGTTGTCGTTATGTTTTAAAATTTTCCGCATAATAACACACCGTCGTTATAAAAGCCTATAAAGGCTATGTTATCACTACTCGCTGTCAGTCTGATAGTTTATGTTGCGGATATTTTTTCCGGTTAACTTTTCATTCCGTTAATCTATAGCTTTCTTATTAATTTTATTTGATTCATAATTTGTTGTACATGTTTTATTTATTGTTAATAATAATATAACACTTGCCAATGCATCAGGTCTTATCAAGTTAGAGAGTAACCAGCTTAGTATTGCAAGTGGCACCGTAATTAGAGCAAGCTGCCAAAAAACATAAGGCTCTGGTTAATTTGGCCCTATTCTGAAGCTCACGTATCAATGATACGCGAAGAACTTAGTAAGTATTAGTTTTTGTTTCTAATTTAATTATTATTTGACCGAATATTTGGCGAATCTTCATTTTTTCACTAAATAAATATTCATCTAAATATTTAGAATAAATTTTCTAATTTAATTTGCAATTAAATTACGTTGATATAATACTTTAAAAATTTACAAAATATTTAACCTTCTACAATGTAGATGAAATAATCTTTACGAGCAAATGAATATCGACATAGGATAAGGTTATATTTAGCAGAACACTGTTCTTGGCAGTTTGCCCTTAATTATAGTTTCACTTACCCGCTGCAGCTAAATGTTCTACCTTGCTATTAACTAATACCAATATTACTTGCATGTGCCCGCAAGCTTTAGCACTTTGAGACTTTACATCAGTACAAAAGAAATTGGTAAACGTATTCAGGAATATAAACCAGGTTTTGTAAGCAATAAATTATGACAAAGATGTAGACATGATTGTGATAAAGCTGAAAATGGTATCTAGAACAAAGAGAACAGACACGTACGAGTTACGGATGAGAAATCACATCCGAAAGAACACGGAAAGAGGAAACTCGACCGAGCCGAATATTTTAGCTTTTATTTCAACACACAGATTTCATTCCCTTTATTTCAACCAGTCTAACTATCCTTTGTGGTTTCTGTTCGTTTGAATCTAAAGATAGGTAACAGCAATTCATTTATTATAGATCGACTTAACTAGAAAGTGTTTTAATTATGTCTTACTTATTATTTAAAAAACATCTTAATGGAATGAGCAAGCTTACTTTAAAAATGAAATAATCTTTGTAAGCTAAAAATATTAAGCGTCTTTATGATATTATAAATTTAAGACAGCTTAATATAAGATTTTACGCAAACTTTTTTTTTAAGAGACAATGCGCGCTTAAAACATTATTTGAAACGTTACAAATTTTATGGAAGAATAAATGCAAACATATTTCACAATTTCTTTTGTATTCAGGCAGCATGCTTGACATACAGTAGTCCAGGTAAATGTGATTTGTGTAAAATGATAATTAAATAAGCTCCATATTTCATGGACACAAAGGATGATTTTCGCTTGGTAGTATTCTAGCCGTGCAGTATTCTGGAGTCCATTAATTACGCATTGTTTGTGAAATATAAACCTGCAGAGATAGATGCCTTTAGATATTAGCATTAATCTTTTTGTGTCTTATTATTGTGGTAAAACAATATTTTTTATAACTTCATACCTTTTTCACTTGTCTTTAAAGTAAAATGTTTGTTTAATATTTTTATACTTATAAATTTTTTCCTTAACCTGTCATAATTCATCATTCAATAATTTCATATTCTTATTATCATGTAGCAGACATATTTCCAAGACGAAAAGCAGAAATTAAAAGTCTTTGAAATACTTATTTATGTGTTTGAAAAATCATATGTTTGGGATGATATTCTCAGCAAAGGACGAACTTCAGAAAAAAACATTAAATATCCAAACTCAAAACTTCCCAAAAACGCCTTATTTTTTGTTATAGTAAAGCTGTAGAGATAATAGAACATAAGCTTCTAGTAATTGAATACCAGCAAAACATATTTCTCCGGAGGATAAAAACTCACGACGGACGATGATCCACTTTGCGAGTTTATTTTTTAGGGTCAACTTTTTACATTAACATGTAAATTAATATATTTGTACCCACTAAAGAATATATCTATACAAAAGATGTAAAAAATATGGATTTGAGATAAATCAAAAGTATGTTAAAGCTTAAGAATTAATGGGTTATTTCTTATAGTTTAGATACCTTGCTATGATCCAAACAAATAAGGCATAAACACATTATAACCATATATTTATATCATTTTGTTAGTATGATAGATTTGTCAAAATATATTTTTAAATAGATTTTGAGTAAATGATCATAACTCGTATACAAAAGATGGCCAGGATACTCGTATACAAGAACCAGTGGCAGTTCAAATTGCGATATTCTTCAAACAAATCTCATATACAGGGTGGGCCAAAAATTTTTGCAAATAGCAACACTTGATTTCTCCAAAACCGTGAGAGCAAGGGGCGCGCGGGTGGCGGGGAATTGTGCGTCGTTTAATGCAATTTTAGTCACGATGGAGCGCTTCACGGGACAACAGCGTGCTTTTTGCGTAAAACAATTTTACAAAAAAAACGATTCCTACGTTACTGTACGACGCCTCTTTAGAGTTGAATACGGATTACAACGTGTAAGTGAGTGTCCAAGTGTTAATTTAATTAAAGCTTGTGTTAAAAAGTTTGAGCAAACGGGATCGACAACGAATATTAAACAAACTGGGGGACCACGTTCAAGAAGAAGCGAAGAGAACATTCGGGAGGTAGAAATTTCTGTAAGGGACGATCCAGAATTATCTACGCGTAAGCGGTCGGCGGCTCTTGCTATACCAAGAACTAGTCTGCGGCGAATCTTGCATTTGGACCTTAAACTGCACCTATATAAGCTTCAAATTGTACAGGAGATGAAATCAAACGATTACATTCAACGCAAGTTATTTGCTGACACTATACTGGAGCGATTCTCTATCCTTGAGAATGTATTGTTTACGGACGAGGCCCATTTTCACATTAATGGTCACGTAAATAAACATAATTGTCGATATTGGAGCACAGAAAACCCTCACAAAAAAAATTTTTGGCCCACCCTGTACTAACATCGTATTCAAAGTTTAACTAGAGAAGTTAAATTATCTCGTGTATAGTCAGGGTTCTAATAAAAGGTCTTATTCACTACTTTTCTTTAATCAGCACCCCTTACATTACATTGAACAATCTGAGACTTTTGGAAGTTTAATTATGGTTGGTCATTACATCGTACAATTGTTATTACGTAAAACAATTTTGTATTGAATAATATTAAAAAAAGACAAAATATTATATTAATTGCTATCAATCAAAAAGCTGTTATTGTTGTAAAGACTTTTTCATAAAATATAGACTACAAACCTACATAATGATTAAATATCTATATCATGTACAATATAAATAATTTTGAATCATAATTGAAGAAGGAAAGTTGTATGTATCTAGTAAGGTATTTCACTAAGGCCTTGCAGGCTCAATTAGCTTTAATCATTTATTCAAAATGTATGTGAGTTGCTCTGTCCTAAATTTCACGATATAGAAAATACATTTATCTTTTTCGTACTGTAACACAAATTATGTTTAACATTATTATTTTTTTATGCTTTTGGAATGATTATGTGATATCGGATAGCCAAAAAGGAATAATTATAGACCAAATTGCAATGAATTGTTTATACGATAACGTACAGACCTGATGGGAACAAGAGAGTTTATTTTTGGTGTGACGTTAGGAAAATCCCCGCTACAAATTGTGGTATTTGTCGGGACTTATACCCACGAAGCCATTTTTGTTTAAAAATATAATTTAACAGTAATAGCCACATTAGATCCCTTGTTTGAAGTTAAATATATTAAACATTTTGTTACTAATATTAACGTTTTCTATAAAAAAAATACCTACCTTTATATACATATATTTTTTATTTGTTATTGAGTTAATTATTATAAAAAAAAATAGGAACTTTTTCTATATTGCAATGATTTAGATTGTTTTTACAAAAAAAGCTTCATTTTATTATGAGCATCTCATATTTACAGAAAATAAAAAAATAACGTGATATAGCTGTCTGTTATAAAATGTAAGATCTTTTTGATAAAAGCAATAATTTAAAAAAATATATATATAATACATTACCTATACGTTTTGTGTTAGATTTAATCATGTTTTGATATAATTACACGAAGTCCAGGTATGCAATTAAACTTAGCAAAAGAAGTGAAGTAATCTTTCGTGAGAGAGATATTAAATTGTTTTGCCTTAAATATTTTATAGAGAAAGGTTAAGTGTATCATTGCAAAAAACTTTGATAAGTTGACGTTTCGAATCCTAACAGGGTAAGTAAATAAGTATATAAAAACTATATAATCAGTACATTTTTCTTAAAGCAATGCTACGAGGTGTTTTGGTCTAAGAAGGTATTCTTGACTCGCCTATTACAATAGTGTGAACTATTAACATGACCTAACTGTTAATAGTCGTAATCCAATCTATGAAATGACGCTGTGTTCATTTAATAAGGATTTAATCGACCAATATCCCCATAAAAATATATTTATTTCAGTGTTTCATATTAAAAATATAATATTTCATTAATATTTAGAGTTTTAATAAATCATTCGTTTATTTTAAAATTTCAGTTCATCTCTAAAATGTTACTACAATATGTATAAGCTGTGTAAATCCATATTTTTGTATTATTTGCTTCATCCAATATTATATAATATATAATATACGATAGAATTTAAACCAGGTTTACTGTCCAATATCCATGTAATATATTTATAAATATATAAAAAAGTATTGGTTTTATTGTCTGGTACAATTTGCTCATACATCTACAAACTACTTTTTAAGAATTCATTTTGTTACTTAAAAAAAAAATCCCACATCCCAAGAATAGTGCGACTACAGTTTCATGTCAAATAATACATATTTTTAAAGCGAATTAAACAAAAACTTTGACTTAAAAAAGGTAAAATAATAATTATTGTAGCATGTAGAAAAGGTAGGAAAAGAAATTTATGCTATATAACACGACAAATATTATGGAAAAAACATATGTATTTAACAAGATGTTTAATTTATTTTCTTCAAGTAAGTGTTGTCAGTAACATCGTTTAATTGTTTCAAAAACAAAACTACGCTACCCTGATTAACGTACTTAAATATAAAACAACCAACTTTTTACATATCTTCTATTCAGAATATAACAATATGAATTATATATTAACATTTAAGTATATATATTATTCAAATTCATTTCAAATGCATGCAGCTTCCTTTGACGCCGATATTACTATCAACATCTGTTTGACAAAACCTCACGTAGTGTAACATACTAACTACTACGTGGTGTGTGTAATCTCCAGATGCATTTAACATAAAAGTGTGAAGAATATTTCATGATTATAGAAAACATAATATGAATATAGAATTCTCTCTCCACGTCAACTTAAAGTAGGCAAGAATTTAAAATTAAGATTTAACAGATATCACAATAAAATATAACGATCAAAATAAATTAATTTTATACTATTAGTAAATTAAAATAATAATCAGAATATTAAGTAAGAAATTCCAATGAGTAATTCTAATTCAGTCCATCTCTTTCTCTTTAGCGTGTAATTGTTGACGATAACGCATTGACACATTTGGTTCAAGCGTCTTTAATAAAGAAAACCATTGTAAAGAACAAAAAAGGGATAAGGATGCGTCTTCTTTGGTTATGAGTATGAAATATAATATTATAATATAATGAATCAAATAATGTAACTATTAATAACCAAACCACTGAGTTCTATATATCATCTAAACTCATGAGGCTCTTATTGACGTTGTTTAAAAGAAGTTTAGTAGATTGTCTCAACTTTTAATATTTAGAAACATGATGAAAAAAATTCCTGAATTAATGTCTTAATATTTTAAACTAAATTTAAGAAAGCGAAAACATAACATAATTTTAATTATTACTCTTATATTTACTTATATTTTTGGTAAGAACTTGCCTTTGACCACATTTCCATACTACAACTTTTAACAATCTTGTTGGAAATAAAATTAACTCAGTTCATTATTTTTCAACATTTTTATCTTTGAATAAAGATCAAATCCTGGAGTAATAACTCTTAGGTCTTCAATATATATTAATAAATATAAATCATCAAAGAACCAATGTGTATATTATATATTACATTAAAAGTTTTGGTATGATATAATTAAATATATTTAGAGAATTCATCTTTAAATTTCATTAAATCAAATACAATAAAAGAGATCAAAGGGTTATTTGGTCGTACTTGTTACGCTTAAATCGGATTCCTGTCTCCTTCGATCATCAAATAACCAATTAAAGGGATTGTAGTCACAAAGTCCTTTTCGGTCCTTTTTTTCTCGAAATAAATCAATCTCCATTTTGTATAACAGATATTTATAGACAATTTAAAATATAAAGTTGGGATAAAATAGAGAAAATTGGTTATGTAATTTTCGAACATTGTAACGAGTAAGACTTCTTTTTCCTCCACAGATCAATGTTAACCAAAAAATACTTATTAATATTATACATTAAAAAACTACTAGCTGTCAGTCTGATAGTTTATGATCGTATTATTAGCCGAATGCTTATGAGGATCATTATCATGAAAATTTTGGTGAGATTTTAAATTTTCGTAAAACCTTATAATATTGATAGTATTAAAACGACTTATTAAACCCAATAGACACAACAAGTATGATTTTACAAGGCATGAGAATGAATGTAGATAGTACTTTAATGTGTATTTAATAACTTATCTGCGTCTAATAATTTAGAGTTGGTTTTATTCTAAAGAATAGACTTGAACTTAATACGATTATTTTATTATACATAGATCAAGTTAATATAGATTATAAGGGTATATAATATACGTCAAATAGTGTTGTTATTTCAGAGATGATGACTGTGTATCCTGATAGTTGACGGAGCTGTGAAACTGTGTAATATGTAATATAAAATGGAGCAGATATAATCCTAATATCCTAGACAAAATTTGTGCAACAACTAATATCACGAAACTCGAAAACATAAGTTTTTAATATATCCTATTTCGTTTGTTCGCGAATCATTAAAAAGTGTTTTATGAATTTTGATAGAATTTGTTGTGCTTATAACTTATTTCCCTGTCAATAAGAACATCACAGATGAGCCTTGTACGTCACGTGACGTCGGCATCATGTAACATTCAGTGTTATAATAGACAATTCTTTATTCCAACGAGAATAAATCGTTCTATTGATTGAATTTTAAATAAAATTATATTTTTCACTATTCTTTGTTAGTCTTAATTTATGATGTAACCTATGAAGACATTATTTCAACATAGTTTATTCTGATTCTATTTATAATTATTGAAATGAGTTGTGAATTCTGTTTACGGACGCCTATATACTGTATACATTTTATGACTACTCATATACTAGGATCCGCCACCCGTGCGCGGCGGGTGTTGAGCTGAGCCCCTCTCCTTTCATCTGAATATTTATTTATTTATTTAGCTTCACGCCATATCCCTTGCGGGGTAGCCAGAGACGACGGAGCGCCAAACGCTACGATCCCTGCATACCTCTTTCGCCTCGGCCACAGACATCAACCTCTTCATACATGCCCTCCGGGGGGTCCTCATGCTTTTTACGTGACCTTCCTCCAGTATCGTAGGTACTGTGTTTTCGAAGGTCACTCGAGGCCTCCCCCTGTCTCCCTTACCACTCACTTTTTCTATATAAATCTTTTTAACCATTCTTTCATCCCTCATTCGTTCGACATGTCCAAATCACCTGAGCACATTGTTTTTCATTCTCACCGTGACATCTTCGCTAGTACTTGCCATTCTGTGGACCTCTTCATTGCGGATTCGGTCAACTAGACTGACTCCGCATATTCAGCGAAGAGATCGCATCTCCACAGCATTCATCTTTCTTACATTCTTCTTCTGTGTTACCCACGTTTGGCTGCCGTATAACAAAGTCGGTAGCAAAACTGCATTGTGTACAGCCAAACGTGCAGCAATGCTGACGTTTCGTCGTCTCAACAATGCAGCCAAAGCACCGTTGACTCTGTTACCGGCAGCAATACGCCTTTCCACATCCATTTCGTATCGAACTCGAACTCGAACGAATGAGTGATGAAAGAATGGTAAAAAAGATTTATAAAGGAAAAGTGAGCGGTAAGAGAGATAGGGGGAGGCCTCGAGTGAACTTCGAAAACTCAGTAGCTATGATACTAGAGGAAGGTCACGTAAAAAGCATGAGGACCCCCCGGAGGGCCTGTATGAAGAGGTTAATGTCTGTGGTCGAGGCGAAAGAGGTATGCAGGGACCGTAGCGTTTAGCGCTCGGTCGTCTCTGGCTACCCCGCAAGGGATATGGCGTGAAGGTAAATAAATTAGATAAGAAAGAATACTGAAAACTCAAAAGGTAAAAAACACAATTAAAACAGTAATATAACTTATTACAAATATGTTACACCAAAAAACGGTTTAAACAAAAACATTGAAATATTTTTTAAGACTAGATGATGAACAGCGAGAGAAACTTAAATGAAAACATAGATAAGTGAGAGTTAAACAAGATTGTGTTTACGAACTAGTGTTCAAAAGAGAACAATATATGTACACACATGAATAACAATATATACTAGAAACAAATAGATACGTACAAGACTAGGAAATAATTATAAATATAATATTAATATAACACTAAAATATTATAAAATAATATTTTCTACTTAGTCTTAGATAAATAATACGGACTTCTTTACAGTTTTACTTTTTGATGTAATATATTATTATTTGAAATTGTTTTATACATCTTTAGTCATCTTAAACTTTTAAATGAACATTCAACGATACCCACATCACTCATCACATAACCAACACTCTGACTCATTGTATACTCGTACGTACACTGAGGATAAAGATATCTGTAGTACTGTTGCCTGGTTGCGTTTTTGTATGAAGTTTAATATAACTATTTGAATATATTCTATATTCAAATAGTTATACAAGAAACTGAAAGGCTAAAGTTATAGCATCAAATAGCTGATGTTTATAATTTTATTAAAAAAGTTGCAGACTTTGTTACAAAATTTAAACAAGTACTACTTTTATATTTATATGAATATTATTAGTATTATAAATGGTTATATATTACTAGCTCAGTAATAATAATTAAAAAAAAATTGACTTATCCAACTTAATTATATAAATATTTTATACACCCGTGTTAGATTCTACTGTATTTATACCTACAAAAGGTTTACAAAAGAGGTCATCATAGTTGAACGAACAGTCTTTCTCGTCATTACTCCCGACTTGTGTCCAATTATTCTTCAATGATCACGTGACTGCCCACTAAAGTGAAACCAAGTGACAATATTCAGATGTAGATTGCAGTCACCTTGTGGATAATAAGGACATTATGTATACTTAAATATATATTGTAAACAAAGTAGCGCGAATTTTGGAAAATATATTATTACAATTTAATTATTCTTCATTTGATATATTCGATAATTTTTACCAGAATTATTTATGTAATTAACAAATATGATATTTGTATTTGTTTGTTTGTAAAAATTTCAAATTAAATAACTCCGTTGTTATTTGGTGGAGCCAAATTTCGTTTGGTAGTTATGTACCTACATACATACATAGGTATACTTATTCCTTTTTGGAAAAGGCACTTTATATGGAATGATAAGGACGTAAGAAAGTTCCAAATTGAATTTCTGGTTTCCCTAATTCATCATATTAATGACATTCCTACTACTTATTTAATATTATTTAAGTTGGCATGTATTTTAATATAATTAATTAAGTTGGCATGTTTATTTTTAATTTTACACATCCGCAAAATAAAATAATAACATTCTTACCAAAATATCACCGGGCAAAATTAATGAATTTATTACTAATTATGTTTAATTTAAGATAACATTATCTTTTATTTGAATACACAATAAATTTTAAATACTTATATAATAAAAGAATAAAAATGTAGTAAGTACAATCTGGAAAATGGGGAAGGTATAACTTACCGAGTCGGTGCAGTGAAATAGTTCTACATTGTGAGCATTTATTACTGTGTAATGAAGCGCAAAGTGCTCTAGTAAGTTGGATTACTTCCAGCGAGCCTCATTTGAAGTTGTTTTATACTAGGGCCGCGCAAGCGGATGGAACTGAGCGATCTCAAACTCGCGTGCTTAAACTAAAAAGCAATGCAAATTAACAAAACAACGGTTCTTAACAAATATTTAAAAAAAAAACAAATAAATATTTCTAAAAGCGCGTAACGCAATCATTAGTTTTGACAGTCTGCTCTCCATGCAACATATTGACTTTTGAAATTTTCAAAACTTTTTAAATAATATTTGCAAATTCCGACGCTTGTCGATTTTGCCTAAGATTTACGCCCGACCATTCATTCTGCTATAATTGGATCGAAAACTTGCAGTTCCTCGTAAGACTTAAAATATACAACATAAGAGTGACGTCGTTCACATTAAACACATCATTAGGAGTCAGTTCTTTAATTTTGTCGTCAGTTTGCCAAAGTATATGTCAGGATAGTATATAGGATATACTTGAGTAACATTGCATTGCCTTTCTCTATGTACTTTGCGAAAATATCTAACGTATCTTTTACTACAAATGGCTCTACATCCCCAGCGTTTCTAAGTAGTTCCGACCGTCCTTCAATAATTTGACCATGACTCTCAAAAATTATATCTGCAAATCTCTGCGGCAGGATTCTTGCGAGCGGTTGCATTTCTTGTTCGACATTGAGTACGTGACACGTGTATCGATATTGGCCAGCACCATTTCCTGCTCTTAGCTGGTACACGCGTTAGATTGGATGGACTCTAGCAATCAACATCTCTTCAATGTCTGTCAATCCTTGCACCTGAGGTGGCACTTCTCCTGGATCCATTGAATTTGCAGCCCTAAACATTTGCGACGTCCTCGAGCTGCGACACGAATTGCACAAGTACGTTGCGCTCTCGATCTCGTCTTTAAGTTCTTGTCTTGAGCATTTTGGACACACAATTAAATTAAACTTGCAAAGGTCGTGTACGAACTTAGCCTTTAACGTTTGCTCGGTCGTTTGCTTGCAGCGGTAAATTTGGCATTATGTTAGTCCTCGAACGACGCATTCTGTCTGCATCTCGGGTAACGAAAGCGGGTACTTGTCGCGCAGCACCTCGCGGCATTTTTTTTATTTCTATTAATAAAAATTAAAAAATAACTTATAATAAATTTGTTAATTAAGCTTTAAATTTAATTAAATTAATTCGAATAATAAGAAAAAAGAAAAAATTACTTTGATGATCAACTTGTTGTAGAACTTTTCCTTCGCAGGCGCTGCTTTCGTTGATGTTCAACACGTGTTCGTGAGTCAAAAATCACTGAGCGATCTCACTTTTCAATATTTTAAATATTTTAACAAGAAAATATAACGGTGATTCAGCAATACGGTCATCCGTCAATGTCCAGATTTATTATGTCACGTTGAGAGATGATCAGAAAGTTTTGACATGACAAAATTGACACTACACTTGAATCCAGTGCTACAAGAAACATTATTAAACAAACACAAAATATTAATAAAAAAAGTATTCCAAATTATTTATATTTTACCGTGATAATAAAAATATTATAATTTATAGAATATTTTATGAAGGCTAGTGGAACCATATTTAAATTCGGCAATAAATTCTGATGTCTGTAATTGTTTTTTTTTATGGTGTAAATACATGGAATACGGATTAGGGAGAATTAATATTTTTTGACATTTATGACGAAATGTTACATGCATCTAGGATCCGCCAACCGTGCGTTGCGGGTGTTGAGCTGAGCCCCTCTCCTTTCATCTGTATATAGCTACAGAGAATGTCGATTTATTAGGACTTCTAGCTCAGCACATTGCTCGCACGCGCAGTTCAGCTGTAATGTATTGTCTATGGCAGGAGTGATCTTTTTTTGATAACTTTTGAATGACTAAACATTTTTTCAATTTCATCCGCGTTTAGCTCCAACATACATGAGAAAATTTTTAGCTAATTATCTCGTCGCATTCTGGAGACAACTAAACACAAAAAAGGTCTCCCAAACGGTTAAGAGCATTGCTTACGCTCAGCTCATTTAACTTTTTAACCAAATTTTAAATTAAATGTCTCTCTAAAATTTGGTGTTTAAAAAGTCCGCTCCGTGCTCCATATTGTACCTCTAGCCCCAGGGCCCGAATAAGTTCTATTACAAATGAAAATGTATTACTTTAGACCTTAATTTTTCATCAGTAAAGAGAATCTTTCTCTGCTTTCATCCGCATATGCTTTGATGAGCACAGCGGTTCAATTCTTGTTTTATTGTACGCGAGTTGCGACAGAATCCTTGATCTTTATTTCTCGCTTTAAATCACCTGTAATATCTCTGTTAGAGGAAGCGCTGCTTTAGTATCAGATGGTGGAACTTACGACTGATGTCAAGCTTTGAAGAATGTTAGAAGGAGAGGTGTTGTTGATGTATCTGGGTGAATCTTACGGCTTTTGAAGTCTTGAAAATTATTGACCGCTCCCATTTGTGCAAAGCAATCCTGCTTTTTTTTCAAATTGTAAAAATATATGGAACACAAAGAAATATGCCAGCTGAGCTATCAAATTCACGGCGGCTATCAAATTCAAAGTTCTAGTAATGACGTAGAAGGTCTGTCCCGTATCTAATGTAATAATCTGAAAGTACTGTAACTGGACAGGAAACTAATTAAAACCTTTTATTATTAATTTATATATAAATGGTATAATTAATACATTAATGTATTAATTCTTTAAAACACCTTTTGTTTTATTGCAAGCCGTAATTAGTATAATTTTATAGTACATTAAATTTAACTACTGCGGAACTCAACAGATCAGAAACATAACTTTACTGAAAGATAGTAATAATGACGTAAAAGTTTTCCTTAATTTGTTGATTAAACACACAATTGGGGAAAGTCTGAATCAGATTATCTGTTTTAAGTGAGAGTGGAACTTGTATAACAATTAAAAATAACCGTTGAAGTTACTAATAACTAACGTGTTTGACTGCTACTCGTAATTCTAAAATTACGAGTAGCAGTGAAACACGTCACTAAAACGTACAAAAGAATGCCGTTGTGAGTGGTCCTGTGCAATATCTATTTATTATATTTTGACGCCTGTCATAATTATTATAGCAAAGTTGTGCTATAAAGAATTGCTAAGTTAAAAATATATATATTGAACTATGGGACACTTTTTGACCATTTAATCAAAATCTACGCTCACGAATGTCACCAAAGAACTGCTAAACGAGTGTGACACTTTCTTGAATGCATATGCAAAATTTTAAAGCTCTAGCTCAAATGGCTTAGGAGGAGTAGGCGAACATCGAAACACACTTTTGACCAGTAAGAGCTTCGCTTCGCTCGGTTCAATAATATATTATTATAATCTAAATTGAGTTAATTTTTCAGTACATTTCGATAAAATTCCCATTTTTATCACGTTTATACTTAAATATATAAATAATCGAAACAGAATAATTTTAATCACCATTTAAACGGACACAGTTCAGTACGTTACCTTGTTGTAACCTCTTCAATCGTTACATAGAATAATCAAGTTACTTGAACATTCCGATACAAAGTAATTAATAATAATCCTAATAGCGTTTCTTCTATCAACGAAACTATGGTCCTGAAGCTTTCACGTACAACCGTCCGAGCTTCGAGTTACCTTTAGATATTTCAAGGAAATTCAATATCCTATTTATATTAAGCCATGTCATATTAATTTATTTTATATAACATTATTCTTATTTTATCATAGATTTTATATATTATTAAGTATATCTAAATAATAAAACTTGTGTCTTCTATAGAGACTTCCTTGGGGATGGCCTCTGAGTGGGGTGAACTGAACCACGTTCAGTTCAATCCCCTAAAGACACAAGTTTGCGCGTTTACCACTAAGAAAACCCCATTTGTCGTATCACCGCTCTTCGAGAGCACTCCTCTTATTGCCTCGCCAAGTATCAGAATACTGGGTCTCGACATTTCGAGCGACTGTCAGTTTCGTGGTCATCTGGAGAGCAAGGCCAAGTTGGCCTCGAAGAAATTGGCAGTGATTAATAGAGCGAGGCAGTATTTCAAACCTGGCCAAAGACTTGCGCTCTATAAGGCGCAGGTCCGGCCACACATGGAGTACTGTTCTCATCTCTGGTCCGGATCACCCCAATATCAGCTTCTACCATTTGACCGCGTACAACGGAGGGCCGCTCGGATTGTCGGAGACCCGGTGCTCTGCGAACGGCTGGACTCTTTGGCATTGCGTAGAGACGTTGCTTCTTTGTGCGTCTTCTACCGCATTTACAACGGGGAGTGTTCCGAAGAACTTTTCGATCTGATGCCTGCCGCCAAATTTCATCACCGCACAGCGCGCCATCGCCTCCAATATCATCCTTACCCACTTCAATAATTGAACGTGTATATATATATATATTTAAAAATATGTTATTTAGGTATTGAAACGGGTATCACTTTTTATGCTATTAATATATATTATCGAAAGATAAGAGCGAATGAAAATAAAATAAAGAACCAATAACTAGTTTTCCGTAATGTTTAAATCAACATATATACTTGTAATGTACTAGTGACAGTTCTGTTAAGGAATTAGAATCACCAATTGCATTCATTTATTGATCAAACTATCTAAACTATCTAAAATAATAAAGTTAAAAATGAACAAAGTGTAATAAAAAACTTAGAAAAACCTTAAGTTTGATCATTGTAACTTTGTAAACTAATTATTGTCGAGTGAGAAGTAGTTGGCGGAGTCGGCTCATCCTCATAAGATTCACAAATCCTTTCTCACTAATTACAGTTCCCTAATTAGGATTGCCATTTAAATAATTACAAATATTTTGATAGTTATTTGTGTCTCTTAAAATATATAGGACAATTCGGTAATGATTTTAGAACAATGTATAAAAGCACATACGAAGTGAAGTGCCTAAAAATCAAAAGCTGTATGGGGATCCCAACGATCGAAAACCTGAGAGTCCTTCCATAGATTTTCTTGCCAACCCACCAACTTTGAAGGAAATCAATAAATAATTATAAAGAAACCATCTAAGTCCGCACCAGGTCCGGATGGTATCCCTTATTTAGTTTATAAAAAATGTCCGTCGATTCATAAACATCTATTGAATATATTCGATAAAATCTAGTCAAGAGGACAAACACCGGTAACATTCGGAAATGCTCTTTTTGTCCTCATTCCCAAAAGCGACAATGTCTCGGATCCTAGGGACACTAGACCGATAGCTCTAAAAAATACAATATCAAAAATATTTTTTTTTTTTACAAATAAAAATGACGCAATTCATGATAAATAATAAATATTTCGGGCCTTATCACCAGAAAGGGTTTTTGCCTGGCATTTCTGGATGCCTCGAACATAACACGTTACTATCGGAAAGCCTTAAATATGCCAGAAATAGTGAAAGACAAATAACGGTATGTTGGATAGACTTAGAGAACGCTTTCGGGTCGGTACGACATGAACTGATGATGTTAGGCTAAAGTGGTATAACTTTCCAACGTTAGTAAGTGACATGATTGCATCATATTATTCAAAATTAAAATTTTCTATAATCACAAATTAAATTACAACATAGGTTTATTTCAAGGTTGTTGTATTTCTCCAATTATATTTAACATAGTGATCAATATTTTAATAGATAAATAAATTAAAAACGAAAAGAAATGGGGTTATCGGTTTAAGTTTAACAATAAATATACAGAATCCATACTAGCATTCGCAGACGATCTCGCGATACTGACACGTAATCCAAAACAATGTCAGCTACTTTTAAATGTTGTGGAGGATTTCTGTGCTTGGACGGACGGATTGAGGACAAAACCCAATAAATGCTACAGTCTGTGTCTGGGTATTCAGAACACCAGATATACCTCTTAAGGTCCGGATCTTATATTAGGCGGTAAGTGCGCTACTACGATTACCGACGCAGCTCCGTTCAAATTTTTAGGTAAAAAAATCGATTACAAAGGGCGCACTCCATCGTTGGATATAATAGTCGATAGTTTTTTGAATGATTTAAAAAGATAGACAATCAACCAATAAGTAACATCAAAAAGGCTTGGATATCTAATAATTATTTAACATCACGTCTAAATTGGCCTTTCCTCGTTTATGATATAAATTTTTTTGTTGAAGTTAGATGCAAGCGTCATAAGGACATTGAAGTCATGGCTTGGGTTATTGCATCAAGCGGACTCTTCTACCTTATTTAGAGACCGACACAATTTTGGGTTAAAATTAAAGAAACCATTGGAATTCTATAAACACCTAAGAGTAACCAAAAGACATATCATCTCAAAGTCGAATGATGATACTATAACGTCTCTCCCAAAAGATAAAATTGCCGCAGACCTAGAGTCACGACTTCAATTCTATAAACAATTTATGAAAGGTGCTCAAACGAATAAAGCAGGGCTAGGAGTAGGAAACAAGAAGACTTAGAAACAAAATCCTTTATTCGGCAAGATGAAAACGATAATTACCGGTTGCACGCGATGAGCCTAGAATTGCAAAATGAATGGGTGACCATAGGAGATTTTTGTATTCCGCTAGCTTTGAGATGGTACACCCTGCTTCATCATTGGTCCCCTGCATTATAAAAATTTTATCTTAATGCATTCCTAATGACTCTCCCAGATCAAAGTAACTTAGTAAGATGGGGCAAAGCCACCGAAAAATCTTGCAACATCTTTAGGGAGGCAGTAGGAACCGCGAAACACTTGCTAGTAGGGTGTAGGGTACTTCTAAATAGAGGTAAATACTCGCGTAGCCACGATAAAGTATAAAAAATCGTACGAGAAGCGGTTAGTGCAGGTGCAGGTTAGTCTCCCTGTAGCAAGAGCGCAGAAGGGTATAACAACCACCAAAATATCAGTAGAGTTTTTAAAGGCAGGTTCGTCCAAAAAACGTAAATTGAAACCTTATTCCATCTTGAACGCGTCTCCTGATTGGACTCTCATGATGGTCACGTATGAAAGGCAATACAAAATCCCCGGGGATGTTTGTGTTTCGTCATCTAGGCCGGACTTATTCCTGTACTCAAAACAACTAAGGCGCGTTATACTTGTGGAGCTTACTGTACCCTGGGAAACAAACATTCCCAAAGATCATTTAAGCTTAACAAGTATTACGAACTATGTAACGAATTAATCAGGAATAAATTTATAGTTAATTTGTACGCTGTAGAAGTAGGAGCGAGAGGTATAACAGCAAAATGTCTCTACAACTTATTTAAGGATCTCGGCCTTTCTAGAACGATCATCAGTTCATTTCTGGAACGTATTTCAAAGGCGGCTTTAGTAGGTTCTTACGATATTTGGTTAGGTAGGGAGAGGAGCGTAAACAGTGAAGGTGAGCGTGTATGCGCATAGTAAAGGGGCCCCTTAAACCTACATCTGGGTCGCAAGTCCCAGGCATTGTGTGCGCTCCTCTTCTTGCAATGCGATGGGCCCTGCACCCGCACGGTGAATCCATGGAATGCTAAAAAGCTTCGTCTCTGTCTTTCCGCCAATTTTTCGCCCTTTTTTGAGGGAAAGGCGTAGAATATTGTGAAAGAAAAAAGGTTATTTACATTTAAAAATATACACTTAGATATGTTGACTCCTAGAGTCAATATCACACGTATTATTAACCGAAGCTTATGAGTTCCTTCCATTGAATTTATCATTTCTTATATTCAATTCGAAACTTTACTCTTTACTTACGTGTAAGTAACTTTTTTATACAGATAGTATTTTTACACTAAAACACCTAACGGAATAGATTTAAGCCAAATTCCTATCTTGTCTCTATTAACTATTGGAATGCTTCTGTCTCTTGCATCCGGACGTTTGTAAGTAAACACAAAGGCTTTAAAGACAAACAGAAGTTTAAATGAGTTTTTTCTACATATACATCTTGAATCGTGCATTCGGCTCAAGCACTCACTCACTCAAACACTACCTCCATACGTATGGAATCCCGACTTTTGGAAACAAACAAATATATTTGTGGATATTGCGTTAGTTATTCAAATCGTTAAGACTAATATTATACAAAATAGACTGATAATACACATTCCCTTCGATTGCTCTGTGATAAGTACTAGATAGTGGATATGTTAACAATAAATGGAATTTGATGATAAATTTCCAAGGTATCATATCCCTCATCAGGCATCATATCAAATAACTCTTGTTAGAAATTACAATTTAGTAGTGCTATCAAAGTTATTTATTACCTTCAGGTAGGGGTCAGGTACCGCTATTGCCATTTAGTACAAAGACTTATATGTATTGTTTTCATATGATAGTGATTTGATGTTCTTTTTTCCATATTTTGAAAACATTTAAAACTATTGCATTTTTTTAATAGACATCAATTTAGGAGTTGCAAGAATATCAATATATTTCTTAAAGGTAATAAGTTTTGAATTCGGTGCATATTAAACAACACATTTAAAATGAAATGTCCTTATATATTTTATTTTACATTTAAAATCAAATGTAAAATTAAATATAAAAACATATGTAACAAAGTTTGTTGTTCAAGTTACATACATTGACAGTTCACACAATTCTATTATATTAATAACGTACTCTTGAAACCTCTTGATGTTTCTTTACAAAAGTAATTCTTAATACTTTTAATTATTTTGTATGAACGGGCTCTGTCCGTCAACATTTACTTATTATTAAAGACAATTAGATTCATTTAAAATATTATCTTGTAGAATGAACATTCTAATTTTTACTTATTTACATATGATATTTTAAAATTACTATTTAATATAACATATGCAAAAAGGCTTTCAAGGCAATGATGTTCCAAATCATAACATTATATTTCTAGTTGTGTTTAGATGTTTCTTGTATGACTTACGTCACTGGGGAGTGTGAGATGAATGTTTGTTGTAAATTGCACTAAAAGCAATCTGAGTTCACTTCGTTTTAGTGTTTAGGATCTCTTGTTATTATTTGAATCAATAATATCAAATATGTGAAGATAGATATCCTTATCAGACTGATTAAATGATATTACTGCGTTGATAATTTTTATATTTTATATCATATTACATATCAGTATATAATATATGCCTATTTGTTAAGTATATATTACTTAATGTATTGTTTTTTTAATAAACGCTACATTATTCTCATAACAAAGCGATAAAGATTACATTTACATTAAGGGATGTCTCTAATCCTTCTGTCACACACTAAACAGATCTGTTTGGTGATTACCATTCATCACTGGGGTTTTATTTTTTTTCTCGCTCTTCTAAAAGAAATGTCAACCAAATTAAATCATTTATAACATATTTATTTCTATTGACTTTACTTTCACATGATCTTGAAACAACTTGCATGATTTTTTAATAATTATCTCTAATGTGTTTTTCAAAACGAAACTACAGAATAGGGATTAAGTTACAATATAATTATATTTTTCTTTTCTATATATTATAATTAAGTAACGTTATGCTTCCTGTTATAGACTATTATAAATATGGTCACAAGTTATCACATGGAACAACAATGACTTGTTGTTTAGTTTACCCACTGTGACAGGTGTTGTCGTGTTCTTATGTGTTTTCATGTATTAAATTTATTTAACAGTGTCTTACTGAGAGTTAGCATATTTAGTTTTTGTAGAAAATATTTTTTTGCGTATTGTTTAATTAATAGCAAGAAATATTCTATAACTAACATTAAAATTTTTCGATACTTCTCACGTACAGGCCGTGGGATGTCACAGTTATAATGTGATTTTTTTACTATCGGGATATTACCGCATATCCATATTTTATATAAATGTATAGAATATATATTTCAGTCGACTAACTGTAATTTATACTCTAATATATTTATCAGATTGCTTTAATTAGTATTTAATAATTAACGTTTCGGCATTCTACTCTTTCTCTTGCAAGAATAAAATGCCAAAAGCCATTAGATTAAATAATATAATATTATTATAATTTCTCAACAATAATAATTTATATTTTATTTGTTATCGCGTTCTTAGTTGATAATAATTATATATTTAATCTTCTTATTAATTTAAGGTAACATATTTTAAGTAAATCTTTAATGTTAATAAAGCAAAAATATGTTTAGCTTTAAAACGTGTTTTTCTTGAAATTAAAGATAATATAAGATAGTATAAGATAATTAAAGATAATATAAATAGTAAATTATCTCTTTTTAAGTTCTTCTACACAAGTAGAAGAACTTAAAAAGAGATAATTTACTATTTAATTTTATTAGTATGCAATTTTGTACTTAAATTATTAAAAAACTAACCTTTTATGAAAGCATAGATATAGACATCTGAAACATGACTGTCATGACATAGCATGGCTTTGGTGTCATATCATTGATATTATGATTTCAAATAAACTGAAGATATAATATAAATACATAAATAAATACAATTCGTGTTTTGTATTAATAATTAAGGGGAAAACCCTCATTAGAGTAAAATCTGTTTGACATAAACATATTTTTAATAAAGTAATTGAATTGAGTTCATTATTTTTCAGCCTTATCTAATGTATTTTATTTTTTTTATTTATAAATGTCCAATATATTTTAAATATAACATTGGATAATATAATGTAACCTATAGTCATAAAATATTAATAATCGCAGTAGTACTTCGTTTACACTTCTATGAAGACAGTATGAGTTTGGAGATTATTTGCTTTCATTATTCCTAATTATTCTTATACCGTATAAAAATGTTCTGATATAATAAGAAAAAAAATGTATAAAAAGGAATAACTTCTAATGACACAATAATTTTATTTGCACAAGTTTCCTACTGTAAATTACACGGACTCCTTTCCTTTATAATACTTATTATTAATAGGCTTACAATTTTGAGGAAACTAGAAGAAAGTTTACACATCCTTTATAAGAGGATTCAGAGATCTCACAGCTTATAAACTTATTAACATGATGTGTACATTATATGCAGATTATGATAAAATGTAATGTTTTGCAGGACATTTTACTTATATAAATATTGCGAAAACTGTAAACATGTTAATATTAAAAAATATAAACATTAAGTTTCAACACACAAGTAAGTAAGATGAATAGTCTGCTGTTGTCTCGATCATCCCACCTATCAATATAACCGCTCTGACCATGGGTTCATCGTATTTCCATGTATATATACTCTAGTTGCAATATAATTAATTGTTCGTCATCTTTATACAGTTGCTATTATAAATTTACGAAACTTTTTTATTGATTTTTCAATTATTAATAAAAAAAAATATTGATAATTAAGTTCTCTTAAATATTAAAGATGCTTCTCTAAAGTAACTTTGAAATAATAAATCAATTAAATAACAATAGTAATAAATGTAAGTGAGATGGAGAGACTATTTTACATATAAATGAATTACTAAATACACTTATTACACTTTATTAACAAAATATGGAAACCGAATATAATTGACCTTACATCTCCTACATATACATTTTTATATTGTTCACAGAGACATCAAAACTAAATAATTTTACTTGGAAGCGTTCTCATCATAGTTAGTTCGTTTTAATTGTTTATTACTTTAAAGCCATAGTAGTAATAAAATATAATAGTAAATATGTACCTAACTTCAAAATATGACTGAATATACCTAAACTATAGAACACATTGAATATTAAGAATGTCGAAAAGCTACGTTATTTACAATATCGTGTAACTTTGGAATTACACTCGTATCCAAATCACGTTTTCTTCCCTACTAGGATAGTACTAGTCACAAAGCTATAAAGAGAGCTCCAAATTACCTTGGAAACTTTAGAGAAGAACATAAACTCTACTTTTGAACAAACAGTTACTTAATACGAGGTAACTGTTATGTATAATATAACAAGTAAAACTTAAAGTAAAACTTACATTACTGATTATCGGAAAACATTATTACTTGGGATTTGAACAAGGGTGGTTTATAATTCAATTTAAAAATAGTAACACTGATCTAAAATACTATCGAATATTTTATTGACCAATAAGGTAATTAAAAATCTGGAGTCACCATATATTTTGTCACCTCAAACAGTTTTTAAATGTGAGTTTAATATATTTTTATATTTTCTATTTCGTGTGTCTTGAGATTTGGAAATATATTTATACAAATTAAACGAAATAATATATATCGGAACTTTAAATCATTTTAATGATACCATAGCTATGTAAATATAATACTTATAAAATAACAGGCGTTTGCAAATTATTAACGGAATTAGTTGGTAGTCGAAATTCTATCCCTTTCCCTATCATATTCATATTATATCCATATCGCTATCTCCATATATTCCTATCCCAATTACTAACCCTATCGCTACCTCTATCATTCATATAAGAAATAAATTCTAAAATATTAGGACTATTAAACAGTTTTTTTTTAATTTATCATTTCTTATATAATGCGTTTCTACTAAACTAGTCTTATCCTACTACGTAAAGCTGTATAGAGATAATAGAAAAAAATTTTAGCGAATAACGCCGCGACTATAGAAAGTAGATGTACTCTTTACCAAGCGAGACTTGGTAATAGAGATACGAGGGAACATGTATTATGTGACCATGACTTGTAATATTCATAGGTGATGTATTAACTTAGTGAGATAGACCGAAATAGACCCTACATATTACCCTATTTCATTTATGAAAATAAAAAACTTAAAAATTACCTAACTTAACAAATATAATTCTGATTAAAAGGAATAATTTCAAATATATTTCTGTGTAAGATTTATATTTACAGTTTAAATAAATAGGATTGCTCTCGGCTATAATTCTTTTTACACCAAGATATTAAGTTTTACAGTCTTAATTGTAAATATGTCTTTATGAACTATAGTTATCATATACTACTAATATGCGTTCATACTTCTAAGATTAGTTTGTAAATTATTGTAAAACCTTAAACAGCTCTTGTATCGAAATAATAATAATAATAATTACAATACATATTACTTTGTGTTAAAGCGTCTCCCTAATTGAACTAATACAATATTAGTATCAGTTAAAGTAATAATAATTTAATAACAAAAATATATGTATTACATCCATTTGTAATGTAATATTTTCTTGTAATTTAATATCTTGTAGAGGAAATAAGTTAATCAGATGAGGTAATTAAAATTGCTTAAAGATTTAATTTCTCATGAGAATACATTCGAGGTTGCTCTCTGCTTTGGTTCTTTTTCTTACATTTATATCAGCCTATTACATACATAGTAAGAAGTATTAGGTAAATTATATTTATTATTTCAATATTTCTTATTTTTTAAATAAAAGGTAACATAATGCCCTGTCCTGTGTTCTATTATTATTTATTTTATTAAGAACAATAACCCACATAATTAACTAGGATCCGAGCATCGTGCGTGGCGGGAATTCAGCTGAGCGCAGGAAAATCCATAAGAAACGAATAAACGGAAATAAATATTTGATAACAATAATAAACAATTCATTGAAAAAGTTTGTTGTAGGCAACGTACAACACCCTCAAGCAAAAGTCAACGGGAAATTTTGTTTTTTCTTTATAACTTTTGATTTAATCAAGCTATTTTCATTCTGTTTTTTTTTTGTAGATCAAATTTGACTAAAATCGATCTAGTAGTTGTCATGTGATGAAGCGACTCAGCTCATTTTGAGGAAGACGATCGGAAAGCGCGCGCGAGAACAGTTAAGCTTATGTCTATGGGGATTCAGTTTTTCGACCATAACTTTTGATTAAATCAAGATTTTATAAATCAGTTTGTTTCTGTAGAAGCCCGTCAACAAGAGCAAAACAGCAAAGCAATAATATTACAGACAGACATAAAGCTAGTTTTCTTTCTGAATATATAATTATAAAGTTGCAAGATGAAAATTTATATTAGTTTTAAGATAGTGTAGATTAGTCGAAACATTAAATAACCTACTAAAATGGATTTTTAAAACATAAAATAAATGAACTATTTTAAATACAAATATATATATATATATATATATATTTTACTTGAGTATATTTTTGGCACTTTTTCCCTTAAAAGATTAATCTGTATAAAATTTATAATTTACTTCCGCCTGTATATCAATTTATTTTATCTCGGTAACTTAATTAATATGAATGTAAACACATAGGTAAAAGTCAAAGCAGGTCAGGTGTGTCGCCGCTCGTTGAGATAATGATAATAAATGTACCATTTAATTTCTTGTGAAAGTGACGCTCCTCGCAAGATAACTTTTAATACAAATTCATGAAAATTTACAATACTTACTTACTTACTTACCTTGACGCCATATCCCTTGCGGGGTAGCCAGAGACGACGGAGCGCCAAACGCAAAACGGTCCCTGCATACCTCTTTCGCCTCGGCCACAGACATCAACCTCTTCATACATGCCCTCCGGGGGGTCCTCCTGCTCTTTACGTGACCTTCCTCCAGTATGACAGATACTGTTTTTTCGAAGGTCACTCGATGCCTCCCCCGTCCTTCTTACCGCTCACTATGCCTGTATAAACCTTTTTTACCATTCTTTCATCATTCATTCGCTCGACGTGCCCAAACCACCTGAGCACGTTCTTCTTCATTTTCACCGTAACATCTTCGCTAGTACCTGCCATTCTGTGGATCTATTTATTGCGGATTCGATCAGCTAAACTAACTCCGCATATTCTGCGAAGAGATCGCATCTCCACAGCATTCATCTTTCTTATATTCTTCTTCTGTGTTACCCACGTTTGGCTGTCGTATAACAGCGTCGGTAGCAAAACTGCATTGTGTACAGCCAAACGTCCAGCTATGCTGACGTTTCGCCGTCTCAATAATGCAGCCAAAGCACCGTTAACTCTGTTACCGGCAGCAATACGTCTTTCCACATCCATTTCGTATCTTCCGTCTCGGCTAAACATACTTCCCAAATATACCACTTCATTCACTTGTTCTATTATCTTACCATTCACGTTGATCTTACATTCTGTTCTTGCTTCATTTCTTTCAAATATCAGAACCTTCGTTTTATCTGCATTTAGGTTTAGACCATTATTTTCACACCCATCTTTCAGAGTGGTGACCAATGCCTGCAAATCGCATTCTGATGATGCAATGAGCACTGCATCATCTGCATACAGCAAGCAATTGACCTTAAGGTCACCTACTTTCACTCCCATGTCACTGTTTTTCACGCCTTGGAGACAACTATCCAAATACAAATTGAACAACCAAGCTGACATAGCGCAACCTTGCTTAACACTCGATTGGATGTCAAACCAGGGCGACATGTCAGCTCCTACTCGCACACAGGCTGAGTGATCTCTGTAAAGAGACTTTACAGCCTGTAGCAAGGGTCCGCTCACATTGTATCGGGGCAGTATCTCCCATAATTTCTTCCTCACAACCCTGTCAAATGCCTTTTCCAAATCCACAAAAGCACAGAAAACCTTTTGGTTTAGGGCCAAAAACTTTTCCGTGATCATGCGGAGGGAAAAGATCTGATCTATACACCCTCTTCCAGGTCTAAAACCTCCTTGGGCCTTCCACAACAGCCTTTCAGATCTCTCTTGCATTCAAAATTTACAATCTCAGCAGTAAATTCAATAAGTACTAGAATTTATTAGCTTTTACATTCCCTTGATCTTAAGTCACGTAGAAAGTATTCTCTTCCTAAAAACAACAAACAAAGACATATACGGAATTAAGCAAGCTTTTTATATTAACTTCTTATACGAGTAGTAGGAAACACAAACAAAAAATTTTGTGTTGGTGTCATATTTGAAGTCTAATTATAATTACATATAATTTAATAATGTATGTCATATGTATTATTTGCTTTGTATATATACGATAGTAATTGTCCTTAAGGAGTGTAACATCAAACCTAACTAATGAAAATAAATAAGTAAATAGTAGATACATAGATAGCACGTTAAATTTAAGAATTTAAAATAAGGATCTCTATCTGTAGCCTCAATTATTTACCATAACAAAATTACTTTCTAAAAGTATTCAGCTTGCAAATTTAGCTATTATGTTATAATATCTATAAATGGACGGGAACTGTTAGCTTCTCATTGTAGTGTAGTGTGTTTAACTATTATAATTAAAATTTTAATGTTAGTTTCGTAGGTGTATTATAACATAATAAGGTTTTCCAATATTCTGGTTTAGAAATCTGTTTTGTTAAAGTTAAAGTACACTTTATAAAGTATGCGCTATGTTGCTAAGCCACTTGTTACTGTGCCAACGTTGGCGTATGCGCTTGAAAACTTGAAGATGCTGTGTAATAGACGCTTCACTTCAGTTTGACGTCACGGAATACTTATACAGTATATTTAACATTACAGTACGAGTATTTTTATATTATTGTATTATATTTACGAGGACAATAAATGATTCATTGTCCAAATCAGCTGTAATACGAGTATGACGTCATTGATTGAATATATAATTTAGTTACTGTAAAATACTTTAGAATATTTGAAATATTTATTTATTCTACACGAGATAACAATGTATATTATTCTGATTTACGAAAATACATATATGTGTATATGTATTGTCATCTACTTTAGGTTATTTTTATTGACGTAAGATAGTTTAATCCTTTTTAGGTTATTGGTTGTTGGTTCTTGATAAAATTTATTATATTCTATTCATCAGTGTACGTACAAAAAGTTTAAAAACAGACATATTTCCTCATTAGTATTATAATTGTTTAAGGGTAGGAAACATTCACCATCTTATATTGTAAAATATAAACTGAAACATAAAAAGAATTTAAGGTACTATGGTTTTTTAAAAAGCTGATATTAAATTTTATTGATCAAAGCGAGACTTTTTTTTGTCTGTTTTATAGATGTCAAAGAAAATCATAAATTTCCTTTAAAAAATTCGAAAATACCCAACTCAGAAGAAGCTTTTTTTATTTTTATCCCTTTATCTTAAATTTAAGATCCGATTTTCTTTTTCCTAAAGTTCCTTAAATATGTGAAAGAAGTCAATTATGGTATCGGAATTTATAGACAGGAAGGAAAATACCTAATAGGCAGCTTCAATTAAAACCTGAATGGTTTCAAATGTTATTATGATATGATTAGATATACTTTAATAATAACTGATAACAAGGACTAAAAAATAAGAAATTTGTATATTAATTTATATACTTCTCTGAAAATTTTAAATATTAGTAAAAGTTTGACTAAAAGTATGTCAAAAATTTGTCTTATAATTTGTAATTACGTCATTACAATGACTTGGAATAAAACCACTGCAAAATTTATTCACAATAAAGTATTAGATTTATTATAGTTCTAGATTTTACCTGCGGCTTCGCTCGTATTTTGGCAGTTTTTTCTTTCTCTCACCTTGGTACTTCTTTTATTTGATTCTTAGTGTCCTAAATTTTTCAGTCTGCGGAGCGCTGGCTCATCGCGCATACTCGTAGTAGATGTTTTTTGGTGGCGTATAATTTTAAATCTATAATATATTCTAAACTATTTATTGGATTTTTATAAAAGGTGGCGATCTTCTACTGTGCGCTTTTTAATGACTTTTTTCCCGCGTACCACTCGAATGTAGAACGAACTTCCGTCGACGGCATTTCTAGATCTATACGACATGGGTACCTTCAGATAAGGCATATACTCCTACCTCCAAGGCAGGCAACGGTCTTGTGAATCTTCGGATATTGCAAGAGTTCATGGGCGGCGGTGATCACACATCAACTGTGACCCGCAAGCTCATTTGCCCTCCTCTTATATAAAAAAAGGTCCGTTAATTGTGGTGGTGTGTGTAGTGATGTCCACTCACAAATATTGAATAATTTATATTCACTTCACTTGCCATTTCAACTTTTATTTATAAACGAATACCCGGTAGTCATCAGATTACTATATAAACGTCGTGTTGTCGTGAATGTCCTGTCTCGTTGCAATTCTGAACACAATATGTTGTATTTACGGTCAACTGAACAGGCTTTATTGTGAAAATGTGTATCACGGCACGTTGCTTTGACGAGAAGTGAGGTCAATTGTCTGACGTTGTATTCAACATTCCCAAGATAACTTTTGTATTTCTTCGGTACCAGGTGTTAAATGAATGTTTTATAAATACATGTTATAAGGGATAACTTAATAGACGGTCGAGTATATTCGAGTCGTATTTATGATATTCTTATTAATGGGTCTTAATATATTGAATGTGTTAACAAAACAGTATAATATAAATCAAAGAATAGACTAATATTTATTTCTTTAAATATTTATAATATTTTATGATAACAATTTCAGAAGTTGCCAACATTTGAATTAAAAGCAATCCAAGGTTACATTAAACTGATGTCCCAATTATTCTGATATTACAGTTAAGCTTGAAAATCATCATTTATTTATTTGTAAGTGAAATATATTTTATATTTTATTTCATTTCTAGTACTAATTTGAAGTTTGCTTTTGTTTGCTTGTCATAATTGTAGACGCTGTAGGTTATATAATGCTCTATACCAATTAATTTTCTTCAGTGCTTTACTAGATCTCGCACAAAAGTTCGCACAAGTGCTTCATTATCAATATATTAATATACAGTGAGCAAATGTATAAAGCTTTTTCTAATCAAATGCAGTAACTTTATAAACAAGACAAAGTAAACAAATTTTTAATAACATGTGAACTTGAAAGGTCCGGAGACAAACACAACATCGGTCGGTACAAAAAATACTTATATAGTTTTTTTCAGTGTTCTTATAAAATAATAAGTGAGTATTTTCGATTTTACAGCACTGGGATGAAAAAAAAATAACCTTCTTTTATTTTTTTATTTTTTTGGGTATCTTTGTTATGATAATATATTTCTGGATCTAAATATGTAACTACATTTGATGTTTAGATATTTTGCCATTTTATGTTCTCCAATCAATTCCTGTGCTGGTCTTTTTTTAATAACTTATGTTTATAAAAATAAAAAAAATCAATGTTATATTGATATTAAATATTGATATTTAAGTTACTTGTAACAAGAAGACTTTATTATTTTTGTGTAATACTTTTTACAGTAGAACAATAATTTTTTAAAGTGAAAAAAGCTTTCAGATATCGGTATTAACGTGAAGCTCCTTATATATGTTATTAAATTACATAACACAGATCTAATTCAATTCAATATATACAAAGATTTTATTTTATAAAAGTAACCGCTCCCTGTAATGAAAGGGACCTCGATGATGCAATGTAATACAATTGTATAAAATAGAGCCGAGATGAAATGAAGAGTTTTGATACCAATTTATTTTATTTTAACCAATTTTGGCTTTATAAAGGGAAAACAACAAATTAGAACTATTAAAATGTTATATTACACAAATAAAAAATATAAAAATGGAGTCATATATGATGTATATCATAAAAATTGTGTTTAACATATAACGGGCTTTTTAATACACATTGAAAAAACTTAAATGGAATATATTGTTCCTTCTATTTTGCTATTCTTTTAACTTGAGGCCTGCGCCGGTATGAGACGTTCCATATGATGTCTATGGACAATTTTCTGGTGAATTGAATCTTTTTTTCTGTAATTCGAAAACTTACCATTCTTTTAGTGTGCTTCGAGCTCAATGTGACCGGCATTCTGACGAATTTATAGTCAGTTCTGCTATGTATGAGAGTAGTTACAAACTTTCTTAGATTTCAATCCACTCGTAACTCGTGCATCGAGCAGGCGCGCACTGCTGAGTCACTAATCAAACTAAATTAGTTCTGTTAATTGTTCAAGATCTGTCAATCGAAATTATCCGAAATTTTGCACAGTCATAAAGCAATGTGGCATCAAACATCATGCTGAGTTTCGAAACTGTGGTCTGCGTAGTTTCTGAGCTAGCACGTAAATTGTCCTAAACTGAATTAGTAAAGTATACTGAACTTAGAATTACGATTTAAAAAAAATTAAATATATGCTTAGCGCCTTATACTCGCAATCGTTGTGGCGAGTTTCGTTAACGTAGCTCGTGTAGTTTTTAAGAACAGAGAGTTCGCATTTATATGATGTGATACTAACATTATTACAAAATATTGTGTTGAAATCATTCATACATCGATAGTTCTAACATTACTACTACATTGATACAATGAGGCAAATAGAGTGATCAATAGGTCTATAAGAACGATTAAAGTAAAGCTGGAAATCACCGCGTTATCACGAGATATCACGTAAAGAAATCATATTTAAATTATTTGCTTAATAGACGACAACTACTAGATGTTACTATGAAGTATGTAATTTATTATCAGCAAATTTACATTTTCTCTTCTAAAGCTGGAGACACTCCATCTATTGTCGTACAAGTACCTGTATTATACGTGTAATAAATATTAAATGGTGCAATATATTTTATGAACTACATACATGTGTGCTATTTCTCATCGAGGTCTCTTCCGGACGGTGAGCGTTTCCTTTTCGTTCAGAACATTCTATATATAGAATAAAAGCCTTTTGGTTTTGATATATTATCAAGATATTAATGTATGATATATTGACAAATATAATATAACTTATTCAGTCAAATATGGTATTTACAAATAGTTATTAAGAGTTACGCTTGCGAAATAATTTCTAATGTTAATTGTTAAGAGTTTCTGAAAGTAATATATACAGCTCTTTAAATTCGTGGTGGAAAAATAAGTGTAATCACTTGTAACAGCGGAGTCACTTAACAAGGCTTCTACAAGTAAAGTGATCTATGTCTTGTATTCGGTGTAATTCAGTACTTAATTGTCACCCAATGCTATAAGTCAGATAATATTTGAGATAATAATGTTATTTGAAGGTTAGTACATATTGATGAAATATAATTTTGTTTACTTTATATCAGATTCTTTCTTAGCTCCTTTTTGTTACATGTAATTTAAATGTTAATAACACTGTTTAATATTTCGATAGTAATGTTTAAATTTTGAATACAAGTTTAGGTAATCTTTTATGTATAGGTACTTAATTTGTTTTTATTAACTTGTTTAAAGTACCACTATCTATTTGTATATTCTTCAACTAACTAACTAACTAACTAACTAACTAACCACTGGGTTAAGTAAAGATTATATTAAGATAATTCAATTTAAAATATAAATATAAATTAACCTAAATATTATATTAAATTGATTTTATAACGTTACAGGTTTTGATACTCGCTTCACAAAATGACCAGTGAGGGAGAAAATGTCATGGTTAAGGAGTCGCTAGCCTTAAAGTGTTACTTTATTTGGTGATATCTTGTGTAATTTTTAAGTAACAGTAAGACAGCCTACCAAATCAAATCAAATCAAATCAAATCAAAAATCTTTATTGAAAATAAGTTTCATACAAAACATTTTTTCATTGTCAAAGCTACCACCAGCTCGTATCTATTACTTTTATTAATATCTGATTACTTTTTGTTTATTGAATTTAAATATCCTCTGAATCATATTTTATACGTACATTTATAAAACTCTTCAGATTTATTCAGTTTATTATATTATTTAAGTATCTTTGATTTTATAACTAATTAATGAATGTTATTTTTAAAACTCGAACTTGCCCTTTGATACTAGAAAGAGAAGAGCAAAATTCTCGTACGTATATTTGTAAAACCACTAAACTAATATCCATTTTCAGATTACTCCAGCACGTATTCCAACACTAAGGTACGAAAATATAAACATATAAACGGATTGCATCCTATAGAAATATAATAATAAAAGTAATATTTTAGAGTGGCAGGAGTTATCACAGCATAAGCAGTGATTCCCGCTTACGAGGAAAGCATCAATCTCCTGACTCGACATTTATCATTGTTTGTAATAAGATTTAATTATAATATTTTATGTTAGTCTTGTAGTAGATTTAATCAAGTAAACATGTATTTTTATTAATGAATATTTTATAAATAAATATTTTTTTAATAACTTCGTTGTCTGCCAATACATAACTGGCGCAGTCGGTAGGATTACGGCGTTTCGTAAAAGTTTTGGATTCAAACTCTTCCATACTCTGACAAACGGCGATTCCCAAGTCGCATTCCTGTAATCCAGAACCTAACGGCGGTCAAGCGAAGGCTACACGAGGATATTCTGGAGAATTGGACGTCCCCGTGTACTACTCAAGACTCGACGGGAGATGCAGATACTGGTGTGGTGAGTACTCTCGCTGATAATCCAAGTTCCTGCTCTATTTCCTGTCCTAGTATTTATATTATACTCGTATTAATGTTAAAGAGTGTTTAAAGCTAAAATCGCGATAAACCTAGTTAAGTGTGAAAGTTTGTCTATTTCTAAAATCGAGCGGGCATTCTTTAGTTTAGTACATTATTTTTTTTTGGTGATATAAAGTGTTTAAAGCTAAAATAGCGATAAACCTAGTTAATTTTGTAATATTAAAATCCAAATAAACTCGAATAAAAATTCTTTAGGTTTAGAATTTCATTCATTGTTTCTTTAATAGAATCATATATTATCAGTGGAACGTGTTGTAACTGTAACACGATACTGCATTGTCTTTATTATATTGCAAAAATCTTTTTATTACTTAATTTTATAATTTTTACTATAATTTTATTATTATTTTTTTATATACTTTTGTATTAAAAAAAAAATATATATATATAATATATATATATATTAGTATGTCGGTAATAGATTCACCCCATTTTAAACTCGTCGTGGATTTAATTCCGCGATATGACGGCAATAAAAAATTACTTAATTTTTACATAAGAGAGGTCGAAAATGTCCTTAGCCAATTAGAAGCACCAGGTAGCAGCCACCCTACCTTATTGAGTGTTATTAAAATTAAATTAAGTGGAGCAGCTATAGAAGCGATTGCATTTGAAGAAAACTTAAATTCATGGCTTAAAATAAAAAATGCATTATTAAGACGTTTAGGAGAACCCCGTAACGAGATACAAGTGATGCAAGAGTTGACAAGAACCCGTAAATTAGAATTTGAAGATTCTGAGTCATTTGGTAAGCGATTACGCGAGTTGCTCGATACCTTGTATTTCGTTGGAAGGCATGGAGATAGAAGTTATTATGAAGAAATGGTTATTGAACAGTACACTAATAACTTAGATTTCCACGTGTCCTTAGGTGTTAGAATAGCTAGGCCAGATACATTAGAAATGGCCATAGTCGCGGCTAGACAGGAGGAAGCTAGGCTTGCTATTAATAAACCAGGCCCTTCAACTTTACAACAGGGTAATATGTTTAAGCATAAGGAATTTAATTCTGTTCCAAACCAATACAATAATAGGTTACCTATTTCCAAACGACCATTTTACCCACAACAGCAATTTAGGCCCCAAAACTACGTGCCTCAAACGAACAACATGACTCTTGAGCAACGCGTGCAACTAGTTAAGTCATTACTACCATGGAAGAACCAACAACCAGGTAGGAGCTCTGGTAACTACCGGAATAATTTTAATATACCCCAACAGAATAACCCACCACAGAAAAACTCAGATGTCACTATGAGGTCGGTCTCAAGGCCGAATAAACCACAGTTTGCAGTGGAGGAACTATTTTGTACCCAAAACGACCCACAAGATCAATACCCCAAAAATGAGGGCGAATACTCTAATTTTGATGATAGTCAACAGGATGAAGGTGAGTACCAAACAGAGTACAATCAGGGAACGAATGTGGAGGAACCCCCAGAATTTTATGGAGGTTCAGGAACACAGGAACCTGAGATAGTTGAAATCAATGTGCAGGAGAGGGAGCATCTGCCGTATATTGAGTTGCCGGAATTAGGAGGTAAGTACTTAATCGATACTGGAGCGAGTCGTAGCGTTATTGCATCGGATGTTATTTTTAATACTATTTTTGAATTATGTGTTGAACATGAACCGTTTCAAATTGCTACCGCGCATAATGTGTCTTGTCATAACCATGTAGTTTATCTCCCATTACCACCAATTTTTAATACAGATCTGACTCATAAATTTCTAATTTTTGATTTCGATCCCAAGTACAAAGGATTAATCGGATTTGATTTATTAAGATGTCTTAAAAGTAATATCGATCTTAATAGCAACATGTTACGCACAACAAACGCTAATATTCCGATTTCTTTTAACCACCCATTACGAAAGATTAAAATCGAACCGAATCGAATCGAACAAACTATATTGACGGACAATATATACCTAATTCACGATACTGGTCAGAAGGTTTAGAATCCCCTACAGCTTTTGTAACAGTCAAAGCCGGTTCATTTAAAACTACTGTTATAAATTATACTAATGAAAATAAATATATCCCCAATAAAATCCCAATACAACTAGAGACTTACTCTGACACTAAGAACGAGATTGTAGATTTAAACTCATTAAATATTAATATTGACATTAATAAAGAATTGTGTGACAATTTAAATAAAATTCGAACAAGTCACATGAATGAGGAGGAAATGAGTGAAATAACTAAGCTTTGTTATAATTACCGTGAAATATTTCATTCGGAAAATATACCATTAACATTTACACATGCGGTTAAACACCGGTTAAGATTATCGAACGGAACACCAATCCATGTTCGTAGTTACAGACAGCCTCCAAAACATCGTGCTGAAATTCGTAAGCAAGTTGATAACTTACTCGAACAGGGAATCCTTTTGCTTAAACAAGGTCAAATAATTAAACAAACAAATATTTTTAATTTAGCTTGTGTTTATAATGTTACATATTTAAAATTAACTACAACTAAATTAACTGCATTATATGCAAGTATTAAAGCTTCCGAAACGTCTACTACGCAATCAGAACGTATTCAAAATTCTTATCGTAATCAAATAGAATACAATTTATCCTTAGTAAATAGAAAACTTTCATTTATGATTCCCCGGAATATTAGGCGTAAACGTGGCCTCATAGACGGGTTAGGTTCAGTTGTAAAATCGATAACTGGAAATTTAGATAATCAAGATGCTTTAAAATTTGAATCTGAAATTTCAACTATAAGAAATAAAATAACTTCTATTCAAAATTCGGAGAAAAAGACATTAATTATTGCAGAAAATACTGTAAAAGAATTTGGTAATCAATTAGATAAGATTAACGACAATCAGAGAAATTTAGTTACATATATAGGAAACGTGACAAAAGACTATGATGGGTTACATAGTCACTTGAATTATTTAGATATTTACGTTCAAATAGATTTTAGTTTACAGATTATCTTAGATAAGTTAATGATATTAGAAGATTCTATAACATTTTCCCAATTAGGTGTTATGCATCCCAGTATAATTAGTCCCCAAAGTTTGGTGTTAGAATTAAGACAACTTAAAACTAAGTTTAACCTAGTACCAGAAATAGATATAAATTTAAATAATATTAGAATATTAGAAAGGTCAATTAAAGTTAAAGCTTACAGTACAGAACACTCGTTAACATTTATATTAGAAATTCCTAATACCGACCCAAATATATATGACCTTATCCACCTTTATTCTATCCCTGATACAAAATATTTTACTATTATCCCAAAATCGAAATACCTAGCACTTGGAAGCGATGAGTACGCATATCTGGAAGATAACTGCAAGCAACTAACCCAGAACGCTCATCTCTGCGAGTTAATGAACACCAAACACATTACAACATCGCAAGATTGTATCATAAACCTCGTTCAGCATAAGGACGCCAACTGCACTCGCGCTAAAATGATATTAGATAAGATACAGAAGACGCGAGACAACACTTGGCTGGTTATCCTTAGAAAAGAAGAAATAGTACGAGTTCAATGTGGAACCAAAACCTCATACAAACGCACTTCGGGAATTCATCTCGTAACACTCACCGAGGATTGTCGTGTTGACATCATTAACATAACTCTACGGACTCACATGACTACTATAAACATAGACGAAGTCATACCGCTGCCATTGAAACAGAATGCACCTGGGGAAGCTATAAAATATCAACTCAAAATAGAGGACCTAGATCTGGACAACATACACAAACTTCTGGACCAAGCTGAAGACATCAACGAAGATGACGTCGCAGACTGGCCCACACTTATGGCAACCCCGAGCTGGCCGACTATCATCCTGTATCTGTTCCTGGTCAGCGCAGCATCATGGAAGCTGTATCAATATACAAAAGCCACCAAGATAAATGAACATCCGAAGGCGACACCAACTAGTGAGGACACTAGTGGAAGCTGTAAGATCAGCTTCTCTCTGAAGGACGGAGGAGTTATCACAGCATAAGCAGTGATTCCCGCTTACGAGGAAAGCATCAATCTCCTGACTCGACATTTATCATTGTTTGTAATAAGATTTAATTATAATATTTTATGTTAGTCTTGTAGTAGATTTAATCAAGTAAACATGTATTTTTATTAATGAATATTTTATAAATAAATATTTTTTTAATAACTTCGTTGTCTGCCAATACATAACTCAGGATATATAACTTTTTGGCTATCAATGTTTTTATTGATCGTCTATATTATGCATGGCAACCAAAGTTTTTGATGTATATTTTTTTATTTTAATCGTAATCCTCCGATTTGATATTGACATTCCATAACTTTCTAGCGCTTCCGTTTTCGATTCATTCACTACCGTCGCTAAAACACCACATTCACCACGACAGCTTGCGCTTCCGCTTCTTCAACCGCTTGCTTCGCTTGGATAATTCCTTCCCAATCTTGGAGTTAACAGAAAGAAATAAAAGTAAATCACATATCAATTACAAAACTTTCGTGGTATTTATAAGAATAAAAAAAAATAATATAGCATTCATCTTTGTTCGACTGATTTCGAAATAGAATCAACGGGTCAAAATTGCCTCACCTCTTACCGCTGCTTTTCAGAAAAATAAACTATTTCATTCCTTAAATACATACATATAGCGCGCAATAATAACAATAATGACACGCAAATTACTTTGCTTTGTAATACTATTCTAACCAATACTCTGTAATAACATTGTTTATGTTTTTTTATGTTTCTTTTGATGTACTATTACATTATCTATAATATAAAAATGAATCGCAAAATGTGTTGGTAAGCGCATAACTCAACAACGCATGGACCAATCTTAACAATTTTTTTTTAATGTGCCTTGAAGTCCAAAGATGGTTTTTACGGCGAGAAAAATTCAAATAATTTCCAGGAAAACCCTTAAAGAGCCCTTTTCTTTTTCCTATACAAATATTTTCTAACTAAATGTAGAGTCAATTTGAAATGTATAGCTATTCAATAAAGTTCATATTAAATTACAAGCACTCATTGTTGTCTAAACAATATAGAGTCAATTCGCGCTTTATTGTCGCTGCACAACGTTCAAATTTATTCAAATATATGTGTTCACCTGACCAAATTGAAAAGTCAAAAAATGTAAGAGCTATAGATTTGATTGGCCTTGGAATATTTTTTCTTTTGTTTTAGTTTCGGAATGCGACATAAATTGTCATCAGTTTACACGTCATTGCATCTGTCAAACAAATTGCGTTAAAAAGCGTTTATAATATTTAATAATTAATTTTGATTGTTTTATATCGTGTTTTGCGCAAAGTGTTTTAATACCTGTGATTAATAATTATTTCATGTGACATAATTTAGGTAAGTATATACGATATGCCTCCTATAAGACGAAGTAATTTAGGTAGAAGAACCCGAAATGCTACAAACAAAACTAATTACCGATCTTATCATACTGCACATGAACGTGACGACCGAAATGAACGTAAAAGAATTCGTATATCACGAACGCGGGAAGCGAGAGCGAGAGATTCAACTAATAATCGCGAAAGTTTGAATCGAGCTGCTTTCAATTACGTTTTGTCAATTGACTACAGTAACCACCAATGTGTTACTATTGGATCTATGAACTTGGTTTGCTTTTATTGTAAGGCATTGAAATACAAAAATGAAGCCAATGGATTGTGTTGTGCAAATGGGAAAGTGAAATTGATACCATTGGATCCATCACCAGAGCCATCGTACTCATTGGTTTGAGGAATAGAACCAGATTCCATACACTTTTTGTCAAATATTCAACAATATAACAATTGCTTTCAAATGACGTCATTTGGGGCAACAAACGTAGTAATTTCATGCCAACTTTCAAGGTATGTATTATGGCAGTTAATCATTATTACTTTAATGAAAAAAAAATCCTGTTAACTAAGTAAATATGTGTCATTAACCTTCAGTTCCCTAAACCCTAACACATATATTACTTAGTCATAATATTATTGGGTGATTCAGTATTAGCAACACTTTTATTATTTTGAAACACAATATTTAATTTAATTATTTGATGATGGATATTAGTTACAACTAATTATTACATATTGACATACTTATTATTATTTATATATCATGCATATCAATTATTATTTGGTGA
The DNA here is from genome assembly GCA_918358865.1 of Melinaea marsaeus rileyi. Taxonomy (NCBI): domain Eukaryota; kingdom Metazoa; phylum Arthropoda; class Insecta; order Lepidoptera; family Nymphalidae; genus Melinaea; species Melinaea marsaeus. Next base: position 19,025,089 of record OU911094.1, on the reverse strand, counting down.
TTCAAATTAGGAGACCGATATACTTTTTAGGAACAAATATTATTTATATTTGGCAAAAATGTTTTTTTTTTATTTACAGATACAAGGCCAAATATATCATAGAGCAGGTTAACTGTTACCAGTGTCAGATAGCAATTACAAATTCCTGCAAATTTATTTCAGGGGCAATTCACCACAAGAAATTGATATGCGTTGTTCACATAACAATTCACTAAAGAGGTCTATTGTCCGTGACTTAAAACTAAATAATAAAATCGCACCCGTCTCATTATTTTCGTTGACGGTAGTTTCGTCCAACCCTTGGTGATGAATTCTCTATCGGACAGCCTATATCTTATAACTCCTGAATCGATCTGCCAAAAATATGGACACAATCAATTGATTATGTTGTTTAAAACCACATTGGATCTGATGCCATCTGATAATCACAAAATTGTAATCAGAGCTGATAAAACACCTGTTGGCCAACATGCAAGACGTTTTAATGCACCAACTATTAATGAAGTTGCCATCGTTGTAGTTGGAGAAAACTTGGAATCCCGTGATATTATTTAACATCGTCGGAATGATCAATTACAACGTATAAATGAAACACACCGTTCATATGACGCACTGCAATATCCCATTATATTTTGGCATGGCTATGATTTCTCAAACAAGATGATAAATCCCATTACAGGTAAAAAAATAGTAGTTTAGCTATGGAGATATATTATCAGTCACTATATTATTATTTTTTTTATTCTCAATGTTATAAAAACAAAAATCTATTTTCAGGTTCTGAAACCAACAAAAAAGTCAGATCAATGGACTATTATTCCTACCGCCTAATGATTCGTGAAAATGAAGACAATCACATACTCAAATGTCGGCGATTATATCACAAGTATGTTGTAGACATGTATGTTAAAATTGAAACGGAGAGATTAACATTCATCAGGTTGAATCAGACCAAACTCAGATCTGAAGAGTATATTCACCTTCGAGATGCGATTAATACTGATGGAAGTGCACAGAGTGTTGGTCGGAAGCCCTCGACATATGCATTAAAATGCTCAAGATGCCATGTCATATGTTCGTCATTATGGTACAGCAGATTTGTCCATCACATTTACATGCAATCCACACTGGATAGAAATCATATATTTATTTATTTATTTAACTTCACGCCATATCCCTTGCGGGGTAGCCAGAGACGACGGAGCGCCAAACGCTACGGTCCCTGCATACCTCTTTCGCCTCGACCACAGACATTAACCTCTTCATACATGCCCTCCGGGGAGTCCTCATGCTTTTTACGTTACCTTCCTCTAGTATCGTAGATACTGAGTTTTCGAAGGTCACTCGAGGCCTCTCCCTATCTCTCTTACCGCTCACTATTCTTTTATAAATCTTTTTTACCATTTTTTCATCACTCATTCGTTCGACGTGCCCAAACCACCTGAGCACGTTCTTCTTCATTCTTACCATGACATCTTCGCTAGTACCTGCCATTTTGTGGATCTCTTCATTGCGGGTTCGGTCAGCTAAACTGACTCCGCATATTCGGCGAAGAGATCGCATCTCCACAGCATTCATCTTTCTTACATTCTTCTTCTGTGTTACCTACGTTTGGCTGCCGTATAACAAAGTCGGTAGCAAAACTGCATTGTGTACAGCCAAACGTGCAGCTATGCTGACGTTTCGTCGTCTCAACAATGCAGCCAAAGCACCGTTGACTCTGTTACCGGCAGCAATACGCCTTTCCACATCCATCCATATCTTCCGTCCATATCTTCCGTCTCTGCTAAACATACTTCCTAAATATACCGCTTCAATCACTTGTTCTATTATCTTACCATTCACGTTGATCTTACATTCTGTTCTTTCTTCATTTCTTTCAAATATCAGAACCTTCGCCTTATCTACATTCAGGTTTAGACCACTATTTTCACACCCATCTTTCAGAGTGGTGACCAATGCCTGCAAATCGCATTCTGATGATGCAATGAGCACTGCATCAACTGTATATAGCAAGCAATTGACCTTAAGGTCACCTACTTTCACACCTATGTCACTGTCTTTCACGCCTTGGAGACAACTATCCAAATACAAGTTGAACAACCAAGCTGACATAGCGCAACCTTGCTTAACACCCGATTGGATGTCAAACCAGGGCGACATGTCAGCTCCTACTACTCGCACAAAGGCTGAGTGATCTCTGTAAAGAGACTTTACAGCCTGTAGCAAGGGTCCGCTCACATTGTATCGGGGCAGTATCTCCCATAACTTCTTTTTCACAACCCTGTCAAACGCCTTTTCCAAATCCACAAAAGCACAGAAAACCTTTTGGTTTAGGGCCAAAAACTTTTCTGTGATCATGCGGAGGGAAAAGATCTGATCTATACACCCTCTTCTAGGTCTAAAACCTCCTTGGGCCTCCCACAACAGCCTTTCAGATTTCTCTTGCATTCTTCTCACTAATATCTTAGCATAAACTTTACCGCCCAAGCTAATCAAACTGATGGTCCTATAGCTTGCCCAGTCTATCTGTGAACCTTTTCCTTTATACAAAGGTACAATGACTGCACCTCGCCAATCGTCTGGGACCTCCCCTGATTTCCAGCACAAATTGCACAAAAAACAGAACAAGTCCAAGATGCGTGGCCCACCATATTTGATCATCTCGGCAGTAACTTCATCTGCTCCCGCAGCCTTACCACATTTTAGGCTTCGAATCGCGCTCTCCACTTCTTCAAAACTGATTTCACCATCGGCTACATCGGGACTCAGCATTTTGCTGGTACTCGAGACCGAGGTGTCCTCAAATTCATACGTCTCCTTGTAGAATTCCGCCCACCGCTGCAAAACGTGTGCTTGCTCTGTTAAAATTTCACCGTTCTTTGAAAGCACCCCTTTCATTCTACAAGTTTCCGAACAACCCCGGGAATCACTAACTTCTCGCCAGAAAAGCTTCGTGTTTTCCCGGAAGTTGTTTGTCAACCTTTCATCCCTTTGTCTCTCAGAATTTTCACGCTTCATCTTTATAAGTGCTTTCGTTTTGTGCTTTTGCAGCTTGTACTCTCTTTTTCTTATCTCTCTCATACTTTTATCCTTACCCGAGGTTTTATAATCCAGCCATGCTTTCTTCTTTAACTCCACAGCGTCTTTCACTTCATCATCCCACCATTCATCGCGCTTTTTACTAAAACCTCTTTACCTTTTACCACATACCTCTGTCGCTACTTTCACCATACCATTCCTAAGGTTCTGCCAGCATACTTCAACACTTTCATTTCCAGAATCACAGCTTTCAAGCTTCTTGGAAACCCTTTCTGGATCTTGAAGCTTCCAGCTTCTTATGCGATAATTCGACTCCAAGCCAGGACACGTTGTGCGGCTACGCCAACCTGCAAACAGACCTCTTATTCTAGCAACGACTAGATAATGGTCCGTTCCCAGATCAGCACCCCTAAACCCTCGCGTGTCCATAACTTGGCTTCGAATACGCTGATCCACTAGGAATAAATCAATCATACTTCTTTCTTCCGCTCGCTCCCATGTGTACATGTGAATTTGTTTGTGATCAAACATCGTGTTTGCCACAAACAAATTTTTCTCCTTACAAAATTCCAAAATAAGCTTTCCAGCCTCATTTACTCTCTTATCACCGTACTTGCCTAGCACGCTATCGTAACCACTCTGCGCGGTTCCAACCCATCCATTCATATCTCCACATACTATCAATTTTTCATTATCTCTGACACTACTTAGAACATCCCTGACACTCTCCCAAAACTCCTCGAGTTCACTCACTTTAGCTGAGGATACCGGCGCATTAACGCCTAGCAAGAATACTCTTGTTATCCCCAGCTTAAAGCGAACCCAAAGAAGCCTCAGGTTGATAGCCTTGTATTCTACCATTGCGCTAACCATTCGAGAGGACAACAACACGCCTACACCTATGCAACCTCGCTCACCCTCTGGAACCCCAGTCCAGAAAGCGACCCGGTTGCCAGGCAAATCGGTCGTATCATTGCCTTTTCGCTTGGTCTCAGACACACAAATAACATCCAGATCTTTGTCATCCATCACATCTAATAATTCATTCATCTTCTGTTCCATACCTCCTCTTACATTCCACGTAGCTATTTGTAGGATAGAAATCAAGCAGGAGTTATTCCCTGGGCAATCACCCATTGATCGTCATGATATTACAGCCAGAGTCTTTAGACAAAAGTTGAAATCTTTAATGGATTTCATTGTGAAACATTATGTTGACACGCTGCTGGATGTATTCTGTGGAGTGGCAGAAACGGGGATTGCCACATGCACACATTTTGATTTGGTTAGTTGAAAAGAAAAGGCCAAATGAAATTGATGTAGTAATATCAGCTGAAATCCCTAATGTAGATCCTGGATTGCATGAGGTAGTTATCAAAAACATGATACGTCGTACCTGTGAAATTCTTAATTAAAATTCATCGTGTATGGGTAAACAAGGAAAACCAGTTCCAGGATACCCATATGTATATTCTACCGATGCGATTGGTCGAATTTATTCAGTACATTGTGAAACATTACGTGTTTGGAGAGACACGCTGCTGGATGTATTCTGTGGAGTGGCAGAAACGGGGACTGATTTTTTTGATTTGGTGATCATTTTGATTTGATTAGTTGAAAGATAAGGCCAAATGAAGTTGATGCAGTAATATCAGCTGAAATCCCTAATGTAGAAGTAGATCCTGGATTGCATGAGGTAGTTATCAAAAACATGTATGGTGGATGGTAGATGTTCAAAACGATATCCACGGACAGCAGATAATGGAAGATCAACAATTGTCAAATTAAATCAACAAGATATTGAAATAGATAATCGCTGGATTGTTCTATATTCACCCATTTTATCAAAGACTTTCAAAGCGCACATCAATGTTGAATCTTGCCATTCAGTAAAATGTATTAAATACATTTACAAATATGTAATCAAAGGGAGTGATATGGCTGTGATTGGTATTAATGCAGAGAATTCCAGGGATGAAGTTACCCAATACCAAATGGGTCGCTATGTTAATAGTAATGAAACAGTTTGGCGAATATTTTCTTTTCCTATTCATGAGAGACGCCCTACTGTTGTTCATATATCTGGGCATTTAGAAAATGGACAAAGAATATATTTTACAGCACAAAACGCAGTACAAAGAGCTGTACACCCACCATCTACTACATTAACCAGTTTTTTTAGACATGCTAAAACGATGCTTTTGCTCAAACATTGTTATATTCTGAAATGCCAAAATATTATACTTGGAATCAATCAATCAAATGATGAATGTTTTTATTTACGACTGCTATTAGTCAATGTACGCGGCCCAACATCATTCCAACATGTACGAACTGTTGATGGTGATTTGTGTGGATCATACAGAGAAGCTTGCCAATGTTTGCGATTGCTAGAAAAGGATGCTCATTGGGATCAAACTCTCAATGATGTTGTAATATCATCACAAGCTCATCAAATACGAACATTGTTTTTTATAATCATATCTACATGCTTCCCATCATACCCAAAGGATTTGTGGATCAAGTACAAAGATAATATGTGTGATGATATTTTGTATCAAATACGGATTAGAAAGGGAAATTCAAATATACAAATAAGCGAAGAAATTTACAATGAAGTATTGATTTCAATCGAGGATATGTGCTTGATGATGTCCAAGAGTTGCACCGAGAAAAACTGTATGATCTCAACACTTTGAAAGAATTAATTCAAACAAATCTTCCACCATTGAATGAACAACAGAAGTATGTATTTGATACACTTATGAAAGTAATAAATGGTAAAAAAGGAGGGATTTACTTCTTAAATGCACCTGATGGTACAGGAAAAACTTTTTTGATTTCATTGATATTAGCAACAATTCGCTCACAAAATAAAATTGCACTTGCACTCGCTTCGTTGCAAAATGACCAATCTGAAGACATATTCTCTAAACAACTCATTGACATTGGTAATGGCAAATTTCCTATAGACATCTTGAATGGTTGCATTAACTTTCCTCAAAGTTTTTGTCAGTTAACTAGATCAAAATATGAACTTATTCAAAAGATTTTTCCAGATGTTGCTCAAAATTACAGAAACCATGATTGGTTGAGCGAACGGGCTATATTGGCTGCAAAAAACATAGATGTAAATGAATTAAATTTCAAAATTCAAGAAAAAATTACGGGCGATTTGAGGATATATAAATCAGTTGATTCGGCTACTAACCAAGATGATGTTGTCAACTATCCGCCTGAATTTTTAAACTCGCTGGATTGACCAGGATTGCCACCTCACAATCTTCAATTAAAGGTAGGATCGGTAGTTATAATGTTAAGAAATATCAACCAACCGCGTCTTTGCAACGGCACACGGTTAGCGATAAAAAAATTATTGAACAACGTGATAAAAGCAACTATACTGAAAGGAAAGTATAAAGGTGAAGACGTTTTGATACCACGCATCCTAATGATTCCAACTGATGTACCATTTGAATTTAAGCGACTACAGTTTTCAGTGCGGCTTGCTTTTGCTATGAATGTAAATAAGTCCCAGGGGCAATTAGGTGTTTGTGATATTAATTTAGAAAACCCATGTTTCTCACATGGTCAATTGTATGTTGCCTGTTCCCGTGTTGGAAAACCATCAGATTTGTTTATATATTCACCAGGTAATCAAACAAAAATCATTGTTTATCATAAAGCACTACAATAAAAATTAAATAGACTTTTGTTATTAATAGGATTAGTGAAAATACTTATATACGTTTTATTTAATTATTCTTTATTTCATCGGTTATTAACCCTATGTTAATAATAATAGTAATAAATAATTAATTATCTCCATGTTTTGTCATTGAAGCACCCACTTTAAAATTATTTGTCACCTTTAGGTTGCCACTATCCCTTTAGATTATTTTTCAATCAGGTTTGAACCTTAAGTTCCCCTCTTAGTTTAAAGCCCTCTGGCAGACATCCCAGTCCCCGACTGGGATGTCTGCCAGAGGGGATGGATGGATGGATGTCTCAAAAAGGTGGCCAAAGTTCGTGGAAGCGAAGATACTTAGGTCACCCGAGCTGACCTATTTCTTTAATTCTCCTGAACAGAACCGTCACCATGATGATAGGGCGATGTGTGAGGGTCAGCAGAGTAAAAACGTCTTAAAGTCTGGATGGACTCCAAAACTACTTAACGAATTTTAATAAATTTACACCCCACGTACAGTCAGAACTAACTTAAAAGATAAATTAATAAAATTAATAAAATTTTCAACTCATTTCATAGTTGCAATATTATTTTATTGCAAATTATTTGTTTATTATTTTGCAGTTAGCTCCTAACAATTCTAAAAGATGGCGGTATCTGTCGACTGGATTGAGTAATAAACGATGAGGTAGGTAGGGCAGATCCCCTACCAACCTCATTCGTAAGTTTAGTGTTTCAAGTTTTATAAACTTGGATAAAATTAAAAAAATAATTATAATTATTTTGTTTTGATTTTTGCTTAATATCGACTGTAAGAAAACATTATGGTTTTCAAGGCACATGTACTCTGAACGTTACCCCTTAAATAGTTTACTACAATGTAATATATCAAAAACAATAGTCACAGTAACGCGTGACTGGGTCTGCTAGTAAAATAATAAAAAACGGTAATATTTATGGTATGTAAATAACAGAATATGTAATATTAACATGTAATATTAACGCATAAAAATAAGTAGGAAGATATGAGAATATTCTCATCTATCAGTCTTATATATTGCAGAGGATCAAAACACATACATTGATGTATTTTTTGTTACAGTTATTGTTATCTTGAATACACTGTTATCAAATTATTTTCAGTTCCACTTGTGTTATACACTTTTTTTTCTTTTGTCATATGAAAATATCTATTTCTGTTATTTGATTAAAATTATATATTTAACATATGTTTTCTTTTTCTTTGTTATCTATTTATACTCTACACTTATACTGATTATTTATAGTTTTGTTGATATTGAATTTTCTTGAAAAACCAAGAGTTTCAGATGGGAATTTATAATGACGTCACAACATATGGTTAAATTTTTAATATAATTCTTAAATCGTTGTGATATCGACTTTATTCACAAATAAGATATTAAACATATTTTAGGTAATTTTATATTACGTAATTTGTATTACAGTTGTAATTCAGTGGATAACAAAAAGAAATTATGAAGATTATTAATATTACTGGGATCCGCTGCCCGTGCTGTGCGGGTGTTGAGCTGAGCCCCTCTTCTTTCTTCTTTTCTTGATAACTTTTGGATGGCTAAACATTTTCAATCTCTTTTCTCTATAACATCCGTCTTCGGCTCAAACATACATGAGAATTTTTTTAATTAATTATCTCGTCGCATTGTGCAGGCCAAAAAGGTCTCCCAAACGGTTAAGAGCTTCGCTTACGCTCAGCTCAATAAATGTATATATATATTAATGGCGCAAAAAAAATGTTTAAAAAAAAAATTAGACTTATTCTACTTATTTATATAAATATTTAATACCTAGTGTATTTATTTGTTAGTTTCTGCTTTATTTTTACCTACAAATGTTTACAAAGAGGTCATCATAGTTGGTTGAACAGTCTTTATCTTCATTACTCCTGATCTGTGTCCAATTATTCTTCAATGATCATGTGACTGCACAGTGAAGTAAAACCAAGTGACAATATTCAGATGCACATTGCAGTCACCTTGTTGATAATACGGACATTTATATATACTTCATTTTATTTCTAAAGCAGCGCAGGTTTGGAAAAAATATTGTTATAATTTTATCATTCTTCATATAATATATTCGATAATTATTTATATAATTAACAAATATGATATTTGTAATAATAATTGAATGTAATATTAATATATATGGAATGATAAGGACGAATGAAATTTTGATATTGAATTTCAGGTACTTCTAATTCAGTAGATTAATGACATTCCTACTTCAGAGAAATTTAATTTAGTTGTATAGCACCTTCCATTAACTTAATAAGTATTTTGATATAATTAATTAAGTTTTAATGCTTATGTATAATTTTACACATACGCAAAATAAAAATAATGACATATTCACCAAAATATCACCGGGACAATGTTAATGAATTTATTACTTAATAGGGTTTATTTTAGATAATTTTATCTTTATCTTGAATACACAATAAATTTCAAATACTTATATAATATAAGAATAAAAATGTATCAAGTAAAATCCTGGAAATGGGGAAGGTATAACTTATCGAGTCGGTTCAGTGAAATAATTCTACATTGTGAGCATTTATTACTGAGTAATGAAGCGTAAAGTACTCCAGTGAGTTGGATTACTTCCAGCGAGCCTCATTTGAAGTTGAACTTTTTTTTTCAGGTTGTATTACTATAATTTTAATAATTAATTCAAACACTTTAACCTGTCTAAAGAGTTTTTCGCTACAACATAATTTTAATAAATTGGTTTTTAGTTTTTATATAAATCATGTATAATAAAGAATATTAAATAATTATTATTGAATTATTCGTAACTAAAACATTATAATAGCATGTGTATTTGTTTGTAATCTTACACTTAACTTTAACAACGTAATAAATGAACATGGAATTTTGAACAAACATCGTCAGGGATACATTAAGGTACGTAGGCTTTTATCCTGAGAAAGGTATTGTTCCTGAAGGATGCAAAATATGCTTTAAGAAGGTCGACTGATGTATTATCATGATTATATTTTGTACCAAAATAACAAGGGCATCGAAAAAACGAACACTTATGATATGAAAATATTTTATCGGTGTATTGAGAATCAGTAAAATATATGACACTTAGCCAAATCTTGAGAACTTTTACATTGTAATAACATAATGTTTTTAAATATCTAAGTAAAACTATCATGAATTACAAAATTTACAACATTAATAATAATTTACAAGTTGCCCATGCCCATGTGACGTACACATGGGCATTAGAAAGTGGACTTTGTTCCACACTTCGCTAAAAAACAAACGTTGAGATTCTACTTTTGGCTTATATAATATCAAATATTTTAGCTTCTAATAACTGTATTAAATTAAACACCAAAGTTGAGATTGTTAAGGTTAGGGCTATTGAATCAGTAAATCAATATTAACTATATAACTATGCAGTTTTGATCGCAAGAAATAAAAAAAATCCGTGCCCGCAGGGGGACACGCGTGGGTAGACCTCGTGTGTAACTCATTTAAAATACAACTCACTACCTAAGAATAACACATAATGCCGTTGTTTACATCAAAAATTTTCAAACAAAAAGCGGTTTTTTTTTCTCGGAAAAGGTATCTTTTTTGGAAATACTTTTGGTACTTAAATTTAGAGTAAAAAATAACCTTTCTTTTAAAAATATTTGCGAGGTGGAAATGTTTACCAGAAAAAAGTTGCCGTGGTTTTACCTACCTTAAATTTTTAAGCTAACAGTGGTATTTTTTTTCTCGAAAACGGTACCTTTTACGGAAAAACTTTTAGTACTTAAACTTTGAGATAAAAAATAACCTTTCTATTAAAAATACTTGCGATGTAAAAATGTTTACCAAAAAAAAGTAATGATTTTTTTTTCAAAAATTTTCGGTTTTTTCACCCCCACCCCAAAGTTATTGAAGTTAGGTTTTCGGTTTATGTACATTAGTTATCGGTATTCATCAAAGACATCATATAATATGAACGCAATTGATACTTTGTATAGGGAAAAAGTTAGGGTCGAAAAACTGAAATCAGAAAAAGTGAGGCCCTAGCCGCCCCCTGTGGCCGGATTTCTCTGGTTAACGAACTTGACCTTCATTTTCGGATGGTTGATTTTTGTGCAAAGTTAGAAAGCGATCCGAGCGAAACTGCGGCCGCTATCGTGCTGACAAAAGTCGAATCTGGACGCACGCACGCATTTATATATATATATATATATATATATATATATATATATATATATATATATATATATATATATATATATATTTATAAACTTTTTGACCAATGGTCATTTCGGACTCAGGGGGTCATAAGAAGACCTGTGAAGAAATTTTTCCAAAATTCGAAAGTCGGGTACAAATGAATGGGCAGACCGAATTCTTCGAGGTCTACCCAATAAAATAGATTTAGGTTTTGTAGTTAATGTTTTGTTACAAATATTTCAATGAAATTTCTTATAAATTTTAAATATAATATAATATTTAAGAGGTGAATGTCACATTTTAGGAAAAGGTCAACGCAATATTACAAACAGTCTCCTAATCAAATTCAAATATGCAAAAGATTATGAAATTATTGCAGTGAATTATTATTATATTATTTTCATACAATATTACCTTTCTTTGCCAGAACTAGCATATTTTTTTTGTTTTTTCCTTTCATGCTTAGATAATAGGTGAAAGCCTTTGAAGTATAAATGAAAAAATCAGGTAGTGAATTTATAGAAGCTATTTGTATGCAAATGATGGGCCTTTTTCTGCGTGAAATCTCTAGAGAATGCATACAAATTATTTTAAGAGGTAAAAGAAAATAACACTATCTTGCACAGTTACAAATTGCGTCTCACAAAGAAAGTTTAAACTATTATGCCAAAGTTAAGATTATTTCATCGGGTTATAATAAAATAAATAGCTGAATAATTATGGTCTAACGAGGTTTGTTTATGTTTGTGTTTATTTTTATAAAAAGGTTAGGTGTTCAATATCCATAATAAATATCGGAAAATAATTATATGTTATCTCATTAGATTAAATTAAAAAAAAATCCGTGCCCGCAGGGGGACACGCCTGGGTAGACCTCGTGTGTAACTCATTTAAAATATAACTCACTACCTAAGAATAATACATGATGCCGTTGTTTACATCAAAAATTTTCAAGCAAAAAGCGGTTTTAATTTTTTTTCTCGGAAAAGATATCTTTTTTGGAAATACTTTTGGTACTTAAAATTAGAGTAAAAAATAACCTTTCTATTAAAAATATTTGCGAGGAGGGAATGTTTACCAGAAAAAAGTTGCCGTGGTTGTACCTACCTAAAATTTACAAGCTAAAAGTGGTTTTAATTTTTTTTCTCGGAAACGGTACCTTTTACGGAAAAACTTTTGGTACCTAAATTTAAAGTAAAAAATAACCTTCCTATTAAAAATACTTGTGATGCAAGAATGTTTATCAGAAAAAAGTTATGATTTTTTTTCCAAAAATTTTCGGTTTTTTTTCCCCCACCCCTAAGTTATTGAAGTTAGGTTTTCGGTTTATGTACATTAGTTATAGGTATATATCAAAGACATCATATAATATGAACGCGATTGATCTCCTTTGTATAGGGACAAAGTTATGGTCGAAAAACTGAAATCAGAAAAAGTGAGGCCCTAGCGCCCCCTGTGACCGGATTTCTCTGGTTAACGAATTTGACCTTCATTTTTGGATGGTTGATTTTTGTGCAAAGTTTGAAAGCGATCCGACCGAAACTGCGGCCGCTATCGTGCTGACAAAAGTCGAATCTGGACGCACGCACGCATATATATATATATATATATGCGTGCGTATATATATATATATATATATATATATATATATATATATATATATATATATATATATATATAAAAACTTTTTGACTAATGGTCATTTCGGACTCAGGCGGTCATAAGAAGACCTCCTGTGAAGAAATTTTTCCAAAATTCGAAAGTAGGGGACAAATGAATGGGCAGACCGAATTCTTCGAGGTCTACCCAATATATATTAGATCAATAATTTATAGTGTCATAAAAACCCACGCCGTAGGTTTCTTATATTATTACTATATTATTTTTTATATATTTTTCCTGTTGAAATAAGTAAATTGAATGAAATGAAAAACCAAGTCAAGTTTTTCCATGATGCGTGAAAGAACAAACAGACAGTACTGAGTCATCTATCGAGACTTAACAACTTGTATAAGTTACAAATACCGAGGTATGTGTACCGAGCACGGGTTTTCCTCCAACACGCACTGCGCTGTTGAAGTATCCCATGTTCTTGCATGTTCGTTCGTATTCTGAAAGTTTCCATAATTTTATCATTTCAAAGATTTTCTAATGATACAGTAATAATTAATAATTAATAATAAGTTATATACCTTATTACATGCGCTTCAGTTTAACAATATATGAACATAAAATGTAACAAAAAAGTTAATAAATTACAAAGGTAAATTAGAGAAAAGACTTGATATCGTGTCTAAATTGTACGACAAAAAGCTTATGAATATAATACATTCTGCGAAATTTCTGCCCTTTAATGGCGGGAAGGTTTTGAATGTTGCGAAAGGAAAAGGGTTATTTACATATACATGATTATATTGGATTCATTCTTAGAGTCAATATGACACGTATTGATAACCGAAGGAAATGAGTTTCTTCCGTTGAATTGTATTGTTATCACTCTTTCATTGTATCCGGAAACTATTATTTTTTACATTGAATTCAAAACTCTACTCAGGTGTAAATAATATCTACATACAAGTATTTTTACAACTAAATCAACAAACTGAATTTTACAACTAAATCAAATTCCTATCTTGTTTATTCTAACTGCTGGAAGGATTTCGTATCTCGCATCCGGACGCTTTCAAGTAAACACAAAGGCTTTAAAGACAAACAGAAGTTTAAATGAGTTTTCATCTTACATATAGATAATCTTACATATACTCGTAGATGACCTAACTCTTGCATTCGGCTCTATCTGCCGGAAAATAAATATTAATCACTATTTATATATTTATTATTATTTATTTATATATTTATGTATAACAAAATGTTTCATATTTGTGAGCAATGTTAGCAATATGAAGAGGACGTTTTACGACATGGCGGATTACTAAAGTTACACAGTAATGTAGGCTGCAGTTTTAATAAATCAGATATTAATAAACTGTGATATGATTACAACTTAATCTTACCGACAACAGTACTTACCTAATATATATTATACTTTTATTGTAGTTTATTTTTATAATGTTTAGTATTGTTTCTTATTTCATTATGCTATATAGTTCATTTCCTTCACCTTTAATGCATAAGTATGTCAAAAATCGTAATAATTATATAATATATATAATAATTGATATCATTGAATGGTCGTCCCTCTTCACTTGTCGCAGTCAACACTGACATTAGTGAAGGGTTTAATTTACAACTTTGTAGTTTGTTGTTGCTAGCAACATAAGTTCATCTTTGAAATAGATTGATATTAGTATTAGTGGGTCTGTAGAAAAGTAGAGGAGTAATCTCATCGCTATTACACTATATTAGGATAATCTACAGAATGTTTTGTCTTTCAATATCATCTGAAAATAATTCAGATAATGTATGACTTCTGACACCACATAGCATAAGTAAGACTAAGCACTAACCAGCTGTAACTTATTTACTGTTTGAAGATCAGCATAATATGGCTATCATCCTCATAGTGAGTTAGATATCAGTAGGTCTTCTGACCTAATCTCTCGCGTTTATCAGAAATAATAAATCCTTTATGTAACAGATGTTTAATAAAGATAGGTAACACTAACTAATAGATGAAATATCTGCGTACAGATTTAAATAATTAGAACGAATACTCCTTGATAATATATATTTATTACCAAAAAAAGAAAGTAGAATAAACTTTTTATATTTAAAGTGCAGTTTTACAATTATAGTAGGAAGGTGTATTAAAAAAGATAGTCTGGGAGAGAGATTTACAGCGTGAGAGATGAAGGACGCTGTACCGTGATAATTAATTAAGTGTGCAGTTTTGTAAAAAACAGTTTGCTTTTTAATTTATGATCGCACTCATCATTCATTGTTTTGTTTAACCTTTAACTGTGGACGCGCGGTCTCACAGACCGCTTGCAGTTTGTAATTTTTGTGTTTATCCCTTTTCCCTTGCTTCCCGCGTTTAATGCGCTCAGTAGCTTTAGTTTTAGTGCCGAAACGTGTGTTGAGATGAGAGGTTGCGTCGACGGCCACAAATTAGGTGAGTTATTTTACTTTATACTTTAACTGCGGTCTGTCGGACCGCACGTCCACGTTTCCTGCGTAAATAATATTAACGGTGATTTTGTTTAATTTGATTGTTTTAGGTTATTTCCATTCAAAATGTCAATTAATATTGATCAACGTGCATCCACATCAAAAGGAACGTCAACATCACAGCTCGAACAGCGTGCTAGTAAAATATGGCGAGTTGAGAACCCTTCTTTTGAAAAAGAAGTATATGATTTACTTTTAGAGTCGGATAAGTCTGATAACGAAGAAACTATTGAGGATTGCTTGATATCTGAAAATGATTTTATCCAGAATCATATAAGTGAACTTGAATACTTCCAAGAAAATACCGGTTGTAGGGAGATCATGTTTACAGTGTTCCAAACCCTTGTGCAAGGACTGCCAATAATTTTAAACAATTGGACCAATGTCAAAAATTTTGTATTTTAATTTGAGAAGACTTTTATTCGTTTTTATATTAGGTTAAACTTTAGATTAATAGTTTTGATTGTTATTTTTTCTAAAAAGTTTAATTCATTCAAGTTTTTCGTCCTAAAATTGATCTCTAGTAAATGTATGCCAAAAAGTGCCTTTAATTGTTAGTATGCTTTATTTTATTTACAAATAAAGAAAGATTGATTAAAAGCCTCGAAATTATTTAATTTTAATATACCTAAAAAACAATAAATACAAAAGTGTACAAATAAAATTAGTATTTACGTAATATTTGGACTTCAGAACATAGCGGTCCGAGAGACCGCGCGTCCATAGTAGTGTAACAAAAAAATGACGTCCATAGTTAAAGGTTAAGTATAAAGTATATTTTCATTTATGAACACTGAATTAGGGATATAAATTTTTTATAGTATCCTAATAGAATAGAATCCCACGATTGATATAAAAATAATAAATATTTTAACGGCAATCATTTCAGTTTTAAGTAAATCCCTTTTAAATAGCAGCATTTGGTTTCAAATAAAAATAATACAGAATAAGTGCTGTGGAATAATTTCCTGTAATAAAAATAGAGCAAAGTAAGATAGAAAGATTCACTGTTCAGTCTGAAGCATCGCCGCGGGAACAACTAGTATTAAAATGTATTTTACAATATTCGAAAAGAAAAGCTGAGTATCGGTGAAAATAACGTGACTTATTCTTGACGGAATATTAAAAGTTCTTGACTATTCTCCCAGCTAGAAATATTAGGACTTGTGTTAATAATATTACAAAAACAAAGACATAAATATGCTTTTTAAGCTATTTTTTATTTTCTAAAACAAACTGAAATAACATAAAAATTTTAACTTTGAAATGATTATACATATAACATTATTTATATAAAAAAACTAAACCCTAAATACTTATAATGTAATGAACCAAAACTCATAAGCAATTATTATAACTTAAGTGCAAGTTAAGTCAAAAGGAGGTAAAAATAAAAGATTAATTATAAAATGGGGGATGTAATGTGGCTGTTACTGATAAATAAGACTTTCAGACAGTCAATACAAAGACCGCAATTTGTAGCATAGATTTCCCTAACGTCACACCAAAGATAATCACTTGTTTTGTTCTTTGTTTGTCATTAACTTAAAAACATTCATTTACTTCATGTTATAGTAAGTACTAATATAAATTTATTATTATTTATTTACTACTTTATTTTTTTTAAACTTAAATATTATTCAAACCGTTCCCTCTAAAGCAAATAATTAAATAATGTATTAAATAAACTTTTTGTATAATGGAAAGAAGGTATTTACAGGATATTTTTTAAAACTATGAAATAGATTTCCAAAATTATAAGGAATTTGTCAATTTTTCACAAATTTTACAGCTAATATTTTTGTTGAAATAATATTTTACTTAGGTTACTATCATTGTCTATAGGCTTTTGGAAATTATAGGAACTTTTCATTTTTTAGGGATTTATGTAAAGAGTCTATTTTTAGACATAACTACATTACTTGTAATATATAGAATCATAAATCCAAAGACTTCAATGCTAAATGTACTGAATCATTCTTTGGTGTATTGGTTCGAGTTTTTTGAACTCTATTACAATTTAATCGTTTAGACTTCATATTATTATTTATTATAATAATTAGCTATGATTATGATAACAGTGCAATTCGTAATCTTCTTTTCTAAAGAACTACTTTTACTAATATCCATCCACCTTGAAGATAAACTAATGTATCTATTAATTACATAACATCTTACAAACCAACTTGCCAACAGTTGTAAATTAGACCCTTCACTAATGTCAGTATTCATAGCGACGAGTGAAGAGGGACGACCATACAATGATGTGAACTGTGTTCATTTAAATGATGATTATAATTGTTCTCTATTACTACTATTTATGCATCACAGGTGATGGATATGGAACTTTATAGCACAATGAAATAAACAACTTCATTTCATTTAGATAAATAAATTATTATATATGTTAGGTATATACTTTTATCCTTAAATTAAATTGTTATCATAACATAGTTTATTAATCTATGATTTATTAAACTACAGCGTACATATCCCGTGTTATGTTGTGTGTACATTTGATTTATGGTAATTATTTAAAGGATATCCTAAACAGTATTAATCTCTGAATTCTGTAGCGTCCATGTTTTTGTAACTTCATTTTCTTATTATTTTTTTACATTAACAGTAATAAGGATTAATCATTCTATCAATCAAAAGTAGATAAGTACGTAAAAAATAAGTACTTGTACATTTTTCTTCAAAGCGGTTGCGGTGTAGGTTCTGGTTCTCAGAGGAGACTCTAATAATAGTGTGAACTATTAACATGACCTAGCTATTAACAGTCGCAATACAATTAATGAAAAACATAGAAATAAAAATAGATATTTCTGTTCTTCATATTAAAATATAATATTTCATTAATATTCAAAGTTATAATTACTATATCATAATATTTAAATAACGATTAAATATTTGTTATTTGATTATTATGATTGTAAAATATAAAAAATGCTATTATTTTCTTATTTCGTACAATTGTTAGTGTTAGTCGATTATCGGTTTGTGCCACAATCCACTTCCTCATTGACATATCTCATTCTTCTATGAACCATTTTCGTAAAACGTGACTTATATTAATTTGTCTCTAGCGCGGTATTAGCAAGCTGTTTCTGGCAAGTTGCATTATAATATAGGATTCTGGGATCTAACTATTTGAAAGGAAGTCCTCCCTCACAGAGCTAGACATTTTTATGACCAGTAATTCACCATCTACGAAGGTCGGTATGCTCCAGTCTACAGTATATACAGAACATTCATTATTCATGTTTTATGTACTAATTTGCATTAACCAAAATTGGGATAGAACATTTTTTCTAAGATATTATGAGGTAAAATATACTCGATTAGTTAAAGCACAACTTCAAGTTCAAAAACCTTTAAGAGCAGGTAATAACTTTTCTTATTTTTTTTCTTTCATTTGCGATAGTTTTTATAATATAATTAGATTTAGAAACAGAAGGTTTACTAAATATATAAATAAAATAAGTTTATTTTGTAATGCCATAAAAATGTTATTGATATAGTTACATCAAAATGTTCCAATCACATTTTTGATTTTACGTTTTTCAAATTAAATCAGTAATTCAAAGAGAATGCTCGATTTATACACAGACATTTTAGGTAACATTAAACGTTTTTTGATGCAATTTTAACGTTTCAATCAATGTTTTATGAAGCTAGCTCTAAATAGATATTTTTCCTTGGTACTTGGAGTTGAATACAAGATGAATTGACTACATTTTCTATTGAATACATCTGGAATCAGTTGTCTTTTAGTTCATTGTAGGAATGTCTACGTTACGTTTACAGATAATGTTTTCAACTGATTGTATGCATCCGTCGACATGCAAATTGTATTAGATTACACGGCGGTGACAATGAAAGACAAGGAAATTAAAGTTTCTATTTAAAAGCATTGTGATATGTTTATAGCACTTAAACTCAACATGTTTCTCTTAAAAACATCAAATGGAGAGCCTGTTGTCAATGTCGTAATGACACATACAATGGTCACTAACCTTTTTGAATTACAACCATGAGATGCGACATTATTGGCGATATCTAACTATAAGCTTAGTTGGCTTTTTGGTGTGATATTATGTAATCACCCAAAACCATACTTCAATCAAACGAAACGGATTATTAAAAAGAAATGTTGAATCTTCAATATGTATATAAAAATAATGATTGTTTTTTATTGAATGTAATTATTTACTTACAATTCTCTGACGCACTCAGAGTACGACTGATGTAGAAAATGTACATTAAATAGACTTAACTTCTTTCGTAACTGAATAAAATAAATGTAGATCGGAAGTGAAGTTTTATCCTCACAGGAAATAAATGCAATATCCCGTTTAATTTTACATTTATATTAACCACTTTATCTTTAAGAAAAGACAATAATAAAATGGAATATCAAAATCATTAAGCTATTAATTATATCGCTTGATAAATAATCTATTAAGTGAAGTTTTATCCTCACAGGAAATAAATGCAATATCCCGTTTAATTTTACATTTATATTAACCACTTTATCTTTAAGAAAAGACAATAATAAAATGGAATATCAAAATCATTAAGCTGTTAATTATATCGCTTGATAAATAATCTACTAAATTAGTGGTAAGATTATTTTAGAATTATTGATATTATTCGAAGAGATTATATGATTTATTTAAGTGTAAGAATACACTAGTAGTAATTTCTTAATAATCTGTACACACATAACAGTAAAAAAGACTTCAGGAGTTTAATTTTGGTGATTTATACATTTGACAATTTTTTTATTAGATTGAAGCGTGTTACTAAAGTGATGAACAAGATAATTTTTTGTGTGATTCATAAATGATTTGAGGATAAAAATGAGATATGTGCTTGATACAGATATTAAATAGTAAAGTTTGGAGAAATGATCTATGTGCCTATAACATGTTTTATAATATGTCATTTAAACTTCCTTGTACACTTAAGGAGTGATTTACCTTCTACTTATTTTATGATATTAATTACAATAATAAGTTGTAAAGAATAATATAAATTGAATAAATATTAACAAGATAGGACACTGATACGCAAATTAGATTTGATCTTACCTGTATTTTTATTACTACATTTTAATTCCTGTCTACAATAAGTCACTTATTACCATTGCATGCAATCAATAAATATATTTAAGAAATGTAATTATGAAAATCACAAAACTGCTCCGAATTTAAAACATAATTTACGTGACCCCAATTACAATACATTAAGCTTTCAAAATTTCACATTAAGATTTGAAGACGTGCTACAAAAATATCTCTTATTTATTTATTATGTCAGACAGAAAAATTAAGAATATTTTACTTTGATAAATATAAAATCTGTTAAAAGCGGTCTCGGTATTCCTGTGTAATTATATTTTTCCGTAGCTTCGCCTTTATAACGAAACATAATTGAATCGGGTTTATTTTCTTAATTTACTTTAAGTATGAACTGCTATATTCTTATATAGTATTTTACTTATGTACGTAGTTTATTTAAAAAGACAAGCACAAATACAAGACGGGGAGTACTTTAATAACAATGATGTGGTC
The DNA here is from genome assembly GCA_918358865.1 of Melinaea marsaeus rileyi. Lineage (NCBI taxonomy): Eukaryota > Metazoa > Arthropoda > Insecta > Lepidoptera > Nymphalidae > Melinaea > Melinaea marsaeus. The sequence continues at coordinate 19,004,426 of OU911094.1, read as the reverse complement.
ATTGATAAATAGTGAGTCTAAACGAATATGAAAGGCGCAATTTAATCAGAGATTTGTTTTTTTTTGTTTGACTCTTGATAAAACTGTCAAAAAATATATTATCATTTCTGAATTTGAGCGTAATAAATTAATAACCTTAAAACAATATATTATACTATATTCGGAAAAGATAATAAATTTTCTCCTTAAAGTTATGCATTACTTTACACCTACCAATTACATTTCAAAGGAAAGGGCTTTGCTTCAGAAATTTACTTTAGATTTGCTATAAATCATTTAGTTTAATATTTTAGCAAATTTGATATCTTTAAAATTAAATAATAATTATTACAAAATCATATACTACATATAATATTTCATGTTTTCGTTTTGAAACTGTCAAAATGGGTCTTAGTTTCACTAACTTATCTAACTTATCCCGCTATCTCCAAAACATCTTTTTATATTCTCTGGCACACAGCAGACGGCAGCAAAAACGCTGACGGTTTATGTGGCGATAAGATACCATGAACATTTTCAACTAACCAGGGGCGTCAACAAACCCTCAATTTCAACTCGCTGCGCTCGCGAAATCTCGGGTTCCGTTTGCATATTGAGCGAAGCGAGCCCAGTATATTGACTCATCGTTTCCCATTGACTTCAATGGGATATCAGTTTTTTGAAACGACAAGAAAAGAAAAAAAAAATTTTTTTGAGGACATTTTTCAAAAACTTTTTTTTTAAAAACCTTCACCTAATATGTGTCTTTATGATTGTAAAGTTTCATAATTTTCCGTCAAGTAGTTTTTGAGCCAATTTGTGACAAAGAATGCAAAAAGTCTCCAGTAAAACGCTCCGCTCACTTCGTTCGCTTCGCTCAATGATAACATTAAAAGAGTTTTATATACCAACTCTGATAGACGATTTTGCGCGCTCTGTAAGAAAATTATTTTAACTGTCAGAATAAAAATAAAAATAAAAATAAATAAAAATAAATAAAACATACCACTGAGAATGTTTATTTAAATATTTGAAAAACAACGGATTCTCTTTAATTATATTATACGAGAGTGTTTAGGATTTCTACAACACATAAGAGCTCAAGTCGTTTGCGAGTATGATTCATATCTATGACATTAGGGATATCCCGGGGGTTCCATTTAGGAAATCTTATATAGTTATAGCCTTCTTTATCCTTTCCTTGGCTTATTTTACTTAGTATTTCAGATATCGATCTTAACAAGAAGCTGTTTTATGTACGAGTATGTTATAAAAGTAATACATATATAATAATATTTCAATTCCATCAATAGAAAGTAATGAAACCCAAATGATATTGGTAAATAAAATTGTTTTCGTCTTCTTCTATATAAACTAACTAACTTCAATCTTCTATATAAACGCTCACTCTTCTAGTTTTGAATCCGTATTGAAAGTGTCAAGATAAAAAGATAAATACAATTTGTTTGGCTAATCCAGATAACTTTTAATAGACAAAATATTCTGTACATTTAAAAACAGCATACATATTATTAAAGTTCATAATTAAATATATTTTAAAAACAATACCAATCTATATGTGTTTGTCTGTTTTGAAGTCAAAGAGACGGAAAAACTTGTCAACTTTTGTTTGGTCTGATAACTTTGGAATAATAATGTAAAGTTAACCATTATAAAAATATTTCACTGTTGATAGGTTTAAGTAATCAACATGACAAGATAATTAATTATTGCTGACCCAGTGATGGACTTTCCGATATCACTTGATAGTTTCACATATTATTACTTGGTTTGTGACTTCTACTTATAAACGGTTGTAAATTACTGTTTGTCAGCATTTGACGGTATTTGTCCCGTATTAACTTTTCTGAATGATAGATCTTGTTATAGATGGGTCTAAATAGGTCAAATCATTCATCATTAGAAAAAATGATGCCAGTTGCAAATAGCGAAAAATACAGTCTGAAGTGAAATTGTTTTTTTTATTAATACAGAAGGGTTATATATGTTAAGTGTATGTGTTTTGTATATCTCGGGAACTATTTGTAGCCTAAATGCCTTAGTGGATTTTAGCTTGAGAAGTTTCTTTACATTCCTCTTAGTAGCTTTATCACAGTGTTTACGACAATTGTTGACGCAGACTGTCTTTTATTTATTTAAATAATTGAATATTATCTTGGTAAGATTTTTATTTTTTAAATAACTGTTAATAAATAGGACTTGCGATAGCAACATTATAGATATATAATGTTATATGTTGCGATAGCAACATTATAGATATATAATGTTATATGTTTATTTTAATCACCCTCAAGAAACCTTCGTTCTTGTCTCGCAAGTTGTAGAATCTTCCTCTGAGGTTTTCATGAATATAGTAAAAAAAATTCAAATAGCCAGAATTTTTTTTTATTTTACAGCCAATTTCGAAGCCAAAAGTTTTATAATATGTTAAATATGAACTACACTTGAAGAGATCCACAGAATGGCAGGTACTAGCGAAGATGTCACGGTGAGAATGAAGAAGAACGTGCTCAGGTGGTTTGGGAACGTTGAACGAATGAGTGATGAAAGAATGGTAAAAAAGATTTATATGGGAAAAGTGAGCGGTAAAAGAGACAGGGGGAGGCATCGAGTGACCTTCGAAAACACAGTAGCTACGATACTGGAGGAAGGTCACGTAAAAAGCATGAGGACCCCCCGGAGGGCATGTATGAAGAGGTTGATGTCTGTGGCCGAGGCGAAAGAGGTATGCAGAGACCGTTTGGCATTCCGTCGTCTCTGGCTACCCCGCAAGGGATATGGCGTGAAGGTAAATAAATAAATAAATAAATACACTTGTAGGATGCTTTATCAAGGTTGGTTTCAAAGTTATTAACCTATATTAAAATGTCATTTGCCATGGTCGTAAAATATATTTATTTGATGTTATGTAAATTATTATTTTAGGTCGGAACGTTATTGGACAAAAAAGTAATCAAGTATACATTAAGACGGTGACCCTGGCTATATATCTCACTTAAACACCGTTACTTACCATCATACAATTCAATTACTTTGTAACAGCAGATGTAAGTGAGTGACGTCTGAATTTTATGATCGACCTACAATATTGTACGTAAGCTTCATGAAAAAGGAAACAATCATAAATTGTCCAAAACAGAAAAGCTAACAATTCATCCCAGACTAAACAATGTTCTATATTGTGTTCTTAAACTAAAGGAAGATGAGAGTATATAGCAAGTACAAATATTTCTTTATTAGAAAAGAAAACAAAGTGTACAGTTTTGAATTATCTTGAATGTTACTCTTTAAAATTATGAAGCTGTTTTTAAATCTTGAAGATTATGATTATTGTGTAACAATCGATTCGAATGAAGGTCCTCGCTAAGATACTAAACAGTAAGGGTCTCAAACAAGGTTTTAAGATTGTGTGCTTTGTGCGGTATGACATATTTTATATATACAATTAAAAATAGGAAGGTTGTGTGAAAAATAAAATTTTTGCAATAAAGCGGAGGGAAAAGGTAAAAAGAATTTGCTTTGCTTCCGGGCGTCTATTCCTTGCGCAGAGTTACGAAATTTTTAAACCAAAATTCATAATTTTAAAATCAATACTTACATTTACGTAATATCAAAGTTGTGCTTAAAATTGAAATCTTTGATTATTTTATATTGTCCTAATGGCTCAATATCCCAAACGTAGTACAGACCTGATGGGGACAAGAGTTCTTTTTATTTTCATCAAGCATTAGTTCAGTAGTTCAAATTCTCATATGATTTCTGTATTTGTGATCTATATTTTTATTGATTTTAATTCATGCTATAAGGTACTTTACAATCATAACACTTCTAAAGTCAAGTATAATTGTAATTAAAATCGACATTGTTTTATATAATTATTATTATAAATAAATGATGAGTGTAAATCTTAATTAATGACCGATTTATTATCTCAGTTTATTTTGTAACTTATAACCAAGCTCAGTCCTTTGACATTATACAATGAGAACATGTTAGCTATGTTTATTTTTAAAATGATCCACTAATATCTACTTTAGTTATTTTTGGTACTTGGTAAAGGATAAAGAGCTGATACAATATTTTAAATAAATTCTTTTTACAGTGGTTTTGTAAATTTAAATTCGGAAGGAGTTAAAATTTATCACAATTACGAAATTTGTAATTCATTGTAAGAGTTTTCTGTTTACTGATTATAATTACAAAGCTTGAAGTGTAATGATCCTGAATCAAAAGTTGTAAAGTTCTTATCATTTATACCTAATTGCACTTTATATATTGATAATAGAATTGTAATTATTTTAATCTATTTTATTTAATGTTTGTTTGTACCAGTACTGATTTCAAGGAACTAACGACAGTAGTTCAGTTTTTATGGTCTTAATCGTAAATAAAATTATGGAAGTAATATTAAGGGTTTACATAAAGTTTCCATATCTTATTGAGAGTGTTTTTGAGAAGTCATTAACACAAATTTCCTTTGAAACCTTTCCTTTGATCATAAAACATTATATATATATATTTATCTGTTTGGGATTGTTAATTTATAGTTGCATTTTATTTTCATGTACTAAAAACAAGAGCAATTAATAATCACGGAATGTATCTCGATAAGTGTACTGCGGTGTTTCCACAGACGGAACATCAAGAACAAACACCGACGAGTCGTGAGAACACCAGCACCAGTATCATATAATTATTAATATGAACCTTAATATCACAGCCAATTTAAAGATTTTTTTTTATTTCACTGTAGTTTCATTATCAGGCGCACTAAATATTAAATATAACTAACAGAAAGTAACCAACTCCAACTAATAAATTTAACAAACACTAACACAATTTAACCACTTCAAAATCAAATTATGTAACTTTCATTGCCATGTGAACTTTTGAACATCTTACAGAAAATTAAAGATATTAACTAAAAATTGTACTCGAAATAATCTTATTCTACTCTGCTGTTGCTCCTAGGATGTTACTTGTTTAAAGAAGTAAATTAATAAATACTATCTATTATACTATATAAATATTAAATTAGTCATTGTTTTGTTTACTTTCAGTCATAATTTATTTATTTACATGCGTAAGTTTGATAAATTTCAGCGCAAACGCTAAATAAATTCAATATATAAACGAATGAACCGGTAGTATCGGAACACCAATGATAGTTACTGTTATATATTGCTTTGGTTGTATTACAATTTAATTTACCTGATTACAACAATATTATGGTTAATCGAATGTTGTTTTAGAAACTCTAATTCCTATTCAATTTAATCTACCGCGGTAGTCTTTGTATTAATAATAAAAACAATACATGCGACATATCCATTATTGTTTCTTTTTACGGATTTATAAAATTAAATTACTTTTAAATAAAGTAACACAGTAATGTCGGAGTGTGTAATATTGTTCGTCAGTTATTAAACCAACATATCGTATCCTCGGCTAACGTTTTAACTTTCCTGTAATCGCAGCTCGGAACATAAAACTTCATTTTACGTATATCAAAGGATTTGTAACTAGTTTTTGATACCAATTTTAATTACTATATAAGTATAAGTTATATATTAATATAGGAAGTAATGATAACAGATAATGCAATTGAATCATGATAAGTGACCAATGATAAATATAAAGTAGATATAAATTATGAATATTGTTAATAGACACATATTGATTGAATATCATCAATTAATGTTATAACTATTGAGTTAGTCCTAAGTACTATTTATTTATTTATTTATTTATCTTCACGCCATATCCTTTGCGGGGTAGCCAGAGACGACGGAGCGCTAAACGCTACGGTCCCTGCATACCTCTTTCGCTACGGCCACAGAATACAATTAGTTACCCTAAAATTGTATTAATTATCTTAACTATATTATAACAAACACTGGCTTCAATTCTTTCAATAAATAATATTACTTGTGACTTGCAATCGACGGATATCTCTGCAGGTACATACATCACAAACATTGCGTATTTAATGGACTCCAGAATACTGTACGGCTAGAATACTACTAAGCAAATATCATCCTTTGTGTCCATGAAATATACCTAAATATTATACTGGTGCTCTGCGAACGGCTGGACTCTTTGGCATTGCGTAGAGACGTGGCTTCTTTGTGCGTCTTCTACCGCATTTACAACGGGGAGTGTTCCGAAGAACTATTCGATCTGATGCCTACCGCCGAATTTCACCACCGCACAGCTCGCCATCGCCTCTTGTACCATCCATACCACCTGCATGCGTGGCGATCTTCAACTGTGCGGTTTTTAAGGACTTTCTTCCCAAGTACCACTCAAATGTGGAACGAACTTCCTTCGGCGGTATTTCCAGATCGATATGACATGGGTACCTTCAATAAAGGCATATATTCCTTTCTCCAAGGTCGGCAACGCTCTTATGAATCCTCGGATGTTACAAGAGTTCATGGGCGGCGGTGATCACGTATTAACGGTGACCTGCAAGCTCGTTTGCCCTCCTATAACAAAGGACCATTAATTTTGTAAAATAATCAGAATATATGATCTGCCGAAATTTTATATTGTCCTAATGGCTCAATATCCCAAACGTAGTACAGACCTGATGGGGACAAGAGTTCTTTTTATTTTCATCAAGCATTAGTTCAGTAGTTCAAATTCTCATATGATTTCTGTATTTGTGATCTATATTTTTATTGATTTTAATTCATGCTATAAGGTACTTTACAATCATAACACTTCTAAAGTCAAGTATAATTGTAATTAAAATCGACATTGTTTTATATAATTATTATTATAAATAAATGATGAGTGTAAATCTTAATTAATGACCGATTTATTATCTCAGTTTATTTTGTAACTTATAACCAAGCTCAGTCCTTTGACATTATACAATGAGAACATGTTAGCTATGTTTATTTTTAAAATGATCCACTAATATCTACTTTAGTTATTTTTGGTACTTGGTAAAGGATAAAGAGCTGATACAATATTTTAAATAAATTCTTTTTACAGTGGTTTTGTAAATTTAAATTCGGAAGGAGTTAAAATTTATCACAATTACGAAATTTGTAATTCATTGTAAGAGTTTTCTGTTTACTGATTATAATTACAAAGCTTGAAGTGTAATGATCCTGAATCAAAAGTTGTAAAGTTCTTATCATTTATACCTAATTGCACTTTATATATTGATAATAGAATTGTAATTATTTTAATCTATTTTATTTAATGTTTGTTTGTACCAGTACTGATTTCAAGGAACTAACGACAGTAGTTCAGTTTTTATGGTCTTAATCGTAAATAAAATTATGGAAGTAATATTAAGGGTTTACATAAAGTTTCCATATCTTATTGAGAGTGTTTTTGAGAAGTCATTAACACAAATTTCCTTTGAAACCTTTCCTTTGATCATAAAACATTATATATATATATTTATCTGTTTGGGATTGTTAATTTATAGTTGCATTTTATTTTCATGTACTAAAAACAAGAGCAATTAATAATCACGGAATGTATCTCGATAAGTGTACTGCGGTGTTTCCACAGACGGAACATCAAGAACAAACACCGACGAGTCGTGAGAACACCAGCACCAGTATCATATAATTATTAATATGAACCTTAATATCACAGCCAATTTAAAGATTTTTTTTTATTTCACTGTAGTTTCATTATCAGGCGCACTAAATATTAAATATAACTAACAGAAAGTAACCAACTCCAACTAATAAATTTAACAAACACTAACACAATTTAACCACTTCAAAATCAAATTATGTAACTTTCATTGCCATGTGAACTTTTGAACATCTTACAGAAAATTAAAGATATTAACTAAAAATTGTACTCGAAATAATCTTATTCTACTCTGCTGTTGCTCCTAGGATGTTACTTGTTTAAAGAAGTAAATTAATAAATACTATCTATTATACTATATAAATATTAAATTAGTCATTGTTTTGTTTACTTTCAGTCATAATTTATTTATTTACATGCGTAAGTTTGATAAATTTCAGCGCAAACGCTAAATAAATTCAATATATAAACGAATGAACCGGTAGTATCGGAACACCAATGATAGTTACTGTTATATATTGCTTTGGTTGTATTACAATTTAATTTACCTGATTACAACAATATTATGGTTAATCGAATGTTGTTTTAGAAACTCTAATTCCTATTCAATTTAATCTACCGCGGTAGTCTTTGTATTAATAATAAAAACAATACATGCGACATATCCATTATTGTTTCTTTTTACGGATTTATAAAATTAAATTACTTTTAAATAAAGTAACACAGTAATGTCGGAGTGTGTAATATTGTTCGTCAGTTATTAAACCAACATATCGTATCCTCGGCTAACGTTTTAACTTTCCTGTAATCGCAGCTCGGAACATAAAACTTCATTTTACGTATATCAAAGGATTTGTAACTAGTTTTTGATACCAATTTTAATTACTATATAAGTATAAGTTATATATTAATATAGGAAGTAATGATAACAGATAATGCAATTGAATCATGATAAGTGACCAATGATAAATATAAAGTAGATATAAATTATGAATATTGTTAATAGACACATATTGATTGAATATCATCAATTAATGTTATAACTATTGAGTTAGTCCTAAGTACTATTTATTTATTTATTTATTTATCTTCACGCCATATCCTTTGCGGGGTAGCCAGAGACGACGGAGCGCTAAACGCTACGGTCCCTGCATACCTCTTTCGCTACGGCCACAGAATACAATTAGTTACCCTAAAATTGTATTAATTATCTTAACTATATTATAACAAACACTGGCTTCAATTCTTTCAATAAATAATATTACTTGTGACTTGCAATCGACGGATATCTCTGCAGGTACATACATCACAAACATTGCGTATTTAATGGACTCCAGAATACTGTACGGCTAGAATACTACTAAGCAAATATCATCCTTTGTGTCCATGAAATATACCTAAATATTATACTGGTGCTCTGCGAACGGCTGGACTCTTTGGCATTGCGTAGAGACGTGGCTTCTTTGTGCGTCTTCTACCGCATTTACAACGGGGAGTGTTCCGAAGAACTATTCGATCTGATGCCTACCGCCGAATTTCACCACCGCACAGCTCGCCATCGCCTCTTGTACCATCCATACCACCTGCATGCGTGGCGATCTTCAACTGTGCGGTTTTTAAGGACTTTCTTCCCAAGTACCACTCAAATGTGGAACGAACTTCCTTCGGCGGTATTTCCAGATCGATATGACATGGGTACCTTCAAAAAAGGCATATATTCCTTTCTCCAAGGTCGGCAACGCTCTTATGAATCCTCGGATGTTACAAGAGTTCATGGGCGGCGGTGATCACGTATTAACGGTGACCTGCAAGCTCGTTTGCCCTCCTATAACAAAGGACCATTAATTTTGTAAAATAATCAGAATATATGATCTGCCGAAATTTTATATTGTCCTAATGGCTCAATATCCCAAACGTAGTACAGACCTGATGGGGACAAGAGTTCTTTTTATTTTCATCAAGCATTAGTTCAGTAGTTCAAATTCTCATATGATTTCTGTATTTGTGATCTATATTTTTATTGATTTTAATTCATGCTATAAGGTACTTTACAATCATAACACTTCTAAAGTCAAGTATAATTGTAATTAAAATCGACATTGTTTTATATAATTATTATTATAAATAAATGATGAGTGTAAATCTTAATTAATGACCGATTTATTATCTCAGTTTATTTTGTAACTTATAACCAAGCTCAGTCCTTTGACATTATACAATGAGAACATGTTAGCTATGTTTATTTTTAAAATGATCCACTAATATCTACTTTAGTTATTTTTGGTACTTGGTAAAGGATAAAGAGCTGATACAATATTTTAAATAAATTCTTTTTACAGTGGTTTTGTAAATTTAAATTCGGAAGGAGTTAAAATTTATCACAATTACGAAATTTGTAATTCATTGTAAGAGTTTTCTGTTTACTGATTATAATTACAAAGCTTGAAGTGTAATGATCCTGAATCAAAAGTTGTAAAGTTCTTATCATTTATACCTAATTGCACTTTATATATTGATAATAGAATTGTAATTATTTTAATCTATTTTATTTAATGTTTGTTTGTACCAGTACTGATTTCAAGGAACTAACGACAGTAGTTCAGTTTTTATGGTCTTAATCGTAAATAAAATTATGGAAGTAATATTAAGGGTTTACATAAAGTTTCCATATCTTATTGAGAGTGTTTTTGAGAAGTCATTAACACAAATTTCCTTTGAAACCTTTCCTTTGATCATAAAACATTATATATATATATTTATCTGTTTGGGATTGTTAATTTATAGTTGCATTTTATTTTCATGTACTAAAAACAAGAGCAATTAATAATCACGGAATGTATCTCGATAAGTGTACTGCGGTGTTTCCACAGACGGAACATCAAGAACAAACACCGACGAGTCGTGAGAACACCAGCACCAGTATCATATAATTATTAATATGAACCTTAATATCACAGCCAATTTAAAGATTTTTTTTTATTTCACTGTAGTTTCATTATCAGGCGCACTAAATATTAAATATAACTAACAGAAAGTAACCAACTCCAACTAATAAATTTAACAAACACTAACACAATTTAACCACTTCAAAATCAAATTATGTAACTTTCATTGCCATGTGAACTTTTGAACATCTTACAGAAAATTAAAGATATTAACTAAAAATTGTACTCGAAATAATCTTATTCTACTCTGCTGTTGCTCCTAGGATGTTACTTGTTTAAAGAAGTAAATTAATAAATACTATCTATTATACTATATAAATATTAAATTAGTCATTGTTTTGTTTACTTTCAGTCATAATTTATTTATTTACATGCGTAAGTTTGATAAATTTCAGCGCAAACGCTAAATAAATTCAATATATAAACGAATGAACCGGTAGTATCGGAACACCAATGATAGTTACTGTTATATATTGCTTTGGTTGTATTACAATTTAATTTACCTGATTACAACAATATTATGGTTAATCGAATGTTGTTTTAGAAACTCTAATTCCTATTCAATTTAATCTACCGCGGTAGTCTTTGTATTAATAATAAAAACAATACATGCGACATATCCATTATTGTTTCTTTTTACGGATTTATAAAATTAAATTACTTTTAAATAAAGTAACACAGTAATGTCGGAGTGTGTAATATTGTTCGTCAGTTATTAAACCAACATATCGTATCCTCGGCTAACGTTTTAACTTTCCTGTAATCGCAGCTCGGAACATAAAACTTCATTTTACGTATATCAAAGGATTTGTAACTAGTTTTTGATACCAATTTTAATTACTATATAAGTATAAGTTATATATTAATATAGGAAGTAATGATAACAGATAATGCAATTGAATCATGATAAGTGACCAATGATAAATATAAAGTAGATATAAATTATGAATATTGTTAATAGACACATATTGATTGAATATCATCAATTAATGTTATAACTATTGAGTTAGTCCTAAGTACTATTTATTTATTTATTTATTTATCTTCACGCCATATCCTTTGCGGGGTAGCCAGAGACGACGGAGCGCTAAACGCTACGGTCCCTGCATACCTCTTTCGCTACGGCCACAGAATACAATTAGTTACCCTAAAATTGTATTAATTATCTTAACTATATTATAACAAACACTGGCTTCAATTCTTTCAATAAATAATATTACTTGTGACTTGCAATCGACGGATATCTCTGCAGGTACATACATCACAAACATTGCGTATTTAATGGACTCCAGAATACTGTACGGCTAGAATACTACTAAGCAAATATCATCCTTTGTGTCCATGAAATATACCTAAATATTATACTGGTGCTCTGCGACGGCTGGACTCTTTGGCATTGCGTAGAGACGTGGCTTCTTTGTGCGTCTTCTACCGCATTTACAACGGGGAGTGTTCCGAAGAACTATTCGATCTGATGCCTACCGCCGAATTTCACCACCGCACAGCTCGCCATCGCCTCTTGTACCATCCATACCACCTGCATGCGTGGCGATCTTCAACTGTGCGGTTTTTAAGGACTTTCTTCCCAAGTACCACTCAAATGTGGAACGAACTTCCTTCGGCGGTATTTCCAGATCGATATGACATGGGTACCTTCAAAAAAGGCATATATTCCTTTCTCCAAGGTCGGCAACGCTCTTATGAATCCTCGGATGTTACAAGAGTTCATGGGCGGCGGTGATCACGTATTAACGGTGACCTGCAAGCTCGTTTGCCCTCCTATAACAAAGGACCATTAATTTTGTAAAATAATCAGAATATATGATCTGCCGAAATTTTATATTGTCCTAATGGCTCAATATCCCAAACGTAGTACAGACCTGATGGGGACAAGAGTTCTTTTTATTTTCATCAAGCATTAGTTCAGTAGTTCAAATTCTCATATGATTTCTGTATTTGTGATCTATATTTTTATTGATTTTAATTCATGCTATAAGGTACTTTACAATCATAACACTTCTAAAGTCAAGTATAATTGTAATTAAAATCGACATTGTTTTATATAATTATTATTATAAATAAATGATGAGTGTAAATCTTAATTAATGACCGATTTATTATCTCAGTTTATTTTGTAACTTATAACCAAGCTCAGTCCTTTGACATTATACAATGAGAACATGTTAGCTATGTTTATTTTTAAAATGATCCACTAATATCTACTTTAGTTATTTTTGGTACTTGGTAAAGGATAAAGAGCTGATACAATATTTTAAATAAATTCTTTTTACAGTGGTTTTGTAAATTTAAATTCGGAAGGAGTTAAAATTTATCACAATTACGAAATTTGTAATTCATTGTAAGAGTTTTCTGTTTACTGATTATAATTACAAAGCTTGAAGTGTAATGATCCTGAATCAAAAGTTGTAAAGTTCTTATCATTTATACCTAATTGCACTTTATATATTGATAATAGAATTGTAATTATTTTAATCTATTTTATTTAATGTTTGTTTGTACCAGTACTGATTTCAAGGAACTAACGACAGTAGTTCAGTTTTTATGGTCTTAATCGTAAATAAAATTATGGAAGTAATATTAAGGGTTTACATAAAGTTTCCATATCTTATTGAGAGTGTTTTTGAGAAGTCATTAACACAAATTTCCTTTGAAACCTTTCCTTTGATCATAAAACATTATATATATATATTTATCTGTTTGGGATTGTTAATTTATAGTTGCATTTTATTTTCATGTACTAAAAACAAGAGCAATTAATAATCACGGAATGTATCTCGATAAGTGTACTGCGGTGTTTCCACAGACGGAACATCAAGAACAAACACCGACGAGTCGTGAGAACACCAGCACCAGTATCATATAATTATTAATATGAACCTTAATATCACAGCCAATTTAAAGATTTTTTTTTATTTCACTGTAGTTTCATTATCAGGCGCACTAAATATTAAATATAACTAACAGAAAGTAACCAACTCCAACTAATAAATTTAACAAACACTAACACAATTTAACCACTTCAAAATCAAATTATGTAACTTTCATTGCCATGTGAACTTTTGAACATCTTACAGAAAATTAAAGATATTAACTAAAAATTGTACTCGAAATAATCTTATTCTACTCTGCTGTTGCTCCTAGGATGTTACTTGTTTAAAGAAGTAAATTAATAAATACTATCTATTATACTATATAAATATTAAATTAGTCATTGTTTTGTTTACTTTCAGTCATAATTTATTTATTTACATGCGTAAGTTTGATAAATTTCAGCGCAAACGCTAAATAAATTCAATATATAAACGAATGAACCGGTAGTATCGGAACACCAATGATAGTTACTGTTATATATTGCTTTGGTTGTATTACAATTTAATTTACCTGATTACAACAATATTATGGTTAATCGAATGTTGTTTTAGAAACTCTAATTCCTATTCAATTTAATCTACCGCGGTAGTCTTTGTATTAATAATAAAAACAATACATGCGACATATCCATTATTGTTTCTTTTTACGGATTTATAAAATTAAATTACTTTTAAATAAAGTAACACAGTAATGTCGGAGTGTGTAATATTGTTCGTCAGTTATTAAACCAACATATCGTATCCTCGGCTAACGTTTTAACTTTCCTGTAATCGCAGCTCGGAACATAAAACTTCATTTTACGTATATCAAAGGATTTGTAACTAGTTTTTGATACCAATTTTAATTACTATATAAGTATAAGTTATATATTAATATAGGAAGTAATGATAACAGATAATGCAATTGAATCATGATAAGTGACCAATGATAAATATAAAGTAGATATAAATTATGAATATTGTTAATAGACACATATTGATTGAATATCATCAATTAATGTTATAACTATTGAGTTAGTCCTAAGTACTATTTATTTATTTATTTATTTATCTTCACGCCATATCCTTTGCGGGGTAGCCAGAGACGACGGAGCGCTAAACGCTACGGTCCCTGCATACCTCTTTCGCTACGGCCACAGAATACAATTAGTTACCCTAAAATTGTATTAATTATCTTAACTATATTATAACAAACACTGGCTTCAATTCTTTCAATAAATAATATTACTTGTGACTTGCAATCGACGGATATCTCTGCAGGTACATACATCACAAACATTGCGTATTTAATGGACTCCAGAATACTGTACGGCTAGAATACTACTAAGCAAATATCATCCTTTGTGTCCATGAAATATACCTAAATATTATACTGGTGCTCTGCGAACGGCTGGACTCTTTGGCATTGCGTAGAGACGTGGCTTCTTTGTGCGTCTTCTACCGCATTTACAACGGGGAGTGTTCCGAAGAACTATTCGATCTGATGCCTACCGCCGAATTTCACCACCGCACAGCTCGCCATCGCCTCTTGTACCATCCATACCACCTGCATGCGTGGCGATCTTCAACTGTGCGGTTTTTAAGGACTTTCTTCCCAAGTACCACTCAAATGTGGAACGAACTTCCTTCGGCGGTATTTCCAGATCGATATGACATGGGTACCTTCAAAAAAGGCATATATTCCTTTCTCCAAGGTCGGCAACGCTCTTATGAATCCTCGGATGTTACAAGAGTTCATGGGCGGCGGTGATCACGTATTAACGGTGACCTGCAAGCTCGTTTGCCCTCCTATAACAAAGGACCATTAATTTTGTAAAATAATCAGAATATATGATCTGCCGAAATTTTTTGTCTAAATGAATATTAAATTGGAAAGAACAAATAATACCCACATATTCAGTTTACTACAAAACAGTAATTTGGACCAATGGTTTTTCTTGCAATTAAAATAATATTGAAAACATATGTGCATCAACTAATTTTATACGTTTTAATATACAATTTTCCTAAATCTAAAGTTAATTTATGTAAATTACTTGTAGTAAAATGGGAATAAGGTTACAAAAGTACAAATACAAGGAAACATTGTGAGTACAACAGACGGCTTTATTACTTAATGGCGATTTCATCCAGGATTAGGAAAATCCAGTAAAAGTATTCTTACAGTTAGGTGGCCTACAGTCACTTCAATAATGCATGCTTTTATTTATTGAGCGAAGCGAACGAAGTGAGCGGAGCGTTTTACTGGAGACTTTTTGCATTCTTTGTCACGAATTGGCTCAAAAACTACTTGACGGATAACTATGAAACTTTGCAAACAAAAAGGCACACATTAGATGATGGTTTTTAAAAAAAAAAATTAAAATCTCCAAAAAAAAAATATTTTTTTTTACTATCATGTCAAAAAACTGATATCCCATTGAAAACAATGGGAAACGATGAGTGAATACACTGGGCTCGTTTCGCTCAATATGCAAACGGCACGCGAGATTTCGCAAGCGCAGCGAGTCGAAATTGAGGGTTTGTTGGCGCCCCTAGTTATTATTAACCATGTAATTTGATATAACTTTTTATTTATACAAGAATGAATTAAAATTTACAACAGTATTTCACTTTTCCTCTTTAAGTAATTGATACGAAAGAATCAATTGACATTAATGTAAATGGGTATGAATCTTAGTTAATTTTCAATTTTAGTTAATTTTGTTCAGCTTTGTTCTACTTTTGTTTTTTAATATTAAGTGTTTATTTGAGGGTAAAATTGTAGTAAGAATAACGACTTTGCATTTAAATGTGTAATTTATCTTGTGGTCCAAAATATAAAAAGAAAACATTAAAGTACAACATATTTAAATCCATTTGTAGAATAAATTATTAAGCGTTTTATATATTCAACGAAACATTTATTTACTCGTATCTGAATATTTAAAGTGTTATAATAATAAAATAAGCTGAAGTGGTTAATAATCCGATTATATTTGGCTGGTGGAGTCTATCAAATATATTTAAAACGAAAATTCAAAAATTTGTTACATACTCGTAGTAGTATTTTTTTTTAATATTTGAATTATATTTTCGATATTTTTTTAATATTAAAGAATTGAAATAATACCTAACATCATATTAGTTAATAAGTTATTAAAATAATTTGATTTATTACATTTGGAAGCGTAATATAAGTGACAGCAAAATGATTTGCTTAAAGTTTTATATAATTTGAGGTGGATGATAGAACAATGGAACAGGAGTAAAGGGTACTTGCAGGTGGTACCAAGGAATACAGAATATTTCAAAGGTACATGAAATAGATCATATCATATCTTGTCTTCTTAGAGGAATAAATAATGTTGAAGAATGGAAGGGGTAATCTGGTGACGTTAATTAGATGAGTCGATAAACTACCGCTTAGTAAATATTAGAGTCCTGAATATTAATAAAAGAATATCAATATGTGAATAACGATTAGTTACTATTTAAAACTAAACTTACCATTTAATATAAATATATCAGTTCCAAAACAAATAACGTCATTTGTATAAACAATAACATATCATCCAATAATATTCTACATTTGTGAAAAGTGTTGTCTGTAGTTTTAATACAAATTAAAATACACATTCTAAAACTTATTTTAACTTAAGCTAAAGCTTCGATAGGTATATTATTGTTTATTTTTAAAGCGTTATACAGGAGAAAGCTCAAGCGCAGGCTAATAAATGGGTTTGATTAGATTAATCAAACCCAAACAATAATCAATATTCAACTGGGGTTTTAGATGAGACGACCACGTTGCAATATCAATATCGAACAGATATGTAACAATTTATGTGCCATGTTATTTATCTAAAATGTGGATATATTTACATAGTAGTAGCAGTTTGAGATAGTAGAAGGTAGGATATTTATCCAATGCAACTATTTACTACTTACTATTAATTCATATTAAATGCACATTTAATCTAATATAGATAAAATAATAAAGCAACCGTGAATTGTAAAGGACCTTCACAGTAGGTACAATACAACTCTTAGATAATTAGTATCACGCAGACTCATTTACATCTCAGTTCAATCAGCCCAGCTATCATTGAAATTTATTCATTTGCTTTCATCGTCTAATCTGATTTATTCGAGACGTTTTGACTCCAAATTCAAGCCACAAAGCCTTTTTTATTTTTAGAATTATTTTTACATCAAATTTACATTTTATTACATATTAATAGAGAATAATATTGTATTTTAAATATTTTGAACAAAATTTAATTCAATAATGTAGATGAAAAAAATTTGAACTCTAATCAATAATTTTTTTTGTATATTTTCCTGTTATTTAAAAAGGGTTGAACATTTATTAATTAATTATTAACAATTAATTAAAATTAGGGCCTGTATCTGTAGGGTAAGGTACTTATCACGTAGAAATTATCTTCAGTAGTAAAGTATTCAGCTTACAGAGTATCCATTATAATATGTATAAATATGACATACGACAATTAGCATCTCATTGTAGTATACACAAAAGATTTTTTCTTTCCAATTTAAAATGCCTTTATATTAAATTCAATATAAATAATAAGTATTGTGCAAAATAAAATGACATCTCATCAGTAAATCAAAGCGCCTTTATAAAAAAGATCTAAAGTGTAAAAACATGAAAGGGTATATACGGTGTAAATTCATCCAGACAAATTGAAAATTAAATGGTAGTACATCAAAATATCGTCGTTGGTAATACTATTAATAAAGTAGTATAATATAATACAAATGGAACTGATACACTGGGTTTTAAAAAAGAATATTTCGTTCATTTCAATATATATATATATATATTGAAATAATAATAATAATTTAATAATTGAATATATATATATATATATATATATACATATATATATATATATATATACATATGTATCTTGTTATATTATGTTTACAATTATGTTATATATCTATGTTTCCAAAAACATAATTTTAAATAGTATGTGTTATTTTATTTAACTTGTAAATGTATGTTACAAATTAGAACCAAATCCAAGATTCTATTTATAAAAGACTTAGTAGGGTATCAATAAAAAGCATATTTCATTATCATTGCTTATTAAAATGACAACTGTTTTCATTTTGGAAGTTAAGCAAATAAACATTTTAATTATTATAACAACTTGGTAATAAAGCAAGCTTTGGCAGTACTCAATATTAATATAATGACGTCATAACAAACATTAATCTATAATCAACCACGATTAATAATTAAATTAAAGTAGGGATAAAATATATTTATACATAAAAATAAATACTAAAATAAACTAGTTATGTTCATGTTTACTAACCATAATATCTTAATGAAACAATAGTCTATGAACAGATAAGTGACGAGTGTACGAGACGCGCAGCCATCATGTACTTTGAACAGCTAATGCATCACACTACTACTGTGAGTGGTACTTGTATAGACAAGAGTGGATCGGTTTAGGACTTATAACTAAAAGGAAAACCCTCAACAACACGGCCATTGTCCGCCGATTTTGCTAGAAATATACAATCGATAACAGTGGTGTATGATAACAGATCTCAGGGAAAGAAATTAAATTTATCGCCTTAGAATTATCAAAACGGTTATGACAAACAAACAGTTCATTAAAAAGTTCACTGAATATAAATGAATAGTAATTTGTTGTTAAATGTAAGTAATGATTATAACAAATAACTCTCATTACAATAAACAATTGTAAATAAATTTATCTCATTAAGCTGCGAAACTTATAAATTAATTTTGTAAATCGTGCCAGGTATGTTTGAAAATTGAAAGAAATCATATTTTTTTTATTGTTAAATAATACAGCCAAATTAAATTTTTAGGTTATCAAAGAGCTTAGCTAAATCAAATACTATGAATAAATATATGAGCAGACTTGACTAGTACCTGATGTACCGTCACAGAAGATTACGATAATTATTAATAAACATTTAACAAGTTATGTAGAACTTAGGTTCTAGCCTGAGCTAGTTTCTTTCCCACTAAATTATGTTAGCAGTATTTTAAGGCAGATATTTTAAGTAATTAGTTACGTTAATACAGATTATATTATAAAAAAAAATCAATTATAATTTTTTTAAATTTAATTTATAGATTTTATTTTTTCAGGTCTAATTCAATAAACTAAGCTACAACAAACATAGATTGTTTTTTAATTGTCTGTCAGAAAAGATGATGTCACTTCTATACATTTAGACGTTGTAACTTATTATGTTTTTTAATTTTCTTAACAATAAAATTTATTAACAAAGGATCTGAATTTTTAATCAGAGTTTATTAATCATAAAAACATTATAACACAAACTCTATTTCATCATAGAAAAACTTAAAAAGGCACTAATTCTGCCTCAAAACCGAAACTAGACAATTAAAGATCTCACTCCAAAAACTTTAGATTATTTACACATGTTTACGATGGATTTTTCTCTGCTGGGAATAACTTTATATATATATTCAAACGCGATGCGGAAAATTTAATTCTTATGGCGTTGGTTTTCGTATTTAGCGTCCGAGTTTATTTTAAATTATGATTCTTGTTTTGAATATAAAATGAATAAAAGTCTATTTACAAAAAGCCTAAATGATATCATAAAAATTTCTTCTATGTGACCTTAATTCTGTATATATTATATATTTCATAAATAAGTAAATATACGATAAGAGCGACAGCGTGTTGGCTGACATTGACTTCAACACTTATTGGGACTGAATTCATTGAGCCGCAACTTCTCTCGTGTCTTCGAAATTTATCGAGTTGCTACTTCATGTAGGAAAAAGAAACGTAAATATCTGTAAGCTAAAATTACATAATTTATTTTTCTACCTAGAAATATATACTTTCATGTATTTTTATACTTATTAAATAATATCATTTTAGATATACATCTGTCCTTTCGTATCCGTGAGTTTCTTGCATTTCTCCGCATTCCTTAAATATAAATATATTAATCGGTATATCATTTTAATATTTTCAGACTTGCATCGAGGAATTCACCACTTATCACCATGATGAAGAATATATTTAATATTAAAATTAAACAACGCATCATCTTGTTTCAAAATAGTTTAAAATAATCTTTAGAATATTAACATGTTGTAATTTTATTTATTTCTACTACTTCTTTATAGATAATTTAAAACATTTTTTTATTAATGGAACAACCGTTCAATGTAATGCCATCCGGTTCATTTGGCGGGCTCTATGTGAATAGAATACAAATGACTAGAAAAATTCTCAGAATGCATTCCTGTCTTGAACGCTCTAGATAAAAACATTCTTGACAAAATTTACAGACAATTGCTTTTTGCAATTTTCAAATCATTAAAATTGCCTCGATAATTATTGATATTATTGATATTATTTGATGACTTTAATATTTTCATAATAATTATGACTTTGTTTATTTTATGTTTAAGCGTTTGTATTTGTCGAAATTTAACAAACAAAATTATTTTAACATATATTGAAAAATTAAATTAAAGTTGTCATCGTTGTATCGTACGAAGTGGTTGTGTTTACGCTATTATAGTGATTCAAAACCGGTTCTTGTATTTGCGCGATCAACGCGCGAGACCGCGTACCCGCTCGGTGTGCCGCAATCCAATATGTACCTTATTCTATGATGGCAAGTGAATTAGATCAGGAAAACAGAGTTATAGGAAATCGTCGTTGCAATAGTTTAGAATGTTTAATGTTTACTAACATGGAGACTGAAGAAATGGGTAATGAAAATGAATTAAGAAGTGAAAACTGTAGTAGGAATAAGAGAACTAGAGATGATGATTTAGATGAAGAATGGATTTCGATAGGAAAAAATGGCAAAAGAGTTGCTCCAAATTTTCCGCTAAATACTACTACCCACGATACGACCAATAATATTGAAATTTGTCTCACTAGTACAAAAGAATTACCTAAACAATTTGAATTAGCTAGAATCTTAAAATCTGAAGGTATAAAAAATATATTGACAGTAAAATATCGAAACCCTTTTAAAATAATCATACATTTTAGCGATGAAATCAGCGCCAACAGATTATTAACAGCACGTTTTATTCAAGAAAAAGAATGGAGGTGTAGGAAAACTTATGAAGTAAATGTTTCTTACGGAAAAATTATAAATGTGGATAAGAAGATTTCTAATAAAGAAATACTTGAAAACTTGCATAGTGAAATAGAAATTTTGGAAGCCAAACGCCTTGATAATAGAAAGGCTGACGGTTCTGGATGGGAAGAAAGTGAAACAGCAAGACTTTGTTTCAAAGGTTCAACTTTACCCCCTTTTGTTTATATAGAAGGGATGAGGATTAAAGTAATGCCTTATATATTCCAAGTAACTCAATGCTCAAAATGTTGGCGGTATGGTCATACTCATAAAAGGTGTCCAAATAAGAAAGTTATCTGCCCTAAATGTGGCCTTAATCACCCTACTTGTGATTCCACTAATCTTAAATGTGTTAACTGTCTTGAAAGACATATTTCATTTTATAGGAGCTGTATATTATATTTTATAGGAGCTGTATATTTTATAGGAGCTGTCCCATTTACATTAAAGAAAAAGAAATAAGAAAACTTATGTCCGAATATAACTGTACATATAAACGGGCATTAACTATATATGTGCCTCCATCTCCAGTGGTACTGGAACCCCCTGTTATAAATAATGACGACAATAGACATATCACTGAAAATGAACAGTCACTTTTCCCACTAATCACTAAACGTCTTGTTGACATATCAAGATTAGAAACAGAGACTATACAATATGAAGATTTTCCAATGAATACCCCAAGACAAGACGTATACAGTAGGCGAAAGGGAAGACAAGCGAAACCTAAAATTCAGAAAACATTTCAGGAACAGGAAAGTTATATCCAGTCGTCAACAGCACAATCAATCTCGAGTGATGTACCAAATATTGAACAAGATAAGACTAATCCTTGTAGATCAAAGAAAGGGAAGGAGAGTAAGAATTATTGTTCTTTTACCTCATTATTAACTAAATTAAAAAAAATCGTATTTCTAGATTCTAATCTTAAATGTAAGGAAAAAATACAACATGTAAGCGAAATTATAATTAACTGGTTATTTCAGTTTTTTGTTCAACAGTTTCCTAGCTTGCATCTATTAAGTAATATATTTAATGGATAGCACAAATGTGAATAAATATGTGAAACTTAACATTCTTCAGTGGAACGCTCAAAGTCTAAGATCTAAACTAAACTCATTCGAACAAATTTTGTGGAGAGAAAAGGTTCATTTAGCAGTTATCAGTGAAACCTGGCTAGTCCCTGATTCAGATTTAAGAATTTCTGGCTACAATATTCATAGACAAGACAGAAATGATGGATATGGGGGCCTTTTAATATTAACGCATTATTCAGTTAGAGCTAATAAAATTAATTTTATTGGTAATAACCCCGACATTCAAGTTATATGTTTACAACTTTTTAACTGTTCAAATATAGAAAATTTGATTGCGGTATATTGTCCCCCGTATCCGTTTCAACCTACACAGGAAGAATGGAATACTATTTTTTCACATTTTAAAAAGAAATCTTTAATTTTAGGTGATTTCAATGGACATCATTCGAATTGGTCTTACAAAACTGACAGAAGAGGTCTAAATATTTTTAATGCTAAAATTGACTCTAATTTTATTTCATTGAACGATAAAGTTCCAACTAGAATTAAAATGGTTAGTGGCTGTTTACAACAATCCTCACCAGATATTACCTTTATTACGACCGACATAGCTCTAAAATTTACTTGGAGAGTTACAAATGAATCACTAGGCAGTGATCACTTAATGATACTTATTTCAACAACCTTTTCTTGTGAGTTAGAAAGAGAGAATAAAAGAAATTTTAAAAATGCTGATTGGCTAGGTTATAAGACATATATTAATGAAGTATTCAGTGATATTATATTTCCAGATAATCCTCAAGTAGCATATGATATTTTTATTCTGAAAATTAATGAATCGGCTGATAAATTTATACCATTAATAAAAACTTGTAAGGTCTTAATTACTAAATTTAAACCGAAGCCTTACTGGAATCCTAGTCTTTCAAGAGCAGTTGCACAACGTCGTTTAGCATTATCGATATTTAGAAAGAATCCCACGCCCACAAATCTAGATTATTATAAAGAAAAAGTAGCGATAGCCCAAAAGCTTATTAGAATAGCTAAATCCAAATTTTGGAAATTATTTATGTCTTCTGTTAATGAATTTATATCTTCATATGGTATGTGGAAACGGATGCAGTGGATGAAAGGCTTAAGAACACCTAGAGTTCAAATTGATAATTGTAAGGCATATATATATATAAGGAACTTCTTCAGAGTCTATGTCCCGATTCTGCTTGCCCTAAAGAACCTGATTTTTTCTCAAAGAATGATAAACTTCAGATAGCTTTTGCACTACAAGAATTGGAAAACTCTCTCAATCATAATGACACTGCTCCGGGTTTTGATAACATCTCATATTCTATGATAAAAAATCTACCACCGTGTGCGAAAATAATATTATTATCTCTTTTCAATATGTTCTTTCAGCTAGGTTTTGTACCACAGCAATGGCGCGATATAAAGATAATACCTATTGTTAAACCTGGTCGAGATCTCGTTACAATATCTGCCTTACGTCCCATTTCGCTCATGTCATGTTTGTGTAAGCTTTTTAATTCTTTGATATGTAAAAGACTAGAATGGTATTTTGAAACACATAGCCTTTTTTCCCAATTTACTGTTGGTTTCCGTAAATCACAGTCATGTTTAGAAAATTTAAGCCGATTAGTTACCCAAATCCAAATTGGTATGTCACAAAATAAGTTTACAGTGGCTTGTTTTTTGGATATAGATAATGCGTACAACAACGTCAACGTTACAAAACTACTTCAAATATTAGATCAATGTGGGGTGGGATCAATAATATGTAAGTATCTTTGGAGGTACTTACATCATAGAAACCTTAAGATTATGATTGGAGACTCCTTTGTAGGTAGAACTACAAGTCAAGGCTTAGCACAGGGGGATCCACTTTCACCGTTACTTTTTAATATATTAACCCACAAAATTTGCAAAATAATAAAAAATGTATCTATTTCACAGTATGCTGATGACTTTTCTCTCTACAGTACATGTAAAGATCTCAAAACGGCTGAACTAAACGTGCAATCAGCATTAAACTTAATAGATGAACTACTGAAGGATGTCGGTTTAGAAATATCGCCCGTTAAAAGTTCAGTTTGTGTTTTTAAAAATAGTTGGAAACGTTATAATTGTAGTTTATTATTGAAAAATTGCCTTTTGGAATGTGTTGAAAATGTTAAATATTTAGGTTTGTGGTTGGATCGTTCATTAAAATGGAGTAAACATGTAAATGAAATTATCATCAAAGCTTCTAGATTTCTCAATATATTTAAAGTACTGGTGGGACCTGGTTGGGGTATTCATCCAAAATATTTAAGAACATTGTATATTTCAATTATTCGCAGTAGGATGGATTATGCTTGTTTCCTTTATGACGATTGTTTACAATCTCAGGCCAAAAAACTTAATCAGGTACAGAATTCCGCAATGAGACTTATAGGTGGCTTCATAAAAACTACACCAATTCATGTGATGGAAAACGAATTATGTCTTCAACCATTATTTGTAAGACGACAATATCTTGCAGGAAAGTTTTGGCTTAAATCAAAATCAATTTGTAACAATTACACAATAAATATTTTAGAAAAATTAGTAGCTTCAAGTAGTACTCGGGTTTGGGGAAGGAAAAAACTTCCATTGCTTTTAACAACGCACAAAGAATTCGTAAATATGCGTCTTTCCGTTGATTGCAGTGAAAAGTTAGAAATGTTTAGTTTGAAAACTTGGGTAAGTTATATAGATTCTAAAAGCTTTATTAAAATAGATATTCCTAAAGTTACCGAACCTAAAAACTCTTACAATAGAAAGTGCCTACAAATTATTTGTTCAACTTATATTAACCGTGAATATGATGGTTTTTATAAAATTTTTACTGATGCTTCAAAAGATTTGGGTCAAGGTGTTGCTTTTTATGATGCCCAAGATTATAATTATATTAAATTAAAAATTAAAAATGATATTTGTATAATGGAATTAGAGTTAATTGCAATATCAGAAGCGCTGTCATATATTTCTAGTCTCAATTTTGATAAATTTGTTATATTATCTGATTCTAAAAGCTGTCTACAACATTTATCTCGATGCACCTCGACTTTTCGAGGCACCCCGATGGCCTATAATGTTTTAGACAGAATAAATAACTTGAAAACTACAAAAAAAATAATACTACAGTGGATACCATCACATATTGGGATACAAGGGAACGAAACGGTTGACCGCTTGGCAAAGGAAGCTTGTAATGAAGGTATTCTTATTGATAACAAACCTTTTTTTTCAAACAGGATTAAATTTGTTAAAGAGTTGTGTAGGAAAAGATGGAAAGAGTACTTCGACAGAAGGTCTGTAGAAAAAGGCATTTGGTATAAAACGATTCAACCACAACTGTGTGACAGGCCCTGGTTTAACGACAGTAAACTATCACGACAAGATCTTATTATAGCTTTTCGGCTTCGCTCAGGACACATTCCATTAAATAAATTTGCATATATGATGAATAAGGTTAGTTCTCCTTTATGCACCGAATGTGACAAGGTTGAGGATGTATATCATGTAATAGTGGAATGTGTCAGGAACGAAGCAAAGAGAATACAATCTTCAATATATGAAAAGTATTTGTTAGACCTAGGAGGTTGTAACTATATATTAGCTCATCCATTATCAAATGATGCTAAAATTTTATATAAATTGGTAGAACTTGCTATCAAATTAAGATAATTTTGAATGTTGTGTAATCTAACCTATTATTTGTATTTTTGCTTACAGAGCGACATAGTTGCAATGCGACTCAGCTCTTTAATAAAGATTTAAAAAAAAAAAAAAAAAAAAAAATTAAATTAACAATAATTTTTTAAAGAGTTATAAATAACATTTTTGTAAGGCTCGTCGACAAACCTTTAACAAATCATATTATAATATGGAGTAATAGGCGTTTATTGTTTAAATATGATTTACAATTCTTTATAATCTATCTTCAATATTCCAGCAGTATGTGAATTATTGCGAAGACTCGGTTCTTTGCTTGACTAGACAGCTATTTGTCGTATTTCTTTCACACATTCCATCAATGTCTTCTTCCTCTTTCACAGTCTTCTTTATTTACATACTAGCTGTAGTCAACTAGTAAGGATTAGAAAGCTCTATTCAAACCTCAGTTTTGTAATAATATATAATTAATTATATATTACCTTATACTATGTTTAAATATCAGATAAGAACAATAATAATAAGGCAATTTAAGCAATAAACATCACTTACAGCGGTTGCGCCTGTACTACGAAGTTAATGGTGATAGTTTGAACTCGATTCTGACTCAACAGCTATTGGATACATTACGAGTATTACGTGTTACGACTCAGTGGTCGAGATATCTATTACATTTTTTTTAAACCATTGAATGGTTTAAATGTAATGTAAATTTTAGAAATTTCTTTTGCAATGCATTTAAACATAATTATTATTATGAGATAATACTCGTAGTTACTTAAAGCTTTAAACAAAATATTTACTAATGTTTTAAGAATTGTTTTAATACATTGCATTACGACAATAATATCAAAATAAAAAACTTTATTTTAATTATTGCTTTTCAGTAAGAAAATAATTATAATATTTATTTATTTGCTTTCTTGACAATTGTATGATAGAATACTGAAGCTTTTTCAATTTCAAATGTTTTGAAAATAAAATGCGGTTTAAATTTATAGGAAAATCGATTAGTAATATATATTTTCTTTTTAAGTTTAACCTGTATAATATAATAAAGTGAATATTCGTACAAATATTAGAATTTTCCTTAAAAGACGTTTTTTTTTCTTATTTACCCTTTGAAGATATCTACATTATTGAGATTAAAACGAGACATTCAGAATTTATTCAATTTTGTATGTCTGGAGTCATCTGATTTATGAAATAGTAACCATATTCTAGCGGCAGTAGTTTTTACGAAATAAATATATAAATTGTATATTTTTAATTAGATAAGAATTATTTTCATTACCAACATTGTATAACATAACGACATTCTTTCCTGACATATTTAGAATTAACACAGAGTCCTTTGTTGTATTCGACTTCATCAAAATTATATTTATTTAAGAAAGTTTTAGGGTCAAAGGTAATTTGTCAAGGTAATCTTTATAATTTTCTTTCATTTTCAAGTATCCGTGGGTGAAGTTTGCTTAGGGCTGCTACAAGAAAACATATCATGTTTTAATACTTGTATTTGTTTTACTACCAATAAGTTTACTGGTTTCGTGATGGTAAATGGTTGGTATCTCAGCACTTTAACATTAGAAATGTAAGATTAGTTGTAGATCTCTTTAAAAAGATACTATAAGAGATAATTATGATTAGTGGATTTAGCGTTTTTGGTTAACCTTTTTAAACATATTTTGATCTGATTTATATTATCTGTTGTTATGTATTTTTAATTAGTATTTAAATTTTAAGGTTGTATGGTAATAGAACTGGTATTATATACCTGACTTGTATAATGTTAATTAACTTTGAATTCGATCCTTACAGCACAAATATTAAGTAATAGAGCTGAGCGTAAGTGAAGCTCTTAACCGTTTAGTTGTCTCCAGAATGCGACGAGAAAATTAGCAAAAAATTTTCTCATGTTTGTTTGAGCCGAACGCGGATGCTATAGCGAAAACAGATTGAAAAAATGTTTAGCCATTCAGAAGTTATCAAAAAAAGATCACTCCTGCCATAAACCATACATTAGAGCTGCCCTGCGCGTGAGAGCAATGTGCTAAGCTAGAAGGTGATAATTAGTCCTAATATATCGATATTTCCTATAGTTATACAGAAGAAAGGAGAGGGGCTCAGCTCAACACCCGCCGCGCACGGTTGGCGAATCCTAGTTTATACTTCACTTTACTCGCCATTAAACCTTTACTTATGAATGAACACTGAGTAGTCGTCAGCTTACAAT
The DNA here is from genome assembly GCA_918358865.1 of Melinaea marsaeus rileyi. Classification (NCBI taxonomy): domain Eukaryota; kingdom Metazoa; phylum Arthropoda; class Insecta; order Lepidoptera; family Nymphalidae; genus Melinaea; species Melinaea marsaeus. The sequence goes on along the minus strand of OU911094.1, from coordinate 18,975,901 downwards.
ATATTAAATAAATAATTCATATCACTTATCGCTATATTATATTGGAAACAGTAGTCGGTATTCACTAAACATCATCAATATAACGACAGCTCCAGCCCTCACGTCGTATTGTCGTGATTGTCCTGTCTCGTTACAATTCTGAACACAACATGACGAGACAGGACAAAACTGAACAGACTTTATTGTTAAAATGGCTCCATCACGGCATTTTAACTACAATTGTATATTTCAGTTTTATTATAACGTTGTGTAACGATTTCTATATATTTTCATTTTTATATCAAGGTTCAGGGAGTGATAATATTTATATAATCGGGAAATGTACCCTGAGTATAAAAGTAAACCCTGCCAGGAAACTTGAAGTTTTATTATTTAGCTGTATAGTAATACGTTAGAAGTGGAAATAAAATATGGATATATGTATCTATATACATTATCTCTCAGATCTATCTATATATCTATCTATACAGATTATCTATCTATATAGATAATCTGTCATGTCTGAGGCAATAATTAATTCAAGCGATGTAGCTTTGATAATGAGATTATGAAAGCTACCAATCACTTGAAAGTTCTAAAACGTATGTTCTTTGTTATAAAGAACCATATATAGTAAGACAATCAGGATTATACAAGTTAGATATACATTGTACATTTTAGGTCAAAGTTCTTATTTCAAGTGGGTATATATTTCACTTACAACCTTCGGAACTTAATAACACGGTTCCAATAGGAGAGAGTAGTTACAATAAATTCCATCAAAACTTTACAAAAAGACTTATATGTAACAGAGGAAAAGAAAAAATATGGATAGAAGTTTATATAATATTTCAATGTCACAAGTCAATGGAGGTCAAGAACACAAAGGGTGTGATTTATATCAGAACTAAACACATTGTCACCACGTGTTACTTGACGAGGACTTTGTAAAAGTGAATCGAAACTACTTTATAGCATTAAACACAATTTATGATTTCTTGTAAACTTTCCTACTTTTTATACTTTTTTTTGTAATAAATAACAAACTCTTCGTTCATATCCAAATTATTTATAAGATACACTTGTAACGTTAAATTATTATTAATATCTTAATCTAACTTATCTAGAAACAAAAGAATATATCATTTCACAATTGCGATTTTAAATATTAGTTTTACTTCATTACATGCAGCTCGATTAAAGCTATTTAAGGTAACAATAAATATTTTAATGATTTACGTTAATCGGCAAGCCTACTTGTTTCTCTCTCAGTTCACTAAGTGAGTATAGTTTATTGGACATACCTTATGATATGAGTAACAACATTGCTCTTGTTACTATATTAAACCAAACAATGGTTACATTTCAAGGTACATTATTTACTTACTGGTTAAAAGTTATGTAATAATTAAGTAAATTGAAATTTTATTCTCTGTTTGACAATTTTTAAATTTGCCTTATTAGGCAATTAGCTTATTAGCTGAGTAAGGTTTATTTTTAAAAAGTTCCCTAGAAAAATTGGAATTAAGGCATAAATATTACTATAAGATACAAGAAAAAAACACACAAACACATCTCACCGTCTTAATAATCTGAAATGTCTTCCGTTTTCCTGTCTACGCCTCAATTTGTAAAAAAAATTGTCATGTTTTGTCCTTTGCTGTGTTCTTTTGTGTTTGTTTTCTTTTCTTTGACAAAATAATAAATATTTTAGAGCTTTTACTACATGGAAAAAAGCCCATCCATTAAGGCATTAAAAGATATGAAAATTCAACTGCATTGTTATAGAACTTTTGGTTATTTATTTATTTATTTTTTTCTTCATACTTAACTCATTAAACTTAAAAGAAAAGAAACAAATTGTTTATTCTCTTCGAAAATCAAACAAAGTGAGATAACTTTAATTGATTAGTAGAAAAACTTTTTTTTAATGTCAAAGCAACTACCGTCTCGGCAAAGTTATTGTTAGAAACCTGCAAAGTTCCAGCGCTGACTTAGCGGAGATGACTTCTTTCTTTCTTTTGGAGAGAGATTCTTTATGTTTTTATAAAAAAATCGCGTACAAGGCAACAAATAAATTGTCGATATGAAATGGTGAATGTAACCAAAATTTTGGCACGTGGTCAGCATCAGCGACTAGATCATGTAATTCAGTCACACGAAACGAGATTAAGGCAACATGTAGCGAGATTTAGTGATTCTAAAACCACAACTATTTCAGCTGATATAACTGTATTTTTATCTCACATATTGTAAACTAGGTAAGCCGAGGTTTACTAACATGCAATGCTAACAATTATATTATAAGACTATACGCACCTCTACAGTTTATTTAGCAACGTGGGCTGGGGATAATATAATAATACTTATCTTAAGGTATACCAAAGAGTTCTTATGTAAATATATTTTGAGAATTTAGAATTAAGGTTCTACAGAAACTTCAGGAAATCTAAGTTGAGACTAATTTACTGATAGTTTTAAAGTGCAGTGAAGTTAAACGTACGGAGCGAGATTGTAATGAACATACGTGGCCACAACTTTGCCTTATCAAGGTGTAAATAAATTACAGACACTATCTTATATCAAACATAAGATATATTTTAAAGCTGTAGCCATCAATAGATAGGATTATGTTTATAATTTTTAATAATTCTATCAAATAAGAATTTATTTAACAACAAGCATCATACATTATAGCATATAAGCTTTATTATTTTTTGAAAAACACCAAAAAATATATGAATATAATTATTATTCCCTTATGTTGCGAGATTTTGCGGTTCCCGTCCTAATTAAAATGTTAAATATGAAACAAGGTTGGGTAGAATTTGTTTTTATTATTTTTGTTAAGGAACTGTATATATTTGTTTAAATTATTTAATACATTTGTGAACTGACAAGCACTTGTTATAAAGAGGTACAGTTTTAATCTTGTAATGTGTTTATAATCTCTGAAACTACTCCAATTCAATTTAAGGAAATATTACACTAATATATAAAATAGGCCTTCAAGATTGAAATTTATTAAAAGAATGGTGTTTTGAGGAAAACAATTTTGCAAAGTATAAACATCTTTACTATCTTTTGTAACCTACGCTCTTAGAACAATTAAAAACAGTGTTCTAGTATCTTAATTACATCTAGTTCAAAGATGGGCGAAAAAAGGCAAATAGAGTGAAAGATCCATAAGAAAGTAAAGCAATGTTATCACGAGATCATCACCTGAAGAAATCATAATTATACTTAGGAAATTAACTTATTTGCGTAATATAGGCCAGCAACTATTAAATGTTACTATGAGGTACTCGTATGTATTTATTATCAGCACATTTACATTTTCTCATCTAAAGTTGGAAATACTCCAACCACAGTCCTACAGGTATTATAAGTAATACCGGGGTAAATACTAAATGATATAATATATTTTATGAACTATGTATACATACATGTATGTTGTTTCGCATCGAGGTCTCTTCCGGCCGACGAGAGTTTCCTTTTAGTTCGAAAACGTTTCATTTATATAACAAAAGCCTTTTAATTTTTGAATATATTCAAGTATTCTACATTGTAAAATATAATACAAACCATAATATATAAAAATATTTACTAATAGTTATTAAGACTTACGCTAATAATTAAAAATAATTTCTAACGTCGTAAATAGGAAAGGCACTCAAAAATGTTTTTTCTTATTGAAATATGTATCACTTCATCAAATCAGCAATAAGAAAGTAATATTATATTTACGAAAAAATGTAAAGATAAGTCGTGGGTAGTGAGATATTAATACAAATAACGCCTGATAAAATCTTAATCCATGTCCTTCTCGTTGTTGGGACATTTTGGATGGATAAAGTTTTTATAACATACCTACATATTTTTTATTATTGGAATATATTGTTTTTAGAAGTTTTTACGTGTCTGCATTCGTAATTTCTAATTTGCTAATTATCAAATACACCTTTTCGAACACAATGTCCTTCGACACGGATTGTTAAGAGTTTCTGAAAGTGATATATACAGTTCCTAGAGTTCGTATGTAAATGTAAGTGAAATTATGGTATATGTAATAGCGGGGTCACTTAACAGGCCTTCTAGAAGTAAAGTGATTTATGGATTGTATTCGGTATAATTCAGTACTTAATTTCCACCCAATGCTCTAAGCCAGGTAATATTTAAGACAATAATGTTATTAGAAGGTTAGTACATATTGATAAAATATAATTTTATTTACTCTATATCTGATTTCCTTCTAAGCTCCTTTCTGTTTCATGTAATTTAAATGTTAATAACACTGTTTAATATTTCGATAGTCATGTTTATATTTTCAATACAAATTTAGGTAATCTTTTATATATAGGTACCTAATTTGTTTTATTTACTTGTTTAAAATACTAATATCTATTTCCTTCCAAAAGTGGATAAATAAATATTATATTAAGATAATTCAATTTAATATATAAATATAAATTAACCTAAATATTATATTAAATTGATTTGTATAACGTTACAGGTTTTGATACTCGTTTTACAAAATGACCAGTGAGGAAGAAAATGTCATGGTTAAGGAGTCGCTAGCCTTAAAGGGTTACTTTATTTGGTGATATCTTGAGTAATTTTGAAAGATCAGTAAGATAGCCTCAGGTCAATGAACTTGAATTACGTATTAGTGACATGAATACTATATATAAACAATATGGTGATTTGCAAATACCTCTGGCTCAGTAGTAATAATATTTAAAAAAGATTAATTACATATTTCTATAAATATTTCATATACAGGTGTTAGATTCTAAATACTTTATTTATACCTACAAAGTCTGTACGAAGAGGTCGTCATAGTTGGTTGAATAGTATTTCTCTCTTTTACTCCCGACCTGTGTCCAATATATCTTTTATGATTCAATGATCATGTTGCTGCACACTAAAGTAAAACCAAGTGACAATATTAATATAAGTCTATTATTTCTTAGTACATAAACAAACTGGGGGCGCCAATAGACCCTCAATTTCGACCCGCTGCGCTCGCGAATACTCGTGTGCCGTTTGCATATTGAGCGAAGCGGGCCCAAAGTAATGACTTATCGTTTCCCATTGATTTCAATAGGATATCAGTTTTTGACGATTATTCCTCAACGACATGACATTTTTAATTTTTTTTTAAAACCATCACCTTGTGTGTGTCTTTTTCATTGCAAAATTTCATAATTTTCCGTCAAGTAGTTTTTGAGCCTATTCGTGACAAAGAGTGTAAAAAGTTTCCAGTAGAGCGCTCCTCTCGCTGCGCTCAATAAATCAATATTTTGTACTTATTTAATTTGTGTTTAATTTAACTTAAATTCGGCAGCTGTGGAAGAAACATCTCCAATAAAAAATAAATCAAGAATAAAGAAATTACGAAGATCAGAACTTTTTCTTCAAACCTCCATCCCAGCAACATACATACATATACATACATTGCATACATGCATTGTTAGGATATTATTATCCTTGTTAAATAATCTCCACTATATTCTAATTAAACATCAATTCTTAGAGTAATACACGAACAAAGTTTATACTAATGTACATAAATAAGGAATTGTACGACATTAAGAATGACAGAAGTAATTTTGTGAAAGACACACTGTACACATTAATATGTACGCTGCAGTCTCAATTAACTCCGTAGCTGGTGTCGTGATGTTCCACGGAGCGTTTTACTTAAAGACTTCTTATCGTGTGTTTAATATAAGTTTTGTTATTTACATTTATGACAAAACATTTTTTCATGTTAGCTTCAGCTACTTTTTCTAAAATAATCAGAAATTATTCTGATTTGTTTACAAATAAATAATGCATTTCAATGATTTCAAAATCTATTAAATCATTTGAACAAACGAGTATTTACTTTTAAAACCAGCTCAACTAAATTGAAAATAGACTTCTATACCTTTCTTTGTGTAAACGAAATGAAAATTTCCTCAGACACCGGTGCATCCTTTAGCACAATAGTATAAATAGATAATAAATTAAACTAACTTGACCTTTGATTCTCAGCGACGCCATCTTTGAAACTGATATTTTTTAATTGAATCATGGTCTCTCTTACCAATTTAACATTAGTTGATTAAATATATTAAATAGAATTGATTTTATATAACGAAATAAATTAATATTGTTACAGCCTCGTGTTAGAGCTTCAGCGATAAAAATAAAATGGCATTCATTTCAATAATGATGTCTCTGGATATTATTCAGATATAAGTGACTTCGGAACATATTATAATTTATAATGATGTCATAATTAGATCAAGGCTTATGCTATTTAAGAAATAGATCTAAGAGAAGTGACTCTTCTTAACGAGTGAAAGATATGACAATACATTTTTTTCTCAAAAATTACTTGTAAATAAAAAAACCTTTTTTGATTGTACGTAAAAAATATAATTAAAAATAGAATTATATACATTTTATTTATTAGAATATTTCTTTTGATATCAGTAAGAATACAAAATAATATAATGTAACTTAACGTATTGTAAGTCCGCACAGTACAAGCGATAAAGCACTTCTCTAATCTCCACTTGAGCACCGGACCATCGTTAAAGTATTATTAATTTAATTTCACTGATTTCGATTCAAACAACTATTTCCAAACATCGTGTGTGAGTTTGCAATAAAGTTTTCGCAACAACTATGCTATAAATAAATTCCTCCTCAATATCTTCCCGTTTTATAACTTCATTTAGTAAATTGGTCATTTTATTTGGTAATCAAAAATAATAAGTGATATTCATATACGAGTCGAACAACAATTTAAACACTAAATGAAATGCTCAAATATAACTCACGTTCGTCTCTGCTGGTGCCTGCAGCCCGGAGGTAGTGCGGCGCTCCACGTGAAGCCTCCCTGGTATGTCAGTACACCGAATGTATCCTGAAATATTCAGGAGAATAATCACTACACGGCTAACAGTAATTTATAGAAAATTTCAAAGATAATCACTAAGAAATTCAAGTATGTATAATTGTAAATAATATATTTATAGATAAACAAAGATGCAATATTAGTGGAAGTTTGTGTGTTCACATTTGTTGTGTGTGAAAATAAATGTGTATGATGATATATAGAAGGATGTCTAAATGAAGGTACTTAGCTGCAATGGTCTGCTGTCACAGCACCAGTCATATTATTTGTTATAACGCCAAGCTGAGTGCGGCGCGATGCTGACCGGCTACTTGCTGCGATGCTGTTGCTGACCGGCCCCATTTCCAACAGGCCTTCCAACTGTGTCACCTTTGATGTTATTTAGAAACCAGCTTAGACATTCAATAAAATAATTTTAATGTTATGAAGTTATTTAGTATTGTATTTAACAATTTAGGCAATAATTAAGATCGAAGACAATGAAAAGTTATAACAATGTACATCAGGACTGATATTAGAAAATTATTATCATTTTGAATTGAATGATTGAATGACAGCAAAAAAATATACATACAAGAATAATGTAATTTTTCAAAGTACCGACATTTTAGTACAACCTACACTAAGTGAAAAGAAAAGTTACAAATTACTGATAAAAGCCTTGTGTCCTTCTGTAATTAATTTTCTCAAAAACTACTGAGCGTATTTTTGTAGGAAATTTTTTTAGACATTTTACTCCAACCTTACTAGCTAATTATAAAAAAAAATTACAAAAAAATTTACAAAAGAATTTACAAAAAATATATAATGAAAAAAAAATTTTTTTTTTAAATGCTTTTATTTAACTTTGTAAAAAAAGAACTAAAAAGTAAAAAATAATTTTTTTCAAAAATATCAAAAAAATTGATGCAAAAAATTATTTACAAAAAAATTGATTCAAAAAATTATTTACAAAAAAATTGTACAAAATATTTTTCAGATAAATCGTTAAATAAAAGCGTGGCGCGTTACATTTTTTCGAATGATATGAAATTTAACAAAGAGAAACTTAAGAATTAATTAAGTATTTGTATCAAATATGATATGATGTAACGCGCCACGCTTTTATTTAACGATTTATCTGAAAAATATTTTGTACAATTTTTTTGTAAATAATTTTTTGAATCAATTTTTTTGTAAATAATTTTTTGAATCAATTTTTTTGTAAATAATTTTTTGCATCAATTTTTTTGATATTTTTGAAAAAAAATATTTTTTACTTTTTAGTTCTTTTTTTACAAAGTTAAATAAAAGCATTAAAAAAAAATTTTTTTTTCATTATATATTTTTTGTAAATTGTTTTGTAAATTCTTTTGTAAATTTTTTTGTAAATTTTTTTGTAAATTTTTTTAAAATATTTTTTTGTAATTTTTTATTTTTTTACTTTTTAGTCTTCTGTTTTTTGTAATTTTTTTAACTTCTCAAGTCAGATATCACTTCCTTCTCCAACTGGACATAACCTCACCGACACAATGAAAGAAAAAAAACGAGTCACACGAGCACAACTGTCTCTCTTACCAGCGTACTTACACATGAAAAAAAAACTTGCTACGTTTCTTTGACAAAGACGATTCGGGAGTATCTGGCTTAAAGAGTTAAATTTATTTTAAACTTATTTTCTTTTTTTGATCTTTTAAATCTTTCGTGTTTACCCTTCGATCGCTTAAATCATTGTTTTGTCAACTTTTCCGTTAACTGTGTTAAATTTTATTGCTACAAAATATTGTTTCGCATTGGTTTGGTAATATTATAAATGTACAAAGTGTGTAATATATTTTATTATAATGGAATATAATATTGTACGCTTGTAAGTATAAGCATATTTAATATATATTTATTTTGTACAAATTATTATATATATTATATGTTATATATATTATATGTTACATATTGAAATAAAACCCACTTGTATTTTAACTAAAATATAACATAAAGACTAATTTTCGTGAAATATATTTAACCCGGACAATAAAATTCGGCAAATATGGTCGAAAACGCGACTAAAAACACGTAGGGGTGGCAAACAGGGGTCAAAAGGGGATGTTTTCTTCGGGTAACCCCATTTACTTGTACTGTCACCGGAGCCGAACATGTGCTCTAATTTTCATCGAAATTCATTGAGTCTGAGTATTAAAATTTCGCGTTACAAGATTTGATCCGATACATGTCAAGTTAAATAAAAGTATTTAATAATAAAGTATAGTAAAGCATTATTTAAAATATTACAGTATATGGTCTACAACACAGTACTTTAATATAGTTCTATTTTCTTTTGAATTATTAGCATTCTTTTTTCAAAATGTAAGCAATGTCAAGATATTGTTAGCATTATTTATATTTTATTAAAAATGACATAGCTATTTTAAAAATTATTTAATTAACGGATTAAATAGCTAAATATATTTGTTTCATATTATTTTTGTTTTACAAATAAAGAAATTAAAAATTTACAAATAAGGAAAATTTATTTACACACACACGCACACGCACACGCACACGCACACGCACACGCACACGCACACGCACACGCACACGCACACGCACACGCACACGCACACGCACACGCACACGCACACGCACACGCACACGCACACGCACACGCACACGCACACGCACACGCACACGCACACGCACACGCACACGCACACACACACACACACACGTAAGTAATACAATTTTATTGTATGAAACTAATTTAAGTACACAGCCTGTAATTAGATATGGAGCCGTGTTCGTCGTGACGATTTTTTTATTTTTAATATTCCAAAATTCTAAAATCGTTAATTAAGGAATAACCCTTCACTCCTTTTCAGTAACATAAGTTATATAAAAGAATAAAAGTGATTTTACCTCAAAATTTTACACATACATTAACAACTTAAATAATCTCAAACATTTTTTTTCGCAATAGTTAAAAATACATTATTATTTCATTATAAAAGTATGTAATGAATTTAGTAATATATACTAAAAATCTAAATTTGATCTAACATAATTATACTAAAAATAAAAAAGTCTTTTGTAGGTTGAATTTGAAGTAGAAACGTCCCGAATAAATCAAATCAGTCATTGAGAGCAAATTAATCAATCTCAGTGATAGCTGCGCTGATTGAACTAAGATGTAAATGAGTCTGCGTGATACAGATTATCTGTAGGTTGTATTGTGACTATTGGGAAAGTCTTTAACAATTCACGGCTTTTTATTACTTTATATTTGATCAATTTTCATATTTATAAATCATTACCTGTTCTTATTTTTATTGTAAGGTATAAAATTCACTTATAAATAAAATATATCGAAGTGATCTTTCTTCTCACACTAGATGTTAAATAACATGCGCCAATAAATTATTTTATATCTAAGCGATATCGATATCGCAACGCGGTCGTCTCGTCTGAAACCAAAGTTGAATATTGGTTATGGCTTGGATTTGATTCGCAAATATTAATCCGCATCGAGCTAACAATACGGGCCTTCTCTTACATTACCAAGTGGAGTCAAGTTATTAATAAATCTTATACTTATACAGATAGCATGACAGGTGGGACTATGGTCAAATATTTAAAAAATTCTAAGATTTAATGCTGCTTCAATTGAAACATAAGCTAAGCTATCATATACACAATAGTCTAAGGAATATTTCAGTTTACAGTTTAATCAAAATAATTCTGGAGTTATTGCGTCAAGATTTAACTCTAGGTACACACTGACCTGTGAGACGTGCCTTCATTTTTTATTAAATTATTGAAAGGTTAACCTACATTTTGAATATCAATAGAATATCGGATTTTGCGAATCGTTTGTCACAACAAAGTCCTTTGTGTTGTTCGTTGCTCAAAGCAGTAAATATAATTTTCTCAACTAGATCAGATCTATAAATTTATGAGCACTAGCAATTATTTTTGAAAGAGATGTAAATAAGATTAATTAAAGTTTTGTAGTTCAATAAGATGAGATGGGATGGGACAAGTCTCAGTAAAAAGACAAACAGTGATTATTGTACTTTTTTCTTCTACAGAAACAGATCAGTTGTAGCTCATAAAAGATTATTGAAGTATTTAAATAATAATAATTATTGAATATGTAAAAAATATGTAATATTAAACTATATATTCGTTCAAAATATTTTGTGAGCTATATTTATGTAAAAAAATCAATCAACAAATATTGTAATATGATATTGTTACACAAATATACGATAAATTACGTAGTACGCTTCAATGCAGTCTGTTTTATTTGACGAGTCCTCTATGAATATAATTCAAAGGATGAAAGAGACGATGCATGCACATCTTGAATGCTCTAGTTTAATTGAATGTGAACAATTTATACGAATACCTGCATTCCTTCTTCTGCTCAAATACTTCAATATTGTATACTTGTAATGAATATCGCAGCTGAAGGCTCTATGAGGTTAATAGGACAAAGAAAGCTTACCGTTGACGATCAAAGGTCGAACTTTTTATAAATTTTGTGTGTGATGTGAGAGGACAGAAAACAAGTATCCATGTTATTAATATGAATTTAAATATTTATTCATCAATCATCAAAAATCTCAAAGCTGCCTAAGCTTATATTCAACAATTTCACTTAAATAGGATTTCAAAAGGATTATTGGCCATTGTATGTGGTTTTACGAAAATGGTATTATAACAGACCATTTGATATTCTTTAAGAGTAAAATGTTGACTATAAGTATTACAAATAAATAACAATTCTTTTAACTACAAACTCTATTTTTCTTCTCCTTTCACTGTCACCGCAGAATCTTAAAGTAAAATTTATGTTTCAAAGGATGCATACAATCAGTTGAAAACACAATCTGTAAACGTGACGTAGACATTCCTACAATAAAGTAAATAGCAACTGGTTCCAGATGTTTTCAATAGAAAATGTAGTCAATTCATCTTGTATTCAACTCCTAGTACCAAGGAAAAAATCCTTGTTATAAGTTCATATTCTATAGAGGATTAAATAAATTCAAAATTCGCAATAATTTTTAACAGACCTCCTAAATTTAAATGGCGTATAGATTTATATAACACAGAAATATGTTATTTCAGTCGCTTTCATAAATGATATAATGTATTTAAAAAGTATATATATATCATTAAAACGATATTTTGTGGTCTTGCGTTAAGCTGTCTCTTAAGTGGCTGACTAGAGCATTAACGGAGCGTGAAGGAGATTATGTGTCCCAAAGCTCAGTGTAATTTGTTTGAAAGTACTGGGAACTTATGAGGAGTTCAGAGATATTAAAGGTAAAATAAGAGTATCTAACGTTTATTTTTTAGAAGAAACTCTTATATTAAAACACTAAACGTAAAAAAAATGTAAAATAGGAAAACAATTTTTTGAATACAATATAGAACAAATCGAAACAAATTTTATGTTTTTTTATTGCATAAAGAACTTTTAAAATAAAACAAATAATTTTTAGTCACCTAACTAATTATTTCACCCCATTTTTCAAATAAAAAACTTAATAAATTGGATTTGAAACGTTTAATAAATTGTTAATAATATATTCAATAACTTTAAATATGAGCATAATATTTACATACAGATGTATGTTTACTACTTTCTATTTATATATTAAGATTTAAAACAATAATGGCGTCATTGTTACTTATTAGCTGTTTTAAATTTCCTAACAACAGTAAGAAATATAATCTTTATTTGGTCCTATTATTAAAGTAAAGAAACAATGCTTTCATCTAAGTTTTGAAGTGAATTCGTAATAAATTGTTATCACTAAATAATATATACAAATTATATATGATTATGAAAGACTTCTCAAATAAAAAGAGACTTTTTAGGACCAGAAAAAGTATTTTCAACAATAATATATGAAGTGAAACACAATAGTTATTTTAACGAAATAAAAAAGGGAATCAAATACTTAGCTTGTACAACTGCTATATTTCTGGCACTGGCCATTGCAATTAAGGATTTGGCCAAATTTTTATGATTTGACAATAATCTTTGTATATTTAAACGATATATATGGAAATTAGTTTCAAAGTGATAAAACAAACATTTTCTTCTAAAGATCTCCTCTATCTTTGTCACGTAAAGTGGTTTGAGAATGTTCACTATTGTCTTTGTAATGTCTCACTATTCGCATTCGATACAATTATATAAATAACTACACTTATTTAATATATTGGATAAAATATTAAAATTCCACAATTCAACCCAGGTCTAGTATGTGTAAGATAGAAAATAGTTACAGTTCAGTTGACCATTTATTATCAATTGCCAAATAATATTTTGACAAAACTATCACACTATGACATTAAATTATAAACACATATACGGTTATATTATGTTTATCATTCCTTTAAAGCCTTAAGTTAATTATTTATATCGAGTATAGCAAGAAATTATGTAGACATATTATTTACTGGTTACAAATATTTAATTAAACCAATTTTAAATTACATGGAAATATAAAAAGTTATCCCTAAAGGCAACAAAATAAACTCTGCTAAGTTGATCAGTGTCTGTTGTGAGTTTTTATCCTCCGGAGAAATAAAATATTTTGTTGATATTAATTTACGAAAAGACATGTTCAATTATCTCTACAGCTTTAATATTATAATAATAAGCTCAAACTTTGATAATTTTGATTAAAAAAATGAATCTAAAGTATTTAGTATAGAGAACTTTAGATTTGGAAATTCACTGTCTTTTTTTCTGAAAATCGTCATTCGCGGAGAATATTACTACAAATATATGATTTCACAAACAAATAAATAAGTTTTTCAAAGACTTCTAATTTCGTCGGAGTATGGCTGCTACAGAAAGATGGCAATTTGAAATTATTGTTAAAAAAATATTGTTTAACTATAAAATGTTGCACAAAAAAAGATAAATAAATATTTTCTATGTTAACTAAAATAATAATATTTAATATCCATATATCATGTATTTCTTTTTTGTCTTTATATACAAAAGTTAATTAAATAAACAAGCACAAGAATTAGATGGAGATCATAAAATAACAAGTGATCAGTAAACCTTTGGAAGGTTTTACTCACGTAGCGACGTAAATGGACTGAGCGTAGTTATTAATACAATATAAAAGGAATCAATATTATTATGTAGGTGTGAAACAAAATCAAAATGAAAAGCTCTTAAGCAAAGTATGAAGATTCACCGGAATTGTCTTTTTCAGGTAACTTTGCTAGTTTATATTGAATCACCGTCGCCGTCTCGTAATGGAACAAGTTACATCGCTGCACCGAAATTGAAGCACTTTTCAGACGCTATTTTTCTGCAACTCTATATATAAAACTATATTTTAATTTAAAGTAATGGAGTTACATAACCAAGAGCTAACAATTGTTATGCTTATTTTTGTTTCATTTTAGAAAATTTATATTTTACTTTAAATCAAATTCAAACAACTGAAAAACTTAAGAAGGATGTGAGAATGGTATAATATTTATTATCTGTTATAATTTGGCGTAAAATAGAAATATACTTCTATTAAGTGGTATCTATTTTTGACTAAACATAGAATTTTAACTACGCGTAGAAAAAGTATAATCTTGTAGGTTGTGTAAATTCGTGTAGCCGTAGATTAAAGTAAAAATAGATTTATCACTCCATAGAATTTTATTGAAGAACTGCGGATCTTCGTTAATCTTTTCTAACATCTAACGACAAAATAGAACTCTTAAGTTGAAAGTCTCTTGGAAGTAGAGTTTGCACGCGTGTAAAATTTACACAACCTACATAGCTGGCAGCTTGAAAATCCATTCGTCTATCGAGAAGACAGATCGCAATACCAGTTTAAAAAGTAATTATTGGACTGGGATTATTAATGTTAAAATTATAGGCCCTTTTGAACTCCCAGGTAACTTAACAGGAGAAAGTTATCTAAATTTTCTTCAAAATGACTTACCCAATTTATTGGTAGACGTACCCGAAGAGCTTCGCAATACATATTGGCTGCCAAATGATGGCTGTCCACCACACTATACTGTTGCAGTACGTGCATACTTGACCGAAACCTACCCTAATAAGTGGATAGGCCGCCTGGGACCTATTCAATGGCAACCAAGATCCCCGGATGTAAACCCTTTAGACTTTTTTAACGGGGGGTGTCTTAAAGAAGCGGTTTACCGGCAGCTAGTAACTTCATTAGAAGATCTACGAGATGTTCAGCCGTGTTCAGGCCGCTGCAAACAAAATCAATGATCGACGTCAAGCGCGATTTCTTCGAAGATCCTTTATTCGTAGATGTAGGGCTTTTATCAGAATGGGTGAGGGGGGCAGACAATTTGAACAGTTGCTCTATATTTTTGTAATGTGTATGCAATAAATATCAATTAAAAATCATATTTTTTGGTTTTTCGTGTGTTTTTAATTTTGTTAGTATTAAATAATTATCCCATTTTACACATTAATAACAATAGTTCAATATGTTTTAATTACAATAACGACTTATTACATCTTTTTGGAAATGTCATCAAACCAGGAATATTTTAAAGAGATTGGTCACTGTTGTTTTTATATTTATTTTTACACCAGAGCTATTCAAAGTTCCAAATCAAAAATATTTCTTCAGAAATTTTACACAAAACAAAAGTTTAACATTTTTTTTTTAAATACTACAGTTATCTATGTTATTTGATAGTTATTCATTGATACGGTTAATAATAAATACTTAAGTATAAAAATAATTATGATATTAACTCATTTGAAAATATGAAATAAGACAAAAAAAATATGTTTTTTTAAGCGCCATTTTTCTAGCAGTGTAAGTTAATTTTTTGTTTTGTTACTTTAGTAGCTTTTAGTATTAACTTTTCATTCCAAATTATCTAATTACAACTCCATACCGCGGATATCAGGATACTTAAACACTTTGTCATTTATATTTTATTAATTACTGTTAATATATATATTATTTTATTATGTGTGTTTCTGTACAACTATTATAAAAGTAGTAGTAATAATAACCTTTATGAAAATTATAATTTTAAGAAAAATATTTCAAAGAAGGGTTGGCGGTAGGCAGGTGACCGGCCGTAAATCATAGCCAAACCCTTTAGCAGTATGTTAATACCGGTGCCACGCAAGAAGGTAGCCCGGAATCTTTTTGATTTATCATTGTTACTTTGAATATTTTCATAGCAGATTGAAATCAATCACTATTATATAACAAGGTTTACTTAATACGTTAACGTTAATTTTATTTATCAAAATTCTAAACATAATCTAATGACATATTATTTCCGAATCATAAATATTTGAATACTGTCTTCGGTATGTGTACAGACATAAAGTAAGAAATAAAATAGTATAAAAAGTAGAAATATTTCCGAGAAATTATAAATTGTGTTTAATGCAATAAACAGTAGTTCAATTTCACCTTTACAAAGTCCTCGTCAAGTAGCACGTGGTGACAATGTGTTTAGTTTTGATATAAATCATACCCTTTGTGTTCTTGACCTCCATTGACTTGTCACATTGAAGTATTATATAAACTATTGTCCGTATTTTTTTCTTTTCCTCTTGTAACATAAATCTAAAAGTTTTGGTGAAATTTATTGTTACTACTCTCTCTTTATTGGAACTGTGTTACTAAGTTCTGAAGTTTGTAAGTGAAATGTATACCCACTTGAAATAAGGACTTCGTCCTAAAATGTACAATGTATATCTAACTTGTATAATCCTGATTATCTCACTATATCTGCTTCTTTATAACAAAGAACATACGTTATAAAACTTCCAAGCGATTGGTAGCTTTCATAATCTCATTATCAAATGTACCAATCACTTGGATGAAATTATGACCTTGAACGTGACAAGAGACTATCAGCAGTCTACATACAAATATTCATATTTTATTTCCACTTAAAACAGCTAAACAATCAAACTTGATGTTCCCTTGCAGGGATTACATACTCAGTACCCTGAGATTATAAAGTTGTAAAGGTAATAAAAGTAAATTAAGCAACAAAATTCATATAATGTCATATATATCCCAACTGTCAGTTAAAAAAAGAAAGAGGTATATCGGAGATTTCTATAAGTATAAATTAGAGATATAATATTTAGAGACAAAATAAATAACGAAATCTCTCCGTGAAACTTAATATAAAAATAAAATCGAAATCGTTACACAGCGTTGTAATAAAACTGAAATTTACAATTGGAGGTAAAACGCCGAGATGAAGCCATTTTCACAATAAAGTCTATTCAGTTGACCATAAATGTAACATATGGCGTTCATAATTGTAACGAGACAGGACATTCACGACAACACGACGTGATGGCGGCAGCTTACGTTATATTGATGATATTTTGTGGATAAGAGCAGTGGCTCAGTGGCTCTTCCAAATAACAAATTTAAAATTTAAATAAAAAATGTGTTTTTATTTTCTGTGCAATGTCAAGTGCTTAAAAATTATAAGTTACGATAAATTAAATAAGTAATTGAACAGCTTAGTAATTGACAACTGATATAAAAATTTAATGATGAAAATTCTAATATTTTGTTTTATGTTCCACCATCAATGAAAACATCCTCGCATTAATATAACAATAAAATATTTTAGATCTTTTAAGATATTGGTAATATGATAGCGATACTACGAAAAACGATCTTGTAATAATATTCATAATATTATTATAAGATTTACAATACAAAAAAATAAATAAGAAAGAACACTGAAGAAGCAAAAACAGATTTTAAACAACAATAAAACTAATATGGTGCACAAAAAAAAAATTATAAACGAAAACCTTGAATTACTTTTTAAGACTAGACGATAAACAGCGAAGGAACCTTAAAAGACAACGTAGATAATTTAGAGTTAAACAAGATTGTGTTTAAGAACTAGTTTTAAAAAAGAGAACAAGGAGGAAAGTTTCAATATTTAAACATTTAAACAAATATTTATTCTAGTCGCAGTTTTAGGTTTCGCATTTCTATGATAGTATCAAAGCTAACTTATAAATTCGATGTTAAACATATTTTACATATATGTTATTACATTATAATACATATTCAGTTTTATATTAAAATCACATGACAGAGAAGCTCTAGTTTAATGAATGTCAACCAGAGTGCTGCGAATAACCAACAAGCTATGCATGATGATATTTAAACCAACCATGAATTTAAATATAAAGTTCGGTACACTTATGGTTTAATTATATTTTGTAATTTTAGTGTTCTATGAAAAAACAAAATAAAAAATCTACATTATTGCGTATAACTATAAATTTATACGCAGATGGAATTTAGAAACCACCACTGTTTTGTAGCACGATGAAACATTTTGTTATACTAATATATATCTTACAGTAAAAATTAAACACTACATTTTGGCCAGTTGAATAATAAGTTCACTACAAGAGTAATGAGCCAGGTCAAGTATGAAACAACAATTTAATCGATTTTGTTCATACATTTTTTTTTCATGTGTTTTGATAGAAAGTCCTGAGGTTATATTTCTTTAATACTAAATCCTTACAACTTCACTGTTAAATCTGCTGGAAAAGTTGATTCACATCGTAGAGCTGCTCTCATGAGAAATTAACTGTTCCATTTATTTTAATTCGCTCAACTCATGACACTCGCACTTCATTGTTGTAAAAAGTAAAATTAAGAATGTTTTCCTTTGGTATAAATATGAAATGTTTAAAAAGTTTTAATAATATTTGAGTATCCTCTCGAGATTCAATATTGTGCTAAAATTTTTGATTCTTGTTTGGATCTTGTCACAACTGGTTTATATTCTCCTTGTATAGGTATTGAAATAGAGAATGCTTAATATATTTTAATGAAAGCAAAGGTTGAGGAAATTCGTAGATGTCTGATGTCTAATATATTACGAAATAGATTTTATAAATACTTAGTTATTTTAAAATATGTCGTATTGAATTTTTATATATCCAGATTAAATAAGCACGCAAATTAAAAAAAAAATGTTGAGATTAAACTTATGCACATGAAACTAAACACTTTTATATTAGTATAGCGATTTATTCAAGATCTTATTAAAGTATGATTGTAACATCCACAAGTGAAAATGAATGATGAAAAGTTTCTATAAGTTTCTATATATCTTGTATCCACATCTTGGTATTATAACTAAGGGAGTAAATCCCTTATTTTTTAATATTTATCTTTTTAGGTTTTCCTTACAGTAACATAGACTTGTTTGTAAGCGATGTGTAACGAGGTCTGGTTTGTACTACATGAGACACCATCGCTGTTAAAGGTGATTGTATTTAATTTTTAAAAAGTTGATACAAACATCTTTTCTATGTTATTAATAATGATACAGTCGTAGTTATCAGTCTTATTGATATTCTTACCATATACAGTGGATGAAACATGCATATTAACAAACGTGACCAACGTCATCTTTAAAGTCAAATATTTACGTGAATGTGTTCAGGACAAGTTATTAGGAAATTTATTTCTTTTACAGTTCAAAAAAAAGCTATACCTAATAATGTAGTATATTTTTGTAGAGAAATAAATTTATCATTTTAAACTAGATAGTTCTTTGTTGTTTGTTTAATGTTTCGCTCTTATAGTGTACTCTGTAATGTAAAGTAACTTTGTGACGAAGTATAGTCATTATGAAGAGGACGTTTTAGGACATGTCGGATTACTAAAGTTTCACAGCAACATAACACGAGATATGTACGCTGCAGTTTAATAAATCAGAGATTAGTAAACTATGATATAATAACAACTTACCGAGTTTGATTACATTATGTTTATAAGTAACGTTTCCTTTATTTGTGATACAAAAAGATGTCAATAACCGTAATAGAGATTAATTTTAACCATCATTTAAACGAACACAGATCAATTAGTTATATGGTTGTATTCTTTTCACTCGTTGCGTGACATTTATTTAGTGAAATGCCCAAAAAAACTGAATATACCTTGCAAATGTCTTTAGACAATGACCACTAACTATCAGATGAAACGTAAATTTATGCATATAAATAGAGTCAAGATAAGTTGTAAGAGTTTAAAAATTAATATAAAATCAATCTTTAAAAACAACGTCTGGTAAAATTATATTGCACTATCCACGTCCTTCCCATTGTTAGGCCATTAGGTGGAACAAGTTTTTATAACATACCTATATATTTTTATTATTATAACATATTGTCTTTTGAAGTTATTACGTGTCTGCATTTTTTATTTCTAATATCCGATTTCTTAAATAAATCTATTACATACATGATATTCGACACAGATTATTAAGAGTTTATCAAACCAGTAATATATAAAGTTTCTGGAGTTCGTCGTAGAAGAATAAGTGAACTCATATGTAACAGCGGGGTTACTTAACAAGATTTCTAGAAGTAAAGTGATTTATGTATTGTATTCGGTATATTCAGCACTTAATTGTCACCCAATGCTCTCAGCCAGGTAGTATTTAAAATAATAATGTTATTAGAAGGTTAGTACATATTGATAAAATATAATTTTATTTACTATATATATCGTTTTGGGTAGACCTCGAAGAATTCGGTCTGTCCATTCATTTGTACCCGACTTTCGAATTTTGGAAAAATTTCTTCACAGGAGGTCTTCTTATGACCCCCTGAGTCCGAAATGACCATTGGTCAAAATGTTTATATATATATATATATATATATATACGTGCGTGCGTGCGTCCAGATTCGACTTTTGTCAGCACGATAGCGGCCGCAGTTTCACTCGGATCGCTTCCAAACTTTGCACAAAAATCAACCATCCAAAAATTCAAGAGGTCAAGTTCGGTAACCAGAGAAATCCGGCCACAGGGGGCGCTAGGGCCTCACTTTTTCTGATTTCAGTTTTTCGACCATAACTTTTTCCCTATACAAAGTAGTTCAATCGCGTTCATATTATATGATGTCTTTGATGAATACCTATAACTTATGTAGATAAACCGAAAACCTAACTTCAATAACTTAGGGGTGGGGGTAAAAAAACCGAAAATTTTTGGAATAAAAAATCATAACTTTTTTCTAGTAAACATTCTTACATCACAAGTATTTTTAATAGAAAGCTTATTTTTTATTCTAAATTTAGGTACCAAAAATTTTTCCGTAGAAGATACCGTTTCCGAGAAAAAAAAATAAAAACTACTTTTAGCTTGAAAATTTAAGGTAGGTAAAACCACGGCAACTTTTTTCTGGTAAACATTCCCTCTTCGCAAATATTTTTAATAGAAAGGTTATTTTTTACTCTAAATTTAAGTATCAAAAGTATTTCCAAAAAAGATATCTTTTCCGAGAAAAAAAATTAAAACCGCTTTTTGCTTGAAAATTTTTGATGTAAACAACGGCATCATGTGTTATTCTTAGATAGTGAGTTATATTTTAAACGAGTTAAACACGAGGTCTACCCACGCGTGTCCCCCTGCGGGCACGGATTTTTTTTTCTTCCCTTTTGTTTTATGTAATTTAAATGTTAATATTTCGATAGTCATATTTATATTTTCAATACAAGTTCAGGTAATCTTTTATATATAGGTAATTAATTTGCTTTATTTACTTGTTTAAAGTACTATTATCTATTTGTATATTCTTCAACAGTGGTTAAATTATCTTAATACATCTTTAGATGTATTAAGATAATTCAATTTAAAATATAAATATAAATTAACCTAAATATTATATTAAATTGATTTGTATAACGTTACAGGTTTGATACTCGCTTTACAAAATGACCAGTGAGGAAGAAAATGTAGTGATTAAGGAGCGCGCCAGCCTTTAAGTGTTACTTTATTTGGTGATATCTTGAGTAATTTTGAAGGACCAGTAAGACAGCCTTAGGTAAATGAACTTGAATTATATATTAGTGAAATGAATACTATAACAGTTATTGGCGAATTCAATTCTCTTGTTTTATATAAAAGTTTTTTTCCAATAAGAATTATCAAATCAGATTAATTGAGATAATCCTCAATTACATATATTTTTAACGCCTATAATGAGTAGTAGTAGAAGTAGAAGTAAGACTATTATTATATTAGCACGAGATTAGCACTGCTGCACTTCTAACAATGTACTCTCACACTAAACATATACATATATTATATTATATATACTTGTTGTTTATTATTTGAATTGTTTAATTGATATAATGTATTTACAGGATATAATTATAATATATTTTGAACAATATATTTCCAAATTTATAAAGAATTCAGAATGGATGGTCTGGTCTGGTCTGAGTATATTATTTCGTGGTTAAATTATTTCTTTTGTTATGTATCAATTTGTTCTGGCAAATACAAAATAACTGAAATATCATAGTTATCTCCTTGTCTGAGTTTGTAATATTTTTAACACAAATCCTAATATTTTTGGTTGTGAGAATAGTCAAGATTTAAAAAAAAAATATTCAGAGAAGAATTAGTCACGTTCTTTCAACCGATATCCAGCTATTCTTTGGGAATATTATAAAATACATTTTAATACTAGTTGTTCCCGCGGCGATGCTTCAGGCAACAATTAATTTTCCTATCTCACGATTTTGAATGTTTTGTTTTCACCATACTGCATAAGTTATCTTTAAAACATATCAACATTTCATTAAACGCACATAAATTAAATAGACATTAATTGTATGCAACACTATCGATACATTACAATAAACTTCATACAAATAGCGTTGTTGAACAACAATGTTAATACAAACTTTAGCAATTCCAGGTAATAAACAAGAAGTCAGGAATGGAAAAAGTTGATACAAAAGTATTGATATCTGCCAACTTGTCTCTCATATTTCATATATTATTCAAAATCCATATAAGTTTTCGGTCTGAATATCTTCTTCGTTGCTTTGTCAAGATATCTCATGCTTCATTTCATGCCTATTGTATATTTTCCATAAACTTGTAAACATCACTTGACATTCAAAACCTTACATTCTTTAAATAAAACATTACTACTATAAAATATATGAAATTCCATCAGAAAAATGCAACTATCAAAGAATATAGAGTTAAAAATATTTTTGCAAATTATTAGAAATAAATGTACGGGTTATTGGAGCGGCTGAAATACCAAACGAGGGCAGACGAACTGTTACTCCTTCAAGTGATATATGAGCTTCGAGATATATATATATATAATATATACGACAGTAGTTCACGTAGCGGCTTAAGATGCCAAGATTTTAGAAATATTATACTTTCTGAATTATTAGTAATTTTTATAAAAAAATGAGAAAAGCATTAAAATAAGTATGATTAGAAAGTTCCAAATATGTTATTTATATAAATACTATTATCGAACTGAACTAAGATGAAAATATATATTAAAATAAATGTCATTTATAACACCCTTTATACTCGTACCAAATAATACTCATTCCAAGTGCTTCGTTTGCGTGACCGACCTCACCCTGATACCCTTGACATTTGATCTCACCCGATCCTACCCTCTATCACCTTTAATTAATATTATGAGGTGGTACTTTATAAACATTTAATACTATTATATTATAGTACTATGGATAACTTATTATTTGTTTATTATTCAGATTTCTTTAATTAACATTAGTTCGGTTTCATTACTTATATATTTTTAATAAAACGGAAATTTAATCATTTTAATTATAGTACTATAAAGTCGCATATTTCCTTGATTAGCGAAATGTGTAACTCAATAAACAGAACTCATAATCTGGAAGCAGTCGTGAATCGTGACTTCATAAAGTTAGCGAGCTGTACTTGTACTTGTACAATACATACATACAGATGTATACGTGTACAATATGTATAATACATACTGCTTCTCATTTATTCTCTTAAAGATTTTGTTTTCATTTGCCAATGTTTTTATTTGATTGGTTTATGTTAAGTATTCTTTTATTATAATAATAAAGTTAATAATGATTTCAAAAGTTAGGTCATAACATAATATTTACTGTTTTAAAAACTATGTATTGCAAGTAATGTGCAGTTGTTACTGAGTACTGGGGACTTTCTCACTTCATCCTTTTCATAGAATTGACAGCGTTGTTAAGAATTTATAATTTCAATTTATATTACATTTTATTTAAATTTTTCCATGAAAATAAACAGATTTTCGATTAAATGTAAAAGTTACATCATATAAAACAATAAACACTTTTCTACGTAAATCATTTTGTAGCTAAGAATATGAATACCACAATTATTCATTTTCTTTAAAGACAATCGGTATCCATTTCTCAAAGGTTTAGTAAAACCAAGAATTCACGATTTACATTCAAAGGGCTCGTATAAATTGACTATTCAAATTCAACACTCTTCCGGCCTTTGAAGCTATTATTTACAGAACTTTGTATAAAATGTTTATTATTAGTTTATATCAATAGGATTAATTCAAGACGCATTGAATAAAAGCGATTTAAAGTTGTTTTGAAGGTTGAGTCTATTCTATGCTATTTATTTAACAATACCTGAGTATACTTATAATCTTTTACAAATTAAGTATATATGTATACTATATTGCGTTTGAAAAAAAAAATTTTTTAGTCCGTTAAGTATTTATAGACTAAAGGAAATGTTTGTATCAGTCGATATAAAGTTAAATGTATCTAGAATAACAACAACAAAGTTAATGAAGCTTGTAAAATTTTATGTTTGAATAAATTGAAGTCACAACATAATAAAAACTCTGTCCGTAACATTTTTATCAGTGTTGAATTTGTAAAGATTTAAACCGGAAAAAAATATACAAGTAATTATATTGATAAACCTCCAGAATTGGTTTATTCAGTATATTCAGCCGATAGAAAGTCGATACAACGTAAAAATAGACTGTACTTTTGTAGTAGAATCATAGAGATTGGTTAGTTAATTGCTAAGTGATACTGACAGCTTAGCCCAAGGTCGAAGGTTCGATTCACATATAGCACAAATGTTTTATTAGAGAGAGTTTTCAGAAGTATATAGTTGTTAGGAGCCTAGGTGTGTTTTATGTCTATTATTTTTATATATGTGAAATCTCTACTATTCTCTAATTAAAAAATATAATAGGTACTAAAAATAATCATTTTGATAAGTGATCTTGATTATCATTGTTTTTAATTACATATTCGATAGATTTCCTGTTTCTTGCAATTTATTTATATACACTTTATATACTGTTTCATAATAATCTATCACACTGTGACAATTCTAAATGTAAACGAAACAAATATACGTATCTACGTAACATAACACGCCCAATAAATATAAGAATAAAATTTAACAAAGAAAGCCGACAAAACTGAACAAGAACACTTTTTTTTATTAGCATTAAACTATTATAACACCAGAACACAAAGAACTAATTGTGACTCTCATTATTTTTGGTGGTTTCAAAGAATAAAACATATATGAGTGTATGTAATATTAAAAAAAAAAAACTATTCCTACTGTCGGAATATTTTAATGTTTTGTGTTATTTTTCTGTACATATTTATTTATGAACAATAATTGGTTATAGATCTGTAAGTGTTCCTAATATGGTGGTACAATTTTCCAACATTAGTTAGTAACATGATTGCATCATATTATTCAAAATTAAAATTTTCCATAATCACAAATGAAATTCATTCCAAACCATTAAATTACAACATAGGTTTATTTCAAGGTTGTTGTATTTCTCCAATTATATTTAACATAGTCATCCAAATTTGAATAGATAAATTAATTTAAAATTCTGTTATTCTCTCATTTACGTTCTGTTTGAGTTAAACCTTCCTAACCCTTATTGATTGTTAGCCATTTTCCTATAATAATAGGTGGGTGTAGTAAATGTCACTCTTTATAAATATATGGCTATTAATTTTATAAAAGCATGTCTATTAATAACATTTCCATGGGAATATTATAATATAATTAAAAACGAGAAAAAAACTAAATAAATAAATATTTAACACCTACCAATAAATATCGAGCAGTATATTTAGCAGTATATTAATTATAACATGAAAAACAAAATATTATTTTATACACACACAGCATCAGTGAAACCAAAAACCGATAATGAGTTTTGGTTTGAAATATTACACGCTACCTCGACTGTGAATTGATTTCAATTAAGGGAATTAATTGAGAAAAACTTTTAAACAACACTTTTATAGAACGATTCCTATAGAAAGGCCATAAAAGCTAACGAAGTTGTAAAGAAAGATTTGTATAAAAATGCGCCGTAATTACAAATAATAATAATATAGAAATCTTAGTAGGTCTCTTGCAATACTAAAGTAATGACAAGAGCGTTGCCGGCTTTTGAGGAACAGGTAGAAACTTTTTTGAAGGCATTTCTCATGTCAAATGTTAATTATTAATATTTATTTAATTAGATAACTTTATATTTTCTTTCATTTTATAATTGAAGTTTGTTTTCTAGAATAATATATAGATATTGTGTGAAATGTAAACATGTTTGTTTGTTTAAAAAAAAATGTTCTGTTTTACAAAGGATTAATGTAAATTCGGTACGTAAAATGATTTCTTCTCCAAAAACCAAGCATTGAATGTATTTGTAACTTTATACTGCATTATATATCGCGCATGAACTCCTCGTCCACGTAATGATTAAGTCAAGCAACATTGTTTAATCTTGTATAATTTGTTAGCTCTTTTAATTCATGCAATTTACAATTGCTTCCTTTCCATTAATTTCTCGTAAAATAAGTTTTCAAGAGAATAATTTCCTAACTATGACCATATATTTCTAGTTGTGTTTAGTTGTTTCATGTATAACTTACGTCACTGGGGAGTATGAGATGAATGTTTGTTGTAAAGTGCACTAAAAGCACTCACACTGTTATGTTTATTTGGTTCAATAATATCAAATATGTTAAGACAGATATTATCCTAATCAGACTCAATTAAAAATATTATTGCGTTGATAAATTTTATATATGTCTATTTAGTAAGTATATATTACTTAAAGTATTGTTTTCTTAAATAAACGCTGCATTATTCTCAAAACAAAGCGATAAACATAACAATTACGTTAAGGGATGTCTCTAATCCTTGTCACACACTAAACAGATCTGTTTGGTGATCATCATTCATCACTGGGGTTTTGTTTTCTTTCTCGCTCTTCTAAAAGAAATAACAACCAAATTAAATCATTTATAAAATATTTATTTCTATTGACCTTACTTACACATGATCTTGAAACAACTTGCATGATTTATTAATAATTATCTCAAATGTGTTTTAAAACGAAACTACAGAATAGGGATTAAGTGACAATATGATATTTTTCATTTCTATAAATTATAATTAAGTAACGTCATGCTTCCCGTCATAGACTTTTTGATACAAATGCTAACAAGTTATCACATAGAACGACAAAGGCTTGTTGTTTAGTTAAGTTTACAATATATTATATATTATCCCTTTCTATCGTTTATATAATAAATAAAACATTAAACATATTTTCAAAAACCATTAAATCTAAAATACATTTAATGAAACAAGAAACTTTAAAGGACTGAAAGTTTTTGTGTTTTGCATAATAAGTAAATCTTATATGTGAAGTGCAAATGACATCAAAAGGAGATCACAACGAGAGATTAAAAATAGAATGAGGCATCTAATGTGGCTGTTACTGATAAATAAGATTCTTAAATAGGAATGAGGAGAAATAAAGGAGACAAAGCGCTCGGTCGCGATCAATCAACTGACATCTCTTATTCACGATGCGTGAGACCTGCACTTACTGAGATTCACTCCACAGGAGATTTACTATCATATTTGTGGTGTAAAGTGGATACAATATATTTACAATTTATAATTAATTATATTTGTTCATTAAGCGTTAAAACAAATTTACAAAATTATAAAAAAAAATAAACAAATTGTTTTGTCAAAATAACATTTAAGATAAGTCTTTTTTTTCCTCAGTAAAAACAAAAACTCCTTCTAATTTTACTGTCGTGGTAGAAGATAACTATATTTATATTAAACAAAAGAAAATATTTTTTTATAATAATTTCACTGTCTTGTCTTTGTTTTAGCTTCAAATAAATCTTTCTTCAAGTATAGTCAAGTCAATGAAATATTTCAAGGTTGAATATTTTTCTTGCTGTATTTTTAAGTTTGTTGTAGAAAATGTAACATTAATTTTTACTTCCTTGTAACCTTATAGTGTTTTTAAACAAATCCTATTATTTCTGGTTGTAAGAAAAGTAAATAATTTTTAATAAGTTATTTCTTCATATAAATTCTCGTTTTTATTTAAAAAGTAATACATATTTTAGTAATCACTCATGTCTTTTCACCCGATATCCAGCTTTTTCTTTTCGAATATTGTAAAATACTTTTAAAAAATAGCTGTTCCCGTGGAGTCGTTTTAGTTTTAACAAATAAAATATTGGCATATCTTTCATAAGGGGAAATTTGTCCAAAAAACTCATTCTAGAAACAACATAACTCTCCAAAAAAAAATTTAATTTAGATTATAAAAATATATTACAATAAAAGTCTAATATATATATATATGGTAATTTCTTTTTCTGTAGTAATAAGTCGTTATTATATCAACTGTTTATTAATATCTGATTTATTAAACTGTATAGTACATACCTCGTGTCAAGTTGGTGTGTAACTTTAGTAATCCGTCATGTCGTAAAACGTCCTCTTCATAATGGATATCCTTCACACAAACTTACTTCATATTACAGAGTACACAAAAAGCTAGACTAGCAAAACAAAGAACTAACTATTACATTATATAATTTTATTTTTTCATAGTAAGTATAACAGTTATTCTTATATAAGTAATAAACAGAAAATATCTCTTAATTTATAACGGGTTCAAAGTGTGAATGGAAATGACGATGGAATGATGTACTATTGCAATAAATAACTGTTGTAACCAATTATATATTATGAGGATTAAAGGTTACATAATTCTTTTAAAAACGATACTTTTCTATGAAAAATTTATATATTGAGATGATATTGTTATGAAAAGTAAAGTAAAAATTAAAACGAGAGATTTTTTAATTATTTTGCTACTTTTAAATAAAATTATCCAAAAAAATACAGTTGTCCTTATTTTACGTTTCTTTTATGACAAATATACAATTAAGTTATTATTCTTAGCACTTATAAATATTTACTATTCTTTAAAAAAATGTACCCTCCATTAAGTTATTGTAAATTATCTTCCAAGAGGATCATATTCTCTAAATATGTTGCCAGTAATAAATCACGAATGCTTCGGAAATGTTCATGAATACTTAATAATAAAATTTAATAAACTTTTATTGTAATGCCTTAATTTAATAAAATAAAGGATTTTCGAAAAGAAAATCATGTATAATATAATTAAAATGGGCTGAAATATGATGTTAACTAATTAAATAAATATAAATAATGAAGATTTGTCGTGGGACATGCCTTCAAAAAAGTGTTTAAAAAGTGTTTTTGTCTACTTGTTCCTCAAAAGCCGGCAACGCTTTTGTCTTTCTTTTGATGTTGCAAGAAACCTATGAGATATATATATATATTTTTTTTTCTTATTTTATTTTTTTATGTAAGAGGAGGGCAAACGAGCTGGCGGGTCACGGATGGACGTGATC
The DNA here is from genome assembly GCA_918358865.1 of Melinaea marsaeus rileyi. Classification (NCBI taxonomy): domain Eukaryota; kingdom Metazoa; phylum Arthropoda; class Insecta; order Lepidoptera; family Nymphalidae; genus Melinaea; species Melinaea marsaeus. The sequence continues at coordinate 18,946,408 of OU911094.1, read as the reverse complement.
ACCGCCGCCCATGAACTCTTGCAACATCCGAGGATTTACAAGAGTGTTGCCGGCCTTGTAGGTAGGAATAAACGCCTTTTTTGAAGGTACCCATGTCGTACCGATCTGGAAATACCGCCGAAGGGAGTTCGTTCCACATTCGAGTGGTACGTGGAAAAAATGTCCTTGAGAACCGCACAGTGGAGGATCGCCACGCATCCAGGTGGTAAGCATGGTATTGGAGGCGATGGCGCACCGTGCGGTGATGAAATTCGGCGGCAGGCATCAGATCAAATAGTACTTCAGAACACTCCCCGTTGTAAATGCGGTAGAAATCGCACAAAGAAGCCACGTCTCTACGCAATGCCAAAGAGTCCAGCCGTTCGCAGAACACCGGGTCCCCGACAATTCGAACGGCTCTCCGTTGTACGCGGTCAAATGGTAGAAGCTGATATTGGGGTGATCCGGACCAGAGATGAGAACAGTACTCCATGTGTGGCCGGACCTGCGCCTTATAGAGCGCAAGTCTTTGGCCAGGTTTGAAGTACTGCCTCGCTCTACTGATCACTCCCAATTTCATCGAGGCCAACTTGGCCTTGCTCTCCAGATGACCACGAAACTGACAGTCGCTCGAAATGTCGAGACCCAGTATTCTGATACTTGGCGAGGCAATGAGGGGAGTGCTCTCGAAGAGCGGTGATACGACAAATGGGGTTTTCTTAGTGGTGAACGCGCAAACCTGTGTCTTTAGGGGATTGAACTGAACGTGGTTCAGTTCACCCCACTCAGAGACCATCCCATATTTAAAAAACTTCTATATAAGCTATGTAGTTTTCCCAGATACATTACCACGTTCTTGTGCAGTATGATAAGATCGGTAATTAGTTTGGTTTGTAGCATTTCGGGTTCTTCTACCTAAATTACTTCGTCTTATAGGAGCCATATTGAATATACTTACCTAAATTATGTCACATGCAATAATTATTAATCACAGGTATTAAAACACTTTGCACAAAACACGATATAAAACAATCAAAATTAATTATTAAATATTATAAACGCTTTTTAACGCGGTTTGTTTGACAGATGCAATGACGTGAAAACTGATGACAATTTATGTCGCATTCCAAAACTAAAACAAAAGAAAGAATATTCCAAGGCCAATCAAATCTATAGCTCTATATATTTTTTGACTTTTCAGTTTGGTCGGGTTCACGATATTATCACTTTTGCGTGAACCTGCACACACATATATTTGATTGAATTTGAACTTTGTGCAGAGACAATAAAGTGCGAATTGACTCTTGGACGTTAGCAACACACCTACATTGTTTAGACAAAAATGAGTGCTTGTAATTTAATATGAACTTTATTGTATAGCAATAGAGCTCAAATTGACTCTAAATTTAATTAGAAAATATTTGTATAGGAAAAAGAAAAGGGCTCTTTTAGGGTTTTCCTGGAAATTATTCGAATTGTTCTCGCCGTAAAAACCATCCGTGGGCTTCAAGGAATATTTAAAAAAGAGAATTGTTAAGATTGGTCCATGCGTTGTTGAGTTGTGCGCTTACCAACACATTTTGCGATTCATTTTTATATAATAGATAGATAATTCAAAAGCCTTTAAAATACCATAGACCTAAGTCCCACCTACAATGAGGCAGTATTTAATCCGATCAGTCTTTATTCAAGCGGTGAAATTCATAAGCTACTAGGATTTTTACGTGAACATTTGTAGATAATCGGATGTGTATATCGGATGTGTGTATAAAAACATAAGAGAATTACATAAGGAAGCTTCATCATATGTATATATCTACTTGAAATTAATTCAGTTATAATTTTTTATAACAATGATTTAAAACGCTTCAGATTCAGCTTGAGTATCCTTCGTTATCTTTTAAAGCCAAACTTATTCTTTGAGGTAACGTGACAATGTTCAATTCATAGACAGGTTGTATATGTTCAAGTTTTTAAAAATCATTTATTAATGTTATTATTTGTACTAGTACAACATTTTCTATGAGATTGTTGAAATGATATTGTATTTAGTATAGTTATTTACTGTACGCTATATTGAGGAAAAGATATACAGTAGCCTAAGGAATTGTGATTTGTGTAAAATGATAATTAAATAAACTCCGTATTTCATGGACACAAAGGAAGTTATTAACCTGGTAGTATTCTAGCCGTACAGTATTCTGCGGTGCATTAATTACGCAATGTTCCTGTAATATGAACCTGCAGAGATATCCGTCGATTGCAAGAGCCGCAAGCAACATTATTATATTTATTAAAAGAATTGGAGCTGTTTCTGCGATAGTTTTTGTATATTAATGTTCATTTAGCTATATTTCAATGAATATATGTATGTATCTAGAAATATTACTGTTAACTATTATTACATCTGAGTACTAAATTATAAACATTGATACAAGTAAAATATCTAACGTAAAGTGTGTCTATTTCATTTTTAAAAGTTGTACGAAAGGTTATAAAAATATTTTAAAGATTTTAAAAATCTTCAAAGTTCAAAGAAACAAGTTTTTTTTAATAGTCCAATTTAAACTTTGGTTAGTATTATTTACAAAAAACTTATAGTTATTTCTACAGGTCTATGTGAATGGATAATATTTAAAAAATAAAATAGTTCTATATATTACCAATTAATTAAATTATTAAAATATAAAGTATGATAGATTTATTACAACAAAAATTAAAGTTTCTAGAACAATATTCGATTAAGCACAATATTATTGTACTAAATAAACTATATTGTAATACAATCAAAGCAATATATAACAGTAACAATCATTGCTGTTCCAATACTACCGGTTCATTCGTTTGTATATTGACTATATTTTATGTCTGTATTGAAATTTATCAAACCTATGTATTTTATTTATGACTGAAAGTAAACAAAACAACGAATTATATCATATTTGTATAGTTTAAAAGACCGTATTTATTATATTTTTTTAACAAGTAACATCCTAGAAGCTACAGCAGAGTATGATAAAATATCTTTTTTTTGCCTATATTTTTTTACATTAATGAATTTAATTTGCTGTAAGATGTTGGAAAGTTCACAGGAAAATTAAAAATGAATAATTTGATTATGAAATGTTCAAATTGTGTACGAGTTAAACTTATTAGTTTGAGTTGGATACTTTCTCAGAGCCTTAGTAATCATTTAATTAAATTATGAATAACCTAACTGCCTATAAATTATACTCAAAAAATATTACAGATGTTGAAAGTTATATATAATATTTTATAATAACCTAGAAACTAATTCATATTCAAGGCACGTTTTCTTCTCTTTTAGGATAACAAGGCGCTAAAGCTACAGAAAGCTCCAAATTAAGTAGAACTTTTCGGTTTTCAAATAAAACATACAAGCGTCCTTTGAGCAAACAATTAATTAATACGAGGTAACTGTTTTTGTATAATGTGTCAAGTAAAGTTATAACATTTTTAATTTAAGAGTACTAGTGAAAGTTAATGCTACCGATACAAAATACTTTATCAAATCATATATCGTTCTCTCTGTCCTTATCACAAGATCTAACACCAACATCTTTTTCAGTTTGTTTTATTATTGTCTTACATCTTATTGATGATATCAGAGTGTAGGTGTATTTGAACTATTGAAGAGTTTTGTAATTCAGTATCTTATATAATACAATTCTACTAAACTAGGTACAAATGAGAATTTTGATTTTTATTATATTCTATTCTATTTTTATTCTATTCATTCTAATGTCCCGCCTATTGAAAGTAAATCTTACTTACTCTTTTAGCAAAGTGATACCAGGTGATTGAGACACGAGGAAACATGTAGGGGAGACCGGGGCTGGTTGACTTAGGGGCAGGTAGACTAATTGTCAAAAACGCGAGTTAGGCAAACTTTTTGCAAAATCGACTAGGTGAGCGTATCCATTATTCCCCCGCGTACAATCATCAGAAAAACCGCGGAGCAGACCTAAACCGTTTGTCAGCTAGAGCCTATTGTTCAAAAACAAGACACTAAAGTAACTATTCTTGCCTTAATTCTATTTGTTATAACTCTTTTCATTTTGTTTTGATTGCTTGTCAAACTGTTTAATACGAATGTTTGATTTCCGAACTTTATATGCTTCCTTATTATTTTTAGTTACGACACCATTTTAAGGTTTTGGCACGTAGTTAAAAATTACTAGGTCGTTTCGGGCTGGTTGACTCATTTATAAAGGGGTTGGTTGACTATCTAGTCAACCTGCCCCATACAATTTTGGATATACTAGATATAAATTGATATAAAAATTATTGATCTTAACCTAACATTTCCAGTTTAGAACGATGCGAATCTATAAACGAAAGTCAAATCGACGTAAAGACATACTGGAGAGAGTATGTCGAGAAGTTATTTTAGCCGAAATATAAATTCCAGCAAAAGAATTTGCTGTACCATATAATATATCGCCATGTAGTAAATATAAAAAAAAAGAATGCAATCCCGGACTGTCTAGATCTCAATTGACCTTGGAAAGCGTTGGCTACATAAAAAACAGACAAATATTCAGTGACGAGGAAGAGCATGCATCAGAAAATTGCCCATAAGGGAGCTGATGATGTTTATTATGGATTAACGCCTTACGAGTCCCGAAAATTTGCATATGAATTTGCAAAAAAAAAAAAAATCTATTCCTGAATCATGGGATAAAAAACAGATTGCTGATGAAGATTGGGTAGGGAGTTTGCTTAAACGTCATCCTATTCTCTCTATTCGATCTCCTCAAGCTACTATTTCCAGCCAATTCTTTCAACAAAAACAACCTGCAGTTGTTCTTTGATTACCTAAGAACCGTTTACCTACGTTTAAATGTAAGCCCTGGGTATATTTAGAATTTAGATGAAACAGGACTGACAACGGTTCATATTCCTGATAGAGTAATAGCTCATCTTGGCACCAAAAAATTGGGAAAAATGACGTCTGCTGACCGAGGTTTCGCTGGTGAGAGTCGCAGTTGCTATCTCGGCCTCGGCAATATGGTCCTTCCGTTCTTCGTTTTCCCACGTGTTCACTATAAATACTATTTTGACTATTTTAGACTAAAGGACGATCAAAGACTATTTTAGACTGGAGGTGGACCGACAGGTTCTTAACGGTGTTTAATGTTATTGAAGATTTTCTTAAAAATGATGATTGCATTTACTTTAGTATTTAAATCTTGTTCCTTCGTAGTCTTGGTACTCATTACTTCTTAGGTCAACTTACCCCTAGTGACAAGTCAACCTGCCCCAGGCACGGGGTAGGTTGACTCGTTTTTCCCGTTCTATAAAATCGAGCCTTTATACTATTTTTTAATAGGTATCGAGCTTATTGTAATTTCTTTCTAGAGCTGAATAGTGTCACTATCAATGGAATTGCTTTTCATAAAAATAATCATTAAAGCAAATAAAAATATTAACTTTTAAACTGAAAATTGGTCAACCTGCCCCGGTCTCCCCTATTATCTGACCGTGAATTGTTATTCATAAGTGATGGTTTTATTAAAAAAGATGTTGTGGAAATGTTGACCCTCATATATATAACATAAATGCAATCTTTAAAACTAAGTATAAATAAATATTGGTAAAAAACACATGAATAGTTTTGAGTTACTGTTTGTATTCGCTATTATAAAGTAAGTAATGAACGTCATTAATACTAACTTTATAGAGACTTGCTTAAACAGCTTCATATCAAAAATAGAATTTAAAGTAAATGAAACTTTGTAAAGTGCAAAATTAGGTTAAAGTTATGAATATACGCTGAAATGCATTCATTTCAACATTCATTGTGTTTTAACAGAGTTTTATAACATGATCAATTTATTGGTAGTTACGATTTAGTTTTAGTTACATAATTATACTATTCTAAGATTCCCACGATTCTAAGAGCATAGGTTACAAAAGATAGTAAAGATGTTTATACTTTGCAAAATTGTTTTCCTCAAAACACCATTCTTTTAATAAATTTCAATCTTGAACGCCCATTTTATATATTAGTGTAATATTTTCTTGAATTGGATTGGAGTAGTTTCAGAGATTATAAATATATTACAATCTACACTGCCTAAACATTACCTCTTCATAACAAGTGTTTGTCAGTTCACAAATGTACCAAATAATTTAAACAAAAATAAACAAAATAACTAAATAATAAAAAAAACAAATCACAACAAACCTCGTTTCATATTTAACATATTAATGAGGACGGAAACCGTAAAATCTCGCAACATACAGTAATTATTATTCACATAATTTTTGGTGTTTTTAAAAAAATAATAGAGCATTTATGCTATAATGTATGATGCTTGTTGGTAAATAAATATTTTATTGGATAGAATTATTAAAAATTATAAGCATAGTCTTTTAGGGTTGTGTCTATTGATAGCTACAGCTATAGCTGTAAGATATATTTTATGTCAGATATAAGATAGTGTCTGTAATTTAATTACACCTTGACGAAGCAAAGTTGTGGCCGCTTGGTGTTCATTAGAACCTCGCTCTGCGTGTAACTTCACTGCACTTTAGAACTATCAGTAAATTACTTTCAACTTCAGATTACCTGAAGTTTGGATAGAGTATAAATCTTACTATAAATTATGTTATTAACTCTATTTTAAGGATCGAAAAGAAAAAATATTTTGATTTAAGTACACTATGAAAGCTGCTTAGTCAGTTCTAAATATTTTTAATAAAAGATTATAGAATTATAAAATGACAATGAAAAGAACCGGGAAGGAATTAACTAGATTTTTTATTTCTATCCCTGGTATTAATTAAAACCAGTAATTAATACCGCTTAAAAGGGATATAATATAAGTTCCAAGAAAGGTCTCGGTATCTCAAAGTTAACTGTTCCGAGTGAGAACTCGGGAAATTAAGAACTTTGCAAGAGATTTACATAACAACAGAATATATTGTGGCAGTTAGCCATATTATGTGGCAGTTAGATATATTGTGGCTAACTTGTCTATTCATGTCCAACCTTGAAACTGGAATTATTCAAATCTCAGTGCTCTCAACTCAATAAGTTACAAAGTAATCAATTTTACAAAAGAAATACGTCACAGTCTCTGTAGACGAATAGTTATGGATATTCTTAACATAAGCTTAGTTTTAAATTAGTTAATTCTTAATAAGACACATTTCTGGTGTAATAAAAAAAAACTCATTACGTAATATAAAGAGCACTATAAATATACATAAAGGCTTTGAATCTGTTGAGTGACAGTCGACAACGGACAGCGCGTCCTTCCGTCACTAAATGTTTAAATAACTTTTGTCTACATTTACATTACCAGATTAATGTTTTAAAGTTTAAAAATGTAGCATATACTTTCTATACATTTTTTATTTTATTTATATGACATTTTATAATAAGTTGTATATTAAGTAATCAAACAAATAAAAAGTATTTAATGTAATCAATTCTACTCTAAAAGAAAAACGTGGTTTAACTCTAATCAATTTATTTCATCAAAGTATAGTAACTGATATCGCTGGCTCAGTTCAGACGGAGGTAATATTAGTTTGTCAAATCATCATCATTACAAACAATATCCAACATTTTATGGACTTGCAGACCAGACAAATATGAACCAAATATAGTTATCCTTACTGTGTTGTATGATTGTTCCTAAAAGGCTTATCGGCTAGACCGGTTTTTGTAAAATTTGCTGTAGGAGTGAATGATAGTTTTAATTTAAAATTTTATGAGGATATTATAAAAATCAATATGTAGCATTCCAAGACAATTCAGATGAAGCAGATGATTGATATAATATTTCTTTTATATTTTATAATATTTATTGTATATTACTAAATAAAAATACTTTGTTTTATTAAAAATCCTGTTTAAATCTGCTTAAATCTTAACGGATCCCAACAAAAGCGAAATTAATTAGTATTTATTAATTGTCCAACAAGTTTCATTCTATCCTAGAAGCACCACATCATATCCCACGGCAATTTGAGTAGTCTAATTGACGATGTCTATTTACAAAATTAATCACGTTGATTTGAAATTTTAATTAGGCTTTTTTAGTATAAATTATAAAATACAGAATATAAACAAATTTGTTAACTAAAAAAAACTCAAAAGGGAACAAAGTTTAGCTCAAAACCTCTAATGAGGCGATTATACAGTTCTCACTCCGTTGGCATAAGTCCATGATTTGCATACAGATTATTTACACATGTTTGCGACAACTTTTCCTCTGTTGGGAATAATCTTATATATTCAAACGCGAGGCGGGACTTTAATCCTTTTGGTGTTGGATTTTATATTCAGCATTGGGATAAAAATTATAATTTTTGTTTTGTATTAAATAAATAACAGTTTATTTTCATAAAGCCTGTATTGAAAATTATTATATTGAATAATTATATTGATCCTATAACTTTTTATATAAATGTGAGATTAATATATAGGTATTATTCATGATTTAAAACCTTATATATTAATATTGTATATTATTTATATATGCAAATATATGCTTAAGAGTGACAGAGTCTTGGTGGAGTGATTGACTGCAGCACGTCTTTGGACTTAATCTACTTAAGGTAATCCACCTATTTAACATCTTTGTAAAGAAAATCTTATATCTGCATTTTATAGAGGGACTAAGTGAAAATCAGAAGTTCGAAATATGTCTCCTTATCTCTACTACTCATCATCTTTCCTTGTTACTTTAATACCTTATTTCGTCTGTCCAATGTTCGATTCCCTAACAAACGTTCCTTAAGGTTAGTAATGCTGCCGTAACTTCTCTTGTGACTCCGAAGTATATAGGAGTTGCTATTTAATTGAGGTCATGTGTTTGTAACATTTGAAATGCTTCATGCAACTAAAAGAAACATTTCTTTTAGTTATCTCTGAATTAATCACATAGTTTATTTTCTACCTATAAATATATAGTCATCATTCATCTATTTTCATAGTTATTAAATAATCTCATTATGACAACGGTTATATTCATCTATCCTTTCCTATCCGTTAATTTCCTGCATTTCTCGGCATTCCTTAAATATAAATATATTAATAGTTATATCGTTTTAATATTAACAGATTTGCATGGAGGAATTATTGAATTCACCACTTAATATCAAAATGGTGAATATTTAAAAAAATATATATATTATTTATGTAAATTTAAACAATTTTTGATACAATAGTTTACAGATAATTATAAATATATTTTATAAATCAAATACCATTCAATGTTATGAAGTCCAGTTCATATTTCGATGTGAATAGAATCCAAATGACTTGAGAAAATCTGAGAATTAAAACTTACAAACAATTTCTTACTGACTTGCTTAAGTGCAAAATTAAATTAGAATAGTTAATTTCTAGGGCCGCGCAAGCGGGTGGAGCTGAGCGATCTCAAACTCGCGTGCTTAAACTAAAAAGCAATGAAAATTAGCAAAACAACGGTTCTTAACAAATATTACAGATTATAAAAAAAATAATATAAAAAAAAAGATAAATATTTCAAGCAGCGCGTCACGCAATCGTTAGTTTTGTCAGTCTGCTCTGCATGCAACATATTGACTGTTGAAACTTTCAAAACTTTTTTAATGATATTTGCAAATTTCAGCACTTGTCGATTTTGCCCAAGATTTACGCCCGACCATTTTGCTGTAAGTGGATCGAAAACTTGCAGTTCCTCGTAAGACTTAAAACATACAACATAAGAGTGACGTCGTTCACGTGCAAGAAACACATTATTAGGAGTCAGTTATTTAATTTTGTCGTTAGTTAGTTTGCCAAAGTATATGTCAGGATAGTGTTTCTTCAGATCAAAATTGTTTGCACCGCGATCTCTCATATACCATTTGAATAACTTTGCGTTGCCTTTCTCTATACAATTTGCGAAAATACCTAACATATCTCCTACTACAAATGGCTCTACATCCCCAGTGTTTCTAAGTAATTCCGACCGTCCTTCAATGACTTGACCATGACTCTCAAAAATTTGATCCACGTGTTTACTTAGCAATACGCCTACAGGTTCATGGTTCTCTTTATTTTGAATCCTAATATCTTTAATGATCGTGGAAAGAAAATATAACGGTGATTCAGCAATTCGGCCATTTGTCATTTACCAGATTTATTATGTCACGTTGACAGATGATCAGAAAGTTATTGACACTACACTTCAATCCAGTGCTACAAGAAACATTATAAAACAAACACAAAATATTAATAAAAAAAGTATTCCAAATTATTTATATTTTACCGTGATAATAAAAATATTATAATTTATTGAATATGTTATGAAGGTTTGTGGAACGATATTTAAATTCGGCAATTAATTCTGCTGTCTGTAATTGGATTTTTTTATGGTGTAAATACATGGAATACGGATTACAGAGAATTAATAATTTTTAACATTTATGACGAAATGTTACATGCACTTAGGATCCGCCGACCGTGCGCGGCGGGTGTTGAGCTCAGCCCCTCTGCTTTCATCTGATTAGCTACAGGAAATATCGATTTATTAGGACTAATTGTCACCCTCTAGCTCAGCACATTGCTCGCACGCGCAGGGCAGCTCTAATGTGTTGTCTATGGCAGGAGTGATTTTTTTTGATAACTTTTGAATAGCTAAACATTTTTTCAATCTGTTTTCGCTTTAACATCCGCATTTGGCTCCAACATACATGAGAAAATTTTTAATTAATTATCTCGTCGCATTCTGGAGACGACTAAATACAAAAAAAGGTCTTCCAAACGGTTAAGGGCTTTGCTTACGCTCAGCACAATTAACTTCTTAACCAAATTTTAATTCAAATGTCTCTCTAAAATTTGGTGCTTGAAAAGTCCGCTCCGTGCTCCATATTGTATCCAGCCGCAGGGCCCGAATAAGTTCTAATACAAATTAAAACGTATTACTTTAGACCTTAATTTTTCATCAGTAAAGAGAATCTTTCTCTGCCTTTCATCCGCATATCCTTTGATGAGCACAGAGGTTCAATTTTTGTTTTATTGTACGCGAGTTGCGACAGAATCCTTGATATTTATTTCTCGCATTAAATCAGCTTTAATATCTCTGATAGAGGAAGCGCTGCTGTTGGATCTGGTGGTGGAACTTACTGGACTGGACTGGTGTCAAGCTTTGAAGAATGTTAAAAGGAGAGGTGTTGTTGATGTATCTGGGTGAATCTTACGGCTTTTGAAGTCTTGAAAATGATTGACGCTCTAATTTGTGCAGAGCAATCCTGGTTTTTTTTTTTCAAATTGTAAAAATATATGGAACACAAAGAAACGGCGAGAAACCGATCGAGATTTTTGACATAAATAAATAAAATTCTTCCACTATAATTATTTTTATAAATTAGTTCATAATTTTATCAATATTTATGCCCAATAAAATTAATTTTAAAAATTTTAATATAAATATATAAACAAATATATTTAGATATTTTATAATATGTTATGTATATTAAATGTAGGCTTCTTTGCATAAAATATTTTCTATTCTATCAAATTCAAAGTTCTATTAATGACGTAGAAGGTCTGTCCCGTATCTAATGTATCTATTTATTATATTTTGTTGCCTGTCACAATTATTATAGCAAAGTTATGCTATAAAAATTGCTAATTAACAAAAATATATATTGATCTATGGGACACTTTTTTACCATTTAATTAAAATCTACAATCACGAATGTCACCAAGGAACTGCTAAACGAGTGAGACACTTTCTTGAATGCATATGCAAAATTTTAAAGATCTAGCTCAAATGGCTTAGGAGGAGTAGGCGAACATCGAAACACACTTTTGACCAGTAAGAGCTTCGCTTCGCTCAGCTCAATAATAATAATAATAATAATAATAGCATTATTTCGGGACTAGCCCATAGAGTGTTAGTGTACAAAGTATCATATATCCTATTGTTAGTATTACTATATAACTAAATTAAATAAAATAACATTATCATTTTCACAATTATAATTACAATTATTTCATATGGAGCTGCATCCAATGACGCAGCACTGGGCTCTCCCATCGATCTACAAATACTTTCAGAATGCTGTTTAGGCTGCCGCGGAGACGCTTAAGTAATGACGCACACCGCTTACAAATGATGGCTTTAAAGTCATCTACGCGCCTTTCCGCGAACATGGCTGAAGCACTACAACGCCACGGCAGCCCCAACAGCATCCTGAACGCATTATTGTATTGCACGCGGAGATCGCTGTAGGCACGCATACTACAGCTGGTCCACAGACTGCACGTGTAAAAAGTTTGGCAGAATGCTTTGAATAGAGTTATTTTGACATCTTCCGTGCATCATCTAAATCTACGAGCCAGCATGTTGCAGCGAACCGACAGCGACCTTCGCTCCTTGTCAATATCTTTATCGTCTCCTAAGTTCTCGTTTAACCAATGACCCAAGTACTTGAAACTGGTCACCCTAAGTAGCGGTGATCCGCATAGAGAAACTTCAGGTATGGTTTTGTAGCCTTTTGAACCAGCCTTAAAAACCATGACTTCGCTCTTTTTGGCATTGTACTTGAACCCCTGAGCCTCCGCATAAACTTCACAAATAGACAGTAATCGTCTTAATACACCAATAGATGGGCTCAGTAAAACCATGTCGTCGGCATAGCTAATATTATTAATATTGACCCCGTCTATGTGGCACCCTATGTTACTGTTACTGAGTTAATCTATCAGACTATTCAAATAAAGGTTGAAAAGACAAGGCGAGGTCAAGCCCGCTTGCCTCACACCGTATTCCAACCGGTACACTTTTGAAAATTATTCTCCCCACTTTACACTATTGAGTTGGTTATTGTACCAATAATCAAATAAATCAATTACTTTACGTGGTAGTGTGGATTCACGATGAAGTCTCTACCATAAAATTCCGTAATCTACTAGGTCAAAAGCCCAAAGATCTAAAAAACAGGCAAACACGGGCGTATGTCTCTTAGTATAATACTGGACAGTCTGCTTGAGACTCAAAATTGCACTCTCTGTTGACAAACCCGGTCTAAAACCGAACTGTCTATCATTAGGTATAACGTTTGTAAGTAATTGTTTGTTAAGCAAACTGACTAGTACCTTGGCCATGATTGTCGCCAAAGATATTGGCCGGTAATTATTAATATCTGAGGTATCACTTGTTTTATTTTTAACAATTGGCACTACCACTGTATACATAAGGTCTTTGGGTAAATAGCAATGGCTTAAACAAAGGTTAAAAAACATAGCCAAAATTCGAGACAAGTGTACACCTGCGTATTGCAAATGCTCAATGCTGAGACCGTCGTGACCGGGTGACTTACCTCTCTTCATACATGATATAACCGTTGAAATCTCTTTTTCGGTAAACCATCATTCACGGATATGACCATCACATGTCACTCGTACCGGTCCCAGCACCGGGCGTCTAAACAGATTGCCTTAAGGGGGAGTCTACTTTAAAGTGTTGTTGAAACAATTTGGCTATTCCTACAGGTTCGTGTACACCCGCTACACCCACAGGACGGCTCGACCTCGGATTAAATTTCTTTGTTAATTTCCAAAATGACATAAAATTTTTCCCCGAGTCACTCTTAGCTAACATATCTATTTTAATTTAATGTTCATTATAACTGACAAAATTTTATTTTACTTTTAAAAATATTTCGAAACTTACACATGTTATCATAAATGTAACCAGTTTTAGGTTTATTGTGTAAAAGTCAATTTTGATACCATAATCGAGCCTCCCCATGAGCGCCACGGACATACTTGTTCCATCCCGTAACATATTTTCTTTTGTTTTGCACATTTTGATAATCTTCATGCGTAACCTTAGCGGCGTCTTTTAGTATACTAATTAAGGTGTTATACATCTGATCCAATAGTGCAAAGTGGTGAGAATCATCATAACTTATAATACCTCTGACAAAAGGGTGTACTTGAATTTTGCTAAAAGCAAAATAGAATATAAAACATGACCAATAAATGTCCTAACGCTGCCCTGTTCCTACTTTCTTCTTCTTCTCAGTCGTTTCGCTCTTGACAGAACGGTCGTGGTCACGTTGAGGCGTCCCTGCCAGTGTCAGACGTGGACACAGCTTTCTTCACGATTTCCCGCCATCTCTCCCTGTTTGCAGACTGTCTGGTGCAGTCTGACACACGGTTTCCCACTGCTGCTTTAATTTGATCCGTCCAGCGCATAGGTGGTCTGCCACGTGCTCTGGTTCCTTCTACTTTTCCTTGAACTACCAGCCGTTCTATGGAGTTATTATCACGTCTAGAGACATGGCCAAAGTACTGCAGTATACGTGTCTGTACTATGGCCGATAGACGCTTTGTGACGCCGAGTTCCTGAAGTATGGACACATTGGTGCGGAACTCTGTCCACGATATGCCCAGCATCTTTCTCCAGCACCACATCTCTAGGGCATCTATCTTCCCCTTTTCCAATTCACGTACTGTCCACGTCTCTGCCGCGTAAAGGAAGATTGGGAATACCAGCGTTCGCATAAGTCTGACTTTGGTGGTTTTGGTGATGTTGCGATTCTTCCACACTTTTTTTAGTTTTTCTACCGCAGTTCTGGTTATGGCCATACGACGCTTAACTTCATCTACGCAGCCGCCATTATTTGAGATTAGGGCCCCAAGATATACGTAGACTTGAACCACGTCGCAGTTCGCAACCTGTGTAACGTCTGGCGAGTTGTCATTGACGCGGCCCACGATCATGATCTTGGTCTTAGATGGGTTGATCTTCAATCCAAACGTTAGGCTTATGCGCTCCATTTTGTGAAGTAACTCCTGCATGAGGTCCGCGCTAGTCGCAAATAAGGTGGTGTCATCTGCGTATCGTAAGTTCGAGATCCTGCATCCACCAATCACAACACCATCGGTCCAATCTTCAAGAGTGATTCGCATTATAAGCTCGGTGTATATATTAAAGAGCAAAGGTGACATTATACATCCCTGTCGCACACCCGCACGTGGTTGGAAATTATCTGAGAAGAGGTCATCTGTGCGCACTGATGCTGTTCCCCCTTCGTAAAGTCCCCTGAGCAAGTGTACGAGGTGTTGTGGTGTGCCCATTTCCAGTAGTGTTTCCCAAAGCGTTGGCCATTTCACCGAGTCAAATGCTTTGGAGAAATCAACAAAGCATATGTATGTTGGCTTGTTGAATTCTCGAGCTTTTTCGATAATTTGACGAACGATTAGAATTTGCTCACGGGTTCCCTTGCCTTTTACGAAACCGGCTTGTTCGGGCGCAATTTCTTTGGACAAATATGCTTTTAGTCGCTCGTTTATAATGCGCAGCATTATTTTACTAGCGTGCGTAATTAGTGCAATGAGTCGAAAGTTGCCACATTTTTTAGTAGAACCCTTTTTATGAAGAGGAGTGAAAACTGTGTGAGCCCATTCAGAAGGCCATTTGCCTGTGACCCAAATCTTGTTGCAGATAGTGTGGAAGATTTGAATGCCATATTCTCCCATTGCTCGAATAATTTCGATTGGAATTTCATCTCTTCCTGTGGCTTTCCCATTCTTGAGATGTTGCATAGCAGCTCTTACTTCTGATTCCTGAATACCTGGCTCCAGCATATCACTTGTAGGCTCTGTAGATCTAAAATTTCGTGACTGAGGATCTTCAAACAAGGACTGGCAGTAGTTCCTCCAAACTTCCGAAATCTTGTCCAGTTCAGTTATTACTTGGCCATTACGATCTTCAATAGCCCAAGTTTTAGATGACAGCGTTTTTGTAATAAGACGGATCTTGTGGTATAAGTCTCTTGACTCATGACTATCTGCATGGGCCTCGATCTCTGTACAAATATTGCGCAGGTAGTTATTATGATCCTGTCTGCATTTTAGTTGTACCTCTGCCGATATGTTATTAAGGTCTTTGATATCAGCCCCTGATGATTTCATCTTCTGGCGTTTTTCGACGAGTTTGAAGGTGTCATCAGTCATCCAACGTTGTTTTTTTGAGGCTCTAATTGGTGAGCTTGCCTCTGTGACTGCTGAAACAATGAATGACTTAGCACGGGCCCATAGTGCATCGGGTGTATCGCTAGCCAGATCCGCTCTTGACCATTGTGACCAGTTCCGCTCCACAACCGAACGAAATCTCAGAGCATCTTTTACTTCGAGTTTCCTAGTTTTTCTGATGACTCTGGCGGCCGTTAGCTTAAGCTGTAGCTTTGAGATCAAAAGTTGGTGATCTGACCCACAATCAGCCCCAGGCAATGTATGGGCGTTTGTGATGGACGACCTCCAACGTGACCGTATCATGATATAATCGATCTGGTTTCGAGTCTTTCCATCAGGCGACACCCATGTCTACTTATCGATCATAACAATGTTTGCTCTGTGAGGGAGGACTTCCTTTCAAATAGCTAAGCCCCAGAAACCTATACATTATGGCAACCTGCCAGCAACAGCTTGCTAATGCCGCGCTAGATTAATATATTAATATAAGTCTCGTTTCCGAAAATATTTCACGTTGGAATGAGGTAGTAATAATTAGAAAGTAATAGCATTTTAGAGCTTTGATATGACTATGGATGTACATTTGGGATATTTATTGCAAAAACTGTACTATTTCAAATGTTTAAAGAATTTAACCGAAACAGTAATTTGTACATTTTCTTTTTTTTATGGGGCCACAAGAAACTAATAAATGCGTTTTAATGTGGTAATGAAAGTTTTTTTTCCACACTTCAGTTAGTTATCTTTAAAACATATCTACGTTTTAATGAAAGTTCATAAATTAAATAGTCATTCGTTGTATGCAATACTATCGATACATTATAATCACGTTTTATACAAATAGCTTACTTGAGCAACAATGTCTATACCAACTTTAGCGATGCTAAACAATAAACAGGAAGTCGAGAGTGGAAAAGTGGATACAAAAGTATTCAAAGCTGCCAACTTAACTCTCCTATCTCATATTTTATTCAAAATCCATATAATTTACGACCTGAATATTTTCCTTGTCAAGGTCTTTCGTGCTTTATTTCATGCATATTGTATATTTTCCAGGAAATTGTGTATAACACTTGACATTCAAATCCATAATCCCTTAAATAAAACATTATTATGTCAATTTTTATATTATATTATAATTATGCGTAAGCCATCTGACTTTTTTTTTTGTTTTATCATCTAGATTAATGCTTGACTACATTCCACCTGATGGAAAGTGAAAATGTAGCTATAGGTGGTAAGGCGCATTAACCTAGCAACCTATTCACTCTTCTCTTGAAGGCACTCACATTGTATCGGGACGGAAATACTGACGCAAACAAGCTGTTCACAATGTATAGCTGGAACAATGTTTACATTTTTTAACAGAAGCGAACTTTTAAATAACGACCCAGAACTTTATTGAATGGAAAGCATAGAACAGACAAAAATATTGTTTATCCGTATTGATGTTTAGTTTAGTAGTTCTGTCTGTTATTACAAAATAATTATTTTTTGAAAGTGTAAAGAATTATTGTGAATCTAAAATACATTTTGTAACCTATAAACATAAATAACACGTTATAATAAAATTTCCAACACAAGAGAATACTTTCAAGAATATATTTATTGAAACATGAATGAACTTAAAATCCCGGTGTGATACTTGGCACTCCACGCCTCAACACGCCTTGAATTTATAAAGTCTACAGACTTACTGAGTCTAGCTGCTGAAAGTGGCAATTTATTCGAATTCGACACCTCTTAATCCTGACGCTGGGATGTCACGATTGTAATGTTTCTTTTTATTAACAAGATATTATCGCATATTCGTATTATATATATAGAATACATATTACAATCTGTCTTTAACATTGTTTTAATTGTTATTCACCATATAACATTTATTAATAATAAACTAATCTGTAAATACAACATAACATAACAATGTTGCATATTATTAGACATGAACACCGGTCATTGGAACATTAGTTGTAGTTAACAGGGCCGTCCATCTTCAAGTGATATTTGAGCTGTGAAGTGCGTCTATCACTTCAGTTCTGGTACTGCACAAAAAGTAAAAAAGATAAGAAGAATACGACAATACGATTTATATGTGGTCTGCCGGAAATGGATAAAAATTTAACGCTTTTTTATGTGGAGTTATAGATCTCATCCAATAATAATTCTATAGAGTAAACTATCTTTTCATTCTGGATTTTTTGTGAATATTTTAACTAAGATAATATTTTAAGTAAGAAAATATAGTTTCCATAAGATGGTTAATTTTATTAATGTGATATTCCTGCTTTGTAATGTATATAATTTATCTTCCTAAGTGTTACGTAATATATGACACTAGGACATGTAGTGATTTAAGTTGCCAAAATTTTACCGCGCGATTGACATGAAACTTACGAGTAAAATATTGGCTTATTTAAAAGTCACTTTAAGAAGTTGAAGAAAAGCAGCTAATATAAGTACGAGTATCTTGAGAAAGTCCCAAATACAAGTATGTTATTTCTTTAAATAGGACATAATACATATTATAATTAATGTTATACAAAAAACATTGTTATTACCAAGTAATATTCATTACAAATGCTTCGGTTGCGCGACCGAACTTACCTTGATACTTGACCTCCGACCGATCCTACCCTCTAATACTGACGGTGTTGATGATTTAATTAATATTATGTGGTGCTACTTTTTCGGCATTTAATACTATGATGGTATCCTAAAATTACTAATTAAAACAGAGTTTGGTACTAATAAATCCATACCCTATAGTATCATATCAGCTACATCCGCAGCGCAGTCACTGGGATCATTGGACGGGAAACAAAGAGGTCCCCATGGGTAGGACACAAAAAAGGGGCGATTTAAGTACTTTAATACCAAGTACAAAACTTTCAATATATAGCTGCACTACTTGTACTTGTACTGTGTTGTGTGCAGACGAAAAGGTTTTATTTATTCTTGGCTGCTCTTTGTTTTACAGACGATTATCCTTCATATCGGTTCAGTGCCTTGAACATAACACCTCTTAAGCTTGTGGCGTGAAATCCGGTAAAGGCTAAAATATGCTAAACTTAAATCTACTTTAAGAGTCTTTCACTAGAACGTAATTTAAATAAATAGTTTTTTTTATATTTTGTATTTATATCAATAATATTAAAAATGTATTTGTTGCTGCTACTACGTAATAAATGAACATGACATTTTTGCACAAACATCGTGAGGATTTTAGAAAAGTATCGTCGGCTACCTTTCATCCCGTACTGTTCTTGAGAGATAGAAATAATTAGGATTGCAGTATTGATACTGCTGCGTTTCGTCCGGTGAGTGATGAGTTCCGGAAGCCCATTAGATGCAAGGATGGCATCGGCTGCAGTATATGTGGGACCAGTAGAGTTATCGTGGAATCATTGTGTGAGTGGTGTGAGTCGACCCGCCGGACAGGGAGACCTGTAGAAACGGTGGTGCCGCTGGCCGCCCGCGGCATAGTACAGGGGCCCAACTTGGACTAACCACCTAAGGAGGCTGCTCCACCAGGCCGCGCATAATCCCGGAGTGTTTCGTCGTGCCGATTGGTGACCGGACGGTGGGACCCGGCCACCATTTCCGTGAGGGTACAGGGGCCCTTCCGTCCGGTGGATCGGCTACCGCCATATCACACAGTTCAATGACAACACAAAGCTCTGCACCTTGTTCTATACTGCTACAATCGCTGCCATCTTTTTTTTCCACCTCCCTTCTCTTCAACCTTATGGCAGTACAAAGAAAAGTATTTAGTTCAACAGCGGCCCTTCCCTCCCCCACAAACTCTCTATTTGAGGTGGAGTTCGCTAACATCCGTGGACTCCATTCAAACCTCAATGCCGTCCACCAACATCTTGAGACGGCACGCCCGGCCATGCTTTTCTTAACGGAGACACAAATACGCCATCCTGACGACACTGCATACCTTAACTACCCCGGCTGTATGCTCGAAGAAAGGTTCCTAGAAAAAGCCGGAGTATGCGTTTTCGTCAGGACGGATATTTTTTGCCGTCGTCTGCGCTGCCTAGAGGACCCTTCCCTATCTCTCCTTTGGGTACACGTAAATCATGGCTCTCGTAGTTCGATTTACGCGTGACTCTACCGATCCCACTCCGGAGACTTTGAGACAACTCGACTCTTCGATCACCTGAATCAGGCTGCAGATTAAGGCGCAGGAACGGTTTCCGAACGCCGAATTGGTATGTCTAGGAGACTTCAATGCCCACCATGAGACCTGGCTGGGATCTCCCAGATCGGACCATGCGGGATGAACTGCCCATGCATTCGCTCTCACGCACGACCTGACCCAATTGGTTCTCCAGCCCACCAGGATACCCGACGTTTCAGGTCAAGCGTCCTCTTTGCTGGACCTACTGCTGACGAATCAGCCAGCCCAGTATAGTGTATCAGTGCGCGCCCCGCTGGGTACCTCCGATCATTGTTTGGTATGTGCTTCAGTGCCCTGTCTGGCCCCTCCACGACCCGTAGAGGTGAAGCGACGACTCTGGCACTATTCGTCAGCAGACTGGGATGGTATGAGAGACTATTTCGCATCCATCCCATGGGCCTCACGCTGCTTTGAAAACAGGGATCTGTCGGAAAGTGTTTCTGTCGTGGTTGGTGAAATCAGTTTAGGTATGGAGTATTATATTCCGTACACTGAGGTCACCAAACCGAGCAAAGCTCGTCCCTGGTTCAATCGTGAATGTGCTAATCTGATTGTAAAAAAACAGTTAGCGTACCGCGCTTGGATCAAGGCACGGGCTATCCACGATCCAGATATTGATCGCCTAAAAGCAGCGTTCAACAAAGTCACTAAGGAATGCAAGAGGGCTTACATCAGAGCGGATGCCCAGCGTATTGCACGCTTTGAACAAGAACTTTTATCGCACCCTACGGGCAGCCGTAGCTACTGGCGACTTTCCAAAGCCGTGCAATCTAACTTCTGCCAGCCTTCGTTGCCCCCGCTGAATTATTCGGATGGATCGCTTGCTCATGAGCCGCAAGAGAAGGCAAATTTGCTGGTAAATCTCTTTGCGGCTAATTCCCTCATTGATGACCATGGTAGACAGCCACCCAATATCTCAACCTGTGACGTCACCATGCCGGCTATTCCTATCAGGCAATGTGATGTCCGAGCAGAACTACGGTCACTCGATGTGCGGAAAGCCAGCGGACCGGATGGTATTCCCGCGGTGGTACTCAAAAAATGTGCAGCGGAGTTGTCCCCGGCACTAACGCGCCTCTACCGCCAATCCTACTCCACAGGAACAGTGCCGGAAGTTTGGAGACAGGCGAATATCCAACCGATCCCTAAAAAAGGGGATCGGTCTGATCCAGCAAATTATCGTCCAATAGCCATCACCTCAATTCTCTCTAAGGTGCTCGAGCGAATCATCAATAAACAACTGATCCAATACCTAGAAGTATTCACTCTCTAATCAATGATCGTCAATACGGCTTTAGACCAAATCGATCCACGGGTGATCTTCTTACGTATATCACGCATCTCTGGGGTGAGGCTATGTATCAGCATGGCGATTCTCTGGCTATTAGCCTCGATATTTCCAAAGCCTTCGATCGAGTCTGGCATCGTTCGCTTCTGTCGAAGCTTCCTGCTTACGGTCTGCCACCCCGTTTGTGCAATTGGGTTGCCGCTTTCCTGCATGGACGTCAAATCCGAGTCCTTTGCGACGGATCGGCCTCCAGTTTTCGGCAGGTAAATGCGGGTGTGCCTCAGGGCTCCGTTCTATCGCCCACCTTGTTTCTTTTGCATATCAATGATATGTTGAACCTAGGCAACATTCATTGCTATGCGGATGATTCTACGGTACACGGGAGATATTTTGGACACCCTGCGGCAAAGCAGACTGACATTGAGGGGAAACGAAAGGATCTTGTTGTTGAAATGAACCGGGTCCTCAACCTTGTCTCACGATGGAGTCATGAGAATCTGGTTGAGTTCAATGATAAGAAAACACAGGTATGCGCGTTTTCCGTCAAAAAGTCTCCGTTCCCTTCTCTTCCTTCGTTTCGGGGCACGCAGTTAGTGCTCCAGGACAGCCTCAACATCTTGGGCGTAGAACTCAGCCGGGACCTCAACCAAAAGGTCTACATCGAGAGTGTCATTAAAACAGCCTCACGAAAGCTCGGAGTGTTGAACAAGGTGCGATGGTTCTTCACGCCGGAGCAGCTGTGTCTTTTATATAGGACGCAGGTTCGCTCCTGCGTGTAGTACTGTTCTCATCTTTGGGATGGCTCAGCTCAGTACTTGCTTGACTCTCTCGACCGGTTGCAGCGGCGAGCAGTTCGCATTATTGGAAGCCCAGAGGCCGTAAAGATCCTGGAGCCTCTCCAATTACGTAGAGACGTTGCTACTATGGCAGTCTTTTATCGCTTACACCACGGCGAGTGCTCCGACGAACTTTTCCAACTTATCCCATCCTCTCCTTTCCGATCCAGAACAACACGTGCGGGACAGAAGTGCCATCCCTTCACGGTGGATTCGGTATCTTCACGAACCAAATGGTTCAGCAGATCTTATTTATGTCGGTCCATAATAATGTGGAATTCATTACCACGGCACGTGTTTCCTTCCCACTACGATCCTGGGTCTTTTAAGCGGGGCGTGAAAAAGCATCTCATAAGGCCGCCATAACGGAGGCCACCATTCGTCATTCTGTTTTATTTGAATGAGATTGGTGGCATCCATTTTTGGACCTCACTGACTGCTTAACATCAGGCAGGGTGGAGTCATTTTGGTTGGCATTTATATATAAAAAAAAAAAAAAAAAAAAAAAAAAAAGGCCCGAAATATTAATTATTAATCATGAATTGCGTCATTTTTGTATGTAAAATTAGAAAAAATAATGAGTAATCATAAACTTTTATAAAATCCTTAAGTTTGATGATTGTAACTTTGTAAACTGATTATTGTCGTTCGTTGTTCGAGTGCGAAGTAGTTAGCGGAAGACGGCTCATCCTCAAAAGTTTCACAGATCCTTTATCACTAATGACTGTTCATTAAATGTGATTGTCTTCTAAATTTTGAATTAAAATTTTTAGTCCAATTCGGGATTGGTTTTACAATACTTATCTTGTAATAGTTTTTATCTTTTCACTCGAATATTATTTTTATTTGCCATATAAGCCTGCCTCTAAAATTAGGTAAATATTTTTTGTAAGACAAAAAACGGAAACTTAAAGCATTACATGGCCAAATAAGTTGCAAAAGTTTTACAAAACTCATGAAAGATATATTCATAATCATACTCATAATTTATAATGCCTATCACCATTTTGCTCGTCACCATTATAAATTAATAACTTTAGAAAAAAGTTTTTATTTTTACAAATTTAAATAATCAACTTTATTTGAGAGTCATCCAATACATATATATTATACATATATACATAATACATATGTATTATAATAGAATTAAAATAATTCACAAACGAAACTCCGCAAAATGTTGCGGTTTACTTTGTTCAACTTCATGATACTATTAGCATAGTTTTTATAACAGTATGACAGATAGTTGAATTAAAACCGCTGAGAAAGATCCTACATTATTAGTTTTACCTGAATATAAGCAGCTTTAAGAAGGTTAATAACATTTGTAAAATTTGTTAAGTAATTTTTATTTGTTAAATTATTGAAAATATAATATCTTTATTAAAAAAGACATTTAATATTATTGGTCAATTAAATGTGAACATACTTTGTATCATATAAATTTAATACATTGTGGTGACGTCTACTCAATAAGTATATAATATATTAGGGTGTAAAATATATGAAATTACAATTGTAAATGTTCTACTTATAATTAAAAACCTTTACGGATATAAGTATTTTTAAACCATTTAGTGAAATAGTAACAAAACAATTTGAGATTTTTTAAAATCTTACTTTTTGGGAGACAAGCGCGTACAGTCGTCGGGTGGAGTTTATTTAACAAAAAGAACAGTTAATTTCTCATGAGAGCACCGGTATGAGGTGAGCCAAGTTCGTTTTGTAGATTCTGTTGTAAAATGTTCACATTTTCGTCTATACCTACTTAACTTCAGATATCCTGAAATTTAGAATCATGACAAGAGAATAATATTTTTATTATCAAGAATAAAATTATAAATTAAGAAACAACAAAAATACCGCAAAATTGTATAAGGCTATATTCTAAAATATTTATTTGAATTATAATAATCAAATATTAATCACATGCATTATCAAGTGTTTGCATTTTTTAGACATTTGTTATAAACAGTAAGCACTAATAAATTTACTTTTGTAGTTTATACATGAAACTTCGAATGACAAAATGTAACTATGAAGCTGACGTTTTCGTACTATCGGCTAAAAGGAAAAGTACCAACCTCTGTATACATGAGTCGGTGTCATCTATCAGCCAACTCCTCCAGCGCGAGCGCTCATCGGTCAAATCAAATAGCCCGCGATTCCGGGTTTCGCGTCTTAAATAGCGCGCGCTTTCTAGGGTTCCTCTTACACACGCCGATATGCCACGAGTGTTTGTTAAAATAGTTTATGTTAAAGGGAAGGAGTAAGATGAGAAAATTGTTAATATTATTTTAACATATTGCTTATACAGCGATTAAATAGATCAGTAGTGTGAGTAAAAATAATAATGTGTTTATATTGTCACACACAGACACCAAACTGATTTTTATATGTATTTATCAATAATAAAACAATATATTTCAATGAATTAGCATTGATAATATTCAACATATTAGTATTGTTTCTTATTAAGCAATTGAATGGTACTTTTAATAATTATTTGTAAAAATTAGAAGCTGATTTTTTAAAATAGATTATATAAGATTATTTTATTACCGTCACCGAGAGTTATTATATTATGAGTAATATATTACATTATATTTTATATTTATCCAAATATCCATATGTTGTTTCAAATACTCAAATAGGCACATAATTTATGTAGTGCAACATCAAATAATTCATTATTCATTACGAAAACTTCACAAAAGTTGTCCCCATGACAAGAATAAATAACACAAGACAAATAAAACGTACATAGAAACAGAGTGCATAATAATTGAAAGATCAACACGAGATAAAACAATATTTCTGCTAACAAGTAAGCCTGAAGCTCTATCGAGAGATTTTATGATTTTTCGTCCCTTATAAATCAGTGTTTCTGATACGAGTTATTTATAACGGCCATTATATATGGTATCTGTGGTACGACATATATATATTTCCCATACTTTCTAACATGTAGGTTCACTGTTCTTAAAAATTTTCATATCCTTTGCGAGTTACTGGTCGTACCACAGATACCATATATCATGGCCGTTATATATATATATATATATAATATATGAATATTCATAAAACGTATACAGTATACAAGCATCCGTAAACAGAATTCACAACTCATTTGAATAATATTTATAAAGAAGCAGAATAAACCATGTTTAAATATTTCTTCATAGATTCTATTATAAGGGCTATGTTATTACTAATATTTATTTTATTAAGCTTATTATTACTTTATTTTATTATGATTACAGAATGAAAAATACAAGAGTTGGACTCGACCCCGCGAATTCTTGAAAACCGTCCTCTCGCCCTGCCAACTGTAACTTGTATATTTACACAGCAGCTTAACTGTCAATGACGGTGTTGATAAACTTTTATTATATACTTAAAAATATTTAATTTTAATATTATAATAAGATAATTCATGCTATATGCACATCATACACATGACTTTTATCACATAACTTTCAGCCTTTTAACAGACAATTCTTTATTCGTTCGGAAACAAGACGTTGTGTTGAAATAAATCATATTCACTTGAGAAAAGAAACGGAAATGTAACAGACTTCCTGGATTTATTTATAGCTACTTGCTCTATATTAACATCGGAGGTATTTTTAAATATTGTGACGTGAGGAAGTAATCAACGTATGTATTAACACTTTCACTGCCAGCTCCGTAGCGTGTACGGAGACGCAAGTTTCACCCCGTGTTTCACCCCAGGGCCGTAGCATGTACGGAGCAATTAAAAGTCAATTTTTTATAGTATTTAATTGGCTCAACATTTTTTTTACTATTTTTCCGTTTATTTAAATGCCTTTATGCAAACGTTTATATGAAAAATTTAAACAGCACACAGGGCTCAATTTCTGAAAATCTGGTGGCAGCGAAAGTGTTAATATAATAATAATAATAATTAAATAAAATTATATTTTTCACTATTCTTTGTGAATCTTTGTTTATAAAGTAAGTATGAAGACAATATGCTAACATAGATTATTCTGCTTCTATTTATAATTATTCAAATGAGTTGTGAATTCTGTTTACGGATGCTTGTATTCTGTATACCTTTTATGAATATTCATATATAAAGTAGGTACAGAATTTTAACTTAATTCGCTTTTCTCCGAATAGAAATAAATGAAAACAATATTTTTATGTTCCTGATAATCAATCTGATGGTCAATTGATCCAAGATAAATATTTTATTTTAAAATTCTTACGCATCCAAAATAAGATGATCCTCCTTATACTTAGTACTTAGGATCCAAATTTCCAGCCACCGACGGAGATCTCCAAGAGAATGAAACATATTATTATTTAATAAATTCTAGTTTTTATTATGACCTTCATATAAAAATACAAAAAAATAATCTTGATAATATGTTGAACGGCATTCAAAGAGTATTTTTTATACCCCCGGAACAATAATGTTTTCGTGATAAAGTTACTGACAAACATAAATATTGACCTCTGACGAGGTTTGGTCAAATTTTAATGTTCAGTATTACGGAGTTAAGGCTTGAAATTATAACAAACAAATACACATTTGATTCTAATGTTTTAGTCGTTAATTTGTCGTTAGTTAGAATATAAGATCTATATAAAAACAATTTATTTAAATTATTCTAGAGAAAAACTCTCGTAGTAGGTTTAAGTTATGCATATTTTTTTCTTACATGTTTTTGACACCAACTATCTAAAGGGTAAATTACTAGGGCCACGCAAGCGGGTGGAGCTGAGAGATCTCAAACTCGCGTGCTTAAACTAAAAAGCAATGCAAATTAACAAAACAACGGTTCATAAATGTTACAGATTAATAAAAAAATGTTTGCACCGCGATCTCTCACATACCACTTGAGTAATTTTGCGTTGCCTTTCTTTATGTAATTTGCGAAAATATCTAACGTATCTTCTACTGAAAATGGCTCGACATCCCCAGCGTTTCTAAGTAATTCCGACCGTCCTTCAATGACTTGACCATGACTCTCAAAAATTTAATCCACGTGTTTACTTAGCAATATGCCTACAGGTTCATGGTTCTCTTTATTTTGAATTCTAATATCTTTCTTCATCAAATCTTTACTATCTTTCTTTGCCCTGTTTTTTCTTTGATAAGCATTATTAAGTGTATGCCGTCCGATTTGCTGTCGAGGTGTACGGGTCATGTTTAATGCAACAATATATGAAAAATGTAAATAAATAGAATGAACTGCATTGCCGCCAAAATAATTCCCGCCGATTGAACATGTTCTGTAATAATCATAGAGAAACGCGGCGTTTAGTATCGGACAGTGGCGTAGAGTTGTTTGTTTTTACTAAAATTGGCGTACGTTGGCCCGGGGTGGCGTAGAGTGCTCAGATGAGGCTGTTAGTTGAGTATTTTGCCCCGGGACGGCCGATAGCGGCGTAGAGTGGTCATATGATGCTGTAAGTTGCGTGCGTTGCCCCAGGGCAGCCGACAGTGTCGTAGAGTGATCCGATGAGGCTGTTACTTGAGTGCTTTGCCCCGAGACGGACGACAGTGGCGTAGAGTGGTCAGATGATGCTATTTGATGATGATGATGTTATTTGATCATACTAATATATGTTAATGAATCTTTCTCTGCCTTTCATCCGCATATCCTTTGATGAGCACAGAGGTTCAATTCTTGTTTAATTGTACGCGAGTTGCGACAGAATCCTTGAACTTCATTTCTCACATTAAATCAGCTTTAATATCTCTGATAGAGGAAGCGCTGCTGTTGTTTCTGGTGGTGGAACTTACGACTGATGTCAAGCTTTGAAGAATGTTAAAAGGAGAGGTGTTGTTGATGTATCTCGGTGAATCTTAAGGATTTTGAAGTCTTGAAAATGATTGACCACTTCAATTCGTGCAGAGCAATCCTGCTTTTTTTTTTAATTGTAAAAATATATGAAACACAGAAATATGAATCGGCGAGAAATCGATCGAGATTTTTGACATAGGTAAATAAAATTCTTCCACTATAATTATTTTTATAATTAAGTTCATAAATTTACCAATATTTATGCCGAATTAAATTAACTGAATAGAATTTAAATATAAATATATAAACAAATATATTTAGATATTTAATAATATGTTATGTATATTAAATGTAGGCTTCTTTGCATAAATTATTTTCTATTCTATCAAATTCAAAGTTCTAGTAATGACGTAGAAGGTCTGTCCCGTATCTAATGTAATAATCTGAAAGTAGTGTTGTAACTGGACAGGAAACTAATTAAAATCTTTTATTGAGCGAAACGAACGAAGTGAGCGGAGTGTTTTACTGGAGACTTTTTACATTCTTTGTCACGAATTGGCTCATAAACTACTTGACGAATAATTATGAAACTTTGCAATCAAAAAGACACACATTAGACGATAGTTTAAAAAAAAAAACAAAATTTAAAAAATGTTCTCAAAAAAAAATATTTTTTTATATCATATCAATATATCTGATATCCCATTGAAGTCAATGGGAAACGAGGAGTCAAGATACTGGGCTCGCTTCGCTCAATATGCAAACGGCACCCGAGATTTCGCTAGCGCAGCGAGTCGAAATTGAGGGTTTGTTGGCGCCCCTAGTTATATAATTTATACATATATGGTATAATTAAAACATTAATGTATTAATCCTTTAAAACACCTTTTGTTTTATTGCAAGCCGTAATTTATATAATTTTATAGTAAATCAAATTGAACTACTGCGGAACTCAACAGTTACGAAACCGCACTGACTCATTTATGAATGTTAAAATGGAAAGATAACTTTAGTGAATGATAATAATAATGACGTAAAAGTTTTCCTTTATCTGTTGATTAAACACAATTGGGGGAATTCTGAATCAGATTATCTGTTATAAGTGAAAGTGGAACTTGTATAACAATTAAAAATAACCGTTGAAGTTATTAGAATTACGAGTAGCAGTCAAACCAGTCACTAAAACCTACAAAAGAATGCCCCTGTGAGTGGTCCTGTGCAATATCTATTTATAATATTTTGACGCCTGTCACATTTATTGTAGCAAAGTTATGTTATATAGAATTGCTAAAATAAAAAAATATATATTGATCTATGCGACACATTTTGATCACTTAATCAAAATCTACAATCACGAATGTTCCCAAAGAACTGCTAAACGAGTGAGACACTTTCTTGAATGCATATGCAAAATTTTAAAGCTCTAGCTCAAATGGCTTAGGAGGAGTAGGCGAACATCGAAACACACTTTTGACCAGTAAGAGCTTCGCTTCGCTCAGCTCAATAAAGCGTAATCGTCTGTGAGACATAGTTAGTGTAGTCGACAACAAACAAGACCATTCTGTGTTATGTACATGTACCTACAGGAACTACAGCAGAACATGAAAGCTTTGAACTTTATATTTAACGTGTTTATATATCTTTTTACTTGTATATCTAGAACACATACGAGATGTGTCGCAACTTTCTCAGGTTATAAAAAAATTGCAGTTCTAGATTTAAAAAGCAATTTATTATCTAAACATTACATTTTATGTTATGATGATCCAGAGTTAAAGAAAACTCTTAAATTTTTTGTTTTTTTAGCTTACGTCGTATCAGAAATACGTTTATGTAATGGTTTGCAATTTTTTTTTCTCGGTTTTACCAAGAAATATGTACCGTCCGTCCATCCGTCCGACTGGAGAAGATAATTAAAAAAACCTATTCCGAAAGAAGTCGCGGGCAGAGCAAGTTTTTTTAAAGAAATGTGATGTTTGATAGACAGATATCATACACACTAAATTCCTGGCTATAGACACATGTATAAGATAATCGAAATTCAAATATATATTTTTTTCAAAACTTCAATCCATCCTTTTTCTTAACTATTTATTTCATTTAGTTTCACCTGTAGTTAGTTAAAATAATCAAAAAACTAAATTATTTATAAAAATAAATTAACTATAAAATAATAATTCTTCAATTACAGGAATTAAAGTTGAGCAAGGATTTGTGTGCCCAACTGAACAATGAACGGGATGCTAATGAGAAGGAACTATTAGAGGTTTTAAAAAGTAATGATAAGTTAAAATCGCAGCTGTCTATGTTGCATGTTAAATGTAATAGTATAGAGGAGGAGCGTGATAGGTTACAGCTATTAGTGGATAGGTTTGATGAGTGCAGCATTGAGTATGAGCAGGCCCTTCGTCGTACCACTACCCTGGAGCTAGAGCTGAGGGATGCCCACCAACAAATTTCTGAGCTGGAAGAGGCCGCTCACAACGCAACTTCACTTCACACTCATAGCCTGTTTGAAGGGTTAGTTGACAACGCTCCTCAGTTGGTTACTGCTGCAACTCAAAGCCCTTGTGTCACAATAGATTTAACTAATGACACGCTACCTACACAGAGGTTGATCAGTTGTAGCAATAACAAACTAAAAAGATACATAAAAATTAATAAATACATTAAGAAAATCCAAAAGTTGACCAAAAAAAAATAAATACTTTACAAAGTCTATCAATAAAAAGAATGTCCTATTAAAAGAAATACATTTATGTAATATAGAATTAGATAATAGAAATAGGAGATATGAAACTGACACACAATTATTAGAAACACATATAGCCCGCCTGCAAACTTCTTTAAGGACTATAACAAATAAATATGAGACCACACAAAATATGCTTAGCGAGCATAAGCTCAAAATAGATAAATTGACACAAACATCACAGTGCAATATAGAATGTGCTGATTCTCAAATAAATAATTGTTTGTATAAATGTAATAAAAAAAAGAGTCTTAGTCCCATAATAAAATCATCTCCTACTGCACCAGAAAAATTGTGTGACAGGCTTGATATCCCTGTTTCAAATAGTAATAGTTCCTTCAAATCAAATATGGTATATGACACTTATATGTATAGTGATAGTATTGGAAAGGGAATGGGCTCAGTAATGAATTCTTGTTTTAATGGACAAAGGGTGTTTAACAGCTGTTTACCTGACTCTAACTTGATAAATATTACTTCTCAAATTAATAAATCCAATAAACTTTTTAATAATTTAACAAATTTAATAATTTTTGTTGGAAACAGGGGTAATTTAAACCAATTAGAATTTAAAAAATGTTTTGAAATTTTAAGTAAACTAAATGTAAATAAAATAGTGTGGTTTACATTACCCTATAATAAAAACTTGCCACAGACTGAAAATGAAATTAGATATAAGTTTAATTTATTATTATATAACTTATGTTTATATAATAAAAAGTTTCATATTATTGACACTAACAATACTGTTAGTAAATATTGTAACCGGATTCATGATAGATATTATCTATCTTCTTCTATTAAGAGACAGGTAGCTGTATCGCTATCATATTTTTTTACAATGACAGCCAATAATTTGGCTAAACAAACTGCTTTTATTGAGCAATATATAGATGTAAGTAAGACAAGTTTGGATGCTATCCCAAACAATATTAGTTTAAACTAGATTCTAAGACAGAAGAGATATTCTCTAGCCGAATAAATGAAATGTGCAATCACAATAATTATTATAGAAAAGAAAATATTGTCAATGTGAGTAAGAAAAATAACAATGTAAATTATATCAACCTGGTGCATCAGAATATCCAGTGTATGAGAAATAAAGAATTAGAAATAGAGTTATTTTTGAATAATTTTAATATTAATATTTTTTGTGTAACTGAACAGTGGCTTAAAAATGATGAAATAATGTTTAATTGTAATAACCACCAGGTTGGTAGTTCGTTCAACAGAGTTAATTCCATACATGGTGGCTCTTTAATTCTATTAAATAAACAAATAAAATTTAAAGAACGTAAAGACATAGTGAGCCATTCTGTTGAGCGAACAGCTGAACTAGCATCAGTTGAATTAGAGGAATTAATAATTGTAAATGTATACAGGCCACCGTCATCTAACTTTGAACAATTTGAAAAGATTATGGATGAGGTATTGTTTAATCTATCACATTCTAGTAAAAAGCTAATCATTTGTGGAGACTTCAATATTAATATTCTTGAAAAAAATTCAACAAGTATAAAATTTTTAAATTTATTCAAATCTTATAATCTTTTACACATGTTTATGGAGCCTACTAGAATCACAACTACTAGTGCCACTTGTATTCATAATATTTTTACAAGTGTTATTCCAAATTTTAAATGTTTATTCAATACATTAGATTCCGACCACTATGGCCAATTTATTAAATTCAGTTGTAACAAGATAAGAAAATCAAAACAGAAAGTAAGTTTTATACCAGTGACTGTAGAACGTATTAGTCAAATTAAAAATGATTTAATACACTATTTGTCCTCGTTGAAAAAATCAAATCCCAATGTTATGTATAATGAGTTTTTCAATACTTTCATTAAATTATTTAACTTTGTATTTACCACAAAAACAGTGGTTGTTAATGATAAATTAGTATTTAGTGAGTGGGCATCTGCTGAGTTACACAAAAATAGAGAAAAATTATACAATATGTATAGTGAATTGATGTATAATACTAGTAATGAGTTTAGGGATGAGGTAAAATTATTTTCCAAATCTTTTAAAAAACAATGTAAAATAGCTAAATCTCAACATATCAATAAAAAAATAGGAAGTAGCAATAATAAAATAAAAACAACTTGGAAAATAATTAATGAGGAAACTGGAAGAGCTAAATCCCAGAGGATCGACTTTAAATTAAATATAGATAATAAATATGTTACGTCTGACCTCGAGGTTGCTACTGCTTTTGAAACCTTTTTTACTAATATTCCAGTGACTACAACGTTATCTTTAAGTTCTTCTCCCGCTGCAGCTATAGGATTACTTAGAGATAATGTAGATCGATGTGTTAGCATTTTTAATTTTAAAAAAGTTAATGCTCAAGAAGTAATCAAAGTATTTAAATTAATTAGCGTTAAAAAGACTAGTGATCTTTGGGGAATATCTGTTGACGTACTCAAGTCCATAATTGACATTGTAGCGCCAGACTTAGCATTGATATTTAATAATTGTTTAGAATGTGGTATATTTCCTGATCTAATGAAACAAAGTAAAATAACTCCATTATTTAAATCTGGCAGTTCATTAGATCCTAGTAATTATAGACCAATTTCAGTCTTACCTACATTTAGCAAGATTTTTGAAAAAATAATTCTTAATCAACTTGTTGATTTTTTCAGTAAAAACAATCTCTTGCACAAAAACCAGTTTGGTTTCACTGCCGGTCGCTCTACAA
Organism: Melinaea marsaeus rileyi; assembly: GCA_918358865.1. Classification (NCBI taxonomy): domain Eukaryota; kingdom Metazoa; phylum Arthropoda; class Insecta; order Lepidoptera; family Nymphalidae; genus Melinaea; species Melinaea marsaeus. The sequence goes on along the minus strand of OU911094.1, from coordinate 18,912,880 downwards.
CAGATGCTGGGGTTGAGCTATTACTCAATATATTTGAAGCCTGGGAAGGATCCCAGGATGCACTTGGCATTTTCTGTGATCTATCTAAGGCGTTTGACTGCGTTCAACACGAAATCCTTATAAAAAAATTAGAACATTATGGAGTTAAGAATAAGTCCCTAGATTTGATCAGTTCATATCTTAATGATAGAATTCAAAAAGTAGACGTAAATGGAATACGTTCCCCCGGTTCATTGGTAAAAATAGGTGTGCCACAGGGCTCTATCTTAGGGCCTTTCTTGTTCCTCATTTACATAAATGACTTACCTCACCTAGTGAGGGAAAAACATGGGATAGTGTTGTTTGCTGATGATACTTCTCTTACTTTTAAAGTTAGCAGAAGGCAATCTGTTATTGACGATGTAAATAATGCTCTCTCAGATGTTGTACAATGGTTTAACGCCAATAATTTGTTGCTCAATAAAAAAAAGACGAAATGTGTTAAATTTACTTTACCAAATGTTAAAAATGTTAAAACCAATGTACAATTAAACAATGAGGAATTGGACTTGGTCAAATCTACTACTTTCTTGGGCATTACCTTAGATGAAAAATTGCAATGGGGTCCTCATATATTTGATTTATCAAGTAGACTTAGTTCTGCTGTATACGCGGTTAAAAAAATACGTCGATTGACAAATATGGAAACTGCTCGATTAGTTTACTTTAGTTACTTTCATAGTATAATGTCTTACGGTATACTCTTATGGGGTAATGCAGCCGACATCGATACCATATTCACACTGCAGAAGAGGGCTGTTCGAGCAATATATAATATGAGACCTAGAGAATCCTTAAGAAACAAATTTAAAGAATTTAAAATAATGACGGTTTATAATCAATATATTTATGAAAATTTAATTTACGTTCATAAAAATATTTCTAAGTTCAAAAAAAATTGTGATTTTCATAAAATTAATACGAGAAATAAAAATAAACTCGCTATGCCCAACACTAGGCTCCATAAAATAGGTAAATCCTTTAAGGTTAATTGTATACGTTTTTATAATAAGCTCCCAAATGAAGCCTTAAGTTTATCGTTAAATAAATTTAAATTATATATAAAAATAAATTTGATAAAAAAATCCTACTATAGTGTACAGGATTACATCAACGACGGTATGGCCTGGGAATGAATTGTATTATATTGCGAATAACTAGTAATCTCCGCAATTTGATTTTTGTTGTAGATTAATTTCGTTTTATCGACCTGTTGCATCACACCGATTCCTTAGAAGTCATTACTTGCGGTAGCGTCGGGAGTCGGGTTGCGCTCGTCCCTCAAATATGTGCGAAGGGGGTGATGGCTGACTCTTGCGTTATGCTCGTGAACGGGTGCTGCTTGCGGTGACTGGTTGTGTAGCAGGCCTATTTTTATTTTTTATTATTGTTATCATTATTATTAATTTTTTTTTGCTATTATTATAATTATTGTAATAATAATTATTATTTTTTTCATTATATTGCGACGGTTCTAGTTGTTCCAAAATAGCTTTTAAGATTGACATTTGTGAAACAGTGATCACAATATAAAAAATATATATATCCGGCTGAGTTTGTTGTGTGGTTCTTCTCAGACTTGGACGCGTTTGGAACCCTCATAGCTTTAACATTAAGTTGGACAGTGCTTTTACAGAAGGGCTTATTACGATAAATCTGGTATCGAAATAGGCCCTCCTGACACTTCCATTTTGACGTACACAAGTGATCACTGATAATGATTCAAAGTGGAAAAGATATAAATAAATAAATAATAAACAATTGGAATTCAAAATGGAATTGATACATTTTAATAATAACATATTTTACAAAAGACTAATTTATATTTAACTATTTATTTAAGAACAATCATCTACTGAAGATTATAACATTGAACAGATTTTTTAAAAATAATTTAATGCTTATGTGAATAATAATTACTCTTTATGTTGAGGTATTTTGCGGTTTCAGTCCAAATTAAAATGTAAATATGAAACAAGATTCGGTGCAATTTGTTTTATTCTTATTGTTTCGAATATGTATTATCTAGATCAAGATATAGAGAATATACTAGGAACAAGTATACTTTAACCGTTGTAGCTGTAGGAAAACTGCTATATTTTTTTAATCCGTTTGACCAATTCAACAAATAATACGCTTTACCTAATGGTGGAAATTAGGTATCGGTCATGGAAAAAAATACATTATATATTGAAATAAAACTTCTTAACGCACGTGTTAGATTATTTAAGACTACAAATAAATATGACTAAAGAATTAATATAATCTATTAATAAAGCTAATAAAGCACTTACACTGCCTGGTAAATAGAAAATATACAAAATAACATTAGTTGGGAATTATTTAAAAGAAATCAATACCAAATAACATATGTAACAACTTTGTATATATTCATAATAAACTTATATAAAAGTTCACAATTCTGTTCTCAATTACTAATTACACAATATATTTGACTACATACAAATTAATATCGTCAAATTAAACTATTAAAAACAATAAAAGTATAAAATAACTTAGCTTATCAGATCTCTATACAGGTGTTATTAAAAATCAAATAGAGGCTCGAAGCCGTACTTTTACTAATTAAACTGCTACAGAGGCGCCAGCGGCCATTTGTGGAAGTTGGTCATAATCACAGCTTTAAACTTTTAAGTTTAATATTAGAGAAGAGTTAATATGAACGATACTAAGTAAATAAAATTAATTTGTAGCAAACCTTAACTCACATTGGTGATTAACATATTTAAGTATGAAACATAATAATTTAATATCATCAAGATAGCTTCTGTCAATGAGTCAAATCAATGACTTACCACTATAATTAAAATGTTTAGTAATAACAATTATTGTAAATAATTGTAAATTTGTTCTTCGTACGTTTTACTAGAATTAATAGTTATATAAAACAGTGTTATTATTACATTACCCACGTTACAAAATATTATATCATGAAAGTCCAATATATAGGCTATAATAGTTATAATATCATACGCGATGAAATCTTAGCAATTTTAGCCACTACATGCCCTAGGGTCATTTATAAGAGACACTTTAGAAGGCAAGTCACAAAGCAAAAATAAAATGAACTACGTTAAAGAAACATTATTTTTTTACCGTAATATTCTCTGAGAATCTAAAAAATGCAGTGTTGCTTTAATTTATAATAGATAAATTATATTTATTCAAAGTTCAGAGATATTTAAAGACACTTAATGATGTTACGCTCTATTGAAGGGAGGATGATATATATTATTCATAAAAAGGCGTCCTCGATAAATTTCTGTCCCTTTTCGGCTGACCACTTATAAATCGGATTTCCTCATACTTTTTATGTTTTTCCCTTTTTGTGCGATACTGTTACTAAAGTGACAGAGACCGATAACGGCAGATAACGGCCTGTGACCTCCAACTAATGCTCCAATGACCTGTGTATTTATCACTAATATTTTCAAAAATACCTTAACCGGATCTCTTTCGTCACTTAGTTTTTTTAATGGAATATCGCTAAACTAGCCAATGTTATGTTGTGTTTGACTTGACTCAATGTCTTAAGTGCTCCGCCATCATTTTCGGTTCTTCTATTCGAGGTTATTAGGGCGAGGCATGGGGTTTTGTCGCTCTTAAGTGAGAGTATTGCGCTATTAACTTCTTGTCTGCTTGTTCTTATACTTTATTCCTAAACAGCTAATGGAACACACGCGTATTATACCGTAAGTTTATCTGAATGTATGTTAATAATTAAATCTGTTTATAATATGAAACAGTAACAGAATCTATAGAATAAATTAATTATTCCTGTTTGTAGACGCGGTTCACGACTGTGGTAAAAACTAAGAAGATTAAGATTGTACATAATTACTATATAAACTGCTATTTGTGAAATAAACTGTTTTCCAAATATAACTTTTATGATGTCATCAAAAACACAAGAAGATAATAATTCATAATAATTCACGGTACTCTAACGAAATGTACCATAAAGTGATTGTACTTTATCTTTCAAGTGGATCGTATTCTTTAAATGTTTTGTTAGAAATAAATCACGAGCGCTTTGCAAATGTCCAAAGAATATTGTAAAAATTAGTAAGCTTTTATTGTAATGCCTTAATTTAATAAAGGATTAGATAAATATAAATAAATAAGATAGATGTAATTAGAGAAGCGACTCCCGTTCACAAGAATTAATGAGACTTATGAGAAAAAAAACCTCTAGCTTTTTAACATTTCTATTATACCCATTCCATATATAACCATTCATCAAATATAAAGCAAAGGGAAAAAGAAAATGTCGTTCAAAGCTGTAACGAGGTATTTTTATAGTCCGCAATCCGCTGATAAATCTCCTTTATTTGCATACAGATTGTTAACACATGTTTATGATGGCTTTTTCTCTGTTTGGAATAATTTTGTATATCCACACATTAGTGCGACGAAACTTTAAATTATTTTGCTCTTATATAGTGAATACAAAAATGAACAATATAGTTTTTTAATAGCAATTAAATAATACATATGATTCAGTAATGGTTATCCTATATTTACTTATTCACATATTTCTATAAGTAAAGAATTTAAAATAAGGTTACCAACGGCTGATAGACAAATAAAGTCGTGTTCATTATTACCTTTATTATCACTTAGTTCTTAAAAATATTATGTAAAGTAAATATTAAAGCGTATTAAAAAAAATATTTTTTCTTGTATTTGTTAAATCAGAAATATTATTTGTATAAAATTTAATTATTTGCAGAATTATTTATTGCAGTCTTTTATTAATACGGCGAGCTCGTTGTGAATGTAATCCAAATTATTTTAAGAATTCTCAGAATGCATTCCTCTATTGAAGGCTGGCTAAGAAATTTCTTATTAACTTATTTCCTTGAAGGAGTCCAGTTTTTATAAAAGCAAAATTGCTGCAATGGTTCGAAGTTGATGTTATTTTATTTATTTTATATTTTGTTAATCTTCATTTGAAACGTTTATGATAGAAGTCTGTGAAAATTTAATAAATATTTAATATTATTTACTAAAAAAATACAAAAGTCATGATTTAAGAATATTTTCTTTATAGCAACAGGTATAATATACTGTTATTATATAATATGGACTTTATATAAAAAAGGTTTTATTACTTTTATTGTTATATTAAACTAATACATATATACCAGGACCAAAGCTTCCTTTATTTATGATAATACCATATCACAAAGAACTAGTTCACAATATGTAAGATAAAAGACAGTCATATCAGCCGAAATGTTTATTGTTTAATAATCACTAAATCTCGCCAGATGTCGCGTTAATCTCGTTTCGTGTGACTGAATTATTTTTCGTTTCGTAAATGGCAAATTTGTTGCACAAATACTATAGTTTTCAGTGTAATTTTTATAATTATTTCCTGTTGTCGGAAGTGTTTTTTATTTTTTATTTCAACTAATAAAAAAAAAAGTGTAGTTATTAAAGAAAAAGGAAGAACATTCACCGCAAATATATCTATATAATACTGTAATATCATTTATTGATAATGAACTAATACTACAGCAAATTTAGGTCCTGGTTGGTATATTTAAAGATATCCAGTAAGTACTAGGGATTTTAGTTTATATAATAATTTATTACATCTTCTCAAAAAAGCACTATTTCGAAATTTTTTAATTATTTATCTTCTGTATATAGCAATACAATAACGGGAAAATGAAACCCGTAAGTTTATTAATTGCTTTTTTCAAAAATTGTCTTTTCAAATTTCAAATCAATGATACAATAAAATATTTTGTTCTTTTGTTACATGGCATAATTCGTTGTAAACGAAATTACTCACAGAGCTATACTTACATCCTGTGACTTCGTTTAAACCACTTTGAGATTCAATTAATTCAAATTCAAGCTATTATAATTCAAATGAAATGTTCCATTATTTATATTTAACGTGAGGAAAATGCTTCAAGAAAGGCAATAAGGTTTTCAATTTTGTTAAAGCATGTTAAATGTTGCTTTAAAGATTTTAATGAGATAAGATAAGCTTGAACAATAATATAAATACATAATGAGTAGAACAGTCAATAACCTTGTGTTCCAGTTCATAGAAACGATACAAAATATAGGAAAAAACAAATTACACTTACAAATTGTTTAATCGTATTTACCTAAGAAGTATAAAGTGTACATAACAAAATAAAATATGCAAAACAACCCGGCATATGTATTAAAAGCTTGAAAAGAAAAAAAATTGAATTAGTGTAGTTTTCTTTTATCTTGTTTCCACTTCTAACACCTAAAGAAAAGTAGGTTTGAAGCGACAGACATAGTTATACTTTCAGCTCTCGACAGATGTTTATATTCAAATAAAGACCTTAGAATCTCAATATTAGAATGAAATTTGCAATGCCTTTTATGTTAATTTCAGAATACATGCCAGAGGATATAATTTTAAACATTTATCAGATAAAGATACAGTAATATCTTTATTTTAACTTGGCAAATAGTAGAAAACGCAATAGTTACTTTAACATTTTTATTAAATAATGTTTTGTTTATAACAAAGATATTTCATATAATTAGGAGGTAATAATATATCTGTTGAAGCAATGAACTGCACATCTCCGTATGAAGAGTGTCGGGAGGATATGATGTCCCTCACACGATCTTCTTATACCTAGTTCTGTGAACCTATCAGTAACATAAATTTACTCCTATTCTGTACTCTAATATATAATTATCATATTTCTTAAAATGTAATGAAAAAATATTAAAGATTTAATATTTATGTACAAGAAATTTACTGCAGGTACCTGAAACGATACAGTTGCACACATAAGCTTCGACTTCTTATAAATAGTACAAAACTAGGGCCCGCTTTTGACACAAGTAGAAACTAATATTATCTTCAGTGTGGTGTGCATGTGTGTGTGTACGTTCAACGAGCTCCAACGGCTATCTAGGACGAGGACGAGCTTAATGAAGAGAAAAACTGACCGACCATCTATAATGACCCCTTTGTATACCTTTATGAATATAAATAAACATATTGTCACCTCATCACAAGCGTGTCATAGTTATATGTATTGAATATTCATATTGGGTAGACCTCGAAGAATTCGGTCTACCCATTCATTTGTACCCGACTTTCGAATTTTGTAAAAATTTCTTTACAGGAGGTCTTCTTATGACCCCCTGAGTCCGAAATGACCATTGGTCAAAAAGTTTATATATATATATGCGTGCGTGCGTCCAGTCGACTTTTGTCAGCACGATAGCGGCCGCAGTTTCGCTCGGATCACCTTCAAACTTTGCATAAAAATCAACCATCCAAAAATGAAGGTCAAGTTCGTTAACCAGAGAAATCCAGCCACATGGGGCGCTAGGGTCTCACTTTTTCTGATTTCTGTTTTTCGACCATAACTTTTTCCCTATACAAAGAAGATCAATCGCGTCCATATTATATGATGTCTTTGATGAATACCTATAACTAATGTAGATAAACCGAAAACCTAACTTCAATAACTTAGGGGTGGGGGTAAAAAAACCGAATTTTTAAAAAAAAAAATCATAACTTTTTTCTGGTAAGCATTCTTACATCACAAGTATTTTTAATAGAAAGGTTATTTTTTACTCTAAATTTAAGTACCAAAAGTTTTTCCGTAAAAGTTACCGTTTCCGAGAAAAAAAATAAAAACCACTTTTAGCTTGAAAATTTAAGGTAGGTAAAACCACGGCAACTTTTTTCTGGTTAACGTTCCCTCCTCGCAAATATTTTTAATAGAAAGGTTATTTTTTACTCTAAGTTTAAGTACCAAAAGTATTTCCAATAAAGATACCTTTTCCGAGAAAAAAAAATAAAAACCGCTTTTTGCTTGAAAATGTTTGATGTAAACAACGGCATCATGTGTTATTCTTAGGTAGTGAGTTATATTTTAAACGAGTTACACATGAGGTCTACCCACGCGTGTCCCCCTGCGGGCACGGATTTTTTTAATTTAAAAAATATGTTTAATGAATTTACTTAGAATTTACTAGAAAAGAAACTTTGAAGATCATTATAAGAGTAATTTTATTTAACATTAATTAATATTATCGCGTAGTTTCGTTAATAATTTGAAAGTTTAATTAAGATATTCATATTAAATATATAATAAAGTATTCAAATAGGAGAATAATTTAATCTATGCTTTAGTGGTATAAACCATATATAATAATATTAATTAATAGTTTATATACCTATACGGGGTAATGTAACTGTAACATTGCAACTGCATGTATCAATTCCTATTGAACTTATTTGTTACTTGAAATGTATCAAAAGTGTACTTATTCCCGCAAGGTTTATTCAAGTTCCACTTTGCTTATTACTTAGTAGAAAACTGTGGAGACCGTTAATACTAAATAAATATAAAAATACAGATCTTATAATTTAACCAATGAAATTAAAATACTATATAGTAGTAATATTAAAATAAATGTAATTTTGAGATGAAAATACATGAAGTGTATTATTATATTGTTTTTTATGGATTTTTTAACATTTTTTAACTTTTTAACACGTAAACATTCTTTAAAAACAGGTTAGTTAATGTAAATTAATTAAAAAGTTTAATCAAATGATGTTTTAGGATGGAATCTATTTGTAAATTAAAACATAATGCGTTAATGGTAATAAGATACTTCGATTCAAGTTCACAACATTTCATAAAACCCACTTTGTGAAACCAATTGAAGTTGTATTACACATTCGTACTCAACATGAAATAGTTCCAACTTCTAAGCACTAAATACCATTATAGAGGAAAACATAATTTATACTGCACTATACGAGTATGTTACAACGGTAATTTATGTTTTGTACAGATACTAATTGTGTTCTCTTCGAGTTAGATATTTGATGCATTAAATAAAAGGAAAAAAACAGATTAAAAACATCAATCAAACTTTTTACATACATGTAACAACAAATAGTTTAAACGAAAACATTGAATTAGTTTTTAATACTTTAGACGATAAACAGCGAAGGGAACTTAAATGAAAACGTAACTTAAACAAGATTGTGTTTACGAAGTTCCTTTAAAAAATAACAATATAGAAAGCAGAGTTAAAATGAACTCAATATAGAATATAAAGTTGTATAAACATCTGGTGGTTTGGTCAAGATAAAGCAAAGACTTAATCACACAAAAAATATTTAAAATGACTTTGAAAAATAATTTGATTTCATTATCATATCGTTGGTAAATATAGGACTTGGATGATAGCATCCAGGTCGTATATTTAAATAAAATGTTGTCTAATAATAGCAATGTATAAATAATTACACCTTACTAATATTTTCCTTAAGTATTTCAATTGTCTGAATTTTGTTTAAAATAAAATATAAATGTACCACAATGAAACAAAATGAACATATTTAAACATCACAATTTGTTAACTTTTAGTTATGTAGCTCCATTATTTAAGTTAAAATATTGTTTTATCTACAGCGCTGCAGTAGAAAAATAGCATCTGGAAAGTGATTCAATTTCGGTGCACCGAGGTGACTTTAGCCTTACTTTAGATAAGAAATGTTAGAATAAAAAATATAAATATATTTAACAATAAACGTTTTTATACATTTTGTCATTTTAATTTCATCGAAATATACAAAAATCAAGAGGAACCATTAAATTTCACAAAACCAGTGAGATATTTAAAACAAGAGTTCTACTGATTTTTCGCTTAATCTTTGTAAGTATTCTCAATAACCGCTACATACAAATTTTAACTTAACATTTCGGGCAATTCTATAGTATTTAAAAATGTAATAGTTAATATCCCTTGAGAGCAGCACCATGAGTGAATCGAGTTTGTCCCACGTCATTAAAACAGATAAATAGTAATGTGTTATATTTATCTTTTATATAACTTTTAATATAGTAGGACTTATTATTGTTAGTTAAAATTTTATTTACTTTTATATCTTTATCTTAATTTCAAGATCAAGAAGGAAATATTGAAGCGGAAGAGGAGACGCAAGTTCGTAGTGGCCGAAGTAAAAACTGACGCAACAGAAGGAGGAGAAAGTTAATGAAATATCTATTTTAAGTCGGATTTAATAGAAAATATAATAAAAGTATTAGCTTCATAATTGTTATATTAAGACAAAAATGATACAACTTCTTTTGAAATGGTACAATCATTGCATTATTATATTTATCGCCTTTTCTCAATAATAATATTGATGGCCAAAAAATATCCCGTCAGTCTAAAATATTATTTATATTAATATAGGATGCTATAGGATGCTGAAAATCCATTTATATGTTTATATTACCGTACCTTCGTGTTTGAATGAGTACTGAAGTAAACTGCACATTCATATTAGAGCTTTTACAAATATACATACGAGAGTTTTTCACTTCTCTCTCTTATATCAACGGACAAATAAAAGTTTAAAAGTCACATTCAATAATGAATTGTAAAATAAAGGACATATAATAAACCGAATAAATTTAAAGAGGGTTACATAAAGTATGAATCGATGAACATCTCAATTCGATAGATACAAAGTAACCAGAAATAAATAGTTTTATTTTATAAATGACACGGTGTAAGTAACCGCTCCTGTGACGGAAGAGACCTCGTTGACGTATCAATACAATTGTATCGAATGGAGCCGAGATCCTCATCTCAGGTAAAGAGATATTTTTTGATATAATATAATATATTTATCATGAAAAATTTGTTTTTACACGTGTCGGGCTAGTGGCATAGCTAAAATATAGTGTTTCTTCTTTTTCACTTTATAATATATTAAATAAAATTAAATAGCAGTTGTCTATGGCTTTGAAAACATCTCAATATAAGAGGTAATTAAACTTTCATTCCACTACAATTAGCTTAAAAGTCATTAGCTTGCACTAACGCCTTAATAAACGGCATTCGTAGAATTTTGAACTAACTTTACAACAAAAAAAGTGATGTATATACTTTTATTATATTATATAGCTAAATTATATTATTTATTTTTGTTAATAAATAGAAAGTGTCAAGAAATTTGTTAAAGTTATCAGTTTTGTTAAGGAATGTTTCTTAAAAGACTTCTTCTTTTTTCGTAATGAGATAAGGTTAGCTTTATCAAAAATATAGATACATAACGATTAGAACATTCGGTATCCTTGTGTTACCCAGTTCATAGAAACAACAAAATAAACAAATTTTACTTACAACTTGTTTATATAGTATTTACTTAAGAAGGATAGTATAAATAATGATTTTAATACAAAATAAAATATGTAGATCAACACAAGGTATACGTGGTTACAGTTCGAAAAGAAAGAAAAAAGTTATGGTCTAGTATGAATATCTTTTATCTTGTTGCTACTTCTAACACAAAGAAACGTAGGTTTATAATAGTCGTCCTTTCAACTCTCGACAGATGTGTCTAGTTATTCAAATGTAGACACCTAAAGACACTATAAAGAATTAAATGAACTATACCTTTTTTTAATATCAGGATATATGCCATAGGATTTCATTTTGAACATTGATGAATTGAAATTACAGCAATATCTTATTTTAACTGAGCAAATAGTAGAAACAAAAGTTACCTTAATACGTCTATAAATTAAAGGCTTCCATGTTTTGTTTATAACAAAGATGTTTCATATAATTAGGAAGTAAGATTATATCTGTTAAAGCGATGAACCGTACATCTCCGGCTGGAGAGTGCCCAGAGGATATGATGTCCCTCACCCGCTTCTCCAATATCTACAGCTTTGAACATTGACCTATCAGTAACATAAATTTACTCTTATTTCATATTATTATACATAATTACCATACATCTCAAAATGTAACTTTATAAAAGAAATATTAAAGATTATGAATATTTACCATATACAAAAGAAATTTACAGTAGGTTTCTGAAACAATGAACTTGTATAAATAAGGTTCTTTATTTTATAAATAGTATAAAACCTAGTTCCCGCTCCAAACACAAACAGAAACTAATATAGTCTACAGTGTGGTGTGCATGAGTTCAACGTTCAATGAGCTCTGAGGGTTATCTAGGACGAGGACGAGCTTAATGAACAGAACAACCGATCGACCATCTGTAATCACCCCTTTGTATACCTTTTGTGAATATAAATAAATCTATCGTCAATTAACAAACATGTCATAATTTTATGTATTGATTATTCATATTTTCTCTTACAATATTAGGTCTACAACTTTGCTCCCGCCGTTTTTTTTTTAATTTAAAAAATTATATAAAAAAATCCGTGCCCGCAGGGGACACGCGTGGGTAGACCTCGTGTGTAACTCGTTTAAAATATAACTCACTACCTAAGAATAACATATGATGCCGTTGTTTACATCAAAAATTTTTAAGCAAAAAGAGGTTTTTATTTTTTTTATCGGAAAAGGTATCTTTTTTGGAAATACTTTTGATACTTAAATTTAGAGTAAAAAATAACCTTTCTATAAAAAATATTTGCGAGGAGGGAATGTTTACCAGAAAAAAGTTGTCGTGGTTTTACCTACCTAAAATTTTCAAGCTAAAAGTGGTTTTTATTTTTTTTCTCGGAAACGGTACCTTTTACGGAAAAACTTTTGGTACTTAAATTTAGAGTAAAAAATAACCTTTCTATTAAAAATACTTGTGATGTAAGAATGTTTACCAGAAAAAAGTTATGAATTTCTTTCCAAAATTTTTCGGTTTTTTTACCCCCACCCCTAAATTATTGAAGTGAAATTTTCGGTTTATCTACATTAGTCATAGGTATTCATCAAAGACATCATATAATATGAACTCGATTAATCTACTTCGTATAGGGAAAAAGTTATGGTCGAAAAACTGTACAAACACTAATAGTATCATCACCATAAGTACTTGAAATAACCCGATGAGCTTCAGCCGCCGATTTTTTCATGTTGAAATGAAAAAGTAAAATCTCCCGCAAATGACGTGCATTCGGTTTATAAGTTGACATAATTAATTAAGTGTTACTATATGACGCAAACAAAAATTAACTTATATCGATGTAAGGTTATATTTATAGATGTCAAAACTGATGGAAAACAACTGTGATTTATTTATTTGAACTGTTACTGGCTACTTGCCCCATCTTTTGGAAAACGGCAGGAGCAAAGTTGTAAGTAGACCTAATATAATATATTGGATAAATATACTTAGAGTTTACTGAACAAAAAACTTAGAGGCTTGTTATAAGTTTCAACTTATTTTAGCATTACTATCATATATATAGTCTCAAAATTAAATAAAAGTATTAATAAATTAAATACTTTAGATACAATTGTAAATTTTTAGTAAAGCTGAAGAGAGCTGAGCTAGAAAGCTAATTTAAGTTGTATTTACACATTTGTATTCACTAAATAGTTACAACTTCCAAAGCACTAAGTACCATTATAGAGAAAAACATCATTTGTACTCCACTACACGAGTATGTGAAAAAGGTAATTTAGTGTATGTTCACATTTAACATTGTGTTCGCTCCGAGATAGTTATTTAATGCATGTAATATATATATTTCCTTATAGACATTTGCAAATAATAATATGTTCGCCTATATATTATGGTAATTAATAAAAAATATTTATATTTTTAATATATAATTAATATTATAAATGTGAAAGTGAGAATGGATGAATACAGTATAAAAATTAAATAAAATGTTTCTGAAACAGAAATGTAACACAATACAACCAAAAAATAAAACTTTTTTTAAACATCAAAAGATGGTTTCAACAAGAACAATGAATATTTTTTTTAAACTTTACACAATAAATAACAAGGGCAACTTAAATGAAAACGAAGATAACTTAGAAATAAACAAAATTGTGTTTACGAAGTCGTTTTAAAAAAGAGACGTGTTCCTTACAGAGCATGATAAAATGAACTCAATATTGACTATAAAATCATGCCCCTAATGGAACAAATACGTGTCCCTCACTTGACTTCAATGCTAACGTGTCTATTTCGGCGCTCTTACCTTAAAGGGATGTTGCCTTTGTCCATCTGACCCTTATAAAAGGTGATAGCTCAGACCCAACTATTACTACTATCCTATTCATTTCACTCGTATTGTATCCTATCGTTTATTTCTAGTACAAGTTTATAAGAGGATCGTTAGCGTTGAAATTAATTTCTGTTTATTAGCTTTTCCTTGGCGAAGTAGCCATTGAGCTTTAATAACCGTATGCATTTTTAAGCAAAAGCGTATATCTGCAGACAGGTGGGCTAATTACGTTGTAGTCACTATACAACTCAGTAATATTCTCTAAATCTGATGTATACTCTTTTCCAAAAATTTAAACTTTTAAACAAATAATACTTTTAGTTATATTTAAATGTTTCGCGTTTCTATAATAGCATTAAATATAACTTTTATAAATAAGATAATAAACATATTTTACGAAATTTTATTGTACATAATAATACATATTTAAGTTTTATATTCAAATCACGTCACATAGACGCTCTTGTTTAATAAATGCTCTTAACCAGCGCGCTGTGAATAACTAAAAAGGTATACGCGATGATATTTAAACCGGTAACACATTTAAATATTGGATTCAATGTACTTAATACATAACTTATTTATTAATTCCAGTGTTTTGTGAAAAACTAATTCAAAAAGTCAACATTATCGCGTATAAACTATCCATTTATACAACGATTAAAGTTCTTCTTCTCTCTTCTAAACAGCAGAACAGCTAATGCATCACACTACTACTCTGAGTGGTACTTGTATAGACAAGAGTGGATCGGTTTAGGTCTTATACCTATAAGAAGTTTTCCTTCAACAACATTACGGCCATTATCCATATATTTTTGTAGCAATCTAAAATCATTGACAGCGTTATATGAAAATGTATCTCAGGTAAGAAAATTAAATTTATCGCTTTAGAATTGTCAAAACAGTTATGACAAAACAAATAGTTAAAAATTACACGATACACGAATGAATAATAATAATATAATGAGTAATAATAATAATTTATTGTTAAATATAAGTAATAAATATATACAAATAACACTCACTAAATTTATACCGTGTTTTTAATTTTTTGCTAGTTCTATATTTCCAAAGAAACTACAATACTTTTGTAATATAGTAGCTAATAACAATATATTATTATGTATATGATGTATTACCAGCTCAGTAATAATAATATTTTTTATAAAAGATTAAGTGGAGTAGTCGGGAGTTATTTCTATAATTATTTAATATACCTCGTTAGATTCTAAATACTTTATATATACCTACAATGTATTTACAAAAGAGGTCATCATAGTTGGTTGAACAGTCTTTCTCTTCATTACTCCCGACCTGTGTCCGATGTATCTATTAAGCTTCAGTGACCATGTTCATGAACAATAAAGCAACACCAAGTGACAATATTCAGATGCAGATTGTCTAGTTACCTTGTTGGTAATACGAACTATTGTATGTTAGAGAGAGTATTGATATTTTGTAGTAATGGAGAAGTCAGCCTATCTGTACACAATTGTTTATGGAATTCATGGTTTTAATATTAGCACAAAATATGTAATATCTAAAAGAATAACACTAACAATTTTAATTCTAATAGAAACTCATTAAGCGCTATCTGTATCACATTTAGAAGTGTGACCAGGAGGACTGCCTTCATTGAAGTATCTTGAATTATAAATTGAAGCTCTTATACAGCCGTCCTCACTACACATCACCTGATCCACTGATTGGCGAAACGTATAGTGTAACGTCATTTTCAGTTGCTTATTTTATTTTAAATATTTTTAATATACATTTTGAGTTACCTAAGCTAAGGAGCGTGAAGCGCTGAATTACTATAATGTAATGGAAAGTTTCTTCAGCCCATATCAAAATTTTACAAGAATTATTACAAATACGATATTTATATAAATATCTAATACAGTGTAATATAAATATGTATGGAATGATAAGAGTCATCTGAATTAGTAATTCTAAGACAGAAACTAATTAACACAATGACTTCATAAATAACTTATCTTGATAGGAATAGCATAAAATATTATAAAAATGATTTACTGATTCTTTTCTAGTCAAGTTTCTGGTGGGGACATCTTTTAAGAATATCTAGTCTTATCTTAGTACGTAAATAAATAAATATTTTGTACTTATTTAATTTCCGTATTAAAAAAACCCACAAAAATATGTACTAAAAAGTATTTTCTAATATATTGTCATAATTAATAAGGCAAAGGCATAGATAGAAACTTGTATTATATGTTATAGCTTAATTATCTCCTTCAGTTGGACGGAGGGACAGACGGTACATATTTCTTGGTACAACCAAGAAAAAAAAATTGCAAACCATTACATCTACGTATTTATGATACGACGTAAGCTAAAAAAACAAAAAACAAATTAAGAGTTTTCTCTGACAAATCATAACATAACATGTGATGGTTAGATAATATATTGCTTTTTAAATCAAGAAATACATTTTTTATAGATTGACAAAGTTACGACACTAGTCATATGTATTTTAAATAAACAAATTAAAAAATATATATAAATATGTTTAGTATAAGGTTAAAAGCTTTCAATACATAACTGCAGTTCCAGTAGGTACATGTACATAACACAGAACGGTCTTGTTTGTTGTCAACTACACTAATTATGTTTCACAGACGATTACGCTTTATAACTCACCCCTTTAGATAGTTGGTGTCAAAAGACTGTAAGAATAAAATATGCACAACTTAAACCTGCTATAAGCGTCTTTCACTAGAACAATTATAAATAAATTGTTTTTATATAGATCTTGTATTTATGTGACTATTATTTAAATACTGACTAAAATATTATAATCAAATATGTATTTGTTTAATATAATTTCAATCCTTAGCTACGTAATAAATGAAATTTTGACCAAACATCGTCAAGGTTCAATATTTACGCCAGTCTCTTCTATCCCAAAAAAAATATTGTTCCGGAGGCATAAAAAAATAATTTTAGAAAGCCGCCCATGATTATTTTTTTTGTATGGAGGATATATTAAAAACTAGTACTTATTAAATAATAACATGTTTCATCTTGGAGATCTCCGTCGTTGGCTCGATATTCGGATCCTAAGTATTAAGCGTCAGGAGGATTGGATACGTAAGAATTTTTAGACATAACATTTATTTTGGAAATTTTAATTTTGCATTTTGCATAAAATGAACATCAGATTGGTTGTTAGGAACATAAAAATATTTTTGCATTCATTTCTATTAGAAGAAAATATAATTAAGTTCAAATTTTGTAATCTAGGTAGAATATCCTTCCGGCACTGCCGTGAACGGAGATTGGCCGTTTATTGCATTCTGAAATTATGTTTTTTCTTCAAAATACTCCTTTTATAAATATTTCTTGCTTCTCAACGCATAAATATTTTTTTGTGTTATATATTGAAGTTGAATAAAGATCTGTGTATTGAGAAAAATATAATTATAAAAAAAAACGTAGCAAAGGGTAAATCTGTTTGAAGATTTCAATAAAATCTATCTCTACTAAGCAATCCTTGAGAAACTTTCAATAGTATTCGTAATAAGAAGTTATAAATATCTAAGTGAAATTTGATTGCCAAAGATAAGAATATTAAAACAATAACTCAATGCTAACTACATAACTTTGAAGTTTTGTTCGCAAGAAAGAAAAACAAACACATGTATATAGTTATTGTTTCTTCATAAATTAAGTATAATTTATTAATATTTTAAAGAAGTCTTATTACATAATAAAATATTGAATAAGTAATATTATTTAACAGAAATTCATTGAGGAGAATGTTAAATTTAATGTAAAGGTCAACGGCATATTACAAAGACAGTTCTAATAAAAACCAATTTTGTACAAAAATATTACTTTAATAAAATAATATTAATTTTCTTGCTACTATTATCATATTTTCAGTTGTTATTTTTTTTTCTTTTTTCTTATTAATAAGTCGTTTTGTACTTTTACTTATAAAAAATATATTTACTACAAAACCTGAGCAAGAGGCAAGAGAAGGTGTAGGCGAAAAAAACAGGTAGTGAATTTATACAAGCTATTTGGATGCAAATGATGGGTCTTTTGCTTTGTGTAATCACTGGAGAACGAATACAAATTCTTTTATTAGGTACAGAGAAAATAATACTATCGTGGACGGATATTGTCAAAGTGCGTCTGGTAAAGGAAGTTCAAACTACTTTATGCCAAAGCTGAGGTTGTTTCTCCGCGTTATAATAAACTGCTCAGCTGAATAATGACGGTCTATTGACATACCTCTATTAGATTATTGTCTGTATGTATCTATGTTTTCATAATAAGGTTCGGTTTGTTTTCTTTCAAATAAAAAACCTTAGTAATTAAATAAAATATATAATTTGTCATTTCCTGTTAAATAAGAAATAAAAAATATTCAGAGTAATAATTAGACCTTTATGTTCCTTTATTATAATAGTTTAGTGCTAATGAAAACGTAAAATATATGCAATGATGAATAATATATGTTTTCGGTTTATTTTATTTCGTGTTTTTTAATTTCACAATTTCATCATATTTATTTAAATTGTCGGAACACTGTATTTTATTAATACAGCATTTACATACGAAAATAAAAAATATATAAATATTAAATCTAGTATTCTTTATTTGTGTTGCAATATTTATTTCATATATTTTTGCTTTCGTTATTTCTGGAAGTTCTCTCTAATGCAATAATTATATTTCATACCCGACCTTAGAGAGAGCTGCTAGAGTCACTTAACAATAAACTAACCAACTATGTGCTTCTACTACTAAAGTACAATGTATTTCTACGTTGTATCGACTTAATCCTTAGTTAAACATACTGAATATACCTATACTCGAGAATTAATATTAAACTCATATTGCAGCTATTAAATTTTGTGAGTTTAATAAATCTTTGTCAAGTTAACAACGTTATAAAATTGTTGTGAAGCAATTTTATTATTTTGGATCGTATATTTTACTTAAATTAAAAATTTAAGCTTCATTCCGGGTGTTATTATCGTCGTATACACATTTGTCTTTTGTCAATACAAACATTTATTTCAGACTAAAGAACTTGACACACTAAAAATATTAATTATATATTTAATAATATAACATCTTAAAACTAGCATTAAAACAAGAAGAAAATAATTGAAAATAATAATAATATTTTGTTTCATGCGTTTTGTTTTAATTCTATTGATTTAATATAAAGTTCTGAAAATAATTGTCTTAAAAGCCGGAAAGATGTAGAATTCTAGTAGTCAATTTATAGAAGCCATTTGAATGATAATCACGAACTCTTGGTTTTGCTAAACCTCTGAAGAGTGAATACTGATTTAAGGATTTGTGTTTTTTTTAAGAAAGAAAAGAAACATAAAAGCTTTACTTATTTTAAATCGTGTAAGTTTTACATAACCACTATTATCCGTCTAATGGGGATAATCTCATGGGGAAATTCGTATTAGAAGTGATAGTGTAGACGAACGTAATACATTCCAAATCGCCCTGACTATCAAGACATGAATAATGAATTACAAAAGATCTCAGTTTAATATCCCGCTTTATGTACAGTTACAAACAAATTTAAGAAATAAAAAAACATGCGTGCGTACAAAGTACACATGTCAGAAGTGAAACTTCTTTGGCGAACTAATTTATAAATCTTGTTTATATTTATACAAATCTAAAACTTTAAATTTCCAACATTAAGAGGAAGGGAAAAAGGAAGATAGGTTAGGAATTTAATCGTCATTAAAATAAAATTAACTAGTAAACGAATACACAACCAATAGTAATACGACGTTCGCTCTGTCTCACTTTTTCTCTCAATCTTTCTCACTCGCTTGCTGCCTACTTTCACTCCACGGCTAGTTGCCCATGCTACGTTCGCCCTGTCTTACTCTCTCTCAATCGGTCTCGATCACTCTCTCTCTCTTTTCCGACACTTCCGTTGCATACCGGCGTGACGTTTCATCTGTAAAAATTTTACCCTCATGCGCCTAAAGAAGTTTCACTTCAAAAGGACGCGAATCTCTACTTTGCCTTTTCAGATTGCTGTCTGAACGCTTTGCTTTCGCAGTTTGTATAGGTCTAATACTTTACGTTACAAATCTGGAAAGGAAACTCTGAAGTAAATTTAATGTCGTGGCGTGAGAATATTTGAAAACATTTAACAATTTCTTCTTGCCAAATTTTGTATTTTTTATTTATGTATTTTTTCTTCAAAATTTTTATTTTTATGAGACAGGGTAACAAACGATCAGATTGTTCATTTCCACGCAACCTTTATAAGTTCTTACGAGGTTTTCAATTCGCATACAGCTTTGAAATAGTGGATATAGTTTTAATATATTTTTAAGTTTAATAAAATGTGGAACTTCATATTTTATTATTTTTAAATTTCTCTAATCAGAATATAAAATATAGAACACTAATTTTAATATCTAAAAAATTGATTTCAGAATTCAGTGCGTGTTCAAATACTGGCTAAATAGAATGAGATTTATATCACATCAATGAGTATTGTATATGTAATTTAGGACTAGTTCTTAAATCAGAAAAATTTGCAAAGGTTGAATCTTTCTTTATAAATCAAATACATACTTATGAAATGAAATCTTTAAATGTTTTTTGAGACTAGGTGCTGTGATGTGACTTTTTTTAAATACATTATATCATTATTTAATAAATTTACACGAACTTTGTACGCTTAACTGGAATTATACAGATGATATTTTAGACAATTTTATTAAAGATTAGCTGTGCCTATAATTTTGTTTGTGCGCAGTATGTTTTTCAAAATAGAAGTAGCCTAAATTACTCCTTATAACATCAGATATTCGCCAGTAAATATTCTGTTAAAATTAGTCCAGACGTTTTATAGATCAGCTGGATCAAACAAACGGACAGAAAAAACGCATTTGTAACACTTTATCAGAAGCGCAGAAAGAAGAATTTGTAACATTTTATCAATGATTATTAACAGAGAGTAGTTAAATGGTCCTGATAACTATTATTGTTGTCAAAGTGTCTTCTTTGTTATAACTCAAACAAAATAAAAAAGTTGAACTATAACATACATACTCGTATATCTTTGAAATAAAATTATCAACACAAGAAGAAGATTACAATTAAAATGTACATTTATAACATGTTATAAATTGGCTTGACATTTCAGTTAAAATATTTTTCATGAACTCTTTTTTTGTCTTCCACGAAATAACATTATCATATCTCTGTTCCTCTCTGTTTATTAACTTGTTAAATTATTAACTCCATACAAACACTTATTTAATATTCCTGTGTTTTTGTTAAGTTTTTGATTGTTTAGTTTCATTTAAGGGACTTTAATTATATTTATTAGATTGAAATGTTTTAATGATAATAAAATACATTTAATAAAATAAATATAACAAATTATCGATTAACCTGAAGCCTTAAAAATGATTTTTTTACAGGCCCCTGCCTGTACAAAATTGTGCAGGGCAAGAAAATTAAGTTACATTAAGAAATCCAAAATTATATTAGAAGTGCTTCCCTGCTCCCAAATACACACAGGGAAGGACCAAATTTATTAAAAACAATAATGATTATATCTCCACCCCGAAACAACAAAGTCTCTGATTTCCATACCGAAAAAAAGTGCGAAAATAATAATAAAATAAAAAATACGGGATAGCAATAAATAAATAAACATTTATTTGAAATTATACACATTGAATGTACCCACATGTTACATTCACCGTTCCTAGTAGATGAACAAATATTGGTGCAAGTCGGTTGGCAAGGCTATTGGTGTTGTGTGTCTCCTACGAGTATGTTGACTGAGTCAGTGCACTTCAGTAGATGTACCTAATGCATATGAATAACAACAACGGCTCTTCTTAAACAAGACCCTTCTACCAAATATTACAATACAAATTAATTACTATTTCGGATAACAATTAGAAATCCATTAAATTCTTTTTCTTTTCCCTGTATTTACTGGTTCGGCTATTTACATAGATCTAAAATTCTCCTGTATTGTTTTTATCAATAATTGTTTATACTTCTTAAGATATCATTCAAGAGTTTGCGTTTATATACTTATTTATTTATTTAGCTTCACGCCATATCCCTTCGGGGTAGCCAGAGACGACGGAATAATATAAAGGAAAAATGGGCCATAAGAGAGACAGGGGGAGGCCTCGAGTGACCTTCGAAAACACAGTAGCTATGATATTGAAGGAAGGTCACGTAAAAAGCGTGTAAATAAATAAATAACATTTGTTTAATAGATTCATCGATCTAGAAGTCGCAAATAATATTAAAATCGATTTAGGAGTTCCAAAAAATATCCAATATATAAATGAAATTGTTATATGAAATCCGTTTTTGTTTATTTATGTAACTTTTGTCACATCCACTTTTACTTTGTTAAGATTTTAAATTTAAAACTTGATCGTTAATCGTCTATACTCGTATATTTCATTCATTAGTAGACAATTAGAGTATTTAAGAAAACCTTACATAGAATTGTTATTGTGTATTTTTGCGTATAATTGTTGCGTACTAATACTGAATACTAATAAGGGCATGAAAAAATTGATTGCTTTTTATAAATGATTTTCTTTATATCCAACGGCGACATTCCAAGTTAACAGTAAATATGACAATTATCTGACTGATTTATTAACTAAGTAAAACAAACCTATATTTTGTATTCCTGTGACTACGATTGTCAAAATTTTAAGATTGATATAAAAAAAGCATATGTGATACAAATCTGTAAAACTAAACTAGTTTAATATAGTTAGTTGTACACTTTCACATTGTGACGTTGTTGAGGTTTAATTTTGGTGTATTATAACCTTATTATAGTCACTTTTATAAACATAAGCTTATTTTATGGAGGCCTATCTGTTATTTGATAGGACCGCTTTTAGGCATTGGGTACAAAGAGATTTAGTTTAACATCATGTACAACTAATCTCATTGGGCTCTATCATAACATATAAAAATAATATTTTACAAAATATAAAGGAATGAACAATAAAAATATGAAATCATAAGATTACATTTCATTGTTTACAAGATTTTATGAGAGTTTTTATTGGACTATATGACTGTCGTGGTCCGTGACTTGAAATTGAACAGACTTTGTCATAATTTTAAAGAAATAACGAGCAGAACGGCTTTTTAGCTACTATAACTTGGTTTCCATTCACTTTTTTCCGAGTCATATTCAATAGGAATTTGAATAAAATATGATCAAAGAGAGATAAGATGGCAACTATGTATCAACTCTATAATTCTGTAAGCGGATAATAGTTGTTATGTAAAAGTTACATGATATAAATAATAAACGCTTTTCTTCGTACCGCATTTTGTACCAAAGAATGTGAATATAAAAACTTTATTCTCCTTAAAAGCAATTTGTACTCACTCTTCAGAACTTTAGCAAAACCAAGATTTCGCAATTTGCATTCAAATGGCTTCTATAAATTGACGAGTCGTATTCAACACTCTATCGAACTTTGAAACAATTATTTTCAGAACTTTGTTTTAAACGTTCATTATTAAGGAATAATAATATATTAGGGTATATCAATAGGAATAATATAAAAGTCATAAAATAAAAGCGGTTTAAAATGATTTTACCAAGGATCATAATTTGAGGTCTATAAAAATAGAATAAATTTTTTTGAATATCAAGTACTTTAGTGTGCGGGTAATGTTTGTGTAAAGATGAAAAGATAAACGTTTCTAAGATAACAACAACACAACTTGTAAAATTAAATAAATTGGAGCCCCAAAATAATAAAGCTCATAAAAATTTTATCAAGTTGGGAATTTTTATAGATTTAAACTTAGGAAAATGTATGCACGTGAGGTGAATTTATTGTTAATTCCCGAGGATTAATTTATTCAGCATATATACAACATGGATACAATCTAAAAATGCAATGTACTTTTGTAGTAGAATCATAGAGGTTTATTATTTAGTGATTCTGACAGCTCAGCCTAAGGTCAAGGGTTCGATCCGCAGATAGCACAAATATTCCTGGCAATTTATTTATATGTACTTTATAAACTGTTTAATAAAAATCTATCACGCTAAGAAAATTTATCAAAACAACTGTTATTCAGTAATAATTTTGTATATATTTTTCTTGATTCGTGCTTATCACGAAACTATTATAACACCAGAATACAAATAACTAATTGTGACTCTGATTATTTTTGGTGGTTTTATACACATATTTGAGTATATTTAATATAAAAAAAATCCGTGCCCGCAGGGGGACACGCGTGGGTAGACCTCGTGTGTAACTCATTTAAAATATAACCCACTACCTAAGAATAATACATGATGCCGTTGTTTACATCAAAAATTTTCAAGCAAAAAGCGGTTTTAATTTTTTTTCTCGGAAAAGATATCTTTTTTGGAAATACTTTTGGCACTTAAATTTAGAGTAAAAAATAACCTTTCTATTAAAAATATTTGCGAGGAGGGAATGTTTACCAGACAAAAGTTGCCGTGGTTTTACCTACCTAAAATTTACAAGCTAAAAGTGGTTTTTATTTTTTTTCTCGGAAACGGTACCTTTTACGGAAAAACTTTTGGTACCTAAATTTAGAGTAAAAAATAACCTTTCTATTAAAAATACTTGTGATGCAAGAATGTTTACCAGAAAAAAGTTATGATTTTTTTTCCAAAAATTTTCGGTTTTTTTACCCCCACCCCTAAGTTATTGAAGTTAGGTTTTCGGTTTATCTACATTAGTTATAGGTATTTATCAAAGACATCATATAATATGAACGCGATTGATCTCCTTTGTATAGGGACAAAGTTATGGTCGAAAAACTGAAATCAGAAAAAGTGAGGCCCTAGCGCCCCCTGTGACCGGATTTCTCTGGTTAACGAACTTGACCTTCATTTTTGGATGGTTGATTTTTGTGCAAAGATTGAAAGCGATCCGAGCAAAACTGCGGCCGCTATCGTGCTGACAAAATCGAATCTGGACGCACGCACGCATATATATATATATATATATATATATATATATATATATATAAACTTTTTGACCAATGGTCATTTCGGACTCAGGCGGTCATAAGAAGACCTCCTGTGAAGAAATTTTTCCAAAATTCGAAAGTAGGGGACAAATGAATGGGCAGACCGAATTCTTCGAGGTCGACCCAAAAATAACTATTCCTACTGTCGGAATATTTTAATATTTTGTGTTATTTTTCTGCTCATATTTTTGTATTAACAAGAATTTATTATAGATCTGTAAGACGTTCTTAATACGAAGCAATCATTACATTAATAGATAATCATCCATAAATTTAATCTTGTTACTATTATATGTATGTTATATTATTATATTTCTAAATATATGATTTAAGTCTAAACACGTATGTATTTCGAATTCTCATAATTTCAAAACTAATATTATCTAAGATGCATAAAAGAAAGCTTAGACAAGATTTATATAACATCGCTAAACCCAGAGATACTTCTATATATTATCTCATTATCTACTCGTACTTCGAGACTTTCCTTATTGATTCCTTTCGGCTCTCAAAGTTTCTTTTTCAATAATAGTATTTCCAAACCTGTTAGATAAAATAATATAATATTATTGTCATTTCTCAGCAATAATCATTTGTATTCTATTATCGCTTTTTTAATTGAAAATCATTTCATATTTCATATTCTTATTTATTTTACGTAACATAAGTGATTGTTTAATTTAAACGAATCTATAATATGTGTAGCTCAAAAATGCTTTATTTTAAAATTAAAATACAATATACGATTGTGTAGAAGAAAATAAAAAGAGATACCTTACTATTTAATTTCATAACTGAGGGATTTTCTGTTTTTAAAATTGAAAACCTGTTCTTTTTATGAAAGCATAGATATAGACAATCATCTAAAAGATGCATGACTTTGGTGCGTCATTACTCAGAAAATTATTATAGCGCGGAGAAACAACGTCAACTCTGTCATAAAATAGTTTGAATTTCTTTTGTGAGACGCACTCTGGCGATATCCGTCCACGAGAGTATTATTTTCTCTTTACCTCTAAAAAGAATTTGCATTCATTCACCAGGGATTCCAGGAAGCAAATCGCCCTTCATTTGCACCCAAATAGCTTCTCTAAATTCACTACTACTTTTGTGTCACTACCTTCAAAAATATTGCAGGAACTAGTTTCTAAGCATCGTGTATAATTATCGATGCTTTAGCAAATTATATTTGTTGTTAGTATAAACGTAAAACAGTTTATTAATAAACCAAATAAAAAAAATAAATATAATACAGTGAATAAAAGCAAAAAACAATACAACTTCCATTTTTTCAATATTGAGTTTTATTAGAACCGTGTTTGTAACATTGCGTTGACCTTTAAAATAAAATTAACATTCTCCTCAATTAATATCCTATTCAGTAAGATTTTAATTGTTCAATAAAATAATAAATAATACTTGTGATTATATAAATATTTATTTGAAACAAAATAATAATAACTACAAAGCATAAATATTTCTTTATATTTCTTTACTGCGAGAAAAATTTCAAAGTTATGTATTTATTATCAAGTTACTGTTCTACCAATGCTAACTTCAGCAATGTTTCAACCACTTTGGTATATAATTTTAAACAGTTGACAAAAGTAAAACTAAATTTGTTTCTGTTATTGATATAATATAAAAAAATGATTGTTTGTTTTTTTTGAGTACAGTGGCCATATTAGAATAAATTATAATAACATATTTTGTAATAGTAAAATAGTTGTAAAAATTTTCGTTTATCATATTTATACTTTCTGTTATGATTACAATAACTAAGTCAAGATGGCTGAGCTTACCCAATTATAAATCGCTAAACCCATCTAATTAAATAGTTTTTATTCATCTTATTTTGTGTTTGGAAATTAGTTAAATAAATGGCATAATTTATTAAAATTATTTCCAAAGTGAGATATGTATTATTCCTTTTCTTGTTTTTTTCATTATTTTTCTCACATACACCTATTATATAATTGTATATCTAAATTTAAAACAATAACATAATACAAAATAGCAAGTAGATACTTACATTGTGATTTAAAAGTTCTGATAAGATTCTGAAAGATATTTCTTTTGGTTGCAGGTTCTGAAAAGTGTTTAATCGTTGACAAGAAGAAGCATTTACATTAAGATACGGTAGAAAAAAAAATAGTTTTCAACAGCAATAGATGACCCATTCCCGGCACAGCTCCTTCCTTCCGCAGTGTTCATACTCCATCCCCTTTCTAGAGATTTAAGAGAGATTAATTACTTTTTTCTAAAAGGATTGTAAAAAAATATATTCTTATTTTATTTATGTTAAAGAATTTTTAGATACATTAAAATGTGATCTTTTAATTAATAATGTAATTCGTTAATAAATATTAATCGTAATAATTAACGTAGTCTTAATAAACCAGAGCCATGACGGAGTTTTAGCAATCAAAGGTTTGTTTTACTATTATTTATATGGTATATATTTTTATATTAAATAATAACAATTGCTGATATTTATTATTGTTATATTTATTAGTTTTTAAATGGTTTAACTGCAGTAAATATTAAAAAAATGTATTTTAAATTTTATTTTATAGTATATTTGGTTTGAAAATAATTTTTTTCAAGAGATAAAAAGAAAATAATACTATTGGGGGGATATCCTCAAAGTCAAAGTCTTAGAGGAAGTTCAAACTATTCTATGCCGAAGCCGACGTCATTTCATGACGTTATAATAAACTGCGTAACTGAATATTGGCGCACTATAGTCATGGAACTTTTAGATAGTTGTCTATATCTATTCTTTCATAAAAAGGTTAGGTTAGATTAACAAGTTATAAAATAGAAAATTGCTCAACATTGTAATTAAATTGTAAAATATATCTTTTAAATTTCTTCTAAGCAATCTTATATTATATATAAACTAAAAATGAAAACATTTTTAAACTGATCATATTATCGCTTTATATTAAAGATTAACTTAAAATATGTTACATTAAATAAATAAAAAGATGAAATATATAATGGTTATCAATTAAGAAAGTGAAAACAAATAAAATATAAATAATTATTGCTGAGAAATAATAACAATATTATTACAACTTTCAGAATTCTACTATTGAAAGAGAAAATTTGAGAAGAGAAAGGTAACGAAAGTTTTAAAGTACGAGTACATAATGAATATAATATATAGAAGTATCTCTGGGTTTAGCCATTTTATGTAATTACTTGTTTAGACCCAAATCGTTTATTTAAAAATGTAATAAAATAGTATTCAGTATTAAGTAGATCTTACAGATATATAATAAGTTTTTGTTAATACAAAAATACGCACAGGAAAATAACATGAACATTCAAATATTCCAACAAAAGAAATAACTGTTTTTTTAATACTTCATACACTGAAAGATATTTTATTCTTTGAAACTACCAAAAATAATCAGAGTCACAATTTGTTCTTTGTACTTTGGTGTTATAATGAAAAAGCAAAATATTTGTTCAATGATCAGTAATATCTATTGTTTCGGTCAAATATTCTTACATTTATTGGGCATGTTATTTACATTTTATATTTGTTTCATTTACAATTTGAATTGTCACAGCGTGATAGTTAATTATAAAGTACAAATAAATAAATTTCCAGGAACAGGAAATACTATGGAATAAGTAAATAAAAAATAACAATAATCAAGATTATAAATCAAAGTGTTTTTTTTATTACTATCGATTTTTTCGAATTCGAGAACAATAAAATACACAGATATAAAAATAACGGAGATATTTTCATTCACATTCAGACAACATTCAGACTCCTAACAACTTTTGATATCTGAAAACTCTCTCTCTAATTAAATAGTTGTGCTGTCTGCCGATCGAACACCGACCTTGGGCTTATTTTGGGGCTTCAATTTATTTAAACATAAAATTTTACAAGTTTCATTCACTGTACTGTTGTTATCGGAGATACGTTTATTTTTATCTATCTACACAAACAAACATTTCCCGTATACTAAAGTACTTGACACACTAAAAATAGTAATTTTATTTTTATAGATCTCAAATTATGATATTTTATAAGATTACACCTTAAATGCAGCATCTTTACATATACGAATAATACTCGTAATGACGAAATTAAGAAATTAAACAAAACCCAATATAGTGTATATGTTACATTAATAAAAATTATTTGTATATAGCGTAATATCAACAATAGAATAGACATATATGTTATATAACCTTCAAAACCTTTTAACCGTTTTATAATATTCCTATTGATTTAACTTAATCGTGAATATTTGGTTCAAATTTCTACAAATATCAACTCAAAGGCCGGAAAGGTGTTGAATTCGAGTCAATTTATAGGAGCCTTTTGAATGAAAATCACCAAGTCTTAGTTTTGATAAACCTCTGAAAAGTGAATACCAATTGTCTTTAAGCAAAATATTTTTCGTGTATTGACATTATTAGCTACAAAAAGATTTATTTACACAGAAAAGCGTTTATTGTTTTACATCGTGTAATTTTTTGAAAATGACGATCCATCTTTAGAATATGATTATCCATCTATTTCATCGGGAAATTCGTATCAAGTTTGATATAATAAATTTTAAAACCACCATGTTTATGAACTTAACAAGAATAAGAAGGAGAAGTGAAAGAGGTCGCAGTTCCAAAACTCTTACAATAACTATATATAATACTAATTTTGTGCTGTTTTTACTAATTAAATGCTTAAAAGATGATTCTTTAACTATCCATTACTTTACATAATTATCGATTTAATTACAATAATTAACTTTATGCTGTAATGTAACATTATATTCATATTAAAACCTAACTTTTGAAATCATGTTCCAGTTAGAGGTTAATGTTAGTTCATGAACGGAAATATCTATAAATAAAATATATATAAATATTGTTGTTTAACTTCAGATTTTATATTTGAACCCAATTATTATGTTCTCGAACTACTGAGAGAATTCAGTTATTAAAAGGAAAACTTTGAGAGCCCGAAGATATCAATAACGAAAGTTTCAAAGTTCTAATTGAATTGGTGAGTCAGTTGCTGTGAATTTCCCGGTGTCATGTAAATATCTTCAAAGCTTAACATTTCTCTCAATATTAATCCTCACTTAGAGAAAGTTAATTTTGAAATGTTAAGAGAGCTTTCTCAGAAATTCATTAGACTTTCAAGCAGGGTTAAATAGACTCTCCGGGAAATAAATAGACTTATGAAGGCTGTGGCGCCCTCGCTGGTGGCCATTTTTGTTGCCAATTCTATGTAAAAAATTAAGATTAAAAGTTTCTTTGGGACTCTCAAAACTATGTCAATAGAAGACCAATTTTTCATCAAAATCTAACCAAAATTAGCATTATATAGTCTTACTGAGTTTAGATAATGAAAGTGACGATTTTTTCGATGTACAGACGCTGAGATGACACGTTTGTATTGTCTTTTTACTATCGCAATATTACTGCATATCCGTATTTTATATAAATATACAGAATAGATATTTTGGTGTTTTGCATTGTTTTAATTATTATTATTATTATTATTATTATTACGGCTATATATGTCGATTGAATTATGATGACAACGATAGTAATCATCATAAGTCAATTGACGTCCACTGCTGGACATAAGCCTCCCCCAACGATCTCCAAAACGGACGGTCTTGTGCACTTGACGTCCAACGGCGCCCTGCAACCTTCACAAGGTCGTCCGTCCACCGAGTGGGGGGCCGACCCACGCTGCGCCTTCCCGTACGTGGTCTCCACTCTAGAACCTTACGGCCCCAACGGCCATCGGTTCGTCGAGCTATGTGCCCTGCCCATTGCCACTTCAATTTGCTAATCCGCTGGGCTATGTCAGTGACTTTAGTTCTTTTACGGATCTCCTCATTTCTGATTCGATCGCGTAGAGAAACACCTAACATAGCCCTCTCCATAGCTCGTTGCGTGACTCTGAGCCTTCTTATGAGGCCCATAGTTAGAGACCACGTCTCAGTCCCGTAAGTCATCACTGGTAACACACATTTATTGAAGACTTTGGTCTTGAGGCACTAAGGTATTTTGGACGAGAAGATGTGACGAAGTTTCCCGAACGCTGCCCAACCGAGTTGGATTCATCGATTGACCTCTTTCTCAAAGTTGGACCTATTTGAACCATTTGGCCTAGGTATACGTATTCGTCAACAACTTCGAGAACAGAGTTCCCAATGGTTATGGGGGTGGGCACAATATGGACATTCGACATGACCTTTGTCTTGTCCATATTCATTTTAAGGCCCACCTCTTGGGATACTCTGTTGAGGCCTACGAGCATAGTGCCTAAGCCTTCCAGCGATTCTGCCATGACTACGATACTTGTTTTAATTGCTATTATTTTATTCTTTTATATTTTTATTTAAATTACTGTGTAAACAAAACATAACATTTAATTATCTGGATATTTCATTAGGAAATTTCGAATAACAAAAGAGATCCGGTTAAAAATATTTTTGTAAATTATTAAAGAAATATTATATACGGGACATTGAACCATCAATTCTAGTTATCAAGGTCGTTACACCTTCGTGATATATCAGCTGTGAGGTGTCTCTGTCACTTTTGTTCCGGTACTGCACGAAAAGGAAAAAAGATAAAGAGAATACCGAAATACGATTCACAAGTGGTCTACAGGAAATGGATAGTATTTACCGAACACGCCATTTTATCTGGACTAATACATACCCTCTTTTCTATAGAGTATGTCGGTTAATTCTCCTAACATATCGTCTGAAGTTACAATAAATATTAATTTATTATAATTAAAAGCAATATATATTTTTTTGCGTTTTCGATTTGTATACTCAGAGAACATTGCGGTAATAAAAAACATGTTTCTATAATTTATTCTTGCTTTGT
This sequence comes from Melinaea marsaeus rileyi, assembly GCA_918358865.1. Classification (NCBI taxonomy): domain Eukaryota; kingdom Metazoa; phylum Arthropoda; class Insecta; order Lepidoptera; family Nymphalidae; genus Melinaea; species Melinaea marsaeus. Next base: position 18,880,886 of record OU911094.1, on the reverse strand, counting down.
GTTATAGTGCAAAGAGTGCTTGGTCTGTTATCGAAAATTTTTCTGGTCACTCCAAGATCAGGAAGAAAATATCCAAGCGAGCGGTTGCAGAAGCGGAAGCGCAAGCTCTTGTGGTGAATGTGGTGTTTTAGCGACGATGATGATTAAAGCGAAAACGGAAGCAGTAGAAGATAATGAAATGTCAATATCAAATCGGAAGATTTAATTAAAAACTTTAGTTTGATAACTATTATGTTAAGATAAAAATAACCGTATACATACTTCTTTTAAAATGGTACAATCATTGCAATATTTAATTTATTACGTTTTATTAATTATAATAATGGTTATTTTTTTTTTAAGTGCTGCCACTCTAAAATATTAATTTAATTCATATAGGGATGTTGCAAATCCATTTACATGTTTATTAATCCATTTCTATTCCTCGGTATTTGATCGCGTGCTGCCCTGACCTGCAAATGGATTAGTGGTTTAACAAACATATTTCCAGAGATTTTTCGCTTTGCTTTCCAATAACAACGGTCTAGAAGAAGTTATAAAAAAACTTTAAATAATTAATAACTAAATCAAAGACACAAAATATGTAATGTTAACAACAAAAATAGCAACAAAATTATCACAAAATAACTAACATCAAAAAATCCATTTCGAATCATCGAATTGTAATTAATTTTTATTTATTTTAAAAATACATTGTAGAATGAGACCAGATACCAATTTCACAGATGGAAAAATGAATATAAAAATTGCAATTATATATTTTTTTCAATTATATTTAAAATTTTCCCTTGAAAGATAAAACTGTTAAGTTTAAAGTATAACAATATAAAATATTATAAACTAATTGCAGCTAATATGTCAATGTTATATATACATTTATTTAATCTCACTAAATATTTTAATATGAATAAAGGATTGTATGTCAGTGTGTCGTTGCTCCCGTGAATGGTGATAAATGTAACATTAAAATTCTCATGAACGTGGCGTTCACAAGACACCTTAAGATACAAGCAAACTTAGGAACTAGACAATAAATTGAATAAATACAAAAAAAAATTTACTCCTCTATTCAATTGGATCTTATGTTATATAGGAAGTATGTACTTCCTTAAAACAATAAAAACAAATTGAACTAAGCAAGATAAAAAGTATATGCCATTTTAAAAGAGTGAGAAACACAAAAAAAAAATTTTTCTTCCGTTATACTTGAAGCCAAATAATGGAATTAAATAACATATTAGATATGTATTATTAACGAAATCACATACGATAGTAATTGTCCTTAGGTAACGAAAAACCTACGAGTAAGTAATAAAAAAAAATACCTCCAATCTGTGTCAGAAAAAGAGTCAAAAATCTGTTGCCCTCTAATAATTTAATGTTATTTAAGATCTTAGCTGCCTGTCTCATTGAATTTTTTGGACCTAACAAAAAATCACAGAATAAAATGTAAACTTAATACTATTTTGTTTTTAAAGTATTATACTTTTAGTAAAGTAAATAAAAATATTGTCAAATTAAAAATTAGAAGATAAATAAAAGTCACTTTGACACGCTTTCATAAATTATTCATGAACCTAAGCCGAGAAGAAGGCAATAAGTATCTTTTCACATATTTGAAATATTTCTTCGGTTTCCATACATTTCCATTACATACATTCCACTTATGTTTTGTTACTTACAGATCCTGCATAGTTTTTGTATTGAAATTACAAATTGCATTCAATTTACAAGTCATAAACGGAAAAAAATCGTTTTAAGATTATAATTATTTACTTTATAATTAAAATAAAAGTTATATAATGATGTTAGCATAAAGTACATTGTAAGTGTATTAATATAAACGCGTAATCAATCAAAAATACAAAACTATACTCGTTACTTAATAACTTTTAAATTACAAATTCTGTTGTAGTCAACGGATAAAGTAATAATTGATTGCTCACAGCCTTTGAGGCTGCTTTTGCCGCAGTTTTCGATACCCAAAAAAGTAATTTTCCTGTATCGCCTGAAGCTAGTTACGCCATTTGGAAAGAAAACACACCTAGGATATTAGTTTAGTAGGTAGCGAAGTTTTATAAAATTGATAATATGCTATCTTAGCTTAAAAATAATAAAAGTCGTTTTAGTAGTAATCGCAAGTTTTAATAAACTAGGATCCGCCAACCGTTCGCGGCGGGTGTTGAGCTGAGCCCCTCTCATGTTTTTTAAATTTCCAAACTTGCATTGAAAATGAATAAATCAAACGTTATAATACAGCAAAATAATGATAATAAAATAAGATTAGTCAATGTAATATTATTTTATTATAAGGGATGAGGAAGAATATTTAATCGTGTAAACATTAACGAACTTTAATAACTAACTGGTTATCATCCGAGTACTCATTCCAGTTAAGCGTTGAATTTCCATCTTTTTGTCAATCCAACTTGGACTTTTATTTATATTCAACAATCGCGAGTCGCTCAAAGGCTCTATAAATAGTCCTTCAATAGTACGAACCCATGAAATTGTGACGTAGGTCAGCCCCAAAGAAAAAATCCGTGCCCGCAGGGGGACACGCGTGGGTAGACCTCGTGTGTAACTCATTTAAAATATAACTCACTACTTAAGAATAACACATGATGCCGTTGTTTACATCAAAAATTTTCAAGCAAAAAGCGGTTTTTATTTTTTTCTCGGAAATGGTATCTTTTTTGGAAATACTTTTGATACTTTAATTTAGAGTAAAAAATAACCTTTCTATTAAAAATATTTGCAAGGAGGAAATGTTTATCAGAAAAAAGTTGCCGTGGTTTTACCTACCTTAAATTTTCAAGCTAAAAGTGGTTTTTATTTTTTTTCTCGCAAACGGTATCTTTTACGGAAAAACTTTTGGTACCTTAATTTAGAGTAAAAAATAACCTTTCTATTAAAAATACTTGTGATGTAAGAATGTTTACCAGAAAAAAGTTATGAATTTTTTTCCAAAAATTTTCGGTTTTTTTACCCCCACCCCTAAGTTATTGAAGTTAGGTTTTCGGTTTATCTACATTAGTTATAGGTATTCATCAAAGACATCATATAATATGAACGCGATTGATCTACTTTGTATAGGGAAAAAGTTATGGTCGAAAAACTGAAATCGGAAAAAATGAGGCCCTAGCTCCCCCTGTGGCCGGATTTCTCTGGTTAACGAACTTGACCTTTATTTTTGGATGGTTGATTTTTGTGCAAAGTTTGAAAGCGATCCGAGCGAAACTGCAGCCGCTATCGTGCTGACAAAGTCGAATCTGGACGCACGCACGCATATATATATATATATATATATATATATATAAACATTTTGACCAATGGTCATTTCGGACTCAGGGGGTCATAAGAAGACCTCCTGTGAAGAAATTTTTTCAAAATTCGAAAGTCGGGGACAAATGAATGGGTAGACCGAATTCTTCGAGGTCTACCCAAAATCCCTACTGCCTGGTCGATATTTTTTGTATGTACTCTTTATATGGAGTGATTTTAATTAAGTATTTTATTAACATTTATTCTGAATAAAAACAAAAATGTTTTGACCGAATTTACTACGATTTTTTTTTATTTTAGTGGCATTTTAAAATAGACATTCTTTACTGAAACTATATAATATCTTACTTATTTATTTGGCAATCCTAAGGTACGCTTAAGTGTGACCTCACTTCAAGGCTTACTGAGCCTGGAAGGGATGGTCGGGGATAAAGGATAAACTCATAACAACAAAATGTACTAATATCAATCTATTTTAAATTACAAAATTTCAAGAGTTAAAGATGGTAGGTATTTGCTATTTAAGCATTCCATTTTCAGCCTTATTGTTTTTCACACATATTTGGTACATCTTCCAGGTTTTAGGATTCATCGCGGTCCACCAGGTTGTCCGTTATGTGCGTCGTGACACGACCTGGTTGGACTACGTCAGACGAACTTTTGGCCTGTGAACAAAGTGGACGCGGTACGATGAAAAGCCTTGGGCAGCTCTGGCTCGCATCCGGAGAAATCTGTTTATGCCGAAAAATCGGAGGCCGATTCTCCGGTAGGAGATGGAAAAGCTGTCCACAAGGCCTGTCTCGCTATACAGATGCCAACCCATAGTCCGGCGGGATGCTGTTGCGCGTTACACAGCACCCAACCCTTCACATCTACTGCCTTTGACCAGAATCCACGAGCAACTTTAACCGAAGTTTAAATTAAAATGTTACTTCCAATTTAAATACTAAGAACGTGCTTTATATTAACTGGACATTTTCGGCTCTACATACAAGAATTGCATGCTGGGGGATACCACTTTAAAAAATCCAACTACGTTTCCGTACCTCAAATAAAGTGATGTAGAGAGGGTATGTTGGAAGAACAAAGAAAAGAAAAGTGATCATGGAGCAAAGGGCAAGCAGCACGAAAGCGCGTCCGAGATGGCTTGTCTGAACATAGTGTCTAAAAATTTTATTAAATATATTTATATTTTGTATTCTACGTGAATGTTTGTTATGGTCAGTTTTTATTTTTACTTTTTCATAACGTTTAAAGTAACGTTTAAAATCTTGAGATAAGTGATACTGAGAAATGCTAGATTTACGGTTACTTACGTTATATTAATAAAGGAAGTAATATTTATATTTGTAAAAAATATAACTTAGAGAATAAATATTTTTAATGTAAAAATAATTTAATAACTGACTTTATTGGTAAAAGTTTATGTTATTCTGTATGAATGCGTACCATAATATAATAATTATTCTACTGTGGTTTTACTTAAAGGGCCATACATACATTATATTTGAAAACATTTAAGCTTTAAAACTACGGAATACATTCAACCCTGTTAGTAATGTAATATATGATACACAAATTATTAATAATATACATATGTAATTGTAACCTCTAAATGTCTTCCCCAAGATATAAACTTTCTAACAAATTAGTGGCTATCGCTTTTTTTAAGTACTTTATTAACAGTTAAGCTAAGTAACTGCATGGTTCAATTTCTAGAATTATCTTTTAATTAGAAGGGACTTCAAACATGGTCTCATTTTTTTTTCTGAGGCTGTCATCGAAATTTATTTTTTAGCAATTGGATTATTAGCTAATTATTCTATTAGTTTGCAAAGCCTAGCTGTAGTAATTCTTGCAGTACGTTTGTAGTAGTAAATATTCAGCTAAGCATAGTAAGCTAAGATGTAGTGACGTGTAGTCGGAAGCCTAGACACAACTCTCTTTCCCTGCCCAGTTTCCTACATCTCTTCCTATTTCTCATCCGACATTAAGGGAAAACTGACTATCCAGTTGATGTGGCGATAGAATAAAAGAGTGGACTGTATGAATTTGTATTGTGAGCAAAGTCGCCACACCAATGCCGCTCTTCCGCCCGGGCCCCGCTGTGTCCGCCCGGGCCCTGCTGCTTGCCGTCGCCCGCGCCAACAAGCAAGCAACAATGGTCACTAAATTTCGTAGTTAATTATTAAATATTAAATTCACATAGTCATGATTGTGGGATCTCCCCCAATCATGACTGTATGTGACTAAGTAAATGCGGCCTATTTGTAGAAGAATGATAATCGTGGTCCATCGCTCACGACTAACTGCTACTATTACTCAGTATCAGATTTATTTGTATATTAAACCAGTCACTAAATAACATATTTTTCCCCTAATACGAACGTTACTCCTTACTACATTCATGTATTAATATCATCACAGATGATAATAATTAAATAACAAATATTGCCAAATTATTTCATATTTCTTTACTATTCTATCACCTTTTATCATGCTATGGTAATTTATAGATTATAATATTCCGCTTCGAGCTAAATTCTTTCTATAGATTATGGTTTCGTCATTAATAAATGATCTGTTTTTATGGACGCGAAAACAACAATTTTTACTCCTTGTTTTTATATTCTTTTTATATTATTTTTGTGTATAAAGTGTTCGAACCGTTATGAAGTAAAAACAAACAATATTGCATGTAAATCAAATATTTGTATGTATTTTACATAAATAGAAGTTTTATTTAATATTTTGAGTAATACATGAGATTATGATACAAGAGTAAACTGTTGACCTAACACTATTCAATGAATCGGGTTATGTGCAGAAAGGAGGACCTACGCAAGAGCTACAACTTAGAATTCTTAGAATTCGAAAGACACTTCGACTAAGGCAGCCCTCCTGGTCACACAATATAGTATGTAACGTGAATTATAAACCTAAAACGTTTAAATAACAAAATGTTAAATGTATTGTATTTATAAAAGAGAGGCTTTTGTAATCCATATATATATATATATATATATATATATATATATATATATACAAAATATTTTCCATGTGTTCTTAAAACTGCTCGAAAATAAAAGCAGCTTAGGAAAACTTAATTCAAGCTATAATACTTTGAACATTTATTGAACACCATTTTAGATTAATTTAAGTCGATTAAATCGTTGACTATCCGGTCAAAGAAATACTGTATTCAAATAAAGGGTAATTTGTCACAAACCGCCCCTAGTACCTTTCCCTTTTTCTGCTGAAGCGTCTAACCCAAGATAAATAATATTGGATATAATTTTACAAATACTTGCAAGATCTCTTTAAATCCTATTACTTTAATTATTTAAGTTCCTTTAACAGTAAAAGGAATAAGTGTTATAATGGAAAATGTTTTTGTACCTTGATATAAACGTGTAACTTAACTTTTACTCAAAGAATCAAAATGCAAGATACTTATGTAATGAATAAGTATAATTTGGAAATGGGTGCTGAGTAAATTATCAAAAGGACTGACTGTTTTGTCCTCAGAAACACACTTGGCCTATGTGGATTTTGATTGGTTTTGATATGTTAGTCACCATGTTAATATTAATTTTCTCAAATGGGTTCACAGTCGCCAGTAGTGAGACATAACCATACAAAGATATTATATAGACACCATGACGCCGATGACATATGAATTGTATGAATAAAGCCAATTAACCCCAATTAATATGTAGCAACAACTCTCAATAAGGTAATAGGTGAGGTAGGTATAAAAATCCAACGCGATTCAAATCAACAAAATAAGATCTCCGATATACGTGTTTCATGTATATGAAATTTGTTAATAAAATATCGCAACTTTGGATAAAAAATTTATTCAACACTTTTTTGGAATAGGCGAAAAACGAAGTTGAGTTAAAAACTCTTTCATTACAAATAGCTGGCAAGTTTAAAACACGTCGGCATATGTTGCGGTATTATGTTGGTATATGACATAACATAATAACAACGTACTAAGAGCAGTTTTACGCCAAATTAACTTTTATTGAATTTAGTGTTTCTTCGAGACGGAAATCCAATGATTTAGTCGACTAACATCATCCTAAAAGGTTTTCCAATACGTACCTAAATATCAAGTGGAAAGAAGATTGAACAAGTTCCTAAGTTTATTTACCATTCGAAAAATTTTAAGAACAATACATTATATTATGGCAAAATATTTTTTATATTACATATGGATTACAAAGGCTCATCATTACTCTTGTAATTACAATGTTATTGAATGTTTTGCTTTATTTAAACGTTTAGTTTTATGAATAACGTGATATACAATATATCTCTTAATTCGCTTGAAGAGATCTAAATAGTCATTGGTTTATAAAAATTATAATAATATTGAAATGTCTTAATTATTTTTATAATTTTTAACTATTTTATAGTTGTAAACTATTCCCTTTTTTTATTGAATATGTAAAAAAAAAAAAATTAAATTATATTTCCCTCAAAAATATTTTGTAAGCTGAGCTGTAAAGATATAATAAGATATTGTTAAAGAAACATACGATAATTACATAGTACGCTTCAATGCAGTCTGTTTTATTTGACGAGTCCTTTATGAATAGAGTTCAAAGGTTTTGTAAGAGACAATGCATGCACATCTTGAATGGTATAGTTTTATTGAATGTGACACATCTATATGAATACCTGCGTTCCCTCTTCTACTGAAACACTTCAATATTGTCTACTTGTGTACGAGCGCACTATATTGTAATTAATATCGCAGCTGAAGGCACTATGAGGTAAAAAGGACAAAGAAAGCTGTCCGTTCCGTTGACGATCAAAGGTCGAACTCTTTATAAATTTTTTGTGTGATGTGAGAGGATAGAAAACAAGTATCCATGTTATTAATATGAATTTAAATATTTATTCATCAATCAACAAAAATTACAAAGCCGCCTAAGCTTATATTCAACAATTTCACATAAATAGGATTTCAAAAGGATTATTGGCCATTGTGTGTGATTTTACGAAAATGGTAACAGACCATTTGATATTCTTTAAGTGTTAAATGATGACTATAAGTATTACAAATAAATAACAATCCGGTTAACTACAAACTCTATCTTTCCTTTCACTACCACCGTAGAATCTTCAAGTAAAATTTATGTGACAAAGGATGCATAGAATCATTTGAAAATACTATCTGTAAACGTGACATTCCTACAATAAAGTAAATAGCAACTGGTTCCAGATGTCTTCAGTAGAAATGTAGTCAATTCATCTTGTATTCCACTCCTAGTACCAAGGAAAAAATCCATGTAATAAATTCATATTCTATAGAGGATTAAATAAATTTAAAATTCGCAATAACTTTTAACAGACCTAAATTTTAATTATGGATAGATTTATATTACAAGGAAATGTGTTATTTCAGTCGCTTTCATAAATGATATAATGTATTTTAAATATATATATATATATCAATAAAACGATAACTTGTGATCTTGCGTTAAGCTGTCTCTTAACTGGATGACTAGAGCATTAACGGAGCGTGAAGGAGATTATGTGTCCCAAAGCTCAGTGTAAGTTGTTTGAAAGTACTGCAAACTTATGAGGAGCTCAGAGATATTAAAGGTATAATAAGAGTATCTAACGTTTAACTTTATAGAAAAAACTCTTATATATTATATGTATAGAGTATTTTTCAATACACTGAACGTAAATAAAATCGTAAAATAAGAAAATATCTTTCTGAATACCATAATAGAACAAATTGAAATAAATTTAATGTTTTTTTTTTAATGCATAAAGCACTTTTAAAATAAAACGAATACTTTTCAGTCACCTAACTAATTATTTCATCCCATTTTTTCAAGGTCTATATGCTATAAGTTAAAAAATCTTAATAAATTGGATTTGAAATGTTTAATAAGTTGATAATAATATTGTCAATAATTTTATATATGAGTAAAATATATACATATGTACTTTCTACTTATATCTTAAGATTTAAAACGTTAATGGCATTATTGTACTTTTCAACTGTTTAAAATTTTCTATCAACAGTAAGAAATAAAGTATATATTTGGTACTATCTATCTTTTGCTCCAAAATTATTAAAGTAAAGAAACAATGCTTTCATCTATGTTTTGAAGTGAATTCATAATGAATTGTTATCACCAAGGAATAAATACAAAATTTTTATGTTTATGAATGACTACTCAAATAAAATGAGACTTTCAGGACTCGAAAAAGTATTGCCAACAATATTGTACGAAGTAAAATGAAATAGTTTTTTTAATAAATAATTTTTACTCAACTTGTAGAACTGCTATATTTTTGACACTGGAAGTTGCAAATAAACATTTGGCCAAATGATAATAATTTCACAATAATCTTTGTATCATTTGGAAATTAAGAAACCAGAAATCAGTATCAAAGTGATAAAACAAATATTTTCTTCTAAAGATCTCCTCTATACAAGTCAGGTAAAGTGGTTTGCGAATTTTTACTATTGTCTTCGTCATGTCTCACTAATAATCGCATTTTATACAAATTCGTCAAATACCTGCACTTATTTAATATAGTGGGCACGATATTAAAACTGTCCACAATTCGCTCCAGGACTAGAATGTGTCTGAGAATGAAAATAGTTACAATTCACTTGATCATTTACTCACAGTTAATTACAAGATTATATTTTGGATAAAACTGTCACGCATGTGTGTGTCATAGTGTGTGCACTATCATAATAAATTATATACAGATATACGCTTATATTTTGTTTATTCCCTTAAAGGTTAAGTTAATTATTTGTATCGAGTATAGCAAGGAATAGTTAAACTATAAGAGACGGCCCGGGAAGAATTAATCTACAGGTATATATATATCTTTAAATTATATTTGATGAGAATATCATTTCTTATACATATTTTTACCTATATTGTGTAGACGTATTATTTAATGGTTATAAATATTTAATAAAAATAAAGGCATAAAATTAACACTGCAAAGTGATCAGCGTCCTTTGTAAGTTTTTATCCTCCGGAGAAATAAAACACTTTGTTGGTATTAATTTACGAGAGGACATGTTCAATTATCTTTACAGCTTTTATAATATCGATAAATAAATGAACTTAAAGTATTTCTGAGAAGTTTAGATTTGGAAAATTACTGTCTCTTTTTGGAGTTCGTCGTTCCCTCACACTCACCTCACACTTTATTTACAAAAGTTAATGAAAAAGACACAAGAATTGGATTGAGATTATAAAACAACAGAAACTTTTAGTTTCATAATATCATACACAATACCATTTTTTTTTTCATTTTAAAGATGTAAACTAAAAATACACCCTTACTACATCATAAGAGAGCTGAACAATACCTTTAAAAATATTTTCGTACCCACCAATGTTGTGTTTGTCTCTGGACCCTTCCAAATTCACATGTTATTAAAAATTTGTTTACTTTGTCTGTTTAAGGAAGCTAATGAATTTGATAAAAAAAAATCTTAGTATATATTAATTCAATAATATTTGAAACAGCATTTGTGATAACGTTAATGTATAAAAATATATCTAAGTATTTATTAACACAGCGACCCTATTACACATTTCACTTAAACAATATTCACTTATTTTGTTACAGCAGGTGGAAATGATTTTCTTCAGGAATTTACGATCGACCTACAATATTGTGTGGGAGCTTAATGAAGCTCAATGAAAAAAACATTCATAAATTGTTCAATACGGAAAAGCTAAGCTAAGCATCCCAAACTAAACAATGTTTTATGTTGTATTCATAAACAAAACAATCATAAGATTATACAGCAAATACAAATAATTTCTTCTTAGAAAAGAAAATAAAATAACTTTGTCTTATAATTTTTGGATACTAAGGATTTAAAACTATATTTTATCTATAGATAAAATCAAATCAAAGCGCTGCAGTGTAAAATTAGCGTCTGAAAAGTGCTTTAACTTCGGTGCATAGAGATGACTTGTTCTATTACGAGACGCCGACGGTGATTCAATTCAAACTAGCAAAATTACCTGAAAAAAACAATTTTGGTGAATACTTTACTTAAGAGCTTTTCATTTAGAGTTTGTTTCACACCTACCTAATAATAATATTGTTAATAAATACATGTATATTTATTACAACAAGTTAAACATTTATAAATTACTATTTTTTCTATTCTTAGTATTTTAGAAAAAGAAAAATCTTACAATGATCTCGCGGCGCCCGCTCACTTTGATTTAACCACCAAAATATATATTAAAATTTAATCTGAAATTATGTTACTACCAAAAACTTAACTAAAGAAATACCCTTATCAATTAGGTCATTAATTGCTTTACATCTGAATAATGACGTTCAATTATCAACTCAAATTATAACTAATAATTAATTTAATCAAAGTTGCTTATGTCCAAGTAAAATTATCGTTCTAAGTGGTTCTAATTCCACTGTCTATGGTGTTAGTGTGGTGTACTTTTGTCGGTGATTCAAAGCTCGTTATTCTAACTATTTAACAACTACATGAAGTTGAACAAAGTGAACCGCTATATTTCGCGTAGTCTCCGTTGATTTCATATTAAGGCAGGTGTGATTTATTTTGTGAGTCTTAAATAATGTTGTTTTTTATAAAGCAATTTGTCTAATGATTAAAATACTCATAAAAATAGGTTTTTATGAATTAATTCAATTTATATGGAGCAAAATTGTGGCAGGAATTATGAATACAGCTTATTTTAAGTTAGATTTGTGAAAATGTTATGCAACTTATTTGACTATACTATTTTTTCAACTTCAGTGTTTTATGCGATTTGTGCAATGTTTGTTTACTTAATCTTAGAGGCAGGCTATATACGAAATAAACATGGTGTTTGAGTTGAAAAGATATAAACAATGTGCTAACACAACTTCTGCTATCTATTGATATGTAGTATTTCTAGATACATTTAATAGATAGTATTATAAAACCAATTCCGAATTGAACTACAAATTTTAATTTAAAATTTAGATGACAATCACAATTAAGGAACTGTAATTAGTGATAAAGAATTTGTGTTAATTGTGAGATGAGCCGACTCCGTTAATTACTTCTCACTCGACAATAATAACTTTACGAAGGTACAATGATCAAAGTTAAGGATATTATAGGCTTTATATTTTATACATTCTAATAATAAACTTGTTAATTTTATTATTCATATAACTTTTGAGCTGCTTAAAGTGTTATAATTAAAATTCTACTAATATTGATATTTTGATCAATTTCCCTTTAATATAAAAATATCTTTAGTATCTGGAACTAAAAAGCGTTTCCTTTTTTGTTTAATCCCTAAAGTATATTATTAAAGCCCAGGCTTGATAAATTTTGTATGAATTGGGGATTTTTAAAATGAGTTGTCCGGCGCAGTAAGGAAGAACTAAGTGCTTCTCTGCCAACTCCTTTACTTTAAAATGTGTATTACGATATCAAGTTTATTTAAAACTATCATTCAATCAAATGGAATTCGTTTCATATCCCAAGGTGAGTATAACTTGACTAAACTTCCAGCATTCTGATAACGCTGAAAAGGTTTATAGAGACCTTAAATAAAGTTAATAGCTCCTGTGAAGTTTTTCGTTGTACCCCTTAGAGCCATTAGGCAGTCTCGCGATAGGATTTATATTGCGATTATAGACTTAGTACCATGAAAAAAAATATACAATCTAGAATTCATATATGACTTCTTTATTTGTGATCTACATTTGTAATTGATGTTCTTTAATTCATGTTCTAAGGCATCAGTGGATATAGATATTTAGACAATTTATAAAATGCAAGTTGTTATATCCATAAATGATACCATTTTACAATCATAATAATTATAATACCAAGTATAATAGTAATATTGTTTTAAATAATAATTAATATAATACATAATGTTTGTAAATCTCAACTAATGATCGGTTTATTCTCAGTTTATTTTGTAACTAATAACCCAGCTCAGTCTATTTACGTACTGCGTGAGTTACGCCTTGCTAACCTTTATTGATTGTTTGCCATTTTTCTATAGTAGGTGGATGAAGTAACACTCATCATTTATAAATGTATTGCCATTAATATTCTAAAAAAAAATATAAACTAAATGTTTGATACCTAAAAATAAGTTTCATCATTGCTTTTTCATTTCATTGATTTAGTTATTCTTTTTTTATATCTGTTTTATATATTTAAGTCATTGAGTGAAGAAGTAAGTTGGCACCACCCTCCAAAACATCTCCTTGCTTCTAATTGGTTATTTTCGCCTTATTAGAATATATCAAAAATGATATATTCAAATTTTCATAGGTTAGCATACAAATATCATACCAAAATAAACAAAATGCAGTTAAAACTTACTCTGCTTTTACATTCTTTGAGAGGCAGATACTCGTATTGTATGATCTAACATCGTTTAGCACAGCGACACTTTTACACCTATATATATGAATAAAATACATCTTATACCTATTATACTTACTACATTTGTTTTAATCTGTTTATTTTTAACTGAAGTGACTCTTAAAGAATATTAAATTATTCACTTTATATTGACCTTAAAGTGACATAAGATATTATATAGGTATTTATAGTTAATGTTAAAAAGACAAGGCAAGTGTTTATTTTTGGTGTGAGGTTAGGTAATTCTCCTAATTTGTCGGGACTTATACACATAAAGTCGTTTCTGTTTAAGAATATAATTTAACAGTAATAGCCACATTAGATCTCTTGTTTGAAGTTAAATGTATTAATCATTTTGTTACTAATATTAATGTTTTTATTAACAAATAAAAAAATACCTACCTATATACCTATACATTTGGTTATATATTATTTATTTGTTATCAAGTTAATTATTATAGAAAAAATAAGAATTTCTTCTATCTTTCAATGACTTAGATAGTTTAAAAAAAGGCTCATTTTAATATGAGCGTCTCCTATTTATAGAATATTCAAAATAACGATGCTATAACTAACTGTTATAAACTGTAATCTCATCTCTTAGTGAAAGTAATAAAGTTGTTCGCTGTCGCGAGGGAAAGTGTGTAACCAATTTTCTGTTAGAACTCCATAATTACATTTGATTTATGGCAAATATTTATAAGTTATCCTAAACAATGCTGTTATAATACTAATGTCAAGTTACTTATCTTACATGTTCTTATATATTTTGTTTAATCATTATATTGCAATTTTGTTAAATGTTATTTATTTTCTTGACACATCAATTTTAATAAATGGGTCGATCATTCCATATCATTTTTAACATAAAACTTGTGTAGCTGTGCTATAGGTTTATTTATTTGATATTAATGCTTTCAGACTAATAACTGTTTACATCGTTTAATGATTACTTACAAATAAGTGTAATGAAGATTTTTTAAAATTATTAAACAATTACAATAAATTACTTTGAAATAATATAAATGCCAAAAACATTATATTTAATGAATCTTCCCAGTATATTTAAATGTTTAAGTTTAATTTAAATTTCTTAAGACTATGTGTTAGATGTTTAACTTGTATTACGAACTTCAAGATGAATTGGACTAAAAGTGTTTTGTTTGTTAAACTGTAAACGCCGTAAAATATTACTATGAATCTTCAATACACATGTACGTGTGACAAATTGTTAAGATCTAAAAGTATCTTTAAAACAGAATATAAATTTATTCCTAAAACAATACTGTAAAACTCAACACGCTTAGAATAACAATTTTACAATCTGCCGCCAGCGTCGTCACGTCCGACATTCGTTGGACGAAATGTAATTCCTGACAACCGCAATATACAATATTCAGTTTGTACAACTCAATGTTCCACTTTTTATGAAACAACTTACATGTATAGGACAGTTAAAATTTTAATATAAGTCATTTTGGTTTTGGTTTTTGTTTGTACATAAAAAGAGGCAATATAACAATATATTAAACATTGATTGGTATTATCACCAAGATATTAGACTAGGGATCAAAACTAGAAATTAATTTTTTGATATTACTATTTTTTTCATTTATGAACTAATTATATTACTTCCGATATCTTTAGGAACGCTAAAATTAAATATTTATGTAGACTTTTTTAACACCACTATATATATGTATTGACAGTTAAATTTTTTTTAAATTGTACACAAGATAAAAATCTAAATAAGATCTAACCCAATAATTCTAGAATGGAATAAAATAGAATAGAAGAAGGGTTTTGTAGGTTAAATTTGAAATTAAACCCCCCCGAATAAATCAGATCAGACGTAGAGAGCGAATTAATAAATCTCAATGGCAGCTGCGCTGAACTGAGATGTAAATGAGTCTGCGTGATACTAATTATCTAAGAGTTGCATTGTGACTATTGGGAAGATAATTTACATTTCACGATTGTTTTATTATTTTATCTATTTTAATTCATTTTATATGTCAAATTTGGTAATGAATAATTGATAACATTTTAAAATTTACTGATAGTTTATTGTATGACTAGGGCTTCTATTTGCTCACACTGGATTTTAAATAAATAACATAGGAGAATAAATTATTTATAAATAAGGTCGTTTAAAGTTAAAGTTGCATGTTGGTTATTGTTTGGGTTTGATTGGTAAAATAAATATTAAGCCGTATCGAGGTAGCAATAACGGTCTTCTTCGGCGTAACGCTCTGGAAATAAGTAATGTCATACCTATCGATGTTGCAGATACATTTCAAATAAGCTTCAAAATTTATTTCTTAATTTGTATTATGACTACAGGCAATGGCCTAAAAATCTACAATATAATTGTATCACGTGCTATTGTTGAAAGAATTGAAGTTATTTATGTTGGAAGTGGAATTTACGATTAATAATATATTTTAAAAAGTACAATTTTTTGTTAATATTTAAGATTCATATTTTATAACTACTAGTTCATCAAGCTATCGAGTTTATATCAACAAAGTGAGGTCAATAAGTTAAGAACTATCTATAGAGTTTCTTGTCGCTTCTTATTCACAGAACTACTGCAATGAACCGATGACCTTTTAAGTGTAATGTATGGGAACTTGTTATTAGCGAAACTTTGGCTTTTACCTGTTGAATTACCTTCTTATCCAACCTAGTCAAGGTTGGATAATAAGCAAATAGCAAAAATGGTTTATGCAAATTCTTATTACTGAAATAATTTCCTCCTTGTCTAAAGTTATAAAATTCATTTCTCATTGCAAATCTACAAAGTTAACTAGAACTTTTAGCAGTTATGAAGGTAGGTAATATAGTTACTTTCAAATAAATTTCATTTTAACGAATTACGTTATAAGGAATACAATTGTAGAAGGGTTCATATATGAATAAGTTTATATTTGAAAGTCACATAATTCATTAATTCATATATCGAATAGGATTGGATTGGTTGTTTTTATTAAATACAGCCTTAATTTGGTATAAAAACGAATAAACTCCAATGTACAATCAGAATAATATTAATTTCTCAAACGACGCGATGTGGTGATCGTTAATCATCCTGTTACCCCTCCCGTTCATCGACGATTTGTTATTCCTCTATAAAAAAAAATATGTTATCACCATTTGATGATGCACCATTGTCGCGTGCAAACACTCGATTTATCACCGAGCTCAAGTCTTTTCAAACACTTGCAGGTAAGTCAGTTGTCAAATTGCCTTTAGTTAATCATCTTCTAGCTGTCGTATATATTTTGGTTTCGAATGTGTGTAAAAACATTACGTAAATAAGGTACGTTTAAATTGTATGTAAATAAGTATTTCTTAAATTATTTCATATGAAAAAACATATAATGGAAAAGGTAAATGGAAAAAATAAAAAAGTATATATTTTAAGATAAATTTATGGTTAAAATATATCAAAGTGTGGATTCACCTCCATGTATAAATATGTTATAATCTTTATTTCAGTTTTTTTTATTTAAATGTAATTATCTACTTAAGATATAATACCTTGTGCGTAGTAAATCTTTACTCTCATATGAGCATTAAAATTAGAAAACCGAAGAGCAAACAAAAATAAAAAACAAAAATGATGAACTATGATCCTAGGATTAGAAACTGTCATATTTGTTACAATTGACAACTTAGCCAATAGACCAAGAAGGCAGGCTACCTATAGGCTTAATTTTTAATTTATACAAATATAAATCTCTTATATAAGATTTTTTGGACTTCACCGCCTTTGGCCTTCGGAATGTGCCTGACTAGTTTCGAACCCTTTTAAAGTCTTTATATAACTACATTCAGAGCATGACACAGAGGAATGAACTCCAACTATCAGGGCAATTTTGGCAAAAAAATATCTCACTTCAGTCATGTAAGGAAATATAATATTCACGAAAATATATATATTTTTTTTATATAAAGAATGTACTTAACTAATGTACTTATATCTCTTTCCTTTGACTGAGTATGTTCCAGTCTATTAATATCATTACTTAAGGGTCATTTATCACTGTTGGTGTAATTAGATTTACAACGCAAAGGTCGGGTACATTAAGTTATTTTATTAAGTCTTGTGGTTTTCAAAGGTTTCTTGTATAATTTGTTTTAGTTTCTATATTTATATTTCGTGTTGATTCATATTTGTTTCGTACTTTTTATATTGGATTTTTTAACCATTTATCCTTTTAAAACAAAAGTTTTGAATATAATGTAAATATTGTACCTAAAAATATATCCATGTTATATTTTGTATTTTTTTTCTATATCCTTTGAAAGTGCAAGATTCGCAAGGAATTGAAGAAAAAAATACTTATTATATTCTCACTCCCTTGTATGTAAAAGTAAACAATTTCATTGATATTGCAAAATTAAAATAAAATTATAAACTCATAATTCCTAAGTACCTATTAATAAAAAAACAAAACTAGAAACTAATGTTTTATATTAAACCATTTAGTATTATAATACTGAAATATATTTTTAAAAAAATATCTTAAATTTCTTTAATTCAAAGACAATAAAAAAGATCAAAGGGTAAATTTGCCTTAAATTTTTCCCCATAAATTGGATTCCTGTCTCCTTCGATCATCAAATATCAAATTTGTCGCGACAGTAGACACAATATCATTTTACACTGAGCTATTTATCGAATTACAATAATTGTTATTTTGACTTCAACCACAAGGAATTTCTTGACTTTTAATTAATATAAAAGTATTTTTTCAAAGTAACCCCTAACACAGGTAATGTCAAACAATCTTCATACATAAAGAAACATATGAAATTAATATATGATCTTGAACACGTATCCCGCAATTGCGGTGCTCTCCTCAGAACTCTGCAGATAGCGTACCTACTAACAACTGGAGAAGGAACTCCCTGCTATGGAAATTGTTGTCAGAATAGAGTTAAGCTGTCATCGTTAACTTCAAAGTGCAGTCGAGTCTTTAACTAACTTTTATAACCTTTTATTGCATTGATTTAGTTACTTGTTAAAATTCAGCTTTATAGAAAATGCAATTTCTTTATGGTAAACTAATGTATATTCTACGATTATCGGAGATCTGATTGAATTAAATAATTACGTTATAAGATTATTTTTTTTCTCTATACTATTTTCAAACTTGTCATTTGTTTTTAATTGCTTGCTTGCAGCTTTAAAAAGTTCAGAAACTTTTCAAACTTAAAAAAAATAGTATAGATAAATCAATATTTATAGACATAACAAGGAGTGAGAGGTAAATATATCTATTCATCATGAAGTTGCGATACAATAAGGAACATTGGTTAAGTAATATTCGAACATCGATCAATGTTAACAATAAAATATTAATAAATATCATACACAAAAGAATGCTTATATTTATATAATACCACGAAAATTTGCCTCCTACTTAACACTAGAAATTAAGAAAAAATTAAATAAAATAACAGTGTTTCCTATGTTCCTTATAATAACACACCGTCGTTATAAAGCACATAAACGCGATGTTATCACTATTAGCTGTCAGTGTTTATGACCGACTTAGTTTATGACCGATTAGTTTATGACCGTATTATTTGAGTGGTAAAGCTGAATGTTTATGAGGATTATTATCATGAAAATTTTGGCTGAGCTTCTCAATTTTCGTAAAACCCTGGTTATGAAATATTTAAAATATTAAAATGTTTTACCAAACCAAATAGGCTGGACTTATACCAAGTACGATTGTACAAGCACGAGAATACATTTAGATAGTAATCATATATAACAAAACTTAAACCGTTTTTTTTTACATTTCCAAGATGTTTTTTTTTTCTCATTTGGTCACAAGCATTTGAGTTAATTGGGTACTTATTCTACTTAATTGTTTGCAATTTAGTATATATTTTACATTTTATTTTTTTAGATATGCTTATATTATATAAATATTTCATCTCACCAGGCTTATATCAGGTAACTTTCACAGTTATAATTTTTTTAAGACAATTCTTTATTCAAACGGTAACAAGTCGTTCTTTCGACATAAATCGTATTCACCTGAAAAAAGACACGGATATATTATTGAGTTTATTTATGTATATTTACTGTATTTTAAAAGGTGCTTTTAATTTTGGAGATACGTTTAATTATTCTGAAGTGAGGAGGTAAATCAACGTCTTCGGTATGTAACAATGATTTATATTAAAATAAGCTATGCAAATGGTTTATAAGTTTTAGTAGTAAGTGGTAAAATATAAGTCTAATGCATTGCGAGCTTTAAAAAAATGAGAGATAAAGGAGACTAGGAATAGAAGTGAAGGATTTAAATTACGCTACTACACTGCTACAAACATTATAGGAAACTATAATGTTTGTAATAACACAGCTCTCTGTAACGGTCAATTAACAGAACTAACTTGAATAAGACATATAAATAGATTTGTGTTACTATTTGCATTCGCTATTACAAACTAAATAATAAATGTCATAAATAGTAATTTTAATGAGATTTGCAGCTTAATATCAAAAATAGAATTTATAAAACGTTGTAAAGTGCAAAATCAGGTTAAAGTTATAACTATAAGTTGAACTGCATGCATTTCAACATTCAATGTGTTTAACAGAGTTTTATAATATATTCAATTTATTGGTAGTTAAGATTTAGTTTAAGTTTCATAATTAGAATCGTGAGCATATATAGTAGTATATGCTGACGATTCTATGAGCGTAGGTTACAAAAGATAGTAAACGATTTCTACACTTTGCAAAATTGTTTGCCTCAAAACACACTTTTTTTTAATAAATTTCAATCTTGAAGGCCCATTTTATACATTAGTGTAATATTGCCTTAAATTGGATTGGAGTAGTTTCAGAGATTATAAATATATTACAAGGTACACTGCCTAAGCTTTACCTCTTCATAACAAGTGTTTGTCAGTTTACAAATGTACCAAATAATTTAAACGAAAATAAACAAAATAACTAATAATAAAAAAAAACAACAAACCTCGTTTCATATTTAACATTTTAATTAGGACGGAAACCGTAAGATCTCGCAACATACAGAATAATTATTATTCACATAATTTTTGGTGTTTTTCAAAAAATAATAGAGCATTTATGCTATAATCATTGTCCTTTAGGGTTGTATCTATTGATAGCTACAGCTCTCTTTATATATATTGCTGTAGCTATCAATAGATACAAATATATATATATATATATATATATATTATAGCTTTAAGATATATCTTATGTTCTATATAAGATAGTGTCTGTAATTTATTTACACCTTGATGAAGCAAAGTTGTGTCCACGTGGAGTTCATTACAACCTCGCTCCGTACGTTTAACTTCACTGCACTTGAGAACTATCAGTAAATTTGTCTCCCCAGACTTCTTGAAGTTTTGGTATAGTATAATCTTTATTCTTAATTTTTAAAATGTAGATACATAAGACATCTTTGTTATAAAGTAAAATAAGTTTTACATATCACAAAATATATTTGATAAAATGGCCTATTATCAACAATTATTATTATTTTTTAAGTTTTCAAGAAATTTATTCTATCTGAAACATTATAGGCCATCGGGGTGCCTCGAAAAGTCGAGGTGCATCGAGATAAATGTTGTAGACCGCTTTTAGAAACCGATAAAATCACAAAGTAATTAAAAGAAAGGTTCATTAATACGAATTTAGTAATTAAATTTTTGAGAAGAGTACTCAAATTAGTAAGTATATAAATATCTTACATTTAGTCTTTTTTTATCAAAGTTATTTAATCATAGTTTAAAATACGAATTTAAATTTGATTTATATGTGGTTCAACAGCCTATTTATTATTTGGTTTCAACGCTTTCCATATTTAACATCTTTTTGTATTTTATATTTCAAAATATTTGGGAAAAGAAAATTTGAACTAAAATTTAATATACGAGTAAAGGGAAAAAATGTATAGGAGACTTCTTTTTGAGAGCGTGGTATTTATTTCGTTATTTTTTAGTAAAAAATAAAGCAAGATTCTGATTTCCTTTGACTTTGAATATAACAGAAATGTCAAAGTCTCGCTTTTGATTAATAAAAATTATTATTCCTCCTCTGCAAATTTAATTTTACAGTTTTTACTCCACAGATTCAAACTCTTTATCCACAGTGCTCTTTACATTACGGTATGTGTTTTGCTACATCCTAATAAGTTCAATAAAATATTGTATAAGATTTTTTTAAAACATTGTTTAGAAAAAATCTTATTTTTGAGATTTATAAAAAAGCCATGTATCCGACTAGAATTGTAAATTTTAAGACAACCTTCATCGACCCGTTCGATAAAAAAAACCACTTAGCATACACTTTATTTTTCTTTAATACATAACTCTTTCAATACATCCCCAATAAAATCAAAACTTAAAACAATAAACTCAAAGCTTTAATTACAATGTAACGGAAATACTTAACCAACTTATATTTATTTTACTGTTGTCAGCTTAAGGATAAAATCATCGTCAAGAATACTTTTCAATCCTAAAACTTCTCCAAATTTCACTGAGAATATTAAAAACGATGATAAGAAAAGTAAAAAGGTGTTTCAGACTTTCAGACTATACGCACCTTTCTTTTAATTGAATTTGTCTGTTATCTTAGTACTTATTTTCAAATAATCAGTTATTATTTTCTTACTCCTGATGACATATAATTCAAGATGTAATAATACTAAGTATAGTATAAAAATATCATATAAGTTAATTTCTATAAAACATATAATTATTAAATACTTCAGTCTAATAATTGTGTAGACTTATAAACAAATGCAACTACGTTTAAAACAATGCCAGGAAGTAAGTTTACAATTTTTTAATTAAAATACTGTGAAGTCTCAAAAATAATAAGGCTGCTGTCAAACACGATGTTATTACATTGTTGACTTTGTAAAGATTTACTCCCACTAAAATTAAAATAAGTGACGTGAGTTTATTGTTAACTCGGAGTTTATTCAGTATATTCAAATAAGAATAAGGTCAATATAACGTAAAGATCGGGTGTATAATATTTTTTAAACAATATCTAGAGCAAAAAAGAAAATGAAAAAAAAAAGCAAAACATCAATATTATAAGATATACCTAGGGAACCTTAGGGAAAAGAAAGCTTAGAACATATTTACATAAAACCGGTAAAACCTGATACTTGTATATCCATTCATTGTCTAGTTCTTATCTTACGTTATTTTACACACAATTAGGCTCTCAAAGATTTTTTAAAGTTTGATTGACACTGTTTGATACAAAATATAACATTATTATTTTGCTCATATATAAAAATTATATTTTTATTTAACGAATATTAATTTCTTGTCATCTGGCAATCATTTTATATTTTATCGTCCTATTTATTAAATAACAAATTTTGTATGTAAATAACTAATCGGAGGAGCATAAATACGTCATTAATTTAAAATGGTTTTCATTTAACAATAAAATATAAGAGAAGAAAACATCCCACCAAATAATTTCGTTATTAAGCAGTTTCCTATTTTAAAAATAGTAAATGTAATCTTTTTATGAAATCACAGATACAGGTTACGCCGCTATTATTATGAAGTATTTATTATAGCGTTTGTATTGTAATATGAAACTAAAAGTTTATGTCATTTTATGATCTCCGTCCAATTTTTGTGCCTACCTTTTTAATTATTTTATATATTAAAATAAAAAAAGAAATACGTAATTTATGAATATAAAACATTAATATTTCATTCAGTTAACATTGAAATATTTTTGTTTGTAAGATGTTGTAGTAAAATAATATATTTTTAAAGTGATCATAATTTGTAACTCCTAACCTTCTCAATTTGTCCTTACAAATTCCTAATACATCATTCAACCATTTTTAATTCAATTTTTTTTATAGCAGCCATATTTCCAAATCTAAAAGCAAACATTAGAAGTCTTTGAAATACTTATCAATGTGTTTGCGAAATCATATATTTGGGTTGATATTCTTAGCGGAGGACGAACTTCAGTTCAGTAAAAAACAGTATTTTCCCAACTCCAAACTTCCCAAAAATGTTAAAGTTTAAGCTCAAAAGGAGCGGAATGTTACATCTCTAATCATGTAATAATCTTTTACGAGTTTGACTTGCAGCAATATTATCAAATTTCTTTAACTTAGAGTTTATAATATTTTATATTCTTTATTATATTATAACTATAAAGATATTTGAATGTCCGTTTGTCGTAAATTAATACCAACAAAACATTTTATTTCTCCGGAGGATAAAAACTCACAACGGACGTTGATCCACTTTGCAGAGTTTTTTATTTACTAACTTTTTACATGTAAATAACAATTGGTAAAATTAAAATATTCTATGTTTCAACTATTTAAATTGTTTTTAAAAACTAATCTTATTTTGATTATGAGCGTCTCTTTTTTCCAAAATATAAATAACGATGTTATAACTGTCTGTTATAAAATGTAATCTCATCTTTTCTTTTTACTGTCGGATAATTTATTTTACAAATTTATTAACTAATAATACTTCATTACAAGATGTTACACGTATTAATTCTTGATTGATAATGCCAACTTCTTTAAAATTTTCGAAGCTGTTGCAAAATAAGTAGGTATAGGTACCTACCTATACCTATACCGAAATAATTATAACGACATTTAATCTTTATTTATTTATTTTAATCAAAATCTGATGAATCGTCACTGTAATGAATATATGCGATCGATATCATTACTTATTTGGTCACAACACTACAACTATCAAATTAGAACTGTCACCGAGAGCTTAAAGAAATGGAAATGGTATAGTAGGGACGTATCAGACCACATCACATTTTGACATT
This sequence comes from Melinaea marsaeus rileyi, assembly GCA_918358865.1. Taxonomy (NCBI): domain Eukaryota; kingdom Metazoa; phylum Arthropoda; class Insecta; order Lepidoptera; family Nymphalidae; genus Melinaea; species Melinaea marsaeus. The sequence continues at coordinate 18,856,329 of OU911094.1, read as the reverse complement.
TACAGTTTATTATTAGGGAATGTTTTAGAAAAGTTATATGGTATAACGTTTTTTTATAGTTTTAGGTTATCACTAAATGAGACTTCTCAGAGCAGGGTGCGGATGAATTCTTAATTTTATTTCGGATTGTGTTTACAGAAGGGCTTATTACAATAAGTATGGTATATGATAGAGCTTCCATTTGTCGTTCACAAGTGATCACCGGTGTGTATTCAAAGAGTAGAAGATAAATAAGTAGTAATAACTAATAACAATAATAATGCCTCATCGCTCCAAAATATCAAACCTCCCTGTAATGTCCAATCCTCGAATATCCTCTTGGTGCGACGAGCTGTTTACAAAAGGTTGAACAAAAGTTTTTTTTTTGTAGGTACTGGTACAGCTAATCATGATTTTTCGTTAATGTTAATTCCTATATGACTAATTTAAGGATACATTTAAATAACGTCTTGACGTCGTATTGGTTCAGTGAATAGTGACGCTGACGGAACAAAACCAAGGGATTTGGGTTCGACTCCTATACGGGACATGTCTGCATGTCATGCTATCAATAGATTGTTGTTGGTGTGCTTTATTTTCCATAAACGTTGGTGTAACCTCTCGCGACACCGGGACATAGGTACATACTAATAGTTTTATAAAAAAAAATAACAATAAATTGTTGTTATTTTATCATGAGAGTGATTCTAAATAGATAAAATCTTTTGTAAATCCTCTTCATACAAACTTACAACTTTCATTAAATTATACTTTCGATTAAGAATTGTATTGAATCAATGGACCTTCGCGGTGTGTGGAGCGACACGCGCCGTGCAGTGCGGGTAGAAAGTGCCAAGAGTGCGGTGTACGCGTGGTGTCGCAACGAAACTGATTCACAATACTCAATACAGGGACAGTAGTGTCATGTGTAACTGTAATTTACAAAATAGAACAAGGCTCTAGAACGTTTTCAATAATAACAAGCTTATCAATTAAGATAATACACACGATTCGATTCTACATTTTGATTTAAATTTGAAAAGTACGATTTAAATCATATTAATCTGACCATTATATTGATGATGATTTAAATCATTTTTATTTCATTATATCGTTGAAATACAAAAGTTTATAACACGGGTGCAGAGGTTGTTCTTTTTTTAAATACACATTTCCATTTTGTTTGAATTTGGAATAAAATAATACATTTAAAAATCCTTAATCCCCTATTACGCGAACGGTCGATAAATCATTCATTATACATTATCAATATTAATTACCGATTTGTTTTTTATAGATTACATTGATAAAATAACATATTATCCTCCTGATAACTTATTATCATGTCTCAAATAAAGCATTTTTTCAGAAAAACTCACTAAATATTATTGAGTGTATTTAAAATGCCCGAATCCATACATACATATATTATTTATCATTTTCAACGCAAGTACGTATAGTATTACTGTTCAATTATTTTTTATAAAATTCTTGTACTTTATTACTCCATGGCGGTACTTCCAGGAGTTCCACTTCACTTCCAGGAGTATTTAACACATTTGTTGAGAGTAGGTTCACAAGGAGCAATGCAACTCTTTTTGTGTGTATCATTAGGCGACCGCGGAACTGTTACGAGAAAATGGAAAGTCACTGACCATTTCTTGCGTCTCTTCGTCGCAACGGTGAACGGTAATGATATTACTGGATTACGAGATCATCTGCACACAAATATAAAAAGAAATACATACATATATATCAAGCAAACACTAACTTTGGCCGACTTATATGAATTTTAGTGTTGTCAACTTAAAGATAGCAAGTCATCTTCAAGAATGCTTTTTTAATCGGAAAACTTCTCTGAATATCACTGAGAATATTACATATTTTGTGGAAAAGTAAGTAGGTGCTATAGACTTTCAGACTATATGCACCTCTAGAGTCTATTTAATAATAATATAATAATAATAATATATAAGTTTATTTGCTCTCACAATGCTTTAAGATTACAAATCACAATAACAAAAAAAAATAATATGTAGATTTATAAACAGCAATTAAAACTAGTAAAATTATGACTGTGAGAGCCTGGTGTCAGTACTAGGAAACCTGTATGACAGATCACCAGGCCCTTCCCCCAAGTATACAAAGCTTAAAAAAAATTGCTAGCGATGCTGATTCGCTACTAAGAATAATAAATATAGCAGTATTAATATAGTGTTGTGATTATGTGCGCGTGCGTGTATATAATAATAATAATAATATGTTGTATCTGTTATGTGTGTGTGTGTGTGTGTGTGTGTGTGTGTGTGTGTGTATGTGTGTGTGTGTGTATGCGTGCGTGTGTGCGTGTGTATAGTAATTATAAATGTATGTGTAAATATATATTTATTTTATTGTTGTGTCCAGCACTATTTGGGATTTAAGACAATGGTAATAGTAAGTCTTCTGTTGTTTTATAATCTAGGCCTAGTAGCCATTCAGAAATTGTAAGTTTGCACGAATGTTTAGTTAAAGGATAAATGATCATTGATTTACTTATTTTGTTGTAAAGCAGGGGACCGAGGTAACAAAAGAATTTATGAGAGAAGGTGGATTTGAACATTTTACTGGGACATTTGTATTGTTTGTGTCGTTTATTTTGCGTGGGGACAAATTTTAAATGGGAATGTTGTTTTAGAATAATTTGTAAAATAAAAAGCTGTCTAACTGTTAGAACTTTACATAGATTGTATAATTCTTCTGTTGAGAATCTGAAGGGCAGGCAAAAGCTTACTTTTAAAATTGATCTTTGAGCACGTTCTAATTTCAATATGTTGGTTTTTGAGGAACCCCCCATGAAGTAATACAATAAGTGATTAAAGATTGGCATAAAGACAGATATATTCTCTTTATGAGATTTTGGTCTGCCACGCGACTTAACTTTTTAAATACATTAATAAGTTTGCGCAATCTAGAAGTTAAACATTCAATATGTGGAAGAAAGGATAATTTGTAGTCTACAGTTATACCCAGATATTTAATTTGATTAGTCTTTTGGATTTTGGGACACAAGCAAATACCTGTAATATTAGGACAAGAATGGGCTACCAACTCATAGTGCTCTAGAATTCGCTGATCTTGTGTTCTAGAAGTAAATGTCATGAATTTAGTTTTTTCAGTATTTAAGGTTAATTTATTTACATTTAACCATTGAGTCACAATATTTAAGCCCATTTGAGCGTAATTTAGAACTTCAGGCCACGAATCAGCACTGAACATAAGGACCGTATCGTCTGCAAAAGTAATGATAGTTCCGTTTTCAAGTTTTAAATTGCAGAGATCATTTATATAAGCCAAAAAAGTGTTGGTCCTAAAATACTGCCCTGAGGGACACCATAAGCAACAGGAACCTCATCACTAATGAATTCTCCAATTTTGACACACTGTGTTCTATTTGTGAGATAATCTTCGAATAGTTTTAATTGTTCAGCACGAATACCTAAAGCAGCAAGCTTTTTTAATAAAATCGGAATAGACACAGTGTCAAAAGCCTTAGCTAGATCCAGGAATATTGCTACCGATTTCTTTTTGGCATCTAAATTTGAAACTATATAGTTCGTCAATTTGTGAACGGGTTGGTCCGTACATCTACCAGCCCTAAAGCCGTATTGATTTCGGGATAAAAGTTTATTACTTTCTAAATAATTCGTCAGTCTGGAGTTAATCAAACGCTCAAGTATTTTAGAGAGAGCTGTCAAAATTGAGATTGGTCTATAATTGTTTATGCTTGAACGATCACCAGATTTAAAAATTGGTATTATGACAGACTTTTTAAAGGAAGACGGAAAACTACCCGTAGAAAGCGCTAAGTTACAAATATGAGTTATGGCCGGTAGTAAAAATTGTTTGTACGTCTTTAGAAAGAATGAGCATATGCCATCAATACCTACAGCACAATTTGTTTTAAGTTTCATAATTTGCGTATTTACTTCTGATTCGGTAGCTGGTAATAAAACCAAAGAAGATGAATGATTAGTTAAACTAAAATGTAATTTAGTAGAATTTTGATTTAAGGGTTTAACTCAGCTAATTTTTTACCTATTTCAGAAAAATACTTATTAATACGGTTAACGTCATCCATAGAATTTTCCATGTATAATAATTCTTTAGGGATTTTATTAACACTGTTTTTAGTATTTGTTATTTTCTTTATTGTTTCCCATAGTTTTTTGTTGCTATATTTATTTTTTTGTAATTCAAGAATCTCATATTCTTTTTTAAGTTTTTTTAATAAGTTGTTACAGTGATTCCTATAGCGTTTATAAATAATTTCAAGATTTTTGCAATCAGGGTGTTTTCTGCATTTAGCATGTAGTTTGTCTCTATTTTTGATACATTTTAGAAGACCAGGAGTTATCCAAGGCTTAGTTATTCTTTTTCTATTGGTTACTTTTAAGACTTTTGTGTGTTTTTGTAAAGTTTCTTGTAAAATTGAGATCAAATCATTTGTTGCTTCATTAACATTATCTTTTAACAACACGGATTGAAAGTTAGTTTTTGATAGGGTCTCGCTTAAAGCGGTATTATCAATTTTTTTAACAACATAATTTTCATAAGTCGCGACGGGTTTAAAATCCAGAAGAAGTGTTGTTGTGTAATGGTCAGTGACAGAAGAATTTACAACATAGCAATGGGCAGTTTTGTTTGTTTTAAGCATAAAATGATCCAGACAGCTCTGATTGCGGGTAGGAATAGTGTGTGCTGGAAGTAGTCCATGAGAAGCCAATAGTTCACTGTACGTATTGATTCGACTGTCAGCAACTTAACAACAAATTTAGCAACTTGGGCTGACAATAATATATAACACTTATTTTAAGCTACAAAAAAGATTAGTTGTATAACTGTATTTTGAGTATTTAGAATAAATGTTAAGCTTTACCGAAACTCCAGGAAATCTGAGTGGAGACTAATGTACTGATATTACTAAAGTGCAGTGATGTTAGACGTATGAAGCGAGGTGTAATGAACTCCACGTGGTCACAACTTGGCTTCATCAAGGTGTCAATAAATTACAGACACTATCTTATATCAAACATAAGATATATCTTAGAACTATAGCTTTAGCTATCACTGGACACAACTCTATAGGACTATGCTTATTATTTTTAATAAGTTTATCAAATATAATATTTATTTAACAACAAGCATCATACATAATAGCATAAATGCTCTACTATTTTTTGAAAAACATCAAATATTATGTGACTAATAATTACACAGGCACACAAAAAAAAAAAACGTCATGAACCAGAGGGGAGACCCCATTATTCCTAGGTTTTTGGGATCGCTGAAACCGAATATGACAATAAAAACTAATTTTAAATGCCAGTTTTCCCGCTAGCACCCCCTTACTACCTCTTAAGGGGTGAAAATTGAAATTGTTGTAAAAAATCAAGATAGATGTGTCTTTCTACGTTTTTTGGGATGCTGAAACCGAAAATGATAACTAAAAATAAATTCATGACCACTATCACCCCCTACCATCCCTTACAGGGGGTGAAAATTTCATTTTTTTCTATAAAATCAAGACAGATGTGTATTTCTACGTTTCTTGGGATGCTGAAACCGAAAATGATAACTAAAAATAAATTTATGACCACTATCACCCCCTAATAAACCTTACAGGGGGTGAAAATTTCAATTTTTCTATAAAATCAAGATAGATGTATATTTCTACGTTTTTTGGGATGCTGGAACCGAAAATGATAACTAAAAATAAATTCATGACCTCTATAACCCCCTTACTACCCCTTAAAGGGGGTGAAAATTTCATTTTTTTCTATAAAATCAAGACAGATGTGTATTTCTAGGTTTTTTGGTATAATGAAACCGAAAATGACAACCAAAAGTGAATTTGATAGCTCTTTTACTCAATACCACCCCCTAACTACCCCTAACGGGGGGGGGGGGTTGGTTTCAATTTTGTATAAAATCAAGATGTATGAAGAAATTTTGACGATTTACAGTAAATGACATGTTTATCAAACTAGTTTGAAGCTACTCTTAGCTCTTATATTAGAAATTCAAATGCTTTATCGATCAGAAGTATCTGATATATATTCATGATTTAATTCTATTCTTAGCGTAACCCACGAACAACGGCGTGGACGTAGTAGATTTCTGTTCCATTTTGGAGTGCTGGATTAAAGTGAGTCCCCTTGCCTCTCACTATCCGGGGTGCTGAATTAAAGTGAGTCCCCTTGCCTCTCACTATTCAGCGTCTACCTGTTTCTACGATAACGAACTCTCTTGTTGTCAAAAGTTCTTCTAAGTGGTTGCCTTTTATTGGTTCTTTTCTGTTCTGGCAAATCTCTTTTTAAATTCCAACAGTAGTCTGCTAACATATTGACATCCCATTTACCCTGATAGCGCTGTTCCATTGTCTTAAGATCCTGTCTGATGGAACCTTTCACCTTGCTCCTCACTATAGTCTCCTAAATTGGCCGAAAAATAGTAACCTTTCTATTTCGGAGGCATAGAATTAGGTTCAGCATCTTTTAAGCGTTTTACAAGACTGCCGGATGGATAACAGTATAAACAGAATTAAATAGAAAGCAAAAAAAAACAAAAAATGAAACAACTTGTTAAGAATAGGACAAAAATCATGATTCAGTCTTAGTATCATAATAACAAATATATGCATACAATAAGGTTACCATATACTTTATAATCATTTTTTCTCTCAGCATCTTGAAAAACTTAGAAATTCACATATTTTCGGTTCCAGCATCCTAAAAAACGTAGAAATACACATCTATCTTGATTTTATAGAAAAATTAAAATTTTCACCCCCTTTAAGGGGTAGTAAGGGGGTGATAGAGGTCATGAATTTATTTTTAGTTATCATTTTCGGTTCCAGCATCCCAAAAAACGTAGAAATATACATCTATCTTGATTTTATAGAAAAATTGAAATTTTCACCCCCTGTAAGGTTTATTAGGGGGTGATAGTGGTCATAAATTTATTTTTAGTTATCATTTTCGGTTTCAGCATCCCAAGAAACGTAGAAATACACATCTGTCTTGATTTTATAGAAAAAAATGAAATTTTCACCCCCTGTAAGGGATGGTAGGGGGTGATAGTGGTCATGAATTTATTTTTAGTTATCATTTTCGGTTTCAGCATCCCAAAAAACGTAGAAAGACACATCTATCTTGATTTTTTACAACAATTTCAATTTTCACCCTTAAGAGGTAGTAAGGGGGTGCTAGCGGGAAAACTGGCATTTAAAATTAGTTTTTATTGTCATATTCGGTTTCAGCGATCCCAAAAACCTAGGAATAATGGGGTCTCCCCTCTGGTTCATGACGTTTTTTTTTTTTGTGTGCCTGTGTTATTATTCCCTTATGTTGTGTCGGTTTCCATCCCAATTAAAACATTAAATATGAAACAAGGTTTAGTAGAAATTGTTTTTATTATTTTTGTTTATGAACTGCTTATTTTTGTTTAAATTCAGTACATTTGTGAACTAACAAGCGCTTGATATGAAGAGGTAAAGTTTTAAGCTTGTAATGTATTTATAATCTCTGAAACTACTGCAATCCATTTAAGGAAATATTACACTAATATATAAAATGAACGAAACGAAGAGATTCGCAGACGAACAAAAGTAAGCGACATAGCCCAACGGATTTGTAAGCTGAAGTGGCAATGGGCTGGGCATATAGCCCGCTCAAGTGACGGCCGATGGGGAAAAAGGGTCCTTGAGTGGAGGCCACTTACTGGCAAGCGAAGTAGAGGACGACCACCAACTAGGTGGACAGACGACATAAAAAGAGCAGCTGGAAACCAATGGATGCGGGCCGCTTTGGACCGATCACGGTGGAAGTCAATGGGGAAGGCTTACGTCCAGCAGTGGACGCACGACAGCTGATAATGGTGATGATGATGATATAAAATGAGCCTTCGAGATTGAAATTTTTTAAAAGAAAAATTTTGCAAAGTGTATAAATATCTTTTACTACCTTTTGTAACCTACGCTTTTAGAATCGTGAGCATACATAGTATAATTATGAAACTAAAACTAAATCGTAACTACCAATAAAATGAATATGATATATAACTCTGCTAAAACACATTGAATGTGAAATGAAGGCAGTTCAGCTTATATTCATAACTTTATCCTGATTTTGCACTTTACAACGTTTTACATACTCTATATTATATTTTTGATATTAAGCTGCTTAAGCAAATCTCCATTAACTCAAATCTATTCATGTGTCTTACACAGATTTAAATTCTCATTTATTTCTTTTATTAATATTAATTTATACATAGTTTTAAAGATTGCATTTATATATTTATGTATCAACATTTCCACACAATATTATGGAATAAAAACATCACCTATCAAAGCGGGCGTTAGCTAGCTCAGAGTGACGAAAGCACCCATAGTGCTGAAAGTCTAACTCTGTATATATACGCGCAATATCGATTTTTTTATACACGAGACCTTCTGGTATGATTGTGGTATTTTTAGAAAGCCCTTGGCCCATAGACCCAGAAAATGCATTTACACTTAGCAATATACCTACCGCCTCACCTCTACGGCCGTTTGAAAAATGAGACTAAAATTTAGTTTTTGGCTCCGCACCAGTATAAAATCACTTATTTCTACCTTGAAAAAGATTTTCCTAAAGGTCCTCGTTGAGACCTTTTCAACAAGCCCGAAAACGCCAAAATCCGACCACCGGTTGATGAGATATGACATTTTGAAAATTTTGACTGGCGCCTCCATCGATGATTACTTTGTCTGTGTGTGGGTATATTCGTAGTTTCAACTGATTTTGTTCCAACTTTCAGGGATTGAAGTACATCAAAAACTAAGACTTTTTTGTTCTACGACATTTCGATTTGGCCGCCATGTTGGCCGTGGCCAGCCCTCGAAAGGCCAAAAATGGCCATTTTTCGTACACGGACTGTGGCCAAACCAGTTGACGTACATTGACAAATTGGGCATCATTGGAAAGGTCTCAAGCTTATCTTTTGAATAATGTCCATTTTAATGGCAAAAACATTTGTCGGCGTGACATTTTTGGTCAAAAGGCAAAAAATGGCCAACTGGCCGGGGACAGAGCGGCCATTTTCTCGAAAACGGCGCCAACGATTTTTTCGAAAATTTCCTCATTCGTAGCCCCAAATTAGAGCAAAAATTTGGTATATAGCATATATCTGGGAAAACTCGTTATTTCGAGATATGGCCGTGAGAAGTTCAAAAAATCATGAAAAATGACCAAAAATGGCCAAAAAATGACTTTTAAAGCCAGAATCGTACTCACAACACGGTTAAAATTCAATGCTAGTTGCACAGTGAATAAACTCACTAACGCATTTCCGTCTGTAACAATAAAACAAAATTTACAGAAAAAAATCCGAATGCTGAAGAAAATCTGTTTTGAAGCAATGAGTTAAAAAAATAAATGGAAACTGAAAAAATCAAATGAAAAAAAATCGGGCACCTGTGGGAATCGAACTCGAGGTCTCGTCTTTGTCATTACAACGCTCATCCTCTGAGCCAAAATACTCTCATTTTGTCAGAGGCAACTATTCCAAATAATAATAATAATAATAATAATAAATCAATTTATTTCAGATAATTCATCCAAAAGTGTTAGTAACATTTTAACTTAAGTAACTAATGTTATAATAGTACTCGTAGTTAGTATTCAACATAACAATCTCAAATTATACAGAAAAATAAAATTAATAAAATGCACAAATTTCATAAAATTATTAAAATTAAATATAAATTCAATTCAAATAAATATAAATTAAATTCAAATCAAATATAATTAAAATCATAAAATACTATTAAAGAAATTAAATAAAATAAAATTCATGGAAATCATCGTTCTAATTATTATTATTTTTTTTAATTCTACAAATAACTCAACGCTATACTCCTACAGTCAGTATACGCTACGCTTCGATGCTACGTGTACACTATCCCAGGACCTCCAGAGGGGAGCGTCTAGCTTTAACGCCAATATGCTGAGAAGACTGTTGGAGCTGTTCAGTAATCTTGTCATTGCGGACGCGGTCCGCTTTCGTATTATCGCATAGAAGTCGTCTACACGAGCCTCCGCAAACATTGCCGATGCACTGCAGTATCGAGGCTTCCTCAACAAAGCCCTCAGCACATTGTTGTACTGAACACGCAGTGCGCTATATGTCCGCCGCGTATAGTTCTCCCATAGGCTGCACGTGTAAAAGGACTGGCAATAGGCTTTAAATAATATTAATTTTACCTGTGTCGAACACCGTGCAAACCTACGGGCCAACATATTGCCTCTAACCGACAGAGCCCTGCGCTCCCTCTCGATATCACTATCATCACCCAGGCGTTCATTCACAATATGACCAAGGTATTTAAATTCAGATACTAGTTTCAGAGAAGTTCCACACAGATGTATTTTAGGAATGAAATTTAACTGTTTGTTTATTCCTCGAAAAATTAAAATTTCGCTCTTTTTAGCGTTATACCTCAGTCCATTCTCCTTTGCATATTCCTCACAAATTTTTATCAGTCTTCGAAGACCACTGACCGACGGGCTCAACAGAACCATATCGTCTGCGTAACTAAAATTGTTCATCATTACGCCATCTATCGAACAACCGACGCCTGCCCCGCTAAGCCTCTCTATGAGCCCGTTTATGTAAAGATTGAACAATCTGGGTGACGTCAGGCCCCCCTGTCTTACTCCACACCCTAATTTATATGGTTCACTAAGTGCATCACCCCATCTTACCACATTATTTTGGGCACCATACCAGTACTTTAATAGTGATATCAACTCCGGTCTTAAACTGCTATCCTTTTCAAGCTTCTGCCATAAAATTTTATAGGATACGAGGTCAAATGCCTTCGACAGATCCAAAAAACACGCAAACACATGGGTCTTTCTATCAATACTGCGCTCTCAGTTGACAGCTCTGATCTAAAACCGAACTGCGCATCGTGTATGTTAATTGTTCTGCTAAGTTGAGTATCAAGCAAGTCGTCAAGCACTTTGGCTATGATGGTAGCAAGAGATATCGGTCTGTAGTTGGTTCTGTCCGCCGCATCCCCCGCCCTATTCTTGATTATAGGCACGACTATTGTCCTTGTCATCGAGTCCGGCAGAAAGCCGTGGCTTATACAAATATTGTACAACAAAACTAGGACTCTAGGAAGGTGCACACCAGCGTGTCGCAGATGCTCAACACTCAGGCCTTGATGTCCAGGCGACTTTCCACCCTTCATATCCATTATTGTATCTACTACTTCGCTAGACGTGAAACGTACAAAGCTTTCCCCATTATTTATGATATCCCCCCTGCCAGCCTCGGCGAAATTGATCTCACAGGGATCCACTGTAAATTGTGTTTTAAACATATTTGCTATGTTACGGCAACCGCTCACTCCCCCTACTTCAGCCGGAATATTCGATCTTGTATTCAGTTTGTCTGTTTGTTGCCAGAATTTTCCAAAATGTTTGTTTCTATATGACGTAGCCAGTATGTCCATTTTAATCTGTTCTGAATTGTCTTGGCACCATTTAAGTTTGTTTTTAAAGGCCCTACGAGAGTTCCTCTTGTCATTATAGATAGTTCCATGTGTTGGTCAAATAAATGAGTATATATTTGCATGAAAAATAATCGCACAGCATTTTGTTTCCAATCCTTTTACAATACTATTGATATCAAAACAAAAACTTCTCAACGAAGTAAATACCGAGTGACGAAAGCGAATCCACAGACAAAACTCCTGATATGAATTTTGCGACGAAAAAAACCACGAACATTTTTATTCACAAACGTAAACAAACACAAAAAATGTGAATGTGTTCGGAACGTTGCCAAACAAACAAACAAACAAAAAAAAATACAAACAAAAAATGTGAATGTGCTCGAAACGTTGCACAAATTGCATTTTTGATTTTATTTTATTAGATTGATCAAGGCAATTTGGTAACGTTCCGAACACATTCACATTTTTTGTGTTTGTTTACGTTTGTGAATAAAAATGTTCGTGGTTTTTTTCGTCGCAAAATTCATATCAGGAGTTTTGTCTGTGGATTCGCTTTCGTCACTTGGTATTTACTTCGTTGAGAAGTTTTTGTTTTGTACATATTACAAGTCACGGTCAGATAATACGTGTTCCCTCGTATCTGAATTACCGAGTCTTGCGTTGTTAAAGAATAAATTTACTATCAAAAGGCGCGGGGTTAGAATGAATGGAATAGAATATAATATATATTTTTTTTATATCTATCTAGTCTAGAAGAACTGCTTTATATAAGAAATGCTGAATTTCAAAACTCTCCAATAGTTCAAATACACCTACACTCTTTGATATTATCAATAAGGTGTAAGACAATATTTTATTAATACTTTCCCTATTATTATCTTTTTTAAATTTTAAAGTGTTAACTTTTCTTTATACCTTACCTTGTATTAATTAATTGTTTGCTCAAAGGACGCTTTATGTTTTATTCGAAAACCGAAAAGTTCCTACTTAATTTGGAGCTCTCTGTAGCTTTGTGACTAGTTATCCTAACAGGGAAGAAAACGTGCTTTGAATATGAATTATGTTAATATCGAGCTTATTATAGGATAATATATATAAATTTCAATAATATTTTGTGAGTATATTTTATAGGTACTCGTAGTTAGGTTATTCACTGTTTTAAATAAATTATTACTAAGGGTCTGAGAATGATGAATGAATGATGTTTGGGTATATTTGTTTCCCAGGGTACAGTAAGCTCCACAAGTATAACGCGCTTTTGTTGTTTTGAGTACAGGAATAAGTCCGGCCTAGATGACGAAACACAAACATCCCCGGGGATTTTGTATTGCCTTTCATACGTGTCCATCATGAGAGTCCAATCAGGAGACGCGTCCAAGATGGAATGAGGTTTTAGTGTTGATTTTTGGAACCAACGAACCTTTGCCTTTACGAACTCCACTGATATTTTGGTGGTTGTTATACCCTTCTGCGCTCTTGCTACAGAAAGACTAACCGCTTCTCGTATGATTTCTAATACTTTATCGTGGCGACGTGAGTATTTACCTCTATTTAATAGTACCCTACACCCTACTAGCAAGTGTTTCGCGGTTCCTACTGCTTCCCCAGAGATGTTGCAAGATTTTTCGGTGACTTTGCCCCTATCTTACTAAGTTACTTTGATCTGGGAGAGTCATTTGGAGTCACATTAAGATAAAATTTTAATAATGCTGGGAACCAATCATGAAGCAGGGTGCGCCATTATATTTATCTCGTTTGAACGTATTTCTTAATTTTACATTCATTTCAGATTATATTCTTGTAATAAAATAAGGAAATAAGTTAATGCCTCGAGCCAATAAAAATGTAAATAAAAAAACAAATCATGAAACTAATGTACTATAATAAACATTTTAGTATTGTAATACTAAAATATATTTAAAGAATTTATCTTAAATTTCATTAATGCAAAGACAATAAAAAAGATCAAAGGGTAAATTTGTCGTAACTTTTTTCCTCTTAAATTGTAATCCTGTCTCCTTCGATCATCAAATAATAAATTTGACGCGACAGTAGACACAATATCCTTTTACATTGAGTTATTTATCGAATTAAAATAATTGTTATTTTGAATTCAATCACAAGGAATTTTTGAAACTTTTAATTTATATGAAAGTATTTTTTCAAAGTAACAGCATAATACAGATAGCGTCAAACAATCCTCATACAAAAAGAAACATAAGTAATTATAATCTGATCTTGAATTCGTACCACGTAATTGCAGTGCTTTCCTCAGAACTCTGCAGATAGCGTACCTAATAACAATTACATAGCGAACTCCCTGCTATGGAAATTGTTGCTAGAATCGAGTTAAACTGTCATCTTTAACTTCAAAGTGCAGTCAAATCCGCTTTAACTAACTTTTATTGCATTTATTTAGTTACTTGTTAAAATTCAGCCATCCAGAAAATGCAATTTCCTCATCGTAAAGATTTAAATTTCATATCAACTTAAGAAAATTAATGTAAATTTTCTATCAACAATCCTCAGACGTTATATAAATATTAACTGTTTATCCAATTCTCTTTCTTCTTTTTACTTTTTTAAAACCTTTCTTTGTCTTTAATATTGGCTCAAGTTAACGACGTCAAATAATTCAATAATATTGAGATTTTGAAAAAAAAAAATCGGGAAATAAAAGATATTTAGAGATATATATAACAAGGAAGGAGAGTTATTTATTATAAATAAATAATAAAGTTACGATACAATCAGAAACAGTGTTTAAGTAATTTTTGATCATTGTAGACTTTAGTTTTAACGTTTAGTTTAAACGTTTACATTTTTCTATACATTTTACATTAGATTTTTTTAGATATGCTTATATTATATAAATAGTTTACCACATCATACACCGGCCTTATATCAGGTAACTTTCAGTGATATAATAAACGATTATTTATTCAAACCTAAATAAGTCTTTCTGTTGAGATAAATCGTATTCGTTGAGAAAATACGGTAATATCACAGACGACTTCATTTATATATATAATTTAACATTGGAGATACTTTTAAATATTATGACGTGAGGACGTAAATCAACTTTTCAGTATCATTATTATAAAATAACCTATAAGAAAATATATCGCCATTGCTTATTTTGCCATCAATTAATATTCAAATGAGTTGTGAACTCTGTTTACGGCCGCCTGTATACTGTATACGTTTTATAAATATCTCATTATATAAGACATATTTTGTATACACGTAAGTACGTTATCACTTAATACAAAATTAACTTTTAAGTTAAAACAGATCCAAATTACTGGAAGTAAAGTACTTAACTTGAGAAACATTTATGTGTATTTATCGATATATATTTTTACGATTAATTATTAAAAAGTACCATTCAATTATTTAATAAGAAACAGTTCTTATAAATAAATTATATGTCTATGTGTGAGACAATGTTTAATACATTATTACATTTACTCACACTACCGTCCTATTTAATCACTGTGAGTGAGGCTAATGCGGCACATTATTTCACTACAAGAATATACTATATATAATTGTATAATTTGTAAACATTAACACTATTGTAAATAAGTATCACTAAACCATTTACATTAATACAATTTAAAAAGTACTTTAAGTTTCACTTTATGTGTAAAATAAACAAGAATCTCTTAGAGGCAGACTGTTTTATAAAATAAAGTAAATCTCATAACTCAATTTCACTCCTTATAGTGTTTTAGATGGAGAAAAACGTCCCTAATTCAGTTTGGTCGGTACTCGACCCACGATACAGGAGATGAGAGAATTATCACTTAGGTAATATCTGTGATGGAATAATATATTTATTTGCTACTAAGCCTACTTACTATATTTAAAAAAATATTATTTTTTGTGTTATTAAAACGTTTCCAAAAAATATAAAGAGAGTTATGTGTCTTATTTACATTATAATAATAAAACAATGGATGAAATATCCGTATTCACATATAACGTCAACTATTGAGTTAAAATACCTTGAGGACCAAATAGAACATTTATTTATTTTACATGAAGTTCAAAACGAAAGTTAAACCCATTATTTTTTATGCTTTAGTATAAAAATAAATTTATTTTGTTAAACTAGATAGGTCTTTGTTTCGCTCGTCTGTCTTTAAGTGTACTCTGTAATATGAAGTAAGTTTGTGACGAAGGCATGAAGGCACGAAGCAATCAAGAAGAGGATGTTTTACGACGTGACGGATTACTAAAGTTACATAGCTACATAACACGTAATATGTAGACTGCAGTTTAATATATACCCTGTAGCTTAATAATGTATATTAATTACTAAAAAAAAAAGTAGGATAAACCTTTTTTATTTAAAGTGCAGTTTTAAACTGACATTAAGAAGGTGCATTAAAAATACAGCTTGCGAAAAAGATTTATAGCGCAAGAGATGAAGGATGCTGTACCGGGATAATTAATTAAGTGTTCAGTTCTTTAAAAAACAGTTTGTATTATTTATTTAAGGAAATATTTCAGAAAAAAGATTTAAAAATTATATGAAATATTTAAAAATAAGAGAAGTGATAAAAATGATAACCAATTTATTCAGGCTGGAGCCACGCTGCGAGGAAAGTAAGGTTTTGAATATATATTTTTTTAATTTAAAGTAATGTTGGATATCGGGTAAAAAGATATCATTATACCACTTCTTAGAGAGTGGATTGCCATTTAGGAACGAAGGATTTATTTGGCGTAATATTTGATTAAAAATGCTTTATCTTCAAAACTATTCTCTCAAGTAGTACGAGTAATAATGGAACTGGTTTAAAAAATATTGCAAACATTTTTCATTAGTCGTCCACAAGAAAGTAAATATTATAATTAAATTAAGTTTTTATTTTTTACCGCAACATTAATAAAATTATTTATCAGAAAATTTAAAACAGTATTTATTTTTACTGAGAACACAAAAAAAACTTATCTTAAGCTTTAAAATTTTGCTTTATAATTTGTATAATTTTGCAAATCTGTTTTATTACAATTATATGCTATAAATAAATTGTATCAATTATACAATTCAGATATGAAAAGAAAATTAATATATAATATATGTATATGTGGAGTGTGAGTGTCAGTAGTGGTACAGCTGTGCAGGTCTCATGCATCGTGAATAAGTGATGTCAGTTGATTGAACGCGACCGAGCGCTTTGTCTTATAGCATGTTATCCTATCCTTCGTACTGTACTGAAATGACGTTGCTTTGAAGGAGAGTGAGATCAATTGAGTGACGTTATAATTAATGACCTTAAGATAACTTTTGTGTTTCCTCGGTACCAAATGTTAAATGAGTGTTTAACAATACCATATTATAAGGGATTACTTAATAGAAGGTTGAGTGTATTCGAGTCGTATTTATTATGCTCAGATAAATGTGTCTTAATATTTTGAATATGTTAACTATACAGTAGTAGAAAAAACAAAGATTAAACCGAATAATAAAAATATTTATTAATTTTTTTATTATAATACTTTAAAAAATTTCAAATTCCATTAGGACAATCCAATCCATCAGACCGATGTCTCGACTTCTTCTTAAATTTTTAAGTTATACTCATGAAGTATTTATTTGTTAGGCAATACTTTATTTATTTCAAAAATTAATTAGTTTTTACATGATTAATATGCTTCTCAGTGCCATTTAAAAACATATTAAATATGCTGTCGGACATTATCGCTTCCAAACCCCCCCCCCTCGCCCCTGAAACATATCTATGTCAAAATTCATTTATCAGACTTGGCTGGATGGGGCCCAATGTCCATCTTTCCCTTGTTTGAGTTTACATAAAGAGTTTCTGAAAACGATTCCTTTTGTTTATTTTCGATTAATTAATTTCTAACTTTATTCTGGAAATTAAAAATATGCATAAAATATATATTTTTTAAGTTGATAATTTGAAAGTATGACGTCTAATTAAAGTGTTGTGTGTAAAATTAAAAAAAAGTGTCTGAAAGTTTAATTTATAACTTATGTTCAAAATTAATTCATTGAAACAAAAGTATAAGAGAAAGCAATATTAATTATCAGGTATACTTCATTACTACGACAGGTTATTAAAATAATCATATACAATGAGTGTTTCTCTCGTACTAATTTGAATTTTGCTGTTGCTAGCTTTTCCTAATTGTAGAAACTCTACAAATTTATCTGAACCTCTTTACAATTTATGGAACTTGTTTAAAGCTAGTTAAGTTTGTTAAGACTTTGTGTTAGATGTGTAACTTGTATTACGGCCAAGACGAATTGGACTAAAAGTGCTTGGTTTGTTAAACTGTAATTCTGTAAAATATTATTCTAAAGCTACAATATAGATGTTCGTGTCACAAATGATTAAGATCTAAAAGTATCGTTGAAACAAGACATACATTTATTCCTAAACAATATTTGTAATACTGTGAGAACTCAACACGCTTAGAATAACAATTTCACAATCTGTCTAAAGCGTCGTCACGTGCGACATTCTTTGGACGAAATGTAATTCATGACAATCGTTATATAAAATATTCAGCCCGTACAACTATATTTTTCACTTTTTATGAAAAAACTTACATGTATATGATAATTAGAAGTTATGTATAAAAGGTGTTCGGAGTTTTTGTTGTTATACAATCACATCAGATAAGAACAAATGAATTAAATATTTATGTGGAGTTTTTAATACCTCTATAGGTATGTGTCAGAGTTAAAGTTGTAAATTGAACATATTATTTCATAATGTATTGATATTGAAAGTGGTCAATTTGCTTAATAAAATTATATAGGGTAGTGCATACATAATTATTACCTCTTTACATTTGTCGCTACAGCGTCTACTCCAAGGATCATGGACACATTGCGTTTATATCAGAATACTTTTTAATAATAAACTACATTATGTATCTTACAAATTTTGGTTTTGTAATTCAAACAATACTTTCTTACTCTTCCTCTCTATCTCTTTATCTCTGTCTAGAAACATTTCTATGTCAAAAGTCATAAATCATACTTGATCTGGGCAGTGATCCAACATCTTTACTTTCCACATTTGTATTTACAAAAAGAGTTCAGGAACATTAATCATTCGTTTGATAAATGAATTTATTATTTTTATTAATCTAAGAGGGCGACACCCGGAAAGTTATTAGCATATGATTCGAATATATTATCCTTATTATAACAATAACAAAACTGTCAAGTTAAAGAACATAGATAATCTTATAATTCACTTTAAATTATTCTTCATCTTGTAAGCCTCTATAGGGCTATGCCCGTAACGACGTGAGGTAAATAGGTTAAAAAATGTCTATGGAGGTTTTTGTCGGTACTTATTCACGAAACTACTACGGAGCATGACGTGTTATAAGTGAAATGTATGTGAACTTGTTCATAAAGATACTTCGACTTATACGCGTTGAATTTATGACCAAGTTGGATATGAAGCAGATAGCAATAATGGCTTATGCAAATTCTTAGTATTGTAATAATTACCTCCTTGTTTAAAAGTTATGAAATTCATTTCTCATTGCAAATCGACAAAGTAAGGTAAAACTTTTAGCTGTTGTGAAGGTACGTCATAAATCTACTTTCAAGTAAATTTGGTTTTGAAGAGTTACGAGACGTCAATATCAATAGAAATACAATTTTAGAAGGGTATGTATTCGAATAAGTTTGTTATTTGAATGTCATGTAATTTATTGATGCTAATATCCAGTACAACTTTTGCTTTGTTGTCACAATAAGAATAACTTGTTTGTTCTTTTTAGGTGCAGTCAAAATTTTATGTTAAAATATAGATTATCCCTTTCATTCCAACAGTATTTTATCACTCTAAAAAATAAATATTATATGATTCATTTAATGTACCATTGAACTATTCTATATTTCCAAGATCTTTTGTAACTCTTCCTTGGTGCCACTTGTAAATACCCTATACTCTCTTTCCATTGTTATATCAGCTCAGATTTTTTTAAACTTTAAACAATTAAGCGTCTTGCTGCCGTTTATATTTTGCTTTCAAATGTAATAAGTCACATTATTTTAATATTAAGGTATTATTT
The DNA here is from genome assembly GCA_918358865.1 of Melinaea marsaeus rileyi. Taxonomy (NCBI): domain Eukaryota; kingdom Metazoa; phylum Arthropoda; class Insecta; order Lepidoptera; family Nymphalidae; genus Melinaea; species Melinaea marsaeus. The sequence continues at coordinate 18,836,726 of OU911094.1, read as the reverse complement.
AAATTTTTTAATAAAAAAAATATATATAAAAAAAATAATTTGAACAACTTAAAAAAAATACTCCTATATAACAAATTTTGGAACTTCAAATTTGAATGTATTTGCTAGACTCCACCAGCCAAAAATAATCGGATTATTAAGCACTTTAGCTTATTATATTGTTATAACAATTTAAATATTCAGATAGATAAATGTTTCGCAGAACATATAAAACGTTTAATATTTTACGCTACAAACAGATTTAAATATGTTGTGTTAGAGTTATTTATTTTCACATTGTATAACTAAAGCTACTTTACCAGTATAACTTAATTAAAATATGTTAATTGACAAAAGATTATTTGTATAACTTCCTTCGATAAATAAGAACTTACAAGAAAATTTAACTTAAACATAATCATTGCTTGGTGTGTTAATAATAATTAATTATATTTGTAATATTTAAAGATTTGTAGTAGCTGTAATTTAATGTTTCAATTTTTCACAAATAATTACCACACGAATTGTCGGTTCACGTTTAGAGAGAGAGATGTCGGATCGAACATGGCGGTATTCGTTGGTTTGGTCGCGGACATTTAATGTTCTTTTTTGGAGTTCTGAAGATCCATATGCTGCATATGCTGCGAAATACCGGATTGTAGGAAGGAAATTATAAAGTGTGCTAATAAACGATTCTGTTGTTTGAACTTTTCGCCATCCCAAAATTATGTTCTAACAAAAATATCTTAAGGCTGATTAAAGTGTTTGGATGAATTATTAATCTTATAGTGATACAAATGGAAAAAAAAACATAATTCAAGTAAGTCCACTTTAAGAATTCCTTAAAAATATTATTTTAATTAGTGCAATAGATATAAAGCACTATAAAATCTTTACCCCATAAAAGTTGTAATTTCACAGATACAGTAATATATAAAGTGCAACTTCAAATGAGGCTCGCTGGAAGTAATCCAACTCACTAGAGTACTTTACGCTTCATTACACAGTAATAAATGCTCACATATAGAACTATTTCACTGAACCGACTCGATAAGTTATATCTTCCCCATTTCCCAGATTGTACTTGATACATTTTTATTCTTTTATTATATAAGTATTTTAAATTGTATGTATTAAAATGTATTCAAATAAAAGATAATGTTATCTTAAATAAAACATATTAAGTAATAAATTGCCCGATGATATTTTGGTAAAAATGTTATTATTTTGTTTTGCGGATGTGTGAAATTAAAAATAAACATGCCAACTTAATTATCTTCAAATACTTATTAAGTTAATGGAAGGCGCTATACAACTGAACTAAATATCTCTAAAGTAGGAATGTCAATAATCTGCTGAATTAGAGGAACCTGAAATTCAATATCAAAATTTCATACGACTTTATGATTCCATACATATTAATATTACACTCAATTAGTGTTAAAAATATCATAATTGTTAATTTTATAAAAATCAAATGAAGAATGATTAAATTGTAATAATATATTTTTCAGATCTTCGCGCTGCTTTGCTTAGAATATATATTTAAGTATATACGAATGTCTGTATTATCCACAAGGTGACTGCAATCTGCATCTGAATATTGTTACTTGGTTTCACTTTAGTATGCAGTTACATGATCATTGAAGAATAATTGTACATAGGTCGGAAGTAATAGAGAGAGACTGTTCGTTCAACTATGATGACCTCTTTTGTAAACCTTTGTAGGTATAAATAAAGTAGAATCTAACACGGGTGTGTAAAATATTTATATAATTAAGTTGGATAAGTCAAATATTTTTTTTAGTTATTATTACTGAGCCAGTAATATATATACATTAATAATACTAATAATATACATAATATCTTTTATTATCTACTGTATTACAATAGTAACTGTCAATGCTTTAAATACGCTTTTAAATTATTCTGGAAGAGTTAACGTTTTGAGGAATTTATATGGTTTTTAATCTTAACACTATCATTAACTTCAGTAAAGATTCGTACATAATTGCAGTTATAATTTATATATTATTACAGAAGATTATTAATGTTAATTCGTGTAGTTAGTATGATAATATTATTATGTAGGTGTGAAACAAACTCAAAACGAAAAGCTCTTAAGCAAAGTATGAAGATTCAGTTTGAATTAAATCACCGTTCTCGTCTCGTAATGTAACAAGTCACCTCGGTGCAACGAAATTGAAGAACTTTTTAGATGCTATTTTTCCACTGCAGCTCTATGGATAAAACCATATTTTAACTTAACCATTGACTTAAGTTACATAACTAAAATCTAACAAATTGTGATGTTTATGTTTTTTATTATTAATTATTAATATGACGGCTTATCGATTGATTGCGATGGTTCCAGTCGTTCGTACATTGCTCACTAATATATTGACGTTTGTGAAACAGTGATCACAATAAAAAAAAAATAAAAAAAACCCGGCTGAGTTTTTTGTGTGGTTCTTCTTCTATTTTAATACATACGATATCAAAATAGGCCCTCCTGTCACTTCCATTTGACGTACACAAGTGATCACTGGTATGGATTCAAAGTGGAAAATATATAAATAAATAAATATGTTCGTTTTGTTTTATTATTGTACATTTATATTTTAAATAGGAATATACTTTTATTAAGTGCCACCTATTTTTGACTAATAAGAAATAGCTAACTACGCGTGGACAAAGAGTATAGCTTAAAAAAATTATCAACACTTGTTACTATATATATCCTTAGTTATCCACCAGCGACCTCCGCTTGATAGTAGTATACTAATACAATTTTATACCTATAGATAACTATACTTTTATTTTTAATCATATTCTAGTCATAAACCAACAATATAAAACTCTTTAAGTTTTTTATTTCACAAATTAAGCAACTAACATACAAACTTACAGGTTTCTTTGAAACCTTTAGTATCCAAAGATTCTAAGACAGAGTTATTTTATTTTCTTTTCTAAGATTTATTTGTACTTGTTGTATAACCTTATGATTGTTTTGTTTACGAATACAACATAGAACATTGTTTAGTCTGGGATGATTAGCTTAGCTTTTCTGTCTCGGACAATTTATGAATATTTCTTTTTCATTAAGCTCCCACACAATATTGTAGGTCGATCGAAATCAAAATTGAAGTAAATCTCTTCCACCTGCTGTAACAAAGTAAATGAATTATATGATAAGTAATGGTGTTTAAGTAAAATGTGTAATAGGGTCGCTGTATTAATAGATACTTAGATATATATATATACATTAACGTTATCACGAACGCTGTTTCAATATTATTAAATTAATATATAATAAGAGTTCTTTTTTACCAAATTTATTAGCTTCCTAAAACAGACAAAGTAAACAATTTTTTAATAACATGTGAATTTGTAAAGGTCCGGAGACAAACACAACATTGGTGGGTACGAAAAATATTTTTAAAGGTTTTGTTCAGCTCTCTTATGATATAGTAAGGGTGTATTTTAGTTTACAACTTTAAAAATATTATTTTTATTTTTGGTGTTGTGTCATGATAATATGAAACTAAAATTTTCTGCCGTTTCATGATCTCCGTCAAATATCTGTGCTTGTCTTTTTATTTAACTTTCGATACAACAAACAACATAAAGATAAAAAAATACATGATATATAGATATTAAATATTCATATTTAAGTTAACATAGAAATATAACATTTTGCAGTAAAAGAATATTTTTTTAAAGTGAAAATTATTTCTAATTGCGTACTTTCTCAACTTCGCTTTAAAATAAAACATTAATTTAATATTTTTATACTCATATATTTTTTGCGTCGTTCTGTCATATAACATTATTTAATAATAGTTTTTGAAATCATATATTTGGGTTAATACTTTCAGCGAAAGACGAACTTCAGAATAAAACAGTAATTACCCAACTCCAAACTTCCCAAAAGTACTTAAGATTCATTTATATAACAAAATTATAAAAGTTTACGAAGCACGTTACAAAGGAAAAGGAACGGAATGTTATATCTCTAATCATGTAATAATCTTTTACGAGTTTTACTTGCACTAATATTACCAAGTTTCTTTAACCGAGAGCTTATTTTATTTTATATGTTAAAACTATGAAAATAATTGGACATATGTGTGTCGTAAATTAATACCAACAAAATATTATATTTCTCCGCGGAATAAAAACTCACAACGGACGATGATCCACTTCGCGAGTTTATTTTGTTGCCTTTAGGGACAATTTTTTACATTTGCATATAAATTAAAATGGGTGTAATTTAAATATTAAATAATACATGTATACAAAAGAGGTAAAAAATATGGAATTAAGATAAATCAAAAATAAGTGAAAGCCTAACAGATTGGGAATTAATGGGTTATTTCTTATAGTTTAATTATCTTATTATGATCCATATAAAGAAGGCATAAACAAATTATAACCATATATTTATATCATTTTGTTATAGTGTAACATTTTTGTATTTTTGATGATAACCAGTAGCAATTCACATTGCGATATTCTTCAAACAAATCTCATATACTAACATCGTATTCAAAGTTAAACTAGAGTAGTTAAATTATCTCGTATATAGTCAGGGTTGGTTCTAATAAAAGGTCTTATTCGCTTCCTCCCTTCACATTACATTGAACAATTTAAGAGTTTGAGGAACTTAATTATGGTCGGTCATTACATCGTACAATTGTTATTACGTAAAACAATTTTGTATGAATGATAATAATATTAATAAAAGATAATATAATATTATATTAATGGTACTCAATCACAAAGAGTTGTTAAGAGTTATTCATAAAATACTGACTACAAACCTACATAATGATTAAAAGTTTATATCAATTACAATATAAATGATTTTGAATCATAATTGAAGAAGGGAAGTTGTTGTATTTCAGCAAGCTCTTGCAGGTTCGATTGCTTGCATCACTTATTTGTGATGTAACTCTCATACATCTAGTTAATCTACACTGAGCTTCATGATATAGAAAATATATTTTTTCTTTTTCGTATTGTAACACAAAACAAAGCGTTCTTCAATTATGATTTAAAATAATGTATGACCTACCTTCGTTATGCATATAAATGATTTGAACTTTCAATCATTGTATAGGTTTGTACTCTGTATTATATGAAAATATGTTAACAACTCTTTGTGATTTATTACTTATTTTTATGCATATATTATATTGTTTGTTCTTCCGTTTTTATTAATATTCCGCATATTATAATTTTCGTCTAAAAAATTATCCTTAATAACATTATACGACGTAATAACTGAGCATAATTAAAAACTGAAAAGTCCAATATGTTGTTCAATGTAAGGGAGCCTTCATTTAAGAAAAAGTAGCGGATGAGACCGTTTAAATGAACAAGCTATAATTACTTATTTTTATGCATATATTATATTGTTTGTTCTTCCGTTTTTATTAATATTCCGCATATTATAATTTTCGTCTAAAAATTATCCTTAATAACATTATACGACGTAATAACTGAGCATAATTAAAAACTGAAAAGTCCAAAATGTTGTTCAATGTAAGGGAGCCTTCATTTAAGAAAAAGTAGCGGATGAGACCGTTTAAATGAACAAGCTATAATTACTTATTTTTATGCATATATTATATTGTTTGTTCTTCCGTTTTTATTAATATTCCGCATATTATAATTTTCGTCTAAAAAATTATCCTTAATAACATTATACGACGTAATAACTGAGCATAATTAAAAACTGAAAAGTCCAAAATGTTGTTCAATGTAAGGGAGCCTTCATTTAAGAAAAAGTAGCGGATGAGACCGTTTAAATGAACAAGCTATAATTACTTATTTTTATGCATATATTATATTGTTTGTTCTTCCGTTTTTATTAATATTCCGCATATTATAATTTTCGTCTAAAAAATTATCCTTAATAACAATTATACGACGTAATAACTGAGCCTAATTAAAAACTGAAAAGTCCAAAATGTTCAATGTAATGTGAAGGGTGCCATCATTAAAGAAAAGTAGCGGATGAGACCGTTCGTTTGAACAAGTACTAACTATATACGAGGTGATTAAACTTCTCTAGTTAAATTTTGAATGCGGTGTTCAAATAGATTTACATACATGTAATGAAGTTTCAATTGAGTTGCCCAAAAATCATGATTAACGTGACATTATCTTAACAGCATATATTTTTATCGGAAATTTATATGACTAATTACAGAATTATTGTTTCATTTGTTAAATCGACACAGAATACACACACGCGCACACAAACATACACACGCACACAAACACATAAATATATAAAATATGTAAATGTATATAAATATGTTTAAGTTACAGTTAAGATTTTGAATAACGAAATACCAACACAGCGTGTACATGACATATTCCCAAAATAATTATTATTGTAGTCACAATATGATATTATGTAAATTATTAAAAAATTGTTTTAATAAAACGATAATTTCATATGTGCTCTCGCGTTAAACTGTCTCTTGAAAGGCTGACTGGAGCAATGACAGACAAGAGGATTGTGGATCCCGAAACTAAGTGTAAGTTGTTTGAAAGTACTGGGGACTTACGAGAAGTTCAGAGATATTACAAGCATATTAAAAGCTTTTAACTTTTTATAGAAAAATATATATTTCATATATATAGCGATTTTGTTTTTAATACACGAAACAAATAAAACTGTAAAATAGGAAAACATTTTTAAGTAACATGATCGAACTAATCGAAACAAATTAATAAAAAATTTATATTGAAATCAAGCAGTTATAAATGAAATGATATGATTAGTCAGTTAACTAATTCATTTATCTCATGTTACTGAGGTAAACCTAATAATAAAATCTTTAATAAATTGATAATAATATTTGAGTTTCAATAATTTTAAATATCGTTACCCGTTAAACGTGATCAATATTTTTATATGAACCTTCTAGTTATATCTAAAGGTTTTATAACATTCATCAGCAGTTCTTTGTATTCTAACAACTGTTACAGATGGCACTATCTTTTGTTACTGTAGCGATAATTTAAAAATGTATATTAGTATATCTATTTAATAATAGATGTAGAATATTTTAAGTCCGCATCGAGGTATCACATAGAAATTGTTTATATCCACATCGTTACACAGAAGAAGACCATTATTGCTGTTTTATAAATAGTATAAAACCAGATCTCGCTTCGGACACAAACAGAAACTAATATTGTGTAGAGTGTGGTGTGCATATGTGTATGTGAGTACATTCAATGAGCTCGGTCGGCTATCTAGGACGCAGGCCGAGCTTAATGAAGAGAAAAACTGATTAACCATCTATAATGGCCCCTTTGTATACCTTTATGAATATAAATAAACCTATCGTCACCTCACAAGCGTAACATAGCTATATTTACATATTATTATTAATATCTCAAAAAAATAAATACAATGTATGTACTTACAGTTCACTGGACAATAAACTTAAAAGCTTTTTATAACTCTCAACTTTTTCAACTTTAATTAGTATTATCCCATAATGCTGTTAACAATTTGAAAGTTACTTTACTTCAAGCTATAAGAGTATAAACTTATTATAATAATTTATTTTACATTTTACAACCTATTATAAAAAAGAGTATTATTAATATATATTATATACACATGTACTATATAATTATAAGCTTATCCTTCTCTACCTGCCCTTATTATAATTATTTCGAGTAAGCGCAATATGTGATTTCCTTCTACGCACTTCTATCATACGTCATCTCAGTAGGGACTTACTTTTATGATTTTTATTATTTTTATAATTCAAGATTGATATCAAAAATTGTTTTAGGTTAATTTTTACTCACACTATTATAGTCACAATATAAAGTATTAAAAAAAAAACTTACAGTTTTGACTTAATTAATTTAATCACTTGGTACAAACTAACAGTAATTTATAAACTCTGAACTGTATGGGTCTCACATCCTTTTCTGACTTCAGAATTTAACAAAATTTATCTACCTCATGTGGATTATACATTAAATAAACTATATTATTTGACTTTTATAAGGTATTAATAGTACATATCATTTCTCGATAAAAAAAATTGTCTGCATTTGCGGATAGCAACTTATATGTTGATTGGAACAATAAACTATAACCATAGCAAAATTTCATGAAACAAAACAATGTTCTTTCGAACAAACAGACAAATAGTACTGAGTCAACTATTGAACACTTAGCAACTAGCATTAGTTGCACATTCCGAGGTGTGTTCGAAGAAGCACGGGTGTTTCTCCAGCACACACTGCGCTGTTGAAGCATCCAATGTTCCTGCATGTTCGTCCGTATTCTGTAAGTTTCCGTAATTGTAGGTATATTAAAACATCGATAATAATAAACAAGAAGTATGTAAGAATTTTTTAATAATAAAGAAAGGTCGAAATAATTTTTCTTTGAATAAGTTAAGTTGATTGATACACTTTAGTCTTACAATAGACGAACATAAAGTCCGTAAACAAAGCCTATATATTGTAAAAATAACTAAAAGAAGGGACTTTTAATATCGTGTCTAAAGTGTAAGCCATATGTACTTACTAAAGTGTAAGCCATATATCTCATGAATATACTTTATTTTCCCTGAAAATGTCGCCCTTTCATAGCGAAGGGATGTCGAATATCAAGAAAGGAATAAAGTATATTTACATATACAAGATAATATATTTCCGTTGCTGTGACTTTTAGAGTCAATATCATATGTAATGCTAAACGAAGCGGATGAGTTTACTCCGTCAAATTGTATTATTCTCAGTTGGATGGACCCGTAATGTATCACATTCTTATATTCAATTCGAAACTTTATTCATATGTAAATAACTTTTTCGTACAAATAGTACTTATATACCTAAATCAACAAATTGAATATATTTACACCAAATTCCTATCTTGTTTCTATTTACTGCTGGAAGGCTTCCATCTCCTGCATCCGTACGCTTTTAAGTAAACACAAAAGCTTTAAAGACAAACAGAAGTGTAAATGAGTTTTGATCCTACATATAGATAACCTAGCTCTTGCATTCGGCGTTGCCCGCGAAAACACAAATATGAAAAACTTAATAAATCAAATTCCAGGTTTCCAAGGTATTATATCCTGCATCAAGCCTCAAATCAAACATTTGTTAGAAATTTTGAGAGAGAAATTCTATCATAGTAATTGAATACCTTCAGGTATCGCTTCTGTCTTGGTACAAAGACTTGTAAGAACATTATCTTAATATAATAGTGATTTGGTGGTCTTCTCGTATATTTCGGAAACAATTAAAACTAATAATACTAACATTTGTATTAGACATCAATTTAGGAATTGGAAAAGTTATCGACATCATTTAAGTATTACAAAGAATATGAATTATTAGATAAATTGTTATATGAAGTCCGTTTTTATTTATTCATGTAACTTTTGTTACAAACACTTTTTGCGTTCATGAGATTCTAACACTTGATCTTTAACCGGTTATTTCTCCACATTTAATGAATTATTATTACGTATGTATCATTGTTGCGTGTTTTAATAGATCGTCACTGGTGGAACTTAAATAGACATTTAAAAAAAATATTACTTGTATAATAAAGTCATGAAAGCTTTATTCGTTACACAGGTATCATAAAATGGTATGTTTAATATATTATTAAAAAAAAATGTAGTTGTATTCTTAAAATATAAGATTTTCTTTATACCATCTTAGTTCATGTATCTAAAAAGAAGTTATATAATAATTTAATATTATATAAAAAATTGCATGATTTAAAATATACCAATTAATTAAAATAATATCAAATGAAATCAAAACCTTTTAAAAACAATGTATCTCTTTCCAATAAGAAGCCGTAGGTATTGTATTGTAGGCATTCTATACATCTGTATGTACTCGTATGTACTGTCTAAGTCTATTTCGCTAACTTTATGACGTCACGTATCACGACTGCTTCTAGGTTATCAGTTCTGTTTATAGCGTTTCACATTTTGTTAATCAGAGAAATATGCATTAAAATGTACTTGAATATGTACAAATATGTGTACAATAGTTTAATAATTAACAAACGGAACTACTCTTAATAAAAGACCACTGAGTAGTAAACAGTTAATCATCCATTCATCCATTGTAATTGTATTGTACTATCACAGTATTAAATGCCCAGAAATACCTCCTCACAATGTTAATTTAATCGTTGAAGGTGGTCAAGGAGACGAAGCACTCCTAATGAGTGTTACTTGGTAATAACAATCTTTGTGATAACATTAATTCTATCGTCTCGATAATTTGATAATGAGACGAAGCTTCTTAGCATTCCATGGATTCACCGTGCGGGTGCCGGGCCCATCGCGTTGCAGGAAAAGGAGCGCAAACAATGCCTGGGACTTGCGACCCAGGTGTAGGTTTAAGGGGCCCCTTTATTATGCGCATACACGCTCACCTTCACTGTTCACGCTCCTCTCCCTACCTAACCAAATATCGTAAGAACCTACTAAAGCTGCCTTTGAAATACGTTCCAGAAATGAACTGATGATCGTTCTAGAAAGGCCGAGATCCTTAAATAAATTGTAGAGAGATTTTGCAGTACAGGAATTAGTCCGGCCTAGATGACGAAACACAAACATCCCCGGGGATTTTGTATTGCCTTTCATACGTGTCCATCATGAGAATCCAATCAGGAGACGCGTCCAAGATGGAATAAGGTTTTAATTTAGATTTTTTGGACGAACCTGCCTTTACGAACTCTACTGATTTTTTGGTGGTTGTTATACCCCTCTGCGCTCTTGCTACAAACACACAGATTTATAGAAATAAAATATCCGTATTTGGGACTTTCTCTTGATATTTATAGGAGCTGCTTTTCTTAAATTTCTTGAAGTGATTGTAAATAAACCAAAATATTAAATTTCATATCACTAGCGTGGTGAAGTCTTGGCAACTTAAGTCACTGCATGCTCCAGTGTCACTTATACTAGTAACGTGGAAGACTTAGGAAGACAAAATATATATCTCAAAGCAGAAAAATCGCATGAAAAAAATGATGATACTCTATAGAAGTGATATTGGGTGATATCTTATATTCCACATATAAGGGGTGTTCAGTAAATTTCGATCCATTACCTCTTGACTACGTGTGAATGATATTTCCGTATAATTTTTATCTTTTTTCCTTTTTATGCGTTAAAGGAACTAAAGCGACAAAGAAACTGCGCAGCTCGTATATCACTGAAAGGTTTACGGCCTGTTAACTACAGCCGATGCTCCAATGACCCATTGCGGATTGTCAGGCGGATTGAGCATAATTATAATATAAACTAATAATAAACATGATATTTTTTTATTTGAATGATACATTTGGATTTTGAATAAAACATGACCAAATAGATATAAGTTGGCAGCTTCGGCTATCGGCTTTTTCCATTTGAAATTTCCTGTTTACTGTTTAACATCGCTAAAATATTAAAATTGTTAGATAGTAGTACATAGAATGAATGCCTATCTAATTTATGAGCTTTAATAAAACGCATATGCAAATATGTTTTAAAGATAAATTACGGAGTGTGGTGAAAAAAAAACCATTCGAATTCCTATTAAATGCATTCATTGTATTTATGTGGTCGCTAAAAAAAAACACACAAATTACTGTTTCGGTTAAATTCTTTAAGCACTGTAAGCATAGTTATTGCAAATAAATAATAATATAATCCAGAATGTACATTCAGGATATTTATTGTAAAACTATACTTATATAACAGCTCTCTCATTGTAAAATTGATAAAACGCTATTATGTACTTTCTTATTTGGCACTATTGTTATTGTTAGTCGACTGTCGGTTTGTAGCTCATCCCACTTCCACATTAATATATCTCATTCTAGAGTGAAATATTTTTCTTAAACGTCACTTATATTAATTTGACTTCGACGCGCTATTAGCAAGCTGTTTCTGGAAAGTTGCCATAGAATTCTCGGCTCTAACTCTTGAAAGGAAGTCCTCCCTCACAAAGCTAGACATTTTTATGAACCATAATTCAGCATCTACTATTACTATTATATAATTAATCAAAATTAGGTTAGACCTTTTTAGAGGTAAAAATAATACTCGATTAATTAAAGTTCAACTTGGAGTTCAGAAACTTTTGAAACAGATAACACTTTCATACAAATGGAAATTCTAAATATAATTCTTTAGCTTTTATTTGGGATGGTATCTGTATTATGATTAGATTAAGAAACATAAAAGCTTTCTGTTTTCATTATGTTTATAAAGTTTTAAGAAATTGCTTATGATATGACCTTCTAATGCAGGAAGAGAAACAGCCAGTTTACTGTGTAAATGCAAATGCATAAAGTATGTGAAAAATTATATAACAAATAGTAAGTCGCTACTGAGATAAAAGAGCGTGGAATAAATTGACATACTGTTTTAAACCTAAATAATTAGGATCAAAGATTATGATCAGTATTTATAGTTTAAACTTATTCTTAATTTTTTTTAAATGCAGAATAATCTTGGATATGACAGAAATTATTTTTAAAGTAACTTGAATTTCTTATTCATCATATTTTAAGAACTCCTTCAAAATAATAGTTAATTTTTTTTATGCCCAAAATTTATATTGGTAAAGTTACATAAAAATATTCCTATCACATTTTTTTTCGTTTTATAAGTTTAATCAAGTAATTGAAAGAGAATGTAGGATTTAGTTACAGACATTTTCCGTAACATTAAACCTCCTTTGATGCAATTATAACTTTTCAGCCAATGTTTTATGAAGCTAGCTCCAAATAGATATTTCTCCTAAGTAGGATTTGAATACAAGATAAATTGAATGAAACCAGTTGCCATTTAGTTCATTGTAGGAATGTCTACGTCACGTTTGCAGATAATGTTTTCAACAGATTGTATGCATCCTTCGACACACAAATTGTATTAGAAGACTCGGCGGTGACAGTGAAAGACAAGGAAAATGAAGTTTGTATTTAAAACCATTGTTATATATTTATAGTACTTATACTCAATATATTTCTCTTAAAAACATCAAATGGAGAGTCTGTTGTCAGTATCGTAACATCACACACAATGGTCACTAATCCTTTTGAATTCCAACCACGAAATGTGAAATTGTTGGCGATAGCTAACTATAAGTTTAGTTGGCCTTCTGGTGTGATATTATGTGATAGCCAAAACCATACTTTAATCCAACGATACGGATTATTAAATGGAAACGTTGAATCTTCAATGTGTATATAAAAATAATGATTGTTTTTTATTAAATGTAATTATTTACTTACAATTCTCTGACGCACTCAGAATACGACTGATGTAGAAAATGTACATATCAAATAGACTTCACTTCTTTCATAACTAAAGAAAATAAATGAATATAAGTAAATTGAAAGTGAAGTTTGATTATCACAGGAAATTAATGGCATATCATATATGATAATTATTATAATATAATATTGTAACGAACAATATATATTGAATAAGTATAAATAAAAAACAATACTGATACCCGAATTCGAATTGTAATTAACCTATTTTTTATATTAATCAGTAATCCTTGTTTATATATAATAGGTCACTTATTACTACTCCATTTACTTTCAAAAAATATATTTAAGAAATATAAGTATGAAAGTCACAAAACTGCTTTGAATTAAAAACATATTTTACTTGATCCCAATTATAATATCTCTTATTTGATATTAAGCTTTGAAGACGTGCTACAGAAATATATTTTATTTATTTATTAAGTCATAGCTAGAAAAGTGGAGAATATTTTGCTTTGATAAAAATAAGATCTGTTAAAAGCCGTAATGCTGTGTAATTATATTTTTCCCGAGCTTCGCCTCTATAACGAAACATAATTGAATTGAGTTTATTTCCTTATTTTCTCTAAGTATGAACTGCTATATTCTTATATAGAAAAGATTTTGTAAAGTTTTTTTTTGTGTTTTAGAGAATATAATAAATCGATACTGAACTGGTTTATCTTTCGCTTTCTTTAATTAAACTCTATACCATTTTAATTGTACCTCTTCAAGGAATATATCTCTTAAGTTGATTGATTTTGTATACAAGTTTTAAGATTACAGATAATTTCTGTTTTTCATAAAAATAAAAATTAATATCATGTGTTCAAGAAAATAAGAAAATCAGCGTGATATTATATCTTCCTATATATACCCTTCTATACTTCATGATTATTTTGAACCTAATAAATATAGTTGTATTTTCAATATACAGAGAAGATGTACGTTCAGTTTAAATATAAGTACACAATTAAGTTTTATAAATATTTAATTTGCAAATAGTAACACTATTATAAAGAAGTATCAGTGAACCATTTACATTAATAACATTTAAGAAGCACTTTAAGGTTCCTCTTTATGTGTAAAATAAACAAGAATCTCTTAGAGGCGGATCGTTTTATAAAATAAAGTAAGTCTAATAACTCAACTTTATAGTGTTTTAGATGGAGACAAACGTCCCTAATTCAGTTTGGTCGGTACCTACTCGACTCACGATACAGGAGATGAGAGATTTAACACTTCATCCAAAAAATTATATATATATATTTTTAGTTTTATTGAAACATTTACAAAAAGATAAAGTCATAGTTATGTGTCTTATTTACATTATAATAATAAAACAATGGATGAAACATCCGTATTCACATTTAACGTCAACTATTAAGTTAAAATACCTTGAGGACCAAATAGAACATTTATTTATTTTACATGAAGTTCAAAACGAAAGTTAAACCCATTATTTTTTATGCTTTAGTATAAAAATAAATTTATTTTGTTAAACTAGATAGGTCTTTGTTTCGCTCGTCTATCTTTAAGTGTACTCTGTAATATGAAGTAAGTTTGTGACGAAAGCATGAAGGCACGAAGCAATCAAGAAGAGGATGTTTTACGACGTGACGGATTACTAAAGTTACACAGCAACATAACACGTAATATGTAGTTGTATAACAAAATAATCAAGATTAATGCAGCTTAATAATGTATATTAATTACTAAAAAAGAACGTAGGATAAACCTTTTGGGTAGACCTCGAAGAATTCGGTCTGCCCATTCATTTGTCCCCTACTTACGAATATTGAAAAAATTTCTTCACAGGAGGTGAAGCTTATGACCCCCTGAGTCCGAAATGACCATTGGTTAAATATATATATATGCGTGCGTGCGTCCAGATTCAACTTTTGTCAGCACGATAGCGGCCGCAGTTTCGCTCGGATCGCTTTCAAACTTTGCACAAAAATCAATCATCCAAAAATGAAGGTCAAGTTCGTTAACCAGAGAAATCCGGACACAGGGGGCGCTAGAGCCTCACTTTTTCTGATTTCAGTTTTTCGACCATAACTTTTTCCCTATACAAAGAAGATCAATCGCGTTCATATTATATGATGTCTTTGATTAATACCTATAATTAATGTACATAAACCGAAAACCTAACTTCAATATCTTAGGGGTGGGGGTAAAAAAATTTTTGGAAAAAAAATCATAACTTTTTTCTGGTAAACATTCTTACATCACAAGTATTTTTAATAGAAAGGTTATTTTTTACTTTAAATTTAAGTATCAGAAGTTTTGCCCGTAAAAGGTACCGTTTCCGAGAAAAAAAATAAAAACCACTTTTAGCGTGAAAATTTAAGGTAGGTAAAACCATGTCAACTTTTTTCTGGTAACATTCCCTCGTCTCAAATATTTTTAATAGAAAGGTTATTTTTTACTCTAAATTTAAGTACCAAAAGTATTTCCAAAAAAGATATCTTTTCCGAGAAAAAAAATTAAAACCGGCTTTTGCTTGAAAATGTTTGATGTAAACAACGGCATCATGTATTATTCTTAGGTAGTGAGTTATATTTTAAACGAGTTACACACGAGGTCTACCCACGCGTGTCCCCCTGCGGGCACGGATTTTTTATTTAAAGTGCAGTTTTAAACTGACATTAAGAAGGTGCATTAAAAATACAGCCTGCGAAAAGATTTATAGCGCAAGAGATGAAGGATGCTGTACCGAGATAATTAATTAAGGGTTTAGTTCTTTAAAAAACAGTTTGTATTATTTATTTAAGTAAATATTTCAGAAAAAAGTTTAAAAAATTATATGAAATATTTAAAAATAAGAGAAGTGATAAAAATGATAACCAATTTATTCAGGCTGGAGCCATATTACGAGGAAAGTAAGGTTTTGAATATATATTTTTTGAATTTAAAGTAATGCTGGATATCGAGTAAATAGATATCATTATACTACTCCTCAGAGGGTAGATTGCCGTTTAGAAAAGAACGATTTATTTGGCGTAATATTTGATTAAAAATGCTTTATCTTTAAAACTATTCTCTCAAGTAGTACGAGTAATAATGGAACTGGCTTAAAAATTATTGCTAACATTTTTCATTAGTCGTCCACAAGAAAGTAAATATTATAATTAAATTAAGTTTTATTTTCTATGGCAACATTAATAAAATCATAAAAAAATGTTTAACCTTGAAATATTATATTGAGGCCAAATTTATTTGAAGAAAACAAAAACAAGACAATAAAGTATCATAAAATGACATTCTTTTGTTTGATACAAATATTGGTACCTTCTACCAAAATATTATTAAGAAAATTTAAAGCAATATTTATTTTTACTTAGAACACACAAAAAACACTTATCTAAAGTTATTTTGCTTTAAAATATTGCTTTATAATTTGTATAATTTTGGGAATCTGTTTAATTACAATTATATGCTATACATTAAAATTTTGCTTTTATATTATTATGCTTCTCAGTGCCATTTAAAAACATATTAAATATGCTGTCGGGCATTATCGCTTCGAAAAGGTCCTTCCCCCTCGCCCCTGAAACATATCTATGTCAAAATTCATTTATCAGACTTGGCTGGATGGAGCCCAATGTCCATTTTTCCCTTGTTTGAGTTTACATAAAGAGTTTCTGAATACGATTCTTTTTGTTTATTTTCGATTAATTAATTTCTAACTTTATTCTGGCAATTTAAAATATGCATAAAATATATATTTTTAAGTTGAAAATTTGAAAGTATGACGTCCAATTAAAGTGTTCTGTGTAAAATTAAAAGAAAGTGTTTGAAAGTTTAATTTATAACTTATGTTCAAAATTAATTCATTGAAACAAAAGTAAAAGAGAAAGTTATATTAATTATCAGGTATACTTCATTACTACGACAGGTTATTAAAATAATCATATACAATGAGTATTTCTCTCGTACTAATTTGAGTTTTGCTGTTGCTCGCTTTTCTTAATTGTAGAAACTCTACAAATTTATCTGAAGCTCTTTACAATTTATGCAACTTGTTTAAAGCTATTTAAGTTTGTTAAGACTTTGTGATAGATGTGTAACTTGTATTACGTTCAAGACGAATTGGACTAAGAGTGCTTGGTTTGTTAAACTGTAATTCTGTAAAATATTATTCTAAAGCTACAATATAGATGTACGTGTCACAAATGATTAAGATCTAAAAGTATCATTGAAACAAAACATACATTTATTCCTAAACAATATTCGTAATACTGTGAGAACTCAACACGCTTAGAATAACAATTTCACAATCTGTCTAAACGCGTCGTCACGTGCGACATTCGTTGGACGAAAAATAATTCATGACAATCGTAATATAACATATTCAGCCCGTACAACTATATTTTTCACTTTTTATGAAAAAACTTACATATATATGATAATTAGAAGTTATGTATAAAAGGTGTTCGGAGTTTTTGTTGTTATACAATCACATCAGATAAGAACAAATGAATTAAATATTTATGTGGAGTTTTTAATACCTCTATACGTGTCAGAGTTAAAGTTGTAAATTGAACATATTATTTCATAATGTATTGATATTGAAAGTGCTCAATTTGCTTAATAAAATTATGTAGGGTAGTGCATACATAATTATTACCTCTTTACATTTGTCGCTACAGCGATCCAAGGATCATGGACACGTTGCGTTTATATCAGAATACTTTTTAATAATAAACTACATTATGTATCTTACAAATTTTGGTTTTGTAATTCAAACAATACTTTCTTACTCTTCCTCTCTATCTCTTTATCTCTCTCTAGAAACATTTCTATGTCAAAAGTCATAAGTCTTACTTGACCTGGGCAGTGATCCAACATCCTTACTTCCCACATTTGTATTTACAGAAAGAGTTCAGGAAAATTAATCCTTCGTTTTGATAAATGAATTTATTATTTTTATTTATCTAAGAGAGCGACAGCCTGAGAGTTATTTGAAAATAATTCGAATAAATTAACCTTATTACAACAATAACAAAACTGTCAAGTGGAAGAAAATAGATAATCTTATAATTGAATTTAAATTATTCTTCTTGTAAACCTATTTAGGGATCTGCCCTTCTATAACAGAAGAATAAATATCTAAAAATAAATATAATTAAAAAATGTCTATGAAGTTTTTTGTCAGTTACTTATTCACGGAACTACTCCCATGGAACCAAGCGTCGTCTGTAACGTGTCGTAAGTGAAATGTATGGGAACATGTTACTAAAGATACTTCGACTTTTACGCGTTGAATTTATGACTATATTGCATAAGAAGCAAATAGCAATAATAAATTTTTACTTTATAATATAATAGTCATTTAAAACAAACATTCCGGGAATACTGATTTAATATAATTGCTTCAATA